>CM041045.1:2519041-5025212 GCA_023078785.2 Hyles euphorbiae
GTTATTTACAGCACTTGTTTATTGTTAATTATTTAATTGATAATTAATTTCAGATTATCTGCGTCACGTGTGACGTAAATGTATTACGAGCTTTTCCGCGCACTACACCCTGATATGGATTAAATGAAAACATTAAATACTGTCACCTATATATAAAAGTTTATAAATATGAGATATTATAGATTAAGGTAATCAAATATTTTTTATGATATCATGCTACCTTTATATTCTTCAAGGGTTTCTTTCTGAGAAGGTATTGAATTTATTTCAAATGTGCTTCATTTAACAAATATTTTTACGGATTTACTAATCCCTCAATCCGTCCCGTGCCCACGCGGTAAAACCCGTAATGAATATATTGCATATTTGTCTTTCACTACATTACATTACATAAACTCACGCCTATTTCCCAAAAGGGGTAGGCAAAGGTTCCAGGACACCCACATTTCGCCTTGTATGTTCTGTCCCACAATGTGATAGTGGCGAGCCTATCGCCATATCGGGCACAAATTTCTGACTCTGGTCTGATAATAAATAGAAAATTAAATATCACTTTGCCCAACCCAATTCGAACCCGAGACCTCTGCTTTGTAACCGTACCCTAGTACAACTACGCCACCGAGGTTTTCCCTAAGCTATAAATACCATAAACATTACAATACATTAGACTATATACGGACATTTATGAATTAATTTCTTTATTAGCAAAATTTTGCTGAACAGTCACCGTTTCAATTGTAAACATTGTATTCAATATGGAATTAATATTCCATTGTTTATTCAGGTGGATTTTATGCCATATAAGAAATAAATTTACCCATCAAAGTACGTTGGAAAAATATATTTTGTCAAAATAAATTTTATCCTTGGTCATTGTCATGGATGTAAATTGTCGCTTGTTTTGAATATTAAATATAATTCTGCCAAAAGATAATGGCCCGTTTTACTATGAGACTTAGTATCGGTGCAAAGATTTTTGTCCCTCGATAAAACCAACTTTTTTGAGTAGGGAAAATATATCACTACACTACATAGTATAAAACAAAGTCGCTTTCTCTGTACCTATGTCCCTTTGTATGCTTAAATCTTTGAAACTACGCAACGGATTTTGATGCGGATACGGATACGGATTTTGATTTTTACAGCGCGTGGTGGCCTGTTGGTAAACGGACTAGACGCGGCTGCCCACATGTTCATGGTGGTCGCGGGTTCGAATCCCAGGGCACACCTCTGACTTTTGGGAGTCATGTGTCTATTGATAGTCAATCACCACGCACTAAAACGGTGAAGGAAAACATCGTGAGGAAACCTGCATACCATACCGATTTATAAGAATTTCTATGGTATGTAAGTCGCCAACCCGCACTAGGCCAGCGTGGTGGACTATATGGCCTAACCACTCTCAATTGTATTCTCGATTGTAGAGTAGGCCCGTACCCTGCAGTGGGACGTATATGGGCTGATACGGAACGGATTTTGATGCGATTTTTTTAAATAGATAGAGCGATTCAAGAGGAAGGTTTATATGTATAATACGTACATATTATTGTACAGAAATCTATTTGTACCCGGGCGAAGCTGGGCCAGGCCGCTAGTTATTTTATAAAAATCTGTCGACCGGGATAAAACAGGAAAATGTTTAAGGACAAACCATAAAACTGCTAGAAAAATGGTAAGCAATATCTATCTATGATTTTTTTACCGATAGTATGAATTTGCATTCTCCTTCCCAGATATAAAATGCTGTTTTGATGTCAATACACCCTTTGAATACGGTTATTAAGGAAAGAATACGTAATCAGAAAACCTGTATACATTTGCGTGCGCTATAAGCATTTCAAAATTATTCGAAGTAAACTAGACCGCACTAGGTCTAGTTTACGGCAGGCCGTGTAATCAAAGTCAAAAAACTCCAAATAGCTTTATACGAGACGTTTTGAACTATAAAAACGAAGTACGGATTTAATCGTGTTGTTGTAAAAGAAGATACTGCAAAGAAACTTGCACATCAATAGCAACAGTTTTAAGTGTCACCCTGTTTTCAATAACCTAGAAGTCGTAAAATTATACTTCATATATAACTCTACAACCAGCGTAGAAAGAATGTCATACCGAAATATACACATACATAGATAAATTAACCTGCTACATACGGTGCATAATTTATTTCTTAGTCATACGTGAGGCAACCATTTCAATACTATGGCTGAAATATTTATATCATGATTGGTTCATTAACATTCCTATAAAGCTGTCAAAAACATTGGTCATGTTTGAACGATTATTCATCCCATTTACTTATTTTCACAAATGAAGGTTCAAGGGAGGCAAACTGCCATTAAAGTATTTAGACACCTTTGATATCAATATAAAAGATTATTCATATATATAATAGAAGTAGGTAGCATAAGGCCTGGGCAACAAGAGATCAAATAAATTGTAATCAAAATAATTTTTATTCAATTAGTCTTTCACAAGATCTTTTTGAATAGTTAATATGTGCTATCCCGCTTCGGAATATGTTGTAGCTGTGAACAAGAAACGGCGTTAGAAACTCCTTCAGTAACACGAACTGTCTTATTATTTTTTATTTCTTTTTTTATAGCCATATAATAACATACAGGGTATATCAAGACTGCTATCGAAAACGAAGCCGGGTGGTAGTTTAAGCGACTTCAGACACAATGCAACAGAAAAAGTTGCAAAAAAAAGCGACAATTTTTTTTTGTAATTTTTTTCCTATGGCCATATTTGGGTGGTAAATACATTTATTCCTAAAATAATAGTGTATACCCTTTTATTTATCAATATTCTAAGATATAAAAGAATTTAAATTATTATTTTAGCAAAAACTATGGATTTACCACCCAAAAATGACGATATTTAAAAAAACATAAAAAATAATAGTCGTGTTTCTCAGCAAAATTTTTAGTTGCAGTGTGTTTGTAGCCAGTGAAACTACCACCCGGCTTCGTTTTCGGTAGCAGTCTTGATATACCCTGTATAATAGCCATATAATATAATAGCTGTGCTAAAGTGTTGAAGTATACCCGAAATACAATGGTAAAACGTCGAGCCTTAAAGAAAATAATATGAGGTCCAAATTTTCATAATCGAAGACGAAATGTGTGCGCCAATAGTTCCACTACTGAGGATGCCTATGATTGAGGTATTGTCGTAAATGAAGTAGGAAAGGTTATTTTTGCACCAGCCGTGATAACGCTAAGTAGGTGTAGCAGAAGGAAAGATTTAACAGCTATATCATTCAGTCTTACTATACCTATTTGATAAACTCAAGTCATTGCATACCTAACCTAATCAGTAATATTTATTTCACCGTAGGTAATATAAGTCATAACAACAAATACGTACTTAGTAAAATTCCTTTCATAATATTTACCTGTTTTACATTTTCTACACATTAGTGAACAAATCATAGGAATTAATTGATTATTGAATATTTTGTAGTTTGTGTAAATATTTTCTCTGTCATTGACGTCACAACCGGACAAAGTGAATAAGTAAAAGAATGCGGATTTATTACCGTGCTAATATATGAAAAAAAGTTATAAAGTCTGCGAAAATTTTAAGTTTTTATGTGTATGAAAATATTTCATACTTTATCATTACACTAGCACGTTGCGAAGCGGTGCCAGTAATAAAATAATTAAATCATATTATATAAACACAACGTAACAATTAGTATAGGCGATCAAATAATAACAAAAGAAATGTATTTAACTTTATTAATAATGTCTATTTTTATATACCTACTTATACCATTTTTTATTAAATATTAAGATTTATTGCTGTCTAAATCCCAGAAATACTGCCTCGGTGGCGTAGTTGTACTAGGGTATGGTTACAAAGCTGAGGTCTCGGGTTCGAATATCGTGTTAGCCAAGTTATATTAGATTATTGTATTCATTATCAGCCTAGAGTCAGGAATTCGTGCCCGATATGGCGATAAGCTCGCCACCTATCACATCGTGGGACGGAACATACAAGGCGAAATGCGTGTGCCCGGCACCTCTACCTACCCCTTCGGTAGCAGTCTTGATATACCCTGTATGTAAAGCCCATAAATAATACTAGGTATTAGGTATAGAAATTTAAGTTCCTAGTGCGATCGCAATATCTTCCCGCGGACCTTACTTTCACTATAGTGTCGCACACACGAGCAGCGTTTGTAATCTCGTTCCTCATTCCATGATGTCTTATCGTATCAACTGCTTTCACAAAATATCAAATATTTAAGTCTAAATACATTTATTATCTGGTACCAGTATTATAAGACACGGGGGTTACACTATTTTCTGTCACGAAGATTGAATGTTCAAGGATCAGGTAAAAGACAAAAGTTTTCCACATTTAAAACATTGAGGGTATAATATCTCAATGATTTAAAATCAATATTATTCTCTGTGAAACTCATAACTCCTTCTGAACATAGTGTCTAAGCTTAGGCCGTACGATAAAGGATTCAAACTTTTTGTAAAGTATTTCATATTTTATTATTTCGTACAGTTTTACATATTCGAACATTCGTCATTGTTTCGGAGATAGAGTAACCCCCCAGGTAACAATGACACTAGTGATACATAAAGTTTGTCCTGTATCAGCCCATATACGTCCCACTGCAGGGCACGAGCCACTTCTATAATCGACAGAATTATTGATATTGGTCTGGCAATATAGTCCACCACGCTGTCCTAGGGCGGGTTGGCACACTTTACATACAACACAAATTCTTAAAAATTACTAACAGTATGCGGGTTTTCTCAAGATGTTTTCCTTCACCGTTATAGTGCGTAGTGATTGACTAGCAATACTCAAATGATTGACCCTGGGATTTGAACCCGTGGCCACCGAGAACTGTAGCAGGCGCGTTGGGTCCGTTTACCAACAGGCACATATTTAATGGCAAGTTAATTTCAATCATATTTTTTATTGCATTTAATGGCGAGACGAGCATGCCGTTCGCCTGATGGTAAGCAAAGCAATGCTTGGTATTCCACTGATTTCGCCATCCTGAGACGTAAGATGTTAAGTTTCAACATGTCCAGTAGTTACTCGGGCTACAATGTCCACATGTTTTAGTTTGAGAAGTTAATTTCTATTTCCAAGAAAAAGTAGAAAGACGAATAAATTTATTTGCCACAAACCTTAAAATTGTGACGTACATTTAGTCAGATGGATAAGACTTCTGATCATATGTACTCTGATGGACTGTAAATTCCTCTTAAAATCTTTTAGAGACCCCACATATATTGAAACTTTTCACAGTGTTTTCCTCATCCGTCAAAGTAGATTAGCTGGAATATTTTGCTGGATCAAATGTTTAAAATTTTAATTGTTTTCTTACCGCCTGTAATCTAATTGGTTCTGTTAAATTGTATCGATTAATGTAATAATTCTAACGAACCAAAGTGACTATAATACGTATTTCAAATTCATTATAACAGTAACTAAAGCATGTGACTTTGTAATCTACGATTTTTCAATTAAATTATATCGAATAAAATATTTAAAATTAATAAACCAAATTAAAAATGTATCATTTCACAATTATTTTAAATTACCATAATATTGTAAACTATAGGTATTTTGGTTTCCCATGCGTGGTTATATTTTTTCAAAATTTATATCATGGTGGAACTTCAACATTACTCAATGTGCATATGAGTCTTCCTTCTATATTCTTATGTGGGATATTTCGAAAAAAGATAAAGATTAAACCCCAGGAATCCCAAAGCGCAGGCTGTATGTAGGCTCGTAACAGGTATATAGAGAGGTTGGTATTGCGCGGGCGCGTAATCGCTGCCCGGCCGTCGCCGCAGCGTTAACTCACGCGCGCCGCTCGCGACCTAACCGCGAACTAATCGTTCTGTGCTGTGACAGTTCCAAGTTTAAATTGGTTCGAAATTTGAATTGTGCGTTATTGAAAAATTCCGGCAGAATGTTGAACGGCTGGCAGTTGGTGTTGTCAAAATGTAAGTGTAATTTAAAAAAAAAAAGTTTTATTTATTTCATGTTAAAATTAAAATATCAAGTGTTTGTATTTATTATGTTTAATGTAAAACTTCATTGCCCATATTTTGAAATCAACCGATTGCTTCTTTTTTATTATTATTGGCAGTGACAAGAGCATTGTTTTTCTAATTATTTGGCTACTAATTATTAATATTAATAACATTTAATATAATTTTATAAGCCATTTAAGACTGTAATGGAATCCTATGGCAAAACTTAATATAAATTAAGCGACCGACATAATGCAGATATCATTATTATACTGTTTGAATGTAAACAAAATTCACAACACTGGAAGACGAACGGCGCCAATAGTAAACACTCCATTGAGTTATTGACAGTTATCAATTAAATAGAAATAAGTGAAGTTTTGTTGAAGTTCCGAAACGTGTAAAATAATCTTAATGATATAACAATAAATTAAATAGTAGTCGACCTAAGACAAGACACATTAATCATGTGTAAGCAGTTGAACGTAAAATAGTAAAACCTTTTTGCGTTTGCAAAAAATCCAAACGACTCCAACAACGCAAAAGTCAACGTCTTTTTATGCATAAATACTCAATCAAATTGTGATTTATGTTTACGTAACAAATAAGCAGTAACAATAAACATAACAATAACCTGCCAAATATGCATTCGTTCCGTTACATCCTCGGTAACTCGAACGTGCATGACGCTCGCATTAATGACATACATTTTACTTCTATTTAGGGCACCCGTGCATTGTTCCCATTCGAATTTTGAATCTGAACTTTTAAATTTAGAACGAATTTCGATGTCATTTTCAAACTATAGAATACAGATTTTAAATTCTAGAGGGATCGAATATTATGCTCGTCATTTTGGATAAATTGTATTTATATGTAAGGTTTTTTAAAATTAATTTTTGGTTTATTTAATGTCAATTCCCTATAATATCATTGTTCACAATCCCAATACTCTCCGATTCATAAGCATGATTTAGTACGGAACTATAAGATTGAGTAGATACTCCTAAAATAATCTGAGATAGTTACCTATACTTCGGATGCAAGCATACTAATAAATAAGTATAAATTAGTTACAAATAATTTATTTATTTATTTATTAGCTTCAAAATATGATTGATGAGTGAACTAAGTTTTGTCGTAGATTAATGGTTATTTTTAAGTGTTATTTTATTGTTTTGACGTTCTATCTGAAACAAATAATAATAATTATTATTTTAAAATAAAAATCGTAAGCGATATAAGAAACATAAATACATCGTAGTAAACGCCTTAACTCTGAAAGAAATCTAATACGTGACAATCATCGAACCGACTGACTTGTCACAAAATTTATAATCACCGAACCAACCAGAACAATTTTCTCAATATCTATTTCGGACCGTAAATAATAAGAACGCAAGCAAATATTAATAGGTTTGCGTGTTAAAATAAAAATTGCTCGCCAAGTTATTGCTGTGTAATCGACATCGACTCGTTAGTACACTCAGGAAATGACATTTGTCGATTAATATTATTTAGATTCGAGTCTAGGCCAGTCTAGACTTTTATTTGAATGACTAAATGACTTTAATGCACTTGCTGGCAAATGCAATGTAATTAGGCGTTGTTCTAAGAAACATTAATTTAAGAAATCTATCAAATTAAATACACCCAAAAATAAATACACTAAACAGTATGAATCGCTTGCCATCAGGCGAACGGAATGCTCGTCCCGCCAATCATTGCAAAAAATACAGCCTGAAGGAAATGGAGCACTTGCTAAGTTGAATACAAGGATATAATATAAATAGGGTAAGGAAATAATATTTGGAAAATATCTATCCGTTTTGTAGTGATGACCATTAAAAGTTGGAAATATTGTTACCACTTTTTCGCATAAAAGCAATTAGGATGGCTAAAGAACAATATTATAACAAATACGTATTTTTTCGTTCGTCGTTAATTAAATGGTTATCGGAATATATACTTCGCCTTAAAACATTTTACATATACGCGATGTCATGAACTCTCAAAAGTTTGGCGTAATATGTTAAGGGGGAGCGTGTTTAATGGTAGTTCTTGATTTGTCGACATTCTTGTTTTTATCAAAGTAAGCTACAAAAAATCATCCTAATATAGACTCAGAGACGATTTACTAAAATGTTTATCAGCAGGTGCGTCATTTCTTTGGACAACCTGTATACGTCCCTCAACACTCCGCGGTCCTCCTACAATAATGAGGGCTTAGGCCATAGTCGCTGTGCTGGACTATTTCGAGTTTGCATACCATAGAAATTCTTGCAAAGGTCTCTATGCATATTGCATATCATAGAGATTTTTTAATCATACAATTTGATTAACTTTTTAAATTAAATTCTTAATTTAATAATTGTAAATTAAGGGTAGTTAAATCGTAACAGTCACTGAGCGGATGACTCAGTCCGCCCAGTGACCAAGAAGCTAAAAAAAATGTAAAAATTAAACCAAATCCGTGATAAAATCCGTAAATAATAGGTTTATTTCAATGAGTATTCGCGTAAAGCTAAACTATTATAAAAAATGTAAATATTTATATGCGTATGTAAAAACAATTGCAGTAATGAGCCGAGCAGGAAGGCGCGGAGGAAGGCCGCGTTACGAAAGTTGCAGCGCGATGTGCGCGCGAATAATTCATGCGACACCATTCTGTTTCCCAATACATGTGAGATATTCACACTTTTCTAGGTGTGACATAGAGCCAAGCAACTGATTGGTAATTTATACATACTGTATATGAAATGAAATGAAAATATTATGAAATGAAACGAAAATATTTATTGAATCCATAAAATGTTATACATCATTTAGATTCAGTCACTTTTTTCCACTACCACCTGGTTCACAAGGCTGTTTTAGCTAGAAAAGGAAGGACAAGAAACTCAGACGTTGCTCTTTTCAAAATAAATTTACAATACAGTGATTATTCAGGAGTTGCAAGTTAAAAATATCAAGGCAGTTCATAAATTATTTATAATAATAATAATTATATTGTATAAGTCATTTTTTACGGCTGAGTTGTGTGAAGTCGCCCAGACGTCTTGGTATATCTTATTTGTCAACCCGCACTAGACCAGCGTGGTGAGCTATTTGGACTAACCACTCTAAATCGTAAACTCGATTATCTTGGATTGTAAAAAACATCTTATATACTTACGAGTATTAGTTTAAATTTTTAACCAAGGAATTGAATGTATCGTGGTCGTCCACTCGTCGTTATTGCAAAGGACAGATTATCCCTAGAGTATACCTAGCAGCTCCTATAACCCTTTTAGGTTTCCCTTGCCAGGGGCGAGGGATAAAGTGGCGGAATTTTACGCTGCTTAACTTGTGACTTGTTTTTCACCAGAGACTGCAAAATTATAACCCTATGTATAAGTTTCCTTATATTTGGTTCATTTTGAGTATAGATCGAAGATTTCTCGAAGCTTAGGTAATTGTATTTAGACTAATAATAAGCTATGCTTTTGTTCTGTGTAAAAGATTTCGACGCGTTTTGCAAATGTCTTACACGGGTTTTAGGAAAATCATTTCAATGATATTGATTTAAAAGGAAATCACGGTATTTTTACGCATGAAAGTTTAAAAACGTTTAGGGCTTCACTTTTATTTTACTCCACAAAAATTAGAAATCCCTCGCTGATAAATTATTTCTTCAGCATTCATCATACTTAGTTCACGTATCATACTCAGTTCGTCATTCCAATATCCGATTTAAAACAAAGAAAAATAATTTCCAACCTCAGAAACTTTACCAACCAGACATTTAGAAAGGACAATGACGTAATTACTATATCCAACACAAAAAGTGCATAAAGCGTTCCACGAACCGTTTTCTAATCACCTTCAATGTCTCAACTGGAGTAGACATGACGCAAACCAATTACTATAATCAGACCGCTGGGCACTCTATTTCTTTAAATAATTAGTTTCTGGTACGTTTTCCTTTTGATTTTAAACGTAGCCAGAAGATTTTATGGTATATCCAGCATAAAATACTATTACATATGTATATACCGGGTATATCAAGAGTACTGCCGAAAACGAAGCCGGGTGGTAGGTTTAGTGACTACAAACAAAATGCAACTAAAATTTCCGCTAAAAAACGCGACGTTGTTTTTCAATTATTTTTTTAATATCGTCTAGTTTAGGTGGTAAATCCAAAGTTTTTGCTAAAACAATAATTTAAAGGCATACCATAGCGTCTTTAAAAATAAAAGGGTGTACACTATTATTTAAGAAAAACTATGTATTTGCCATCCTAATACGACGATAAAAAAAAACGTCACAATTTTTTGCATAAAATTTGGTTGCATTGTGTCTGAAGTCACTAAAACTACCACCCATCTCCGTTTTCGGTAGCAGTCTTGATATACCCTGTATATACTTTGTCCGACCCGAGATTCGAACCCGAGACATCAGCTTTATAACCGTAATACTCGTATAATACAACTACGCCACCGCGGCGATACAAATATTATTTGTATGTATTACTAATAGGTTACGCAATATTGTATTAATATAAATATGTACAGCTTCCCTTTTTTTCATGGCAAATATGACTTTCGTAATAGGCAAACATTTGAATACGGTTTGATCATTTTATCTCAATAAGACCTTGCCAAAATGTAATTTTCCTTCAAGAGAATAAAACTGTGTTACATTTTAACTAAGTATTTATTTTTCAAAGAATACGAACGTGCTATATAGTTTAGGATAGGTGAGCCTGCCAAGCCGCACTAGGCCAACGTGGGGGAATATGGCCTAACCGTTCTCAGTCGCATTCTCGATTGTAGAGGAGGCACGTACCCTGCAGTGGGACGTATATGGGCTGATATAGATTGAAATCTGATCTACACAGACCGCACCTGAGACGTTTGTATGGATCACTATACCCGATTTGTAATGTGTACGCTATTACTGGGCGGAGACTAATTCACGAACATAAAATACTTCAACTGACTATATAGCCAAATAAAACTTCGGCATAAAAAACATAAAACTAATTACAATTCCGATTCGAGTCTATTTCCTAGTTTATTATTAGATTTGAACGTGATTCTTTGCCGATTGAACGCCGATTGATAAGTTTGCGCGGGAGCACGTGATGTTATCGTCTTTAGCACTTATCATAACATTTTGAATAAAGGAAACTGATTTTTACAGCCTTTCCACGTATGAAGCCTGGCAACAAACCTTTTTCGTCTTTTATCTACTGTTTTAGATAAATGATAAGGGAAAGATAAGGGACTGGATAGATGTTCTATGGAATTTTTATTTTTTAATTGATATAATATAGCTATTTTAAGTTTACTGCGTAAGCCACGCCTGCTTTGACATGTTCACGAGTGTCGCGGGATCGAATCCCAAGGCACACCTCTGACTTTTCGGAGTCATGTGTGTATTGACAGTAAATCACCACGCACTATAACGGAAAAAATCGTGAGGAAATTGGAGACCATAGCGATTTGTAAAATTTCTATGGTATGTAAAGTTCGCCAACCCGTATTAGGCTAACATGGTAGAGGAGGCCTGTGCAATGAGACGTATATGCGGGCTGACACAGATACAAATAGTTAAAACTGATGCATAAAGAAATTACTATACAAAAATTTGCCGGCTTGTCCAAAATTGCTAGTGCACTGATTAATACGGAAACCATTACATAACTCCTAAGTAAGAATTAAATTTCTCAGTTGTATCTATTTATAGTTGCTGTGGCAATTAATAAACAAACGAAAAAGATTCCTACAAATTGAGAATCTCTTTTTTTAAGTCGTTTAATAACACTAATATTTTTTTACCCATGTCCTTAGCACGAAATCGAGATACAGAGGAATGCTAGTGGGAAAAGGTTTTAAAAATTTTTTCATGTCACGCAATGTTTTGTTATTGAAAAAATAACAGATTTCTTACAAGATCACGTATAATATTTATTTCCGATATCCACAGGAAATGCCTTGACAAAAACATTCAATGGATAGAGCGGAAAAATGTTTAGTAGAAAAGCATTGTGACACTATTATTTTTTTGGTGTGTTAACAAAATATTAGGCTGTGGATTAAAATCTTGGGTTATATACTTTTTTTTGTTGATCTATTTTATTGCCTCGTTTCTTCTCTACTCTGTAGTAGTATAGCATGGACATTCAAAAGACCGTATGACATAATGTAATTGTATTTTGAATATAATAATTAGTGAATTATTTTAAAATTTATTTAGGTTTTCCTATTCTAATTTTTTAGTAAAGTTCTGACGTATATTGTTTCTTGAACGCAATTTTTGAGTCTTAAAATCATTAGCCTAATTATTTTGCAAAATGCAAATATCATTTTGCCTAAATCAAACATAAGTCTATAAAAGATAGCTAGTACAGTCTTAATTGTTCTTATTTTTCCATAATGCTATACATTAAAATCATGTTTTCTACAATCTTGCGTAAATACAACATGATTCATAGGTGCCATTGTAAAGCCTTAAATGTATACACAATTGTAAAATGGAAAATCGCGTTTCTTTGCCTTGTTAATTAAAAGAAACATCATCATTATTTACTATTTGTTTAACATGCTTTACAAACAATACACTTGATTTTAATTAATAGTAGTATATTTAGAGCGTGATTTTTATTATTGCGATGAATGGCGAGACGAGCGGTGCATTCGCCTTATGGTAAGCGATACGACCGCTCATGGACAGTAAAAAAACCAAGATGATTTACAAATTAAAGCTTGTCATTCCACCGCGCTCACCATCCTGAGACATGTTTAGGCTCAATATGTAGGATACTTTGGCTACAATTACTTTCAAACCGCAATACAAAATAGCATTTATACTGCTTTGGCTTGAGAACACATTGCAGTGGTACCTACCCAGATGGCCTCTCACATATGAGAGACCTACAATTAGTAAAAAGATAAGTACGTGGTAAACTGTTGGTAACAAACCAGACGGGACTGCTAACATGTTTACGGTGGTAGCGGGTACAAATCCCAGAGCACACCTCTGACTTTTCGGAGTCATATGTGTATTGATATGATCAACCATGACGCACTATAAAGGTTAAGGAAAACATCGTGGGGAAACCTGCATACCGTAGCGGTTCGAAAGAATTACTATAGTATATAATATTCCGTCAACCCGCACCAGGCCAGCGTGGTGGACAATAATATAGCCAAACCACTCTTAATCGTACTCTCGATTGTAGAGGAAGCTAGTGCCCTGCAGTGGGACGTGTATAGGCTAATACAATACAATATCTAGAGCGATGTATTTGAATTTTAACATTTCAATAATTATTGACATGTAATTTGGTTATCCTAATTCATGGATAGTTAGACGGAATTACGCATTTGTATCAAATCAAATTAATTTCCAATTCAAATCACATCAGGTTTCTAATATGCGCTTCTTAAACGCATTTAGGGTATCGTAATGTATGTAACCGCCATTTTACTTGTCAGGTTCTCATTGAAAAACAATCAAAGATGACTCTGAATTAATTGGTAGGATTGACGATCTAACTTGACGACTCAAATTTTCTTAATGGTTATATTTTTTTTGATATTAACACACTTCCAGTATTCGTCACGTATCAATATCACTTGTTTAAATACAAACTGCAAAAACATAATAATTAGGATGACAACTCATCGCTCGGCATTTAGATATGTGCAATAGCTTGTCTCCATTATATTACCAAATTATTAAAATAAGTATTAAGTGATTATAAATTGTATCTGCTTCAAGTAAAATTGGTCTCATATCTTATAAGTTTTGTTATACTCGTAGATTAATGTTTTGTTTTGAATATTTGTTTGTTTTAAATGTTATTTTATTGTATCGATGTTCTATGTGAAATAAATAAATATTATTATAATTAAAGCCTGCATATAATTAAAACAGTTTTATGAAAACATTTAGCCTCGGAGTAACTGTATGACGTCAATGAAGGATGCGTATTCAGTTACATGCCATAGTTGTCCGTTACTCGACCGCATGGAAAAAATACTGGGTCGCGATATAGTTTTACATAATCCATTGTGCATAGACGATGTAGTAGAATGAACCAGAAATCACGTGCATTACTTATTTAAGTATTAACATATAAATATGCCACAAATAGTTAATGCCAAACTTTTGGAATAAATGATGCATGTGATTCGCATGATGGAAAGCAAGATGACCGCTTATAAATAGTAGCAAAACCAAACAACACCATATATTACAAAGCAATGCTTGGCATTTCAGTGCTCTCGCCATCTTGCGACATATGTTAAATCTCAATATATCTAGTAGTTACACTGGCTAAAATATCCTTTAAACCGGAATACAACAGTGTATTTACACTTCTGTTTGGCTGGAGAAATACGCCTACCCAAGCGGCCTCTCACTTATGAGAGACCTACCACCAGTAACTGTACGATGTTGTACGCAGTATTTTTCAACGTATAGTATTTCGTAACATCAATAAAAATGGTTAATAGTCAATTAACTTAATATATGATTGTTATTTAAGTAATTGTATGTAAAAGAATGACGGCCAAAAATATGTCTAAGCGAACTTAAAATATTTTCTCTAAGGTTAGTGATATCGTTTAGCATGTTTACCAATAGAGTACATTAAGTTAGATGTAAAATCAATATGCATGAATTATTAAATAAATTACATTTATAACACAGGATATACCATACATTTATGTATGAATTATGTATGTATTACCAATTATGTTGATTTCTTAAATGTTTCCATTATTGGTCTCCCACGGTTACACATCCCATAAATTAATTAAAAGCAATTAAAGAGAAATGCAAACAATGCACAATTGCAATGAATTGTTATGTACATACTTCAAATAACTGATTCCGATAATGTTAAAGTTACAATTACATGGTATTTTATATATATAAAAAATGTGGTATATTGTAGGTTGGACATTTAATAAGTGGTAGAGCGATATTATCGGATCTTTTGTCTTCTTCTATCAATTAATTCAAAACTCGTGCGGAAAAGACGAAAATTAGATAATTAAAATAGATTTTAAGACTATGAATAAGGCCATCAGTGCTAGCTTAAAAGTACCTAACCTAAGAAATGATTTTGGTGTTGCGTTTAATTCGATGAGTAAGATTAACAGAGACGCTAAAATTATTAGGACATTTTTGACAGCCTCCGTTGCGCAGTCGGAAAAACGCCGTCTGGGAAACATAAGGCTGCGGGTTCGATCGCCGCACCGAGAGAAATGTTTGTGCGGCCCACAAATATTTCTTTCGGGTCTGGGTGTTTGTGAGACCGAAAAGTGTCTCGTAGTTCCTGATACCCACGACACAAGACTCGATCTTAGTGTGGGATCAGAACTATATATGTGACTGTTGGGTGTTATTTATTTATTTATATCACTGCGACATATTCAACGTCGCCTGTATAGTTCTTCACGTGTACCCGGTTTCGAAAAGCTGACATAATTGTGTCGACCGGCTAAAACCTCCTGCTAGTGGCTGTACTGTATGAGCCCACATACGTCCCACTGCAGGGCACGGCGTACCTCTACAATCGAGAGTACGATTGAGAGTGGTTAAGACATATGGTCCACCGCGCTGGCCTAATGACTTGGCGGACTTTACACATCATAGAAATACTTATAGATCGCTATGGCATGCAGGTTCCCTCACGATGTTTTCCTTCACAGTATTAAACTGTGGCTACTTAATTTAAATTTCATTGCACATATAAAGTTAGTAAAGTTGTCGATATAAGAACGAGTAAATCCGCGATAATAAACTAGTGGAACCCACCAGAGAGGATATAATCAGTGGTTGATATAAATTGCAAATGTCTACTTTATGTTGAGTTAATTGCGCTCACGTTCACGCCGTTTTGAAGCACGTGGATCGTCTGGCGTTGTTATGTCGCCTTGGTTTAATGATAAACCATGATGACCGGGGTTCGATTCTCAGTTTACAAATTATAAATTTTCCGCTTAATGTTATGTTGGTAAAATTGATTGTAAACAAATTCAATTGGATTTCAATATTGGTCAATTAACTTTCCATTGTGATTTATTTTTCCAATTCTTTTTTTATGATAGCTACCATTATTGCCTCCGTAGACAAAATAAAAAAGAACGACATGAAAAATATGTGCTTACAAAAGATAATTTTATTCCAAATATACATTATGACTAAAATGAGTCTTTCGCAAATGTTTGCGCATATTTTTAGGCAGTCTCCGTTTTGTAGGACAATGTCATAAAGAAATTTGGGTTTCAGAGAACCGTTTAAGGGCAATGTATCATGAAAACCCAAATACTTCTTAAACTGTTTGCTTTTCAATCAACATTGATTACTCAGAGTGATGGATTTATGTTCTTATATTTCTGCGATCTCTTAACAATAATTATTTTTATCAACAATTATTTTTTTTATAAAATTTAAACAATCATGAAGTTCATTACAATATGTCATCATTGAAAGAATACGATATATTCTGGATAAAAAAATCGTTTAGGTTTAGTGCTTCGAATAAATTATATACAAATGACAAACAATTAAGAACACAAACAATTAATATTTGATTAGTATTTAAAGTGTTTCGAATTCGATGATTTAATTAGGATTTTTAAGTGACAAATACCTTTTTCATTTAGATGAATCGATCAAGTAATTAGTTTAGTTTGAATAAGATATTCCGAAGTCACGACATCTCATTTTGATTAATTTTCCGAGGCTATCTCTGATTACGGTGTGAAATAAATCTATTAGAAACGGTACCGAATTGACTAGCACTCAGAATTCACACAAAAACACAATGATCTCGTGCACTAATTCAGCAGAAAACGTTTGTAAACCGGAAAATTACTTGTTGCCAAACAAGTTATTTTGTTTTGAAATTGTCTTTTCGTGCTTTTTAATAAATATTTTTTTATATACCAGACATATAACTGAGATTTTGTGTACTATTTGAAATAAATTTATACTGGCTTAAGGCTGACAATAAACAGTCTTGATCAACCTAGAAAATAAACCAATAGGCTAAAAAGAAAGAAAAGATACGGTATGTTTTCGGCATCGATAATTAAATAGGGAAAGAATATATATCATAGTTTTCTATGATGATATAAATTTCTTCAACTTTTTATGATACTAATATTGTACATGGGGAAGATTATATAGATATTTGGTTTTTGTAAGAAATAAATGAGTAAGCCTTTCAATGATTTTGGATAAATTTGGCACACATCGACTGATCATTTTCAACTATAAAACAAAATGGACATATATTGCCTTGAATAATTTAATAAGTCTTTATCATTTTAATATCTCAATTGACTAAACACCAAAAGCGATATTCGGTAAAATTGAAGACTATCCCGAAGCCTATAACACAGCGTTTTAATGATCCCACTGAGCCCACATGGTAATCAAAGGGAGCGTTGTCATTTTGATTTATAGCGACGGGTGAAAGGCACACTCGACCAACAACTCTGCTTTCAACAAATTGCTATCAGCGACCAGTTGTCCAATTCCTGTACGAGCTTTGCTTGCATGTTAAACATTGGGGAAACGGTGGATTCGATTTTGCTGTTAGCTTGAAGAGATATCGATTAATTATGATGTTTTAAGTCTAAAGAGCGCATGGCGAACTTAGGGGCTTACTCTATCCTCCGATACGACGCCGAATGTTCGAACGTCGTACGTAAAACTGTACAAATATGCCTAAATACTTTACAAAATTTTCAAATCCTCTATCGTACGTCGCGTCGCCTCTATCAGCTAAGTTACAAGTGAATAATAAGTTTCTTATAGGATTGTATTGATTTTTAGAAGTTTAAAATTTTTATCTTAGACGTGAACGTCGAATATTCGAATATTCGAACTTCAGCTCGGAGCATAGAGTAAACCCTTCTGATTTATATCTAATTCGGTAGCTTGGTTTAATTACTATTTACTATATTTAGTGAGACGGTCTTTATCACTGATATTTTTCTTTAGGGCTTTCTTGAAGGTATTTTAAGAATCCTACTAAGATAAATTATGGTGATTATTTTTCCGACCCAAATATCGACCAATAGAATTGCACCATTCGACGTCACGTGGTACAACCTACATGGTATTATACTGATAATTTTTTGAAAATTTTCTCTGGTAGTTGCTATATATAAAAAACAAAACATGATCCAGTCAAATTAACCACACGTCAAACTGACAGGTTGAATTCAATTGTGAAAATTGGAGATTTTGCATGAAAATGAGTTTGAAATTAAAATTTGGGACGGAAAAATAATCCCCCAAATACCACACGAGCTTCAAAATTATCTGGCATTTCCCTCAAGGTTCCCTGCAAACAAATAAAGTCGTCAAGTTTTGACTCCTTCATTTGTTTGCAACGAACCTATCGGGAAATACCCGATAATTTTGAAGCTCTTGTGGTATTATAATTGAATAATAATTAAATGAAATAATCACGACAATGGGTTTCTTGAGTTCAAATCAGCGACCCCCAGCTTCACAGCCCAGTCCACAACCAACTGAACTATCGCTCATCAATCTTTGCTTCACTTTAAACAAATAATGTACTTTTACAGAATTCAATTTTTTTATTCTCCCATGCTGTGATTTCTCTCACACTGTCAACATACGGAACATCGAAGCCAAAGGTGTCCGCTTAACTCGAACCTGTGACCCATCAGCCTGTTCTATAATGAATGCCAGACTGTCTACCGTCGTCAGGCATGTCGGCAACATTGTCGTAGAAACTATCAGTAAAAACTACATTCTAACGAGTTTCTACAGTACCGCCAAGTAGCAAGTTGAGCGAGTTACGCGGCAAGCCCAGCTGTATTTATTAGGGATTACTTTAATGATGGGTTTGTGTAATATCTAGATTCTAGGCAGCACAGATAGGAAGCCCAAGCCTAGGCAGGAAAATATTTAAAAAATAAAAATGAGAAAAAAGGACACAAGTGTGCTATTCGAGTTTCTGCTGTTTTTTCTTTACATTTTTAAGAATTAAATAATGCGATAAACTATTTGATTATGCAATATCACAAATTGGGTAATCTTGTAACATCTAAAAGATTGAAAAAATAATATGTTATCGATCTAATTTCGGGACTAATAACATCTCCATATGACCTATAATTTTAAATAATGTTTTAATTCTATTATGAATCTTCAATTAATTTATACAGGACAGGCTTCAATGCTCTACAATAGGTATAGGCGCATTTCGGAGTTTGTCGGCCTTCAACGGGAGTTGTAACGGGTTCGAATCGCTTCTGTATTCCGCGCGCCGCCCGCTCCGGAAGTAATAAACCCGTTTTCGAGCAGCCAATGATTTGTGTACAATTTGACATTAGTATAACAATACTAAATTACTCCTCCGACGTATGCTTAGCCCAAAACTTTGAGCTGTTTTTTTAGCCGTCACGAGTTAGGTATAAGAGACCACACACAGATTCAAGTCGTGGTTATGCTTACGTATGCTGCCTTAGGGAAATTGGGATATATTTTCCCGAACAAAAACAGATTTTCCAGAAAAATAACTTAAAAAATCCTTCTGGTCCATCCACCGTTGAAATTTAGACTATTGTATCGTATTTTTATACAAGCGGCCCGGCTACACCTGCGTTATCCTGTATTATTAATTGCCTTCTAAATTATAGCCTACAAATTGTATAAACAGCAAAAAAACAATGTTTGTTCGTTAATTTTTGCGTATAAGAGTCGTAATAAAAATGCACATCCAAACAATTCTTCACATTAATATTAAGGACAATTATAACAAACCCAGATAAGGTTGATTCTCGCGATTTGTAATATAACAATACCAATAAAAATAAGAAAAATTACACACAATTAGAATTAATTTATAGACTGAAGCCAAAGAGTGCTATTTACCCACTTCAGTTAAACGCAGTTGTTTATCTAACAATTTGCCAATTAGCGTGTGAACAGACAATCGTCCAGGCAAGTGTTTAATCACTTACATTCAACGGCGCATTAAGCTGAAAGCGATCCACCATTGTTTTTCTCACGTTTTCTATACAAACATAAACGGCCTCTATTTGTTAATCTTTACTCTACAATTTGCTCACAGTGTTGCATAAGAATTGCTTTGAAATCAGTAATTGATCGAATGTTTCCTTATTTAGTTTATATTGGACTACTGTAACAGATAATATCTGATTCCTGTTTGTTTGTTACCTCTAATCTCAGGAATTACTGGTTCCAATTAAAAGTCTTTTTGTGTTAGATAGGTCATTTATCAAGGAATGCTATAGGCTATATAACATCACTAAACCTAAAAAATAATTAAAATCCTCTTCAAAAAGCAGGAAGTGGGCTCCGACGTTGTATATCCAGATGTCAGCATATCTGTTTAGCACAATGCGCATCAAATGGACCAGTGCATAGCTGTGCGCCGAACCGTGACATCGACCAGACATTGTCGGAAATGAACCGTTTACTGGGTTGCGTGGCAGTTGATTATTTCTTATTGGTATTTTTGTAATAGACGTAGATTCATTGTTCAATTTGTTGGAGAAGCTATGAACACTAAATAATAGATGGGGTCGGGAACAATTGCATATTCAACAAGTCCTATTTAAACTAAACCACACACCAACCACCTCAGACTTTTTGATTTGAAGTATCCTCGTTAATTATTTATCGCTCGTTTGAATTTAAATGCATAGATCGTGCTAAAACGGGCATATACCGTATGATAGTGACATGATATACGAGAATTTTTACCGTTTAGTTGAACTTCGATTTGGTTAGGAAACTTACCTTAGCTTAAAACCTATAAGGGTTCATCAAAATAAAAAAATATAGTAAAATTACGACTTTTGACAACACTCCCAGGCAGTATTTATTTAAATTACAATGCTACCAGGGGTGGTCATTCTTGACCATTTGGTATGTGGTTTAAATTAAATATAATAACATATGCAATATCATCCTATATAAGAGTTCTCCATTAAGCCATCATGATGGACTATACTCTATTCAATCTTCCGAAATGTGTGACTAATTATTATGCCATCTACACAAAGAATATTAATAATTAAATTTTATATTTAAAAAAACATAGATATGTTTTATTTCTTTAATTTACTTAAAATCCGTTTCACCAAAGTATAAAGCCCTGTGTTTGTTGTGGTTTATCTAATAATTTAATGAATATAGTTGTAATTTAAACTCAATATGGTTTGTCATTTAGTGGCACGTTTTGTTATTGCTCACGTAATTAACTAATAATTAATGTTCATGCCTTGCATAACGGTGGCAAGTAGACTAATCGACGAATCTCGTTCTAGCACATTTACTAATTACAGAATAAGAGCAAATGACTTTATTATGTAAGTGTGAAAGAAAACCACTTACATACTTTAAACTAGTGTTTAAACTAATTATTAAAAGAAGCCTTATACCACTAGAGTTATAATTCACTTCCCTTCGCCCTTTGGAGAACATGTTAAGCCAACGATCCTGCTCTTTTTTCACAGTCATTGAACTGTTAAACTTTCATGCAGAGATTTTATTTGTTATCAGTAAAAGGATTTGCATCAGGTGATAAAACTACTGAGTTCAAATAATATCCATAAAATAATTATCTATTTTGAAACTACATAAAGCAATTATTATATTCCCAACCTCCGTGGCGCAGTTGGTTAAACGCTGACTGTGAAACATTTGATTCGGGTCTGGGTGTTTGTGAGACCAAGAAGTCTCTCGTAGTTCCTAATACCCACGACACGAGATTCAATCTTAGTGTGGGGTCAGAACTATGTATGTGACTCTTGGGTGTATTTATCTTCTTTTTATTTTATAAAAACGATTTGAAGCTCTTCTATAAAAAAGAGAACAGAGAATTTTTTTTTTGCAAGGAGCGAATTGGCGAACTATAGATGTTAAATTGTATACATATAAGTATATGTATTTTGTATTTATTTCTGACCATCTGAATGCTCTAATTATAACTAAAAAATCCTTTAAATTAGTAAGTTAATGTGGGGCCTTTTGATCTTATGCTCGTATTTCCAAAAAACAAACTATTCACGAAGACAATTCAGGAATTTCATGTTAAATTCTATTAAGGATTTTTTCCTAAAATATAAACGAAATCATTTTAGTTTATCATTACAACACGCAGTTTCGACTCTTCGTGAATATTCCTGCAATAAACGAATTATGTAGTTATATAATAAACTTAAACGGAAGAATAAATTAACTAGTACTCTTACCTCCTGTTATGTATAGCCTTTACGCTTCGCGCCTCCGAGGTCCGATTGAATGATAATATGCATTGCTTAAAACAATGGACTAACTTTTATGTTTGAAATCGTGACTACACTTATAAATTTTAAGTTGCCCAAACACGGGCTTACTTTAGGACCCAGATATTGACGGAGTAACTACTGGATATATTGAGACTTAACATCTTAAGTCTCAGGATGGCGAGCGCAGTGGAATGTCATTGCTTTGTAATGCATGGTGTAGTTTGGTGTTGCTACTGTCTGTTAGTGGTCGTATCGCTTACCATTAAACGAATGGCAACCTCGTCTCGCTATTAATTACAAATAAAAAAGTATTAATACTTAATAAGCAATGTTAAAAGTAAATTGTATGTATTTGAGTTTTTTTTTTATAATAAGTTTAAATGATATGTGGATTTATCTTCTCTAAATAACCTTGTAAGGAACTAGTTTCTACTCCGGTGTACCCATATCAGTATGACATAGAGACTTAAACAAGCATACAATTCCACTGTTGTGGATTCATAGACGCTGTTGACTATTTACGACCAGTAAACATCACGTTTAAAATAATGTTTTTTATTAATACTTATTTAAATTGCTTTTACATTTTTAAGTCTACGTCGGCTCAAAATTCCGATTAGGAGATTTTTTGTTTTAGAATTATAAACTATTTTTATGTCTATATAAATTATATCTATTCATTCAAATGGCATTACCATAAGTATTAAAACATACATGATATGTATAATAGTTAACGACGATACGGTAATTTATTCGACACTGCAAAAAAGTGTGTACTTGGATAATTAGGTTAACTTGTTTCATATATCTACCCAACGAGTTCTTAATATCAATAAAATCGACATTTACTACCAAAATTTACATATAAATTAATTCATTTAAGTGGCAAATCCATATTAACATTTTATTTAAAAATAACTATTTACTTATCTCAATTAATAATCTGGTAACTGGCGCCAAAATGCTTAATAATAAATCGTGGCGTCTCAATTGTCATAAAATGGCGCGCAAACTTCAATATATCCGGCTCGTAATCACTAGAAAGTTACAGCTTTATTAAAAGGTTGTGAAACAGGCCAGACATCGTTATGCGCTTGTTGTCATTTGCATAATGAAAACAAGATCTAGCAATCAAGTGCAATGCAGTTTTGAAGGTCGTTGGAGACTAGCCTATTGTCCAACTAAACCAACAAATACTCCAACTGTTTGAACAAATATCCATAGTACTTACATCTGTACGCGGCACAATATAGTTGATTAATTTCATAGTTTAGTAAATTGTTCAAGAGTCAACTCTTGAAAAATTGCAATAAAATTCGTGTGCATTGCATTGACATAAATAAATCAATGACTGTTGATAATACGATTTCGTACAAAGTTACATTTGCTTCATAATAAATGATTACTTCCCAAATTAAAACTAGAAGATAAAAAAATATTACAACATATAAAAAAATTATAAGAATTATAAAGATTTTTGCCTTAACAAAATGTTATGTAGTTTTAATATTATCTATAAAGACTATAAAATGCATAGATTTGGCAGCAAATCCTGGCTTAAGATACTTTAGAGTAGTAATTTCCTAGTATTGGTTGCACCATCTAAACCCTGAGATTGTCCTTTAATCACATTACCTTCGGAATTCTTTGTACATTCTATAGAATCTGCGGAAGTTACATCGCTAAGGTCTAATTATAGAAATTAATAATCTGTTGCACTTAATTACCTGCTTTCGATAACAAAGCCATACTTTGTTAGAATATGAAATTATGAATTATTTATGGCTAATTTCTATGATAGAAAACAATATTATCTAGGTAGAATCAAAATAGCACTATTCAAAACTATTACTTTTTAATAAGAACTGTATGATTTTAACCCATTCTATATTTTATGAATAAATTGATTCTAGTGAAGCTTTATTTAAATAAAATTAGATTTTTTTTATCACTGTCCGATTTGGTCCGCTTAGGCGATAATTTGACTAATAACGATGCTTAATAATTGAATAAGATCTAACACAAAAACTACAAACAAATATCTAAAAATAGAATCTGTTCGGCTTCGAATACTTTATAATATTTTATGTTTGCTTTACAAAGATGTACTTACCCGATTATGTTCATATTTTTACTTCGATCCTTATTTGAGGAGATTAGGGCGATTATTTTTTCGTTCAAAATATATGAAAATTTGAAAAATATAATGAAGTTCACTCATCACTGATCGTATTTTGCTCGATTACCTAAGTTGCTACGTTTCTAGTCATTTGTAAAGCATTTTCTCCTTTACATCTTGAATTAGTTTATGTCAAGAACTTGTCGATTATAAAATGAATTATAATACCCACCCGAAAAACAAAAAAATAATTAAGCGTTCTAACATTTTTCTTCTGTGTAGCGCCTTTGTTGTATGTTTTGAAGTCGCTACAATTATATTACGTGCTAGTATTTGTAACAAGTATATTGCGTACCTGAGTCCGATGTAATGATATTTTTGGCTTCCTAGAGTCTTGGGCCCTAACTAATCAGTTTACATAGGACCAAAAAAATGAAATTTATTTCATTGACCGTTATTCGGCATAAAATTCTATAGCTATAAATGAACGTAGGCGTATTGTCTTTCAAATTTGTTCAACGTAGTCTTTTATCAAAAGTCCCCTGTAGAAACCAAGGAGCAGTGTAATCAAATTATAGAATTTAAATTCTGACTTCCAGTGACCAGCGTAACAGAGGACAAACCTCATTAACTTACAGCTATAGAACTTGCTCAGCAATATCGCTTTTACAAATTCGTTTCGACAACAGGTCTTAACCTCATCTGTCTCAACTGTAGACCTAAGCAATATCTTTTTACATACTACGATTATAAAAAAATATTAACAAGACAATCTTCTCCGCAGTATTCCTGATACCGCAAAGATGGGTGATGGCCATAATGGGTTTCCTGGCGGTGGCGAACGCGTACACAATGCGCGTGTGTCTCAACATCGCCATCACGCAGATGGTGCGCCGGCACTCGCGCTCGCCCGACTACGACGAAGGCTCCTGTCCAGGAGACGTCGAGGAGATCGTGTCAGTTGATGATGTGGTGAGTTGGAATGTATTAGTAAAAGTAGAATTTATTCTAATCTCGGGTCGGGCTAAGTGATTGGATTTTCTATTCATTATCAGCTTGGAGTCAGCTATTTATGCTCTATACGGCGATAGATATAACACATCGCGGGAAAGAACATACAAGGCGAAATGTGGGTGTCCTGGTAGCACCTCTGTCAACCCCTTCTGGGAAAAAGGCGTGAGTTTACGTATATAAAAGTAAAATTTCCTTGTCGGTCCGTGGCGCAGTTGGTTAGACGCCGCCTGTGAAACGCGAGGCCGCGGGGTCGATCCCCGCACCGAGAGAAATGTTTGTGCGGCCCACAAATATTTCTTCCGGGTCTGGGTGTTTGTGAGACCGAAAAGTCTCTCGTAGTACCTGATACCCACGACACAAGACTCGATCTTAGTGTGGGGTCAGGACTATGTAAGTGACTGTTGGGTGTTATTATTATTAATGCAACAGAAAAAGTTGCAAAAAAAAGCGTCAATTATTTTTTTGATATTTTTTTCCTATGACCATATTTGGGTGGTAAATACATTTTTTCCTAAAATAATAGTGTATACCCTTTTATTTATAAATAATCTTAAATTATTATTTTAAGTTTAAATTATTATTTTAGCAAAAACTATGGATTTACCATCCAAAAATGACGATATTTAAAAAATCATAAAAAATAATTGTCGCGTTTCTTTGCGAAATTTTTAGTTGCATTGTGTTTGTAGACACTAAAACTACCACCCAGCTTCGTTTTCGGTAGCAGTCTTGAGATACCCAGTATACAGCATAGAAGCGATAAGTGAACCAGATGATAAGAGATATTCGCTCAAAACCTTGTGAGAATTGGAGTATGGTGAATTGTCCCAGATCGAGAAACAAGCACAAACGACTAAAAGTGTCGATATTGTGTAAAAGGATGTTGGGTTGCGTGTTATACCTGTCCATTAAGGACATCCGTTGTCATTACATTTACCGATATAAGAAATATTGCGACACTCTTTAAAGCATGAGTTATCTAATAACCTAACTGCCTAGTAAGAGATACTAAATAAACAAAGCACATTGGTATAAGTCTTTAACGTATGAACCATCAGTAGTAGGTATCTAAAGTTTATTCTATCTTGAGATTAAATCGTTCATTATTTCTGCCATCAGCTTTTCTCAGTCGGTTGAGTTTCCTCAATAACCGATTTTTAGACAAAAATTAGAAGGGATTACCTTTATTAAAATCAGAATCTATTTCGAGAACATCCTGTGAGAACATCCAATCATAATACGTCCTAAGCTAGTTGCACCGTAATACATACCATACTTCCTTCCTTCAATTCTCAGAAGGGGTAGACAGAGGTACAACACATTTCGCCGTGTATTTTCCGTCCCATGATGTGATAAGGGGCGAGCCTATCGCTACATCGGGCACAAATTCCTGACTACGAGCTGATAATGAAACGAATAATCCAATATCACTACCCGACCTGGAATTCGAACCCAAGACCATATATTTGCAATCATACCATAGTAAAACTACGCCACCGAGGCCCTTGCTCCTAAGTGTAAGCTAAGTGCGTGGTGGCCTTTTGGTAAACGGACTAGGCGCGACTGCCAATATGTTCACGGTGGTCGCGGGTTCGAATCCCAGGGCACACCTCTGACTTTTCGGAGTCATGTGTGTATTGATAGTCAATCACCACGCACTAAAACGGTGAAGGAAAACATCGTGAGGAAACCTGCATACCATAGCGATTTATAAAAATTTCTATGGTATGTAAGTCCGCCAACCCGCACTAGGCCAGCGTGGTGGACTATATGGCCTAACCACTCTCAATCATACTGTCGATTGTAGAGGAGGCCCGTGCCCTGCAGTGGGACGTATATGGGCTGATACAGAGGCCCTTGCTCCGTAATAACACTACAATTTTCTTACAGGAAAACAACAGGTTCGACTGGGATGAAGAAACCCAAGGGATAATTCTCAGCGCGTTTTACTACGGCTATATAGTGACGCACTTGCCTGGTGGGATGTTAGCCGAGAGGTTCGGAGGAAAGTACTCCCTCGGGTTCGGAGTACTGAGTACCGCCTTCTTCACGCTGCTGACTCCCTGGGCTGTTAATATGGGGGGAGCTACTGGACTCATCATATTGAGGGTTCTGGAAGGGCTTGGAGAGGTGAGTTAAAGTTCCTAGTTTTGCCTAGTACTTTAGAAACTATGTTTATTATAATAATTGTGGACTTAATCATTGAAATGGGTAAAAAGCGCCAGGAAACTGTTTGATATTTTGGTTTGGTGATCTCATTTATAATTTTTTTATTACAGAAGACAGAAATTTACCAGAACTCATAGAATATTATGAAGATTGCTACCTATTATCCGATGCATTCCAAATTCCAATTTAATATTTCTTTTGCCAAGTAGTTTATTGTCTAATGTAAAAGTCCCCTTCATAAAATATTTACCACAATATCATCAAAAATAATTTGCTTTCTTTTTTTCTATTCATAATATTTGTTTCATAAACAGGGCACAACATTCCCCGCGCTGAACGCAATGCTTGCAAGATGGGCGCCGGTATCAGAGAGAGGGAGAATGGGGTCACTTGTCTTCGGAGGCGCTCAGATCGGCAACATCGCAGGCACCTACCTCTCAGGCTTGGTAATCAAGGAGACAGGGGAATGGGAGTCTGTGTTCTACCTGTTTGGAGCTGTTGGCATCTTCTGGTTTATACTTTGGGTAAGTACTTATTTTTGATTAAAATTAAAAATAATTTCATTTAACAGACGTTATGTTGCTCTATTTTATCGAACTGATTATTTCCAGTTACGATTTGATTCATTACGTTGTGGGTTATCCTAAGTCTAGTGGCCCACTGAACCTCAATGGTCATTAAAATGCGTGCTAACTGCTGTCGATCCTGGCTTGCAGCTGGGTGTGGAGGCGGCATAGTAAAGTTATGTTATATCAAAATAAGAAATGAAGAAAAAGAAAAAGTGGTACTGCTTGACGGATTTCATTTTTTAAATGATGTATTATCACTCTTTTTAGACGCCAACAAAGATCGGTTATTGGCTCGACATTACAATATTTTTAGAAAAGTTTTAAGTTTTAAGTTGAAACTTACAAGATCACTAGTTATCAATTAACATGGTCTAAATAAATAGTATTTTAGCATATTATTATATTATTAAACTAAAAGTATTAAACACGCTACAGTGATTTTAGATTACAAAATCAATAAGTATAGCATGCGTAGATGTTTTTGTGTGATAATACATAGATATATTATTATCCTTTATATCCGTAAAATGGAAGTTGTTTTTACTTAAGCTAGGTGTAAATAACAGTGATAATCGATACAATTAGAGTCTATGTGCGTCTATTGATGTAACTCGGATTATGTATTAATTTTGTTTACTTATATATTCTGACATTCCTTCATATTTTTCAAAGAAGTGAATTCTTTTTATTGTTTTATTATTACGTTTTCTTTTACTTATTTATTTACAGTGTTACGTTATTACAAAATCATATGACGTAATAGCGGCTAAAAAAGTCGTTATTTTTTACAAAACACTAGTGTGTGAATCTCTTTATTACGTTATTAAAAATAAAGGAAAAGTAATGCTGTTCAAAATTCACAGAGAAATAACATAAATATGAAGATTAAAAAGCAACTTTTATTTCGGACTAATTGATATTAATGGTAATATGTATAAAGAAACACTCATATACCGATTAATTATCCATATAAAGAATTGTACTCTGGAGGAGTAAGTACGTACTGTAGAGGAGGCCCGTGCCCTGCAGTGCGATGTACATATATGGGCTGATACAGACAAATATATTAAATTAGGTATTATTAATATATACGGATAATAGCGCCTCTTATCCATGACAAATAATCTGCATGGGGTTTAATATAAATAATCACGATAAAGAAGAATTTTTAAAGTAACCAAGATCATATTTTATCATCCTTAGAAATCATGCGGATGCGATACCTAGCGTGTGGTTTCAAATTATACTATTGTGTAGTTATGAAAAATATATATAATGGTACACCCAAAAGTCACATAAATTGTCCTGATCCCAGGGTAAGAAAAAAATCCTTTGTCGTGCGTATCAGAAACTTGGAGATACGTTGAGGTCAACAAACACCCAGACTTGTAAAAAATACGTTTGTCTGGGTGAGAGATCACGCTCTTGGTCTTCCCTTTTAACAGCATATTCCGCATCGAACATAACTTAGATGTACATTATTAAATAAAAATTTTCTTTGCAGTCATTACTTTGCTACAATGACCCCGAGTCCCATCCGTACATCTCAGACAAAGAAAAGAAGTACTTAGAAGAGGCTCTGGGCAGACATCGCACCAGCCAGCCTTCTGCCATACCCTGGAAAGCCATCTTTATGTCCGTGCCTTTATGGGCGCTGGTCTGTGCTCAGGTAAGCAATGCTTTAGACTAGTTAAAGTTGCAAGGATGTCTGTTTCTCCCGTCAAATAGCAGTGTGAATGCTCTGTTGTGTTTTAGTTTGAAAGACATTGTAGCCAGATTAACTACTGGTCATATTGAGACTTAATATCTTGTATCTCAGGATTACAAGTGCAGTGGAATATGAAGCATTGCTTTGTAATTCAAGGTGTTTTTTGGTTTTGATACTGTTCATGAGCGGTCGTATAGCTTACCATCAGGAGAACGGCATGCTCGTGTCGCCATTCATTGCAATAAAAAAAAGGAAATGATGGAAGTAGATGGCTTCGAATAAGTCACTATGGCAGTACTTCGAGGAGGCTATTAGTAGTAGGTACCTAGTCTTGTTATGGCTAAAGTGTTAGAGGCATTATTATGACAAGAAATTTCAGCTAAATTGCATTCTTGTTGTTCTTCTTGGTTATTTCATACTACCGAGGGATTATAATTTCAAAATTAAAATTTTCCCTCATAATTTAGATCATTTTCTATCAATCTTTCATGGACATTGGTGAACTTACTTAATATGATATGCCGTAGAATTAATTATCTTTCAAATTCTAGTGGAAACTCTCAATCACAAAAGTTTATTAGACATATTTGGCTCAAACTCTGAAGCAAATTATGCTGAAAATTCACTTTTAATTATCACGTAACTTATGTGGACTAGGATTTCGAAGCACCAACGACCGTACTAAGAAACTTATTATAGGTACTCCACAGTACAAATTAGTTAACATTCGATAAATGCAGTAAGTACTTCCAGAAATAAAATAACCACGGTACGGATACCTTTTACGACATTTGCCGTCATACCATTCAGAAAACAGATAAATATGTGTTACACTTGACATCTATGTGTTAATTAAATTGAAAATACCCAGATGATTCAAACAATAGATAAATAATAATACACTATTTTCAAAGAAACATTTTCAAAGAATCGTAAGATAATTGTTTTTTTTTTTGCTTTTTAGCACTGTGTCACTTGTTTTTAATTCAAATGTTTGAATGGATATGTAACTCGTACAGACTTTGAAATATATAAGCATTTAGTTTACATTTCCTAGTATTGAGTCCAGTAACTTAATTGGGTATTCAACGGCGGGTATTTTACTAGGGATTCTGCGTCTAGATCAAAATTTGTACCTACTGTATATAGGTACTACGAACAGTAGACTAGAATTTTAACTAAATACTAATACGGCTAGATTTTAGAATTACTAACTTTTTAATTCCAAAAACGTGAATTAACTATAAGGTCAATTACGCTAGATCGTAAAAAAATATCTACCGAATCCTTTCCGCAATAATAGGAAACATTGTTCTACTGCCTAGATACTGAATTATGGAGCGAGGAAAATGGACTGATGTTTTGTTGAATAAATTTACCGCCAAGGATATGAAAATGATAACACAAATATTTAGCAAAATTAACTTTTTATTCGCAGATTAGCCTTTTAGGGTATTTGTCAGAGGATTTGGAGAAACAATTTGTCCTCAAAGTTTCATGAGAATCCAATTAGCGTTCCTTTGTTGTGTTTATACTAACGCATAATACAAACACGTGGTGACCCACGCATAAATAAATAATGTCGAAGGCTTAGTTTACGATAACTTTTTATCCAAATTTAGTTTTATATTAGCGAGGAAGGTTGATCCAAATCTATTTGTTTTGTATTAACAAGCTTTGGAAGTAATATGTTACATTTTTACGGTGTTTTTCCTTTCGGTAAACTTCCTATTGATTTAGCGACGTGGAAAATTTGTATAGGCTATTTTGGTATACTTACATACACATATGGAATTTGGCAAAACGTCGTTTCTTGTCATATCTACGGCACAAAGGACACACCGCGTCCTTTCCTTCCCCATTTAATTATTTATTTTTTCTGTCTGTAACTGAAAGATAATATAAATTATGCTTAAATTTACATTAAAAAATAAATTAAATTAAATAAAAATTTAAATTTAAATTTAAATTTAAATTTAAATTTACATTATTACATTACATTTATAGGAAAACATGTATTTGTAATTTAGTCAAGGTCTTCCTTTTCCTTATATAGATAGGTTTAATTTAAATTAAAGACCAAATAAAACTTGACATAAATTTTAACCCTCGTCTGGTGATATTCAAATTATATATTCAAATTGCATTTTCTTATCTATCTCTTTTTATTGTAAATAATGGCAAAACGAGTACGACTTTCGCCTTGTGGTAAGCGATACAACCTCTCACGGACAGTGGCAAAACCAAACATGAATTACAAAGACATGCTTAGCATTCCACTGCCCTAGCCATCCTGAGACATAACATGTTAAGTCTCAAATGTCAAATAGTCATTTATAACTGTACTAACCTAAAATATTTGTTTAGATTGGCCACGACTACGGCTATTTCACGATGGTGACAGACTTGCCCAAGTACATGACGGGAGTGTTGAAGTTCGACATTCACCGCACGGGCACGCTGGCTGCCTTGCCGTACGCCGTCATGTGGATCAGCTCGATCGTGTTCGGCTGGATATGTGACAAGATGGTCAAGAGAAACTGGCTGACAGTCACCAACGCTAGGAAGACTTTCACTACCATTGGTGAGTGTATATTAATCATAGATTTAGTATAAAACATAGATCGGCAATGTGAAAGAGATAGAATAATTTAACTCATATGTTAAAGCGAGATGCATGATGCGACCATACGTTTACACAGAAGTAGCCTGCAGTGACCCAGAGTCAAAATATGTCAAAATAAGCGAGCAACAAAATTCGCTTATTTTCATAATTTATTTAATTTTACAGTACTTGGTTATATTTATTAAACGTAGTTTATTATAGTGCATTGTGCAGTGCCAAAGTGTGGTTCATACAGGCGTAAAAATCCGAAATAATTAAAGTTTTCACAGGTACCGGCCACTTTTGTACAATACTTTTTTTCGACGATATTATAGAATTAAATGGAAATCCGTGTATACATATCGGTAGAAAAGAATATAGTATTTCATTAAATAAATACGCTGAAAGCATCCATTGCGTATAAAAAATAATATCAAATACGTGAATTTACAATAATTTCAACCAAAAGTTGCTAGGGATTGACTGACAGGTTCGATCAATAAAACGTTGTCGATGAAATAGTCGATGACAACACATGTTTCCCTACATTTTTATGGAGCTATAGTATGTTGTGATAGTGTGCATTCTTCTGCTTCTTCTACCTGGCGTTATCCCGGCCATATTTCCCCGGCCATTATTATAGTATTCATTCTGCAATATTACTTATTACTTTATTTTTTCTCATTTTTTTATATTTGTGGAATAATTATTATAACACTTCATGTGTGTGATTTATGAATTAAGAACCTGTTTCAATCGCTGCCAAGAGGCTGTCAATTTATAATAGTAAAACAAGAACATATATGCACAGTATCATCGTCCAAACCTTGAAGCAACATTATTCATTTATCATAACATTAGGTATAGGCTTAAAATTTATAATTCTCATACGAAAAACATTAGTTTAGGTGACGAGATCGAGAAAACCTTTATGGTTTATTAAACTGTCTCTTTCTTCAGCCACAGGAATGTGACTAATGAACATAGGCCTTCCACAAGAATGTCTACATCAGTTTGTTGTAAGCTGCCTGCATCCAACGACTTCCTACAAGCTCCGGCCGAGCAGGCGTCAAACACTTCCCAATGTGTTACAAGTCAATTAATTGACTTAAATAAGCATATTTTTTTAACTCTGGTATAAATATACTTACGCGAATGTCACTTATTGAAAAAAACTAATAATCATGGATTTTGTTGCAGACTGAGTCCACCCTGTGACTACGAAAGCTGTAAAGTAATCGAAACTTCGCGACGGGAAATTAAAAATTAAAAAAATAAACCTAAAACTTTGTAAATTATAGTTTTATTTTATAAAAGAGTTTTTTGTTCTCAGTTTAATTAGGTGTATGTACTATGTACACACATGTTACATCACAATGAAAAAAATAATTTTGTTCAGGTAAACATAAAGACCCATACAAAACATCTCAAACAAAATGTTTTCAAATAATATGACAATTTGTCTTTATTTATTTGTTTGTTTATCAAACTGTATTGAAATAAACACATCAATAAGTTTTTGTTAATATATAATAAGATGTCGCATATATCCATAACATTTTATTTCACAACTACAGGCCGACAGCTATATCGATATCGATATGATAGTATCGAAAGTGCATGGTACACCACTATATGTCAAGCACACATGTAAACTTCACGCACACAATCGTAAATCAGTTTTGGTCGCGCTCAAAATGACACATTGCCGATCTATGTTTTATACTACATCTATGATATTAATATTGTGTGCTGTTGAAAATGTTTGAGTAGAAATTGTTAGTTGGAAAACTTTAAAGATGTTACAACATTTTAATCGAATTTTTTTAGTAATTGTATTTTCTAATACCGAATTATTTCCCCAGGTATTGATTTTTGTGCCTCCAGAATTTCTGTATGTAAAACCTGAACATAAAACGAGTCTTCTACCGTGATGATATATGAATGATAACTTGTGCAAAATAATAAAGAGTATCAAACAAGATTATAACAATCGAGTCACATGTAAAACAAATGAAAATCCTTAAGATTTTAATGTTTCAATGAATTTAAATATTTCGATCCACACACATTTTTACAAATCTACATCTTCTGAAGTCCTCACCGCGAAACTACATTGAACAATGAACACTGAATTGATCAATCCCTTTATCCGCAGCGTCCGTCGGCCCCGGCATCTGCATGATCCTAGCTTCCTACTCCGGCTGCAACACCGACGCAGTTGTGATTCTCTTCACTGCCTCCATGGGGCTTATGGGCGCCTTCTACCCTGGTATGAAGGTCAACGCGCTCGACCTGAGCGGCAACTACGCCGGCACCATCATGGCGATTGTCAACGGCATCGGAGCGATCACTGGCATAATCGCGCCGTATCTGGTTGGCGTGCTTACTCCTGATGTGAGTATTGTGTTTTATTTTGGAGTGAATGAGGTGCCGGAACGGACTAGTCGCGGCTGCCAACATGTTCACGGTGGTCGCGGGTTAGAATCCGAGGGCACACCTCTGACTTTTCGGAGTCACGTGTGTATTGATAGTCAATCACCACGCGCTAAAACGGTGAAGGAAAACATCGTGAGGAAACCTGCATACCATAGCGATTTATAAGAATTTCTTTGGTATGTAAGTCCAGCGTGGTGGACTATATGGCCTAACCACTCTCAATCGTACTCACGATTGTAGAGGAGGCCCGTGCCCTGCAGTTGGACGTATATGGGCTGATAGAGAATGAGGAGTGGAATGATTTCACGGAATGGATTGATTATGTTTGTGCAAGGTTATGAGAGTATCCTCAATGGAGTAAGTAGATGTGCCACTAGTGCGATAAGTAGCAACTGGTTTGATGCGTCATAAGTTGTTATAAGAAACGAGGCTACAGAAAGTAATGATATATTACTTTTTAATGTTATGTGCGTATTCAAAATGCTAGTAATTTTACATTCAAATTTAGCTAGGAGTGAAAACTTTCATGCCTAAGATAAAGTTTTTAAAAATATGTGAAGTCCTAAAACCCACTAACTCGGAGTTGCAATCCGAATATTTTTGGTGATTTAAAATGGATCTAGCCTTTCATTTACGAGCCAGCTTCTCACTTATATACTTTACGAAAGCTGTTAATGAATATGCAATCATAATCACTCAATTACAGCATTGACAACGTTGCACCAATATGTAATCACGGATGGACCTAACTAGACAGCATTCCTTATTCGCGTCGAGACAACTCGGTCACGTCAGTTTTGACGGTTGAAGCGTGGCGTACCCATAATAATAGAAGAAGTGCGCAATAGTTTTATAAAATGGTTCAGTCGTTAGAAAGATAAAAATCAATTACGAGAGCCCTTATACTTAAACTTCTTTGCAAGGTACGGGTTTAAAGAAAATTTCTTTATATTTTTACTAATACTTCATAGGCCATCACGCAGGCCTATTTGGGGTGTTGGATTTCATACACGATAAAATATCTTGTAAAGATTTCCAAGCTATGAAAGTTTTATCAGAATGTTTTCTTGAAGACTAACAAATCTGTCTTGTACTCTCAATTATAGAAGAGGCCCGTGCCCTGCAGTGGGTCCTATATGGCTTGATATAACGAAGTACAGAATCAGTTTTTTTACTGTTTGAAAAACAATTTATTGAGAACATCCATATGACTGAAAATGCTAGGTGTATGCACTCGGTTTCAAAGCGCGGCCTCCAATTTTTCACTCAATTGAGCTATCGTTCTATCTACAAGAACTAAACCAGCACACAGTTGGGTAACCTTTGCAAAATTCCGTTCGGATAATACTTCGACCGCGTTTTTATTATACCTGCAGCAAATTGAAGGCCGCAGATTTTCAACGGCTCCAATAAATTGATTTACGTAATTTAGATAAGAGAATAATAGATCGCTTGGAAAAGTATTGCGGTGAAACTGAGCAAATATTTCCAAAGGTTTTCATGATCATTATAGCAAGGACGGTCGAATCGATTTTCTACGAATTAGCATTAACGGTTGCCAAGTCTTGGGCAGGTGTAGTGGCGGCGTATAACTGTTGTAAACCGTGGTCCGTGAGAGAATGGGTTCGTATACCTGAATGAGCACATTATATAATTTTTTACGTTGTATAAATTTTCTATTTGGGAATTAAAATGTGCGTCGTACGCTGCTGCTGAACGAAAATCTGCTATTTTTTAAATTGCATCATTCCATTGAATTTCTTGATCTGAGAATTAAACTCATAACCTTACGGTACTCATTCTATACACGCTGCTACTAGCTGTAATGCAAGAAAAAAATCCTAATCCCTCGTATTGATTTATATATATACTCGACTTTAGGCATACGTGTATACAATTTAACTAAACCCATTATGTTATATCTTTCACAGAGCACACTAGTACAATGGCGGTTGGTGTTTTGGATCGCTCTAGCAGTATTTATAGTCACAAACCTAGTATTCGTTGCGTGGGCTTCCGGCGACGAACAATGGTGGAACCACACGGCACAAGACCCGAAGAAACAACAAGAGGTCGAGGCCGCTACTAGGTCGGTCAATGCCGAGGTTAAATTGTGAGGTGTAAGGTAATATACTGGATGACATTGTTCCTTTAAAAAGGACTTTTTGTGCAGGAAATAGGGTTGCTTTTGCATCGATGATGGTGGATGCAACTATGAACCATAGACAAAGAGCATTTATCTAAAGCATTGGTATAATATAATTGATCTTAACTAGACAAACGATTCGTTTTTGCGTAAAGTACAAGACTAAAAAAATAATACAGTGCCATGTAATTTGCATGCCAGATGAAAGTGAATTATAAACACATACTTCACCCATTATTTTATATAATTTTGCTCTTAAACTTGTTGTGTTGTCAATACAGCAAAAAATGTACTTTGCGTTGTGCAAAATTTTCGCGCCAATTTTTCTACTGACAGAATTGCTCTGCCTATGCCACAGGGGTAGCCACCGTGTAACCTAGTATGAGATAGCGATATTTGTGGGAGTGTGGCCAGGTTGACACGTTTTTCCTAAGGTATCGGGAAACTTTGACCGTTCTTTAAAAAATATAATTGCTAAAATATCGATATTTTAACTTGGAGGGGAACTACAATGCACTTACATACCTGGGTCGTCAGCCATCACCCAGAACTAATAAAAACACTGTATAACATAAACATAATTTAAGTAAATATTTAGTTCTGAAAATAAAAACGATTGTAATAAAAGCTAATAACAAAACAACATCTAGTCCGCCCCGTGACCACGAAAGTTGTAAAGTAATCGAAACGTCGCGGGGAGAAGTTAAAAAAAGCAAAACTTAAACCAAATCCGCGATAAAATTCGTAAATAGTTTTATTTCAAAAATAATATCTATTGTGCATCCATATACAGTTCAAAACATATAAGGAAAAAGTTTAAAAAATAAAAGATAATTATTGAAGTTTGTTTTTTAATATGTAATTTAAATCTATTAATATAGTTTGTTTTAAGGAATATCAACCTTTGGACCGCTGGCCACCCCAAATAATGTAAATATTTGCCTCCAAAACGTCAAATTTCCTGGAGTCAAGCGGTTACGCCGATAAGGACAGGTTACAAAAGCTTGCATCTCTTTCTTACATGAATGTTATGTATAAATCTCTTTCGTTTTGTGGAAAAGGGATAGAACATGTGACTCCGTCTATTAGTTTCTCCGTCTACGGCCTATGCTCTATGTTTACTTCAACTCAACTTATCTATGGCCATTGTAAATATTGTTTTAAAGGTAAATTAAACTTTTTGTCTAATACTTTTTTAATATGGCGACGGAATCATCAGCCAGTGTTACGTGATATTAATTTAATTATCAGATTTATGCAGATATCGCCATTATATATTTTCGAAATGTTTGATAATCTACAGTAAAAGATAAAGTTGTATTCTGATTCTGCGTTGCCACTATAAATATTTATTTATATTTGTATTTATTTGTTAATGTTAAAACATTATATTATGATTACAAGAAAGTACATATCTATGTAAAAAATAATATAATTTATATGAATAACAATACGTTCAAATTTTAGCTATTTTGTTTTAATGGATCTTATAACAAGTACAAAACTTAATTGATTTATCTACTAAGTAGATTGCCCATTTTGCCCTAATTTTCACATTTCGTTAAATGTGAAAATATATATCACAAAATTAATTTATTTTTTCTGATTGAATATTATTATTATATTGTTTTTAAATAGGCTATATAATTTTTTAGTTAAGAATTTACTATTAATTTTAATCTCATAAAAAGTATTAATGCGTTGAGCGAATGTTTATTGTATATAATGTTCTATGAGGAATTGTGCACCATTAAAATATTTTGTTCACATAATTTTATATGTGCGTCCGGTAGGAAATGTTTTAAAATTCACTGCACAGAAAAATCGTAGTTATCACAATTATAAAATTAATACAAAATACCTTTATTATTATAGCAATAATTAAAAGAATCACAATACTTAGTACGTAAATACATTTTAATATTGATTACTAAAAGTATTTTCTACTGGACAGAGCTAGGCAGGGCTCGGAACCGGTTTAAAGAGAGCGGTTAATTCTGATAAAATACCGGTAAATTATATCGCTCCTACGTTAACCGGTTAAAATAATGAACGGTTTCAAACTAACCCAAACGATAAAGGTTACCGGTTAATTCCGCATGAACGGTTTAGTATCGGTATTAACCGGTTAATTCCAAAACAAGTAATACGCAACGCACGATGCAAGGTCAAACGTGTGCCGTGTGCAGTTCGGGTAGATTCATGTTATGACATGTTTTGTGTTTATGTCAAGATACCGCGTGCGGGCTCGTTTCTCGTCTATTGTATTCAGTGTTACCAACCCTACTGTTTTAACAGTAGATTTGCTGTTTTTACATTTTAGTCCCTGTTTTCTGTTTTATTCTTTATTTTTAGTGTTTTTCAATTTGCATTTAGGCGGCACCTATCACATTATATAAATTTATTTTCATAACGAAATTATGCAATAAAACGCAATTACACTAGATAGCAAACATTTTTCACATTGTGTGAATTGGTAAAGAAACTTTTGTGCCTACCAGCGCCGCCGTGGAAAGATTTTTCTGAGATATTAATTTTATGAAATCCATATTACGGAACAAATTATCGACCACAACTATTAAAGGAATATTACGTAAAAATCTGAAATAACCGATTGCTACTCATTTGAAGCCACATGAAGAAATTTTACAAAAACATGTATGTGTTAAAAAGGGAAGATGAGTCAGAAAATATTGTAGATGAGGCAATTGAGGATGATCAATATTATAATTAATCAATGTATGTGACTTCTCGTGAGTAATAAAAGTAGGTGATTGTTTTAATTAAATGAGGAAATAATAAAAACTGCTTATTTTTACTTTACCTACTGTTTTCTCCTGTTTTTTTGTGGATGAACTACCGTTTTTTAGTTTCTTGGGGTTGGCAACACTGATTGTATTAGAAGTATTCAATAGAATTGGACGTGCAAAACGCAACTCCGTTTTGGGTACTAAACAATTTGAATTAAAATTGTTTAATACTTAATTTAAAGTTGTGGATCGGTTACTGTTCAACTGTTGTGATGGGGAGAAAAAAAAATTATTCGTTCTTTCGATATGAAAATTTCAAATTTCAAAAATTCACATCGAATGACATAACTCAAGTTTTGAAACAACTGTTAACCGATGGTATTATTATTCTTAGTATTATCTACTGTTGTTAAATAATATTTTTTACCTCTTTTTTATCATGTTAATTTAACTGTCATATTTTATGATATGGTCAGGGATGCTCCTATCTAGTGGTCATAGCCTGTCCTAGTATAGGTGCTGCGAGTACGCGACCTCGGCCCCCGAGCTACTGCAGTCACCTTAACTTCCCGTCCGTGACTGCAGTATCCACTCCCTCAGGCCATACTCTCCTTTCCTATAACATCCTCAACCCACAAATCCTATTTCCTTTCCCTGGTTAATGGCGGGCAGCAGCGTCATCAACGCCAGTCTCCTACTTCGCTCGCCAACCCGCCTGCCTGGCGAGTATTGGCAAATACCCCCTTAATGGCGACACATATAGAGACCAGGCCCCCAGGCCCGGCAGCCCCACTATGCCTGGCTATGGTAGAGGTCATGGTTACGGTGAGGCAGGGGGTACTAAGAATCCCCGGGATGGCCCCGGCTACCACCCCCGACGACGACTGGCCCTGGTAACACACAACATACGCACATTAAGGACAGACGAGAAGATTGTCGAACTGAAAGAAGAATTGAGCAAGTTACACTGGGATATTCCGGGGTTATCGGAAGTCCGAAGAATCGGGGAGGATACGATAACCCTGAAGTCTGGTAACCTGCTCTTCTACCGGGGGACGACCAACAGTCCCGAGGAGGTGTCGGATTTCTCGTCCACAAGTCTCTCCATAAACAACATCGTATCCATCGAAAGTGTGTCGAGCAGGGTAGTATACCTTATACTCAGAATATCTAAAAGATATTCGTTGAAGGTCATACAGGTATACGCGCCGACCTCGACACACTCATATAAAGAAGTAGAGGAGACGTATGAGGACATAAGTCGGGCCATACATACTTCCAAAACCTACTTCAACGTTGTTATGGGGGACTTCAACGCAAAGTTGGGCAAGAGAAGCGATGCAGAGTTGAAAGTGTGGCAATTTGGACATGGGCAACAGAACCTCAGGGGTCAGAGTTAATCGTTTTGATTGTCTAGGAAAAACCTTGCAGTGGACGAGCTAAACAGCGGTTTGGTAGAAACTGTCCATACGGTGGGATCTAAGTATTTTAGACCTCGCCGTAGAGATAGACCACAAAAACTCTCGATCCACACTCTTGACCTCATGGCCGAACGTCGATCTTTGACGCTGCAGTCTTCCGTTGACGCCGAAGTATATCGGCAGCTCAATAGACGGATCTGGAAGTCCTTGCGACACGATGTCCGTGCTCACAATACTGTGAGCATTAAGGAGACAATTGAGCGGAACGGAGGCTCCAAAGCGTTTGCAAGAGACTTGTCTATTGGGCAAAGCCAGTTGTTTAGGCTGAAAATGGATGATGGCCGCATGGTATCGACTAGGGCAGAGGTATTAAGAGAGATCGAGAGGTTCTACGGACAGCTTTACACCTCGGTTGCCTAACCTACTGTTAGCTCGGCTAAAGACCCGAGAGCCGAGTTAATCCGACACTTTAGCGATGATATCCCGGACATCAGCCTGTTTGAGATTGAGATGGCCCTCAAACATCTTAAAAACAACAAGGCGCCGGGTGAGGACGGAATCACTTCAGAGCTTCTGAGAGCGGGCGGAACACCGATACTGAAAGTCCTTCAGAGGCTCTTCAATTCCGTTCTCCTCGAGGGCTCAACGCCGGAGGCATGGAGTAGGAGCGTGGTGGTCTTGTTCTTCAAAAAAGGTGATAACACTTTGCTGAAGAACTACAGGCCCATCTCGCTCCTGAGCCATGTCTATAAGTTGTTTTCAAGGGTCATCACAAATCGTCTCGAAGGCAGGTTTGATGACTTTCAGCCTCCCGAACAAGCCGGTTTCCGAAAAGGCTTTAGTACCATAGACCATATCCATACGCTTCGGCAAGTTATACAAAAAACCGAGGAATATAACTTGCCGCTTTGTTTAGCGTTTGTGGACTATGAGAAAGCCTTTGATTCGATCGAGACTTGGGCTGTGCTACAGTCTCTTCAGCGGTGCCACATAGACTATCGGTACATCGAAGTGTTGAGGTGTATATACAACAACGCCACCATGTCGGTCCGAGTACAGGATCAGAGCACGAAGGCTATTCCACTACAGAGAGGCGTGAGACAGGGAGATGTCATATCTCCGAAATTGTTCACTGCCGCGCTGGAAAATGCCTTCAAGCTCTTGCAGTGGAAAGGATTCGGCATCAACATCAACGGCGACTATATTACTCACCTTCAATTTGCCGACGATATTGTAGTCTTGGCAGAATCGCTGGAAGACCTTAGCACTATGCTCGAAGACCTTAATCGAGTTTCCCAACAGGTGGGTCTTAAAATGAACATGGATAAAACGAAGATCATGTCGAATATCCATGTTGTGCCCACCCCTATTGGAGTTGGGGGCTCGACTCTCGAAGTTGTAGACGAATATGTCTATTTAGGACAAGTGGTCCGGTTAGGCAGGTCTAACTTCGAGAGAGAGGTCAATCGGAGAATCCAACTCGGTTGGGCAGCGTTCGGGAAACTTCGCGACGTCTTCTCGTCCAAAATACCTCAGTACCTAAAATCGAAAGTCTTCGATAGTTGTGTGTTACCAGTGATGACATACGGCACCGAGACGTGGCCTCTCACTGTGGGCCTCATTAAAAGGCTCAAAGTCACTCAACGAGCAATGGAGCGGGCTATGCTCGGTGTTTCCCTACGAGATCGAATCAGAAATGACGAGATCCGTAGGAGAACCAAGGTTACCGACATAGCCCATAGGATTGGCAAGTTGAAGTGGCAGTGGGCCGGGCACATAGCTCGTAGAACCGATGGCCGTTGGGGCCGAAAGGTTCTCGAGTGGAGGCCACGTACAGGCAAGCGAAGTGTCGGACGCCCGCCTACAAGGTGGACGGACGATCTGACTAAGGTCGCAGGAAGTCGCTGGATGCAGGCCGCTTCCAACAGGTCATTGTGGAGATCATTGGGGGAGGCCTATGTTCAGCAGTGGACTTCCTGTGGCTGATATGATGATGATGATGATAAAAAGACAACAAGAACAAGACGTGTGCTCGAAACACGATCTTGCCTACTTTGGAATTCACACATTTTATACATAAGTATTTCTAATATGTGTACACGGCATTGTTGCTTAACATTTTTCCACGGTAAATTTATTCTCAATGTGTAATCTATGTTTGCGTACAGAATTTAATCAATTATAGTATGATATAATTGTTTGATGTGTGATTTAATATTAATTAAATCATTGATTCTGACAATAAAACAGTTGCAAACTCGAATGTTCTAGTACCACAGGTTATCACAGACTTAGGACTGTTTATAATAAGCGCCAACTAGGATTAATTTCATTTTAAAAAATATATTATTTATTTGTTTATATAGAGATGAGATAAAGAGTACATTAAAATCGACTCTTCTATCCCTAAAAGCTTAGTCATTGGCAGACGCGAAAACCGTCCTTTGTCAATGAAATTAAAAGAAATAAAAACGTACGCGGGCTCTCTGACGACCCGTACGCACCATATCAGTCGCGCTCTTTACCATAGTTTTGTACTCTTTACTCTATGCGTAAGACAAAAACCTACAATGTGTTTTCAGCTTTACTCTATGCGTAAGACAAAAACCTACAATGTGTTTTCAGCTTAAGGAACGACGGAAGGTATTCGGTACTGAGCTTGGTTTTAACCGGTTAATTATCGCTCGATATCGGTTATCGAACCTAAATTCGTGTAAACCGGTTTTCCATGGTAACCGGTATTATGTTAACCTATAACCGAAATTGAGTTTTATTGAGGTCAATGTCCGAAACCGGTTTGGAAATTTAACCGGTTTCCGAGCCTTGGAGCTAGGTTTTATAAAATCAAAAATAAAACATAAGGCTGTGAACGATTATTTATTTTTAAGATTTTTTTTTCTGGTATACACATTAATTTCGAGGTGCATTAGTGCCATTTCGTGAGATCTGTATGCTGTGGATTAATTTAAGTACATGTAATTATATTATAAGAATATGAATTTACGTTGCTTCGTGAATGACGTCACCCAGTCCGTCATAAAAGAAGTTCGTAATATCTAGGACAAGAGTATGAAAATATCTAAGACATTAAAACCGTATAAAGTTCATAAAGAAATAACATCATTTTGAAATGGAGTTATATCATCTGGTGAGACAATAGATATAGATTTGCGTCGTAAGCATAGCTTGTTCATACAGATATTTGGCACATTTTAATACAGTAATCAGCAAAGTATGCATAAAATTGTATAAAAGTAGTGGCATTATGCTATGTAAGCAGTAGCTTATAGTATTAAAAATGCTACTGGATTAAAAAAAAAAACATAGCGTATCTGCCTATCCACTTCGGGGATAGTGCATAGTGAATTTAAGTTGTAATTCCATGATATAAAGAGTTTTACTGTAACACTATAGAACACGTCTGTCGCATTTTACGACTGTTTTGGCTGTATCATGTAATAACTCAAATGTGTTATTTCCTTAGAAACTTTGTGCTACACTTTAAATTCTATTGCCGCAAAATGACTAATTTATATTAGGGTAAAGAACAAGCTATCAAAATGTAATATTGTATTTGTCTTTTTTACTGTGTCAGTATTTCTGGTTGTAAAATCTTGGCATTAAGTTTCATTGTCTTTGCCTTTAAAAACATTGCCAGTTAAAAAAATCTGCTTGTTATTGCCCTGTTCTAAGTGCATAAATATTAAATAGTAAAATTTAGATTTTTCTACTGCTATAAGGTAAGATAAAATACTTTAATAAGTGCAATGCACTGCTAATATTTATGATTACTGACTTAGAATTTAGGGAATATTCCATTGTATATATAGATAAAGTTTTCCAATAAGATATTTTCCAATAATTATTATTTAACGTTATTAATTAAGAATTTATATTTAAGAATAGTAAATATGTTTAAAAATTGTGCTTCTATGGAGCGTAATGCAGAGCCAATGTATAAAATAATAGTAAATAATTTTGTACATTATTTTGTTAAATAAAAGTATTCTAAAAGTTTTTGATTTTTAATTGCAAATAATATATAACACCAATTTATATCTAAGTAGCATTTTATGCGACGAAATATCTTAAAATCTAGGAATGTGATACAAATGGTATGATCTGTGGCGTATTTGTTTGAGCAACAATAAAATTATGACAAGAGACAAGAGAATGGCTATATATTTTTAATGTTATTCTCGTTAATTTTGACCAGCAAAATGAAAAGCCAGTTGTAAATATTAAATATCCAACCCCAACATCTTATAGGTTTTATTCGTCCAGCTATTTGCGTCTCAACAAATATTTTAATTGATGGAAAGTATTTATTGTATTAGTAAAATTCTGTCTTATTCCCAAAGATAAAATAAATACATTGAATAAAACCAGGACACAACATAATACGCCACTATTTTTTTAATTTAACGATTGTCATGAAATCTTAATATACCTAAATACGAGTGAATAAATAAAATCGTACATCACGACAATGAATAAATATGATTAATATGCTACCCGTTTATTACGCTTTCTTCATAGCAGGAGCATGTAATTTATGGAGGACGATTAAATTCCTATTGACTCATTATTTCTGCACATATTTATTACACACAGGCTTGTTTATTCCTAAACGGATGAATTTTCTTGACATTTGATTTGACCATTTCAAAACAGATTTTCATTTAATTTATTATCAAATCGTAACATCTAATTTTCTGAATATATTTTGTTCTCATTTATTTCAGTCATTATACTTTTAAATTCCATGGTAAATATACATATAAACAAATAAATATGTTTTTTTCCCCTATACCATAAATTAAATGCCACCCCGCCATCGTACCTTCAAACCTTACTATACTAACAGATAGCTACGATTATATAGCCACATATAAGCATAGACACATATAATTATCTTATTTAGGAGAAGGCGTACGCTTATAGCGGCAGCTTCGAACATCCATACTCTTTACCCGAATCGTTCCAAATACAAAAACATAATATAAATAGTGAAAGTGAATAGTAGAAAAATGTAAGTGAAATTCAAAATGGAAGATGTGAAGAGCAGCAGTTTGTTTGCTTATAGATTGAGAAGTTCTAGCTATATTAATTGATGTTGACAAGTCAAAAGAGCTTGTAATTTGGTGTTTGAATGTTGTATGATTGGTCTTTTGTAAATTGAGTTTTACTGATACTAATCAAATAATGGGAAAAAAGTGTAAAAACTTTTTGTGTTTATTACATATTTACGTGAGCCAAAATAGAAATACTTTCATTTTAAATGAATTTAATTGATACTTTGTTTTCATCAAAGTTTGACATGGATAATGCTCTTATGACTCAAATTGCGAATCTCCATATAACTTGTATATGCTTCTGAATCGACTTGCACATATTTCATTGACCGAATTATGTTTTTTTGAATAACTTACAAACTCATGATAAACTTTTACTTAGGCCGTGAAACTGCTAGAAGAGGAAAGATATAAAAAAAAATACAAAAAACATAAAATAACGTGTTTTAGAACCAGCTTTACATCTCATTCATTATGTTCCGAAGCTTCTTAGACGCCTCCTCCTTCGAACCCTCAGAATAACTCCATGACTGATGGATTCCCGGAGTCGCTGAGATCAGTCCTTTGGTTGAGGATCTGCAGGGCCTCGTTAGGAGTGATGTGGCGTATGGCCTGGTTGGAGAGGATCTCTAGGCCGGGAGCCTCGTTCTTGGCAAGATGGCCTCGGAGACGACGGGCGTCATCGTAGTCCATGTTTAGGAGTTTGCAGGCGTCTAGCAATCTGGGGGGAGGTAATAGTTGTACAATTTAAGATCATTTACGATGTTTAAGCTCGGGCATATTTTTTCATGATACATATAGATGCATACGCGTTGCGTACGTACACAACGCATGTGTGCGCCGCAGTCAACGTATTGAACGTTAACTATAAGCAATAAAGTAAAGTGGCATAATTCAATCTCAAGTTTTAAGAGACTAAAACAGCTACCAATAGTATGTCGATTGACAATTTTATGCTTCAAAAAACAATGAAATCTCTAATTAAAGATAGATAGATTATAGAAACCGGCCGATAGACGACACAGCACTTACCTTAATGCAAGGAATATGTTTTGTTCCATTATAAAAATCTCACATATCTCCTATACTATCTTACACTAAAAAGTTGCGTATATATGTGTACATAATACTATATAAATGTGACGTCAGCAATATATACATACTTAGGCAGCTGATTGACCTGGGAGGCGAGTTTGTTTGGCGGCGCGAAGGCGGGCACCAAATTCCGCTTCACGTCGTGAGTGAACTGCATAGTGCCGCCCGTGTTGAACCAGCTCTCTAGCACTACCTCCTGTGTACAAGGTGAGGTTTCAAGAGGGATTTATTGATAGAGGGTGTTGTGTATTCAATTAACTTTCGAAAAATGAATCATAAATAATCTTTTTTAACGAATTAGTGTATTAAAATATCAACATTCACTCACACTAAAACTTTACAAATGTAAGGTTTGTAAAAGTTTGTATTAATAAAATAAAAGATTTTTGTAAATGAGTTCCCAATTTTACTGTTTTCTTTGCACTACTCTAAATGTGCTTTACCAATTATCGAAAATGGTGAAACAATTTTATTGGTAGACTGAATCACGTAAAATAAGACAGGAGATTATATATATATATTTTTTTTTTGTTTATCTGTTATTTATTTATTGTTTAAATTCTACTTTATATTAAATATTAATTTCCACTCAGTTTTTTGAAACAAGGCCCAAATCTCAAGGCATTATTATGAGATTACCTCGATTACACATCGCATCTTTAGAACTAGAGTGATCTAACTAAAAAAAATATTTTTGGTGATTCATTCTAAATGCGATATATTTTTAGTGCTTTGTGTATCAGGTGTAGCGCGTGTGTATTTCGAACAGATACATATTTGTCGAGTATGAGCGCGAGGTGCGTGCGCAGCGTCAATATAAATGATTAAAAGCCATTTTTTTTTATTAGATCCCTATAATTCTAAATGCGATAATTTGATCGAAGGTGTCAGTACACGCGTGTATGTCATGTGTACGAGGTTTTTTGGATTAGGTCTCTATAATTATTCTAAATGCGATATATTTCGAGTGCGGCGTGAATGTGTAACGTGTGTACCTTGAACAGATATTTGTCGAGCGTGTGCGCTAGATGCGTGTGCGTCAATATATGTTTTTTTTTTTTGGATTAGGTCCCATAATTCTAAATGCGAAGTCTCAGTACCTCGAACAGATGTTTATCGAGCACGTGCGCGAGGTGCGTGCGCAGTGCGGCGGCGAGCGGCGGCGCCAGCGCGGCGGCGGCGCGCGACAGCCGCACGCACAGCGCGCCCAGCGGCGCACACAGCGCGGCCGACACGCACAGCGCGCGCGTCTCCACCACTACTAGGCCGTGCCATCTGTACGGACGGACATACTTATATACATGCATACAAAAAGTTAGGGCTATTGGGTCATGAAAAATTTATGAAAAAAAAAAAAAATAGAATGTAATTCCACTACCTACTCCTATCCTACTAGCAACATAAGTCGCTAAACACTTCACATTTTTTGATAACCTATTTTATGAATTAAAATTAAGTCACTGTAGGGTCATGAAAATTTTACGAAACATTAAAATTTTTCCATTGGAATTTTTAGGAAAAATAGAAAAAATCCCGATTCTTTTCTTTTTACAATTGAAATTTGATATTTTTCTAAAGTACGGAGTGAAAAACACTCACTTCTGTCGCTTATAGTCCCTCAATCCTGCCTTGAATTCAAGTAGTATGTGCTCTGACAGGGTCGCCAGGCCGGCGTCCCTCATGCGACCCAGCAACGCCGGCGCCTCCGCAAACACTCCAGCCACCTCAACATCCTCGTCCACGCCTAGAGGCTCCGCCACCGCCAGGTTCACGATGGGGGACGACTGGTGGTATAAACAAGTAATAAATATACTCTTGATATGGGAAAACAACTCAAAAATATGCAGTACAGTCAAATTTCCTCGTAGGAAAGGTACCAGGGGCCTGTGAAAATCCGAAACGAAGTTTGAATCTTCGGACGATCGAAGTTTATGAAGATACGAAAGTACCTACTCTGTAAATGTTCGGATTCGTATAACGTACGTCGTAACCATAAGTCTATGGTTACGACCATAAGTCAATAACGACCATAAGTCTATACGTACATTCGTATCGTCATAAGCTTCGATAGTAAGAAGATTGGAACTTCGTTTCGGATTTTCAGAGTAGGGCCCCCATCCCCCTTGGCCAAGTTACATTCGCTTCCAATCTATTCTCTTTCTACAATCGTTAACACCTTGACGTAAGCGATAACGTTCGGTTTGCGCTAATCAAATTGCATTTTGGACAGCATTTGTATAAGAGTTATGGGAGTTGTTTTACAGCATCCAAACGTCATCTCTAACCTTGACGTTAACGATTGTAGAAAGACAATATTTATTTTATTTATTTATCTCTTTATTGCACATACATTTATACACCAAAAGAAAAGTAAAAACAATTGTAGCTATATTTAAAGGAAATGCAATGGGGGGCTTTATTGCACTAGGTAATCTCTTACAGGCAACCTTTGGATGGAGATAAGAGAAAGGAGAGAGAGAAAAGTCATTGGTGTATAGTGACAAAAATACATAAGTACATAACAATATTTCAAAATGATAAAATATATACAACATGTAACAGATTTAAATGTAAAAGCGGAAAGTAGTACGTTCAGAATCAGCTACTGAACCGATATCAACATTTATTTTGGTAGGTATTTTTTTTCAAAATAATTAGTTAAGACCAAGTAAATTACAGACACTCTTTCATTTACTTCTCCGAACAAACGAAATTGAAACGTAACTCCTGGACATAAGATCATTTTTAAATGAATCACTAAACGAATACTCTAATAAACTAAATAATGAACAAAAATGAACTTTATTTCGATAGTCATAAAGTTTATTTAAGCAATCTATCATTAATCAAACGCACACAACGATAGGCCTCAATAAGCGTAATAAGCCACCAAAATAAATAACTATCATATTCTCTTTTCCGCACATTTAACTACAACTAGATAGAGCAGGATGCAGCTATTGTTTAATGCAATTTGATCCATCCGACAAACGATGGCGCGCGCGGCGCGGCGGTACATCAAAAGGCAACCGGTATAGGGATGCGCCGCGATAAAAATTACTCCCGGTATTTGCAAGACCGGGCGATCTAAATCCCGTGCAATACATGCACTTAAATGAAACAAATTAAATTGTAACAAAATCACTATGAAATGAAACAACAAGTAGGTATTTCTATGAAAAATTATTTCGCGGAACGTTAAAATGGTGATTAAATTCGGTTTGTAATTTTGCTACAATGTATGCGGAATCCCGGTGTGTCGAATATCCCGTTATTGCAATCCCTAAATGGGCACCGACTATGTGAAAAAAATCCAGTCGTGCACCGCAGTTATCTGTGTCTACTTGTGTTTAAGAGCGTTTATACCCTTTGCGCGCTTTTTGGCTTAAAAACAGGACTTTTCAAATGAGTTAATAGCCACCAATAAACAATTTAAAGGAAAAATAATTAGTACTTATTTTAGAAAAGGTTGTCATCTAGGGATTTTGGTGGAAAACATTATAGATTGATGGATAATTTGTGAGTACTATAAGGATTACTGAACACAAGTTTCGTTATTTAGGCTTTAAATGGCAATTTAGAAGCTTAAGATATCCGAAACCACTAAATATAAGATGAAAATAAAAATATTATCAGACTAACAAGACCCTTATGGACGGATTTTGCTGAGAAAAATAATCTTTTTGTGTTTAGTTCCTGAAAAATAAAAATTTAAACAATGCGAAATTATTCAGAAACTCTCGTCAAGAACATATTTTTTTTCACCAACTTATCGTACATAATTTTTTATAGCAATTGCATATTTTAATAGAAGAACATCTTATCAATAAATTACCATTTTTATATTTCAACAAAATTAGTTTTCATGTTTTCTACAAATATTTTAAAAACCACTATAAAACACGCTGTCCGACGTGGCTCAAATCAGACCGCCGCAAGGCCTTCTAGAGGGAGGACGTATCGCTCGTCGCTCCGGCCTGGCTGCAGTCGATTATGCCGCGCGTAGTAAAAATAGCCACGCGCGGAATGCGATTACCACATCTTAGTACTTTGGTAGTAAAATATTTAATTATTTTTATTACCTACAATGATTTTGTAGTGAGTATAAATTATGTTTCAGGTAATATAATGGGACGTAATTCCGAGGCTAAATTATGTTATGTATTGTAATATAAAATTAAATATATTTCGTAATTGTAAGGGGTTGTAAGGCTCCTAACTCTATTCATGTGTTTGAACACGAAATGATTAATAAAACGTCCGTAGTAACTACTGATTGAACACTGATTTGAATGCAACTTAACAATGTAATAATAACGAAAATATGATTAGTATCTAAATTTGTATTATTCTTTGCTTGCACAGTAATATTTGTCTACTTATAATGCAAATAAAATATTTTCATGATATTATATTACAGTTACATTTCAATTGAATATTTGAAGCGCACGGATCAAAGTTGTTTGCGCCGATTGTATAGCGAGCCGACGCGGCAGCTCTACGCACACAGCTTTGGTCGCTTATGTGTGCGTGAAATTAACGAAGAAATACCTATAGTTGACTTTGCGCGCAAGGTGTATATGCTCTTAAGTGTTTAGTAGATATTTCGATAACTTTCGCGCGCGATGTCTTTTCGGTATTCGAATATTGAATACACTGAAATGGTGAGAACTTTGGCACTGTGTGGTGATAATGTATCATTGGCATGCAGGACATTTAACAACAGGCACGGCCGCGGCACCAGTGTAGTGTCCGACAGTATCTCGATGCTGAGTTCGGAGAGCGCTGGATAGGTCGCGGCGAACCTGTGCAATGGCCTCCTAGGTCACCCGACTTGACGCCTCTTGACTTTTTTTGTGGGGACGTAATAAATTTCTGGTATAACTAGACTACTAAAAAGTAGAATAGTGGCAGCCTTCCTAAAAGTGAAAAGTGACACTGAAGTTTTACATAAATTACGTGAACAATTATAGGCCAGTCAATAAAGCCTCAAACCCCTAAGTAATTCGTAACTCGTTCAAATTTTGAGGGTTTGTTAAGGAAGGTAAAATAACTTACCGTGTGATTTTGCAGCGTTCTGGGGTGTACGGAAAGGGTTGAAAAGGGGTGAAAAGTGTTTTTTGTTAATAACATTGCCAAAAAAATTACTAACACGCTGCAAATTTGTAACTATGTTGGTCTCACCATTTTGTAACATGTATTAAATTTGCAGCGTTTTGCAACATACGGAACATTGTTTATTATCAAAAAACAATAAAATTTGTTAATAACATATCCCAAAAAATTACTAACACGCTGCAAATTTGAAACTATGTTGTTCTTACCATTTTGTAACATGTATTAAATTTGCAGCGTTTTGCAACATACGGAACATTGGTTATTATTAAAAAACAATAAAATTTGTTAATAACAAGGGTAAAACAATAAGTAAGTCGCTGCAAATTTAGAACTATGTTGTTCTTACCACTTTGTAACATCTATCAAATTTGAAGCGTTTTGCAACATACGGAACATTGTTTATTATTAAAAAACAATAAAATTTGTTAATAACATATCCAAAAAAATTACTAACACGCTGCAAATTTGAAACTATGTTGTTCTTACCATTTTGTAACATGTATCGAATTTGCAGCGTTTTGCAACATACGGAACAATTTGAAAAATTTTTGATAAGTTCTGTTATATAACTATAATTTCACTGCTATATTTACATTACTATTATTTTAAGATTTATTACTTATTAAAATGATTATTCTTATTTCAAAATTATGAAAAATTATTTATTTATTTTATTTTATTTATTTATATAAGACATAAAACAGAATACAATCAGACACAAATACAGGCATTTTATCATAATTGTTAAAAACTAGATTGCATTCCCAAGCTTATGTCCTAATCTAATAAATTATAACGTATGATTACATAGTTCAGATTATTTTCCTTTAAAAATTTTATACAAAGAAAAATCTCTCTCTATCGCTCTTAGTAAATATTAAGTACAAAATAAAATAAAATTAATAATATATATAAAAGAAAAATTGAGTAAAAATAAATATTAACTTAAAACTATAATGTACACAATCTGGATATATCTTGTATATATTAATGTACAGTTAGCGACATAAGTCGTTGAACACATTCAAAACGCCAAAAGTCTTGTACACATGAAGCAACAGAAGTGGTTGAGCAGGGTCGGCCACAAAAATTTGTGAACACCTTAAGGTTACAAAAGTTTCTGAACAACAAAAGCAACAAAATTCCTGAACACGCAAATTTGCATAAGTCAGTATTTTTTTTGATATCTTTGTATTGCGCACGCCCACCGACTTCGATATGAACCAGTTAGCTGTTAACTATCCGGCGAATTTTCATGACAACTCATAATAATATTCAATGTAGTTTCTCAAAATATTATTATAGCTATAACGCGTGTTTTATATCAATGGAGACAATTAAAAATAATAATTATTAGTCAGAATGGAAATTACTTTTTCAAAAATTTCTGAGCGACAAATACCTGAACACACCAATGGTACATAAGTTTCTGAACACCTATAAAAAGCAAGTTTGCCGCAGATGTGTTCAGCTACTTTTGTCACTTTGTTACAAATTCATTGTAAAATTTTATTTCATAATTTATAATTTTTGCTTTTCTTTGCATTTATTTATTGTATTCTTCTTTTTGTTCAAATCAAATCAAATCATATCAAAATATTCTTTATTCAAATAGTCTTCCACAAGATCTTTTGAATCGTCCTTTTCTTCTACTACCGCTTCGGAACGTGTTGTAGCTGTGAAGAAGAAGCGTGTGTGATGTGTTATTGCAATGAGTAGATAGACAAGCATGCCGTTCGCCTGATGGTAAGCGATACGACCACTCATGAACAGTAGTACAACCAAACAACACCTTGAGTTACAAAGCAATGCTTGGCATTCCACTGCGCTCGCCATCCTGAGACATAAGATGTTAAGTCTCAATATGTCCAGTAATTACTCTGGCTATAATGTCCTTCAATCCGAAACACAACAGTGCATTTAAACTGCTATTTGACGGGAGAAAAACCGGAGAAAAACAAAAATGTTGTTAGTTAGAATTAAAATAGTTGCCGCAATTTTGTACTTTTTAAATATTGGGCAATTGGTCTTAAATTTTATTTCACGGTTTATATTTTTTGTTTTCCTCTGCATTGACTTATTGTTTTCTGTTTTTGTGATTATATTTATTTATGAGAAGTTTAAATATTTTTCTCATCTGTTATGGGTACGAGATATTAAACAATAAATTGTTAAGCTTAAAAAAACATTTATCTCAAAAGATTTTTCTAAATTTCACTTCATGAGATATAATAATTATAAAGGTAAAATTATGCTAGTATCGGACACTAATCTATAATTTAATGATGTGGGTAAGACAGTTACAATGTGCTGATATTGGAACAATAACACAATAAAATACCCACATGTGAAATCACAAACCAAGTCTTGCTGTATTGCCTTGCATTCAAAGCTTTGATTTTAGTTTAAATAATTGAATTTTTGTCTTGGAAACACGGAAGTTATCTTTTTCTTTTATGATTGTTGGCAAGTCGTTTTACATATGTGCTCCTTCATATATAATAGTTTTTTGAATGTTATTTGTGCGTGGTGTCGACATACAAATTTTACTTGCATTTATAAGTGCTCTAAGTCAGAGTTATTTTTTATTTTGAAAGGTTAAATTTGAATTAATTTTATTTACTATTATTTCTGTTATTAAAATGCAAGTGTTTAAGGCGAAATGTGGGTGCCCTGGCACCTCTGCCTACCCCCTTCTGGGAACAAGGCGTGAGATTATGTATGTATGTTTAATTAATGTAAATAATCAATATTTAATATAACATATACAATAAATTATTAAACTTCTTGAGTTTTTACGTATCTTATTTTTATGTGGACCTAGTATTGTCTAAATAGTACGTATCATTTTCCATTGATCTTACAATTTTGAATATCGGAGCAAAAAACCCAGTGGATATTAATTTTGAAACCAATCGGACCGATAGCTAAAAAGTAAAAAATGGCGGCCAAAATATTCTATTTTGACTATCAATTTAGAATATCGGAGCGAAGGGTCTCTCAGATATGTATTCTGAACCCAATTGAATCTAAAAAGTTCAAAAATGCTGCCACTATTTTCTTTCTGAATCTAGTAATTATTATTATTTATTTACGCCACTGATATAAAACACGCTTAAAACTTGTCATAAATAATTATTATTTCATAAAAAACAAAAAGCAATAAGTCAATGCAGAGAAAAGCAAAAATTATAAATTATGAAATAACATTTTACAATGAATTGATAACAAAGCAACAAAAGTAGCTGAACAAATCTGCAGCAAATTTGCTTTTTATAGGTGTTCACTAACTTATGTACCATTGGTGTGTTCAGGTATTTTGTCTCTCAGCACTTTTGAAAAAATATTTTCCATTCTGACTAATAATTATTATTTTTAATTGTCTCCACTGATACAAAATACGCGTTATAGCTATAAGAATATTTTGAGAAACTACATTGAATATTATTATGAGTTGTTACAAAAATTCTCCGGATAGTTAACAGCTAACTGGTTCATATCGAAGTCGGTGGACGTGCGCAATACAAAAATATCAAAAAAAAAAATACTGACTTATGCAAATTTGCGTGTTCAGGAATTTTGTTGCTTTTGTTGTTCAGAAACTTTTGTAACCTTAAGGTGTTCACAAATTTTTGTGGCCGACCGTGCTCAACCACTTCTGTTGCTTCATGTGTGCAAGACTTTTGGCGTTTTGAATGTGTTCAACGACTTATGTCGCTGACTGTACTATAACAACAATGAACATTTCTTATTATAAACTTTGATTAAATAATAATGATAACATTCTATTGACGTTATCAATTTTCTTTCAGAAAAGTATTATTGAAATATTTTATTTATTGTTCGATACTATTGTTAATATAAAACAGTAATTTTGCAAAGTTAAAAAATGTTTTGAAAAGGTGTAAACAAGGTTATAACAGATTTACAACGAGATACTAATTTTTTTTACCCCCTCTTATTAACAAATTTTATTGTTATTTAATAATAAACAATGTTCCGTACGTTGCAAAACGCTGCAAATTTGATACATGTTACAAAGTGGTAAGAACAACATAGTTCCAAATTTACAACGAGTTACTAATTTTTTTACCCCCTCTTATTAACAAATTTTATTGTTTTTTAATAATAAACAATGTTCCGTATGTTGCAAAACGCTGCAAATTTGATACATGTTACAAAATGGTAAGAACAACATAGTTTCAAATTTGCAGCGTGTTAGTAATTTTTTTGGATATGTTATTAACAAATTTTATTGTTTTTTTATAATAAACAATGTTCCGTATGTAGCATAACGCTGCAAATTTAATACATGTTACAAAATGGTGAGACCAACATAGTTACAAATTTGCAGCGTGTTAGTAATTTTTTTGGCAATGTTATTAACAAAAAACACTTTTCACCCCTTTTCAACCCTTTCCGTACACCCCAGAACGCTGCAAAATCACACGGTAAGTTATTTTACCTTCCTTAACAAACCCTCAAAATTTGAACGAGTTACGAATTACTTAGGGGTTTGAGGCTTTATTGACTGGCCTATACGCAAATGTGCATCAAAGTGTATCAAGGTGGTGGACATTTCGAACATATTTTAAAAAGAAATCGCCGCATGAGTGCCATGTAACACGTAAGTTAATTTTGTTGTATTTTTTTGTGTTGTGATTCCCAATCTAGTCTTCATTGTTAGATATTGCGTTATCTAATTATCTTATTCATTAGTAATGCAAAATAAATGACGCCCGTATCCTGCCCGCCTGTAGGAACGAAGTTTAGCGGAAGTGAAATTAATAATATTTTATAGCCGATTCATGCAAAATATTGTCTTACGTTGGGTTCGTACGCATTATATCTAGTATGTAAAATATTTAGATTTTATAGCTAAAACACAAATGTTATGCTTACAGATTAAATTAATAACAATTTGTTTACCAAACCACCCAGTAATCCAGTCCAGTTACGTACGTAATTTGTATTTCGTTTATTGTCAGCTGTTTCTGCCGGCGCGGCGCGTCGCAGCGTTCGGCGTTAGGTTGGTTAGGTACTCGTGTGAATGACTCTTGTGTAAATGTGTGCGTGTCCGCGAGCGTGTGTAGTAGTACTCTCTTATTTGTAACTCGTGAGGTGACCATGTTAAGTGCCTACATTTGGTATAACTAATTTCATAAATAAAATATTTTGTAATTATGGTAGTACGATTTCAAAGCATAAACTATGATTGCAATAATATTTTAAAGTTGGGGTGTCTGAGGTTGTGAATTAATCCTGTTACACGTTGTATAAACTAATACACCATATATACATACATGCAAACATACATATTATAGATAAATGCAAAAAATAAAATGAGGAGGTAAAAAATAATATACTGTTTGTTTGAATTGAATAGGCTCCGATATTACTAGACCGACTTGAAGAATTCTTACACCTATAGAAGCCTACATTATCCTGGATGAAAATAAGCGATATAATATTTTCATAAAACCCGGGTTTAGCCGCGCCGGATCGCTAGTTGGCCAATAAAGTTACACCTAATCCCAACCCATATCGACTCTTGTGTACCGCGCTTTAATGTACTTTGTATGCTGGACTGGATATATAATAGAGACTGAAAAATATATTTGAGTCGATTTTTAAGTGACTCTTGCAACTAAATTCGCGGTATGCTCGAAATAAAATTGACCAAGGTCAAATCTGTCTCATTTGTTGCGTACTTATCAATATTATTGGTATATACGCGCATTAAGTGTACATTTGTTTACCACTAGTCCAGTGGTAGTAGATTTATATGGCAGTTTTATAACCAATTTTAGTTGTCAAATGTTTTGAGCGAAGAAGACAAAATAATCGATTACTAAAACAGGTTTATAAACTATCTAAAGAAAACCCTCAGATGTCAGTTCTCGTGGGTTTCAGAAACTATCGGAGACTTAAAACTAGACAGTCTAATCTAATCCAAGGCGTTTTGTTTTAAAGCCACCTCTCAAGGATCTCTTCGAGTTTGTCAAAAGCATGACAAGTATAGAACAACATCGAATGTTGGGTTAAATGTTTGCTCAAACGAAACAACGACAAAGTTCTTGGATAGGATAATAAATGCTACACAAATCATGCATGTATTATGGAGCGATGGGGTGAAACGTGTATTGGACAATACGACATCGATATGATATTAAAAAAATATCGATAATTTATACAATATTTATCGACTAATGTGTAGATAACAAAAAAAATTACGATAAATGCTTTTTAAATATCCAAATGATCAAATAATCGATTAAAACTTGTAATTTTGTGGACGTATATTATAATAGATTTAGATATTTTTTATTCGATATCATATAAGTACCATATCGATATTAAAAGTCGATGTCATATTATTATTGCGTTCATGAGGCTTACCATTATTTTATCATTGAAAATGATCAAATCCCACACATCTTTCTACAATTGATTGATATTTAGAAACGAACATGAAAGTCAATACTTTCTTCAAGTATAATAATAATTCCAGCATTTTGACTTTTTACTAATGCCTAAGGGACATGGCTTCCTCGCTTGTATAATTATTAGGCCCTAAATGGACTTAAAATGGTTGATTTTCAATCGTCAGATAACTGATATCGGGAGAATAACATTGACTGACATATTTTCTATAGAAAAATGGTCGAATAGAATTTAATTGACTTTTAAAAAGTTGGTGATTAGGGACACAAACATCGAACAATCATGCTGACATTCGTATAACTTACTGTCAACCACAACGCAGTATAGATGTCCTAGTTGTTGACGGCATATGGTCGCAGGGTATGAAAATATACAGGATGTAGACAATATAGATAAATTGCCAACCTAATGAGTAATAACATATGTGGAAAATATGGGTTACCAACAAACTAAATTAAATAAAGATACATTGTATATTTTAGTGTGTATACCTTTCTATTCTGTAGCTTAGTTATAACACTATAATTTCACCGATATTGTCAGTTTTCTTCCGTCATTGTAGACTTCACTTACGAATTTAATAAAACATATTTTATGTTTAATTACAAAATAACTAATAACGACATTAACTCTTTCGAGGTATACAGGACATAAAAGAAACATTTCCCAAAAAGAAAAGCATTTTTAGTATTTCTGCAATTCGTGTAATTTCCACACAACTTTTTGATATCATGACAATCACTGCCTTCTAAGTGATTTTTTAGTATATAGCTAGAATAAAAGTAAATAATAATAAACTTACAATATCGATCTGGCTCGGGTCGCCGAGGTGCGTATTTCTTCGTGTAATAGCGTTTATCGCCATTTTCTTAGCGCGTTGCTCGACTTCACTCAACGACAGGGCGTCTTCCATTTCATTCTCTAGAAAATAAAGATTTATTTTTTGTTATGATTAAATTATTTTAGTAAGTTATAGTCATGCATCTATTTATTTTATTATCCTTTTGTTATTTCACTGGCACAGCATAATGATTGCACTACACCTGATGGTAAGTGCAAATGCCGTTCAGACAGAGTCGAATGGCATCAGAAGGCGTTCCCTTGCTATTTGATACAATTTTTCCGGCCTGATAAGAGGCTATTTTACACTACAGCGGAAGCACCCAGGTAATTCGATTTTTTGTGGGTTAAAGATAGCTTGAATATAAACAGAATTTTACTGGGCTTTTACCGTGTTTTAGTGCCCGATGTAGAAATACCGCGTGCTGTCGTCGATACAACTGACCTAACACACACGCATCGAGGTTGCATTTCCGTTGACAAGTTTACTATTTACAAGTCGCTTAACAGTTTTAGTTTATGATATTATTGTTTTTTCTAACGATGCATTGAGAGTAAGTTAAAGGGTAAAAAAAAAACAATGGTCATTATAAAATCCGTAGAAGTCAAGTATAACACAGCAGTTGATATTTGTCGACTTGACTACCTTGATGCATGCATGTAATCCCGGCTTACAAATTTAGCGTTTGCTGATGTGTGATCAGTACTGTATCAGCCCATATACTTCCCACTACAGGGCACGGGTTTTCAACACAATAGAGAATAGGATCAAAATTGGTTAGGCCATATAGTTCACCACGCCGCGCTGGCCCAGTGCGGATTGGCGGACTTAAGACACTATATAAATTTTACAAATCGTTTTGGAAGGTCCTCACGTGGTTTTTCTTCACCGTTATAGTGCGTGGTGATTGACTATCAATGCACACATGACTGCGAAAACTCAAAGTTGTGCTCTGGGATTTGAACCCGCAACCACTGTGAACTGCTGCTGCATCTGGTCCATTACTACGCACTGACATACATATGTGTGGTAAGTATCGCAGTACAATACACTATATGATGTGATGATGTGATATATCACCTGGCTTAGCCTTCTTCTCCTCATGTTCCTCGCTATCGTCATCATCATCCGAGCTGGATGAAGACGACGACTCCTCCTCATGCTGCTGGTGCGTGAAGTGCTGGAACTGTCGCCTGTAGTAATGCAGCTGCAGGTAATGCTGTAAGGAATAATAAATTATGTATGTAGATTTATATATAATGTACAACAAAAATTGGATTACTTAAATGTATTTAAGGTATGTGGTTTGATGGCATTAGCCACTGTTGGATAAGATGACTACCCGAATGAGATTAGATAAATTCTTATTTATGTATATGAATGTACAGTAAGTATAGATCGGTACGTCACATCAAAATCTCATGAAAAACGTGGAGTTCTTTTCATGAATGTTTGTTGCTGAGAGCTTAATGCCCTTTTCCTACATTCGTAATTTTCCTTCTCGTTTGTTCCCCCCACACTATGCCATCAACACATCTACATCCAATTATAGATATTGCACCATCAATAACCACTTACCATAAGGTGATCCATTTGTACACATACCTCACCTATACAACAATAATAACAAATTAAATAAACAAAAAACACATTTATTGCCACATAATGAGACGTACAAACATATATGTATATATATGGGATGGGAGTTTGCGCGTAATAAAAAATAATAACTACGAAATAAAAAGAAATATAAAACTACTCACAAGCGAATGCGCCCACTGCAGCAGCACGGACCTGGTGTAGTGCGCGGCGTTGATGACTGCGGTGAGGGGGTGCGCGCCCCCCGTGCCCCCCGCCACGCCCCCCACGCCCCCCGCGCCGCCCGCCGACAGGAACGTGTCCGCTGTGAGCCCCTCCACCGCCGCGTTCATCAGCTGCATCAGCCGGACGCGCCACTCCTCGATCAGTTCCAGCTGCAGCTCCAGGAATTGGAGTCTGGTGACAATATCATAGATATAAGTATAAAATAAAATACATATGTACATATGAAAACTCATGCCTTCTTTACCGAATGGGTAGGCAGAGGTATCAGGGAAGGCCTATTTGGACATGTTGCGGTTAAAGAGGGAAAGAGAAACGAAGAAAGAGAGGAGTCCTTGGAGAAGACAATACATATGTATATATGCGTAGTATACATTTATAATTTTAGTATATGTACATTTATAATCATTTTTCTTAGCTCAAAAGACATTGCCATTACACACCTGTGTCCGGGCTGCGGCAGCGGCGCGTATCTGTCCTCGATGGTGTGCAGCAGCGTGACGAACCAGTCGGCGGCGCGCGGCACCCACAGCACGGCGCCCGCCGCCGCGCCCACGCCCGCCGCCACCGCCTCGCCCCACTGCTCGCTGCCCAGCGCCTCGTCCATTTTGGATAGGGCGTCTGACATGAAAATATCAAGATTAATTTTGTTCCGGACCTGTTTTAAATTGTATATCTAGTACTTTTACTGGGTATCTCAAGACTGCTACCGAAAACGAAGCCGGGTGGTAGTTTTAGTGACTAAAAACACAAAGCAACTAAAAATTTCGCAAAGAAACGCGACATTTATTTTTTATGATTTTTTAAATATCGTCATTTTTGGGTGGTAAATCCACAGTTTTTGCTAAAATAATAATTTAAACTCTTTTATACCTTAGATTATTTATAAATAAAAAGGTATACACTATTATTTTAGGAAAAAATGCATTTACCACCCAAATATGGTCATAGGAAAAAAATAACAAAAAAAAATTTGTCGCTTTTTTTTGCAACTTTTTCTGTTGCATTGTGTCTGAAGTCGCCTAAACTACCACCCGGCTTAGTTTTAGGTAGCAGTCTTGATATACCCTGTATATATTATTGCAATGAATGGTAAGCAATACGACCGTTCATGAACAATAGCAAAACCAAACAACACCATACATACATACATAAACTCACGCCTTTTTCCCAGAAGGGGTAGGCAGAGGTGTCAGGACACCCACATTTCACCTTGTATGTTCCGTCCTATGATGTGATAGGTGGCGAACCTATCACCATATCGGACACAAATTACTGACTCTGGGCTAATAATGAATCGAAAAATCCAATACCACTTTGCCCAACTCGGGATTCGAACCCGAGATCTCAGCTTTGTAACCGTACCTTAGTACAACTACGCCGCCGAGACAGTGAATGCGTTGAATTACAAAGCAATGCTTGGTATTCCACTGGGGTCGCCATCCTGAGACATGATATGTAAAATCTCGATATGTCCAGCAGTTACTCTGGCTACAATGTCCTTCATTTATTTTGTTTTATTTGGGTGGCTCAAAGCTATCAATAGCAAACAAATCCAAAACACAACAGTGCATTTAAACTGCTGGTTGGCGGGATAAGTATAACGTGACCATTTATTTTTTGTGCCAGAGCGGGACATCAGTGGAATTAAATAATAATAATAAATGTTTTAGTGTTTTACAAGTTTTTATCATAGAAGATTGAATAACATGAAATAATAATCAAAATCGTATTTTTGTATTTGTCGGCTGAACAAATTGTTCCAAACCATCAGGTTTAGTTTGTAGCTCTGTGAAATCAAAATAATTTTCTACTGTGACACTCACCTGTGTTTTATCGCTTGTACTTATTTTGATAATATGAGAAAAAACTCTTTCGATAGGTCCGTTCCTTTCAGGCAGATAGGTACATAACGTACTCAATACTTGTGGAAAAGTTTATTAAGTCAAGATGTTTTTACGAAAGTGTTGTTATAATACGGTCCCCAGGGTGTTCAGTAGTAGTTCAATAAAACATTTCAAGCGAGAAATACATTTTAAGTTATTGTTTGGTCTGTTTGCAAGAGCGGGACGCTGTCGGCCTTGCTGGGGACACCGGGACAGACTTCCTGAAAGCGGGACTGTCCCGCCTAAAGCGGGACGTATGGTCACGTTAGATAAGTAGACATTACGGTGGTATCCATCCAGGCAGCCTCTCACATATGAGAGACCTACCACCCACCTATTTGATCGAAGATTAACTATCTTTATAATATTTACAAAAAGTCCACTTACATTTCTTTTCTACAGCCAGCCACCTTACAAAAGTCTCAGCCTTCGTCAAAACAGACAGAACGCTGGTCTCTTCATGCCCAATAAGTGCTGTCAGTTCCCTATTAAACCCTAAGGTCTCGTCCACTGCGTGGGCGAAAGCCGCGTCCACATCGACTATCTCGCCCTTAGCCGCTTGTGAGTGGTACAACGCTAGTACAGTGTAGAGCCGCTCAGCAGCTAACGCTACTAAGCCAGCAATGAACTCATCCTGCAAAGTGAATTACGAATTTTGTAAAATCAAGTTTTTGCTAATTTCTTTTCTTTATTATTAAAGTTAAGTTTTACTGTGATATTGGCATTTGAAAATGAATTGGGAAAAGAAGCACATAATGGTGTGATGGTAAGATATTCGGTCTTTCAAAATATCACATACATACATACATAAACTCACGCCTTGTTCCCAGAAGGGGTAGGCAGAGGTGCCAGGGCACCCACATTTCGCCTTGTATGTCCGTCCCACAATGTGATAAGTGGCGAGCCTATCGCCATATCGGGCACAAATTCCTGACTCTGGGCTGATACTGAATAGAAAAATCCAATATCACTTTGCCCAACCCGGGATTCGAACCCGAGACCTCAGCTTTGTAACCGTACCGTAGTACAACTACGCCACCGAGGCAGTCCAAATATCACAGTCAAAATATCACACAACGAATTAAATTTAACCAGAACGTAAAGGTGTCACTTCACAACTATCTTACTTATCTTACTCCTAACAACTATCTTCGAAATAGAAGACACAAGTTGTTTGCAACGCCTGTTTGTCGTACGGTGGCACGAGCCATGTCGCCAATTCCAAGAGTTCTTAATCAGCTAAATGCTTTCATGGAAGCTTACCCGCAATTCGATATCTTCAACGACGAATGGAAGCCGCTTGTTAGGAATTGTCTTAATTTTAGCGAAAATTATATTCCTCAGTAAGCTATCTATTATTTATATAGGTACATATAAAATGAATATTATTATTTTAGTATTAGTTTGTTTGTAATGTACGTTAAAATTTGTTAAGTTTTATGTTTTGTTCTTTATATTATAATAGGTAATTGAATAGTGTAATTGATGTTAATAATCGTACTGTTCAAATAAATAAATAAATAAATAAATAAATTCACGAAGATTCAGTATGAAATAGCCAAGCCACCAGTCCTTGGCCCTTTAGTGCTATAGTTTACCGTTTATAGTTTTACCGAGCAAGAGCATGTTTCCAATATTCAAAAAGAGAAGATTAGATACTGTTATCCAACAGTGTCACAATATATGATAAAAGTAACATTCTATAACTTAAATAACTTCAACACAAATAAAACTAATTCTTACCACAGCCCTAACATTCTTCAGTTCAAGTTTTTCAGCAATTGGCTGTACATGAGTGCTAACAAACAGCTGATGATCCTTGATCCAAGTGAGTGTTTGTGTCAGGAACCACTCAGGCCTGTCTATACGAGCAGTCTGCCTGCTTCCAGTGAAGTGGAATGCAAATCTTTTCTTTAGTGGACGCAGTAATATCTTCACTGGTAGACATGGGACAATTTCTGTGAATGGGAATTATTATTTTATTAATTTCTGTGAACAAGAAGTATATTCTAAGTAGTTAGTTGTTATTATTGATAATTAAATAAGCAAATGTGTGTTGGACGTAATATGCCGATATGAAGCCTCCGTGGCGCGGTAGGTTAGAAGTCAGCTGTGAAACGAGAGGCCGCGGGTTCGATCCCCGCGCACCGAAACAAGTATTTGTGTGAACCACAGGTATTTGTTTCGGGTCTGGGTATTTGTGGGACCGATAAGTCACGCGTAGTTTCTGATAACCATGGCACAAGACTCGATCTTATAGTGGGGTCAAGGCTATGTGTATGTGACAGTTGGTTTTTTTTTATTTTTTTTATTGCAGTGAATGGCGAGACGAGCATGCTGTTCGCCTGATGGTAAGCGATACGACCGCTCATGAACAGTAGTACAACCAAACAACACCTTGAGTTACAAAGCAATGTTTGGCATTCCACTGCACTCGCCATCCTGAGACATAAGATGTTAAGTCTCAATATGTCCAGTAGTTACTCTGGCTACAATGTCCTTCAATCCGAAACACAACAGTGCATTTAAACTGCTGTTTGACGGAAGAAATAGACATTGCGGTGGTAGCCTTTCACATATGAGAGACCTACCACCAGTGAAATTGTGTATTTATTGATTATTTATGTTGGTCCTGGTTTCGAATCTTAGAAAATACCTAATATTTTGAAGTAACATGTTTTGTTAGTAAATTATGACGTACAAGCTGTGAATTAGAACATCTTGAGGCTTGTGCTAACTATACACATCTGTACAAAATATCTTTGATATATGAAGTTCACTAAACCACACTAGGCTGAAATAGTGATGACCTAGGTCTTCTGAATCATAGAGCCTAATGGATATCAGTAGGTTTATAGAAAAAAAAAATATTTTTACTATAGTATAAGGAGCCATAATACCTAGACTAACTTCTTCAGAAACAGGTTTGGGCGTGCCATCTTCCGGCTCTTGAATTAGGAAAAGATATCTAGTTAGATTGTTGAATTTGACCATTGCTTCTTTGGGTGGCGACCAGTTATCAGTTCCATTCACAAATGGCCACTTTATCAGCTTCAATACATCCTCATAGTGTCTGTAAATAAATATTTTGCAATTTATCATTCATACAGTAGAGACTTTTCCCATTTAAGCAGTTTATGACTTTAAAATGAAGAATTTTACTGTAAACTCTCTTATACTAGACACTCCAAGTGAATGAGTTTTAAACCGTTGTTCGACATCTTTGACTAATAAAGTAACATGAAATGTGGTTTCATATTTTCAATTAAAATACCACTGTGCTGTTTCTCTGCTACAGAAACAAACAGTAGGTACTCTTTTCATTTCCTTTTGCATTACAAAAACTTTTTATAAGGATAACAGGGAGGACCCTGTTTACATTTTATCTTTCATCTTGCTATTGAAAGTACATAATATTAAGATCACTACAAAATTCTTGTTACTTACTTAGTAATTTTGTCCTTAAGCACATTATGCCAATAATGTGTGTACTCCTTTATGTATACCGCACGGTGGCCTTTGGAATATGTATTGCACATCTCTTTGAGTTCACCGTACAAGAGCACCAGTTGTTCATCATCACTTGATTGTTTCATTTGACGGCTATAATAAACATAATTGTTAGTTAATAAGGACGGCCTCCATGCTGTATTTGATTAAAAGTTGGATGTGAAACAAGAGGCAGTAGATATGAATTAAATACTTGTGGTTCACACAAAGATTTGATTCGGGTCTTAGTGTTTGTGAACGTGACAAGTGTCTCATAGTTCCTGATAGCCACAACACAATAGTCAGTCTTAGTGTAGTGTAGGGTCAAGATTATGTAGGTGACTGTTGGGTTTATTTAATAAAAAAGTAACATTAGCTTACTTAAAACTAATGGCTGTAACATTAATTATAGTTGTAATATATTGTATAAAGATATCATACAACATTCCTCACTGTTTTCTATTTTCTACAAATCTTTTTTTTTAATTGCATTGAATGGCGAGACGAGCATGCCATTCGCCTGATGGTAAGCGATGCGGCCGCTCATGAACAGTAGCAAAACCAAACAAAACCTTGAATTACAAAGCAATGCTTGGCATTCCACTGCGCTCGCCATCCTGAGACACAAGATGTTAAGTCTCAATATGTCCAGTAGTTACTCTGGCTACAATGTCCTTCAATTCGAAACACAACAGTGCATTTAAACTGCTTTTCGACGGGAGAAATAGACATTGCGGTGGTACCCACCCAGGCAGCCTCTCACATATGAGAAACCTCCCACCAGTAGTATCTGTGCTAATGTAGTCCAGCATAATATCAATATTATTATCAAATAATTTTATTATACCTTTGTTATATCAAAACCTCTTTAGTACCCACCTCAATGCATCAATTTTCTCAAATGATTTCATATAAGCTAAAACTTGTTCTAGTTTATTTATAGCTTCAAATCTCTTGTTTAGTTCATTCCTCAGGGACTCTGTTTCATTGTAAAAAGTACCCACTTTTGTGTTTAATTCTTCTCTCCGGGTTTTCAAGCTTTCAACTTGGTTAGTGTTCAGTAATGCTTTCCTGATTGCCGAAAAGATTTTCGAGGGCACCTCATTGTTAGCCACATTTAACTAGTAATGAACAAAAATTATTCAAATTATTATTAAATTAATATAAATAAAAAAAAGATCCTTAAGCTTTTACAGTGTGGTGTTTGCACAATGACGAAAAGTATTTGTAATTATCATTCCTGTAGTCAATATGAACAGGAAGAGGTATTAGACATTTGAGTACTATGCATAGTTGTGCATAAAAAAGAAAATTAGTATCATTTCATAACTGTTTGTATTGGTCCAGTGAGTAGGTTGGCTATGAACGGCTGAGGTTTCGTATTATAACGAATCCTCATCTTCTTCTTACCCGGGCTGGTATCTACGCTATGGCAATAGGCTTGTTGCTTAGTCCTTAACCATCTGGTGGTGGTCGCAGTGACTCCAACAGATTTGTTTTTAAATTCATAAAATAAATCATAAGAATACTTACGCAGCTAATCAAATGTTTTTTCTGCAAGCTCAATTCACTGCTGAAGTTATACGCGTTGGCTAAATCATTAATATCTCCACCGACGCGACTATTTACTTCTTGAATAATTTCAATTTTTTCATTTTCGTCCAAATTTTTGTTAAACCGGTAATCCGGCTTCTCCCTCTTCAACAACTTTAGGATTTTAGCTCTAGCCTCTTCGTCCTCGTACATAGTGGCTATTAAATTATAATCTCAATACATCATTAAGCTTTTCTTGATTTGATAATGAAAACCAAAAATTAGATGTGAGAGCTATTGTGTAATGAATTGATCACTGGTTTAAAAAATAATAAACATAGAGTAACTTGAAATAAATTATTGTTGTGGCCACTGGGCACAGGCCTATTCTGACTTGACACTTGGCACTTGGCAGTTGGCAGTAATTGACACTTGAAGAATGACGCAAGCTAGATTGCTCAGGTTAATGACGGCGCAACAATATTTGAACACTTATTTGTACACTTGGACACAGGCGTGCCACGGGTATTTGCGTATTTGTGTAAGGTTTGTTTAATATTCGCGTATCTGCCATTAGGTATCGCTTTTCGACCACACATCAAAGCGTTCAAAGTTAAAAAAATCTGTACGTATCCTGCCACATTTATGGAATTATAATAACATAAATTAATTAAATATTGCTAAGACTTGTGTCCTATTCGTCGTACGTCATATACCAATGGAGGGCAAATACCAATAATCTGACTATTATCTCTATCTCCATATATAGAATGTACTCTGTGCTATATTCATAGTTTAGTTAATATTTAAAAGTATACATATTTATAGAAAAAGGTTTAAGGTTTATATATACTATAACATATTAAGTAGACTATGAGTATGATAAATATAAAGAAGTTCTCGCAGTTTTTGCTTTATATCTTCGCACTTGTTATGAATAATTACACACACTGAAATCATAAATAGTACAAGAATACTGTGTCCACAAAATATGTATCATGTTTGTTGTCTGTTTGAAAAATGTGAGCCAGCTGTGATTGAGATCCTGGCACGATGTGTGGCAGGTGCAGCAGAAACTGTGTGCACATATGTGGCAAAGAACTTATGTGTTCAAATATTTGCCTGTGTGTGGCGCAGGTATAAAAAAAAATTAAGCTGTCAAATGTCCATCAGCTGACGTTTTGGAACATCGAAACCTGTGAACTGTGAAGTGTGATCGAAACAATAGTGTCCACAGAATTGAGAAATAATTGTAAAATAAAATAAAAAATGTGGGCGTTTTTGGCTAAAAACAAAAACGATTTAATATACTTATCTTTATTGCTGATAAGTATCTCTATTGGGCCCTATTACCGCCGCATCAAAAGCGTAGAAACGAAGAAATGGGCCGGTACATTGTTCGGTGTGTTATTGATAATTGTTGTGTCGGGGTACAGTGCAATCCATCCTATTCTATCTGGAACACTTGGTATTTTAGCTATAAAGATAGTTTCTATTAGGTAAGTCTATATTCAAATTTATTAATAATTTGTGAATGTCTGAAAGTCTATTACATTATTTAACAAATCATAACATTCTAATTTTATTTTCCATGGCATTTTGCTAAGAAATACGTTCTTCCAGGCAGTGCTAAGTTCCATCTTTCTGAAAACCATTTGTGGTCTACCTGAGTTCAGGCCATATAAAATCATAAATGTTAATGTATTCCTTGATAACACTTAACCCATACATTTTTGTTGACCACTAAGCTGAAGGTCTCTATGAATGGAAACAAATGACAAAAAATTAATAGCATTATTCTCACAATAGTTTGAAAACCTGTTTTAGCTCTAAATTCAAAGATTGAAGAGGACAAAACATTTGATAATTAGATACAAAAATAAAACCTATTAATAAGGCATTGAATAATTGATTATAACAAGAATTTTAAGTATAATGGAATACCTTTTTTTAAATAATGCACTATTTTATACAACATTGACTAAAACCTTCAATTTAATATGATTTTATTAAAACTTTATTTATTGATTTTTTAAAATATAACTGTCATATTTCTGTTGCAGGTACTGCCATGTAGTCACATTTTTCCTGATGTTTGGTTACTTATTTTTCTTCCGACTAGCTGATAAGTTTGGCCTACCACTGTCCTCAGGCCAAACTAATCTTATTGAGATGATAATAGTACTCCGAGTGGTAGGAGTAGCATTTGAGATGAATGGCTCTTGGCTGGCAATGAGAAAAGATAAAAAGAATGAGGATAAAAAAGATATAAAGGAAAGAGATGATGACTTTGTGGAGCTTATTAATCCAAATATATTTGATCTCATTCATTATACATTTAATTATGTGGGACTTCTAACAGGTAAGAAATAATGTATATTTATAACTGCTATTCAAATATAGCTTGGCAAAACTGATTGTTTTTAATGTGAGCACTAAGGTCAAATTTAATATTAATGTGGCAATATACTACAATGGAAAGGAGATACTAGTGACTTTTATATTTTTTTTCATTTTTAAAATAATTGCCAATATATTTTTCTTTAATGCTGATTTTCACCCCATTGTACCCTTTTTTGCCAAGTTGTACACAGAGTAGTTGGTGTTTGTTAATTAAAAAACTTGCATTCAATGTTTTGTTTATCTCATTCATACTTCTTTAGTAGTAAACTTCACATAATACTGGAAAGTTGAAGTGCTAGGCAATCTGCAATGCTTTCTGTTAGTTGTGTTACTATTATAGCTTCAACATTGTTTACCGTTTTACAAGTATATATAATATATAAGTTTTACAAGGGCACTGTTGTAGTTGCCATTAGGTTTTTTTGCTACACACTAACTCAATATTATTTCTCACCATTGTGTAATTGATTATTGTCCAAATGAGAATGAACATTTTTATAATTTTTAATTTAAGTATTTAAAATTATACATACGCCAATGTACAACTTTTTGTTCTCCATCAATAAAAATATATATTTCAGTCTTATTTTATCAGTTTCTACCCATGTTATATGCAGTTAGTGTCCACATTTGTTATTATTGTTATTCTCAATAGTTCCTATCCATTTTGAATAGAGAACACAGGAAATTTACCCAGACTATGTGCCTGTTTTTACATTTTTAAGTCCCTGATCACCACCCTCCCCCTCTCATTCGAGTTCTCACTTAGTAATTCAGAAAAAAATATTTTAAAAATACACCATACTACAATATAGCTCAAAAAAGCGTGATATTTTTCTAGTAATTATTTACTATGTGATGTAAACCAGGGTTGATGCGAATATTCGCATCCGCATCCGCAAATGCGGAGCTTCCGCATAAATTTTGACATCTGCATCCGCATCCGCATCCGCATTAATCGATGCGGATATTTATGCGGATGCGGATGTAATACAAAATGAGACAAGACAGAAATTTGGCGGTGCCGGCGAATGGCGCGTGCCGTTCGCACGTGACATTGACCAGTGGGAGCGAAAGAAATATTGACATGATCCAACGCGTATGATGTTAGATTCTTTTAGTGAAAATGAAAGTCGACAAATACCAGAAAATGGTAGCACTGAAGCTGTACTCCAAAAATAATTTATTTCTTATCCCAATAAAAAAAGAGTGTATGTGGATGAAAATCCTCTTAAGTGGTGTTTATCGAGAGGAATTAAAGATATTGTTTCCGATAGCACAAAGATTTTTATCCACTCCACTAAGTAGTAATCCTAGCGAAGATTTATTTGCAGTGTGGGTTTAATTTACCAACGTCTTCCTAAACGCCTTGTTTTTGCAATAGAGAAGATGGCTAGAACCTTGCACAAGCATGGGATCGAATAGGGTATTTGACTGATTTTCAATAATGGTTTTAAACTATCAAGTATCGCATATTAAGCTCACTACATTGATATTTCCGGAATATTTTACTGCATTATGAAGAAAAACAATGATAAAATTTAAATTTCCAAAAGTGCGCCAAAAACGCTGTTTTTAATGATGGCGCTGGTTGTTTGACGTATGACGTCACATCGCAGTGAACTGTTTACTAATACTATAGCGACGAAGTTTTTTTATCAGTTTTCTTCATTATTATTAAATATAATGGTATATAAATGGTGTTACAATGCACAAATACAAGTATAAAAGGTCCAAAAAACTCTTTGTTTCAAATCCAACGAATCCGAAAAGACGTAAACTGTAAATAAAATAAAGTTTATTTCTGAACCAACAAGCAGTGGAACAATAAAAATATTGCCACAATAACAGCAGTAGTTGTAACTGTGTCGCAGTTATTAGGCGCTCCTTATAACATGAGCTTTCATAGGTTTCATAAATAACACGGTAAAATTAACGTGATAAAATAATGTAACTGTCGTTAGAACTAGCTACGGGAGATCCAAAAAGCATTTAAACCCATGGGCACTTTTTATATGTGAATATTATTTCGATGTAAATATGAATGTAGCTAAAATTATTTGTTTTCATTAAAATAAATATCATGATAAGTTCATAACCGTCGCAATCGCATCATTATTTATTTTCATTAAAATAAACACCATGATAAGTTCATAACCGTCGCAATCGCATCGTCTCCATAGAATTCCCTTGCAGATATGTGAAACAAAATATATAAGTATTTTTCAAAATAATCTAAAATAAGATTATTTTATAAATAAATACTGTTACTTACAGTGCTGTTTTTTAAATTTCAAATACGCAGCATATTAATCAGTGTTATTTTTAAAGAAATGTGCAACCATCAACGCATCTCTCTTAGGTAGGTTGATGGTATCAGCTGGTACAAAATTTGACTCCATTCTGAGACTCGCCTCCAAAATGGCTTAATAAGTCTAAACATTTCTTAGATAAAATTTGAAAACTATTTCAGAAAAATCGCGAACTTCGACCACAACTAACCTAGATGTACAATCACAAGTCCCAACTACTTACTACAATGAATTGACAAAGCGTTTTACTGCGCAATGACGTCACGAGAGCTGCAACCAATCACAGAGCGTTCTGGTCACAGAGAAAATGTCTTCTTCTTCTTCTTTAAATAGAGAAAATGTCTTGTTTTAATCAATTTTATTTCGTGTATTTTACAAAAAGTAAACTTAATTTAGTCCAAATTGTCGTGAAATATGCTTTTTTATGCTATTATCTTGCAGGATGACCACAATTTGTAGTATATTTTCAATATTGTCAAATAGCCTATTCTACACTTAATTATATCGGAACCCAAAAGACCAACTGCCCGACATCAAGACACAGTGGGCTTCTTCTGCGTAGATTGAAATGCAAAAACAGATTAACGTTTTAAATTAACTTTTTAATTTAATAATAGTAAATTACGGGTAATTAAATTTCGTCCTGTGACCATGAATCATTTAAAGTAATCGAAATATCGGGAAGTTAAAAATTATAAAAAATTAACATAGATAAATCGATAAATATTAGTAAGCGGTAAAATCCGTAAATAATAGTTTAATAGGCTCCGCTCGGGTGTATACACGTTTTAAAACGGCGGTCAAAATATTTAATTCTGACTATCAGTTTAGAATATCGACCAATCGGACCACGAAAAACGAACAAAATTTCCTCATATTTGCTAGAAATATCACTACTGCTTTCCTCCTATAGGTCATAGCGTGATGATAAATAGCCTATAGCCTTCCTCGATAAATTAACTACCCAACACTGAAAGAATCATTCAAATCAGACCAGTAGTTCCTGAGATTAGCGCGTTCAAACAAACAAACAAAGTCTGCAGCTTTATAATATTAGTATGGATTTACATAAGATCTTAAACATCCGCATCCGCATCCGCATCCGCGGATGTGAGCCTTTGAAAATCCGCATCCGCATCCGCATCCGCGGATGTGGAAAAATCGACATCCGCAACATCCCTAATGTAAACCTACGACCACTCCCCATCCCTAGGACCAAGCCTGGTATTTAAAAAGGCTCCCTCCCTCCCGTGAATGGGTAACAGGTCATGTAGTATGGGTAGGTCCTGTTATGTTGTACCTATTCATAATATTTTGTAATTTTCAGGTCCCTACTATAGATACAGAACTTTTGATGATTATTTCCACCTACCGTTCAGCAAGTATGCTGATTGCTTCGGAGCGACTATCAATACTCTGAGGACTGTACCAGTGTATATATCTTTGTATCTGGCATTTAGCAGCATTTGGCCTTTAGAAGTAAGTATTAAAATTCAAAATATTTTTTTCTACTGTATCAGCCTATAAGACGCTGGCTGTGAAACGAGAGTTCCCGGGATAGATCCCTGCACCAAGACAAATGCTTATCAGAACCACAATTCGGGTCTGGGTGTATGTGAGACCGAAAAGACTCTCGTAGTTCCCGACGCAAGACTCCGTCTTAATGTTAGAACTATGTATGCGACTGTTGGGTGTAATTATTTATTTTATAATCTACTGCTGAGCGTAGTTCTTCTCTTCAATTAAGTTTGATTGAGAGTGGTTAGGCCATACACATTTTATTGTAATCGTGCTCTTGTAATCGTGGAATAAATTGGTTCTCTTGTAGCATGAAAAAATTGTTAATTCATATTGTTTCATCATTCTGTTACACAAACAAATTTAAATATGACCAGAATATTATTAAGTCTAGATTGATGTTTGTAGCTATTGTTTTTGATTATATTTATTTAAGAATATAGATATACTTTGAAGTTTAGATTTCCAAAATAATAAAAATTTTAATAATCAACTATAGTGAGATAAAAGGAAAAAACAATAGTCAAAACATATTTTCATATGAGAATGCATGCGGCCAACATGCCAACAGTACAAAAGTCACACCTTAATAAAATAACTGTTAATTACTGATAACATTGCTGCCAAGGTCAAAATATACATAGTTACAAGTTAAAGACCAAACTTTAATAGTCTATTTATAAGATGTTTACTTTTTTTATATCAATTTATTTAACCCTTTGAATAAAGGGATTATAAAATTTATTTATTCAAGTGCGTGGTGGCCTATTGGTAAACGGATTAGACGCGGCTGCTAACATGTTCATGGTAATCGCGGGTTCGAATCCCAGAGCACACCTCTGACTTTTCGGAGTCATGTGTGTATTGATAGTCAATCACCACGCACTAAAACGGTGAAGGAAAACATCGTGAGGAAAGCCGCATACAATAGGAATTTATAAGAATTTCTATGGTATGTAAGTCCGCCAACCCGCACTAGGCCAGCGTGGTGGACTATATGGCCTTACCACTCTCAATTGTACTCTTGATTGTAGAGGAGGCCCGTGCCCTGCAGTGGGACGTATACAGGGTATATCAAGACTGCTACCGAAATCGAAGCCGGGTGGTAGTTTAAGCGAGTTCAGACACAATGCAACAGAAAATGTTGCAAAATTAAATAATAGTTAAAAAAAACTAAAATACACGCTTTAATAAGATATACAACTAAAAAAGTAAAAATAATTGATACTGAATTTAAGATAAGAAAATGGAGTAAAATACATATATTTTATTGTTACAAAGCGTGGGGTGCAGGAGGATAAGTAATTGTTGTAAACACCCCACGCTTTGTAACAATAAAATATATGTATTTTACTCCATTTTCTTATCTTAAATTCAGTATCAATTATTTTTACTTTTTTAGTTGTATATCTTATTAAAGCGTGTATTTTAGTTTTTTTTAACTATTATATAATTGTTTTGACTAAAAACATCCATCTACGGCTGTATTTCCAATCAATAACGCCATCTGTTGGTCAGTAGTAACATTTGACACTTGAAGAATACAAGAAGCTTATACCCAAATGGAGATTGCATTCCGTATATAAAAGTGAAGCACAAAAATTTTACCTTGAATGACGTCGCTGATGCCTGCTATCCTTTTCTTTAGCGTAACAATGAATGAACTTCACGTGAACTTCATTCATTGTCACTCTAAAGAAAAGGAAAGCAGGCAACAGCGATTGCATTCAAGGTCAAATTTTTGTGCTTTAGTGTTTTATACGGAATGCAATCTCCATTTGGGTATAAGCTTCTTGGAAGAATACAATGTTAACGCCATCTAGCGATGAATGTAGCAATGGTCATCAATTATAAGAATAATTAATCCTGGCAAATCTAATCAGGATAATTATATATTTTAATCGAATTATTGTATTGTCATCGGTCTTTGACAGGTGTGCAAAATTTGAACGAAATCTGGCCGTTTAAAGTGGGTCAAAATCGCGCCCAAAGAAGTCGGTTACAAACAAACATACAAATATACAAACATACAAATATACAAACATACAAATATACAAACATACAAACATACAAGTGAAGCTAATATAAAGCGTGTAAAAAGCGACGATTTTTTATTGTTATTTTTTTCATATGGTTGTATTTGGGTGGTAAATACATTTTTTTTGTGTATGGCCTATGACTATATACATAGTCATAGCAGCGCACTTAGCCAGACATTATATGTATAAATTTAAGTGTTGATTTGTAATAAGTTGATATCGGGTTCCATAAAAGAAAAGGGTTTTTGGTGTTTATCTTTAAAGTTTAGGATCCCCTGATCTAGCTATTCAAATATAAAAGACCTACCATAATTCATAATGATATTACTACTAATGTACTCATTTTTACACTTACATGTGATAGCCTCCGTGGCGCAGTCGGTTAGACGCCGCCTGTGAAACGAGAGGCCGCGGGTTCGGTCCCAGCACCGAGAGAAATCGACGGTTCCTACGTATATAAGGACAAGTCAAAAACCGAGGTTTACAGGAGAGCGTAATTTGTGTTCCATTCGCCCTAGAAATAATTCTATGACCAAAAATAAAAAACATCTTTCTACAATCATTTAACTGTTTTAAGAGCTTTATAGTGCCATTTACACATATTTTATTTTTTTACGTTTTCTTAGAAAACTTGATAGATGACTGTTTCTACACCGATAATAAAATAGAAGCATGTAAGTCATGTCTATGATATATTTTTATACGCAGGAAACAAAAAAAATGTGTCTGATATAGAATTTAAATAAAATGTTTTATGAAAATATAGGATTAATTTACTATTTTAAACTAATACGTTAAATATCCCCAAATCATCACCCATGTATATAATAAGTACTCCAATGGAAACTTATCACTTTATACGTGGATTTAGTAATTCGGGGTAGGAATATGTTCTTTTAATGTATACAAAGACATGTATTTAAATAAAATGATCCGGTTTGGGTTTTATTAATTAAACAAGGTTTATAAATTCAACATTATTTATGATTAAGCAACAATCTTCTTAACATATAAATAAAAGGCACTTAAAGGCTCTCTGAAGTAGGAACTAAACATAAAAAATCACTGTCGTCTAATACTTATTAGTAATGAACTATTTTAATTTGAAGATTGTGCCTGATTGATTGATTCAATAATCATCACAGTTTGATAAAGAAGGTTCCCCAGCTTAATTAACTACCTATCGACTTAATTAGTAAAATTTAATAATCATCACAGCATTGTTTGAGTTTGTGCCTCATTTTAACATCTAATTGGTAAAATTTAACAATCATCACATCAATTTAACCGGACCTTGGATCTCATTTCTACATGGGGTTCCAGGAATATGTTTGAGTTCAATGCCAAGAAAACTCAGGTGTGTGCGTTCACGTGCAAAAAATCCCCGTTCTCTCCCCTCCCCATTCTTCAGGGTACTCCCCTCTCAGTGCGGGATGACCTGAGTATCCTTGGTGTGGATATCCGCTGTGATCTCAATCCAAGGAATCACATCGAGGGCGTAATATCTGCGACATCACGCAGGGTTGGAGTCCTGAATAGGGTGCGTGGGTTTTTCACGCCCGGTCAGCTTTGTCGCTTATATAAAGCGCAGGTCCGGCCGGGTATGGAGTACTGCTCGCACCTCTGGGATGGATCCGCCCTGTACCTGCTCGATGCCTTGGATGGATTGCAGCGCGGGCCATTCGCATTGTGAATGATGCAGACGTTACGAGCAACTTAGAGTCGCTACAACTCCGGAGGGATGTCGCCTCTCTAAGCGTGTTCTACCGCCTGTATCACGGTGAGTGCTCTGAAGAATTGTTCAACTTGATCCCCTCCTCTCTATTCCTTACCAGAACTACGCTACTACTTTGTATCTTTTGTCCAGTTTTTAGTATGCAGCCAAGTTTTAAAATCTAAGACTAGATCTTGATCTACTTCTACAACTGTATATGGTGGATCATTCTGTTTAGCCCAACGAACCAGGGTGTACCATTCATCTGGTGTATAAATAAGTTTATTTCTTTTCTTTAGCATCGACTTGTCTCGTCCGGGGAACTCCCGTAAATGGCCCCGTAAATGGCGACAAGTCTGACAAGACCGCGTTCGCACCGAGTGGGGCGCATTTTAAAACACCGTACAAAAAGATATGTATAGATGTCTGTATCTACGACACTTATTTGTTGTATTTATAATACTTGTTATTTTATAGACTGCCTCGGTGGCGTAGTTGTACTACGGTACGGTTACAAAGCTGAGGTCTCGGGTTCGAATCCCGGGTTGGGCCAATTGATATTGGATTTTTCTATTCAGTATCAGCCCAGAGTCAGGAATTTGTGCCCGATATGGCGATAGGCTCGCCACCTATCACATCGTGGGACGGAACATACAAGGCGAAATGTCATTTGGAGGACAAAGCCAAACTGGCGAGCAAAAAGTTGGGAATCCTGAACAGAGCCAAGCGGTACTTTACGTCGGGCCATAGATTGACGCTTTACAAAGCGCAAATCCGGCCCCACGTGGAGTACTGCTCCCACCTCTGGGCAGGTGCCCCAAAATACCAGCTCGACCCACTTGACTCCTTGCAGCGACGAGCTTGTCGAATTGTCAATGATCCCGATCTCACGGACAAATTGGAACCGTTAGGACTGCGGAGAGACTTCGGATCTCTCTGTGTGTTCTATCGTTTGTTCCATGGGGAGTGCTCCGAAGAGTTGTTTGAGATGGTACCACCGTCGCCTATGTACCATCGCACCACACGTTTCCGCAGTAGAGTTCATTCCCACCACCTGGAGGCGTACCGCTCCCGAACGGTACGTTTCCAGCGTTCTTTTCTACCACGTACGTGCAAGCTCTGGAATGAACTCCCTGCATCGGTGTTTCCTCAGCGCTATGACCTGTCCTTCTTCAAACGAGGTTTAAGGAGAGTTCTATCCTTGAGGTAGGCAGCGACTTTGTTGTGCTGGCCCCCTGGCACTACGGAAGTCCATGAGCAGCGGTAGCCGCTTACCATCAGGCGGGCCGCTAGCTCGTCTGCCTACTAGGCAATAAAAAAAAAAAAAAAAAAAAAAAAAATGTAGGTGCCCTGGCACCTCTGCCTACCTCTTCTGGGCACAAGGCGTGAGTTTATGTATGTATGTTATTTTATACGATATAATAGATTATGTCAGTATGTGCGCATAGATCATCTAAAGCCAATGATACAATAAAAAAATGGCATTTTCGACATGTCTTTATATACGTAGGAACCGTCGAAATGTTTGTGCGTTCCACAAATATTTCTTTCGGGTCTGGGTGTTTGTGAGACCGAAAAGTCGTAGTTCCTGATACCTGCGACACAAGACTCGATCTTCGGTAGGGTCAGGACTATGTATGTGGCTGTTAGGTGTTATTTATTATTATTATATTTCCCTTCCAGTACGTCCTAACAGAAGAGCACAACAATAGAAACTTCATTTACCGCATGCTGTATCCATGGGCTTTGTTCGCGGCGTTTCGACAACGCATATACTCTGGTATGACGCTTGCTGAGATGGTGTGCACCTCCGCAGGGTTAGGAGCCTATCCTGTAGAAGGAAAGAATAAAACTGGACACGGCCCCACTGTGGGTTATTTGAAGTTGAAGCAAATGTGAGTATTTTATATTTAGTTATTGCTGATATACAAAAAAAAAGGATATTTGATGTGTCTATGGCTACCCGTACTTTATGACACTTTCCCGCCAATCAGTGAAATTAAAAAAAAAATACGCAAAGGAGTATTAAATTAGCTTTTAAAGTGAACGGTTGTAACTTTATTTTAATGTATTCCCAGGCCGGAAGAACAAGCTAAGCACGCGCTATACGACTTCATCACGGTGGAATCTATGGATGTGTGGGGATGCGAGACGGTAGTAACTCTGAGAGACTCCATGAAGGTCTGGAACAAGGCTGTGCAGTACTGGGTCGCTGTGGTCGTGTATAAGAGGTTCCCTATCAAGCCGTTGAAGTGAGTGTTCTATATTTATTTAAAATAGAAGATTATTTTTTTTAACAAAAAGTACCGCAAATGTCTATTGGCATTTTTTGTCTGTTTCGCTTTTAGCGAAAAGGCCGTCAGTTGTTAAACTAAATAAATAAATAACACCCAACAGTTACATACATAATCCTGATCCCACACTAAAATCGAGTCTTGTGTCGTGGGTATCAGGAACTACGAGAGACTTTTCGGTCTAACAAACATCTCATGTACAGTAGCACACCCAAACGGCACCTTGAATTACAAAGCAATGCTTGGCATTCCACTGTCCTGAGACATAAGATGTTAATTTAATGCTATGATCATGCATAACGTAACCTTTCGATAAATAATAATAAAAATTGATAACACTACCCTATTGTGCATAACCGCTTATTATTATTATTTCAGGGTCCACGCAGCCCTCTTCGTATCAGTGATATGGCACGGATTCCATGCTGGTTATTTCTTCTGCATATACTTCTGCCCGTTCTACTTGATGGCCGAGGATATTTATTACAAACTATATTATAAAAATGCTACAGGCACTGTAAGTAATACTTATTTTACATTAGGTTGAAGCATATTCATGGCACATAAACAGAAATACTTAGAGTATTTATATATAGAGGGAGCGCTGTCATTCATTCGCGATTTGAAAAACGTAGATATTTTCTTGTTCGTAATGTTGGTAGCACACCTATGTTAGTAAAAATTGAATTAATTATTTAGCAGTAAATTGCTATAAATTCCTTTATTAGCCGAAATTATATTTAGCTATTATCCTTTTAAAACGAGTTTGAGTGGAATTAAATATACCTAAACTACTTATTTTTAATTTCTTTTTCAAATAATTTATGTATGTTGCACAACCTGTTCCAATATTAGCCAATAGGAGGGCAGAAAAAGGTGGCCCGGCACCACCATTTTTATCTACGTTTTTGAAGTACCAGCGCTCCCTCTATATATATATGTTATGGGCCAAGTGATTAATCCGGCATTATTCATAGTGCCCGGGCAATATGAATAATGCCCAATAAGAGCGGGCAATGTGATTATAACCAATCAATTTATCACATTGCCCGGGCACTATGAATAATGCTAAGTGCCTAATGGGCAGAGTGATATAAAGCGAATCAAAATCAAAACAATGAGCCGAAGTGGTAGAATTTGGAATAAGGCAGCACGATGGGGTGGGTTGGGAAGAGTCGAGGGGAAGGCGGAGTGTCGCACCTCCCCTGGAACCACTTCCCTGGAAAGGTAACGCACTATTCTTGAGAAATATCTATTATAGCAACCTAGCCTTCAAACTTTTTCACTTGTTGTCAATACAAATTAGCTTCTGCATCGTCTCCGGCGCTACGGGAAGTTCAGCCCCTTCGCCCTTGCGTAACAAAAGATAGGCACCCATGCTCACCTCCGCAGCTTCGGCTTGCTGCTGCCTCAGCCGCTCCGGCTCGCACGGATGCCTATCCTTCGTTACAGCGGGCGGGGGCTGCTCTCCCTCCGCGCCTCCGGCTTTTTATATACACTCTAGGGTCAGTACCCAAAAGACTACGTGAAGTCGGGGTGTTCCAAGTCGGTTTTGGGGCACAGTCGACCTAACTGATCCATAAAGTGGGTACACTAATTTTCTTCTGAAGATAATGTTTCGTTCGTTAAAACATAACTAAACATAAGCAGATCAATTCAACCTTTCTAATTTATGGGTCTATCGGAGATGCGACAATGCGGCAGCCCACCACGTAAAAAATCACCTATGAATCCCATTGCCCGATCATCATGTAGCCATATTCATAATGCCCGGGCAATGTGATAAATAGGTGAGTTTAGATTGTAATTAATCACTTGGCCCGATATGGCTCGGCAATATTCATACTGCCCGGGCATTATGAATACTGCTCGCATTAATCACTTGGCCCATAACATATATACTCTAAGCAGAAATAGTGTGTTTGCTACTCGAGAATGGATTTTAAATTGCCGACGATTTTCGCCAATCGCCTGATGGTAAGCGATATGATCGCTAATGGGCACTAGCAAACCAAACAATCACATGAATTATTACAAGGCAATGTTTATTTTTTATTGTAATGAATGGCCAGACGAGCCTGCCGTTCGCCTGATGGTAAGTGACGACAGCTCATGGACGGTAACGAAACTAAACAACATTAAATTATAAAGCAGTGCTTGGTATTCCACTGTGCTCGCCATCCCGCGACAAAATATGTTAAGTCTCATTATTTTTACCTTGGCTACATTTTGCTGTTATTTTTGGCAAGTTAGTTAACTTTAAGGATAATAAAGAGAATTTTGTTGAAATTATTTTCCATATGTCTCATTGTAAAATGATCCTGTATTTTATTAATAATTAACTTTTCTTTTTCAGAAAAAGAAGATCATAGGTTTCATAATGTGGTTCTTAAGATCACATTCGGAGTCATACCAAGCGGCTGCGTTCCTTCTATTAACTTTCGACCGTATTTGGATCTACTATTCGTCAGTATACCATTATTGGTATGGTGTGTGGTTAGCATTCCTTATAATAGGTGTGATATTAAACCAATTCCATAGGGTTAAGAAAGTGAAAACTAATGATGTATCAGAAGAAATTAAGGAAAAGTGATAGACATAATTTTGATAATCCAGTGAGATTTTTATTAGAGATTTTTTTAGTGTTTTGATTAGATTTTACACGCTAGTTTCAATGTGGTTAAATTTTAAGGTATGTTCAAACATACGGCATGTACAAGTGGATCAATTAACATGACTTATTTTTTGAATTGTTAAAACTACACCTATGCCATTAAAAATGTATTGTGAACATGAATGTATTGTTACATTGTGAAATATATAACAGAATTACAAAAAAATATACTACAATTAAAATAACACTGTATGGTTAGGTTATTCGTAACATATCAGATTTTTAGTACAATGTAGAGAGGTGGAGTTTTATGTAATTGTCAACTTTATTGTATTGGGCAATAAAGTATAACTAAAATGTTAGATGCTATTTATTTTAAGGGTTGACTTTATGGCAATAAATTATAATTTGTTATCAGCAATACATTTTTGAGTATAATCTCAAATTTATGTTTGAAACAATATCGAATATTTTGTTCAGTTACAATTATTTGTAGGGGTGTTAAAAATAAGTTTTAGTACTATTTGAATAAGAATAACTATGTATCACTACAGATGGCCATTGGATACATGGGAACATTTTAACAAATCATGACATGCGTAATAGGGTATATGACTCCAATTTTTTTATTGTATTTATCAAAACGTATCCATAGCTATGGTCTAACAAAGAAATTTATGAATCTCTTCAGAATGAAACGAGTTAGAAATGTTTAAAATCTTGTAGTGGGAGTAACAGGAAAGAAGTACAAAACCAAGATAGTGACGTCACTAGGGTGACTGAAAGAGACAGCAAATATTAATATTTGCCTTATGGTACAAGCTACTGTAATACTTTTTTGACGGCAAGGCTTTATTTTTAACGTATTTGTGTTTGTAAGCAAAATAATACCAAAAAATCGTTAATAGTCAAATACCCTATTGCACGCGAAGTTTCTCATATGTTATTAGTTATTTCACATGTCTCTGGGTTATCTGTATGATAATTGATATAGCATTTTGGAAATATTATGTACTATCGAAAAACCATGTATCAGTTGTATTTTAAGCCTTAATATAAGGGAACAAGGCTTATATTTCATTGGCGTTTACATTTATGTTAAATACATATGGCCCTTGTTACATATATATACACTAAAATATTTGTAAGGCCATGTAGAATGCGACTTTTATATCCGAGATTATAAAATGATTTCCTTCCATAATTTAACTAAAATGTTACTATGGACCAAATGGTATGGTATAGTTTTGAGTGCATATTCCATTTTTGATAGTTTTTAGATATATATTCAGACATAGAGCATAGTGGCGCATTTTTATCCAGCCGTGAAGTAAACGCTGCCGTGGAAGTGTGAAAGAGACAGCGATCATATGGCCAGTAGTTGTCTCAGGGCATAGGGTCGCCATAATACCTTTGTCTCTTTCTAGAACATTTTGTAAGGTTGTCGCAGAGTCTATGAACCTTGTCTATAGTCAATTTGACATTTAACTGTCAGTGTATTGCCAGTTGTAATTTTAGTAAATTATTTTAGAATAAGGGATGGGTTAAAATATATAAGGTGATTAGGAAAGGGCTATATTTGAATTAAGACATATTCCATTTTGATATTATTTATAAAGCTCAAGGAAACACTTAATATATAATGTTTAAGTGGTTATTGAGTGTTGAAATTAATAATTAAATAAGCAATAAGGCAATGGAAATTATGGTTAAGTATTTTGAGGGAGATTTTATATTTCGTTGTAGGAACATGACAATCATTTGTTTGTGTATCCGATTCTAGTCCGCGTAGTTTCTCTTTTGTTATCTTGAATAAATATTTATTTATTTATTTATTTTATTTATTTATTTCCTTTATTACAATTACAATTACTTTTTTACAATCTTAGAATAGGTTTACAATTTAACATTTAAACATTTTAACCATGGTCCCCCACTAGGCAGCCTGCCTATTATTTAAAATTATACAGCTTTGTTTTATTACTTATCTGTATAATCAACAATGTATATTCATATATGGGAATGGGTACAGCATGTATCTTAAAGTATTAATATTAAAATAGCTAAGAGAAAACAAAAAAAAAACAGTTATGTGCCTTTTGTGATATTGTATTTACTGTTTTGATGTTTAATTACATCTCTTAAATAATTTGAAAAAGATGGAAAGAATTCGCCCCTGCACATTTTATGTTAATTTATTGATGACATAGGTTAAACCTTCATTTTTCTGTCGCCCTAGTACTTTTTGTGTTAACTTATTGTTGACCTAGGTTTATTGAAGCCTTCCAATCTCTGTAGCCCTAGTACTTTTGTGTTCAATATTGATGACATAGGTCAAACAAAATCTCCTTCCTTTTTCTGTTGCCCTAGTACTTTTGTGTTCAAATATTGTAAAGTGACTGTTGCCCCAGTATTTTTTGTGTTCATATATTGTAGACTAGGTTTAGCGAAATCTCCTTTCGTTCTCGACCTAGTACTTATTATGTTAATATATTGATGACATAACGAAACCTCCTTCATTTCTCTGTTACCCTAGTACATTTTCGGTGTCGCTTTTCGTTTCATAGAACTTTTATATCACAAGTTGCTAATGTATATTCACCTATATATACACAGTTTACAACATTTTGTCTACTTACTCTGTTTGCCTATACTTGTAACAAGGACAAGACTATACGTTTAATAAAACAGCATAACTTATTAACTAAACATTTTATTAACACAAATTATAAATAACACCGTGGTTAATCTTATATCTACGAACGTAATACACTCTGCGTGTATTGATGTATCAGGTACGTCAACACGATTGTCACACTGAAAATAGAATATTGAAAAGTTAAAATATATCCTTGATATCGTCTTTCGGCATTCAGTATTGCGAATTTAAAAATTGGGTTTTATATTTTTGTAGCTGGTAACATTGTGGCCTAAATATCAGTTAGCATTTCAAAAAAGTAAGATTATAATTAATAATTTCGTAACTTTGATGCCAAAGGACAACGGTCCACACACTTTGGGAACAAATAAAAAAAACATATTATATGTTTTGTTAGACGCGGTGTATTTTCCGAGTGTATGCCATAATTACCGAATGAAGACGAATATGTAAGAATTCCTATTTAAATGTTCGCAATAATGAATACCAAAAAACGGATATTATACATTTGGAATGTATTTCATTGAGTATTATTGCTTCGTGCTATTACATTAGCAGAGTTTTTATTTGCCTCAGTGAATTCATAGCTTTAATAATGTATTTACTGCGACTAAACCATAAACAAAACGCATTGTCAGCGACCAAACTGTACAAGGGATCACTCTTTTCTCCGACACGAAGTTAGATTGTCCGACGTCCACATATAAGATACAAGTTTTCCATTTCTAAAAATCAATACTATTCTATATGAAACATTTATTTATTTATTTATTCTTTACTACACACAAAAGAACAAAAAGCATACAAAATTGAACAAATAAAATTAAAGAGTACAGTTGGCGGTCTTATCGCCCTAGACAACCTTTGGATGGATATAAGAAAAGGATAAGAAGAGAGGGCACTATAGAATTTAAAGATTATCAATCACTCTGAACTAAGTAAAGTTACGGCATACGATAGAGAATTTAAACACTTTGTAAAGTATCCAAGCATAATCGTACAGTTTTACGTATGACGTTCGAAGTCCTGCGTGGTGTCGAATATAGAGTAACCTCCCTAGGCATGAAAAAAAGAACAGTCAATCTATTCTGTTTATGATTTAACCACACGTAGCATGATCTTACAAGAAATCAGCAGAAATAGCTTAGCGTTATACATAAATATGAAGTGTCCAGAATACCACAGCGATTTATTTACAGTTAAATAATTTATTTTGCATATACATGTATCAAAAATATTTTAAATATTTGATTGACATATTTTTAATCCTGGACCATTCAACTTTGTGGCAATTTTTGTGACATTTAAAAGTGAATCTTGTAATTTGGTTGCCATGTCTTTTTTGTCAAATTACATTAAGCATGCAAAGGAAAATTAGCGTTTGTTACATTAGCTGTGATGTGCTTATTACATGGTGATTTTTTCTAACGCTTTTTAAGTCAAATTTTGACCTTTTATCAAATATAATTGTTAATTGGTAACATTTTTAAAATCTTACCAACCTAGTATTTTTTGACAAAATGCTTTAGGCACTTAATTTATACATTTTCTATCTTATATATTTTTTAATGATATTAAACAAGAATATTAATTAAAATGTCACATAAAAATTAGTGAATTATTGACAATTAAAATGAGTGTTGCCACATTAAAAACAAAAAATACACTAGGGTGGTAGAAAATATTGAAAATAAAAAGAGTTAGAGAGCGAAAAAGAATAACAATAGCCGAAAGAACAATAACCAACTAAATACCAGTGTCCATAAATTGCATGCAAGTTATTTATATTTGAGAGTATTTGGTTGTAACAATAAATTGCATTGTGGAGTATTAAATATATTGAGATTCATAAAAATCTGAGTGCTTTATTATACTAGTACCTTCTCACTGTACATTGTAGTTGAAGTCTTCTAATACAGTATTATAAAATAATTCTAAGAAATCTATGAATTAAGGTTAACATTTGCTTAACATCTAATAAACATACGAAAAAATGTATGAGTTGCAAAACAATAGAATATTCTGCAATCACAGTTTCTTTGTTATAAGATCTTTTATATCGAGAGTATTTTATTTATTTAAATATTAAATTATAGGAATATCAGTTAAAGCTTTTATAAAGCCTGGAATGTCATAGTCATGTTAGTGCAGGTTAATTTCATTATTAGCGGTGTATTGAAAAAGAAAATTATATAGTTAAGCCACCCTCTCCAGACACCATACATTGGATTTACCTAACATTCCAGCCGTAGGTGAGCGGCTTGCGTGTGGCGGCGCCATTATGGTGGGCATAGTTTTGTCCATAGTTCCTGTTCTGATCCGGCGCGTGATAAGTTTGTCCTGATGGATAAGTTTGGGGATTAGAACTCCTGGAATTCGAGCTGTACGAGGAGTAGTTGGGGTTCTCCATGATGGGTCTAGTGTTGAATATGTTGTTCAAACCGGATTTGGAGAGGTTACCGAGGAGGCTTCCGAAGATGTTACCGAGGCCGTTGGTGCCGGTGCCTGCCGTACCAGCGCCGCCAGTGCTACCAGCGCCTCCATGGCCACCGGCGTAGTTGCTGAGCGTATTCAATATGCTATCGAGAGGACTCTTACCCCCCGACCCTGAGCTCGAACCGTATGGGTTTGACCCACCACCGTAAGGAGAATTACCTCCATAAGGGCTATTGCCCCCACTGGCGCCGCCGTATGGTGAATTGCCTCCATAAGGGGACCCGCCTCCGTAGGGAGAACCGCCCCCATGAGAGCTTCCCCCGTAGGGAGAATTGCCTCCGTAGGGAGAACTGCCTCCGTAGGGAGAACTGCCTCCGTAAGGCGAGTGTCCCCCTGAGTTGCTGCTTCCTCCATAAGGCGAATTGCCCCCGTAAGGCGAGTTTCCGCCAGAACTACTTCCGCCGTACGGAGAGTTGCCTCCATAAGGTGAATTGCCGCCGAATGTGCTGCCACCGAAGGAAACTCCGCCAGTGGGAGGTTCGGGTGGCTTGTAGCTGGGCACGTCATCTGAGGGAGGGCGGGGTTTAGGCACTGATGGCTTCGGCGGCTCAGCTGGCTGCGAATGGGACCCTGAAATGATATATTTATTTATAAGCGCATTATTAGGACTGATGCTTAAGGGCTTCTGACTCTTAGAGAAGGCAAGATGTTATGATGCACATGCAGCGAGGTGCTAGTATGACGTATATTAAATTACCTCTACAAGTAATCATATTTTAAAATAGTTAAATTAAATGTATTTTCATTCGTACTTAATGATAAAATATTATAACCTATGGAATCTAGTTGAAATTATCTCTTGGTTATACCATTCCAAATAATTTCATACATATTTTGCTGTATGTGGTATTAATAATTTTATCCTGTTCCCGTAACCCTGAATTTAAGTTGATGTTATTAGACTATTAAAATAAGATTAGATAGAGCTATGATCTTTGTAGAAATGTGGAGGTGAGTGCAGGTTTCATACTCCATGCTGTGCAATAAATATTTCAGGAAAAGTAAGTCAATTGGAGAAGATAATTAATAATAAGATATTAAAATATTAGTAAATATTATTTTGGTTAATGCAATTATAATAATTTGGTAAAAATGCATCACTTTTTCACGCTGTACAATCGTTGTTCGATCTCGCAGACTGTAGTTCTTGCTAAAATTAACTTTGAAATTATTACTTATTCAGTTGATTTGTCTTAATTGAAAAAAATATAATGGTTCGTGGAAAAACCTATTTTATCGATTTTTTAGTTACCTTCCATTAATTTTAAAATTTATATCAACAAATCAAACATATTTGCGATTGTCTCATCTGTAGTCAGCTGATTAAAGTTTCACATCTTACCTTCGACTTGCGACTTCTTCTTGCAGGTAGGGTAGGTACCGCAGCCGGTCGTGTGTCCAAACGAACAGGGGTCTTCGGCGAGAACACACACCTCGCTGTTCAAACATCCTATGTCTTTACACGTGCGCCCGTATTCTGAAACAAACCGTTTGGTTATTAACTTTTTTCTTCTAATTAAAGAAATGCGGAAGTTTTGTTATTGTTATGAATGGCAAGACGAGCATGCCGTTCGCCTGATGGTAAGCGATACGACCGCTTATGGACAGCAACAAAACCAAACAACACCATGAATCACAAAGCAATGCTTGACATGCCACTGCGCTCGCCATCCTGAGACATAAGATGTTAAGTTTCAATAAGTCCAGTGGTTACTCTGGCTGAATGTCCTTCAATCCGAAACACAACAGTGCATTTATACTGCCGTTTGGCGGGAGAAAGTCATTGCGGTGATACCTACCCAGGCGGCCTCACATATGAGAGACCTACCACCCGTTTCTTACCCCCTGTTCCATCTCGGTACGGAAAATAACTCATACAGGGTCGTTGACACTAGTACCATCTCAGTTTATTACTTCGCGGAAATTAATATGAGCTTATAAAGTTATGTTTAACAGCATTACTAATAAAATAATGTCAACAGGAAAATGAAAATTATAATTACATAAAATTATATTACCATATTTAATTTCGAAAACAACCTAATCTTGGTTAATTACGTAAATATGTGCTGATACTGTTGGGTTCTCAGTGATTTTTTAGCCGCAATGCGTGTTGTGCAATTTAAGGAAAATGCAGATAATATTTATTAATGGGGAATAGTAATAATGTACGCTTTTTATGTTGAATTGTATCCGAGTATTTTATGATAGTATAGTGCGTATTTGGTTAGATAGGAGGTATTGCCAGAAACAGAGAGGTTGGATAATAACATTTATCAGATATTGTTACTTCACCGTCAATAAACAACTAAAGTGCATATACAAAACATTCTTCCAAACAGCATCACTATTATCAAACCTACAGCTCGTATAATCACAAAAATCCACCTAAAAGATCACACGCACCGTGATTGGAATTTATAACAGGGACCCTACTCTGTAAATCCGAAACGAAGTTCGAATTTTCGGACAATGAAGTTTATATACGACACGAATGCACCTACATATACTTATGGCCCTTATTGGCTCATGGTCGTAACTATAGACTTATGGTTACGATGTACTTTATACGAATTCGAACATTTACGGAGTAGGTACATTCGTATCGTCATAAACTTCGATCATCCGAAGATTCGAACTTCGTTACGGACTTACAGAGTAGGGCCCCAGAGCGCAACATAAATCATTTTCAGATACTTAAACGTATTATCTGAAAGCGAGTGGGTGCCCACTTCACTGGATTAATAAAACGCGGATACCGGTAGGTGCAAAAAACCTTGAAAATGAATAGAAAACCTCATATGAATAAATATTCCGCTGTGTCTACTGGAATTTTGCCCTTTACAACTCGAGGGTGACCGGGAATTCTCCGGGTATCGGTATTTGCATATACAGGGTGTTGCAAGTGATAAATTACACTTGCTAATTGCTATTGGTGAATCAAGACACTATGAAATTATGTATAAAAGTAAATCAGAAAGTTCACTTTAACGCAATATGCTACAAAAAAATGATCAACAAATCCTAGCGCTGAGCGGCCGCGAGATTTTTAACTTTCGCCGGTGCACAGTACAATCTGTATCAGCCCATATACGTCCCACTGCAGGGCACAGGCCTACTCTACAATCGAGAATACGATTGAGAGTGCTTAGGCCATATAGTCCACCACGCTGGCGTATTGCGGGTTGGCAGACTTACATACCATAGATGTTTTTTATAAATCGCTATCGTATGCAGGTTTCCTCACGATGTTTTCCTTTACCGTTTTAGGGCGTGGTGATTGACTATCAATACACACATGACTCCGAAAAGTCAGAGGTGTGCCCTGGGATTCGAACCCGCGACCACCGTGAACATGTTGGCAGCCGTGTCTAGTCCTTTTACCAACAGGCCATCACGCACTATGATTTTTAGTCAAACATTAATGTCTCCACCCTGTATCAAGATACACACATATATATCCTCCGGAGTGGGTATCACACGTTATGATGTGAATGTATTAGGAAAATTATTTGTATTGCCTATAGACTTTATAGGCTTTAATACTTATATCGCTTTATTGATATTTTAATATCATTTAATTTCATAGTAAGTTTCAAGCCTATTTTAAATATCGATTGGATTTTCTTCTTCGCACAAACTGAATTCAAAATTATTCTATAGGGACCAAACAAAATTTATTTTTATCTAATCTTGAATAAGGCTGATACAATTTATAAAGAAATAATAGCGGCCCGGCCCAGCTTCGCCCGTGTACAAATAGATTTCTGTACAATAATACGTATTATACATATAAACTTTGAATCACTCTATCTATAAAAAAACCGCATCAAAATCCGATGCGTAGTTTTAAAGATTTAAGCATACAAAGGGACAGAGAAAGCAACTTTGTTTTATACCATGTAGTAATGTATAATGTCTATTATCTAGTCTATATATCCCCCTGTATAAGATACACATGCAAGCTTGTTCGCGAAGACGATATCACACGTAATAAACGCCACCGAACCGGCGCGTCTTGGAATTGTTTTACGGTTTGTTGAGTTTCCTATATTCTATAACTTGTATCGGTTACCTATTTGTGTATGCAAATTATAATGATGCCTTTTCTTCTTTTTTTTTATTGCTATAAAAGGCGAAACGAGCATGCCATTCGCCTGATGCTAAGCGATACGACCGCTCATGGACAAAGCAATGTTTGGCATTCCACTGCACTCGTCATCCTGAGATATAAGATGTTAGTCTCAATATGTCTAGTAGTTACTCTGTCTACAATGTCCTTAAAACTGGAACATAACATTGCATTCATGTTTATTATGCCGGCTTTCTCGTCTGATCTCGGACCGTGAAACAGGAATATGGGTTACTCTGGCGCGTGGTATACTTGTGTCCATTGGCCACTATTTGGGCAAAAACCTATATCCTACTGCCCCACCAGCCCAAGGCTTTATTCTGCAATAACAATCTTGATCACAAGGAGATAAAACAGTTCAAACTTTCAGTCCGCAGTTCTAGCCAAATAACACTTTAATTAAAACACCTCAATGCAACACCAATATCAACAACACTATAAACAGAAGAGGTGATAAACCTCCAACATTTAATCCCAAAACGTTCCGCTGGGAAGCAATAAACCCATCTTTGTTTCTATGTACTAATAGTTTTAGTGCTGTAAACCACTGCACCAAGCCTTCATATTTCGGCACTGTCATTAGAACTCGACGAGTGCTATAAAGTCCTATGCACACAGTTGTAAAGAGGTGTATGCATTGAGGTGCTGTCAGTGGTTGGAGGTGGTTAATAAAGTTTTATACTTCCTGTAAATGACAGAGTTGGAGCTAAATTGTGATAGTGTCTGCCGTGTAAAAAAGAAGCAATCTTTAGGAAATAAAGAATCCGTTAAGTCGTGTTTTCGTTATGGGCGAAAAATTACTTGATGAGCTAAAATAATAAAACTATAATACCAATAATGGTATAAATATAGTAATAATATAATATAGTTATTTGTGGAAGATTTGCATGTATTTTGTTATTAATACACGTCGTGCACTATCCTTCTGTACTGTACCAGCCTAAATACGTCTCAATACAAGGCACGGGCCTCCTCTATAATCGAGAGTACGGTTGAGAGTGGTTAGGCCATATAGTCCACCACGCTGACCTAGTGCGGGTTGGCGGGCATAGTATTGCACTAATTTAATAAAAGCAAAAATAAAACAAGTTTTTCATAAACTGACGTCAGCAACTTATCTAATGCATACACACCTTAAAACGGGGTGTAAAATGCACCCCGTTAGACCGACACGCCTCATTCAAAATGTATGAAAATTATTCCACTACACTTTTATAAGCGACTCGGTAGTCGGTACGCCCTAATGTGCAATAAGCTTAATAGTTCATAAAGATGTATTTATTTTGACGAAGGTTTGACGGTGGACACTTTAAAAAAATGTGTATTACGATTTTTTAACTAATCTCATTTTTCATGTCAAAAATGTTTTTTTTTAATATCTAGTAGACAATAGTGGAGAATGCCTCAGGGCTGAAGTATACTTTTATATAATTGGTATAAAGTCTAAATAAATAATTAAACGAAAATTCATTTTTTCCATTCATTCATGAATAACATACTAGGAAATATCAGACAGAATATTCTCCCAAGAACACTAGTGCGTAAAATCACCAAACAAAGCATACGGTTTGTAGGAGCCAAAATACACTTTAAAATAAACTTCACGCAAAACTAATTCATATAACAACGCGAATGCAAAACACTTAGCGACATTGTGAAAATTACGTACCACTTAGAGTTAAAATAGCGCATGTATCCCGCGCGAAGAACTGTAATAAAATATTATGTAGTAAATATAAAGCCCAAATCTACGAGTACACTACGAGAGTGTATGAAGAATAAAGATGTGTACTTAGGGGACTGTTGTGTTGCTGTAGCAGTTGCAAGGCTATGATATAAGCCTATATCAGTAAGGTTTTTTTATGAGCATAGGCTATGAGTAAATAAGATCTATCGACCTTAATTGGTGTTGTAGATAGTTAGAAGAACTATGTAAGTTGCGATCTGTTTTGACGAGACAAGCATGCCATTCGCCTTATAGGACCGCTCATGAACAGAACAAAACCAAACGACATGAATTATAAAGCAGCTACTTTGACATACATCATCCTTCAAACTGGAAAAGAACAGTGCATTTACACTGCTACAAAACATATCTCAAACCATTGAATTAAATGGATAATTTAAAAATATTATTCGTAGGTCCAAATTTCGCCACTCGCTAATACAATTCAGACAAATGATATTATAATCAATATTTAATTTGACAATAGTACTTGTAGAACTACGCGCAACAGTTACTGCTTCACGTTGCGAACATCGCGCTTTAAGAGCGTATACACCTTGCGCGCAAAGTCAACTATAGGTATTTCTTCGTTAATTTCACGCACACATAAGCGACCTAAGCTGTGTGCGTAGAGCTGCCGCGTCGGCTCGCTATACAATCAGCTCAAACAACTTTGATCCGTGCGCTTCAAATATTCAATTGAAATGTAACTGTAATATAATATCATAAACATATTTTATTTGCATTATAAGTAGACAAATATTACTGTGCAAGCAAAGAATAATACAAATATAGATACTAATCATATTTTCGTTATTATTACATTGTTAAGTTGCATTCAAATCAGTGTTCAATCAGTAGACCCTACGGACGTTTTATTAATCATTTCGTGTTCGAACACATAAATAGTGTTAGGGGCCTTACAACCCCTTACAATTACGAAATATATTTAATTTTATATTACAATACATAACATAATTTAGCCTCGGAATTACATCCCATTATATTACCTGAAACATAATTTATACTCACTGCAAAATCATTGTAGGCAATAAAAATAATTAAATTTTTTACTACCAAAGTACTAAGATGTGATAATCGCAGTCCGCGCGTGGCTATTTTTACGACGCACGGCAAAAATCGACTGCAGCTAGGCCGGAGCGACGAGCGATACGTCCTCCCTCTAGAAGGCCTTGCGGCGCGGCGGTCTGATTTGAGCCACGTCGGACAGCGTGTTTTATAGTGGTTTTTAAAATATTTGTAGAAAACATGAAAACGAATTTTGTTGAAATATAAAAATGGTAATTTATTGATAAGATGTTCTTCTATTATAATATGCAATTGCTATAAAAAATTATGTACGATAAGTTGGTGAAAAAAAATATGTTCCTGACGAGAGTTTCTGAATAATTTCGCATTGTTTTAAATTTTTATTTTTCAGGAACTAAACACAAAAATATTATTTTTCTCAGCAAAATCCCTCCATAAGGGTTTTATTAGTCTGATAATGTTTTTATTTTCATCTTATATTTAGTGGTTTCGGATATCTTAAGCTTCTAAATTGCCATTTAAATCCTAAATAACGAAACTTGTGTTCAGTAATCCTTATAGTACTCACAAATTATCCATCAATCTATAATGTTTTCCATGAAAATCCCTAGATAACAACCTTTTCTAAAATAAGTACTAATTATTTTTCCTTTAAATTGTTTATTGGTGGCTATTAACTCATTTGAAAAGTCCTGTTTTTAAGCCAAATAGCGCGCACAGGGTATAAACGCTCTTAAGTTGGCGGCGCGGCGCTACGGAAGATGCGTACAATTTCAGAGGCAATAAAAACAAATAAAAAGAACATCATAATGTTGGCACGTAACTCAATGCTCCACTACGTCGGTAGACATCGGCTTACACTAAGGTACTGTAGCCGGGTTTTTTTTTTGGGTTATTATGATTGAAACCAAACACGTCCGGACGTTTAAAATAGATTAAACTGAGTTTCTAAGAATCGTTGTGAGAAAATTACATTTTCCTTAACACATTGAGAAACTATCATCTACAGCGTTCTTTAAATCCGAATAAAATACATAATATACATAAAATACAATTCACCTTTCATATTTTTTGTTTTTAAAGTTATTACATACATGCATAAACTCACGCCTTCATTCCAGAAGGATAGGCAGAGGAGCCAGGGTAAGCTTATTTCGCCTTGTATGCTCCGTCTCACGATGTGATAGGAGGTGAGCCAACATCACTTTGCCCAACTTGGGATTCGAACCCGGGATCTCAGCTTTGCAACCGTAGCCTAGTACAACTAGGCCATCGAGGCAGTCTAGAGAGCTATTATTTTATAATATTGCAATCACTGATCAGTCACGAAAAAAAATTAGTCTTTTATCAAACAAACCGTCTTTTTCGCTTCCAGCAGAAATACTTTATATATAAAATACAAACTACATTTCTTAGGAGTAAACTCCGCACTACATACTTCAATCTTCATGTGCTTTTAGTTTTCAAGTGCCATAAACTGTCCCGCGTTCGACAAGTCAGAGATGGCACCCTAGCATGAGATAATGGATCTGCGCAATATCTGGAGAGTTGGGTATGGCAGACGTATATACACTTTTATTTTAATATATATTTATGCTCGCCAAAGAGGTTAGTACTAAGTAGTGAAAGCAGTGTATGTATGTATATGTTTACGATAGCGGTGAGATGAAGATGGGAAGCAAAATCCGACAGGAAAATCGTGGCTTTACTATGTTTTTTGTATGATAGTGGTACCACTCCGGTCGAGCCGGGAGGGTTACTCACATGAAGTTCGAATGTTCGGACGTTCCATGTCCACATATAAGATAAAAGTTTTCCACTTCTAAAAATTAATACTATTCTCTATGAAACTTGTCATTCCTTCCGAACTTACTCTATGGTTACAACGTACGATAGAGTATTATAACATAAGTATTTAGGCATGTTCGTATAGTTTTACGTACGATATTCAAACATTCGTCGTCATGTCACTATTTAGAGTAAGCCCCCAGCCTATTCGCATTGTTATCCAAGGTAACCCAAGCGTGTAAAGCGTAGCTCTAGTACTGTAAAATGTAAATCCCTCTCCTCTTTCCGACCGTTTTCTATATTCTAACTATTTATGATTTACTGGTGGTAGGTCATATGTGAGAGGACGCCTGGGTAGGTACCACCGCAATGTCTATTTCTCCCACCAAACAGCAGTGTAAACTGTTGTGTTCCGGTCTGATGGAAATTGTAGCCAGAGTATCTACTGGACATATTGCGACTTTACCTCTTATGGATGGCGAGCGCAGTTGCATCGCCAGGCATTGCTCTTTAATTCGTGGTATGTTTGGTTTTGCTACTGTCCATGAGCGGTCGTGTCGCTTACCATCAGGCTAATTGCATGCTCGTCTCGCCATTCATACCAAAAAAATAAACAAATATATATCGTAGTTATTCAAGGGCGGCGGTAATCACTTAGCGCCAGATGAGCAGTTTGCTCGTTTGCTAGACTTACGCAAGGAATCCTCGTCTAATCATAATAATGTCGTGGATAATGGAAATAGTCAGCAGTATGTCAAGTGCGTTCTGTATGAAATATAACGGTCAGAAGAGCCTTGAACTAGTGTCTTTATTATGTTATCTACAACACCCTAAATCATAAAAGGGATAATGTACGACATAGAGTATATTACTATTTGGCAATACAGCTATATTTTGAATACTGACAGCGTTGTGTTATTACGCTATTAGATTTTTTGACCTTTTGTGTTCCGGATGCGAGGCCAAATTATCAAGCGGTAACACCGCGTTACAAAACATTTGAATTTGTTAGAACAGCCCGAATGCTATATCCATATAATGTATACCTTAATTCTTTACATATTTCAGATAAGACTTTATTAATAAAACGCTTGATTAAGATTCAGATTATACGTAAATACATATATATATCGACACAGACACGATCCTACGGGACCATATTATCAGTTTGTAGACATAATATTAAGATCACAAATAAATGTTCAAACGCACGAAGCCATATTCAAAAGACGCATTACTCCCCATATTATTCCCACCGATACCATAATTCCTCAACCTGGCTCCGAACTCAATTCCCTCCAGCGCAATGGTATAACATTACTCTTCGGCTGAAGGCCGAAATCGTGTTCTTTCCGGTTCCGCTTTTGAGTCTGAGATTAATAGCGTTCTCAAATCCGACTGAATATATGGGATATACTCTAAACAAACTGGTTTTATGAGCGTTTATTAATAGTTTGATAATAAGAGCATGATATTTTGGTTATATTATGAATATACCATAATCCGGTTTAATATTTTTTTTATTTAAATTAGCAAACGCGGTTGGTTGAATAAATAGAAGTGATATACTATACAATAAAGTTTTAGAATTAATTAAAAAACTAAAAGTATTTTTTTTTTCAAAGATTATATCTTGGTACTGCACTGTATCACCTTTTATACATCACAATACAGGGCACCCGCTTCCTCTAAAATCGGAAGTACGATTAAGAGTGGTTAGGCGATATATGGGCGATATAGTCCACCACGCTGGTCTAGTGCGGGTGTGCGGACTTCAAAAATCATGAAATTCGTGAGACGTTATCTATGTACGGCACTTTAAGGCGTTACCCAATATAGTTGCAGATATTTATTTTAAATCCAATTTAAAAAACAAGACAAGTTTTTTTTAGTATTAAGTATGAAAGTTATCAAATTTAATCTTACTTGAATATCCATCAGCGTAGAACACCAAAGCGAAGCTCACCAGCACCGTCCGCCAATCCATGGTTGATCTGAAATAAAACACATACATTAAACACAAAGTTTTTTAATTGGAGATATTTTTTTGTGAATTATTTTTAAGAAGTTGAGCCAGTAACAGACCTAAATTATACTTTAGCGCGCCTAACAATTAAACTATTCCGTGAACGGTACCAATGCACTGTTTGGATGACTGATGGCAAATGACAATAAAGTATACGAAAAATTCCAATTTATTCATTCACATATGAGTTTACAGTGGTTAGGGTACAGTAGATCACGAGGACATATGACGCAGTTATGTGGGTGATAAAACTATATTTTTCTTTAATTACTTACATATGTCAACCATTTAAAGGAATAACAGTCATAAATACATGAGCAATGGTCAAGCACCACAAAGGCAAATTATTTCAATCAGCTTTCTACCTTAACACAACCTCTTATTTAAAGATTAATAAAACAAAACCACAAACATTTGTCCAAACAGTCCTTACATCGCAAACAATCCAACAAAGTTATACGGATGGAACACAGAAGCAACATGTCTGTCCAACAGTTCTGCGGAACTTTATGAAGCCCGCATAGCCGAGGCAATACAGTTCCGTATGTTCCTATGTTCGTATAACCTCGTTACCTGAGCGCTTTGCAAGTAAACGTTTGAGTATATGACACGGACTGTTACGCTTTATTGAAAATGCTTGTGTGCGACTTTGGGTACAATGTTGGACAGCTTAATTGGTTCTTCACGGTTCGTTGAAAGACTCAATATCGGACTTCTGGCTAACTGGACTGCGTTCTATTGCGTTGTGATCAGGGACTACTGTTTTGTCTAGTCTACTGGACTGACTGTTGCTTTATTAAAAGTCTATTTTTTCTATGGGTAGCTCATTATCAAGATAACAAGGAGGTAAACTACAACAGATTCATAAACTGATCTGAGAGAAGCAATAATTGAAAAATCCAACGACCATACGAGACACAGTGTGGCCAAACCAGGCAAGAGTAGAAAATTTAACAGATAGAAACAATAATTGCTTCAAGAATCTAGGACGTGAAAAGAAATGTTGAATTCCAGATGAAACAAATCTCATTAGTTCTTCATAATTCCAAATCATCTTTTATCATAAAAACCTAAACCTACGCCACGCATTTCATTACCATCACACCGTCAATGTTAGATGGTTAACTACATTCATACATTGCTAGGTCAAACGTGTTTCCGCTGACTGGAGTTATTACAACAGAACTTTATGATACAGATATACGAGCACCTTCGCAGCCCCGGGGCCTTTCATTTTCCCAATATAAACCCTCCTATATTGCCGGGTTACTATATAGAGATTTTATAGAGCAACTTCAAATGTGGAGGAATAATTTACATTCAAAATATTTGTTACAAGTTTTAATAACATACTTAATTTGGATAACATTTTTTTTTAATTCTTGGCAGTATTCGTGGAGCAAGCTGCGAAAGGCTGATTTTGAGACGAGAAGCAGTGGGATTGATTTCTGTGTAAATTTCAAACATTTGTATCCTGTCTGGGGTTTAGGAATATTTAATAAATACCCCCAACTTTCATATAAATAGTCCTGACCCCAAGATCGAGAGAGAAGATCGAGTCTCGTATCGAAAACTACGAGACCTTCTGATCTCATAAACACCTAGACCGGAGCGGCGGACCGGTGCGAGGATCGGACCTGTGGCTTCAAGATTCACAGGCGGCGTTTAACCAACTGCGCCACAGACGCTGTCTGTTATTATTATGGTGTATATTATTATGGTGAGTACTACATGTATTTCTTTTGGGTGTGTTTATTTATTGATGAATCCAATAATCAAGCACATGGACTAATCAATTTGCAAGGCTTCATAGGAAGTTCCCTCACAATTTAAACTACATTTATCGATTAGCGAGCGTTTAATGCATAATTCTATTTGATCATGAGTAAGTGTTTAAAAAAATCTTGAGTATTAATATTTACTCTATGACATATAATACTAAGTATTCATCTGATAAAATCTACGTAAACTAACAGTTTTTCTGTGACTAAAATTTACTCATTTTATTCTTGTTTTATACTATCCTAGTATACAAAAAAAAAAAAATATGACCGAAACATTAATACAAAACTGGACAAAATGCAAAATAGATTTCAAAATTAAATATAAAATATGCAGGTTATGTAGTTTCTAGAAGTTCAATAGTTTTCTCTTACAATATTCCTGTAGGTGCATACTACGTTATAATATTTCAAAATCAACATGACCTGTTATACAATAATGTAAATAGATTGATTGGTCATGTCCCTTATCATCCAATTTACTGAATACGTAGTATGACATTGTGACCTTTATAACAACCCATTGCTATAAATAAAATAATCATACTATTTTGATTCACAATCGCCTACTTATACAAGATCCTGACCCTGCATTAAGATACAAGTTTGGTCCAAGTATCAGAAACTACGAGTGACTTTGTTTGAGAGAGTTTTAAATGACATTGTAGCCAAAGTAACTAATGAACTTATTGAGACTTATATTTCAGGGTGGCAAGTACTGTAGAATGCCAAGCATTGCTTTGTAATTCATTCATGTTGTTTAGTTTTGCTACTGTTCTTGAGCGGTCGAATCGTTTACCATCAGCAGTCTTCTTTTGGTTTTGTTTCTAAACAGAGTCAGTAAAAGTATTATGAAAACAACCGAACAATATTGGCAAATTTATAAGTATACAGAGTCAACATCGACCATAAAACAGTACCCATAGAAGATAATTTATGCACAAACTTATTCAATTTACTTTACTACCGTAACATTTTGAGGAATATTAACTATTTTAGGATGATCGCTTTATAATCCTTCTTAACCATTACGAAAACCTTTAACACACGAGATGTATCTTAACGTGGTTTATGGAATTTATGAATCTGTTGGGATTTTTATTTTAATTTCTATAACCTACTAGAGGCCCGGCCTGGTTCCGCCCGGGGCAGATACACTTTATCGAAAATATTCTATCACTGTTCATCAAGGATAATGTAGGATTTTAATGGTAAAGAATTTTTCAAATCGGTTTAGTCTTTTTAGAGCTTATTCGATGTAAACAAACCATCAAAAATGTCGTCTTTAGAATATAACTTAAGATATTTTAAATGTTTGTTCTAAACCTTGCTTCACAATGTGATTGCGTCCGTAACATGGGTACATGTCATTGGGACTATACCGCCCAGACACCCACCTCTGCAACTATTTTCAGTCAGGAACAGTAGCATATAAAGAAATAAATAATTATATATACAGCAAGTTCTGTAAAACGAGGAATTTAGACACGGGGTATTTAAAAAATCTGTTCCCAGATGCAGACCAGTTAGATCTGGACATTTTCATCAGTTTTACTTACTTTTGTCCAAACTAAAACCCTTAATATACTTAGTCAAATATTTACTCTTCAAACTAATAGGGCGTTAAATATCCATGAAATTACTTTTTCCTACCACAAAACATGTAAATACAATTATTACTGTACAGAAGACATTAAAGGTGGGGCAAGGTGCGGTAACCCACGCCCTAATGTCGAAGGTTAAGGCCTGAGGTCAGAGACAGCCAGTCACGCAAACTAAGTTCATATCTGACCGAGGGCTGGGATTTCTAACGCAAAATTAATTTACTTGGAACAAGTTAGACGCATTCGTGTATATCTTGTTGATGCACATGAAATTTGAAAGCTTAATATTAATTTAAATACCTTATTTATCGCCACTGACACTTTGTAGACTGTGGTATACAGGGTGAGAATATTGCTAGCTTTAATATTATTTATGATGTTTGTTGGTAGAATGATTTGTAAAACTAATCATACTAAGGTTGATTATATTTATTTAATTCTTATCATAAGTTTATTTCAATGGCTAATAATCAATAAGAGATCTATATTCCCATACCATTGCAAAACTCTAAGGTCGGGGTTGATAGTTACCCAAATCTAATGAGTCATAGCACTGAACCTATCACTAGTAATACCTAAGATTCTAAATCAAGCTGCGAAATAAATCAAATATTAAATCCAACAGGATTTGAAAATATTGTCATATCACAAACATATAAAAGAGCTTCACAACTTTCCTCATGAACCATACATTATCTGTCAGTGACGTGGAGGATTAGAAAGCCATTAAATAGACAATAGCGAGGGTCGGCTGTAACTCCAAGGTGACTGACGTCAGAGGAGCAGTAACAGCTCCCGTGATATACGAGTTTGAGAGTGGCGAGTGAAGCCCGCAAAAAGATAAAAACGAAATCACAAGTGGACCGGACTGGCGTAAAGGCTATTACGTACCGTATATCTTTGATACCGTCCAATTTCTATTTTATGGCGTGTAATATCCCCGTGGGGAGTCTTTTAATTTCACATCCTTTTTAATCAGCGCCATTAATTCTCGCGTTATCGGAGGACGGTCAGATTAGTTCGGACTAACACGATGGTCCCGCGTTTGTTTTGCTGAGTACATGTGTTTTTTGCCCTTTTCCTGTTGGACGTAATTAAATCTCGTAGGTGTCGGCCGTACCTAATGCAATTTGTACTGATAAGATATGTTTCGGGGTTCGACTTAGTTTGCAGTGCGTAGAAAAATAAGAATAATATATGGATAATGGAATGCTTCTGGCGCTGATCATGGATTGTTGTCTAAGCAGTTTAGGAACGTTATGTTTAGTAGGGTATTGGATAGGGAGATATGAGAGATTTTCAATGTATATCTCGTATTTTTAAGATAGGTTGACTGGTAGGCAAAGTAGTAATGACATTCGAAACTCACAGTTTACCGATCTGATCAAGCCTATCGCAGTATAGCCTAACCTAGAAGGTGAATATGAGATTTTACACAGTGAAACTAAATTAATGAGGCGAGAATATTAATATTCAAAATTTATAAGAATATTCAAAATAACAATGACACAAAGCCGACGAAATATTAAGACATTTATTATGTGGATTCATTAGATTAACGTATAGGAGGTATATTACTCTAAGCTTTAAGGATTATCTTTACCCTGCATTACGCCTCACACATAATGACGCCATGAATATTTGAGCTCTTGTTTGAATCAGATTTTCAAATATTATTAATCACATTCTTGCCTCTTTGAGCTCATCTCTCTTATCAGCGTAATTACCTAGGTCACTACCCAATCCGTATTAGGTACATTCAAATAAATAAAAAGGTTTTCAAAGACATAATTTAAGTTCAACCCATATTCCTTAATGTAAAAACTTAGAATTTGTCACAAAAACTTATATTGAAAGTATGAAAGCGAGAAAACTGACGAAAGGGATTTATGACGTGACAGTGAGTAGTATGGCTCTCGGCTGAGGGCGTCCCAGGACCACTTACAAAGATCAAACTGAGGATATATTGAAAAAGGGTCACATAAGGGAAGTTACCAATGATACGCTACCTGTTTAGAGGCATAAGTTTGATAAATTAGGATAGAATTCTAGAATCAGTAGTAAGTAGACGAATCTAGAAGCACCCGGAGTACAAGAGCAATATACCTTGGCTTATTTTGCTCCTATTGTGTGACACTTTTGAAAAAGTGTCACACAATAGGAGCAAAATAAGCCAAGATATATTTTTAAAGCACAAATCCAATAAATTAAGAATAAATAAACCTGGAACTAAAAATCACATAAATCAATGAACATACGGAAATACTTGATCGTGCGAGCACTGAAAGTCGATTCTAAAAGTAGAGAAAGGTGGGTACTTTATAGCTGGAACTTCCAATATGCGATAACGAAACGTAACTGGAGGAATCGTATTTGGATCTCTCCGGATACCTCCGTACTTAATATTGGAAATCCCAGCATTGCCAATCACGCCAAGTGTTTCAAGTTTTGGATCCAGCCTTTGTAAATCGGGTTTAAAGAGATAAGTCGCGATAATTGACGCAATTATGACAGACTAAAAACCAGTGGCGGTACTTCCATACAAGCCCAAAAGCCCGGCTTGCCTTACTTAATACGCATATACTCAATCCTAAAGGCAAATTAGTAGCTTAAATAAAATACATTCGTTTATGCAAAACGTCTATCATTTTTAAATTTACCGCGCGTAATGGAGCCCCGCGCCTGCGACGGAGCACCCGCGTTCGCAGCGCCGCACCCGGCAACTCGCCTAAGCGAGCGCCGAGGTCAAAAACTAATATAAAATTATTTCATTCAAAATCAACGCTGGTCCACGCGTGACGCAATATCTTAAAAAGATGGAACACACCAAAGTATTATCTATCTTTTTCTCTCTCGTGTGCTTTTACCTGGCTTCTGGCGTATATTGCCCTCTCAGTCGCACCTATGGGTGAAATGGTACTACTATGACACTACGTACCTATACATATAGCTATTTTTTAATGCAATTTGTACCAAGCAAAATGCCCGGCTTCGCGGAGTGAAGTTGTGCACTTGACATGTCATATTATGATCCAAATATATTGAAAAATATTTATGTTTTGCTACAAGTTATATTGGATAATATATAAAATAAATTTATATTTTTTGAGACAGTATTATGATGTTTTAAATATTTTTATTAATATATAATTAGAATACTTAATTTGGAATTGACCATCATTTATGACCTGTGGCTAGCTTCACGCTTATTATTATGTCTTTCGAGCGGACGATTAACCAGTAACCACTGAACATCTACGTTTAGTTTTCGTTTAATTATAGTATTTTACGTTTATTACGTATAATAATGGGTGAAAATGTGCCTTGTGATGGTTTGAAGTGTGTGCAAGTGTTGATCAGCGAGGAAAAGGTAAATTCATTACATTTCGTAGACAAACAACTACTCGTATCTGGTCGAAAACGTACGCCTGATTTGTTGTGTATTTCTCGAAAGTAGTGAAAACTATAGAATACAATTTTATAGATCAGTGCACATAACTACATACATTGCTGGATGTTCTCATAGTAATAAGTTATACTGTCGGTGTTGTATATTTGTTTCGAACGATGTACTTAAATTTTTGGAATTGTTCCGGCTATAGTGATTTAAATAATTAAACTGGCACTTTTATAGTAATTAACAAAAACATGTGAATGCATTAATATATTTTCAAAATTCCGGTAAACAGCGTATAGAAACCTCTTTATGCGTCATATACATAATATGTGACGAGATTTCTTAACATTATGCTCGCGTAGACAGTAATCTTAGTGTTTTTCAGATATTCCTTAGCTTCCTTTCAGGGCTCATGATGAATCAAAAAATCACATGCATACACAAAAACATAACATGAATGTATTAACAATAATTTCTGGCCGCGAAGTTAAACACGCGCCGTACTTGTGCTATTGTAGTGTCGTTTATTAATTTACAAAATAATTACAATATAAAGTTACGTATGCATGCATGCCCAAAAGTAATTTAACTTATACATTTGTTTTATTCATCTATTTAAAACTAATGATGGGCCCTTCAGTATTTTGGCAATATTAAATAGATGGCCATGCAAATCGCGCCATCTATTAGATTTTTTCGAAACAACTTGTAATAGATTTTTTCATAACGGTGATAAAGATAGTTATTATTTTATTGGTTTTTATCCTAATCTTATATAGATCGTGTGGTAGGTCTAGGACTGCCTCGATGGCGCAAAGTTGAGGTCTCGGATTCGAATCCCGGGTCGTTTTCTATATACATATTTTTTATTTAATTACATCGCATAGGCTCGCCCCCTATCGCATGATGAACACGTTTATCTTTCTTAATACCATTTTGCTCCTGGACCCATACATATTCTTACTAAAAAAATATTGGGCTTGCCCTAGTCCACAACCCTAGGCACGCCACTGCTAAAAACAGGTGCATTTTAGTTACTTTATAGTCATTTTCTTCAATGCAGCGGTATCCTGGTTAAGCTAAATCTGTATTTCATTTTAAACTATTATAAATAGCGCTATTTTATCCCCTGCCTTTATTTAACGGTATCAAAAACCTTTTCCCTGTTCTAACTTCCAACCGCCTAAAACATCCGACGGCAGCCTTGCAAAATGTCAAAACAAATCGAATTCCACAAGCCGGGCTTGCGTCGAACACGGCTAACACGGCAGGACAGAAACAAGGAAAATGTGACGCGGCATCGTCGGGCGTACAGCGTACGTGAGTCACCTCAAACGGTTCGTTCAAGATTTGGCACGTTCGCACGATGCATCGGCTTCCACAAATTCACAGATCTCAGGAAAAGGCGGTAGGAAGTTGTAAACGGTGGCGCGAATTTATTGAAGGAATTTTTGTTAGGTGGAGACGGCTTATTAAAGGGAGCCCTACTCAAGGGAGAACCCTGTTTGGATGCGGGTATATTTTCTTTGAAAAAGGCATTTTTTGCAACATCTAACGATTAACAATTTTTTTTCCAAGTTCTAATCAACGATTCTAATGTTTTTAGTACTTTACTTAACATTATACCTAATACCGATGTATTCAAATATTTTTTTCCGTTCTGACAAAACAATAACATTTACAATTTCCACCTGATACTATAATCACATTTAATTCTTCAATCAAACACATTGGACCAGAATACATAAAGAAAATACGGACCATTTTTAAAAAACTCCGCACTAGAGCAAGCCGGTGCATCGCAAGTTTACACTTCACGCCGGACGCCGGGGGCTGATAAAAATCCTCCCGTTGAATTGTGCGGCTTGCTTGCATTTCCTCTTCCACCCTACTTGGCTTGCGCTCATATCGAAAGCACTACGCGAATCTCAAACATTTAAATGTGGCTATGTTTTGTGATTTGACGGACTTTCTGGGGCACATGTGCTAGCAAAATTTCGTGTCATACGCCCGAATACTGGAACGCCATTCAAATAATAAGTTGCTCTTAACAGCGCACGGCCACCCTACAGTCACTTATAATGAAACTTAAAATATGAATGACATATGAAATTAGACTCCTTACAGCAGATTTACATACCAGCTCACTCATGCACACGAATAAATCATATTGCCATAAAATACATCGGCGATTAAGTAAAATTTGCTATCGTTCAATACTACCAAACGTGATCGAGAGGATCATGTACGAAAAACATTATTTGCAATCTTAGCAGCAATTATGGTTGTAAAATAATTTATAAACAAAGAGAGGACAAAATTAGAATAAAATTAAATAACAATAAAAATATTTCAAATAGAATTTAATTTTAAATAAATAAATTATTATTGGTGTTATTGTTTTCGATACAACTTCTAGAAATTCAATTTAATGTAAAGCATTCTCTGAAATGATTGACCTCAGTCCATTAACCTCCTTTGTATATCAATATTACAAGTTTCTCGGAACACAAATCTTGCAAAACATGTTAATTTGGGTTTTATTATTATTTTGTAATAGCATTGCTGGTGCCTTCGTTAAATGTAAATCTATGATTAAAGTCCCGCTATATATTTTTTTTCGGGAAAAATAATACCCTATTTCAAATAATAGCCTACTTCGATAAATGGACTATCCTACAATAAAATATTTGTCAATTCTGACCAGTAGTTCCTTAGATAAAGGCGTTATAAACAAACTCTTCTGCTCTGTGCCGGTTATACCCAAATTGCGACCTTAAACACACAATATTTCTTTATTTAATGTAAAATTTTTAGTTGTATTGTGTTTGCAGTCATTAAAACTACCTCTTGGGTTCATTTTCGGTCGGAGTCTGGATATACCCGGTATATTAGTACCTGTGGTTCTCCCACTAAATGTAAGAATCATAAGTACTACAAGTTTGGATATTATATTATTATTTTAAATACATTTGCCATACCACAAATCGCAGAAGCAAAGCAAATTGCGGTTATTAACGTAATTTTCCGCTATAATTATGTACGTAATATTGTGCTATGTAGTGATAATTTCCGGAACAAATTATGCGCAATACTTCGTTCCTCATAAAACATACTGAAGATTAATTAATCCGATTTTTATCATATTATCTAGTTTATTTAATGCTTGTAAATTTAACTGAACCCTTGATTCTTATTTAATTTTTTGTTACATCCGTTCTTATCAATGAAAGGTCAGGGCAAAATGTTATAACTTAAACGTCATAAGGAAAAAATTGACTATTTTTACAATGTAAAGTATCTCGCAGAGACACCGACATATTTTCTTTTTCTCGTCTCATAAAACACATTTTCGCACATAATCTCATGTTATCTGCACCATTACGTATGTAAACAATTTAAGTACCTTCTAGAATATTTCACAGTTTTGAATTCTACTGTCCAGTACTACGATACCATACTAAACTATAACGAACCATAATCTATTCCCTTTTACTATATTATCCACACAGAAACTTTAAATCATCTTTACCCCTCTCAACCGTACTCTCGATTGTAGAGGAAGGCCCGCGCTCTGCAGTAGGATGTATATGGGCTTACATAATACAATATATAAGCTCACGTCAATATCCCCCTAAGGGTTCCATTACCCACCCTACCGAAAATAACATTTATTGTAGAAATACGCGCCCTGAAAACGAAAAATTAAATTCACGCTCATACGTAGTGGCAAAACCAATGAGATAAATTTGTTAATACTTTAACTATAACAAGCCTACATTGGGAAAATGAAACCTTTGTCATAATTCCGAACACACTCCATAATATACAAATTATATTTTTATCTAGCTCATCTGTTTAAATGTCAAAAACGGTGTCACATTATAGTCTTATTTCATAAAAATATACCACATAAAATAAAAAAATATTCAAAATACATTACCAAATAAATGTTTTGACAAAAAACTTACATAGATTCACACACACTACACTAGTTTTTATAACGCGCGTCCACCACAATGCGAAGTTTGCTACTGACCTTACTGGTCAGTGGTCACACACAACCGATAGTCTGATAGATAACGCTGGTAATTTGTTAATGATATCATCCTGTATTCGCGAACAAAGTGAATGTTTACAACACTATTGATATGTGTAACGTGGAATGCGTCATATGGATCTTAGAATACAAACTTATATTAGTAATTCAGACTTAAAAGATGGAAGAGATGTTGAACGTCACAGTTAAGATGTCTCGGACAGACACGGATAGATCATAGATACTTCAAGTTTATAACATGAGTTGCGTCGAAGTTTTTTACATTCATAAATTGCGAGACCGCTCGTGGACAGTAGCAAAACCAATTACAAAGCAATGCTTGGTATTCCACTGCGCTCGCCGTACTGAGACATTAGGTTTTAAGTCTCAATATGTCCAGTAGTTACTCTGGATTTATTCTTCAAACCCAAACACAACAGTTTATTTACAGTGCTGTTTGCCAGGAGGAATAAAACTTGATGCGGTAGCCAGGCAGCCTCTCACATATCAGAGACCTATCACCAATGAAAATTGATAAAATAATAAATGCACAATACGCGTAGTCTGGGCCCCACAACGATACAATCTGGTGTCGCATACTGTAGGTATGAAAAAATACGAGAGACTTGTTAGTCTCAAAGTACAGACTTCAAAAATGCTTGTGGGTCATTAAACATTTGTCTCAGTGCGAGGTCGAACGTGCGGTCTCTCTTATCACAACCGGTTCTCAACGCTGAGAATGAGTATGTATGGTTTGTATGGTTATGTATGGTACGTTGGAAATATTTTAGGCTTTTAATTTTGTTTAATAACTACTACCACGTCTTATCAAGGCATGATTTCAATACAGAAAATATTATACGATTCTACTTTCTACGAGCAATTTATATATCATTTGGGATTTGTTTGAATTGAAAACGAAGGAAGATTATCGATCAATACCATCGTGAGCTTCTTAATTAGCCAGAAGAGAAAGCGGTTGGCGGTGGTTTTGGGGGTTAACGTCACTCGCGTCCGTAGGCTTTGACTCTAGATACCCTACACGTGACCCCTGGGTAGTGCCAAATGAGTGACATAGTGGTGGTAGGACTTATGTGTCCGCCCGGGTAGCGACCACCGTCCATGAGGCGTAAAGACCGCCATAGTGATCTCCGTAAGGGGATCGCGTTCCGGGATCAGCCAGTGGTTTTCCGGTTTCTTCGAGGATCTTAAGTCCGGGCATGAGGTTGTACCGTGTGGGTATTTTCGGTCCTCTGTCGAAGGGAGGAGAGTTGATCCGCCGGCCAGGGAGACCCGTAGAAACGGTTGTCCGCTGGCCGCCCGCGGTATAGTACAGGGGCCCAATCGGGGCTAACCACCTCGAGAGGCTGCCTCACCATGCCGCGTATAATCTTGGGTGGGTACGTCGTGCCGGTTGGTGACCGGAAGTGGGGTCCCGGCGGCCCATCCCGGGAGGGTACGGGGGCCCTTCCGTCCGGCGGATCAATTCGCTTCCTGCCGACCCTTTCGTGCCGGTGCCCATTCGGCCTTCTTAGTGCCCGAACCTAAGATCCTCGTTGCCTCTTCACCAATCCCATCCTTTCTACCATGACAGTGCAACTAAACAGAGCAGGTCCTTCAGCGGTGCTTAACCCCACCACCGCGTTCACTATGGAGTTCACTAACATCCGCGGACTCCATACAAACCTCAATGCCGTCCACCACCATCTTGAGACGGCCCGGCCTGCTTTGCTCTTCCTAACGGAGACGCAGATTCGTTGTCCGACCGATAATTCTTACCTGTTGTATCCCGGTTATTCGCTTGAAGTAAACTTCAAGCCTAAAGCCGGGGTATGCTTGTATGTTCGGTCGGACATCTGCTGTCGCCGTTTGCACTGCATGGAGGACCCCTCCTTCTCCGCTCTGTGGGTGCACGTGGATCTAGGTTCCCTGAGCCGCATCTACGTGTGCCTTTACAGGTCTCACAACGGGGACGATGAGACGACTCGGCTGTTCAGGTATCTTAGCCAGGCGGCTGATGACGCGCAGGCGCAGTTCCCGTCGGCCGAAATGGTGGTCTTGGGGGATTTCAATGCTCATCACGAACTGTGGCTGGGCTCCTCCAAGACTGATCATGCTGGCAGAGCTGCCCATGCATTCGCTCTGACTCATGACTTGACACAACTAGTGAACCAGCCCACCAGGATCCCGGATGTGGCGAGTCATGCGCCTTCTTTGCTGGACCTTCTGCTGGCGAGTCACCCAGCCGGGTTTCATGTGACCGTTAGTGCGCCTCTGGGCACTTCCGATCACTGCCTGGTTGGGTCGTCAGTACCGATCGCATCACCTCCACGTCCCGTGCAGGTTAGGCGAAGGGTCTGGCATTACTCGTCGGCAGATTGGGATGGTATGCGGGAATATTTTGCATCCATCTCTTGGAGGCAGCGCTGCTTTGAGGGTAAAGATCCCTCAGCGAGTGCCAACGCTATTGCTGACGAGATCAGACTTGGAATGGAATATTACATTCCTTCCTCTGAGATCGCCAGTAAGGGCCGTGGACGCTCCTGGTTCAATCGTGCATGCGCCGATGCTGTCGGTGACAAACAGGCGGCGTATCGCGCTTGGATCAGGGGTCGCGCCATGAAGGATCCCAATATCAGTTCCCTCAAAGAAGCCTATAACCGTGCCTCCAAGGCCTGCAAGAAGGCCTACGTTAGGGCGGATGCCCAGCGCGTTAGCAGGATTGGGCGTGCGTTGGCCGATCACCCAACTAGCAGTCGTGCTTATTGGAGGTTGGCCAGGGCCGTCCAATCTAACTTCTGTCGTCCAGCGTTGCCGCCGCTGAGGTACCCAGAAGGGTCGCTGGCCCACAAGCCGCAAGAGAAGGCTGCCTTGCTGGCAAATCTCTTTGCGGCTAATTCCCGCCTCGAAGACCGTGGTTCCCAGTCGCTGCCTACGCTGCCTGATTGCGGTTTCTCAATGGCAGATATTCGCATCAGGCAGTGTGATGTGCGGCGTGAGTTACGGTCTCTCGATGTGCGGAAAGCCAGTGGTCCGGATGGGATACCAGCGGTAGTTTTAAGGGCTTGTGCAGCTGAGTTGTCTCCAGCACTGACTCGCCTCTACCGAGCGTCCTACCGCACAGGTGTTGTGCCGGAATCTTGGAGAGAGGCCAATGTGCAACCAATCCCCAAAAAGGGTGATCGATCGGACCCTACCAATTACCGCCCTATCGCTATCACCTCAGTGATGTGTAAGGTCATGGAGCGGATCATAAACGCTCAATTGGTCCGCTACCTGGAGGATCACTCGTTGATCAGTGACCGACAATACGGATTCCGTCATAATCGATCGACGAGTGATCTTCTAGCGTTTGTCCTGCATCGCTGGGGTGAGGCGATAGACCGGCGTGGCGAGGCTCTTGCTGTGAGCCTCGACATTGCCAAGGCGTTTGATAGGGTCTGGCACCGTGGTCTTCTGTCCAAGCTTCCGGCATATGGTCTACCCGGCAACCTGTGTTCGTGGATTTCCGGCTTTCTGCATGGGCGTAGAATACGTGTAGTCGTAGACGGACACGCTTCGGCGCTCATGTCGGTAAATGCCGGAGTTCCTCAGGGCTCGGTGCTGTCGCCCACCTTGTTTATTCTGCATATCAATGACATGTTGTCGCTTGGCAACATTCATTGCTATGCAGATGACAGCACGGTTCATTGACGATACCACTGCGGGCCTCCAGGTTGCCGTGTCGAAACTGTGAAGGGACGCGAAGATCTTGTCATTGAGCTCAACCGGACCTTGGATCTCATTTCTACATGGGGTTCCAGGAATATGGTTGAGTTCAATGCCAGGAAAACCCAGGTGTGTGCGTTCACGTGCAAAAAATCCCCGTTCTCTCCCCTCCCCATTCTTCAGGGTACTCCCCTCTCAGTGCGGAATGACCTGTGTATCCTTGGTGTAGATATCCGCTGTGATCTCAATCCAAGGAATCACATCGAGGGCGTAATATCTGCCACATCACGCAGGGTTGGAGTCCTGAACAGAGTGCGTCGGTTTTTCACGCCCGGTCAGCTTTGCCGCTTATATAAAGCGCAGGTCCGGCCGGGTATGGAGTATTGCTCGCACCTCTGGGATGGATCCGCCCAGTACCTGCTCGATGCCTTGGATGGATTGCAGCGGCAGGCCATCCGCATTGTGAATGATGCAGACGTTACGAGCAACTTGGAGTCGCTACAACTCCGGAGAGATGTCGCCTCTCTAAGCGTGTTCTACCGCCTGTATCACGGTGAGTGCTCTGAGGAATTGTTCAACTTGCTCCCCTCCTCTCCATTCCTAACCAGAACCACGCGTGCTGGCTTGCGAAGCCATAGCTTGACGGTCCACACCATCCCGGCGCGAACCAAACGGTTCTCAAATTCGTTTCTGTGCCGCACCGTCAGGCTGTGGAATTGTTTGCCGGCGCACGTGTTCCCTCCTTCCTACAATCCCGGGTCCTTCCGCCGTGGTGTGAAGAGGCACCTAAGCAGGCCGGCATAATTGTTTCCATTGGCATGGGACTGCCGTCCGATGCCAATGGATACTCTGCCTGGGCGGCATTGACACTTTCCATCAGGTGCAATGCCGCCACTATGCCAGGCCATTATAAAAAAAAAAAAAAAAAAAAAAAAAGCGTTTTAATTAATTCTTAACTAAAAGGACGTGAAAAACAAAACAGCATTGGAAACTAAGAACAATCTTACAACATTACAAATAGTAGTAGTAGGTTGCGGCTGGGAGTCACTTATGAAAAAGTGTAACGCCCGGTAACGTTACGATGAGTCACCGAACGAGAGAGAGGCCCGCCGAATGCCTTGCGTCTCTCTCCCACTCAACTATGATCGGTCTGCCGCGCGCGCAGCACTAGAGAATTAGGCGCATTGAATCGGCGCATGCTTGTGTCTCTGTCTTTGTCTTTCTCGAACGTTCTTGGCGTTGGAAAAACAAGAAAGCGTCACAATACAAGTTCACACGTGTGGTTAAAGTATCGTCAGCTGTGTCTGTAGTGAAAATATGGAGTGCTTAGATTCGTCATTTATCATTTACAACAACTACAACAATAAAGGTAAATAATTGTACACTGATATTTCATTATCGTAAACTATGATTGATTGATTAATTGTTAGATTGACACAAAAGTTGAGAAACTGAGTTTATAGGTTATGTCATACTATTGATAAATGTTGATAGTGTTTTAGTAAACAAAATATATTTCTATAGTTAAAATTTGTGCAATTCTTATTTTCATTCAATTCCTTGTTCCTATTGTGCAATTTAATTATATTCATATCAATAAATATTCTACCGAGAAAAAGACGTTGTCACGTAAAATCTTCGCCCGTAAAACCGACTTTACAGGTGGTATGTGGTTTTACGGCCCAGCGCTTTTCTGAGGTCATATGTTCTTGGAATTCCCATATGATTGAAGATATCGTTTTTTGACTTCTCGTAAAGGTTTTAATCCCTAATTGTTATTATACACTCTTGATAAAGAATCTTTGTTATTACATACCAATCGCTTGATGGTAAGCGATACGACATGGACAGTAGCAATGCTTGGCTTTCCACTGCGCTCGCCATCCTAAGACATACTATGTTAAGTCTCAATATGTCCTATAGTTACTCTGGTTACAATGTCCTTCAAACCTAAACTTAAAGTAAAGTAACTACAACGCATCAATTACGCACTGCAATTTAGATACTACGTAATACGTATCAAAAATATTGATTGTAAATTTACAACAAATTATTATTAAACTGCTCTGATTTAAACGAACTTCTAATTTTTTAATAATTCACTACATTTTAAACTGGTTTTGAAAAGAGCAACACTAGAGTTTCTTGCCCGTTCTTCTCTAGTAAAAACCGCTTTCGAACCGGGTGGTAGATAAAAAAATGACTGAATCTAAATGATGTTGAACATTTTAATGGATTCAATAAACTATTTTCATTTTCATTATCCACTTCGAGTCTTGCTGGTTAATACAATTATGCCGGCGTGGTTATTATTAATGGACTTGTCAGGACAGTAGGTGATAGGTACCTTTGATATTTAAATGAATTTGCTGCATATTTTGCTACTATGAGCCCGATATAAATATAAATATAAACGGTATAATAGCAACAGTCTGTCGTGAGAAAACCGGTTAATTGTCCGATGTAAACATCCTTGAACGCGGGCGAACGGAGATAAAGACTCAGTTCATAGAATATTATCAATAAATCGACGAAAAAATCCATACTTCTGAGAAATAATAAACATTAATTAGGAAATATTATCAAATTGGCAAACATAGGCTTAGACGAAATAACAGCGAAGGCAAACATCGCAGGGAAATTTCCGCACTGAGTACTGCTCTAGAACTTTCAACAGATTTCAGCTGATATACAGATCCTCCTGGAAATCGAAATAGCGGTCAGTGGCGGCGTAAGGTAGGTGGGCACCCGCGGCGGTTTTGTTGTGAGCCCCCTACATAAAATATAACACCCAATGCTAAACAAACCTACTGAACTTATGAAAACTGATTTTTATTGGAAGAAAGCTATTATGCTCCCCTTTCGGTGCCCCGGAGCCGGCTTGAACTGTATGTTAGTGTCACTGGCCTTCCAGCCTGGCATGTTACGGATGTTTTAGCCGAGCCGGGTCCCACACAACCCCTACGCTAGCATACCGACTAAATCCCTTGGATGACCGTCACACGCATTATGAGAGGTCCCAGACATCACAAGGCGAGAAGCGCATGACGACTATACTTTTTTAGGGTAGATTTTGTGTGCTTTCTGTGGGTGTCTTTGTCACCCCTTGGTGCTTGGTACCCGGGGCGGACCGCCCCCTCCGCCCCCCCTTTACGCCGCCAGTGATAGCGGTGAAAAAGGCGTTGTTATGGTGAACCACCAAAGTCTGTAGAAGCTAAGGTTAAACACTATTTACGATTCTTAAATGTGAAGCAAAAAGACAAAAGGAATGTTTGTACTTTGGTTGTTCCATTTGATTCACACGAAAAACTGTTACTGTTTACAAAACGTACATATCAATAATAGTACCATTTCCATGAATTTTACTCAGGGTATAAATAGTTGCTATGGGGCGAACAGACGAAGTTTTCATTGAGATGTTTCATCGTTAAGTTCAAAATTAAAAATACTTCTGACTTGTTCTTCCTCATCTATTTTGGCACAATGATTTATACCGACTCATTGGACTAATTGAAGCGATTTAAGATTAAGAAGCTTAAGACCACAACATATCTATTTTCCATACCAAAACCACAGAATATTAATTGACTATCTTCTTAATATATAATATAATTCACGTGTCACGTGGTTTGTACGCGATGGGCTCCTAAACCACTCAACTGATTATAATGAAATTTTGTAGATATGCATTATTTGTTCCAACTTACAGGGTGAGATAGTTTTTATCTCGATTAAATTGACGAAAGTATTAAATAAAGGAAAAAACGTTTTGCCATACAAAATGTTCATGGGTTTGTGACTGTCAAACATTTAACGTTCATACCGTCGATACGGTAAACTCTTCCCTCAAATTAAATAACGTATTTAAATCATTTAAATAAAGGTTTCGAATCGACAACATATATCCACAACATTCGATTAATGGCGTATTTTAGATTTTAAAGATGTAAATTAATGACAGTAATGAAAAGTGGTTGACATTTAAATTGGTTGTCAAATATTTATGCATGCGTTCAGAAATTTATTTTGTGTAAACTAAAGAGTATATTATGAAGCTAAATAAATATAGGACAATGAAATAAATAATATTCACTCGTAAGAAGTTTTACTTCTTTTCAAGATAGAATGTTACTTGAAAATAAAAAATCTTTAATAAAATAACACATAAAAATAAAAACTGAACTGAACTGAATAAAATAACAATTTTATATAATTATGGAGAATATTGCAGGGATTCTCAAATTAGGCGTTGCCTGTGTCTTGAGAAACCAGTTAAATATAATTAATAGTGTGTGTGAGTGTGAGTGTATTTCTATGAAAATTTATATTTCATCTCTTTATTACTAACAAAAAGTAATGGCGTAAAAATTTTTGGAAAACAGCATAGTGGGGGCGAAATAAGGGATGGAATATGGCATGGATAATCAAAACTGCTAAAGTGTTTAATGTCAAAAATGTATAAGGCACACTATTTGGATATGAAGAAATGGGATATAATAGAGTGTAGTGAGTAGAGAGTGTAGGGGGAAAACTGGGATAGCTGACAGATTTGATAGGACGAAATGTAAATGCACGGTATAAGACGGGATGGTTAGTGAAGAGAAAGGACGGGACGTATCGGGAAATGACTGAACAGACGGGATGGGACGGAATTGAGCAGGACAGTAGGATAGCTAATTCATGTTTAGGTAAACAAGATCTAATATGAAAAATAACATGTATTTGGTGTGGAGTAAAATAAAAAAATATCTGCATCCAGGCAAAGGTGGGTCGGGCTTTTTTGCTATGCTAAATAATTGAATATAAAATTAATGATATTATAATAACTAAGCCATAGCGAAGCGTGGTCGGGTTAGCTATGGTATCTTTTAATTGATTTCAATGAATGTCGTCGGAGTAGTAACAGTGTTATAATATCTCTGTAGCAAAATAATGATTTGAATCTGGAGAGATGGGATAGAATAGAATATAAGGTGGATAAAATCGGACAGAAGAATAGGTACAGGATGGGATTGGAATTGGATTAGCAGTTTAGACAACGGCTGTCATATTGATTTTAAATAAAATATGGACTGGAATTTACATATATTTGCACCAAGGTGAAGCCGGGCCGGGCCGCTAGTAATTTTATAAAGCTTTCAATATTTTAGTTTAGAAACGGAAATAACTATTACACTCAAGTAAAGAAAATAAAACTAAAATTCCAATAAAGTTGAAGACAGCGAGAATACTATAAAAAGTTACTAAAACACTAGTAAATTGTACATAAAACGGTAGAGTGAATTAAATTATTGTTATAAATACGAATTGTAGTTTTTTATTGGAGAAGAGGAGCAATATTGCCAAACATATAGGATATTAGGAGTTATTTTTGTTTAAGTTATTATTGCCTTGTTGATCTAGTATCTAAGTTTTAGAACGGGCCTAAATAAATAGTTTACTCCTAGAAGTTGGTTTTGAATACAATTTCCACCTATATTTTTCATAGCATCAAATAGAGAAAGAATTTTATTAATTATACATTTTTCATAGCTTCTCAAACTGTATCAAATTTTATAGGTCATTAAAATTATTTATGTTAGTTTTATTGCATGTTGTTCGTTTAACGAAGGATAATAAAATGTTCGCCACTAACATATTATTTTTTAGTGTCACACTAAAGCATTCTTTAGATATTAGGAGAATTGTATAATTTATACATAAAAATATAGGCGTCCACAAGGATCTCAACATCGACCTGTTGTTAGGCCTATGTTCGGCAGTCGACTTCCTGTGGCATTTAAAAGAATTGTAAGTGATAATTGCTGCATATAATTTTTACCGACATCGAACTAACTAACTAACATCTAACTTTTAAATAAGGGGGACAAAACATAGGATAACGAGCGGCGTCAGAGGAATCATTTAGTAAGCAATAGTCTTACGAATGGAATGAAAATCAAGAGGTAATTTTATTTCTTTCAATAGCTTTTCCGTAAGAAATTGGTACTCCAAGTTATGCTGTAGTATAAGCTGTTTAACGTCAAACAATTGTATGCAATTCATAGACTTTTTTCAAGATGTAGTCAAGAGCATGTATTAAATAGGGTTAATCGTGTCCACGTATACCTGCAGCTTTTTTAATTTACTGGTGGTAGGTCTCTCACATGTGAGATATCATCTGGGTAGGTACCACCGCAATGTCTGTTTCTCCCGTGAAACAGCAGTGTAAATGCACTGTTGTGTTTCGGATTGAAGGACATTGTAGCCAGAGTAACTACCAGTAGTATGTCCAGACATATTGAGACTTAACATCTTATGTCTCAGGATGGCGAGCGCAGTGGAATTTTAATACTGTTCATGAGCGGTCGTGTCGCTTACCATCAGGCGAACGGCTTGCTCGTCTCGCCATTCATTGATAAAAAAAAAGCTCCCATCAGCCAAGAAGAAACTAGCTTACTCAAGCAAGTACCACTAAAAAACGATACCACCAAATACTGCAATTAAATGCATCCTTAGGTCAGGTCGATGAATGTCATTTGGTAAAAAATGTGATCTGTGATCTTAACGAGACACATTTGATACCAACCGGAAAACGCCTTGCTAAGCGACCTTTCTATTGCACGTACGAGTTTACGGCTTTAAATAGTCTTGACTTTGATTCCATTTGACAGCCGTGGCGCAATCTGTTAGATGCCGCCTGTGAATTGAGAGGCGGGTTCTATCCCCGCACGGAAAGAAATGTTTGTGTGGGCCATAAATATTTCTTTCGGGTTTGGGTTTTGTGAGACCTAAAAGTCTCTCGTAGTTCCTGATACCCACCACATAAGATTCGATCTGAGTGTGGGGTCAGGACTATGTATGTGACTGTTGGGTGTTATTTATTTATTAGTAATGGTGATGGTAGAAGTAAATTCTGCCACCTCTGATACAAAAAATCTCAACATTTGTGACTGGTTTTTGTTGCTACGATACTATCTGAATTATATTTTTTGCGACGTGTCAACTTTGCGAGTGAATCTGAATGAGTAATCTTTGTTTCGATTTTTCCTCCATTTTTACAACAAACAACATGGTTTGGTACGTCAGTCAGTATTTACCAGTGCATCATTTTATTTATGTGAAGATATTTTGGGGCTACACATAGATTTACCATATAGTTATGTAATGTTTAAAGTTTTGCTACGGATAGAGTATTACAATTTCCTATAATGAAATTAAATATAAAATTATAAAGATTCTATGAGTAATTGCACTACATCAATATATTAAGGGCAATGTGCAAAACATGATTCATGATGATATGATTCAAACAACCTTATTAAAATTATGACAATAAAATATGAGTGATGTAGTATTTAGGTATTATTTTGTTTGTTTTATTGTGGTTTATCATTAAGTGTTTAGAAATAATTAATACAATAAAATTGTTAATGCTTACCAAATATTTTTGCCAACAATATTGAAGAAAATAAACAAAGTTTTTTAATAGTAATTAGTAAAGAATTACTTTCTGTGAAATAGGACAGCTTATTTTGTCTCCCACGCTTAGACAATACTGTCTCAAGGGCAATTTAGTGGTTTAAACAAAGCAGCACAATTTCTAAATGCAAAGATAATTCAAAACGGTATAGATTATAATAGTAAGAATAAATTAGGTTTTAAGTTTTGATTTTAATTTGTCATAATGTTTTAATTAAGATCAAAACTTATACCTTTCATAACTTGTGTACTCCACGCAGAATTAAATAATGCGATACGGATTATTACAATCGCATTATCATTAAATACATATTGCAAAATCTTTTTTTGTGATTATATAAATAAAGAAATATTCAACTATTTTTAATCGACTTTAAAAAAGAAGATTACTGAGTATATTATTTTCATTTTTTTTGAATTACGTATATTCCGTTATCCGGCCATATTAATAAAGATTTATTTTCAATAGTTAGTATGTCCCTACTTTTTTTTAATGTTATAAGACGCTTAAAAATACACTAACACATTTTGTACAAGAGATCATAAAAGTGAAAAAAAAGTAATTCCAGCCGAACAAACGTCCTATAAAATAAATCCCAAACCTCACGAATAGCTCCATAAATTATGTAAATACAGACTCTATCAGTAATTTAAGAGCGTTGGAACATCCCATATTCACGTCTTGGCCACAAAGCATTACTCTGGTCCCGGGACAATCATTTGCAGCAGTTTGTAATATCGCAGTGCACGCTACATACATTCGGGGTAAAATGTGAGTTATCCCAGTGCATTGTTACGTAGCCTGGCGTCTTGCCAATGTCGACGGATATGAGCCTTTCAGTTGAGACAGGATGCGTTTGGGATATGTTATCAGTGACGTCAGATCCATAATCGTGATGTATATTATAATAACTAGTACTGTTTGTTAAACTTTGAGATGGTAACTATTATATTTTGTAGTCAGAACCATAATCATCATAACATGTTTTTTTGTTATGCTTTCACGCGGTAACTGTTTAAATGATAGTAATGTTTGTATTTACTTCTCCAAGGTTCCAAAAAATACGTAAATATATAAATATACCTAATCTATAATGGGTATCAGAAACTTCGAGAAACTTTACAGTCTTCCAAACACCCAGATCCGAAAATACATATTTTTGTGCCACACCTTTGTCTCAGTGCGCGGATAGAACCCCTGGTCTCTCATTTCACGGCCGGCATATTAGCTGCGCTATGGAGGCTGTCGTATATATAATAAAAAAGTACCGTTCTCGAAACAGAGTTACTTTTAAATGTCCAAGAAGTTCTGTTTCTATTTCTTGGCTAATCCACTGAACCGATCGTAATAAAATTTGGCACAAGGATACCCGGAGGGAACGAGGTTTAATCAGTAATTATAAGAATAACTTTTTCATTTCACTGGTGGTAGGTCTGTTATATTTGAAAAGCCGCCTGGTTAGTTACCACCTTATATTTCTCCCGTAGCAGTGTAAATGAACTGTTGTGTGTCGGTTTGAAGGACATTGTAGCCAAAGTAACTACTGGACATATAGAGACTTAACATCTTATATCTCAGGATGGCGAGCGCACTGGAATGTCAAGCATTGCTTTGTAATTCAAGGTGTTGTTTGGTTTTGCTACTGTTCATGAGCGGTTGTATCGGTTACCGAACGGTATGCTCGTCTCGACATTCTTTGCAATAAAATATGTTATAATATGACAATGAAAATGTAAACTTTATTAAAAGGTCGAACACCTAATCCATATCCTTACTAATATTATAAAGGTGAAAGTTTGTATGTATGTATGGATGTTTGTTACTCTTTCATGAAAAAACGGCTCAACAGATTTTGATGAAATTTGGTATAGTGATAGCTGACACCCTGGATTAACACATAGGCTACTTTTTATCCCGAAAAATGTAGTGTTCCCGTGGGATGAGTCAGGAAACCAAATATACATATTTTCTACTCTTTCAAATTCAAATTGTTGGCACGGGATGTCCTCTCCTACGGAAGGGAAATATAGTCGACGGCACGCGGGAAATATAGTTAGTAGACACGCGAAATAATATGTTCTTGATGTGGATTGGACTCAAAAACTATATGCACCCGGGCGAAGCCGGGCCCGACAGCTATTCACTACATAGTATAAAACAAAGTCGCTTTCTCTGTACCAATGTCCTTTGTATGCTTAAATTTTTAAAACTACGCAACGGATTTTGATGCGGTTTTTTTAATAGATAGAGTGATTCAAGAGGAAGGTTTATATGTATAATACGTACATATTATTGTACAGAAATCTATTTGTACCCGGGCGAAGCTGGGCCGGGCCGCTAGTGATTTATAATTACTAAACTATTTACTATCGATAAACGAGTGAAATGTGCGTTGGTTTATCATTTGTATTATGAATCAGTTACTCATGCGATTGAATGTTTTAGTGATTCAATTTTTCATAGAAAGGCAACTGGGTTTTACAAACATTTGAATTGGTATTCTTATTTTTTTGTTCGTACTCACTGCCGTTTTCCCACACATTATTTCAAGGAACATGATTGTGCGCAGGTAACTGATTCATTACTTGATTTTACACGTGTTTGAATTTTCTATGTAAAGTTTTCAGTTCGCAGCAAGAGCATTGTAAAGGAGTATTTTTTATTGGATTATTCGTTTGTCCAAGAACTCCGGGTCTGGATCACAATTATGTTTATATTTATTGAAAATATATTTTTTTCCTTGAACAAAAATAATCACACCGATATTACATTTGATAGTAAAATGAGAATTCACCTTTGAAGTTTAAACTACTACCTAAGTCATAGTCTGCTAGAGGGTACCGCTGCTAAAATAAGGGCGGATCCAGGGGGGAGGTCATGGGGGTCATGACCCCCCCCCCCCGGGCTGGCCCCAAAATTACAATTTTTTTTAATTATCTTGTTGATAAAATTTATAAGCACATTTAATTCTTTGTATGTCGATAAATAAAAAAGTATGTGTGTGTTCACAAATCATGCCTGTAACAAACTTTAAAAAGTCATTATTACGAACTGGAGTATTGAAATCGGACCCAGCGTTCTGACATGAACTATATGACCCCCCCCCCCCCCCCCCCGGCGTAAAAGCTGGATCCGCCCTTGTGCTAAAACATCGAAAAGTGCATACGAAATAATAAAAAAAAAAAAAATTTATAACAATACAAGTTTTTATAAAATATTTCGTATGAATTTATATAGACATTAAATTTTAGGTAATTAATTTTATGTTAATTTTTTATTGCGATGAATGGCGAGAATTGTTTGCCATCCGCGTGATGGTAACCGAACCGTTCACTTATTAATTACAAAGCAATGCTTGCTATTCCACTGCGCCCGCCATCCTGACACATTTTGTTATTGCTATGAATGGCGCGACAAGCATGCCGTTTGCCTGATGGTAAGAGATACGATCGTTTATAAAATATAAATATAATATTAATTATTAATAGTAGCATAATCAAACAACTCCTTCAATTACAAAGCAATACTTGACATTCAACTACGTTCGCCATCCTCAGACATAAAGCGCAATGTCTCATTATGCCTAATAGTTACTCCGGCTAAAATATTTTTCAAACCGGAACACAACAATGCATCTACCCTGTTTTTACACGCTTTTTATTAGCTTCACCTGTATGTTTGTATGTTTGTTTGTAACCGACTTCTTTGGGCGCGATTTTGACCCACTTTAAACGGACAGATTTCGTTCAAATTTTGCACACCTGTCAAAGACCGATGACAATACAATAATTCGATTAAAATATATGATTATCCTGATTAGATTCGCCAGGATTCATTATTCTTATAATTGATGACCATTGCTACTGACCACTAGATGGCGTATAGATGAACATAATTTGCTACTGACTAACAGATGGCGTGATAACGTCAATAATGAATGTTTGCACTATTCATCGCTAGATGGCGTTAACATTGTATTCTTCAAGTGTGAAATGTTACTACTGACCAACAGATGGCGTTATTGATTGGAAATACAGCCGTAGATGGATGTTTTTAGTCAAAACAATTAAATAATAGTTAAAAAAAACTAAAATACACGCTTTAATAAGATATCATCATCATCATCATCATATCAGCCCACATTAATCCACTGCTGGACATAGGCCTCTTCTTCATTACACCACTTCTTCCGGTCCTGTGCTTGTCTCATCCACTGTTTCCCTTGAAACCTAATGATGTCATCCATCCATCTGGCGGGTGGTCTGCCGACCTTTCTCTTGGCCCCTCTAGGCCACCACTCCGTAACTGCCTTAGTCCACCGACTATCGCTTCGTCTGGCCAAGTGGCCTGCCCACCTCCACTTGAGTCCAGCAATGCGTTGACCGACGTCAAACACTCCTGTTTGCTGTCGGATCTTCTCGTTGCGGACTCTATCTCTGAGCGATATACCTAACATGGATCGCTCCATAGCACGTTGAGCCACTTTTATGTTGTGCACATGTTCTTGTGTGAGCGTCCAAGTTTCGGCTGCATAAGTGAGGGTCGGCAGCACACATTGGTTAAAAACTTTAGTCTTCAGACTTTGAGGTATTTTGCGCGAATGGAAGACATCCCTAAGCTTTCTGAACGCAGCCCAACCTAACTGTATACGTCGGGAGACTTCTTTCCTTTGGATATCCTGGTCCAAGGACAAACAGTGACCAAGATATATGTAGTCATCCACGACATCTACTGTGCATCGTCCCACTGTTACACGGGGTAAATGTAAATGATGACTCGCCATGATCTTAGTCTTAGTCATGTTCATCCTCAGACCGATCGTCAAGGATGCAGTTTGTAAGTTTTCTAGCATCGTTTGGATACTAGATACATTATCAGCTATTAAAATAAGGTCGTCTGCAAAGCGTAGGTGTGATAAGTATCTACCGTCTATTTTAATACCTGACTCTTCCCAATCCAGTGTCTTTATAACGTCTTCAAGGACATTAGTAAATAGTTTTGGTGATATTGTGTCTCCCTGACGTACACCTCTTTTTACTGCGATGAAGTCACTTAAATTGTGCAAGCGTACCTGCATCGTAGCCGACTCATAAATGGTTCGAAGGATGTCTACATATCTGTAATCGACACCGCAACGGATGAGAGACCGAAATACAGCCCAGTGTTCAACGCTGTCGAATGCTTTCTCGTAATCGACAAACGCTAAACACAAGGGCTTGTTGTACTCTCTACATCTCTCTATCAGTTGCTTGATAGTATGTATGTGGTCTATCGTAGAGTATCCACTTCGAAATCCAGCCTGTTCTACTGGCTGGTATTCATCTAGTAATCGTGTGAGTCTCATACAGATAATTTTAGCAAAAATTTTGTATATTTGTGACAGAAGGCTGATTGGTCTGTAATTTTCAAGTTTACTTTTGTCCTCCTTTTTGTGAAGTAAGGTGACGATTGCATTTTTCCATTTGCTAGGTACTAAGCCATTGATTAAAACCTGATTGTATAATTTTGCCAAAATTTCTATAATGGCATCCCCACCCGCTTGCAACATTTCTATTGTAATACCATTTACCATTAATAAGATATACAACTAAAAAAGTAAAAATAATTGATACTGAATTTAAGATAAGAAAATGTAGTAAAATACACATATTTTATTGTTACAAAGCGTGGGGTGTTTACAACAATTACTTATCCTCCTGCACCCTACTAATAAACCCTATTTAAATACACAATTTTAAACTCATTATAGAAAAAAAAAACTTCAAAATTACGCTCAATATTTTTATGATAAACGCAATCAACAATGAACGTAATCATTAGACGGATCTATACAATGGCTTGTGTTTTATGTTCAAAGGTGACCTGCAATTGAGACCACCTACATTCCGCCATGTTTTTTTTTATTCCTAGACAATCGTGGGCGGAGTCATCGTTGTTGGAGGCAAAATATACAGGGTGATATTGACATCTGTATTCTGTATCAGCCCATATACGTCCCACTGCAGGGCACGGGCCTACTCTACAATCGAGAGTACGATTGAGAGTGGTTAGGCCATATAGTCCACCACGCTGGCCTAGTGCGGGTTGGCAGACTTACATACTATAGAAATTCTTATAAATCGCTATAGTATGCAGGTTTCCTCACGATGTTTTTCCTTCACCGTTTTAGTTCGTGGTGATTGACTATCAATACACACATGACTCCGAAAAGTCAGAGGTGTGCTCTGGGATTCGAACCCGCGACCACCGTGAACATGTTGGCAGCCGCGTCTAGTCCGTTTACCAACAGGCCACCACGCACTTATGATATTTACATATTGTATTTAATTTACACCACATGTTCCTAATCCCATAGGTAATATTGTACAAAGTTTGATCAAAAACTGCCTGATAGTTTTGTCAAAAATCGCGATTTTATGTTCCAAAACTTTTGATCAACCCCTAGATACTGAGTCTTTTTACGACTCAGGTAAGTTCCCGAACCAAACTGAAGTTCAGCAACGCGGTAAAATACTCGTATCTATATGGGTGTCCAAAAATCGTGAAAAAAAAGAACGATTATTGACAAAAAATCTCTTTATATTTTTTCCAAATTATGTATAATGTGCCCTGGGGTAATGAGTAAAATATAGGTTAAATTAAGTATAATGTGTCAATATCACCCTGTATATTGAATGTATAGAACGCGTTTTAAAATCATGACATGTATAAGCGGGAGCATTTTGTTTTATTCTATTACCAGGTCACCAGAACTTTTTTAAGCCAAAATCGCTGATTCTAAATGTAGGATATACTTATGTAGGTAGAATATTTATTAAAATTATCGGATAACCTCTGATATCATAGGTTAATGAAATTTCTCGAATGAAAGTATTTACAACGCGAAAAATTCACAGAAGAAATATTTTATAGCATGGTGCAATACTCTAAAGCTTTAAGATTAAAAGCGGAAAACAAATGTTTCATTGATTGTTATTTACAGCCTAGTTTGTAAAAACTTTCGACGTGACATTACTGTTACATTTTATTTCGGAATTGCATATTATGCTATTTCGTCGTGAAGGTCGTATTTGTTAGAACATTTCAATGTTGTGATTTAAATGTCAGTTTTGTATGCGCAAAAAAAAATGAATACATTAAACTAGTTGGTGAAAATAAAACGCATACATGTTAAAATTACAACATTAAAAAGTGTTTTTTTTTACTGTTTAGCACAGATAAAGACTTTGTGATTAAAACTTCAGCTATTTATTGTGTCACAAATTTTGCAAGATGATTCGGTTGTAATTACTATAAGATAAAATTAACGAAGATATCTACAGGTATGGCATAAAAGGCATTAAAATGAGGAGTATTATACATAGACATACCAATTTAAGATCCAATATAATAATAATCACATAAAAAAACTTTGTATATACTATGGTCTCCTGTCGGAAAACTTGTTACTTTATAATTAACTAAACTATTCACAACAAAATGAAAATTTGCCTGAAATGACGTATTTCTACAGTATTATTTGCAGATAAATATAAAAACAGTTTATAAACAATTGAAAAATGCGTTTTCTTTCTATTACAGTTTAGTTTTCTATTGAACATGTTCTTTTGTTCAACATCGACTTTGCAATGGGCGCTGAATTTAAATTTCTGTATGGAATAAGATGTGGCTAGTTAAAAATTATGATAGGATACTTCTACATAAAGATTACTAAACAACAAAAATTTTATTCAGTTCCTGTAAATATTGCTTTAAAATAACATGCAATTTGATAAATGCAATTGAATATATTTAAAAAAATCTTAATTACCACACTTTCAGCACCTATAAACGGTTGATGACTTTACAAGCACACAAAATTCAGTTTAAAACATCCTAGACATACAATATTGCACCACAAAGTCTTGCAACAGACTCTGTATCAACATCTAGACTCAATCTAGATTAATTAAGCACAACAACAAGATGGCAGGATACATCAATATCAATTTAAATTGCGACAACCAGTACGTCCTGCTTAAAATAAACCGTATTCTTTGGTTACATGCTTAAAATTATATTATTATTTTCATAGACCAAATTAAATTTTTAATATACTGCATTTCTTGCTTTAATATTGTAAAATCTAATATGCTACGACATTAATAAAACATATAATTATAAATGCCAAAACAAAAAAGCTTAAAATGTTATAGGGCAATAAGTTGTCTATTTTTCTATCCTTCTGTCCTCAATAAATTAAATACTGTGTTTTAGTTGTTTTGTCATTAATATCCACTTGCATAACGCAGTATCTGCCAGGCCATATACATTAACTTTTTAAAATATTCCCAATTTAAACTATTGTTAAGGCTGTTGTTACATTGACATTGACAGCTAAAATATTCCTTAATTATACTGATGTTACATGACAAACCAATATAGGTGTCGGGATGGCAGAGTACTTATAATTAGTTAAATGTAAAGGAGACGGGCGAAACTTCATAGAACCTTGGACTAAGCCTTACAGAGATGGTTTATGCATTATTTTATAGGGATAAGTTAAGTACGTCGAAATTAAAATTAAAAATCTGCGCCAAATGGGAGTAAAGTGATAAATATTTATTACAAAATAAAATTGCTGTAACAGTAATTTTTTTCATGTGCAACCTTTCTAAAGTATATCGATGGTGCTGGCAGTAAGAAGAAAAACGTAAAGTCAAATGTCAACGGCTGATGACAAGAGTGACTGAGTGACTGTACGATATGGCGTATTTTACTCATTAGATGTTATTGTTTGATATTGATATCGAAATCCAACCAGAGTCCAACAAAATTCACACCGTACCCACAGCATTCGAGATATTTGACATTTATTCAGTAATTAGAAGATGGCATGATGACAGGCTGCTATGAAAATCTATTATATACTCAATGAATTATTAATTTAATATTCCCATTGTAAAACATCTTATTATGTTATGAGGAGAACCAAAAAAAAATAAAAAAGAATATTAGTGAATCTTTCATAAGTGTAAGGTCAGGCCCCATTTAGCCCGTCTCCTTTAGAACTCAAACATGTGGAATATTATACTTAATTGCCTATTTTGCTAAATTGCTTATTCTATTTATAAATAAATTAAGATCATAGTTACAAAAAAGATCAGAGAGCCGATTTCACTGCAGTCAAATATATTTACTAAAAAACATGGTGTATGAAATCAATTATCATTTTGTGTTTTATCTTTAAATTTACTCTTTATATTGTTTTTTCAAACACATTGTAAGTTTAACAGTAATAATTGTTAATAATATGTTGATAATATACTTCAAGAAGCACAGGATATAAAATAAAAACAAGTTTTCTGTGGGATTTTCCACATTGGAAGCTTACAGAAATAAAACTAGTATTCACAGTAAATAAAATTAGCAAATAGGTATTTGCATTTTGGATATAATTTTCATTTAAGTACAAAAAGCATTAAATTTTTATGTAAGGATGCTGCCAGTATTTCAGAATATATTATTCAAGTTTCTCTAAAATGTGTAATTGCGATGTTAATTAAGTTAGTACTTACTATGCTTCACTCACTAGTCACTACACATTAAATGAGTCAACTTAACACCAAGTCGGAAAGAATCTTAATTACTAAGCTTGCAGATTTGAGAAACAATCTGTCTAATAATGTGCGTCATCGACGATCGACTACCATCTATGAACTAATCGAGTAACAGGGATATATTAAAATATTTCCCTTTGGTGTTTTCGTCGACTTCGACTGAAATGTTATATTTACATAACTAAAGAAAATACCAGAATAAAAGATCATTACTTTAGTAAAAAGATTGTTAATAATAGTACATACCTGTTTATCACGGAGTTTCTGTAGATAAACACAAAAGCACGGAAATAATTAATAAATCAGATTCTTCGCTAACAATTTTATCCCCTGGCTTGTCGTAAGCGCCATATTGTGTCCTTGAATTAAAATAGCCCCTATTTCAATAACGTTAGGTTGCTTTATTGCTTGAAGTCCGACGAGCCTGAGCGCTGTTCGTTTGACGGTTGAGGGGATATTAGCAAGGTCACCTGCGTTCCGTTTCTTGACAGATGAAACAGATGTCAGCTTGTTTGATGTTGTCATAACAGCATCACCAATGTGAACGAGAAAGCCTATTACGAAACTCTTAAGTGAGATAGAGACAGGTACTAAACCGTGCTTAAAGTTTACCTGTATTAAAACGTAAAGGACCTGGACAGTTTCTGCCTAGTTACTTTTTATCATGTATAGAGCCACAAAGTTATCTGGCCCGGTGGCCAAAACTGGAAACAAAGACGTCATTTGAAATTGTCAATCTAGCTGCCAGTCGCTGACATATCCGCCATTGGTTGTTTACTCAATGTATTTATTTTTCCTGCATTATTTAAAACTAGTGAAAAATGCCGAAAGCTTTAAAAAGTGATGCTAGGAACGTTATACTTCAGGTATTAAATTTTACGTAGGATGAAAAGCGTCTTCCGACATCAGTAATACCCTTCGAAAAATTGTATTAACGCGTAGCTGCCGCCAAAGGTTTGTGTTGTCAGCTTTATAAAATAAATTCCACGAAAACAGAATTATGTACGTACTAGTAGAATATAATATGTAAGTACATATCATAAACTAAAATGTATCTTACTCGTCTCATTTTACGTTACGTGCGTGGTGGCCTGTTGGTAAATGGACCAGACGCGGCAGCCAACTTGTTCACGCTGGTTGCGGGTTGGAATCTCAGGTCACACTTCTGACTTTTCGGAGCCATGCTTGTATTGATAAAAACGCGCTATAACGGTGAAGGAAAACATCGTGAGTAAACCTGCATACCATAGCGATTTATTAGAATTTCTATGGTATGTAAGTCCACCAACCCGCATGAGGCCAGCGTGGTGGGCTATATGGCCTGTGATATGGCCTAACCCCCCGCAATCGTACTCTCGATTGTGGAGGAGAATACAGATACACTTTTTTAAGGGTTTTGGGGAGCGATTTGTTAGAAATCGTGTGAAGGAAAAATAATATGCAGATGAAACTGGTCATTTTCTCGACACTATTGATCGGATTGAAAAATTTTACTTTACCCCATTTATTGCAATATCTATTTTTAATGGCAACACCAAATTCGATTACAGCGACTCTCTCACCGGGTCAGATAACTTTGTGGCTCTATACAAAAACAAGGCAATAATTGAATGAATATAAAAAATCAACTATTAATTTAAGAATATGTCATATTTCTGTAGAAGTTTAGGGAGTAATATAAAGTTTAATAAGATTTTGCATTGATTGATGACCCATTTCCGCCATTGTTGGCCCCGCATAAACGTTTCGTTCGCAGTAAAGCAAATGTAGGAAAAAAATAATAACTTAGTCTAAAATATTCCTAAAAATAATCTATAAGTAGGTAATAAGTCATAATAATTAACAATACTAAATATATATAAAGCAATGTTTGTAGTATATACTTACACACATATTCTTCCCATTTTTACACACTTTCATTGCAACAACTAAACGCCGCAGTAAAATACTTGACCTTGACAGTTGCTTGACAGGAACCATGCTTTGTATAATTGTTTACATCGTGGCACAATTAAAATACGTCTCGGTGTATATTTTGTGTAACTTATAAAATATTAGTTCCTTTAAATTCCAAATTCGATGATAAAGCATTTATGTAAACGTATTTCTATTCGATTCAATAAATTGACAGATAACCTACAAAACCTAACCTCAAAATAAGATATGTTTTTGTAAATATCTAAAAACCCTGAACTTCCTAGGCTTTGTAACTTTTCTGTATTAATCTTGGAACAAACGTTACCCCATCAATGCAAAACTAATTGATGTAGACGAGATTCGAAGTACTAGGCACAGCGCCATACAAAAACTGGCCATGTCCTTTGCGACATTGCAAATATTGATGTTGCTGTAATAAAAAATCCAAGTATGTTATTTTGTATTGGATTTTAAAAAAAGGTTAAAATGCTACTTTAATATTTAATTCAAAAAAAATCGTATTTCAAGGTAATGCACATTGAAAATTTAAGATCTTGGAAGATCAGCTAACATTACTTTTACAAGGCCTTTGCTCTGTCTGAAAACATGATCAGGATAATTCCAGTAGGAAAAGTGTCTAGGCGTGTGTTTAATAAATTTTAGGCATCGGATTTTGCTCTTAGAAAATAATAGAGATCGCTTCGTATATCGATGTCGATGTACAATGAGCACTTTGATTTTTGTTTGTTTATTATTTATTTATTTATTTTATTTTATTCTTTTTTGTACACCAAATAATACTTAAACTAAAACTTATATTTAACATAAGAGTACAAATGGCAGTCGTATCGCTCAAGGCAATCTCTTACCGACTACCATGGGATGGACATAAGTGAAGGAAAATGAAGATAGGGCAGAATAAGTGTACTTTTAGAATATTGCTTGAATTATAAAAAAAAAAAAAAAAAAAAAAAAATAGGAAATAATTAAAATATTTAGCTTGATAGATAAAAGGATACAAATATATGAAATTAAACAACATACCTACATGAATTTACTTAAAAATAGACATACACATAAAGATATAAAAACCAAATATTATAATAAGTACACACATACATGCACATTGCTCTCCAATATTATTTCTTTAAATACTATCACTTCGCGCAAATCTGGAACTTATGACACATGCTACATATATTTTACTCCCGGACGATTTTGCTTATAAAAAATGAGCAGGCACATTTATAACACGGCGCCGAGGTCTAGGGCATGAATCTGATTTCGCATCTTTTAGATTTAGAAACAAAGCAACAATTTTTTTTTAAAACAAGCGATTATTTTTCACCTATATCGTATTGGGGCGGTAAAGATATAGTTTATTCCTAAAATTATAATGTACACTCCCTTATTTTTAAAGATGGTAAGGCGCAAGTTTTTAAATTATTATTGTTGCTAAAATTATGGATTTACCATCCAAACAAGATTATAATTTATAATATTTAAAACAATACCAAAAAACAAAACTGTAAACGAAATTCAGTCGTATGATCTTGTTCGGTCTAATTTTTTACTCACGAGTCTTAAATGATTATTAATAATTATAATAAAAGTTTATCAAATTGATTTTTAAACATGAGGTCCAGAAACCAGTTTATTTCTATTTTTCCCTCAGCAATATCTCGTATATCAGTAAAATTTCAAATGGAAAAATATAAAAAATATGCAGGTTTTTTCCCACTTTTTCCGAAAAATGTCATAAGTAAAAAGAACATCGGCGAAAATGGACCATGAACGGGACCGGTTATGAATGATACATCAAAAATTTTTATAATTTATTAGAGTCAAAATGCATATTTCAATTTATTTTTAAAAACCCGGATAAAAAAGAAATACTAAAAGTGTTCTTAATAATATTGAACGCATACGAGTGCGTTCCATCAGTCATACTTTCTTTTATAATAAGGTTTTAACTACAACGTTGAAGGTAGTACTAAATTAAAAATAAAGTGTAGGCATTTTCTATGACACATGACTTTTCTTTGCGCTGTCATTTTGGTTTCTTGTGATTTCCGATTTACGACTACTGTTAATTCTCCGTTTATATTTGTGATTTTAATCACGGCTCGGAGGCCGTGATTAAATTGGGTATATCGGAATATACCCTTGTATTTCTGACCACTTTGTAAGATTAACCATTGTATAACGAAAACGCTTTGTGATTTGGTTTAATGTGTTTACCATATTTCCAACATGAACTCGGAGCAACAGTGTGCTCCTCAACAATTTTTGCATTGTGTTCAATGCAATACTCGTCTTATGATACTCATTTCGATTCGATTCGATAATCGAAGTTTTTATTTAGCCACGAATCTACAATTTACCATTTAGTCAATATGGTTTAGTATCCTGGAGTTCCCACAGGAAGTGTGTGTGTTTTGATGAAAAACATTGATGCAAAACTTCCAAATCAAGCAGAGACGGAAAAATTAAGTATTGTTGTAATTGTGTAGTAGGACGTTGCACAGTAATGTTGCTGTGCCCACGTCATGACTTTGATGTTGCTGCCCCTGCAGTATTCTTAGGTTCTATTGTAATATGAGAAGATGAGAAATAATACATTTAAAAAATGTTTTTGTTTCGTTTTATTTTGTGTTTTATTTTTGTGACCACTGCTTATTATATTCCTATATTAACATATAGGTGTGTGTGGATGGACAAATAAGAAACTATGAAGAATAGCGAAAAATACTCAAAACAGTCTCTAATAAATTCTGATAAAATTCTGCCGAAATAATGACAGCAAAATACTACACTTTCTCTCATTACATTAAGGTAACACAGGTATGGTGTACACCATATTCAACAGCTAATTAGTTTTATGACAAGGGAAATTATAGAGCATAGTAATTAATAAGCCATCATTATGATTTAGTACACTTTTCTTCCTAGGTACCTGATAACCATAAGACCACCCTACATTAGGTATATTTGACAATGACAATGACATTATAATGTGCTATTTTTTATTAGTATAATCGTAACCTAAAGAGTTACAAATATATGAAATACTCTAAAATCTCCGGCTTTGCAGAAATCTTTTTGTAACTGGACATCACTCCTCATGCACTATACAACACAATAAACTATATCCCAGGTCACAAAATGTATGGACGTGACCGATGTTCTTTCAAATTTTCAAAAAATTTTCGTGACCGTGCAGTTATAGCTCCACCCTTAGAATATTTATATATAGAGGGAGCGATGTCATATATTCGCGATTTGAAAAACGTAGATATTTTCTTGTTCGTAATGTTGGTAGCGCTCCTATATTAGTAAAAATTGAATTAATTATTAAGCAATAAATTGCTATAAATTCCTTTAATAGCCGAAATTATATTAAGCTACTATCCTTTTAAAACAAGTATGAGTGCAGTAAAATATACCTAAACTACTTATTTTAAATATTTTTTTCAAATAATTTATGTATGTTGCACAACCTGTTCCAATATTAGCCAATAGGAGGGCAGAAAAAGGTGGCCCGGCACCACCATTTTTATCTACGTTTTTGAAGTACCAGCGCTCCCTCTATATATATATACTCTAAGGCTCCACCCAATTTTTTAAAAAATGTAAATTCCTATTTTGAATGCTCGCAGAGATCGTTATGTAGTTTGTTGTCATGTTCCTTCAGCATGTACGACGTATGTGTACAGTACCGTTTAGCCTTTGCAGAGGTACACGAACCGACAGCTTACTCGATGCTAAGTGGTTGCCGTTGATCTTGTAGATCAGCTTTGTCAGCTTATATCGAGCCGTACAGTCGAGTTAGGGACGAAATTCGATCACGCAATTCGATGTGGCTGTTTGCACTTGCAGCATGCTTGGCTGTTTCAATTTATTGTGTTGTGTTTGGATTCCTGGCTCATAGTCCCATTGCATTCCATTAGTAGAAAATATAAATTAGGCATGATGCTATTTTTTTTTATTACAGTGAATGGCGAGACGAGCATGCCGTTCGTTTGATGGTAAGCGATGCAACCGCTCATGAACAGTAGCAAAACCAAACAACACCTTGAATTACAAAGCAATGCTTGGCATTCCACTGCGCTCGTCATCCTGCGACACAAGATGTTAAGTCTCAATATGTCCATTAGTTACTATGGCTACAATGTCCTTCAATTCGAAACAACAGTGCATTTAAACTGTTGTTTGACGGGAGAAATAGACAGTGCGGTGGTGGACCCACCCAGGCAGCCTCTCACATAGGAGAAACTTACCACCAGTGCTGTATGTAATTAATCTCTTTACAAAGATATATTTTATCTGATTTATATTTTTTGCAGTGGTAAAGTCATTAGTCACATCACAGAAGTCACATCTTAAAAACCTAAATTGTAAATAATTTGGGATACCTGAGTATTCAACATGAGATTAGATATGCTTGCAAAAATAAGCTGAATTACGAGTATTTGGCATAGTGGATCGACTTGCCTCAACGCGGTTGTAGATACAGTTTTTTAAAATATTCTTTCGCCAATGTTCAGCAGGGATAATTCTAATGGTTAAAAAAATATTCGAATTGGTCCGGTAGTTTCATTCAATGCAAACAAATTATCAAATTATTCCTCTTTATAAGTTTTGATATGACTTACATTACTTGGAGGACAAACCAAACAACGCCCTTTTTAATTTCACCTCACAATAATATCACAAGTATCAACAGAATAATCAGACTCAGTAGCTTTAGGCAACTCGCAATCCTTCAGAATCCTTACAACGTGGCAGATATTAATTTCGATCTCTTATAAGTCTGCGTAGGGAACAAATAATCATGTAACTAAAGGAATATTCCGTACACGTCCCGGCGGGAACTGATAACCGAGATGCATTGCTATGTACAATAAAGCGTCTTTCTTCTAAACGAAAAGTACGGACAAAACTCTTTCCTTTGAACAAGTAAACAAGTTTAGACACAGAGAACTTGTGTGTTATGTCCAGCGGAGCGGTGATTTGAAACGTCTGAAATAAGTTACGAATAAGTTTTTTTAAGTGTAAAGTTTAAATAATGTTTGCAGGATAAAGTCTGTTTGTCCGACAGATATTTTTCTACAGCCATGCATTCTTGAAATAGGAGACTGTGGCTTGCAATATCTGATAAATTGGGTATAAAATTAAATAAACAAGACAACATACTAACATTATAATTCATAATAAAAATTAAATTCAAGAAATATTAAGAAAGAAGAAAGAAATACATTTATTGAAGGCGCAAACATACATAGGTAGGTAATAAAATAACAAAATATACAAAAAATAAAAACATGAAAGAAAAAATAAATACAATTATGCAACAAAATTACGTGCTAAACTATTGCGCCGACAATGGGCCTCCCATTCAGCTTTATGCTGCAGAATGGGAAAGCAATCTGCAGCGCTGATTTTCAACGGGGTGCCCTGGTGAGACACGAATATCCAGTCGGTAGGCTGACAAAACATTATCATAAATATCTGCTAATAATTACATTCTTTTCTGTGGGTACGCATTGATTTTTTTTTTGTCAATGTGCGGCTGGAATGCGCAGCCACTGAAAGGCTTAACGAACTTTATCATTATCATCGTACACATAGCATAAATCATATCGCACAAGTTGCTCGAGTTTAGTCATTTAAATATAAAAGTAATAACAAACAAATACAAAACATACATAACATGCAAACCCCGCCATAACTGATCACGTTTTAAGAGGATTTACACACAGGATTTACACAGGATAAATTAAAAGGATAGAAGTTGTGCAAAGTGTAAACTGTGGATGTTCCCACACGGGGATGCCGCCAATAACGCTGGGAGGAGGGGACACATTCCTGATCGTGATACGTTCCATAGCAGGAAGGTAAGTGAGTAAAATATGTTCAAAAACCTTTCTTTTGGATACATATTAAATGTTGTTTATAACTATTTTTAAATCAAATTTTATTATTTTTAGAACGACATGGTGGAGGAATGTTGTTCCAGCAGCGAGTGGCGGCATATTTGAAGGATCCCCTGAATGCCGCAGTCCGGTGTAGTGGAATCGTTAATGGTTTGGTGGTAGAACGCATGCCATATGAGTGACTGTCCTGTCTCCACGTCAGTTTATCAAATAAGTACTTTGGTTTTTTTGTTTTTATAACGCCAAAAAGTAAGGTTGCCATGTGTAATTCCCGAAGGGCGCTAGTTTTGAGAATATTGGCTTCATTTAGAAACGGTGAGACATGACTACGACTGGGAATGTTGAAACAAAATCTAGCGCATGCGTTTTGCACTCGTTGGATTAGTCGTGCAGTGCGGGACAGTAAGCACGGACCATACACCGTATCGCAGTAGTGCAACCTTGAGAGAACCAAACTGTCAACAAGCATTTTTCTTACTTTGATATTGAAATATTGTTTAAAACGATATAATACCTTGAGTCTGTAAAAACAGTTTTTGACAATGTTATTTATATAGGTCTCAAATCGTAGCTCTGGGTCAATAATTAGTCCTAGGTTGCGTGCTGTTTCCACCCGTTCAATACTTTGCCCCTTGAGTGTTATCTGCGGCGATGCCGACAGCATGTTGTGTATTTGAGCTTTACTTCCTAAAACCATAAATTTTGATTTAGTGGGGTTCAGAACAAGAGTGTTGCGGTCAGACCACGACACTATCTCACGAAGCGCCTCGTTCATTTTATTGACCGATAATGCCATGTCCTCATGCTTAAACGATGTGTATAACTGTATGTCATCGGCATACATATGGTATTTACAACCATGAAAAGATTGTGAAATGTCTGCACTGTAGATAATAAATAATAGCGGACCAAGAATCGATCCCTGGGGTATACCTCTTGTCACAGGTCGGGGTGATGAGAAAATCGAGGACCCATCCTCCCTCTGCAGTTCAACATACTGCGAGCGATTGGTAAGATAACTATGGAACCATCTCGCTGCTTCTTGTTCGAAGCCATAATATCGTAATTTACATATTAATAAATTAATATTAATTGTATCAAACGCTCGCGAGTAGTCCAGCAAAGTGAGAATGGTTCCTTCCCCCCGATCCCGTGCCTCAAGTATATTACCCACTACATCTAACAAGGCAGTTGTAGTGCCACGTCCTTTTCTGAAGCCCGACTGGAGATCCGGGAGAATGTTGTTACTTTCAAGGTAATCTATAACTTGCAAGTATACTACCCGCTCTAGTATTTTAGACAGACAAGGGAGAATGCTTATGGGGCGTAATTCCTTGAAATTTTGAGGATTATTGGTTTTAGGTATTGGTCGAATGATCGCACAACGCCAAAGATTGGGAAAAGTATTGGTTCTAATGGAGGTGTTAACAATTGCTGTTATAACGGGTAAAGTTTCAGGAAGTGTCAGTAGAATCATATCCTTGGTAATGCCGTCCGTTCCCTGAGCATTGGTCGAAATCTTCTTTATAATACCAAGCACAATGGTCTCATCAACTTCTTTGATACAAAAAGTCGACGGACCATGCCTGTTGAACTCGAAAAAAGTAAGTTGGGACATGGGCACCTCGTGGTTTCCAGGGATATCTAAGAATGCCTTGTTAATATCATCTGGTTTACACAGGTGGTCTGGTAGTACATTTACCTTGTTTGATGGGTATACCCGTGACCTTAGATTCCTCCATAAAACCTTCGAATTATGTATATGCTCATTTACATGATTGTTAAAATAAGCCTCCTTTTCACAATGTAGTGACTTTGAAACCAAACTTTTTAATTGAAGGTAGTAGTTTTTGTGGGTTTGGTCTTTGGTGCGTCTAAATCGATCCTTGGCCTTGTCGCGCAGACTGCACATCAATTTAATGGTTGGAGTTATCCACGGTGTTGGTGCATCTCGAAAAGATTTGCGTTTAGTTGGGGCATGCGAATCAAATAAATTAATTATATTAGTATTAAATATTGACAACATTGCATTGACGTCTTGGGTGTTGCATATTATATCCCATTGAATGGACTTAAGGTCATTTTGAAATAAATCAAGCACAATGTTGTGAAATGGTCGGTATACTACAATTTTTTTTACGGGTTTATTTTTTTTAAAGACAAACGACACGTAATGAACGAATGGTGTCCCAACTGACTTATGTGATGAACAGAAACATCTCGGTATGGAGCATCGGTGCATATAAGGTCGATAAGAGAACTACTGTGATTTAAAAAGTGTGTTGGTGTGGTTATGATTTGTGTGAGTCCACTATAATGCACAAAGTCTTTAAGACGGCTAGTTTTGCTATTCCCTAACTCCAACATATTAACGTTAAAGTCGCCAAGCAATATAAGGTGATCATATGGTGATAGGGCGTTAATACTATCTGTAAGCGAGTCAAGAAAGAGGTCAAGGTCCAGCCAGGGCGGACGATAGGCAGTACCAAAGAGAAGTAATTTTTTGTTAATTTTAAGGCTCATCCAAAACTGCTCGACTTCTGATTGGTGCGGATGTTGTAAAACGCGCGCGTTTATGCCAGACTTTAAATAAAATCCGACTCCTCCGCCGCGACCGCCGCGCACAGTCACCGGTCGAGGACTATGCCTTAAGCGATAGCCTGGAACCGCGGGTGCTCGCCCTTCCTCACCCAATCGTAACCATGTCTCATTAATCGCCATAATATCAACCGAATGATTACTCATGGCAACAAGGAACTCATCATGGCCAGTGGCCAGTGATCCCGCATTAAATAAACCAAACTTTATTAGTTTTTTGTTTGACATTGGTATTGTGAGTCTAAGAATATTAATTTATTAACATATAGGAATAATGGATAACTAACAGAAATTATGTAAATAATAAACAGATTGTAATATATTATAGTAATCGTTGCACAAATTATGATGTATGCTTCACAATATGTAGAGACAGAATGCATTTTTGAGAGAATCATAACAATGATTACATTAACCGTTGTAATGTATATTTTACAAGCAGTTAATAGATCAAAAGTGGAAATATTTAAAGAAATATAATAAGAATCAGTAATAATACACTGAACAGTACTACATGGCGCAATTCCTGAAATAGCCTCATTAATTAAATGTTTATGGATTATGAAACAATACGCACACCTCAAAGCCTTAAGTCTCGCTATAACACAAAAAACAAAATTGTATACCGAAATATATTTAAACTTAGTTAAATAATAGCTATAAATAAACCATTTAAAATGATTAGGTAATATAATAAAAAGTCTCCTAGACATTTTTAACCAGACAGCCAAATATTCTGTGTATGTCATCCTCACAGTAGATGCGGCAAGCAGCATCACCATCCTTACGACGGGCAAGGATTCGACCTCTGTCCGTCCACACGAACTTCCACCCCTTTTCTTGTCCCGCTTCTCGAGCTTGACGAAAAAGCATTCTGTTAACTTTCGTCAGACGCTCATTGACATAGAAGCGCCTTGGATGTCCGGATAAGCCCAAATCAGCAGTGGTGGTTCCACGTCGTACGCGAGCACCTTTATACAGCGCATCACGTAGGTCCCGACGTGCCAGACGTACAACTATTGGTCGCGGCCGGGACTCAGCCGGCCCAGCAGAGCTCACAGCGCTAAGGTGTCGGCTGCCAACCCGCTCCGCGCCAACAATATCACGATCCTCCAGGCTGACTCCCAACTTAGTTGCGATGAGTTTAACGGTGTGAATTACACTCTCTCCAGCATTCTCAGGCAAGTTAGTGATCTCAACATCGTTGGTGAGAAGTTCTTGGTCCCGAGTATTCAGATCGCGTTTAAGCTGCGAGACGATCTCCTCGAAGTTTGGATCTATGGATGTCTTGTTCGTGTTTGACTGTTCCAGAACATCCAGCCGCCTCTCCAGGGAGTCAACACGACCTTGACATTAGACATGAAATTTCACTTAAAGGCTCGATTTGACCTATTAATTATTTATCAAGCTTCATATACAAAAGTATACAAGGGGAACTTAAAGCCAGTGGCATTATTTCCTAGTTGACCATTAAATTCAATTATCGATTCTTTTAAGAAAAACATAAGATCGGAAGAATGGAATATTTATTTATTAAATAAAAAAAAATATGAGTCTCCGTAGACTATGGTCAGATAAAAATGCTATAATTCTCATTGTCTCTTGTTTCTTGCACCAACTTTTAAAACAAGAGCTATTATATTCTGAAAGTGTTGCAAAGAGCATATTTTACTAGTTGGACACAACTTGAAACTAGTTTTCGTGTTTGTGATGATTTACCATTGTCTTAAACAATAAGCAAGTTGCTTTGTAATGATTTTGTAACATTATACACAATTTCTTCAGGAGGCATTTGTATTATGTAGATCTACATGGGTCTCATAAATAAGAGGATAAGCTCGGATGAACTAGGGACTAATTTTAGCCCATGGCTTAATATGTTTTTATTTATGAGGTCTTCTAAAAATCACACAAAAACACATAAATGCATAATTATGCTAAAGCAGACACAGCATTTAATAAAACTAACAACATACCTTTCTTACAAACTACTAGATTCCCTGCTAGTTGAAATAGAAAATACTAAAGCTAATTCAAAGTCTCATAATACTAAATTAAACTAACCCTTTCATGTGTAGTTGTTTAATATTTCATATCGTTCATTTCATTTGGTTTCAGTATGCTACTTATTTTTAAATGTTAAGGGTTAACAAGCACGTAGTAACAAACTTATTCATAGAGCCTTTTAAAACCTAACCTATCGAGTGAAGTATTTTAGGTTGAAAATATTGTCTGTTTATGTAAGAGCACTAGGATTTTTATGTGGTAAATTCATTCTAAAAGATTAGGTGAGTAAACTAAGATCTACAATTGGAATAATATTAGAATACTTTGAAACCTTATTTATTATATATGGAAATAAATAACTAAAATGATGAATAAGATAGAAATATCTGTAATTTGTTGCCTGTATCAATTCTTTCTTTTTCATTACAACAAAGTGAATTAAAGCTAAACTAAACAAATTGAAGTAAAGCTTTCGTATGAGAGAAATAAGGGTGTAATGTTGGTAATTATTTGTATGTTGTGCAAACGGCTCATTTATCATACTCCGGTTATTTATAGCCGCGTTAGCACTTCGCGTCACGTTTGAATCAGAATTTGTATTGCAAAATGATTGTACAAATTGGTGTTCTTAATTTAAAATGTGTTAAGGAAACATTCTAATCAAAGGTACCGGTGTGCAATATTTTAAAAACTTTAAGTATTAGGTTTTATAAAAATAGTACGTGTGGACGCGGGAGGGCTGATGGCAGTTATGATGAAGATGATAAGAGATACATCTGGCTATATCCGGTGAAAACCAGTCTATAATACCATGTTAATGGATTCTAATATTTACACGAATGTTGTACATTGAAAAGAAACTACTTTTCTCACAAATTTTATTTTGCGTAATTAAATCGGATCTTAGCAACTTACTTTCATAAATTACCTTTTTGAATGTTATAATCGGAAACACAAGTAACTATCGTAACATTAACTGAGGGAATGACTAACACCTCAGTCAGTCCCGTGAATCTGTAAAGTAATCGAAACGCCGCGCCGGGAAGTTCAAAAATGTAAAAATTAAACCAAATCTGCGATCAATCAGTACAAAAATAGTTTTTTTCAATTTGTAATAATCACATAAATCTAAGAAACCATTAAGTATTTAAAATTAAACCAAATCCACGATAAAAAGTAGTTTAATTTCAATCATTGTGATAATCAGCGTGTAGATACTTTGTTTGGACACTTACAATCTTGTACGTTGTATTTATTTTGTCGCACCAGTACAAATATTTGTACCAATTAATAAATCTCCTATTCCGATCCGCTCACCAAAGTAAAATTAAATCAATTCAGACACAAGTTTACCAATAAAATTAATTCAAATCTTGCAAACAATAGGGCAATGTTAATAAACATATTTCGGTACGAACAATAGCTAACTTCATTTTAACACACAATAATCAATCTATAATAATTAATACAATTCCCTGAATCCAGCCTCTCAGCTCCATTGAGAAGCATTCGTGATGAATCTATCTCGTCAAACAATTAGTTATCTTCACAGTATTCAATGAATACTCTCGTTGAATATAACAATGTAATTGTATTTGAAACATACAAGGTATATCCAGGCTGCGACCGAAAGCTAAGCCAAGTGGTAGTTACAGTGACCACAGATATAATGGTGACGTCCATTAAATACGTGAGCCTTGAAAGGGGGAGGAGGGTTTGACAAAAATCACGAAATATTACAATAAGGTCTAGTAAGATATCATGTAATTTTTTTCGACAAATTATAATTTTGATTCAAATGCTACATCATATGTTTTTTGATACGTTTATTAATACTTGTATGTCAATTTAAAAACAACTGCAACCTTTCTATTTAAACATTTTTATGATGGTCGTTAATTTCAGACTAAAATATGATTATACTTTATACCTGTATTTAAGGGTAATATTCGTTTTTTTAGATTCTTTTTCGGTATTAAAAATACGCGTGATGTTGGCTGGGGCGGAGGGGGTAGTCCTAAATCTCACCACATATCACTAAAGGGGGGTTAAAAATGCTAAATAAAAGATCACGTGATTAAGGGAGGGGCCCTAAGGTAACTAAAATATTCGCATGACTACTAAAATTAATATAAAATTTTAAAATTTTATGTTTGTCAACAGTCCATCCAATGGTTGTCTGGAAGATATAACCAACAGCGATAACTCCGCCAATTGTCCTGTAAATATAGGTTAAGTTTTTTGTTGTGTATTTTCTAAATTTTTTGTACAATAAAGTATTTAGGCATATTCGTGAACAATTATCGTCGTACAGGAGTACAGAGCAATCCTACAGGATATCACGAAATCTGAAGATAAGTGGCAGCTTTGCCATTGTATTTATGTTACTGGCAATATTGTAAGTGATTTACGCCTAATTTGAGAACCCCTGCAATATTCTTCATATTTAAAATGATGATTCTTAATAAAGATTTTTAATTTTTTGTGTCACTTAATAATCTACATACTCCAGAAATGTAAGTGTACAAGATGAGTCTGAATGTTCACGGGCGGTGGTGATTAGTTAATATGAGGTGACCTATTAACCAATTTTTCCTCAGACTATAAGAAAAAATCTTCACATTTATTTAGACTTTCTTGCTACATAAACTTAAAGAAAACATAATTCCAAATAAACTCTAAATATCTGTCTCCAGGCGAATTTTCATTTTACTTTCCTTCGTAAAGATGCCCCCATAAAACGCTCAATCTTTATTTAAGCAAATAAAAGCGCGATAATATTTTTAAGTTAATAAAAAAACAATAAAACGCCGGCGGCGGGAACACGAGAGTTCCGAACACAGCTTTATCCTCATGAGAAATTAACTGTTCCATTAGTTTTAATTCACTTGCCACCCGAGATGCTTTAGGTCCGGATTTTTTTAAACTGGCTGGATAAAACGACTACAATGAATTTGATGGTTATATAGTATCCATGTCAAGAGGTGTATTGTTAGTTGACACAATTATGCTGGCCTGGGTAATACTGAATATCGTTGGGTGTCTATATCTGTATCAGCCCATATACGTCCCACTGCAGGGCAAAGGCCTCCTCTATTATGGAGAGTAGGATTGAGTGTGGTTAGGCCATATAGTCCACCACGATGGGTGTATCGAAAACATAAAACACTTATATATGTGAAAAAAAAAGAAAGTAAAACAGATTTATTATTATTATGATTTTTTATTTCTTACCTCACTGTAATGAGTTTTTTGTATAGGGGTTGCGTATAAATTTCTACCAACAGTAATAGTATAAAAAAGTTGGTGTTGCTAGTAAAATAACGTTTTTAAGTACAATATGCAAGCGCATTGTAAATTGTAGAGGATTTTGCGAGAGTATTAGTTGAATAAATAAATCTCGGAAATCCTCTTTAGTGTTTAAAGTGATAATTTTATTGGATTTGTTTTTGAATCTGTGTAAAATTCACTCTATATCTATTTAAAGCATTTAAAATTAACATTCGTAAATTCACAATTATACCTACTTGGATAAGGTGAGCCGAATTCTTATTAATTATGCTAACAGTTTATAGAAGACGTCTATTTCCGTCCTGAAGTGCGATATTAGATGTGCCTATCACCAAAACGAATACAAATAAGAATGCCATATTTTAGAGCGTTCCTTCGCAGGCACAAGTCGTTTTACACAAATTCATACAACGAATAGTTTAAAAAATAAACAATTATTACAAAATCTAAATATACAACACCATATATTATATTTTTTATCATTTGCAACAAAAACAGTTAACAGCACCTACCATTGTTTCCATTTTCGTAATATAAGAAAAAGCGAAACGAAAGCGAACTACTCTCGTTTCATTAAACGTATAATTTTACCCCAAGTCTCATTACTCGGGGTACGGGCAGAGCGTCCACGGTCCGAGTTTACGACCACGCTACAATATTGTGCGTGGAAACTTAATGAAAAGGAAACGGTATTACCTACATGTTGGAAAAACCGACTGAGATCCTGCTGCCGCTGGCATATTGCCGTGGATTTGTGTTAGTTGAAAATCTTGTTTATTAGTATACACTGCAGATTATGTTGAGTGCACGATCTGCTTCCGCAACAAGTATTGTTTATAAATTAATAATGATATTACCAAGTGAAATAAAACGAAATGAAATTCGTTTATTGGTTATTTAGACAATTAAATAGCTCTTATCACAAGCTAATACATGATACCTACTTTATTTCATCAATCTATTTCAAAGGAATTATGCATTTTAATGCCATTCGGCTTATAATCAATGCAAAAATTTAAGTCACTCTATTATCACGTGTTATGTATGTATTTATTTATATATAATGCCATTATATGTGTATAATATGCGTACTGCGTGTACATATATATTATATTTGTGGTATGTTCACACAATATAGTATTATATTGCGTTTATTTGTTGTACAATTTTATTCTATTTTCTCATTTTTATGCTTTTACTGCACACCGAAAGTTATTCTTATAATTCCTGTCCATCCAAAGGTTGCCTGGTAGAAATCACTATTAGTGATAAGGCCGCCCATTGTACATATTTTTGTGTGATTATTCTGTAAATTGTGTGTCATCATGGTGTACAATAAAGCATATTTTAATTTAATTTTAATTTTATCACAATTCACAAAAAATAAGCCCTAAAAATAAATACAATTTTCCATTTATACTTGAAGGAATGTGCAGAGTTTATAAACCGGACTAAAATATTTGATTTCTTTTTATTTCTTAACGTCGGGGTTAATTAAACACTGGGGTAATTTACCCGTGAACAAAGAAAACCTCGCCTCACTATCAATTTGTAGCAATAGAACATAAAGCAGAAAGCGTAAAACGTTTTGCGGGCAAAGTAAACAGAAATCTTTTCGAGGCGAAATCGTTTTATAAAATAAAGTAAGTCCAATAATTCAACACTTCGCCGCTCCTTAGGGCGAGATATATAAAATGGAGAAAAACGTTCCTAATTCAGTTTGCTCGACGAACGGTGTACTCCGCACCACTAGGACTTTATATTGAGTGGAAGAGGAAATAATATCTATCGATAGATGGAGACTTTACCTACAGTTGACTTTGAAACGGCGACGTCGTTTACTCACCGTAATAGTCGCGATCGTAGCGCCGTATTCGATCAACCTTTTTGTTCCATTTCTATGTTTGATAGTTCCAATTGAGTTCCATTGGTACTGGTGTATATATACTTTGAGAATTTCAAGATGGCTGTTCCATTTTGAAATTATGTTTTTAATACTTAACAAAGAATATCACTTAAAAAAATTAAGTTGGTACGTTAATGCTTTTTCAATTAGTTGTGTTTTACTATGGTAAGAAAGGTAAAATTAATGAAAAGTATGAAATGCAATATTGTTTTTGCTATAAATAAAGCAGGGTTTCTTAAAAATTTTGCAGTCCCAGACAACTAAATAAATTTAAATTGTTCATGGACACCATCATTTTTTTTAGGAAGAAAAACCTATTGAATACTCATTTTTAATCAACATGGTTTTATTGGTACTTTATTACTTATTTAACTTTTATTGGTAGTAAACAATAGGATAGGGTTTGTGCCTTACATTAATTAATTCGAATTCTACATTTTTGGTACATTGCGAACCGCCTTCAATAAGTTACGCGTTGATATTATGATTTGTTGGTTAGTCAAGTCAATAAAAAAATTAAGCAACACAATTATACAATGAAATAAATATTATTTATGCTTTTCTGTAGAATTTTATAATTATAATTTTATACTGGTGTGTTTTACTGAGCTGCTGTGGACCCCTGGTACACATGCTACGGACCTCTAAGGAGTCCGTGGACCGCACTTTAAGAAACCCTGACATAGAGTATTTTACACATTTCAAAGTAAGAATTAATGAAACATCAATTAAAATTAAAACCTTGCACTTAAATAAAGCAATCGGCAATTCCATTAGATATTACATGAAAATGTTGAAACTGTTGTGCTTCGGATTGTAGTTGGACTGGACATATTGAGACTTAACATCGTATGTTTCGGAATGCCAAGCTTTGTTTTGTAATTCATGATTTCGTTTGGTTTTGATACTGTCCATGATCGTCAGTATAGCTTACCATCAGGCAAATTGGATGCTCGTATCGACAGCTATCGCAAAAAATATAACTATATGTTTCATAAAAATGAACACATGACTGACATTAATGAGCGCAGTTACAATTTATAATTACTATAATGCCTAGTTTCAAACTCTAAATTGACGTTACAATTCTCCTTTAGACCTTACAAAAACACACCCAACCTAACAAAATAGGCAATACGTCTCGCACTTAAATCATCGGGGCTAAATCAGCGTCGAGTCGAGATCTGAATACAAGACGAATTGGCCACATTACGTACAGTTGCGGGGCTAGTTAGTTCCTTGTTGGGAACTTGTCTCCGTCGCCTTCAGTCCGCTTTTATGCATACAACGCAAATTGTAGTGGATTGTTTGATTGCAGTTGCCTTTGGTAGATTAGGGCGTTCGATATTGGCGACAGTATAGAATGATACCATTAGCAATATGGGTCTGGTTTGTTTGGAGTGTCCATTAAACAGTTGAACAGTTTTCTGTGAATGCAGGCTCTTCTCTTTCTTGTATTGAAACTTCTGACATTAAAGGACATAATTAATTTTCATAATGAAAAAAGTATATAATTTAGTTCATAAATGGGCAAATCAATGCACAATTTTTATTCTTTACATTCATATTTATGCAAATTTTACTTTCAAGTAATTTTATCTATCGATCCCTAACCACCGCATCTATTCTTAAACTCAGAGCTGTAAATTCTTAAAGCAACTTGATCCGGCTATGCAGCATTATGAAATAGAGCAATAATAAAACGCAAAACGAATTTTAATTTTAGCGAAGGCGTAGTTGAATTAAATTCCAGCGGACATTCGTCGTCACGTGAGTATTGTAGTTTTCATTAAAGTGTCTCCATTATTGTAACATGGCGTTCATATCTCTTCATTTTGTACTCAACTTCAAATTGCTGTGAGCTGGAGTGTTGCAATTATCTATGGGCTATTGTTTGACCAGATTTCTAGGCGTTAATGAGTTTTATTAATTGTAATAAGTTTTTGGGTAATGTATCAGCCCATATACCTCCCACTGCAGGGCACGTGCCTCTATCGAATTGATTCAGTCATATCATCTAATATCATTTTGCCCGACCTGTAATTCGAACCAGATACCTTAGCTTTGCAATCATACCGTAGATTGTAGAACATACACTATGATGTTCAATTAAAAAAATGTATAAAATGAAAGAACTTTAGGTGCTAGTATGAAATGTTGTTTACAATGCAGCGGTGAAGTAAAGTGGTTCGCACGTCGAGCAATCCGATTTATTGGCAAAAATCCCGAGACGATTCACACCGTGGGGAGCCGTTAAGGCGAATTAGAAATCTTGTGTGTCGATTTAAAATTACAACAGAGGAATGGTGCAAATATTTATTTTTTATTTATTTATTTAATCTTTATTGTACACACACAAAAGAATATAACAATATACAGAAATAACATATATTAAAAGTACAAAAGGCGGTCTTATCGCTAATAAGCGATCTCTTCCAGACAACCTTTGGATGGATATAAAAGAAGGAGAAATAAAGGGCAGTGTAAAACAAAGATAAGAAAAGCTCCAATATATATAAATAATTAAATAGATAATCATAAATAATACGTATATATAACATAATAAATACACATAAATATTTATGTTGAAAAGATTTTCAATGTTGGTAAAGTTCGATTATTTTAGTTTAAATGAATATATAACGGATATATATCGGACATATCCAGATTGAAACAGAAAACGAAGTCAGAAACCACCACTTTTGGTGACTTCAGGTGACTCATGCAACTAAAAATTTCGCAAAAACAAGAGTTATCGAAACTGTTCGAAATAAAAAAGAAACTCCAAAACTGTAAACTTTGTATGCTCGTAGAAGTTTTGGATAATTTCAGATAGGCGCGAGAAGTTTTAACGAGTATACTTTTCTTTATAATGTCTCTAAAATTTGTAACTAAAACTATTTTAACTGATCGGATGATCCGAAATCGTTGTTGTTCATCCATATTCGAAATTTCATATCCATAATATCCCTAGTTTTTCGTTTATATTCGTCATAACGTCTGAAAAATTAAAGGCATAGTTTCACAAGCCATCGTATAGTAATTTTGTCTGTTAACGTAAGCTATATAATGTCTTACATTAAATCCACAAAAATCCTTAAAAAATGACGTCAGTTCCCAAAGAATTTAATTTCAAGCCTAACGAAAGACAAAACACAAATATTTTTAACACCGCCAAACTTATTCGGCAAACAGTCAATAAATAAAAGAATGAAAAACCTTTGGATATTTATTTCCCGCGACGCGCCGAAGGGCACGCGGCCGGGACCGCAATATGCGTCGTGTTCGCTTGCTATTAAAAACAAATAATGTGTGGTTTTGAATAATATTCCTCCAGTCCGTGAATTTCGGTTCGGAGCGAAAGGGCGTATGTGGGGAAAGTATTAATAGAAAAATAGACGTTGTGAATTTTGATATTTGTTATGTTGATTTTGATGTGCTTGTGTATAATTTCTGGATTATTCTTTATTCGAGATGAAAGAAATTGTTATGAAACGTTAGTAAAAAATGGATATGATTAGACTCCGATTGTTCCCTTAAAGGTAAGTAGATAAACTACGGTGCCTTATTGTATGTCTTGTTTCCGTCTGAGAAATGACAGGCCGCTTATCACCATGTCGTTTTTTTGTGCATTATTAATTTGAAAAGTCAATGCTATGAAATTGTAGTGACAAACAGTACAGTTTAGTACATATTGAATGGTTCTGTTGTATAATCCTTGGGTTTTAAACCTGTCATCTGTCCATCGCCTCTAATTTGTAGTGAGTATAAGTAAAGAAAACATATATGTATGGCTAGCTTCTTGTAAATTTAGTTTCTGACTTTCATATCAGACGCTAACTTTGAAGGATTATCAAGTTTGATTGATATACGTATGCCAAGTGTATTTTGTACTTACGATCGATCAAATGATGTCCATTCGCTAAGTTTCCTTCAAGTTGTGATCTTTGATGAATGCCTTTGCTCACGTGTTCCGAAGTGGCAGAGATGTTCTAGGTAGTTTTGCCAGACTAGGCCACTTTGACTGGGATTGTGGCACTGGTTTTTAGATAATCGACCCGACAATTTGCTCTGCGAATGGTGGAGAGGTTACCAACAACTTGAAGCTACAGTTGTGAAGGAGTATCGGTTTGATTAGAGAATTGTCAATGTTGGTTTTAGTCTGTGAGTGCAATTTATCTCGCTGCATCACCATTATACTCCGTATTAATTATGTGAGTAAAAGTAACCCATGTTATTTTTTCATTTTCACAATTAATTTTGTATTCAAAATCTTGAGTGATATGTTCATTTACAGAGCACATTATATCTCAATTTAAACATGTCAATTGTTCAAAAGGAAAATCTAGATTCTACATTTAAACATATAAATTGCGATGAAATGCGAGACGAACATGTCATTTGCCTGATGGTAAGCGATACGACGTCTTACGAAAACATTCAAACCGAAATACAACAGTGTTTTTGCACTGCTGTTTGGCGAGAGAAACGAACATTGCGGTGGTAACTACCCAGGTGACCTCCCATGTATAAGAGACCTAGCACCAGTGTATTTTAGTTTCTACTTTCTTTTTAGTAAAAACATAAGCTTCGACTGTTCCTGTTGAAAAAATCAATATTAGTCTGGAGTAACGCTGCTCGTTTGTATTTTTATATCTGTTGTACGAAGTTCCACAATAAGCAGAAATCGGAATGTTCCACGTAAAATCTGTGAAAGTATGAATCGCTAACAAAATGCAAATATTCTCGATACTGTAGTTTTCTGAGTTCGTATCGCTTTTCACTGTTTTTTTGCCCATGTTTCAAGAAGTCTGCTGAATCGAATTGTTAATTGTGTTGTTTTGGGTATATTAGAAAAAAAAACAGTTCTTTAATGTTACAAATATAGGCTGTTGTGTTTTTATACGGGCAACATTTCAAAAGGCAGCAAAAACATTGTTAAAAGCATGCTGCAAAAAATATAGCGCATTATTTACTGGTGGTAGGTCTCTCATATGTGAGAGGCTATCTGGACAGGTACCACCGCACTTTCTATTTCTCCCGTCAAACAGCCGTGTAAATGCGCTGTTGTGTTTCGGGTTGAACGACATTGTAGCCAGAGTAACTACTGGACATATTGAGACTTAACATATTATGTCTCAGCATGGCGAGCGCAGTGAAATGCCATTGCTTTGTAATTCAAGGTGTTGTTTGGTTTTGCTACTGTTTATAAGCGGTCGTATCGCTTACCATCAGGCGAAAGGCTTGCTTGTCTCGCCATTCATAGCAATAACATTTCAATTGACTGACTGTTAAATTAATAAATTTATATAAATTATTTCAACCATATTTTTAATATTTCAACATAGATTACCAGAAATTGTATTCCGAATTCCCTGACTCACAAATCCATTCCCCACCTCTCTTGCAGTCAATACTGTCACTACTCCAAAAAGGTTATATACATTAAAAAAACTACGCCAAACTGCAAAATCCATGCCAAACTTTAAGAGATTAATGGAAAATCCCTTGGATGCGGGGCCGAGGCAGCAGTGCGTGTACGGAACCGTACTACCGACGATGGCTGAAAGCCACTAATCCATTTGCCTTTACAGCACGAAATAGTCTGAAATGTTTCATGGGAATGCAAAAGTTTTTTTATGATTGTTTTATTTTATTAAACGGATTAATGATAATATATCAGCCTATTTAGGGTAACTGGTGCTCAGGACTCCTCTATCAAAGATTTTATTTTACTGGTGGTAGGTCTCTCATATGTGAGAGGCCATCTGGGTAGGTACCATCGCAATGTCTATTTCTCCCGTGAAACAACACTGCTTAAATGCACTGTTGTGTTTCGGATTGAAGGACATTGTAGCCAGAGCAACTACTGGACATATTGAGACTTAACATCTTATGTCTCAGGATGGCGAGCGCAGTGGAATGTTGCTACTGTTCATGAGCGGTCGTATCGCTTACCATCAGGCGAACGGCTTGCTCGTCTCGCCATTCAATGCAATAAAAAAAAATAAAAAAATAACACCATGAATGACACAAAGCAATGCTTGGCATTCCACTGAGCTCGCCATCCAGATACGAAGTTAAGTCTCAATATGTCTAGTATACCACGATTGGACTTTTGCCCGTTGGACTTTATATAAATATCACAGCAATTATTGTAAATATATTTTGTATGGTATGCAGGCTAGCGGTTGACTCTTCTTATTTACTGTATGACAATAATATCAACCCAGTCATATCGTCGCGTCGTTTGATCTATAACTTTAATGACCCACAGCAAGACTTAGTACATTTTCTATAATAATAAATAACAATGTAAGTATATTATTTATAAGAATTTCTATGGTATGTAAGTCCGCCAACCCGCACTAGACCAGCGTGGTGGACTATATGGCCTAACCACTCTCAATAGTACTTTCGATTGTAGAGTAGGCCCGTGCCCTGCAGTGGGACGTATATGGGCTGATACAATACAAAGTATATTATTTAAACGAGTAATTAGATAAACGAATAAATAAATAAGATGAAGAAGAAGAGTAATTAGATAAACATATATAAACATCAGCATTGATGCGTATGCAAATATGAATTTATTCGTAACGGAAACAAGAGCTGAAATAAAACCGTAAAATATAAAACAACCAAAAAAGAAGCATCCTACGCAAAATGTTAGCCCTCAGATCGTATTTTAATACTTTCTTGCTATCACTCAGAGCTAACCGTGCCTCATGAAATATTGAGATACGCCGTGAATAATAAATACACGCTTATTCGATCCCGTAAACTGTCGTCAACTTGGTAAAGGTAGGTTCATACTACGCGAATCCAATGTTCTTAGCAGTTGACATAGCAAAATCACCTTTATCTCCATTGAGTAACGTATAATTTTCGTAGTAGTGTAGCTACTCTATAGTAATCGTGGACTATAGTCAGATTGGACAGGCCTAGATGTTGCCTTTATGTCAAGGAAACTTGACGTGAAGCCACAGCTCTGTTTTTTTAACGTACCTGTTTCTTACTGTATACTGTAATCTTGGACTATAGTCAGAATGGACAGGCCCAGATGTTGCCTGTATGTCAAGGAAACTTCACGTGAAGCCACAGCTCTGTTTTTTTAACGACGTACCTGTTTCTTACTCTTCCCTTTTCCATCCATTTCGAACTTGATAGCTTCCGAGACTCATTTAGACGCCAGTTTTATACAAGAGACTGCGGGTTCAATACCGGTACCGAAACAAATATTTATGTGACCCACAAGTTCATTTTGTATCCTATGTCTTTGTGAGACCAAGAAGTGTCTTGTAGTTTCTGATAACCTCGACATAACAATTGATCTCAGTGTAGTGTCAGGATTATCTATGTATGTGACTGTTGGGTATATTTATAACTTTATTTTGAGAAACTGAAAACGCACCTGCTAATTGCAATCTATGAAGAAAAAAACATACTAAACGTGCTGATCGCTCATAGAAATATTTCGTAAAATACGATCGAACACACGAGTCGGTTGTTTTCGTTAGATTATGTGCATTATTACGTGGTGTTAAGGATGAATTTGCAATAACTTTTAAACTCACGTTTCCTAACACTTATATGAGCCGACCCTTAACAGGTCTCGTTGACGAATACAGAGGCGTTAGCTTATGTCAATGGTTTTTAGAACCTCACATTATCCTTCTTTTTGTTGGAATGTTTCTTATTATGTGTGTTTATTCGGATACATTCGTTTGAATTGAGATATTTGGGGTACGTCGTAATGATTTTTCTGAAAGGTCATAGACGTTTGAACCTCTCCGGGGTACCGGAAGCGGAGCTTAAGATTTTTCCTCTTGCGAAAACATTAAGACGCTTTTACTTTGCAAAATTGAGTTTTATCTCATGCTATGGAAGTAGTTTAATGATTGTCAATACTCCAAATACATTGAACATATCGCCTTATATCTACAGATTTGACAGCCTCCGTGGTCTAATTGGTTAAACGCCGGTTGTGAAATGAGAGACCGCGGGTTCAATCTCCGCACCGAAATAAATTTTGTGTGAATCACCGGTAGTTGTTTCGGGTCTGGGTGTTTGTGACACTGAAAATTCTCTCGTAATTCCTGATACTCATTTGATCATAGACTGGGGTCAGGACTATGTATGTGACTGTTGGGTGTATAATTAATTTATCTTTTATTTTTGGCTACAAAATACTACTTTTGATGAGAATTTCATGGCACCTGTTACACAAGGCTAAATAAACCACAAATCCCGGGCACTTTACCCTCATATTATGATCACAAAACACACAATTTCCAATGTGCTTGCAACTAACGAGCAGCTCGCAAGATTAAAGGAGGATATTAAACATTTTCTGCGAGAGTGCGAGCTCGCGACGCTAAATCTAATCTCGTGTGAAGCGGGATCAAGCTTGTATGTTATCATTACGGACCACCGTATAAACATATATTTACGTTGTTACTTAATTTACTGCATAGTATGTAAAGAATGGAAGTAATCTTGGCTGGGTATTTGTTTATTATGTTGTAAAGTTTATGGCTAGGTTTGTCATGTTTGGTGTACCTGGAATTTTCGCGGTCGGTATAAGACTGCTTTATTACATAATCTGCTTCACTTCTGGCCTTCAACGTTCTCAATTGTAATGTTTTTTTTATTAAATCAAGCCTGATTGTTAGCTGGTTCTGTGCATGATTCAGCTATTTTACACCTATTTATGTGATCTTCCCAAACATGATACCGCTTCAAATTCTGTAATAATAGTTCACTTCTAAAGTAATCTTGACTGAAGTTGATTCTGCTTATTTTCGTATTTCTAGACAATTATATCTACGGTTTTAACATCCAACTTATTCATCATTTATTTTGTATAATATAGTGTTGATTATTTCAATTCTCTCTCTCTCCCTCTCTCCTAAGGTACAGGAACTCCACTGCTGAACATAGGTCTCCGCCAAGTATCTACACAGTAACCTGTCGGAAGCGGCCTGCATCCAGCGCCTTTCAACTATCAATACATAATTGTATTCTAACCCTTACACTTATTTTAAATAACGTTGTTCAACCAGCAGCAGAAATTCACTAAATAAGGTTACGTAATGTCGTATATCCTCCTTTCACGCAGTAACGTTATAGAGGAAAAGGAAACGCAATATAGAATTTTCACAAAGGCCAACAGAGCACGTCACTTTAGCCACTCGTCTCGTGGGCCGAATATCAAACGGGAACCCGATATCACAGCAAAATAGCTCTTTCAGAATTATGTAAAGACGGTCAATCTTCAGAACGGGGAAAATGTATGGAGTACGTGCCAGTGGTTATTTTTAGGTGTTTTATTAATTTTAGTTTAGAAATATTTTGGAAATTCGTAGGAATTGAGTTTGATTCATAATGATTGTTTTAATATAATGTTTTACTTTTAAGAAACAGGGAGGATAAGTAGTAGTTTGAGGGTGATAATATTACTCTTCAGTAGTCCGTTACTAGGCGTATTTTTCTTCTATAAAATATTGATTTCTAATTAAACTAATATCTTCATTTGCGATCAATAGAATATCACTCATTAGAAGTACATCGTTAATGCGTTATAGCACGCTCGTCTTGCCATTACTTGAAATTAAAAAAATAATTGATGACACTTGTGACCTTTCGATGTTATTATGTATTCATAGTTCAATGTTCAGTTTGACTATAAAGGAAAATATCTTAAAGAAGCTTGCATTCCTGACAGTTCCCGACAAGAATTTTCAAGGTATATGAAGTTTAACAATCTGCATTACATCAGCGTAAAGACTAGACATCCTGAGCTTGTATGTTAGTTAGGCGGTGGGTTAACATTTACTTTTTTTAAATTTTCTCCTTCGTTTACCTCCATTAGCCCGTACATTACGCTACGCTAACTCTTACTTTAAAAATTCGAATGAAAGTGGCGTCAGTAATTTGATTGCTGCTAGTTACGTTGGCGAATCCGGTCGGTGCTAATACATTGTGAAATAAAATTCATTTCATGTGATGCGTCCGATAGTTATGCTATCTGCTCAAAACCTGCCCAAGTGTTAAGTATAGAACCAAAATCCCAAAACCCACATATAAAACAATTGTTCACAAACGCCGTCCATAAATACAGAAAGCGCGAGAATGTGTTACATCCACGTAATTTATTCAAAGCAAGCCCGAATTGCCGCAAAAATGATAAATTTGTACACGTAACACGTCCGGGCCGTCTCGCCTGAACAAAACGCGGCAATGCTCCTAATTGCAGTAATTATGGAACACTTCGCCCCTTGATGAAAGTAATTTTTCTGTAGCGACTACCAATTATGCGTTACCAATTAGTGTTGAGGGCACAATTTGTAAAACGTACTGGAATGATGCAAATATTTATGGGTGATTTCGTTTTGGTCTATGATCCATTAATGGTGTTGGGAGTGGTAGCATATTTATAAGCCCCAGATAGCGATCAATGCATACAAGTTTTAAACGTATCATAGAGACCTATGGAAGTGCGTCGCCTTTTGGGTTCATGTATATCTAGATATAATCAAATCTAGTTTCCATCGATGAAAGATGTTCATGGGGATTGTACTACAGCTATACACCTCACTCTTTTAATTAAATAATTGTAATTTAAATGATTGGCAAATAAATTATTTATGTCAATACTTTCGTTATTTCGATTCACGTTAACGTCCCTTTGAATCTATTAATTGCCGTTAATTTTGATCAGTCTCGAATATTTTGTGTGTCACAAAACCTTAGCTTTATATAGTTATAGTTCAAAGGATTTTTCCAAATCATTTGCAGCTTAGTATTTTCGGTGACTAGATTCTGTTCATACACGTGCTAAAATTTAAGTTTCTAAAACTTAAAACTTTGCCTAAATTAGGCTTTTGCGGACTATGAGCTGTACTTTATTCAATAGTCCAATTACAGTAAGTAGTTCACTGTTTTACCTAAATGGGTCACTAGGCATTTTATTCAACCTGCCACGACATAGTGACTACACGAGGCCTGATTGTAAGCACAGTGTTGTCTAGATAGATTATCGACTATCGAGATCTAATTCTACATACATTCATAAACTCACGCCTTTTTCCCGGAAGGAGTCGGCAGAATTGCAATCAGGACACCCACGGTTCGCCTTGTATTTTCCGGTACAAGATGTGATGGAAGGCGAGCCTATCGCCATTCTGGGCACACATTTTTGACTCCGAGCTGATAAATGATAGAAAAATTCAGAATGACTTTTCCCGACGAACTCGAATTCGGGATTCAAACCCGAGAAATCAGTTTTGCAATCATATTACAACTGCCACCGAGGCAATGTCATTCTAAGCTGGAATATTAAAAACTATCTAGTCCTTAAACATAGCGAAGTTATATGAGTTATCAGGGCTGTTTCGCACCAACAAATATGGAGGTCACCTACGGGCGGATAAGAATCACCAGCTGAATATTCGGCATTGTGCCTCATCAAACGAGACACAACAAAAAATATGTTATTACTAATTGTACGAGTTTATAAGACAGCGACGCCTTATGTATTGTAATCGTTATAAGAACTGATGAGCCCAGTACAGCCCACGTCTACCAAGAGCGCATGGGTCTCCTCTACAACCGAGAGAACGATTAAGAGGAGTAAAGCCATAGCCATATAGTCCACCACGCTGGAATAGTGCGTGTTGGCGGGCTTTACATACCATAAAAATTCTTACAAATCCCTATGGTATGCTGGTTTCCTCACGACGATTCCTGTCACCTTTGTAGTGTGTCGTGATTGACTATCAATACCCGCATGACTCTAAATAATCAGAGGTGTACCCAGGGATTTGCACTCGCGACCACCGTGCACAATGCATAAATGAAGGTACGAACAGGCCACCACGCAACTGTTAGTACTATGTTTATAAAATACATCACAAATGTGCGAATGTCAAATATTCCTCCACATAAATCTGCAACACCAATAAGTGAACTAGCAATACGGTTGATAAAATCGCAAGTAAGCCGTGAATACGTATCCGGACCATCGGTGCAGTGGAGTACATTAATATCGGGTGGAAGAGCCGAATTAACGCCGTCCGCGGGTGTAATAAATCTTTTTGAGTCACGTATTCTATCTCATGGAATGCATTGCAGGTAGGCACGAGAGTTTTTGTTGTCGATAATTTAATAATATACACTTTTCATCAGAAAAACGCCTTGCAAGTTTTGTTTTGTGAGGATTAACTGAAAAATGTGTAAGTATATTTAGGGATATAAGTCAAATGTCGTTTAATAGTGCTTAATATGATGTTTTCAAAATTCAAATTAAAGGAGAAGGGGCAAACATGTATGGACTCCAGCCTATCGACCAATAACGACAAGCGATATGTCAATGGAAAGGTCTTTTTAGATGCTTCAACTTTTTCTATGGCAACAAAACCGAAATCGCTGTAGTTTAGAAAATATAGCTACTTAAAGACTGCAGGAAAATCACGCGAAAGGGCCTCGCCATTGTGAGCAATAACAACAAGCGATGCGTCATTAGAAAGGTCTTCTGAAATACTATAACTTCTTCTACGGCGGCCAGTATCAAATCTCTGCGTGGAAAAAATATCGCTGCGTAAAGGTAACGCAAGGATGAAAATATGTATATGGACTCATAGCCTGTTGACCAATAACGACGAGCGATATATCATTCGAAAGCTCTCTTTATTTTTAATAACTTCTTCTTTGCCAAGAAATCCCGATTCGCTGTATGAAAAGAAGTATATCGATATAAAGATATCGCGAGGCTCATATGTAAGGACTCAAGCCTATCGACCAATAACGACGAGCGATATGTCAATGGAAAGGTCTTTGCAGGTGCTACAACTTTTTTTATGGAAATAAAACTCAAATCACTGTATTTTAAAAAATATTGCTACTTAAAGACTGCACGAAAATCATGCAAAAGGGCCTCTGCATAGTGAGCAATAATAACAAACGAAGCGTACTACATAACGTTAATGTATACTGTTATGTGCGTGAAATGAGTCCAGCTTAAGTTTTGTGATAAGATGAAATACGATAAATTCAATCCAGGTATTGGTCAGAAGTTGTCCAAGGAGGATTTTGCGCGACATTTATGTTTATAATTAAGATATTTTTGTACTGATATGTGTTCATTTGCCAGTGACGTCAATTATTGTCAACGTTCTTAATAATCCAATCCGGGGGGCTCTTAGAAAAAAAAATCAAAAACTATTTAAAATAGAAAAACAATTATATGTGGACATTAAGTAGGTATGAACTGCTTAGGTGGCGTAGTTGTACTATGGTATGATTGCAAAGCGGAGGCCTCTGGTTCAAATGCCGTGTGGGGTCCAAGTGAGAGCTTTCGAATGACATATCGCTTGTTGTTATTGGTCAACAGGCTATGAGTCCATATGTATATTTTCATCCTTGCGTTACCTTTACGCACCCATATTTTTTTCCACGCAGAGATTTGATACTTGCCGCTGTAGAAGAAGTTTTAGAATTTCAGAAGACCTTTCCAATGACACATCGCTTGTTATTGCTCACTATGCCGAGACCCTTTCGCGTGCTTTTCGTGCAATCTTTAAATAGCAATATTTTTTTTAATACAGTGATTTGTGTTTTGTGTCCATGGAAGTAGTTGTAGCACCCGAAAAGACCTTTCCATTGACATATCGCTCGTCGTTATTGGTCGATAGGCTTGAGTCCATTCCTATACATATTTTCATCCTTGCGTTACCTTTACTCAGCGATATTTTTTTCCATGCAGAGATTTGATACTGGCCGCCATAGAAGAAGTTATAGTATTTCAGAAGACCTTTCTAATGACGCATAGCTTGTTGTTATTGCTCACTATGGCGAGGTCCTTTCGCGTGATTTTCCTGCAGTCTTTAAGTAGCTATATTTTCTAAAATACAGCGATTTCGATTTTGTTGCCATAGAAGAAGTTGTAGCACCCGAAAAGACCTTTCCATTGATATATGGCTTGTCGTTATTGGTCGATAGGCTTGAGTCTATACATATGAGCCTCGCGATATCTTTATGTCGATATACTTCTTTTCATACAGCGAATCGGGATTTCTTGGCAAAGAAGAAGTTATTGAAAATAAAGAGAGCTTTCGAATGATATATCGCTCGTCGTTATTTGTCAACAGACTATGAGTCCATATACATATTTTCATCCTTGCGTTACCTTTACGCAGTGATATTTTTTTCCACGCAGAGATTTGATACTGGCTGCCGTAGAAGAAGTTATAGTATTTCAGAAGACCTTTCTAATGACGCATCGCTTGTTGTTATTGCTCACTATGGCGAGGCTCTTTCGCATGATTTTCCTGCAGTCTTTAAATAGCTATATTTTCTAAAATACAGCGATTTCGATTTTGTTGCTATATAAGAAGTTGTAGCATCCAAAAAGACCTTTCCATTGATATATGGCTTGTCGTTATTGGTCGATAGGCTTGAGTCCATACATATGAGCCTCGCGATATCTTTATGTCGATATACTTCTTTTCATACAGCGAATCGGGATTTCTTGGCAAAGAAGAAGTCATTGAAAATAAAGAGAGCTTTCGAATGATATATCGCTCGTCGTTATTGGTCAACAGGCTTTGAGTCCATATACATATTTTCATCCTTGCGTTACCTTTACTCAGCGATATTTTTTTCCACGCAGAGATTTGATACTAGCCGCCAAAGAAGAACTTATAGTATTTCAGAAGACCTTTCTAATGACGCATAGCTTGTTGTTATTGCTCACTATGGCGAGGCCCTTTCGCGTGATTTTCCTGCAGTCTTTAAGTAGCTATATTTTCTAAAATACAGCGATTTCGATTTTGTCGCCATAGAAAAAGTTGTAGCATCTGAAAAGACCTTTCCATCGATATATGGCTTGTCGTTATTGGTCGATAGGCTGGGATGCCCCTTCTCCTTTATACATATTTTTCTAATAATCCTTACAAAACATAAACTTGTAAGGTGTTTCGATTTTTTTGACGAGAGGTATACAAAATTATCTACAAAAATTTTACCAATAGCTTTAGATAAACTGAGATCTGTTCTTAGATCGAAACTCCAGCAGCTTTGTTATTTTTGGGATCAGTTTGACAAAAATATCTTCAAAGGAAGTTTAGAGATAAGAGAGGATAGCCCTAAATAAAGGAGAGTGTAGGCAGAGAGAGTTCAAAACCCATTTTCAAATGTTTTTGATTATTGGGAAACAGCTTACATACATTACAATTTATAATAGAAAGTATAAGAAATAGATGATCATTTACAGGTTTTCAAGATTATTTCACAGAATAATGTTGTATCGTGTCATTTTAAAATTTTGTTTACCATGCTAGTCTAGTTCCTTGCTAACTTCACATATCAATGTAATTTGGATATATTTTTTTTGGAGAACTATTAGGTAGCCAGGCTTTCCCACAATATTTTTTGAAGAATGCTATAATTATAGATAATTTACCAAGAAATGTTGATAAAGCTACAACCAAGTTCGCTCAAAAGTCGTGACAACTCAATAAACAACAAACCCGCGAGACAAAACGTAGAAAAGACATAAAAAAATCTACACCAGGTTCGTGCAATCGCGTCCATCTTTCCGGTACATATATGAGACCGTTTCTTATTTCCAGCAAATGGCCTGCGCCGAAGTCCGTTACTCGAGATGTCCTTGAGTTAGTTGTTTCCACTTTTATTATGTCTGGGACGGCTTAAACGCCCGCCCATTTGTCCGGCGACTGTGGAGGTCGTCTGTAACTAATAGCTTTTATCGATTGAAAAAAAATGTACAATTTACTATACTAGTTTTCAGATAAGGGTTGTTAACCAGGGATATATTTAGATTTACTATTAATATGTTTTCTCTTGTTTGATCTAGATTTAGAAATAGAGGTTTATAGGATTAAGTTATATAAAGCTTTTCAAATATTTAGATTATGTTGTGGGTGTAGTACAAATTCCTAAACAAAGTTCGTTACTACCTTATGCGCCGAATATTTACTCTACTTTACCATCCTGAAAGATTTTCTAGAACGTGTAATTTTGCAGTCGCCTAGATTTTATCATGGTTTCTGGTTCAAATAGATTGATCATTGTCAAATGGCGATAATCACAAGCGCAGATTGATTATTTATTATAAGTTTCAAAATACGGACGCTTACCATCGTCATGACCTTTTCATCATTCATTTGATAGTTTATTTTAATATCTTACAAAATAAAATCATCGATATATAAATTCTATCACTATCCCATCACTAATTCAGATGCTCACTACGTACGATCGGGAATACAGGAATGGCTGGATTGGTTGGTTTTCTAACTCGAGCAGTTTCTATTCTACTGATCCGGCAGCGTTTGTCTACGACATTGGCAATTTACGCTACGTTGCTTGCTATACATGATTTCTTATTCACATTTTGTTTGCTATTATGTGGATACGCTCTGGGATTTTCTAACGCTTTTATGTGTAGAAAGTTCATGGTTACGTCATCAATGTAAACTTGGGGTCTTGTATGTCTTATGAAATTATTTGAACTTTAAATGTTGAATCAAGCCAAGTATCCTAAATAGTTCTTCATCATTTTTAGATACAGAGTTGTCTGCTAAAATAAGCCTACAGTCAAACAAACCTTTATACAAAGACACTACGAATTAAAATTCCCTGTCAATTAATTTATTCTCCTTATTAATAAGTTATTATTATTTTTCAAACCCAGCGTAGATACTCATTGACATCAATTTACACATCCACAACATTCAAAAAATTCTATACCAAAAGCAACACACATCACAAACGAACGAATCTCAACAGGCTGAACAATACGTATTATATCCCGTATCAAGTAGTCACCTATAGAATCCCACAGGATCTCGCGGACGTCTCCACGAACTGGCATCAACATCTGGCGATGAATATTCATAGCCGCCACTCCATCTGTTCCCAGTTACAACGTTATTGTTTTGCTTAGTTTTGTGATTCCGGGATTATCTTGTTTTGATCTGTTTATGGGTTGATGCTTTGTGTTCGTTATTTTTGTGTGGAGTTCTGCTTTGACAATGAGTGCTTGTTATAGTAATATGGATTGGTTTCCATTAATAAACATATATGGTACTGGTGGTTGATCTCTCATATGTGAGAGGTCGCCTGGGAGGTATTGTCTATTGCTCCCGCCAAACAGCAGTGTAAATGCTCGTTGTGTTCCGGTTTAAAATACATTATAGCCACATTAACTGCTGGACATGTTCAAATTTAATCTCTTATGTTTCAGAAAGGCCAGCGCAGTGGAATGCCAAGCATTACTTTGTAATTCATGGTGTTGTTTGGTTTTACTACTGTTCATGTGTGGTCGTATCGCTTAGGCGATCTTATCCGGCGCCTTATCAGGCGAATGGTATGCTTGTCTTGCCATTGATTGCAATTTATAAAAGAATAATACAGACGGATGATGAAATTAATATGAGTTTGCGGATGGCAGTAATTGGAATTTAGCAGGATAATCATGACTTTAGTCTCAACAAAATCTATTCGATTAGAGTAGTGTACCTAACTTGTTAAATGCTGAATGAACCTCACACCATTTCTATAGTTTTTGTTGCTCTATTATTTAATTAGCAATAGTTAATAATTACTAAGACCTATATAACTTTAGACTTTAGAATGACCCGGTAAAATACATTTAACCTGCATTGGATCAAGCGCCAAGTAATATAGTGACACGTCTATTGCGATAGACATTATGTAGACTACTGCAATAGAGATTATATAAACTAGTACAGACACCAAGATAGAAACCAATTCATATTATATTTTTATCCAAAAATGTGTTCATTCTTTATTTATCCATAATCCAAAACACATAATAATTATGTATTACTATATACCTACATCAATAAATATACAAGGTTTTTACAGAGTCGTCGCTAAGTGACGTAGCGAATGTCCTCAAAGGGCGGCCATTAAGTTAAAACGCTCGTCGCCTCGTCTTTAATGTAATTTCTGGGAAACTTGGGCCTAATTCGATAAGGGCCATATAAACAATGGATGGTCGTCATTAATTTTGCAGCGGAGGCGTACTTGCCGAATCGTAGAGAAGTTCTTTGACTTTTGTTGCAAGTTGCGGAGTTTTGGCGTGGGAATTCAATGTGTTTTCTATGTTTATAAGTTTTTTGTGTTGGATAGTTGGTATTTTACATCAGAATGTCTATATTTTCTTGTTACCGTTCCGTTTTTATACTGTTTGTTTAGTTGATTTTAATTGTTTGTTTACGAGTATTTCGCTTGTGATAGAATTCTAATTTTTTTTTCATTCCTTTTATATTTTATTAAGTCTTTGTGTTGGAGGTTATATTTTACAGGGGTGGCTGAAAATCGGCGCTATTCGGTACTAAGTTGCCCATCAGCATAAGCTGAGTCATTTCCTATTGCACTACACATCATTCTTAATTATTTTGTCATGTGTAACTAATTTTCAGCAATAAACTATTTTTTTATTTATATTTGCAAAATATTAATTATAATAAGAATAATTACAATCATTACTTCCAGTAACAAAAAAATATAAGGATTTATGGAGTGGAGTGTTGTTTGGAGTATATCGCAGTTAAAGGAGCAACGAAGTAATGGTCTGCAATCACTAATCCAGGTCGTCACATGAAACCTTTACATATCTTGGATAATACATAAATAGCATAACGCTGTAACTCTGTGTTGTATTGTCCTGGCAAACTAGCAAACATGTCACCTGATGGTAAGAGATCACTACCGTCCATGAACATCCACAACGCTTGGATCATGCCATTCCATCACAATGCCACTATAGGCTATAAAACTTCATGTTTAAGATATTATTCCCAATGCTTTTTTGCCACATCTAAAACCCTCAAAATACAGGTGTATTTTATTCCAATTACCAAAAAAAGAGCACCCTAAAAATCCGAATATTGTATAATACAGTACCCATCTCACGAATTGGCCGTTGCCATTCCGATTTGTAGCGCATTCCGCGCGGTACGAAATGTTTTTTCAGCTCAATGCTAACGCGGCTAATAAAAGTCCAAGTGTCCGCGGGAAGGATATAAAGCGGGGCACATCTGCGCCCCTTCGTAACTTAACGCTACGAGCAGCATGTACTGGGTCTTTATACAGAAAAGAAATATAATCGGATTATTATAGGAGAATTATTGGAGTGTAAATGCACTGTTGGGTTTCGGATTGAAGGATATTGTGGCCAGAGTGATACACGACATATTGAGACTAAACCTTATGTGTCAAGATGGCGAGCGCAGTGAAATGCCAAGAATTGCTTTGTAATTCAAGGTTTTGTTTATCATAGATGATGGTGTTTACTATCAAACCATAGGTCGTGCTCAAGACATGGAACCATCCATACACAGTAGAACGACAAATTAACACAAGAATTATCAATATTTGTATTGTAAAAATAGCCGGAATCGATGCGGGCGAGTACGCGTGTAAATAAAAAGCTTTTGTATAAAATATTTGAAAGCCATTCTATCAGGCTCTTTTTTCATTCGCATGCAATGGTTCTGGTCGCGCATAAATTAGATATTGATAGTGTAATAATTTTCTCGACTTATGGCTTACTATGTCTTGCATTGTGAGTTTATTTTATAGCTTACAACACGGATAATGTATTAGAGGATGTTGGAACTTATGTTGAGATTTTCGTTCTGGTGTGTAAATATTTGTTCTTTAGTAAGTATTTTTCCTGTTCATATATCCATCCCATTGTTGTCTGGCAGAAATTGCCTTAGAGCGATAAGACCGCCATTTGTACTTTTTTTTGTATTGTCTTTAAAACTGTCATTCTTTTTATTGTGTACAATAAATAATTAAATAAATAAAGAAGTGCCCTGCAATCTAAAGAGAGCTCACCGGAGAGAGAAATTTTGTGGGTTGCTAGGTGGAAAGAAATTATTGCAGTACTTACATACTCAAACGTAAATACATCTAGGAAATTAGGAGACTGTCCCGCCCTCACACCCGCCACTGCATCTCCTGTAAGCCAGGATCAACAGTGGCACGCAATGTGATGACACCAAGCATTGAAGCTCGGCGAGTCTCCGGGAATGTCTAACTTGTCTTTAACCCGCAACGAAATTAATCAGAAAGCTAAATTAATAGGAGGAGTTGGAAAAAAATAATGTCCACTTCCCTCCGTGCAAAACATTGAACTAAAGAGGTAAATAACCTCCCAAAAAGACTTTTACAGCCGGTGAAGCCAGCTGTAAAGCACCACGGAATTCATTATTACATTTAAATGGGATCTATTGTGTGAGCTGTTATACTTGATTCCAGTAATAGGTATGGCAAAAACGCCGGAAAGCACGGAAATTCGTCCTAGTCTCCACTAGGTCCATGTAATATACGACTCCGGATGATATCTGCATATTATCAAACATGATTTTACGCTCATTTTGCCAAATACTACACTCCCAAAGTATATGATGCGCGGACTGTTCATACTTGCAATTAGGTGTTGAACATGGGCATGCAGGCGAATCAACGAGCTTAAAAGAGTACAGTTTAGACTTAAAGTTACCATGGCCCGTAAGGAACTGTGATACGCAATAATCGACATCTAGCCAAGTCTTTGTCAAACGATCACGCACGCAAGGAAAATATTGGTATAAATGACGTCCCTTCAAAGATACCTCCCATCTATTTTGCCATTCGTCTAATAGTTCGCTATATACTACTGAAAGCGGTTTAAATAATCTGTCAACTTTTAAAAGTTCACGTGGAGTTAAAAAGCTTTTATCCATATTCTCCCTACTAGAGTAATACATGGCGGCGCGACGTTGCACCTCCAGATCGACTGGAAGTACACCCGCCAGGACAGGCAATGCTTCGGTACTAACAGTTCTATATGCCTTACACAAGAATATCAACGCCAAACGTAGTAAATCTAGGAAATTAGATAGTTTTTATAGGTTGACCGTTGACGAGAAAATGTTTGGAAAAGGAACACAATAGCGAATTCCTTACATCATGCTTAGATACATCCAGTACCAGCACGACTTGCTCCAGACATTGAGATAATATACTAGAGGGTACACTGCAAACAAAATGCTTGTAACAAAATGAAGGGTACCGTACCGCTCTTTCTATTTGCGTTTCCGTCACGCTCTCGCTTCACTGTGTACCCGTGTGCACGCACAATACGCAGAAGCTTTGTTCCCGATGTCCGCTCTAGTATACTACCTCAATGGCTCCAGAATAGTTATAATTCAAAACAAAACTCAGCGATAACCTCAAAACAAAATATTAAACTGCAAACCTTATTTATCTTCAGCAACAATCTGTATCAGCCCATATACGTCCCACTGCAGGGCACGGGCCTACTCTACAATCGAGACTACGATTGAGAGTGGTTAGGCCATATAGTCCTCCACGCTGGCCTAGTGCGGGTTGGCGGACTTACATACCATAGAAGTTCTTATAAATCGCTATGGTATGCAGGTTTCCTCACGATGTTTTCCTTCACCGTTTTAGTGCGTGGTGATTGACTATCAATACACACATGACTCCGAAAAGTCAGAGGTGTGCGCTGGGATTCGAACCCGCGACCACCGTGAACATGTAGGCAGCCGCGTCTAGTCCGTTTACCAACAGGCCACCACGCACTTTTGAGTCATTCAACAATAGCTTTAAAGTATCCTCAGGTGAGCATTTCCAACTATTTGCGTACAAAAGTCAGCGGCAAAAGTTCTCATTGAATGTAAAATATGGTTTCATTAGACAGAGCGAGAAGTCTTGAGCGGGGTGCTGTCGGCCATCGGACAAAGGTATTTTATTACAGCGCGCCTACAACTTCTGTCAAATGGAGAAACAAATATAGGAGTTATTTTATAAACATTTATCTTGTATTTTAGTTCAGTTTGTTTAATTGGACTTGACAATTGATAGCATTTGTAGCTTCGAAGGAACGATTATATATAATTACTGTATTTTGTCTATTTTACGAAAACATGAGGAGCGATAAGCACCAGCCTACCTCCACTGCTGGACGTAGACCAATTGCATGGCATTGAAATCGATTCTTGGAATCAATATGCATCCCTAAAATCATCAAATGTCTTCCTCTCCCGCAAACAGCAGTGGTTATGCACTGCTGTGTTCCGGTTTGAAGGAAATTGTAGCCAGAGTAACTATTGGACATAATGAGACTTAATATTTTATGTCTCAGCATGGTTAGCGCAGTGGAATGTAGTGTTTCTTTGTAAATTATTTTCTTGTTTAGTTTGCTACTGTCGCTGAGCAGTCGTATTGCTACCATCAGGGGAATGACATTTTCGTCTCGCCATTCATTGATATCAAAATGTATATTATATATTCAATAGGAATTCCGTTTTTTCTTTGATCTGTTTTTTATTAAACCATAATCTATACGTAACTTAAAAGTACTAATTGAACAATTATAGCTAATGACTTCTTTCGATAAAGATTTAGGTTGCTGACCCATTTCTCTATGCCATTACCCCAAAATAATCGTCCAGCCCAGTCATCAAGCCAAACTGACCCTCAGCTGAAATAGAACGACCGCCATTTATAGAAAAACAAAGCTTGCGTTATTACTATAATCTATTAGGATCGCGATGGGGTATCTCATTGATTAATTCCCCGATTTATGATTTGTTGTTTCAAGGGATAACTCGGCCTACTACATTTTCTGACATGTTTGGGTTTATATGATTTCTGATGCTTTATTGAAAATTGATTTTAGCGAAGTGGTTAGGACCGCAGGTAGTGTAGTTATTTTTGTCAATTTTCGGCATTGACCAGTTCGACCATTGTCCTATAGGAAATCGATATTTAATGTTGTATTCCAATTGGTGTGATTGATTGGCAGTAACCCAATTACTCTTTTTCCTTCTAACGTCTTTGTTTCCTTTTCTTTATAATTTTACTATACGTACGTAATGTATGTGTGATGAAACTATTGTGGATATTCATGGCCGCATTAGTTACTTCTTTTCCTTATGTGTTGGACTGCAAAAAGTCGATTTGGAAAACCAGATTCATGCACATAGTAAAAACATTAAACGGCGGTGTCGGTGCAGTATTTGTATTGAAAAGCTGAGATCTTGGGTTCAAATCCCGGGTCGGACAGTGATAGTGGAATTTTCTATTTATTACCAGGCCGGAGTCATGAATTTGTGCCCGATATAGCAATAGACTTGCTCTCTATCACATCGTATGACGGAAAATATGAGGCGAAATGTGGATGTCCTGTTATCACCCTTCTGGAAAAAACGCGTGAGTTTATCTATATAATATATATGCAAAAACATTAGAATGCATGCCATTTTCGGAAGACGTAATTTAATGGTTTCGAAGCGTGGAAAATTGGATGCTAATACAAATGCCAGAAGCACATGTTGCAGATTGCGTACGGAACGTTTTATTATAACTAATCTCCTTTGAATATCTTTTGGCCGCTGATATGAGATGGGGTTATCAGTACACTTGGATACACTTGGTGTAGTTATATTTCCGTACATTATGCATAATCTAGTGTATTATTGTTTTATCGTAGATGTTTATGAACGAGTTGATATTAGGACAGTATTATCTATCACAATTAATATATAATAAAGATAAGCTATTAAATATATATAATTAATTATTCTGCCTGTCACACTTTCAAAATAGGAGGATTTCGTCAGATTTTGGTATTCAGGATGGTGCTAAATACCGACATATTTTTATTTTTTCAAATTTCGCATATTATGTACAGGTACTAATTTTGAAAGATACAAATAAGTTATATACTTGGTTTGTTATATTAGCACGATAAAGTTACTATAATCCACTATAGTTAATCCACCAGTTACAAATAGTAATCAGAAAGTTAAATTTCTGGCGATTTAGTTTGCTTACTCACATATAGTTTATATTGGCCTACATTTTTCGACATGGGACAATTTGCCGGCATTCAATTTCATATTTTATGTTTTATGACGGCATAATTTTTCTCAGGTAGGAAAATCTAATTACAAGCACTTTGCAGGGAGACGCGTTGAGGTATGGCAAGGTATCAAGGGGAGGGGGGAGATTCCGACCTGCGTGCCGACTAAAATGACGGGCTATTGCATTCAACCGTAGCCGAGGCTAAAATATTTCTATAGACGCGTTTACACCGTACAAGACTTGCCTGTTGCATATAAGCTTAAGACAATATTTCTTTTTTTATTGAATGGTGAGACGAACTAGTTAATAATAAGCTATTCACTTGATGGTAAGCGGTACGATCGCTCATAGACAAAGCTGAAAACCACCGTGGATTACAAAGCAAAGCATTTCACTGCACTCGCTATCCTGAGATATAAGGTAAGGTTGAGTCCTAACGAAGAACTTGGACGGATTAAATGGTCCTTTACTTCATGGTATATGAGGATAGCAAAAAAATATCAATAATTCAGACGCATTTGATAAGAAGTGAGTTACACTCGCAGAAAAAATCTTAAATAGATACATATATCTGTATCAGCCTACATACGTCTCAATATAGAACACGGCCTTCTCTACATTCGGAAGTACCATTAGAACTGGTTACACTACCACGCTGGTCTATTGTATGTTGGCGGACTTATAGCATAGAAGTTTTTTCATATCACTATGGTAAGCAGATGTCCTCACGATGTTTTTCTTCGTCATTATAATACGTGGTGATTGACTCAATACACACATGATTCCGAAAAGTTAGAGGTGTGCTATAGGATTTGAACCCGCGATCAGTCTGGTCATGTTGGCAGCCGCGCTTGGTCCATTTAACAGCTGGCACTTAACTGCGAAATGGTAAAGACACAAAGTTAAATAATGTAATAATAGTTATCTACTTATAATTATTGCTGTAAGGGTTAAAGCAGACAGCAAAAGTTGTTTTGAAATATCAACTGTGTATTTTAGTATTTAACTGTGCTAATTAACCCTAGCTTTGCTAACTTTTAAATAAACCCCAGTTCTAGGAATAAAATTGTGTATTTATTACAAGCTTAAGGGTTACAAAACTACGTAAAAGGAATATTTAATTACATAGGCCTAGATTTATTACTGGTACTTTTTAGTGATAGCTTATTTAATAGATATAATTTATGATAAATCTAAGTAATATTAGATTTGCTAATACAAAATACAATGAAATCAAATAAGAATAATTTTGAATTAGTCTAGAAAGAATTAGAGACAGTATATCTAGAAATAATTAGATTAAAACATTTTTGTCAAGTTATCCAATACACGCTTTAGGCCAGCGTGGTGGACGCCTAACCCCTCTCAATCGTGCTGTCGATTTTAGAGGAGGCTTTTGCCCTGCAGCGGGACGTATATAGTTTGACCGAATACAATACAATATTTATTTAATTTATTTACACTAACAAATACAAAAGGAATCACATCCATAAAAAGTTGAATTAGCGGTCTTATCGCTGAAAAGTAATGACTTACAAATAAACATGGGATGGATTTAAGAATAGGTTAAACAGAGGGCAGTCTAAAGTGTAAAGGATAGAACCTACCTAGAAAGAAAAAGTAGTGCAAATACGAATAATTTAATAAAATCACAAATAATAAAAATCATAAATAAACAAATGATGCAATATAAACATATAATATAATCATATATATCAAATACGTAATTTTAATTGCAACTTTATAATTCAGTATAACTTGGCAAAAAAGTGCGATGCGGTGACAAGTGGCATCAAAGAAGAACAATAATGATAACACTATTAAAAATGTCATTGTGTTCATTGAATAATTTTAATACATCAGCATTTCTATACATTTTTGGACGGATTTTGTTTGTTTTGTGATTTAAAATAAGAGACTAATAATTACAATAATGATTAAAAATAACAAGTATATCGGTTTGCCATATTAATCGTTAATGCGATCTTAGCGCCCTCATTAAAAACATTTTTTTTGCCATGCTATAGATAAACTTTTTTGTTATTTCCTATAGAATAGTTATCCGTCGCTGTATGGAGTAATAAAAAGAAAGAGATAATTATCATTAAGATCAATCAGCTGGGACACATGTGTCTCGAGATCTAATTTACCCCAATCCGCTTTGTCGTCGCATAAATATTCTAGGAGACTTCGTCGAAGGTTCCGAGTGCCCTTTGTGGGATTACTGTTGTCCTGTTTAGTGCAATACCAACGTGTTTCATTCTGCCTCATTCACGGATACGAAGCTAAATGGATGCCGTATATAACCACGTATCCAAACGAAGCATAATTACATTTGTCGTGGTAGGAACGTCATTTGTGAGAGGCCACCAGATTGGGAACCATCGCAATGTCTATTTCTCCCATCAAACAGCACTGTTTGTATGTTCTGTGTTCCGGGTTGAAGGACATTGTAGCCAGACTACTGGATATGTTGAGACTTACATCTTATGTATCAGTATGGCGAGCGCAGTAGACCAGTATCCAAGCATTGCTTTGTATTCATGTAGGATTTGAATGTTAACCCCTGGCTTGTCGTAAGCGCCATTTTGTGTCCTTGAATTAAAATAGCCCCTATTTCAATAACGTTAGGTTGCTTTATTGCTTGAAGTCCGACGAACCTGAGCGCGGTTCATCCGACGGTCCAGGGGTTAAGAAGAAAGATGAGTAGAATGAAACGTTACACGAATGACTGATATGGAACGTGGTTTGTGTGAAAGAGATGACTAATGAAAGTATTTAAGATGGAAAGAGTAAGAGGATGAATGATATAGATGTTGAAGTATGCAAGGACGGAATAGAAGAGAACAGTCTGGAAGACGACGGAAGACGTGGAAGACGTGGAAGACGCAGAGGACGGCTGAAGAGTGAAGACGAGTTTTAAGACGATAATATATTTAATATTACCAAGATGATCTTTGTTTAATTTGACCCCTTACGGAACTATTCCCACATTCATGGTGTTGTTTGGTTTTACTACTGTCCATGGGCAGTCGTATCGCTTACCATTAAGCGATGTATTTAATTCTACGATGTTTTAATTGTGTCAAGTGGTATGAAACCACCGTCTGCCATTCGATGTTTTATCTAGATGGCATTACGCTTAACATTAGATGTATTTAGCTATCGAGTGTTTTGTCCTTTTCAAACGGGTTTGGAAGTAAGTTTGAGCGAAGAAGAACATTAAGCAATAAGGCCATAAGAAAATTTCATATAAAAATAAGAATATGGTACATTCGATCACAACAAACTCACACTTTGTTCACAAAGAAGGAACTTGCGACATCTATGTAAATTCAAGTCTGTGGTCTCATGTCAACACTACAGCGTGATCCATTAGCCTCGACTCCGTGAATTTAAGTGAAAACTAACATTGAGAGATTAGCTATGAGCGCCGAGTTAAAGTCTGTTAGTTTTACGCGAATGACATTTAACTGGCTTTGCTATTTTGTTTTTGTTGCCACAACACCTGGGGGTAAATACTCTTTGGAGTACGATCTGAATCTAATTGGCTGTCAAAAGATGTTTATTTGTTTCGCTAAGTATGCCGGATTTTTATATTTATACGTTACAAATCTTAACACTACAGTACAGTATATGGTCAATATTTTATAAATACTACTTTATTCTTATTAATGATTACTATGATTTTTTCCCAGACATAAATCGTACAAAATAAAACGCCAGATCCTTTTCAATATCTTTTTTTTTAAATAACACCCAACAGTCACATACATAGTCCTAACCCCACAGTAAGATCGAGTCTTGTGTCGTGGGTATCAGGAACTACGAGAGACTTTTCGGTCTCACAAACACCCAGACCCGGAAGAAATATTTGTGGGCCGCACAAACATTTCTTTCGGTGCGGGGATCGAACCCGCGGCCACTCGTTTCACAGGCGGCGTCTAACCAACTGCGCCACGGAGGCTGTCAATATTTAAACTGTGAATTCGTGGAAGGACATTATTTTTAAGAATCAGTATTTGTAGAAGATTCAGAATAGTTAGCGCCATCTATCGAGACTTTAAGCAATCGTCGCGCCGCTTGTTCTATAAATTCAGCGTGGCGACCAGCCAATGGCGTCATGGCTTCATGACGCGATGCAGGCCTGCGCCAATGCGCAGTGCCGCTCGCGGCGTGTGCAGCGCCCTCTACACCGCGTCGGATTGGTCGGCGCTTGCGCGGCAGCCAACCAGCGCGGAGCATTGTGGCGTGTTCGGGACCGCGCCGGGAGCTGCGGCGTGGTTGGGGGCCGCGCCGGGAGTTCGGAAGAAGACGAGTCCTACGCACACAACTCGCAACAATTTTACTATAGTTTGTTCTAATTTATGACGGGTGTAAAATTTTATAAAATAAATGAATTAACATCACATTGTACATTTTGGTCATTTTACATTTTGGACCTACGAGCCGAACGACTGCCACGCTTCCTGACCAGAGGTACCACACTCCAGAAGGTGAGAGTTGGACAGCGGGACGCGAGACGAAAGAAAAAAGACAACGGGTGGTTGACGCAATTTTGGTGAGGTGATCCAACCAGATTCCCCCCCAAGCCCATCCTTTTCGCATGTCTGATACTCTGCCTGTGTTCAAATTCCAGTGCTTGCTATATCCACGCATGTGCCTGCTTGTGCGTCGCAGAGGTGTGCTTTCTACTCAGCTAGCTCAACCACGTGTGGCTACGTGCGCGTAAAACCGTAAGTACCTGCCCGTAAATTATCCGAAATGGCTACCGATCCCAGTGTCGACGTAATTATTAAAAATTTAAAGAGAAAACGCGGTTCTATTAAGTGTCGATTAACGCATTTTAGAAAGTTTGTAGATTCATTCGAAAACATTAAGTTATCCGAAATCGAAAAGGCAGAACTGAAATTGCGCGTAGTAGGATCACAAAACTTGATGAATGACTTTAATAGTGTCCAGACACAACTTGAAGATATGAGTTCGGAGTTAGAAATAGAATCACAGCTTGTAGCACGAGAAGAATTCGAGCGCGAATACTATTCCATTTTAGCAGTAGCCGAATGCCTTACGACAACGTCAAAATCGTGTGAGATCGAGTCTACCAGCACTTCCGGTGCAAACGCGAAATCAAACTGCATCAAGTTACCCACGATAATGATTCCTAGTTTCGATGGTTCATATGAAAATTGGTTAGAGTTCCGAGACACGTTCTTATCATTAGTTCATAATTGTGAAACAATCACAAAAATACAAAAATTTCATTATCTCAAGTCGTCACTCAAAGGCAATGCAAAAACCGTCATAGACTCCTTAGAATTTTCTTCAAATAACTACGACGTAGCCTGGGAGCTACTTGTAAACAGATTCGATAACACAAAATTACTTATTCAAAATCACGTAAAAGCTATATTTTCTATTCAATCCTTAAACAAAGAATCTCCAACTCAATTAAGAAAACTTATCGATACCATTTTACGTAACTTACGTGCGTTGAAACTTTTAGGCCAGCCTACTGAGTACTGGGACACGTTAATTATATATATTATAGTAACAAAGTTAGACCAGATCTCTGAGCGCGAATGGGAACAACATAAGCATACCTTGTCCAAAAGTGAAGGGGATTCTAAAACATTAATAAGGCTAGACGATTTGTTAGAATTTCTAAGGGGTAGAGCCGATATTTTGGAAACACTTATCATATCGCATAGCAAATTAGGCTCACAAAGCTCGACTGACACTAAAAAACATACATTCACATCTCAAAATCAGTCTAAATACTCACAAGTACACTGCAACGTAGTTACAAATAAAAGACACGCAAAAACGACACACAAATTTAAATCTTGCATGATGTGTGACGCGCAACACCCACTATATTCATGTCAAAGATTTTTAGACTTAAAAGCAGAAAACAAGTTAAAATTCATAAAAGATAAACAGTTGTGTATAAACTGTATGCGTCCTGGCCACACTGTTAATACTTGTATGTTCGGGCCATGTCGGAAATGCGACAAAAAACACAATTCATTAATTTGTGACGCAATCAAAGAAATTAACGCGCATACATTAATACTCGCGGCTGACGACACCAAGAGTAGTACGATTACGAGTTCCGATAATACGCTCGTTCACTCGTTAAATGCACAATCTGTTCGCAGTTACACGAGCACAGATGACACGCCGACAACAAAAGTAGTTTTGTTATCAACGGCTATCGTTGAATTGTCCAGCCAGTCAGGGGTTTACTACCAGGCACGCGCAGTCCTCGACAGTGGTAGTGAACGCTCCTTTATTACACAATCTCTGGCTAACAAGCTAAACACGCAAAATTTACAGTCCACTCAACATATACACGGTGTAGGTAACTCAATAACACAGTGCACTAAATCCTGTATTATTAATTTGAAATCACGTAATGGTAGTTTCAACGCACGCATTCAATGTTTAATTCTACCACAAATTACATCTAAATTACCTACAATATCTTTATGTAAAAGTAAGTTCATTATACCCGATAATATTAATCTCGCAGACCCGAACTTCTATAGTAGTCAGCCTATAGATTTGTTGATAGGTGCGGATTTGTTTTGGGAACTAATAACAGATGGAAAAATGCGCTTAAAGGCGGGCCCTTTCCTCCAAAACACGCAACTTGGTTGGATTGTGTCGGGTTCGATTCCTTATATACACAAAGTGATGTCAACTATTAACTGTCATTTCGCGCAATCTATAACCAGTGACGTTGACTCATTAAATCAGATTTTACGCAGATTTTGGGAAATTGAAGAATTACCCAACAGTTCCGACAACGTAGGCAACCCTGAGGAGCGTGCGTGTGAGGAACATTTTACGCGATCGATGAAACGAGATGTTGACGGGCGGTTCAGGGTTCGATTCCCGTTCAAACATTCACCAACACTATTAGGTGAATCTCGTCAACAAGCCGAACGCCGATTTTACGCTTTAGAGAGGAGATTTCAACGTGATCCTTTATACAAGAAATATTACACTGAATTTATAAATGAATATATTAATTTGGAGCATATGAGTCTTGTACACACGTATGGTACACCTCATTATTTTTTACCGCATCATGGAGTGTTTCGGGAACACTCTACTACTACCAAATTACGTGTAGTATTCGATGCCAGTGTGCCTACCACCTCTGGGATCTCTCTAAACGACTTACAAATGGTTGGACCTGCTATACAAGGCGATTTACTTGCAATTTTACTCAGGTTTCGCGAAAATAGGTACGTTGCTTGTGCTGACATAGAGAAGATGTATAGACAAGTGATTTTAGAAAGGGATGAACGAGACTTGCAGCTTATTTTATGGCGCGACAATCCATCGGAACCCCTACGGATGTATCAGTTAAATACTGTAACATATGGTACCACTTCCGCACCCTTTCTTAGTTGCAGGTGTTTAAAACAATTAGCCATTGAATGCGAAGTTCCGTACATAAAGGAAACCATAAATAATTGTTTTTTTGTTGATGATTTAAGTTGTAACAGCAATGATATCACTCAATTAATTCAAATATGTGAAGGTACAGCAAAACTTTTGAAGTCAGGAGGTTTTCATCTTCGTAAATGGATTTATAACTTCGACCGTGCGAACCTTTATAATTCTGACAATATGAAATGTTTAAATTCGGATCGCAGTGATATGACGAGGCCGCTTGCCATTGATAACCAAGGTCAAAATAAAATGTTAGGTTTGGGGTGGAACAATAAATCGGATTGTTTAGTGTTTTATTCCCAAACTGAAGACGAAACAAATGACGTTATATTTACTAAGCGAAACATACTATCTAGAGTATCACAAATATACGACCCATTAGGTTTAATTAGTCCAGTAATCACCATAGCAAAGGTATTAATTCAAAAATGTTGGTTATTGAAGTTAGACTGGGACGAACCGGTTCCACAAGATGTCACGCTAATTTGGTCGCGATTTATTAGTTGTTTGCCATATTTCAACTGTATACGCATACCGCGTCATATTATGTGTATCGAGCCTTCTGCTGTAGAACTACATATTTTTTCTGACGCTTCACAAACTGCATATGGAGCTTGTGCATATATACGTACTCTCAATAGTGCTTCTATCGTAACAACGCGCCTGTTGTGTTCTAAGGGCAAAGTAGCTCCAACAAAACCTATTACTATACCGAGGTTGGAGCTATGTGGCGCATTATTAAGCGCGCGATTATTCAAACGAATAAACGAAGCATTGCGTTGCAAGTTTGATAGAATTGTATGTTGGACAGATTCTACTATTGTCCTAGGATGGTTAAGCATGCACCCAAATTCACTTAAACAGTTCGTTCAAAGTAGAACCGCGGAAATTCATAGTTTAACAAGCGAGTGTTTGTGGCGTCACGTAAGTGGCAAACAAAACCCTGCAGATCTAGTCTCACGAGGATTGTATTTAGATGCGCTCAGCACATCGGAATTGTGGTGGAAGGGCCCCGAATTTCTGCACGATGCTAACTTTAGCGTACCGGGTGTTTGCGACTCCAAGTATAATTTTGATTTACCGGAATTAAAATCAACTAATGTTTTGTGCCAACTAGTTAATCAAACAAACGATGTAGTTTTGTTTCCATTTTCAAATTTTTCTCAGTACATGCGAATGAAGCGCGCAGCGAGTTATATGTTACGATTTATATACAATGCTCAAAATAATAATAATAGACGCACAGGCTTATTGACAATTGACGAACTAAACAATGCTGAGTTACTTTTAGCAAGGTTAAGTCAACAAGAATCCTTTTCCGATAGTTATGAAGCCCTTCTCAACAAGAAATCTATAAAAGGTCCACAATTGTTAAAGCTTCATATATTTTTGGATAAGGGTAATTTAATTCGCGTTGGGGGACGTATACAAAATTCACGAGAATTTGATTACGACAAACGGCATCCTATCTTATTACACGCTAAACATCGCTTTACTTTTTTACTATGCCAGTATGAGCATCAACGAATGATGCACGCAGCACCACAGTTACTTCTATTTACGTTAAGGGAGTGCTGGTGGCCGATAGGAGGTCGCAACCTTGTTAAAAGTGTCGTTCATTCTTGCGTAAAGTGCGCACGACATCGTGCAATTATACCCAACCCACTAATGGGGAATTTACCAGAAGAACGCTTAATGCCCGGGTTTCCGTTCTTGCGTTGCGGAGTGGACTACGCGGGACCCATGTTTATCTTAAATCGGAAGGGTAGAGGCGCTCGGTTATTTAAGGCTTATATCTGTATTTTTATCTGCTTTGCGTCACGCGCGGTGCACATAGAGCTGGTGACTGATCTCACAACAGATGCTTATTTATTAGCGCTCAAACGTTTCATTTCTCGACGTGGGAAACCCATTGAAATGTATTCTGATAATGGGCGCAACTTTGTCGGCGCTATGAATGAATTTGCAAAATTTTTGAAATCTTGTTCGGACAATATAAGAGAGTATGCTATTTCACAGACCATTCGTTTTAAAATGATGCCTTCTTACTCTAGCCATTTTGGAGGTTTATGGGAGGCGGGTGTAAAGAGTTGCAAGTACCATCTGCGCCGCGTGGTAGGTAACGCGCATTTGACATATGAGGAGCTAAGCACGGTATTGTCACAAGTAGAGGCCATCTTGAATTCGCGACCTCTTTCCCCTATGTCCACCGACCCACATGACTATCTTCCTCTTACTCCATCTCATTTTCTGGTCGGCCGCCCACTAACTGCACCGACAACTGCTGACGTTCAGGATGCCCCCGCCAGTGGAATTACCCGATATCAAAGGGTAGAACAGTTACGACAACACTTTTGGAACCGTTGGGCTAAAGAGTATATCTCGGAGATGCAGATCAGGACCAAGTGGTACAAACAAAAGGGCGGCTTAGAAGAAAACATGTTAGTGCTCATCAAAGAAGACAATTTACCACCACTCAGATGGAGTCTAGGACGAATAATTAAAACTTATCCTGGCAGGGACGGCATCTCCAGGGTTGCTGATGTACGCAAGGCCGACGGGATCGTTAGGCGAGCATTTTCGAAGTTATGCCCGCTTCCACTGCACGACTAACTACGCTAACGCCGCTTCATGCAGATGCTACGCAATCCTGCCATATTGGTCGAAACTTTTGGAACCTACTGCTTCCAAGGCCCGGGAGTATGTAGAAGATTCAGAATAGTTAGCGCCATCTATCGAGACTTTAAGCAATCGTCGCGCCGCTTGTTCTATAAATTCAGCGTGGCGACCAGCCAATGGCGTCATGGCTTCATGACGCGATGCAGGCCTGCGCCAATGCGCAGTGCCGCTCGCGGCGTGTGCAGCGCCCTCTACACCGCGTCGGATTGGTCGGCGCTTGCGCGGCAGCCAACCAGCGCGGAGCATTGTGGCGTGTTCGGGACCGCGCCGGGAGCTGCGGCGTGGTTGGGGGCCGCGCCGGGAGTTCGGAAGAAGACGAGTCCTACGCACACAACTCGCAACAATTTTACTATAGTTTGTTCTAATTTATGACGGGTGTAAAATTTTATAAAATAAATGAATTAACATCACATTGTACATTTTGGTCATTTTACAGTATTAAAAGCGTAATATATTTAAAGCTTTTTATTGTTTTATACCAGGAAACACAATCAAAAGGACACATATTTCCAAAGTGCACCAGCGATTAGTAGGGGTCCCACAGGAATTAGTTCATTTATATGTAGATTGTCGCATTTACTTTCAATTAGCTAATAAGTAAACTGTAAGGGACGCGTTAACGTATCCCATTAGAACGTTTAACAATTCAGCTGATGGGTTTGGTTTTAATATTACAGAATGCGGAATATAGTCAAAGCTATTGTTAATTATAATGGGATACTCAAAACACCATTAAACGGCTTTTTATTTTTAAGGAAAAATAAAATGCTTTTTCTACAATTTAACCCAACCCAACTCTACAAACAAGCCAGTGGTTAAGCCAAACTAAGCTCCAATAACTCTTTTTAATCTAACTTCCAGACTAAATTCCTAGAATTTTTACCCCATTCTAGAGAAAATTAAGTAAAACACAACATAACTGCTCTAAATGGGGCAATAATAAAAAGTTTCGCCAACGTAAATAACCACTACTTCAACGAACTAAATGTTAATTATCAACTCGCTCATTTTTGCAAATACTCGCATAATGCTGGAAATGGGAACGAGAAAAACATTTTAAGTATAATTAAGTCATGCGAGTACAGTTATTGGCTCATATCCCTTTTAAAACGTACTACACGGAGGTAAAATTAAGCTGTTATATTTTAAGGATCTTAAAATAAATAATGCCTAAGAAATATCTTTCAGGCATAAGCAAATATACAACTAACCTAATCCCCAAATATCAATCGAACTGCCGATTGTAAAGAATTTCCGGGCTCAGCAGTGGGACAGTTATGGGCTGACGAAATGCAGCCATACAATATTGACACATCCGTGGCGCAGTTGGTTAGACGCCAGCTGTGAAACGAGAGGCCGTGGGTTCGATCCCTGCATTGAGACAAACGTTTGTGAAGACCAAAAGATTTTTTCACGGGTGTTTGGGCCAGCAAAGAAGTCTCTCGTAGTTTTTGATGTCTACGACACAAGACTTAATTGATCGTAATGTAGGGGCCCTACTCTGAAAATCCGAAATGAAGTTCGAATCTTCGGAAGATCGAAGTTTATGACGATACAAATGTACCTACTCTGTCAATGTTCGGATTCGTATAACGTACGTCGTAACCATAAGTCTATGTAGATTCATTCGTATCGTCATAAACTTCGATCGTCCGAAGATTCGAAATTCATTTCGGATTTTCAGAGCAGGGCCCTAGGGAAGACGATGTATGTGACTATTAGGCGTATTTATTTATTAATACAATATCAGACTCTTACAAATGTCCTCAGGTTAGCATAAACGACCTAAATGACGTGACAATTCAAAGTATCTTATGCCTTTAAAAAGTTTACTCCCCGTCGACAATGCGACTTTATCAACACAATTCAGGATCGATCTCAACCGGTGGCCTCGACGAGAGCGGAGAAATTTTCAAGGCCGTTTGGAAGTGTTAATCTCGGATTGCGGTTATATTGTTGTCATGCAACATGACAATGGAGTTGTCATTTTGGTCAACTCCATATTTGAAATTGAAGCGTAAGAAAATACAGAATTTGCCTTCCATTCGTGATACATGTTGTAATCTTTTTTCTAGCAGCGAATGGCGAGACGAGCGTGCCATTTGCCTGTTGGTAAGCTATAAGACCGCTTATGGATAGTAGCAAAAGCAAACACCATGAATTACAAATCCACGCTTTGCATTTAAAAGTTCATTGCGCTCGCCATCCTGAGACATAAGCTGTTAAGACTCTATAAATCTAGTAGTTGTTGTGGCTAAAATATCCTTCTAACCGGATCACAACAATGCAGTTACATTGCTGTTTGACGGGAGAAATTGAGATTGCGGTGGTACCTACCCAGGCAGCCTCTAATATATAAGAGACCTCCCAGTATGTTACTTCCTCATACATTTAGAAGAGAAAGTCCTAGTAAACGGGATTAACATTTAACATCCAGTGTGTCATTTTATTTTCTTCCTCAACTTGATCAAATCCCCGATCCACGAGTTTAAATCAAAGAGAAATCATGAAGTTACTTTGTGATGTAAATTAGTTAGAAATAATCTACCTTTTACTTACTATTACAACAGTTCGACTAAACTAACTAAAAAGTTAATTATACAGGGTAGGTATATTCAAACTGCGACCGAATACGAATCCAGGTTACTCTGTATGTTCATAGTTCTCATAGCTTAATAATAATGCAGTGACTTACTTACGCTGTACTGGGATCGATCTGTTATCACAGACAGGACTATTGCTGCCAATAAGTCTGATGTTGTGATAATAGATCGATTGGCCTGCCGTGCTATACTTGTTCGACGATAATCTTGTAAAAGATGCAAAAAAGAATAGTATAAATATTCAGACTGGGCACACGAGGTAACTGACGGGTATGGGATGTCGACTTAACAATAATTATTGTCCCGATCGTCGTTTCTGCTCATGGGTTATATCAAAGAGTCTCGACCAACATCTATAGTGGCTCTCAATTGGCTGTTGGGTCAAGAGTCAAATACAGAAGCATTAGGCAGTAGGACACGCCACACATTGTATTGTTCCTCACTTTGTCTCCCTAACCGCCAGTGGCTTGGGTCTTTAGCTCCACCACCGGAAGGCGGAGGGTAAATAATTTTTTTTTATATGTATATTTTTAATAAACTATACACGTAAAAATAAAAAAATAAAGGATAAATCATATAAATATAATAATAATGCAATTTTTTAATAAAAAACAAAATGAATAAGAAAACAATCCAATACAAGAAAATAGGAAATATTAATTAATATTTTCTATTTTCTTGTAAAGTATGGTTTTTCTTATTTATGTTATTTTTTTCATTTTTGCTATTTGTACCAACAATAAACTTTTCTTTGTTTATCTTTTCAGTTACTTTGATGCGATAACATAAAAATACTTATAAACACATGCAGAAACACTCAATGTACCGCAGGAACATACTTGTAAAGGAAAAATATATTTAAGGGTTATTTTTGAAGGCAGCCGCCGCTGTTTATTTAGGTTGATTGTTAATTTTTTAAAGTAGATTTAAATAACACGCAAGTTGATTTTTTCATTGTGGCGACGGGTTTCTGTAATTATGTTACGAGAGATAACAAAACCTCGATTTTCCCCTCGGTTTTGTAAATAAAAGTTGCTGGAAACGTGGGAGTGTAATTTTTGCTTCATTTGAGAATTGTAGTCTCAAGTTTTTTTAATTGTGAACTGAAGATTTTTGAGTGACCTACTGAATTGGGGTACGTCTATATGTACTAAGAAATAAATTAAGGAACTTTAAACATTTTTATTTATTTTATTCAATCACCACGCACTTTAACAGTGAAGGTAAACAACGTAAGGAAACTTGCAAACCATAACGATTTGTAAGAATTTTTATATATTTTTTTTATTTTTTATTGCATTGAATGGCGAGACGAGCATGCCGTTTGCCTGATGGTAAGCGATGCGACCGCTCATAAACAGTAGCAAAACCAAACAAAACTTTGAATTATAAAACAATGCTTGGCATTCCACTGCGCTCGTCATCCTGAGACATAAGATGTTAAGTTTCAATATGTCCAGTAGTTACTCTGGCTAAAATGTCCTTCAATTCGAAACATAACAGTGCATTTAAACTGCTGTTTGACGGGAGAAATAGACATTGCGGTGGTACCCACCCAGGCAGCCTCTTACATATGAGAGTCCTACCACCAGTATGTATGGCATGTAAAGTCCGCCAACCCGGACTAGGCCAGCGTGATGGACTATATGGCTTAACTACTCTCAATCGTTCTCTTGGTTGTAAAGGAGGCCCGTGATTTGCAGTGAGATGTATATAGGCTGATACAGATACAGAAAAAAATAACAAAATAGTAAATACATGTACCTACATAAACTGAACCTAGATTATTATTCACATTAACAACATACATACATCTCTTTACAAACAAAACATACTTTCACCAAATACCTCAAATATTGAAAATAAAATAAAATTCCTCTCTGAAAATATTTAAACTACTTTATAAAAAAGAGCGATCGAGTTACGTGGGTTCGAATTGAAGATCGGGCAGGTCACATTTGGTAGTCAAAATATTGAATCTATCCCGTATCTTCGAGTGATCCGGCTTGTGTTGCTTTTAGGAAATTAAATTGGAAAGCTTGAGGCTTGAAAACTTTAGAGTAGAAATAACTAGTAAACAGAAAATGTTACGATCTTGTGGTAAATTTAGGATAGAATCTGTCAATAAAACGTTTTGGTGTAATGTGTCCATTGTTGAAGTTATTAGGGCACAAAATTATTATTATTGCTAGGTCTTTCATTTATGAGAGGCCGTCTGGGAAGGTTTATTTCTTCCGCTAAACAGCAGTGTAAACTAAATGTACTGTTGTATTTTGGTTTGAAGCATATAATAGCCAGAGTGACTACTGGACATATTGACACTGAGTATATCATATCTTAGGATGGCGAGCGCAATGAAATTTTAATTGCCTTGCATGAATGGTGTTGTTTGCTTTTGCTGCTGTTCCTGAGCAATCGTATCGCTCACCATCGCCTCGCAATTCTTTGCAATAAAGAAAAAAATATATTTTACACACCTTTGGATTTCAATTCAGAATTTTTAAGAGCATTAGGTTACTAGGCCACGATTTACAAATAACTGAGCGTAGACATTACCTAGCACAGAATGGGATAACGAAAAAATAGAAAGGAAATTATGTTTTTTAAGTGAAATTTCTTTAAGGACGCTTTTTTTATTGCAGTGAATGGCAAGACGAGTAAGCCGTTCGCTGATGGTAAGCGATACGACCGCTCATAAACAGTAGCAACATTCCACTGCGCTCGCCATCCTGAGACACAAGATGTTAAGTCTCAATATGTTCAGTAGTTGCTCTGGCTACAATGTCCTTCAATCCGAAACACAACAGTGCATTAAAGCAGTGTTGTTTCACGGGAGAAATAGACATTGCGGTGGTACCTACCCAGATGGCCTCGTACATATGAGAGACCTACCACCAGTGACTTGACTATACATATACACTAGTTTATAGGTAACGGCCTAAAAACGGCAAGAGAAATAACCATACTAATAAGTGTGTAGTCTTATTTAATTTTAGTTTGGTCCAAAAACATAATAAATCGTCTGGATATGGTTTATTGTTACCTGACGTTGATTTTAATTTTAATTTTTTTTGCTATATTTCGTAGTTCGAAATTCAAATGTACACATATAAGTATGAGCAGGATCGGCCAATTTTGGCCTGTGATTTTTTTGGTACCTGTATCTAGTATATATTTCATCGAAGGATCTCATTTTTAGTAGGCAACTCACACACTCGTCTTCTTTATTATCCAATATAAATCTGCTCTAGCAAACTCCTAAAATAGATTCACATGTCTCGTACAATTTAGATTTGAATATATCCGTGTATGATGGATGTTCAAGGCAGCGCGATCCATAAAACATATATTGTAATATGTAATACAGAACCCCCTGCTCTCATTCGATTGATATTGAAAGATTGTCGCGTGATGTAGGGTGACGTAAAGTGATAGATGAGGACAATCCCTTCTCGATACATTACTGGATAATTGGCGCTTGTTGTAAATCACCATGATATAGAAATATAACGGTTTTGTGTAATTTGAACGGTGTTTTGGTTTTAGAAGAACTAGTGGTCGCCTAGCGGTCGAAATTCGACCAAATCAAGAAGAGAAAAAGTTTTTACCTGTATGATGATTTTGTTATTCTGATAATTCGTGCACATTTAAATGTACGTATCTCTCAAAATCACTAATTTATCCTGAAGTATATGGAACTACTGAAATCGTAAACTTATAGCGCGCCATCTTACGGCTCCCGCGGGCCCCATATCGCTCCCGTCCGCACCACGGGCTCCCGTACCATACCGTGCCTATGGGTTGCGCCCGCGCTCACACCCCGTCGCCCTTCGAGAGTGTCGAGTCGGTTGTTGTCCGGAATAGACGCGTGCGCGGGCGTGGCCCGTGTGCTCTTCCGCGGTTGTCGATGTAGTAGTGTGTTACTTAGTTTCCGACAATATAGTTTATTCGCGAAGGTGGTCTTTTAATCCATTTAGTTCCTATCCCGTGACCGGCACTCCTCAACAAAAATAGGTATTACGTATCCCCGATAAGTGGCTGCCCAACGTTCGGCTTCGAACTTGCCGTTATAATTATTGTTATTATAGACAATCGAGTTACCTATTTTCTTTGTGTTGTTGAGTGAACATTTAGTTCTGATCCAAAGTGTACAGTGTACCTACGTAAATAACGTTATACGACGTATCACGGTATTCGGACTGCTCCACGCCGTGAACGTGAACGTGAACGTGAATGTTCGAGAGTTCGAGCCACGAGTAAATACACGTTAACTCGTGTCGTCATACCACAAAAGGGACGATAAGTATACATCATTTCTTATGATTGAGTGTTAAATGTATTGCTATGGACGATGTATATTGATTATTGGACATTCCGCCTAGCAATCATTAAAGTGTTTAATCTCGGACTATTGTTTATCGAACTTTTGTTTAGCTTAGAGTAATATTACGTCGTAGTTGTGTCGCCAATATGGAACCATAGTGTTTATGTCGAACTATTTCTTTGAACTTTTGTTTATTTATGTTACGTCGTGTTTCAAAGACGCAATTGTGGACGCATAGTGTTATGTCTGAACTTTGAACTATTTGTGTTTTATGTCGAACTATTTGTTGAACTTTTCAAATTGTGCACTGCGTAATAGTTAATGGACGACATATTTGACTCTTAGTGCTAAGTTAACTTTGGAAGTTATTGCGTTATTATGATGGCACCCACAACGCGACATGGACTTAAAGACAAGGGGGAGAGTGAATCGCGACCAAGTTCTGGGTTGGCTAGTGATGTTGTCACGCCGACCACGTCGACCACGTGTGAGCCAACACCGCCTCAACCGGCGCCGATGGCGGCGACTCCGGTTGTCATCACTGATCAGCAGCTACTGCAGCTTGCGCAATTGCTGCGCGCGCAGAGTCCTACAGTTTCGTATGCATCGCCTCCGCCTACATTGTTTCAAGGAAATTTCGCCAAATGTACGGCGCGGTTCGACGGCGCTCAAGACAGCGATGTGGTTGCGTTTATCGACGCGTTAGAAATTTATAAGGAGTGCGTCAGTATTGAGGATGGTATCGCCTTGCGAGGGTTACCCATGCTTCTCACCGGGTTAGCTGCAACGTGGTGGCAAGGTGTAAAGGCTTCTGTTACGAGCTGGTCAGAAGCATTACAGTTGCTAAGGCAGACATATGGGCCGCGTCTCCCGCCACATCAAATCTATAAACAGTTGTTCTCAAAGGAACAAGAGGATGAATCCACCGATATTTTCGTGTGCAGAGCGAGGGCTCTGATTGCTCAGCTTCCGTATACCTTGGACGAAGAAATTCAGTTAGACATGGTATACGGACTATTGAACTACAGGATAAGAGAGAAGATTTCGCGAAGTACTTTCAGTACTTATTCAGAATTATTATGCCAAGCGCGACGCTTGGAGGATTTGATTCATGAAGGCGAACCTAAACTGTGTAAGTCAGATAAAACTCCAGTTAGTGGATCCTCACCATCCGCCACTCACCAGTCTGTATTGAATACGTATGCCAAGAATAAACGATCACGACCCCTTTGTGGCTACTGTAAAAAGTACGGCCACGTGAAGGATGAATGTTCCAAGCTTCGTGACCAGAACAGACAGAGGACAGGCGAGGGCACATTGCCGCCGTCTTCGGCGCCGATCGTGTGCTTCGGGTGTGGTGCACCAGGCGTGATTCGCGCTAACTGCGCGACGTGCAGAGGACGACACTCGTCCGCTTCTCCCGCTACACATAGTTTTTCCGCGGTATCGAGTGCGTATCCGCCGCGAAGTAGGCCCGTCATTTGCGTGGACATTTACGGAGAGACAGGAAAATTATTATTAGACACTGGTGCGAAACAATCGGTCGCGAGTGTTAGTTTAAGGGATTATCTAAAGAAACATAATCATAAGTTTGAAAAAGTGTTTTACAATTTAAAATTTGCGAACGGTGACACTAGCAGCAATATTGTAGAAACTGCTCTAGTGAGTGTCAAGGTACAGGGAGTAGTGGTGCCGACGCAGTTCGTGGTATTGCCAGGTGCTACGGAATCTTTACTGGGCATTAATTTCATAAGGGATGCTGGCATGGTAGTTGATTTTGTTAGGGATCGGTGGTCATTACGCGACAGATCAGGTACGTTTGTATTAGAGTACGAGGATGACGGAACTCGCCTCCTCTGTTCCACTGCAGACCTTCTACGTGAGGATGAAGGAACGATCCTGAAGGTTCATGAGCGCATGGAGCTTTCAGCACCCCAGGAAGACAATAAGGGTATCTTTGAGCCAGGGGGAGCTGCTACCACATTTGCGATCCATCGGAATGAGACCGACAATCATTCACCAATATCCGTCCCGCCCTATAGTGTTACACCTGTGAGACAGGAAATTATGAAGAAAGAGGAAGCCAATGTAGTTGCTGACACCTTGAGCAAGCCTGTTGCAGTAGAAGCCTCAGAAGGTGAAGAAGAATGTCCTATTTGCCCCATAGTCGTTGACTTGCCTCGGCGAGGACCTGAGGAGGTTCGTACAGCCCAACTGTCAGATCCAGACTGTAAAAAGGTGATCGAAGATTTCGAATCAGATGATAATGAACGCGCTTTGCGTTGGATCGATCGCGGATATTACATGGCGCAAGGAGTATTGTACCGGTGTGATCCTGAGGGAGAAGCCGAGGAGCCATTATTGGTATTGCCTGAGGCTTGGAGGGACGATGTCATGAAACAGCTTCATGATGCCCCAACGGCAGGCCATCTTGGGGTAGAGCGTACTTTACGCAAGTTGATGGAGCGGTATTACTTCCGTGGTATGCGCTCATATGTATCCGACTACGTGAAGAAGTGTGATGCTTGCTCTAAATTTAAGCCGTCCAATCTAAAGCCGGCAGGACTATTGCAAACTCCTATACCGCACCAGAGGTTTGAGGTAATCGCGATGGATTTATTTGGTCCCCTTCCAGAGGGTGACAAAGGAGAAAGGTGGATTTTTCTAGTGGAAGACACCGCCACCAGATGGGTGGAATTGTTCGCGTTAGTAGACGCCACCGCAGAAAATTGCGCTAAGATTCTCATAGAAGAGATATTTATGAGGTATGGTGTCCCACGGCGAGTTGTGTCCGACAATGGATCACAGTTTGTATCCGCCGTGATGCAAAAAGCCATGTATGTCATGGGTGTTCGGCAGTGTCCAATACCCGCTTATCATCCGGAGGCGAATCCCGCCGAGAGGAAAAACCGGGATTTGAAGCAGAGGCTGGCCCTGTTATTGGGACCGGAGCATCGCAAATTGCCAGAGATGCTCTCCCAAACTCGTTTTGCTCTCAACACCGCCTATAATAGTGGCACAGGAGAGACGGCAGCCTATCTGATGTTCGCTCGGGAATTAAGGTCGCCAATCGATGTGGACCATGATATGAGGGCCATTGTGTCCCAGGAGAACTACGTCCCACAGATAACGCCGTATTTGCGTAATTTCGGTCATACATTCCAGCGTGTAAAGTATCGAGTGGAGGAACAACAAGACATCCGCAAAGCAGCGGCAGACAAGCATCGACGTCCGGCTCCTGCTATTCAGGTGGGAGATCGAGTGCTAGTAAACTCACATGTCCTCAGCAAATCAGGAAAGGGCGTTACCGCAAAGTTCGCACCTCGACGTAACGGTCCGTACGTGGTATCGGAGGTGGCGAGTCCGACGTCTTACGTCATTAAAGATAGTCGCGGTCAGGTAGTTGGCAAATACCATGCTAGTGCCCTTACTCCTTATCAGGGTACAAGGAGAATTATACAAAAGGCACGTAGGGGAAGGCCGGCCAGGTCACATCCGGGACGAGCTAGTGACCTGGAGGGGGAGGATATAGCGCGCCATCTTACGGCTCCCGCGGGCCCCATATCGCTCCCGTCCGCACCACGGGCTCCCGTACCATACCGTGCCTATGGGTTGCGCCCGCGCTCACACCCCGTCGCCCTTCGAGAGTGTCGAGTCGGTTGTTGTCCGGGATAGACGCGTGCGCGGGCGTGACCCGTGTGCTCTTCCGCGGTTGTCGATGAAGTAGTGTGTTACTTAGTTTCCGACAATATAGTTTATTCGCGAAGATGGTCTTTTAATCCATTCAGTTCCTATCCCGTGACCGGCACTCCTCAACAAAAATAGGTATTACGTATCCCCGATAAACTACAATAATTGCTTTGAACCATCAATAGCAAATTATATTTTTTTGTACCTGAATGTTATTGCAGATTGCTGCTACAGAACTTTCTTTATGCATATAATGGATGATAGCGCTCAGTATTTCACGTAGTATTCGTCAAATATATCTTTTCTGTTTGATATTCAACAAAACCACAGTAAACAATTTTTTCTGATTGACATTCAACTACATATGTCCATAATAAAGCAAAGAAACAATTTGACCAAAGAGTATTTATACGTGTACAAATACTTGTGTATGCGTGTGTCAAATGCATGCTGGTTTATTTATTGATTTAATGTACTTTTTATGCATTATGATTAAAATCTTGTTTTATATTACATTTAATATTAGGCTTAATATTAATATTATTGCCTCATTTAAAATTAATATTCTCTTTTAATATTAATATTATTACCTCATTAGGCAAATAAAACCTTTTTTTTGATATGTCTATGTCAGAAGAATAAAATGAAAAAGAAAAGAAACAATTTGACACCAGAGTATGTATACTTGTGTATGGATGTGTGTATGAAATGCATGGCAGTGTGTGTAATGTTTTATTTTTTGATTTAATGTACTTTATAAGCATTATTATTGAAAAATATTAGCATTCTCCACTTCTCCTACACATAAACTATAAGTGTGCCAAATTTTATGCTCCTGCGTCCGCGCAATTTTCGTAAAAAAGGATCCAAAGTTTTTGCATCACGTATTAATATATAGATTTATGTGGATAAGAAGCGTATTGGGTAAATTAAACATGAAGGTCACACATTGAAATATTTTTAAGGAGTTTATCGCGATATTTGTTTTAATTTTTACATATTTTTTGGTGGTTCAATCAATACACACATGACTCCGAAAAGTCAGAAGTGTGCCCTAGAATTTTAACCTGTCACCAGCGTGAACATGTTGGCAGTCGCGTTTGGTCCGTTTAGGTATAGGCCACCGCGCACTTCGTATATATTTGTAGAAACCGTTAATTGTTCTAATATCTAATAATTGGCCAAGTTCATCAAACTATTAACTATCCCTAAGCTGCTCAAAGTACAGGCATGTACATAATTAAATTGTTACGTGTAAGTGAGCTGAATGGGCTATTACATTCAAACTCGCTAACTCCATAATCATAAGGCACACCTGGCTTAGTTTACACTCAATTTTGCCTAACGCTAGGTGTTATGACGCAAACTCGAATATTAGGTTTTGATTTGTTCTGTAATTTTAGGTTTATAAGCTCGAGTTATATTTTTGTGCTCTGTGTCGTGGTTTGATGGGTGAATAACTTAAGGTAATGCTAATGGTAATGTATCGAGTGCTTTTATTTTTTCTTCACACCCTATTGGAACCAATAGTTGCCTTTTTTATTTATTTATTTTATTGCAGAGAATGGCGAGACAAGCATGCCGTTCGCCTGATGGTAAGCGATGCGACCGCTGATGAACAGTAGCAAAATCAAACAACACCTTGATTACAAAGCAAGCATTCCACTGCTCTCGCCATCCTGAGACATAAGATGTTACGTCTCAATATGTCCAGTAGTTACTCTGGCTACAATGTCCTTCAATCCGAAACACAACAGTGCATTTGAACTGCTATTTTACAGGAGTAAAAGACATTGCGGTGATACCCACCCAGGCAGCCTCTCACATATGAGAGACTTACCTCAAGTAAATTTCAATGAGAGAGAATCTCTTGGGCTCTCAATATCGTGGGTTCTTTTGGTACCTGAGGTTACTCTAAAAGGAGCATGCATGTGTGATGTTTGTATTGATAGTTAATCACACGCACTAGAATGAAGAAAATCATCGGGATAAAACCTTCATACCATTGCAATTTATGAGAATTTCCTGAACCACAAACGCAAACTTCGCAAAACTCGCCCTAAAGACTTACAAATACACCTATAATAGCTCAGGACAATATATAGCACCACGTGCAACCGGAGACTTAAGTAAGAAATTGGATTTTCCAGCCATATCCGATCTTATCAAACAAGAAAATGAGAGTCGCTGTAGATGGATACGTCGTGGAGAATATCATCATCATAATAATTTTTATAGTAAATGAACAGCCAACTCACGTGAGGCTAGCGTGGTGGATTATATGGCCTAACTACTCACAATCGTACTCTCTATTTTACAGGAGATCCGTGCGCTGCAGTGGGACTTATATGGGCTGATGTACTAGTAGGTGTCATGTGTCTGCTAAAGGGGAAGAACGAAAAGCCCGTGCTAACAAGATAGTATGATATATTTCCCTTTATATCAAGTAATTTATTTAATCCGTTTTTGTTATATACAGAGATAGTATTTAGAAATTACACAATAAAAGTAATCGTTCAAGTGGCGGCCTTATCACACTAGGTAATTTCTTATAGGCAATAATAGGATGACACATAAAGAGGAGAAAGAAAGGGCAGTCTAAGGCGTAAATGATATAATAATAATATACAATTTAGAACTAAAAACTAAAAATCAATCTCACTTCGAACTCATGATCCAAATAAGTAAGCACGCAATACATTTTGAAACAATTCATTTTTTTTTGCATTGAATGGCGAGACGAGCATGCCGTTCGCCTGATGGTAAGCAATACGACCGCTCATGAACAGTAGCAGAACCAAGCAACACCTTGAATTACAAAGCAATGCTTGGCATTCCACTGCCCTCGCCATCCTGAGACATAAGATGTTAAGTCTTAATATGTTCAGTAGTTACTCTGGCCACAAAATTTGGTTGCCTATCATAAATTGTCTTGTGCGATAAGACCGCCAATCATACTTTTTTCTTATGTAAATTGTTTTTTATTGCTGGTGTACAAAAACGCTTAAAATAAATACATATCATCAATGAGCAAGTTTGTAAAAGTCAGCTCTTTCCGCTAGTTTGATGGATTCGGGTAATGTGTTATGGCAGTACTTATCGGTCGTCCGCGGTGTAGCGTTGGTAATTTGAGAGATAGGGCTAGTTTCGGCTTTTATTGGCTAGTTCAATAATATTTTATGGCAGGTTTTTAATACGTAGAAGATGTGGTTGGAATATGGGTAAGGTTATACCTTCGGGTTTTTGTCTATTGGGGTAGGTAATCATTTATTAAATAAACTAAGGAGTAGTACTTAATGTCTATGGGTACAATTGATTCTTTTCTTATCAACTTTAAAAAAAGAGGAAGTTTTCAATTCGACGTATCTTTTTTTTATGTACGTTCACCGATTACTCGAAGATTAGTTTTTGTTTTAAATGGTATACTTTTCATTCGCAGAGAATGCCTGCATCGAGCATACATATTCATTTAAATTTCGTTATAAATCCTGTCTAAGTTTTTATTTATTTATTTTCATCAGCCGTAAGTATCCCACTCCTAGGCAAAGGCCTCCTCCCTTTCCTAAGTTATTTATGATAAGAAGGAAATACATTTTGATCAATCTAGTTTCCAGAAGTTAGCTCTTCATGATTGCGGCGCGTTTGCGGGTAATATTTAAGGGCGGTACTTATCGCTCCTCCGCGGTCTAGTGATAGGACAAGTTCCGGGTTTTTATTGGTTATAAGAATATTTTATGATGGATTTTTAAACGTATAGTGTGTTAGGAAATTGAGTAGCAGTATTTTGGGTGTTATGGTATTAAAAATACATATATATCTTCAGTTTTTATTACTCTACAACCGATTCGATTTTCCTTAAATTACTTTATAGAAACGTCGCATAAGTTCCATCCATTATTAAATAAATAAACTACAGTAAATATTAATAAATACACCCAACATGCACATATATAGTCCTGACCCCACATTAAGATCAATTAAGTCTTGTGTCGCGAGTATCAGAAACTATAAGACTTTGCGGTCTCATAAACACCCAGACCCATGTATTGACACGTATCGATTCGGTTCGATCCCCGCACTTATTACTTTATTACTCTACAACCGATTAGATTTTCTTACAATAACTTTTCATAAACGTCGCATATGAATTATGTAATATTAAATTATAAATAATTTAAAGATAGCCTGTTTTCTGTCATTAAATTTTCGTGGAAAAATATTCATTTCTGCGTTGTGCATAATAAGGAAAAATCAGTAAAAACAACATCGTATTTCAAGCAAAAGGAATTCGAAAAACGATATTTATCATATTTTAAGGGCTTAAGATGATGGTCAAGATGGTCCGACGACCTGGTAAAGGTCGCGGGACGTCGCTGGACACAGGCTGCCTCCAACAGGTCTCTGTGGAAATCATTGGGGGAGGCCTATGTTCAGCAGTGGACTTCCTTTGGCTGATGGATGGATGGATGGATGGAAGGGCTTAAAGTTTGGTTGAATAATGACGATACATATTAACGTTGAAAATAACAGCTCATAATATGACATTAAATTACATTTTAATATGTAATTTATATCCGGAATCGCTATAAATCCATCACTTGTCATGCTTAACACATATTAATACAAATGGAACATATGGTTGTCAGATATGAATTTACATGCATACTGTCCACCCTTGTATATGTAATTCAAACTAACATATTATAATATTTAGCTAGCAGTTTGAGCAAATTATTTTTTACTGCTTTGATTTGCGAGACGAGGATGCTGTTCGCCTGATAGTATAATATAACGCTATACGACCGCACATGAACAGTGGCAAAGTAATAATCTCGGCACGTGGATATGAAGCACGGCAGGGCTAAGAGATACTTGACATTTTCTTTCCTTCCCCGTATTAGTTATTAGTAATAATTGATGGGGTTACAATAAAGTCGCTGGATATAGGCTGCGGCCTGAAGGTCGATGTTACGATCCATGGAGAAAGCTTATATTATTTAGTATTCCTGTGGCTGAACAGAGAGAGAGGGAGATAAAGAGAGAGGCTCTTCTTTCTGTCGTCAACAAATGAAACCTCAGTCTCAATTTTGTAACTAAAAGAAAATTCACGCTATATTTGACCAAAACAATACCTCGATAAATAGAAAGAAAGAAAGAAAGAAAACACCTTTATTTGTCACTTATCACAACGCACACACTCATATAACATAAATTTACATACACCATACAGAAATATAAGAATAAAAAAAATATATGAATCAAATAACTTGTACTCGTACATACAACAAGCAGAAAGGGTTAACACGAAACTTTACAAGGGCCAGCGGATTAATACAGGACACCTTTTACCCCGAAATATGAAACAACTCCCGCTGGAGCTATTATCCACTGAATCAATTGATCCTGAGTTGAAACTTTGGGAAATCTTACTATGTCGGCCTAACCCCACGCGGCGTATGGAGTGTCGCATATCGCATTATCAGAATATCCGAGTAAAGAGGGTTGTTTTCGGAAGCGAGGGCGGCAACTTGCGCCGAAAATATGGGGTAAACTCGTATATTGGTACTTTGATACGAAGTGCCGCGTGGCGCTCTTTACGAAAATGTTTTTAGCTATATCACGCAAACGTTTGTCAGTTTAGTTTTGAGATGGTATACAAACTGATGCTTTTGCCTGCTGGTGGCTGGACAGGCTGTGAGGCAATGAATAGTTCGTATTTAATTGTTGGTGTCAATTGGTTATAATTATTGTTGCATGTAGGATGTATGTTTATGGTAGAGCCACGTTGTTTTCAGCTATGAGTCAGCATGACTGGGCAGGTTCGTCCGGGGCGGTACCATTATCTCGTCTATCATGATCTACGTGAAGCAACAGATTTGGTGTCGCGTTTCGTTCAGTAATAAGATTTTCAGATGCGCAACACCCTTTCGTCTTTCTTTCTGTTTTCTTCCCGATTTGATGATTTTGTAACATATATGTACATTAGCTAAGCGTTGTGTATTGTCATAGGTTCAGGACTTGTTTGCTCGTTTGCAATAAAAATTCTAGCGTCCACGAAGACGCATAGCAGGGCGTTGTCGGCTTTATAGAATGAAAGATAGCAACTATGAACCAAGGAATTGGACAACCTGGCTATCAAAATCACTGCTAGACAATCGAAAACATACATTGTTATGAAAATATTTTCAAAAATAACTACACTCAAACTAGCCTCAATAACAAAACAATCATTTCGAACTAGATTTTTCAGTACTGTATGTAATGTCAAAATACAAAGGATTCTCCCATAGAGATATTTGTCCACGAGGTCGTTATTTAACAATTCACATTTGACACGCGAACGGATGTGCTTCTGGCGTTGCGATAGAAAATATTTTACATAACAATTTTAGTTGCATTCGGGCGTTTGTGAAAACGTTTTTTTCACGCAATGATTGATCTTTTTTTTATTCTGTGCGAAGCTGGAACGTGCTCGTAACTGTAAGGTCATTTGAATGGACAAAGTGTTTTGTTGTAAAGCATTGTCATCAAAACCAATAGTTATAGTATAGGAGGTAGCAACGTTTTCGAGAAAGAATTTTAGGTCTGTTGATTTTGTGATAGGTCGTCCTTCTTGCACTTTCGGTTAGAGTCTGGGCTATCTGGCTGGCGGTAGTGGTTGCGTTCATTAGTGCGCATCCTACCTGTCCAGGTAATAATCCTGGATTTTAAAAGCATTTTAGAAGGCGTAATTTTTGATTTTTTGTTTTTAAATAAGTCTCTCTGACATACTTTTTTTATTGCCAGACATCATTGACAATGCTAACTATGTGCACTACGCGAATTTGTATTTTTTTTTTATAAAAATTTCAAAGTATTTTATAATGTCTGTAATTTTAATATTATGTTATTTAAAGATAAGATAAACTTAAAATAAATTTGCCAGACATTAATTCGATTGTTAAGCCTTAAATTAAAATGAAAAAGTCATGAAAAGTATTGCAGTATGATGCTAGTAGTCCGACAGAGATAGCTGAAGTCATCCAGTTTGCCACCCTGTAAAGTGGAATTGCAACAGCATTTATTGAGGGTTCGTTACGTCACGAAAATTAGGAGAAATGCTCACTCAAAACATCCAACATCCTTATCTCCAATGGCTTTCGGTTGGACCATTAACGGTGACAAATAAGATTTTGTCTGGTTTTTGGGAGATCAATTACCATCCTCAGTTGCAGATATTATCGTTCAAAGTAAGTGTAAAAAGGAATATTTATCAATAATAACTAAAATGTTTTATAACGAACAAGAAGAATTACACTGTTTATTTTTTTTCTGTTGCAGATGATAGAGTTTTAGAAGATAACGAAAGTTCCCAAGAAGATGATATGAATGACACTGACAAAGACAGCGACGATGATGATGATGATTATGAAGATGCCTCTTTTTTTTGTGACGTCACTGGTGGTAGGTCTCTCATATGTGAGAGGCTGCCTGGGTGGGTACCACCGCAATGTCTATTTCTCCCGTCAAACAGCAGTTTAAATGCACTGTTGTGTTTCGGATTGAAGGACATTGTAGCCAGAGTAACTACTAGACATATTGAGACTTAACATCTTATGTCTCAGGATGGCGAGCGCAGTGGAATGCCAAGCATTGCTTTGTAATTCAAGGTGTTGTTTGGTTCTGCTACTGTTCATGAGCGGTCGTATCGCTTACCATCAGGCGAACGGCATGCTCGTCTCGCCATTCACAGCAATAAAAAAAAAAAAAAACGTCACTATGGGCTGAAACAACTTGAAAAACTTAATATTAATTATTTATAATTTACATTTAGTAATCAGAACAATTTAAATAAAAAGTGTTGTTTTTTAAATTTTAATCTACTTTTATATTCCTTTTTATGCTTAATTTTTTTTGGAAACTTGCTCTGACTAGAATGATTATTATTATTATTATTTATATGGTATTTAAAATAATTTCTACTATTTCTGGCGAAATAATCAGCTACGCAGGCTTGCGGCCAAAACGAAACTGATAATGAATAAATGATAGTTAAAACACGTAAGAAATAGAAAAATAATGGATGAGCTTATTAAAATGTTTCTATTGACAGGAATTTACGAACTATTCGGTAGGTATTTAAAATGACAGCTCTTTGCATGAGGGTATATGTTAGGGGATGTATTTGGAGTGTCTTCAAACTTTTATGAAGATACTTAGGAATTACACCCGTAGTTGACACCACAATTGGTACGGTCCGCACGGAGTCAACTCGCCACTGTCTTTTTAATTCTATAGAAAGGTTATATTTTGCTATTTTTTCTATATATGTTGTTTGTAGGTTATGGGTATTTGGTATAGCTATATCAATTAGAAAAACTGCTTTGTTTCTTTTATCGTGTAGTGTTATTACACTATTGTGATGAATTGTCTTGTCTGTCATAATAGTCCTGTCCCAGTAAAGCTTGTAGTTGTCCGATTCTAGTATTATTTTGGGTGAATATTTATAATATGACGTTTTATTTGTTATTAACTCGTATTTGTATGCAAGATATTGGTGTACTATTGCAGCTACTTGGTCATGTCGATGTTTGTAATCCGTCTGGGTTATACATAGATTTACAGGCTCCGGTTATATGTTGAATTGTTTCAGGACTACTATGACAGTGCCGACAGAGATCATTTTGGACTGTAGGATATTTGATTATGTGTTTCCTATAATTTTTTGTGTAGATTGTCTGGTCCTGGATGGCAACCATGAATCCCTCCGTTTCGGGAAACATTTCGCCTCGCTTAAGCCACGCGTTTGACGCTATTTTGTCAACGATAGGATTAGTTAAGTCGAGGCGGTGTCTCCCGTGGAGAGATTTTTGTGTCCAGGCATTCAGCTTTTGTGTGTTAGTGGTCGGGTTTAAGTCCATCATGGAATCTAACAGGTTAAGTGGTGTATATTTATGATCAGCTCGTATTACAGCTCTATGTAGTTCTGACTCATGGGATTTGGAATGGAAAAATAATCGTAGTGTTTGAATATTATTATTATTTTTTATTACATGTACAGTGACAAGTAATTTACTTTTGTAATGGTTCTCTGTATCATTCTCGACTTATTCTGCAACTGTCTCTCTCCGAATACTAGCATTATACTGCAATACTTTTCATGACTTTTTTATTTTAATTCCAGACTTAACAATCGAATTAATGTCTGGCAAATTTATTTTAAGATTTTCTTATCTTTAAATAACATAATATTAAAATTACAGACATTATAAAATACTTTGAAATTTTTATAAAAAAAATGGTTGCCTGTAAAGTCGGTTTTACGGGCGAAGATTTTACGTGACTACGTCTTTTTCTCGGTAGAATATTTATTGATATGAATATAATTAAATTGCACAATAGGAACAAGGAATTGAATGAAAATAAGAATTGCACAAATTTTAACTATAGAAATATATTTTGTTTACTAAAACATTGTACATGTAATGACGAATCTAAGCACTCCATATTTTCACTACAGACACAGCTGACGATACTTTAACCACACGTGTGAACTTGTATTGTGACGCTTTCTTGTTTTTCCAACGCCAAGAACGTTCGAGAAAGACAAAGACAGAGACACAAGCATGCGCCGATTCAATGCGCCTAATTCTCTAGTGCTGCGCGCGCGGCAGACCGATCATAGTTGAGTGGGAGAGAGACGCAAGGCACTCGGCGGGCCTCTCTCTCGTTCGGTGACTCATCGTAACGTTACCGGGCGTTACACTTTTTCATAAGTGACTCCCAGCCGCAACCTAATTTAAGACGTTGTCACGTCAATAAATTTTTTGGAGGTAAAATATTTTTTTTTGGGGGGGTAATTTTTTGCGTAATTTGGGATTTCTGGCGGGGTCAATTTGTAGCCCTCACCAAGACGGTTCCGAGGATACCAAACTCGGTGGGTCTACGATCTATATTGGCCGAGATAGGATTGGGGGGGTGAGGTAAATTTTCGGGGTGGGGGTAAGGGAGGGGGGGGGGGAGGAAGGTTTCGTGGGGAGGCTAACTTAAATTAATTGTTTTGGAGGTAAAATATTTTTTTTTGGTGGGGTAATTTTTTGCGTAATTTGGGATTTCTGGCGGGGTCAATTTGTAGCCCTCACCAAGACGGTTCCGAGGATACCAAACTCGGTGGGTCTACGACCTATGTTGGCCGAGATAGGATTGGGGGGGGTGAGGTAAATTTTCGGGGTGGGGGTAGGGGAGGGGGGGGGGGTAGGTTTCGTGGGGAGGCTAATAGGCACTATTTCGGAATAAGGGTGGGGGAAGGCAGGGGGGGGCTATGGGACAATTTTGGAAAAAGTGGGTGAAACTGAAAAAAAATATAATTAAATTGAGTGGGAGAGAGATGCAAGGCATTCGGCGGGCCTCTCTCTCGTTCGGTGACTCATCGTAACGTTACCGGGCGTTACACTTTTTCATAAGTGACTCCCAGCCGCAACCTAATTTAAGACGTTGTCACGTCAAAAGTATGTCAGGTAGACTTATTTAAAAACAAAAAATCAAAAATTACGCCTTCTAAAATGCTTTTAAAATCCAGGATTATTACCTGGACAGGTAGGATGCGCACTAATGAACGCAACCACTACCGCCAGCCAGATAGCCCAGACTCTAACCGAAAGTGCAAGAAGGACGACATATCACAAAATCAGCTGACCTAAAATTCTTACTTTTCAAACGTTGCTAGCTCCCGTACCATTACTTTTGATAGTTGCGAGCTTCTGTATTCGAATCGCTGGTCATACAACCCTTTTTGAAGCTACTATTTGAAAAAAAAAAAAAACTCATGAGCGTGTTAGGCCACTAATTCCCAGTAAATCACAGCAACTCAGATTTATTCACAACAGCAAGTCATATTCATGTGAGTTTCATTGCGATAGGATCGCTCTGGTCGCAAATTGTATTAGAAATAAGGTGCACGAACTTTAGTTGGAAATAGTAAAATCTCTGTTTACATTCTCAGAAATATATTTTCTGTATATATGTGTACGTAAAGTCAATCCAGCATTAAGAAATCGTAGTGGATTAAATCTAATCCTTGTAAATCTCTGAGAAAGGTCGTGTCTCGCATTGGGACTTTTCAATTACAAGTTCGATAATGTTATTTCAATGACCTATTGAAATGTTACACGTTCTATTTTTTGGTGTTACGAACAAACAGATAGAATGCAATGTAATATAGACATTATGAACAGTACATTGAACGCAGCATCTTTGCAACACGTATCTTCGGAATGTAATTTTAAAAACGATATTGCAAAATATATTTTGCAGCGATCTTCAGCAGTATTGTTACGTTTTGCTGCACATTTATTATTTTTATTCAAGAACTTTTTTTAGGATATGATTATTAACAAAATAGTATTGTAGACATGAGGTGGTCTACTGATAAAAATAATTCTGTATCAGCCCATATACGTCCCACTGCAGTGCACGGGCTTCCTCTATAATCGAGAGTACGATTGAAAGTTGTTACTCCGTATAAAAATAATACAACAAGTTATTTGAAGCGGTTTGCATTATTAAATTTAAATCTTCTATCTCCTTCATGGATAGACATTGACCACGGCTCTTACTAGTACATGCTCTGCCACTGCACTACCAATTCTACTTACAAATAGAATAACACTCAAATAAACCCCAATAATATTGCTGATCGTTCGCAAATAACATTTTTCAACCATATATTTTTTGCTGAAAGTCTACTAAATATTAGGATGGGAACAACAGTTCGTTTTATCTGGGTCTGTGGGATTTTCCCTTCGGGCGAGTCTGTGACCTAAGTGCTCTCGATGCCATTTAGAATCCCTGTTGTATTTAGGAAATCCTTTTGCTTTGTCCTATTACACTGATATTTACGGATTTTCACAATATTTGTAGGTGAATTCGTCTTTCGATTTGAATAACATTAAAAAATGTAAAGTATTATTTCGAGCTTACATATGTTAAGTGATTGCTGGTAATAAAGTTTCCCAAATAATTTGAGATTTCCATAAGGTCATGTTGGTAAACCCTGGGAAATGCCTTTGTTCAAAGAACTTCCTTCAGTTGAAGAGAAAGAGACAGAAAATATTATAATACTTTTTGCGAGACGATATGACTTTTAGATGTCATAAAACGATACTACCAGGAAAAAGTATTATTTTATAGTAAATCCTACTTCAATTCATTTCCATGTGAAACATTGATTGCAAATAATATGTAGCACCAATATGGAACAACCTTCCTATTTGAACTGTAATACTCGTAAATGAAAACAAATGTTCCATAAAATTTAAAACAATCGAATGCACTTAATATCAGCCATAAAATATTTGAAAAAAAGATAGAATAGCAAATACGTAAAGCAGACGAAACGAAGTGTTACTGAGGCGATTATTCAAGAGAACTAGTCAAGATGTACGTTGAGACAGTGTGAATAAATGATAGTTGCTGAATGCAGTGTCGTCGACTGCCTTGCTCTTGGGTCTGATTATTGTCAGTTGAAACTATGCTTATATAATACTTTGTATAATATTCATGCTTGTATAATATAAGGATACATTTACTATGTATAAATTCATGTGTGTTCAGTAGAGGGATATATTTAGTACGAATTGTAGCAGTGTTGTAGATGTTTGTGGGTAGTAATACTTTAAATTTGTTCACGAATGGCATGGAAATTAATCATTGTTGTGTCTTAAGCTATTATAAATGGGTTTATTTGCCTTTCAGGGATGGAAATTAAAACGGAAGGGAGAAACAACTTATTGCAATGTAAACTATTGTAAATTCGTATGAGGATTTTCTTCTTCATTCATTTTACTTACGCAGATATAAAACCGCCATTCGTACCTTGTTGTCATAATATTATCTCTGTGTCACTCTGTATTGTTTAGTATGTACAATAAGGAAGAAAATAAATATCGTTTACGAATTAGTGCGTCTTAAAATTTCATATTAATTTTATTTAGTGCAATCATTATATTTGGATTGTTTATCTAAAATTGATTGATTCCGTAGTGCAATTAGTTAAACGGGGGCTGTGAAACGAGAGGCTACAGTTTCAGTCTCCGCTCCGAACCAAATATTTGTGTAATCCACAGGTATTTGTTTCAGGTCTGGGTGTTTGCGACACTGAAAAGTCTTTTGTAGTTTCTTATACCCAAGGCACATGACGCGATCTTAGTGTGGGCTCAAAACTATCACTGTTGGGTGGTGTTTTTTAATATTTACTTTTAAAATTTAACAAAAATTAAAAGTCCATATACCAACTTATTGGCTAAATTGTATATCACCAAACACGATTAGTTGTCGCGGTCGAGTTAGTATCGAATTGATTAAATTTCACCGGGAAGTTAAAATCAATTCTGTTTCGTTGCAGGTGGGTGTTTCGGAATTATGTCCACTTGCTGGCGCTTCTCCAATTCAAGGGGAATTGTTTCTTTGTGCTATTATTTTTCCTGTGCTTTGTGATGGTTGGGATTTCCATTCTTTAGATTATTTATAGTGACCTTGCTTGATGTAGCAGCTAATGAGTAGTTAAGCATAAACAACTTAGGTATCATAGATGTTTTGTACGACTTCAGGCTTAGAAAATAGAAGAAAAAAGATGGTAGGGAAGTTTATAAATGTTGACAATTCCACGTCTTTCCATCATGTAGATTAATTGTAATTATTATCTAAAAATAACAAAAGCTATGAGCTATCATACAGATCTCCATAATATCTAGTTTATTACTGAGATAGCTAGTTAAATTACCTTACATTGACAGTAATACCAAATTACTAACATTATAATCATGATCTCATGTTTAATTGACACGCAAACTGCGTCAATCAACCTACCCATATTAATAGATTCCTCAACAAGTTCATCTCCATCCCATTCTGCCAGTATTTTTGCAAAAACAACAGTAAAGTAGTGTGCGGAGCGGTGTACACCGAAGACAATTTTCTTTCTGCAACTTTTCAGACAAATGTGATTACCTGCCGTTACAGGGTCCGCGTTTAAACTCATATAATTGTGTTTTTTCAAGACTTTCTTTAAATATATTGTTTTAGTTACATTTCTGTTTGATGTAGTTTTCGAGGGTGTGTTTTGATTTATTGTTGTGTGTATTTTTTGTTTTTCTGTTTTTTTTTTGCTTTACATTGCTCTGCTATACTAGTTAACTATAGTTTATTTCTGTATAATAGGGAGCATTGTAGAAATTCTGGTATATACTTTATATATTTTCAAAGAAGGATTGCCGTTGAAGCGCGTACAGTACATTTCAGCGCTGAGGTCTCAGGTTTGGTTCCTAGGTCGGGAAAAGTTGCATTGGATTTTTTCTTTCATAACTGCCGATAGGCAGAAATTTGTCACCGATATGGCAATTGACTCACCCCCTATCATCATTCACCATTGTGGAACGGAACACGCAAGGCGAAACATGGGTGTGATGTTAGCACTTCTGCTTACTCCTTCTGGGAAAAAGGCGTGAGTTTATGTATGTTTGTATGTAGGACTTATTGCGCGGCTGTTCTACTGACTGAAACGAACTGCAAAGTCTATCTACGTCACGACATTTCGCAGTTAGGTTTTGGTACCGCCCTGTCCAAATGAGGCTATTCTTATTGGCTTAAATATATCCCAGAATGAGTGTAACACTGAATTTGTTGGTTTTTCAATAAGCGGTTCAGTGAAGTCCAACATTGTTATTGACGTGATAAACATGAAAATAAAGAAAACACGAATTTAACTTAAAAGCAAATACTACTGTTTAGTTCCAGTTGTTGGTTTAGAATGATTTACTAAAATCACTGTGTATTTCGAATAAAAATTATAAAGTAAATAATTCTCCGTGCGAAGAACTCTTTTGAGAAAATAAGTAAGGTCTCCCCTACCTTAGATGAACGTAACGATTTTTTTTTGTAACATCTCGCAGACGTTCTAATATTACTAAAATTCTAATTACTACCCATGGAACGACCAACGTTCAGCTTTCTGTGAATATGATTATATGATATTGAAAAAAAAAATACAGTGAATTTTATTACAACCCTATCCTAGGGTCATGTGTAACAGTATGAAGGGATGATTGTAACATCGTAAATGAAAACAAAAGATATTTGTTTATCAATTTACTCGTTTTTAATTAATCTTTTAAATATTATTTAACCCACATTATCTACGACTAAAACGTGATGGCATAGTACTTTGAACGCAAGTTAGGTATAGCGGGGGATCAAAATGACTCATGTCCTTGGTACACCACATTTCACATGTTACATTAATCTCGCATCACTTTCCTCCCTGGGCTCCCATATAATATCAGTATTTATTTGCTCAAGGTTGAGTGTGGGCAAGAAGTTACTGTGTGTGTCACAATTACTTATTTTTGTATGTATATACTGAACTGACAAATTCTCCAATCAAAATAGCATAAGTAGCCACTGGCGAGACATAATTATTTCTCATCGGTATCACAATTACAGCCTGTTAAAAATTAGTTCCCCATTGCCTAAACTCAAAATGCTTAGCAATAGCGTTACTATGCTGGGCTCTAAAGAATCAATTATATATCATCATATCAGCCACAGGAAGTTCACTGCTGAACATAGGCCTCCCCCAATGATCTCCACAATGACCTGTTGGAAGCGGCCTGCATCCAGCGACTTCCTGCGACCTTAGTCAGATCGTCCGTCCACCTTGTAGGCGGGCGTCCGACATTTCGCTTGCCTGTACGTGGCCTCCACTCGAGAACCTTTCGGCCCCAACGGCCATCGGTCCTACGAGCTATGTGCCCGGCCCACTGCCACTTCAACTTGCCAATCTTATGGGCTATATCGGTAACCTTGGTTCTCCTACGGATCTCCTCATTTCTGATTCGATCTCGTAGGGAAACACCGAGCATAGCCCGCTCCATGGCTCGTTGAGTGACTTTGAGCCTTTTAATGATTAATTATTTATAATATGCACTAATTTATCGATTAGGATTATACTCAAGTTATCTATAAGGGCACTAAATAAAGAAACTCAAACAAAATAAACACCGAACCATAAAACCTTCAGAGCTAATCCCTAGGAAAATGAAGATTGCACAGCCGTGTCGCGATCCGATCAATAGCTAATCAAAGATAAATAACGTAAGCTCTATCAGAGAAACAATTTTTCTGCCCGCCCTTCAGGCGTTCTCTGCAAAAATGCCATTATCCGACAGCACTCGAAGGCCGACGTTTCAATCCAATTGAACGCGCCTCGCCCGATACACGCTTTGAGACGCAGCCCTTACAAAAGATACGTTTCCTTTTAGGAACTCGCGGGCTGAACCTTTGGAGTTTCGGTATTTTTCATGTTAACTTGTTTCTGGACGTCATTATTTTAAATAACTTGCTATAGATAGATAGTTTCTGCTGCATTGTTGGTTACTGATAAACAGCTAGCGGTGAAGCGAGGCTGCGGATTTGATTCTTGCATCGGCAAATGGTTGTGTGACCCTCAAACATTTGCATCTAAACTGGGTGCTTGGGGGATCAAAAAGTCTCTTATAGTTATTGACAGCCTTGAGATTAGACTTAATAGCCAGATATTTAATGATTATTGGGTCATGGTAATAACGTATACGAAGGCAAGAGAGCCTGAAATATTCTCTTGTGGAGACAAATATAACTTTGGGTTATCAACTACAAGGTGGATTGGCGTCTCAATTATGTTTGCAGAAAGATGTTGGATGCAAGCCGCTTCGAAATGTCAATGAAGAAATCATTCAAATAGACCTATGTATAAAAGCTAAGGAAGTTATAATAGTGTGACAATTTTGATATTTATTTGGGTCCGCCATAAACTGTATCAGGACACTGTGAACACTATTTTGAAGGAAAAGAGTACTGCTCATTTGGCCTTAATTATATTGTCGATGTGCCTAAAAGGGCGAAAAAAATCTTTGTCAGACTCAAGTTAGTGGGCGTGATGCGTGTATGTCTGGCACATTATATTTGTAAGGTTACATAATGTATTGTTACTCGTAGGCAAGTAGTCTTAACTGAAGATAAGAGTTTCTTATTCGCACGGATAGCAATCAACGTAAAGCCCCATTTAGTCGAAGCTAGTTTCTCGCCTCGTAGATGCGATCGCAAGGATATAAAGTTGTATCGTGTTAATATTAATTGTCAAACAAACTTATCCAATGGCGGTTATGTCATCCGATAATCGCATACGATTCCCGCCAAACTCTCCCCGTGTAAGGTTTAAGTTTGATGTCCTTAGGGTTCAGATTGTGTTATAATAAGAACAGTACGATTGTGACAATCGGCGAGACTTAAGCATCTCTATTCGATGAGTCATTTATAACAGACAGCACTGCACAGACCCTCGGATGCATTGTGGTCAAATTATTCTACATACCAGCTTAAAAGAGAAGCTGCCTCTAAGCCTCCACTTAGTTAATTTATTTTTGAAGAATCGCGACTACAAGTTTCCCCTTGATATAGATATACAGGGTGATATTGATATATAATACAGGGTAGGTATATCAAGCCTGTGACCGAAAGCGAAGCCGGGTGGTAGTTTAGAGACTACATACACAACGCAAATATTTTTTTTTCCAAAAAACGCATCAATTTTTATAGGACAGGGCGGACAAACACGTGGTTTCAATTAAATGTGATATGTAATTATCAATTTGTATAATGTACCCTTTCACATAACCATCACAATATGATTTCTTTTAGCACACTTAACATATCTTTCACTGTTTCATGAACTTTAAACTTCAGATTTCACCTCACATCAATCATTTCGACAAACTCAAGTACAACAAGCTGAACTAACATCTCAAGAGCTGTAAGTTAAAAACGAACTGATAATCCACAAAACAAACAAAGTCCTACTCTAAACTCGTATTACTCGTGCCAACAAAGAATTGCAAAACTTATATCTCTTGCGAGTGGCAATCCATTTTTTGTCCAACATTAGGGAAATCCTCGCAAGCCCTATTTAGGAAATTGCCTGCTTTATCGTGGCCGAGGCTGACACGGCTTGCGGGCCGATCTGGCGACCTTATTTTTAAGCCTGCCCACTTTTAGTGAGTCTCAACTGGCTTGCGTCGTTTAGAACTTCTGGCTATTTTAATTTGTTGAACAAATTTAATATAATGGAACTTCCCGCCGAGTTGTTCAAGTTAAATAGAATTGAAAAGCACACATTCGTTTTTTGAATTCGGTGAATTTTTGTCGTGTAAAATTTGTTTTCTTTCTAGATATATTTTTATGTGTTTTAGTTTTGATACATTTTAAGATTTAAACAGTGAAACCGATTATTGATTCTATGTTAATGAAGGTTTTTTTCCATTGGTTTCTTACATTGTTTAGTTACTTTAGAACTCTTTATACTTTATATTTACAATACAAAATCTGCGGGTGCGATAACTCCATCTAAACAAATGATAGTGATATCTAGATATATTTGATTATTTTTCCGACCCAAATATCGACCAATAGAATTGCACCATTCGACGTCACGTGGTACAACCTACATGGTATTATACTGATAATTTTTTGAAAATTTTCTCTGGTAGTTGCTATATATAAAAAACAAAACATGATCCAGTCAAATTAACCACACGTCAAACTGACAGGTTGAATTCAATTGTGAAAATTGGAGATTTTGCATGAAAATGAGTTTGAAATTAAAATTTGGGACGGAAAAATAATCCCCCGAATACCACACGAGCTTCAAAATTATCTGGCATTTCCCTCAAGGTTCCCTGCAAACAAATAAAGTCGTCAAAGTTTTGACTCCTTCATTTGTTTGCAACGAACCTATCGGGAAATACCCGATAATTTTGAAGCTCTTGTGGTATTATAAGTGATAAAGCTATGGGTCTTGAGACACCAATAAGTTTCTTAGCTTCTAATTCACACAACACTCGTGTGAATAATGTGAATAATATGAATTCAAAGTTTTAAGTGTTAAGTATTATTCATAGTATAAAAAATATCAATATGGTCTCAAATTACAAAACACATTATATTCCCTATTGCCGCGTCACGCGGGGCAGTTAATGCGTAGTCCACAATACAGGGGTCATTATGCCTGGAATAACGCTAAGCTGGCACGGTGCGGGGAGATAGCCTTTCAACCGGTCATCGGCAAGGATATTCGCAGGTGCTTTCAAATATTACTGGTCTATTCACTGTGTATTTTGCTATGGTGATCTTAATATTTTTATATTCATGGGGACTATAGCTGAAGCAGTGGCTATGTTATAGGTAATAATCATAACATATTATAGGCGTTTTTAAATAAATATTTTTTATAAAACATCTGACGTAATTGTTTCGCATAAGAACTTCAGCCTATACAATCTATTGCAGATGTAAACATGCGATAGCCATGTGTCATCATAACCTTAAAAATGTTTTATGCGTTCAAAACTATCCAGCTAAATCCGAACTGATGATAGGAATTCAGGTCTTAGGTTTGAAGCAGGAGTTTTGATCAGAAACACTAGATGGTAATCGTTTTTTTACTACATGACAGAATTTCCCACTAAAAGCGAACTCAACATTTTGAGAAATGAGTTTACAAAAGACCTTTACGAGCGGCAATGGCTAGCAAGTTTCCGAAATAAAAATCGTCGGGCACCGGAGCGCCGCCCGATTTTATTACGCGATCTTGCAAAAACTTCAAACTTTTGACAACTTAGCTCATGTTTTCCGACGTAGATTGATGTTAACTTTAGCATGAGAAATAAATATTAATCAGGGCGCTATACTTTTTTTGCGTCAACTTTTTTGAATTCGCATTTTTTTCATCAGCTTCCCGCATAAATGTTCTAATGAAGTACATTTTATTTAAGCGATGTTGCGGTATTATCATAATTTTGTAAGTATGTTTTGTTTTGCCCATTTTACGTTTCGATATCTCGCTACTTTTTATTGAAAAATATTCCATAGTAATTAATACGATGCGTACTTTGGTTGGATTCTCCTTGGAGAACCAATTTTGTACCTACTATGTTTTCATTTCGACAATGTTCCTGCCCAATTTTCAAAGGTTTACCGTCCATCGTATTGTCTTAAATAATAATACTGTCTACTGTCCAAAGACTAAAGGATTCCTTGAATCTTGCTGACTAGATTCATGTCTCAGTATTATAAGGTTGCCTGCAATCTTACTGACCAAGCGAAACCCAACACCAAAGCTGCACCTCAGTTATCTAAGAAGCAACAGTACTTCAATCGCCCGATCCCTTTCTGACAAAACTGACCTGGGGGGTTACTCTTAACTCCGACACGAAGTTTGAATGTTCGAACGATGAACGTCAATACATAAGGTAAAGTTTTCAACTACTAAAAATCAATACCAGTCTCGGTGAAACTTATCATTCACTTCGAACTTAATCCAAGATTACATAAAGTATTAAAGCATATTCGTATAGTTTTATGTGACGTTCGCAACATTCGTCGTCGTGTCGGATTCCTTATCCATCATTTTGCGGAGTATTTTTTTACACTGGTTCGGCATGTGACAACACTACGCCTGATGGTAAGCGTAAATGCCGTCCAGGCAGAGTATCGAATGGCATCAGACGATAGTCCCAAGACATTCGATACAATTATGCTGGCCTGGTGAGATGTTTCTTCACTCTGCGGCAGAAGGAAGGATGTATCACATTAGTGAGGTTATACCTACGGAGTCCGAAATTTCGAAATTCTTATCGTTTTTATAGAGTAGCCCCCCAGAGTATCCTTTCTGAGCTTTACAAAAACTTATCTTTACACATGATGACGTCCAACAATTATTCACCAAACCAGAATCCAATTAATGGGCATCCCATAAAATATTCAGGATTATTTACGACTCCACATTCATCAGCGCGTCACCTGGCGTCCGAACGTGATCAGAATGTTGGAAAAAATATGTTGTCCAATTAATTAGGCACTTTGGATGGATTCCACCGGGCTCCGGTTATTGGCCGGAAAATTAAGGCGACGATTGATTGTTACGGTATAGGTAAACGATTAGAGGGAAAGGCAATGCGGGTATTTTTATGTTTATTCGAGTACGGAATGTACGTTCAGTTGTACTGGTGTTGCAATTGAATGCAAAATCTGTCTGTGTTGGACAAAGAGTATTGTATTCCCATTAAAGGCCTCTAAACAGAGATACAAGTATTTGAAGAATGTTATTTCGATGCAATTTTTTTTTTATTGCAGTGAATGGCGAGACGAGCTTGCCGTTCGCATGGTATGGTATACGCGTATGGTAAGCGATGCGACCGCTCATGAACAGAAGCACAACCAAACAACACCTTGAATTACAAAGCAATGCTTGGTATTCCACTGCGCTCGCCATCCTGAGACATAAGATGTTAAGTCTCAATATATCCAGTAGTTACTCTGGGTACAATGTCCTTCCATCCGAAACACAACAGTGCATTTAAACTGCTGTTTGACGGGAGAAATAGACATTGCGGTGGTACCCACCCAGGCAGCCTCTCACATATGAGAGACCTACCACCAGTAAATTTTTTGGATGAATGCAATGTGGTTTATTTATACTGGGGATGGGAAGGAGTGCAATTTAATTACGTAAGTGTATAAAGCAAACTATTGTCATCAATATAGGGATACAAAACAATGGAAATAGGTATGTAAAATGGTTTTAGATCTTCATTTATAAGTAACAATGCGACAGTACTATTAGACATTTAAACATCACTTTAGTTGAAGTCTGTTAATGCCTTTGTTCCCCGGAGAGTTGTAAATTTCTCCTAATTTTGCCAGCGCCCCGAGTGCGCATCGTCGCATTTTGTAAAGATTATAAAATCACACAATTTAATAGAAATAAAATTGTTTGTTATGCAGTGTATTTAAGTGGTTGAGGAATAACGATAATCTTTAGTAAATGAAATAAAAGAAAATGTCTTTCATTATTCGCACTTTTGAATAAAACTAAATACATTTTTTGCCTAATTATTTATGCAAACAATGAGCTACTCCTTCAAATTTAGTCATATTTATTTTAAACTTACTAAATTCTATGCTAGCAAATAAATAATAATAAATAAATAAATAACACCCAACAGTCACATACATAGTCCTGACCCCACACTAAGATCGAGTCTTGTGTCGTGGGTATCAGGAACTACCAGAGACTTTTCGGTCTCAAAAACACCCAGACCCGGAAGAAATATTTGTGGGCCGCACAAACATTTCTCTCGGTGCGGGGATCGAACCCGCGGCCTCTCGTTTCACAGGCGGCGTCTAACCAACTGCGCCACGGAGGCTGCTGAGAGCAAAACCACTACATACGCAAAACAAAACATTACCACACGCGGCGCAAGCACAAATAACCGAGCAAACCGTATACGGAGGTCACGTCAAATAAAAATCACTAAAACCCGTAAACCATCGCGGGGTGGTCCTATCGCGTTCGTAAATCGACCTTATACAACTCTATTTGACACCTAAATACTATAAGACCGAATCCGCGGGCCGGGCCGAAAGTCGGTAAACGAAGAATAAATCGCGCACGGAACGACCCTAAGGGGTACAGCGAAAAACTTCCCGAGTGCTATTAACTTTATTTAAGAGTGTTATAAACCGTTTTCTACGTTATCACAGCCCCGAGGGACTAGTTAGGGATGTCCTGCTATTGGTATTTGGCATTGAATTGGTGTATGTCGAATTGTAGCTTTAGTTTCAAGTTTTTTAGTCAGTGAAATTTGATTTCAGGTAGTCATAGCTAATTTCTGATTCACAAAGTACATATCTTACTTTGATATTGGGAATTACGTACGATCCTTATATTTACTTAACCATTAATTGATTAGTTACATCACTTACTGTATGTCCTTCTAAAGCCTCAATTAAAACCTTTCCAATCAAAAACACCCTTTTAAAAATAAATGGACATTCTTAATTCACTTTTATCCCAAAAAACTGGACATCAGATAGCCGGGAGGGAAGGGTCTGGAAAAAATTTAATGCCCCCAGTGCCAACAAATGTACGGAAATGAGGGACTTCCTCGAATTGACACCTCATCCAATTTGCTTTGTGCTGGAGTACCTTTATTTTGCTTCTGATACACGTGTCAGTATTATATAAATGTTGGGACTGGGACATGTGATAGTCCATGAAAGTTGGAGTTCTGTCTATTATAGTTCTTATGGAGTACTGCAGGAAGTGCGTGCGGCCCTGTTGGTAAACGGACCGGACGCGGCTGCCAACATGCTCGCGGTAGTTGCGGGTTCGAATCCCAGTAGCACACCCCTGACTTTTCTCAAGTCCACCAAACCGTATAAAGCCAGCGTGGTGGAATGTATGGCCTAACCACTCTCAAACGTACTCGCAATAGTAGTGGAGGCCCGTGTCCTGCAGATCAACTTATATGTGCTGATACAGATACGGTTCCACCCCACCAATAAAGTTTAAAAAGCTAATACAACATTATTATAAAATCCCCAATTAATATTTTGTGTAACTTGGAAGAATAAATTTGTACAATGAAAGAAGTTTGTGTGTTCATTAATTTCCATCGACGGGTTAACATGAAATACATCAGTCAATGTTTGCATTAGCCCGATCGAAATGGAAAATTCACGAGTATATTTCAAAAGAAAAATATTTTAACAAATGGTTTGGGAACGTGAAAAACAATTAAGTGATGGTTATATATCTACATACTGTTAGATCATGTAATTCAAATATTGTAAAACTTTTTTGTAGTTTAATATTTATATACACTTTATTGGACACAAAAAAGAAACGAATACAGTCGGAAATCACATAGAGTAACACACCCCATACCTTGCGCAAATCCTGGCTTGTACCACGGTCTATATCCCTGCTTAATCTCCTTCATATCACCCGATCTATGATATTTTTGATTATAAGATCTTAAAGACATCTTAGAGAAGTCCGACTGAAAATTTTTTTTCTTGTCACGGCTTACTTAGTAATAAGTGAGATTTTTGGAAGCCTGATTTCTATAGCAATTTGTCTATCTATCATTATCTGCAAAGCATAATATATTGAGGAAATTTGCATACAAGTGATAATCACATCTCAATGTTATTTTTCTTTATTCAGATTATGCATAATTATTGTACTAGTTGTGCCCGTAATTATTAATTACAATGTAATTTTTAACGGTGAAGGAAAACACCGTCAGGAATCCTGCATACCAAACCGATTTCAAAGAATTTCTATGATTATTTTTCCGACCCAAATATCGACCAATAGAATTGCACCATTCGACGTCACGTGGTACAACCTACATGGTATTATACTGATATTTTTTTGAAAATTTTCTCTGGTAGTTGCTATATATAAAAAACAAAACATGATCCAGTCAAATTAACCACAGTCTGGCGCAAGTGCCTAGTAAAAAAATAATGTATGAAACATGTACTAGGATTAATGGCGGCTACCGCTGTCTTGCTCTAACATCTATTTGACTTTATCGCACGTTGTCATCTAAGCTGTCGCTTGTCATTCTGACTGAAAGAACCGATATTATTTGATTTCCTTGTGAAAATTGTTTGTTTAGAATTGGTTTATGTGCTCTTTGTTATAAATAATACTTGTGAATTAATCACGTAAATTCATTTTGTTACAAAGTAAATGAGTGTGGCGTAATATTTAAGTATTGTTAGATTGAAATGCATTATAAAACGTGTGAAATATGTGGTATAAAATCGGGCCGGTTAGATGGCCAAAAGCGAATCTTCATGGCTAAATTTCCTTTGGATGAAGATAGGTAAGTATCTTAAACAGTTTTGTAATTCTATTACATAAAAAACGTGATTTAGGATAAAAATAAGAATAATATTATAAATTAAACCGTTAGTAGTATGAATAGTGTTTGACATTTTTTATAGACTATCAATAGTATCGATATTTAATATTAAACATTTACGAAGTGAATATTTGTACGGGAACTGGACGAATAAGTTATATTTATTCGTACCTATATACAATATGTTGTAATTTTAATTTTTAACTATATGGAAATCTATATTTTGTAATTTTATTAAATTTTAATGTGTACTGACACAGTAGGTTAAGGCGCGGCTGCAGGACCCTTAAACCTCCTCTCCTGAAGCCGCCAACATGTTTGCCAATACAATTTTATGTATCAACTAGAAATTTTATTCTTTTAATTATTAATTGTTGATTTCCGGAAGAATAAAAATATATAATTAAACTATCCTGTAACTGGATGAATAGACGTTCCCTTTTCGTCCAGAACCCGTACAAATAGGCACTTCGTTTATAATTGTACGTAGTTCGTAAAGTACCTGTATTAATAGACTTTTTAAAAATATAAATACTCTGCTGAAATAATAATGCATTAAATGTTCATTTTTGCAAGATGTAAACAATGGGTTAAAGTAACGGGAAAAGAAGATTTGGTCTACATACCTATTGAAAAACTACACCAACTGAAGCATATTTGTGGCAATCATTTTTTGTCGAAGAATTTCAAGAAAAAAAAGACTCAGTTAAGAAAAAATGCTGTTCCGTCTGTAAGGCTGTCTGCAGAACCATTGGCAGATGAGCTGTTAATTGGATTTCCACTACACATTGCTAAAACTGATCAAACAGGTATATATTTAATTTTTAATTCGTAGTCACAGAACTTGCACTTGTCTTGTTTCTTAGTAACTCACCACTATAATATATGTGTATGAATATTGTTTTACAGAGCTGACTTCTACTATACCCAAGGAACATGATTACTGTGGCTCTTGGACTTCTACACCTAGTAAGTTTTAATTTGTTTTTTTTGGAAGACCGGAATTTGTTATATTTAGTTTAGTTATCCTCATAATTCCGTCGTAGTCTATTCTATAAGCCTCTCCTAAGGTACCCCATCCAATTTAATAATAATGATTTGTTATTTCAGCACCTTCGACATCAACTGCTGAGCCAATTATTGAAAAACCAAGAAAAAGGAAAATATGTTTTACCACAGGTAATATTCCATTTAAGCCACAGACATGAAAGTATTATGATTAGTTAAGATGAATCGATCAATATGGAAAACTCTTAAAACAAAAAAAGGTGAACATATATTAAAGAAACTATTCCCCAAATACTGGATAGCTACTCAGCCACGAAATTCATTAGATATGCCGTTATTTTAAAGTTCCATTAATGTTTGAAACGAAATACTGGATAGCCATTTAGCTCATAAATCGGTCTACTCAGCAAACATCCACAAATTTAACGAAAAGTTTGTTTTCAGTTACAATTTTTATTATATAATTGCTAAAACTGATCAAACAGGTATATATTTAATTTTTAGTTCGTATTCACAGAACTTGCACTTGTCTTGTTTCTTAGTAACTCACCACTATAATATATGTGTATAAATATTGTTTTACAGAGCTGACTTCTACTATATCTAAGGAACATGATTACTGTGGCTCTTGGACTTCTACACCTAGTAAGTTTTAATTTGTTTTTCTGGAAGACCGGAACTTGTTATATTTAGTTTAGTTATCCTCATAATTCCGTCATAGTCTATTCTATAAGCCTCTCCTAAGGTACCCTATCCAGTTTAATAATAAAGATTTGTTATTTCAGCACCTTCGACATCAACTGCTGAGCCAATTATTGAAAAACCAAGAAAAAGGAATATATGTTTTACCACAGGTAATATTCCATTTAAGCCACAGACACGAAAGTATTATGATTAGTTAAGATGAATCGATCAATATGGAAAACTCTTAAAACAAAAAAAGATGAACATATATTAAAGAAACTATTCACCAAATACTGGATAGCTACTCAGCCACGAAATTCATTAGATATGCCGTTATTTTAAAGTTCCGTTCAGCAAACATCCACAAAATAAACGAAAAGTTTGTTTTCAGTTACAATTTTTATTATATAAATATAAACGTTTCATTTGACAACATTCTTCACATGATTTCTCAAAATTGGAAATGTAACCCTTTATATTTAATCGGAGGATTCATTGACACGTTTTTACTTTTGTTGCGATTATATTTAAAGCTATATTAAATATTGCCAAGTTATTATTTTAAAAAATCCGTTGATAAAATCATGTGGTCGAAAAAACTTAAGTCTCTAATATGCGAAGCAAGTTTATTAAAAATATGATGATGTTTGTTTATTTTATTTATTGTTTACAATTGCGCTCGGTTTGAAAGTTAATTTTTGGTATATCTTTTTCAATAAATAGGTATATATATAACATACCAAACATTGGAATCCTACTTAATTTTAAGAAGTCCTCCTCTCCAGGTCCGAATATATTCATCAGATTTTGACCATATTTTTATGAGACCAAATGACAAGCACCAGCTTTAAATCAAAGAATGACCGGTTCACACAGTACAGAGAAACTAGGTAACAAACATAACAAAAAATAACATACAGTCTAATTGAGAACCTCCTTTTTTTTGAAGTTGGTTAAAAATACACGGCATTTTAGAAGCACATTTAGTTAAAATATGATAAGAAAACATATATTTGTGTACATGTTAAAGCTAAATAGTTATATATACATTATTATAAGTAGAAATTTCCTGGGGACTGCATCCTTATATATGTGAAAATTAAACTTCAATCACTCCTGCGATCGTATAGAAATTATTCGCAATATGACATTGTTGCTGTTAGTTGGGAATTTTCATGCCACGATTTTGTAGTTTAACCGGCTTTGCTGCAACTTTGTGATTTGAAGCTATATCAGACAACGATGAAACCGACGCGAGAGTCATTTTAGTAAATTTTATGTAGAATTGAAAAAGTTAAAGAGTGGTCGTAGGCGGACTTAAGACGACGCGACGGCTGCTTAAAACTAGAAATTCGTCAAAATCAAACTCTTAAGATGCTTTCTAGAATACGAACCGGATGAATAATGCTCCGTAAAAAATTTAATTCTTAAGTAGTTTAATCGTAGTTATATTTAAATGGAATTAATTTAACAAGGCATTAGAGCTAGTTTACCGGAGTTAAAAGTTGATTGGCTTTCCAGTATTTGGGCATATGTTGGGTAAAAAAAAAACCTAAAACAACAATATGGTAGATCTCCTTAATCAGTTATTTTTAACGCATTTTTATGTTATTGCAGCACCTTCAACATCAACTGCTGAGCCAATGTTCGACAGATCTGTGGACATATCTGAAACTATCAAAGGTAGAGAAAATAGTTTAAAGAAATTATGTACCTATTCGATTTCAGCCTTTAACTAAGTTAAAGGTAAACAATTAAGTAAAGAGCCGTAGTATGCATGGTGAGGGGGTAACACAATGACAGCTATCCGTCGATATATCAATTTGCTATTTGTTTTACACTTGCCACGCCGCACCCCGGCTTTGTGTTAAGTTGTTTAGTTATAGTTATTATTACCCAGTTAAATTGTTAATTTTTATTGCAGCATCTACATCATCAACTGATGATCATAAGATTGAAATATCAAAAAAGAGGAAAATGATTTTTGATACAGGTAAGATTTTAAGATATCACATTAGGATTTGTAATAATATTCTAGATCAAACGTTAAGAGCTTAGTATTAGCTAACCATCAGACGAGCGACCCGATAGTCTCGTCATTCTATATTATTTGCTAGAATTAGAAATAATAGGCCTTGAAGAGTCATTAAAATCAATTTCAAAAAAGTATGAACTCTCTAAAAAGGAAATAAATGAACATGTCCTAGCTTTAAATGACTTAGTAGACACATGCCAGTATAACACAGATAGATTTAATTCCCTGATTAACAATCACACTTGCAATTGTTACCGTTCTGATAAATTATCATTCACACCTCATAAACATAATAATATGCTGAACTCTCCCAGTATCACCAATAAAATTGTAAAAGATAGTAACAACTTTGTTATATTCAGTGACAATATTGGGAAAGGGTTAGGTCAAGTTTTGAATAATAAGACAGGACAAAAAGTTGTAAATTATTGTATGCCAGGCCTTTCCTGTCAACAACTTGTTGATAAAATTATTAGTTATAAATTTAATGAAAACTCAACATTGATCATTCTTATTGGTAATAGGGGCAATGTAAACACAGCCAATATCTCACTATTCTTAACAAATTAACATCTCTAAAAGTTAAAAATATTGTAATGTTTACATTCCCCTATGAAAAAGGCTTGTCACACGTGGAAAGAAATAATAGATATAAGTTAAATTGTATTTTAAAAGAAGCCCTTATAAATAATCATAATTTTACAGTGATTGACATAAATACTTACTACAGTAAGTATAATTTAAATAAAAATAATAATTCATATTTGTTGAAACGACATATAGCAAAATTGCTATTTTTTAATATTTTGGACAAAGCCAAAAATTTGGCTACCCCACCTGCTTCTATTGAGCAGTTGACATTTATGACAAGGAATGATACATCCGTATCTGTTCCAAATAATATCAATAATTTAAATTAAATTATCAGACAATAGAGTCCACCACCTCTTGCAATCACATAATTAAAAATTATAATAATTGTGACATTCATTACATTCCACTAAATAATAATAAATCATCTGACATAGAAATGAATAACTCACCACCCATTAGTAGGAATAGTGTTAACAATATGGGTGACAATAATCATATTTTAAGACTAGTTCATCAAAATAGCCAGGGCATGCTAAGTAAAGAATTGCAAATAGAATTGTTTATGAGTTGTCAGGAAATTGATATACTTTGCATTACAGAGCATTGGCTGAAAACTGAACAACTCATGTTCAATTTTAAAAATCATATAGTTGGTAGCAACTTTTGTAGGGAAAGTGCAATACATGGTGGCTCACTAATATTAATTAATAAAAATATTAAATTTAAAGAACGAAAGGATATAGTGAGCCTCTCTGTAGAAAAAACAGTAGAAATATCATGTATAGAGTCAGAGCAGTTTGTCATTGTCAGTGTATACAGACCACCTTCCTCATCATATGATAGTTTTGAATGTATAATTGAAGATGCATTGAGGAAGTTAAGCTAAGTTAAGTTAAGTTAAGTTAAGTTAAGTTAAGCAAATCAAATAAGGGGTGCGATGTCGGAAACCTCCACGTGGTGCATCCTGGGCAACGTGGGTCATCGTAGTTGCAGTTCTGCAACTACGATGGCCGACGGCGAATATCCGACGGGGAGGGCAGGGGGTTTGGCGGTCGCTGTCTTTTGTGGCGGTCGCCTCCATCTGTCGTTTTTAGGTGGGGCCCATCTCAGGGCCTACCTCCGGTTCTGTCCCGGAGGCATCGGCGGGCCCGGTGTGCGCTTACCCCGCCGCCGGGCGGGCTGTGGGAGTGTCCCTCCCACGGTCGCCGTCGCATATCGTAATCCGGTTGTGAGGTTTGTGGTCATGTCTCGCACTCCTGCCGGACCGAGGGTCTTGGCTTAACCGCCCGGACCACGAGGGAGGATGCCTCTATAAAAAGTACCCCGAATCCCAAGCGGCGGCGCACCGCGAGGGGATGCATGGCTGATGGGCAGTTCAGTCTCTAGTGCGACCCCCGCCAGAGTACCGGCCGACCCTCTGGCGGGTTACGCTAGGCTTACCCAGGTACAGGGGGCACTGCCTGGGCGGACCTTCTTTTCCCCCATACTCGTGGGACCAATATGGATAATTCTTTCACCAAAAAACCCAAACCATGTTCCGTAGTGGTGGATAGGCTGCCAGAGTCGGACATTTCTCCGGCGACCAGTCGGCCATCCTCGTCCATGGGACCTCCTGCGGAGAGGACCGCGCCACCCCGTGACTTCGACTCGGAGTCCGGGGCGTGCAGCGACTCTTCGCAACCTAAGAGAAGTCGAGCAAAACGCCGAGGCTCCCGTCCAGTGGAAAAGCGGCCCAGAGCAAGTGATGGTAGTAGTGCGGTTGAGACAGACTCCCGCACTGCCACCAAAAAACTGAAGCGACGCTCTGCGGCTCCTGGGAGCGCGGGCACGACAAGTGACGCCGTTGCCAAGGCGCAAAACGAGCTTGAGGCTGCCTTAGATACGGAAAGTATCACTGAGGCTGAAATGCTGGAGGCGGATGAGGTTGAGCCTCGGAGGGCCAAGGAGACGAATCCTATGGCCAAACCGGTGCCAGGGGATCCTCCCCCAGCCACCCATAATGAGGCCTTGATAAAACTGGCGGAGCGGCTCCGACATGTTGCACGTACGGCCAAAAATCTTAAAGGCACGTACGTAAAGGAGATTAAAGACAGCGTGTCGGAGCTGCTGGAAATAGCCCAGGAGCCACCATCGGCGGAGCTCTCCAGGGCCGAGGCGGAGAAGGCCGAACTCCGCAAAAAGGTTACGGCGCTGGAGGCGGCCCTCACAACGCAGGGAAAAATGATAAAAGACCTGATGGCCACAGTTCGGACGCAGCAGCGACCAGCGGCTGAATCGGCATCCGGCGGTGGTTTGGAGGCTGAGGCCGTGAAGGCCCTCCTCGAGGTGCACATGGCGAAGGTCGACGCCAAACTCGAGGCGATCGCCATGCGGCTGCCTCCGGAGCCGATTCTCCGCCCTCCGCTGGCTGCCGACCGGGCCAGGGCCAAGGCAGCCCCGAAGCCGCAGCCACCCGTCGCGGGGATACCAGCCACCTCATGGCCAGCCTTAGGAGCAGGGAAGCGGAAAGCTGCCCCTGCGGCCGCTGGCCACCCCGCAGCAGCTCCTCGGCCGACCGCGACACCAACAGCAGCCCGTCCGACCGCGGCTACAACAGCTCCGCCGGCAGTCACCGCGCGGGAACCACGTAGTCGAGCCCGAGGGAACCGGAAGCGCGCTCCGCCTCGGTCGCAGACGCCACACCCGCCCCCGCAACCCACCACATCCACAGAGACTCCGTGGACTGTGGTGGCCAAGAGGGGCAAGAAGAGGAAGTCCCGGGCGGCTCAACAGCCGGCCCAGACCCCACGCAGAGCTGCTCCCCAGCTCCGCCTTCCGCGCAAAGCCGCCGTGACTATCACGGTGTCGCCGGAGGCGTTGAAGCGGGGAGTCACGTATGCGAAAGTCCTGCGTGAGGTCCAAACCAAGGTGGACCTGGCTTCCCTTGGCATCACAGCTGGGCTCAGGTCTAGGCGGATTGCCACCGGGGCTTACCTCTTTGAGGTGCCCGGGCCCGAGTCGGAGGCGAAGGCCGACTCCCTCGTCAGTAAATTGAGGGAGGTCCTGCGTGGGTCGGAGGAGGACGTGCGCGTCACCCGGCCCGTGAAAACTGCGGAATTGCGGGTCTCGGGGCTGGACGCATCTGCCACCCCCGAGGCAGTCGCAGCGGCCATCGCCCGTCTCGGCGAATGCTCCCCCGATGACATCAAGGTCGGGGAGGTTCGCGTCGAGCGCTCGGGCCTGGGTGCGGTGTGGCTCCGCTGCCCAGCCAAGGCAGCGGAGAAGGTGGTGAAGGCGGGGCGCGTCCTCGTAGGATGGGTGGCAGCGGGAGTGCGCCTACTGGAGCCTCGGCCCATGCGTTGCTTCCGCTGCCTCTACAAAGGGCACGTACGCGTGCAATGCACTGGCGAGTGCGACCGCAGCGGGCTCTGCTACCGCTGCGGTCAACCGGGACATAAGTCCCGGGAGTGCTCCGCGGACCCGCACTGCGCAATTTGCGCAGATGCCGGGAAACCCGCGGACCACCGGGTGGGCGGCAAGGCCTGCGCTGCCTCCTCGGTCCCGCACCGTACACAACGCGGTGTGGGAGCCGAGGTTGCGACGCGGCCACAACCGTCCCGCCCTGAGGCGATGGAGATCGCCCAAAACTAGATGGATCTTAATTTCCTCCAGGCGAACATCAACCACTGCGAAGGAGCACAGCACATGCTCGAACAGTCCCTGGCGCAGTGGTTGATTCACGTGGCTGTGGTCGCCGAGCCATACTCTGTCCCTGCCCGCGACGACTGGGCAGGGGACCTTGATGGCTCGGTGGCCGTCTTCACCCAGGGCGCCGCCGGCTCTCCGCCCTTCGAAAAAGTAGCGAAGGGTGCGGGATGCGTGGCGGTCCTGGTGGGAGGGGTGTGGATAGTGGGAGTCTATTTCTCTCCCAACAGGTCCCAGGCGGAATTCGAGAGTTTCCTCGCGCGCCTGGGGGCCCTGGTACAGCATGACAGCCAGCCTCGCCCCGTGCTTGTAGCCGGCGACTTCAACGCCAAATCCTCGGCTTGGGGTTCGTCGGTGACCGACGCGCGGGGCGAGGCCCTGGAGGAATGGGCGATCTCCATGGGGTTGGTCGTCCTGAATCGGGGGTCGGAGAACACGTGCGTGCGGCACAACGGCGGTTCGGTGGTGGACGTCACGTTCGCCACCCCGGCCCTTGCCCGCCGTGTTCGGGACTGGAGGGTTTTGGTTGAGGAGGAGTCGCTGTCCGATCATCTCTACATTCGGTTCAGCGTCTCATCCTCCCAGGTCTCCACCCGCCAGTCCGGTGGTGGTCCGACTGCCCGATTCACGGGCGGCCGACGTTGGGCCGCGAAGCGCCTCGATGTGGAGGCCGCGAAGGAAGCTGCCATTGTTCAGGCGTGGCTCCCCGTGCCGGACGGACCGGTGCGGGTCGAGCAAGAGGCGGAATGGTTCGGGGTGGCGATGTCGCGCGTCTGCGACGCGGCCATGCCCCGGGTCACCCGCCTCCCAGCGAAGCGCCAGGTGTACTGGTGGTCGGCCGAGCTCACAGAGCTGCGTGCGGCTTGCCAGGTCGCGCGCCGCCGACTCGCCAGGCACCGTCGTCGTCGGACCCGTAGACCCGGCGACGATGAGCAGGAGCGGCTTCTTCTCGACCTCCACAGAGAGGCGAAGAGAGCGCTGCGGGTGGCCATCGCGCAAGCGAAGGCCGCGGCGAACGAGGAGTTCCGGAGGTCTCTGGACAGAGATCCGTGGGGGCGTCCGTACCGTGTGGCGATGCGTAAATTCCGCCCATGGGCGCCCCCCTTGACCCAGAGTCTCCGGACTGACCTTTTGGAGGACGTCGTCGCGGCCTTGTTTCCGGCCACCGAGGAGTTCACTCCTCCACCGATGGCGCCACGTCCACCGGCGCCATCGTCGTTGGTTTCGGTAAGGGATATCCCGGAGGTTTCGCCGCAAGAACTAGAGGCGGCAGTGCTTCGGCTGCGGAGCAAGAACTCGGCCCCGGGTCTCGACGGAGTACCCGGTCGTGTCTGGGTGCTGGCCGTCGAGTCGCTGGGTACGAGGCTCCGCGGCCTTTTCTCCGCGTGCCTTGAGCAGGGCATCTTCCCGTCGCGGTGGAAGACGGGCAAGCTTGTCCTGCTCCGCAAGGAGGGGCGACCCGCAGATTCGCCCTCGGCCTACCGGCCGATCGTGTTGCTCGACGAGGTGTGCAAGCTCTTTGAGCGCGTAGTCCACGCGCGCCTCGTCGAGCATTTGGAGGGAACGGGCCCGGATCTGGCGGACTGCCAGTTCGGGTTCCGGCGGGGCCGGTCGACGGTCCACGCGATTCTGCGGGTAAAGGCACAAGCGGAGCGTGCGGTGTCCCGGGGTAGAGTCGTGGTGGCGGTGTCTCTCGACATCGCCAACGCGTTCAACACCATGCCCTGGGCCTGCATCGAAGAAGCACTGCGGTACCACGAGGTTCCGCCCTACCTTCGGCGTCTGGTGCACTCGTACCTGTCTGATAGGTACGTGGTGTATCCGGGTGCCGACGGGTGGCACCGCAGGGAAGTGACGTGCGGTGTTCCACAGGGCTCGGTTCTTGGGCCGCTCCTGTGGAACATCGGCTACGACTGGGTGCTACGTGGTACCAACCTTCGGGGTGTCGCTGTCGTCTGCTACGCGGACGACACACTGGTGACAGCGACGGCCAGGACATTCCAGAGGTCCGCCCTGCTCGCCTCGTTCGGTACTGGACTGGTGGTGGGCAGGATTCGGCGACTGGGCCTCACGGTGGCCCTCAACAAGACCGAGGCCGTGTGTTTCCACGGTCCTCGGTGTGGGCCTCCGCCAGGGGCCCACATCACAGTGGAGAGCGTGCGGATTCCCGTCGGCTCGAGGATGAAATACCTCGGTCTCGTCCTCGACAGTCGATGGGATTTCCGCGCGCATTTTGCGGAGTTGTCGCCGAAGCTGGTGAGGGCGGCGGGCGCACTGGGGCGCCTGCTGCCCAACACTGATGGTCCTGGCATCCCTTGCCGAAACCTTTATGCTGGAGTCGTGCGGTCCATGGCCCTCTACGGGTGTCCCGTTTGGGCCGGGTCCCTGGGCGATCGTTGCGTCCGCCTGCTGCATCGTCCGCAGCGCATGGTGGCGCAGCGAATAATCAGGGGCTACCGCACGGTCTCGCACGAGGCGGCCTGCGTATTGGCGGGAACTCTGCCCTGGGTGCTGGACGCCAAGATCCTCTCGTCAGCTTTTTTCCAACGAGAGGAGGCGTCCGGGCGTGGGCAGAGGTTGGTCCCCAGGGAGGTCGAGGCCATGTTGGCCTCCCTCCGCAGGTCCGCTGTGGAGGAGTGGCGTTCCAGGCTGGAGAGCCCTAGTGCTGGTACGAGGACCGTCGCGGCAGTGCGACCTGTCCTCGAGCAGTGGCTGGACAGGCGCCACGGCGCGCCGACTTTCCGGCTGACGCAGGTGCTCACCGGGCACGGCTGCTTCGGTGCGTACCTGTGTCGCATAGCCGGAGCGGAGGAGTCCGCCGTGTGCCACCATTGTGGCAACTGCCGTGAGGACACGGCCCAGCACACGCTGGAGGAGTGCCCAGCCTGGGACGAGGAGCGCAGCGCTCTCACTGCGGTCGTTGGACGCGACCTTTCGCTGCCGGCCGTGGTCGCCGCCATGGTCGGCAGCCGGAGTTCGTGGCGAGCCATGCTCTCCTTCTGCGAACGTGTCATGTCGCAGAAGGAGAGCGCTGAGCGGGATCGGGAGCAGACCGATCCCGCTCGTCGCCACAGGAGACGTAGGAGGCGCCGGGACAACAACTAACCCGGCGCCGCAGAGGCCACACGGGGCCGCCTTCCCTATCCTGGTGGCCCCCGAGACGTAACGCCAAAGGCGTTTGAAGCCGCGTCGCTCTAAGCGGCAGTGCACAAGGAGGCGGTCCTGGCGCGTCTGTTCAGCAGTATCCCGGGGCCGTCTCCAAAGTGCACCGATGGTGGCCAACGCGGGGTTTTTAGTCGGTATTTCGGTGCGCAAATTACGATAGGGACCCGACCCAGCTCCACGTCTCGCTGGGCCGGAAGGCGCACCGGTGAGTCCGACACACCCTCGCCCCTTCGGGGGTGGGATGGTCCGTAAAGGGATTTTCCCCGCGAGAAAAAAAAAAAAAAAAAAAAAAAAAAAAAAAAAAAAAAAAAAAAAAAAAAAAAAAAAAAAAAAAAAAGCAAATCAAATAAGAGATTGCTGGTGTGTGGAGACTTTAATGTTAATTTGTTAGAAAATAATTCAATGACTATAAGGTTGAAAAATCTATTTTTGTCATTCGACTTAATAAACCTTTTTTCAGAGCCAACTAGGATAACTAATATCAGTGCTACCTGCATAGACAATGTTTTCACTGATATAGTGCCTATCAATAGTTGTATTATTAATAAATTACACTCAGATCACTGTGGACAACTTGTCACATTTAGCAGTGAGTTACAAAAACAATACATTGAGAAACATAGTGTAGTTCCAGTAACTAAGGCCCGGTTAGAAAAGTTAATGAAAAATATATCTGATAAATTTACTACAATTGTAAAGGGCAATGACCCTAATAAATTATATAACTTTGTATTCAACACATTTTGTGAAGAATTCAGGTCAATTTTTGCTTCCAGGTCCATTTCCAGTGACAAAAAAACATGTTTTAACAGTTGGGCTACTATTGGTATACATAGAAGTAGGGAAAAATTATATGAACTTTATCATGAAAGAACATATAACCATAGTGAGGATTTTAAAATATATGTAAAAAAATATTCAAAAATATTTAAACAAATTTGTCATAAAGCTAAGTCAATGTATTTAAGCAATAAAATAAAAAACTCCAAAAATAAAATAAAAATGACTTGGAGTGTGATTAATAAAGAAACTGGTAGAGCTAAACCTCGGGACACTGAGTTTGGCTTAAATATTAATAATCAAATGATTACATCTAATGTTGAAGTAGCAAAAATTTTTGAGAATTTCTTCTCAGATGTACCAGTTTCTATAACAAAAAGTTTAAACTCATCCCCTGCCATAGCCGAAAAGTTATTACAAGAAAATGTGAGCGGAAGCGGAGATTCATTTGAATTCTATTGCGTTGACAGTATGGATATAATAAATATATTTAAATGCATTAATATTAAAACCACATGTGACCTTTGGGGAATTTCAACAAAAATATTAAACTCTGTAATACCAGTCTTGGCTCCCCAGTTAGCTGTAATTTTTAATGCTTGTATAAACAGTGGTCTGTTTCCTGATAAAATGAAGTTGAGTAAAGTTATACCTCTTTTTAAATCTGGTAGTACAGATGACCCCTCTAATTATAGACCTATTTCAGTACTACCTTCATTAAGCAAAATTTTTGAAAAACTAATGCTCCTACAACTTCAATCTTATTTTTCAAAAAATAAAATACTTCATAATAAACAATTTGGTTTCACGCGGGGTCGCTCCACAACTGACGCTGGTGTGGAGCTTATAGGTAACATATTTGATGCTTGGGAGAATTCACAGGATGCCTTAGGTGTATTCTGTGATCTATCCAAAGCGTTTGATTGTGTTCACCATGATATACTTATCAGGAAATTGAGCCACTACGGAATTAATGGTATTGCTCTTGAATTATGCAAATCATATTTGACTAATAGGGTCCAAAGTGTAGATGTCAACGGAATAAGATCTCCTGGGTCTGCCATTACTATGGGAGTTCCGCAGGGCTCGATTCTTGGACCCTTTCTCTTTTTAATTTATATTAATGACTTACCTTTTTTTATAAGGGACAACTGTGAGGTAGTGTTGTTTGCCGACGATACTTCATTAATATTTAAAGTAAATCGACGTAATCCTCATATTGACGACGTAAACAACACCCTCTCAAAAATAGTTCATTGGTTTAGCATTAACAATTTGTTATTAAATAGCCAAAAAACGAAATGTATAAGGTTTGTGACACCTAATGTCAAAAAAGTTAATGCTAACATTAATTTGAATGGGGATGAGTTGAGCCTTGTGGATACAACTAAGTTTTTAGGAATTACATTAGATCCCAAACTTCAATGGGGTTCTCACATCATCGCTCTAGCTAAAAAGCTGAGTGCCGCAGTCTTTGCGGTAGGTAAGATTCGCCAATTGACTGATGTCGATACAGCTCGATTGGTATATTTTGCCTACTTTCATAGTCTGATGAGTTATGGAATTTTACTGTGGGGTGGTGCTGCTGACATTAATACCATCTTTGTTCTCCAAAAGCGAGCTATAAGGTCAATTTATTCGCTTGGGTCCAGATATTCTCTTAGAGAAAAGTTTAAAGAGATAAATATAATGACAGTAGCATCACAATACATTTTTGAAAATTTAATTTATGTACATAGAAATAAAGAAAGTTTTCTTAAGATTAGCGATATCCACAACAAAAATACTAGGAATAAGAATAATCTAGCTACTCTTAAGACCAGACTCCACAAGATCAGCAAATCTTTTAAGGGTTACTGTATACACTTTTATAACAAAGTTCCCAGTCATATTAAAGCCTTATCTATTACAAAATTCAAAGCTACTATCAAGCACAAATTATGCAATAAGGCATATTATACAATTTCGGAATATTTAGACGATAACAAGGTCTAATTGAAGATTTTGAAAAACTCATGAGTGCATGACTTGAAAATTAATTTAATTAACATGTTTCTTTAAACTTTTCAGAACCTATAACCACGACTGCAAAAACAGCATTAGCGACCCCACAACAAAAAAAATCTACGACGACTGCAACATTAGAAAAGTCACCTCGAAAACGAAAATTATTGAATAAATTAAGAAAAAGTAAAACTTTAATTAAAAGTCTGAGGAAAAAAGTAACTCAAATAGAAAATATATCATCACCCGTTTTAAAAAGTTTAATTGAATCCACTGTACAGAACGAGAAACGTAAGTCGAAAGGTCGTCGCTGGTCAAAATTAAATAAAAGTGTGGACCTCGCCTTATATAAAAAATCTCCTAAAGCATATAGATATTTATGTCAACTTCTATCATTGCCAAGTGTGCGAACATTGCAAACAATTTTAGAGGATATGAAAATAGAACCAGGTGTTGATCCTTGCATTGTAATGCATTTGAAAGCGAAAGCTGAGAAGTTAAAAGATGAAGATAAAATTTGTGTGATTTTATTTGACGAAATGGCATTGAAAAAGCGTCTTATTTATAACGTAGCAGGTGATAAAATTGATGGGTATGAAGACCTTGGCGAAGAAGGTGGACGTTCGGAAAAAATTGCAGATCATGCCCTTGTTTTTATGCTTCAGGGAATACATAAAAAAATTAAGCAACCTATTGCACATTACTTTGTGAAGGGAACAATCGGAACAGAAAAATTAGTTGTGATTATTAAAACAGTTATAAGAGCTATGACAGCAGCTGGTTACAAAATTATAGCTACTGTTTGTGACCAGGGACCTACCAATGTAGGTGCATTGAATTTACTTAAAAAGTTCAGTTCGCTTCCTGTTGAGTCACATTATTTCTTAGTAGATGATGAGAAAGTTTATATTATCTTCGACGTGCCACATCTTTTTAAATCAATAAGAAACAATTTTCTTCAAGCTGGCGAATTATTAATGGATGGTAAAACAGCAAAATGGCAACATTTAATTAATCTGGAAGAAAAAAATCGAACCACACTTCACTTTAAAAAAATCACCAAATTGCACGTAAACCCGACATACAGGTCAAAAATGAGAGTAAAACTGGCATCCCAAATATTGAGTAACACAGTAGCTGCAGTACTAAAATTACAATCGGAAAGCATTGTAAATTCAGAACAGAGTCAAGAAATTTTACAAACAGCTCAAGTAGTGGAATCATTAGACCGTTTATTTGATTCAACGAATGAACCAGCATCTACGAAAGATGTAAAAAAAGAATATCCGGCAAAATGTGTCGAAAAATAGTTTTCACCATAAAATTTGGCCAGAATTCAAACATAAATTAAAGACTCTACAGTTTTTAAAATCAGATAGTAAAATAAGGCTGAAGAATGTTAGATGCGTGAATGGATACATAATAACGATTTCATCATTTGAAGAAATATGGAAATTCGTTGAATCCAAAAAATTCAAGTACCTAAATTTGCGACAATTAAATCAGGACGCTTTGGAGAATTTGTTTGGGTGCATCAGGCAACATAGTCCAACAAATAAAAATCCTACTTGTCACCATTTCATATCCGCACTGAAATCTTCAATACTAACTCGTCTCAGTACGCCTAATAGTAGAGGATCGAATTGCGAAGAGGATGACAATGAAATTCTTTTCGACTTTCAGGATATTATATTTTCAAATCGTAAACAAGACAATACAAAATCCGACTCCGTTATTGATAATGAACACAATATTTTAGACAGTGTCGAACATCCCGTTATACATATTCCCGAAGCACATATTTTCGAAGAAGAGTTGGAGAAATTTTTCAGGTCGTTCGACAAACAGCCAACCGTTTATGTAAGCGGGTATATCGCTTCAGTAATTTTAAAAAATATTAGTTGTGAACAATGTATAAATTGTATGAAAGTTTTAAATCCTAAGCCAAACAGCTATTATAATTACATTGCTCTAAGAGAGTGGTGGCCGGACAAGACTTGTCTTACGTATCCAACTTTACAGCTTTGCCAGACTATAGACAATGCAACTGCAACCTTCGAAAGAGAAGTAAAACCTATTAGTCACATCAGAGATATTAGTAAATTCGCCAAGACAGTGATGCTAGCCAGTACAGACTTTTCTTGGATGTGTCATAATCACAAAAATAAAATGATAGATCAGCTGTTGGGCCGTCTAAGCCACTTACTGATCAGAAATGAATGCGGAATAATTAATAAATCATTTGCGTTACATGAAGAAGATTCTGCGGATTCTGCTAAGAAAGCGCAGCAGCTAAGCATGGAAAAATAAAGTTTTATTTATAATCAGATATAATTACTATTTTTATATATAAATTACTATGTTTTTACCATACAAACGAGTTTTTCTTTATTTGCACTAATTATTGCAAAAAATACCACGTAACTTCAGCGAGAGTTAGCGTTGGCGTAAATGGACCTTCCTTAAATTACAAAAGAAAAACATAAAACAAGGAGCGCTACATTTTTGTATCGACATATTTATCGATAAGAAGTATAAGTACGTGTACATCCCTATTTGAGGTGATTATGTTGGCAGCTCTGCCATAATGTCATAGGCCTCATATTTTTTTGTTGGTATTCAAGTCTAGTACACGTTTCATACAACCATCGTTTTTTCTTTTTTTTTCTATGGAACTCCCGTCTCTTACGTAGTGTTATATTCTCTTTGATTAACCACACGTCAAACTGACAGGTTGAATTCAATTGTGAAAATTGGAGATTTTGCATGAAAATGAGTTTGAAATTAAAATTTGGGACGGAAAAATAATCCCCCGAATACCACACGAGATACCCTCAAGGTTCCCTGCAAACAAATAAAGTCGTCAAGTTTTGACTCCTTCATTTGTTTGCAACGAACCTATTGGGAAATACCCGATAATTTTGAAGCTCTTGTGGTATTATAAGTGATAATATGTGAAGGCCGCCAACCCGCATTAGGCCAGCGTGGCTATATAGCCTAACCAGTCTCAATCGTACTTTCGATTGTAGAGGAGGCACGTGCCCTGCGGTGGGACGTATATGGGCTGATACAGATTGTAATTTTGATAAAGTCGATACCAACACGATTTTAAGGCACAAACATGTATTTATTCGCTAAATATCCTCTAATTCTCAAAATGTAGGCCTAATTTCTTCTAACGCTGTAAATATCACACACTCGTAGTAATCCGCGCCATTGATTTTCCTTTAATTTGGGCTAATGTGAGGATTAAGCCTAATTTGATTGGGTTCGTTCACCTCGCACGGTCTCGTTGACTTGTTGAAATTACTTCGCGTCTCTTTACTATCACTAATTCTTAGTTTTTGTAGAAACTTTTTTATATAATTGCTTATTTCGTAGCTGAATATAATGATGAAATGGACGTTGCAATTCGGATATTAAAATAATATCTTATTTTTGTTACTTGAATATGTATTATTAAATATTTTTTGTGTTAGGGAGGAGCAGCGATGATTAGTTTTATGTGAATTGCCCCAATAAGGTGACAAAAATATTTATATTTGAAATCCTCATCTATACTAATATTATAAAGCTGCAGAGTTTGTTTGTTTGTTTGAACGCGCTAATCTCTGGAACTACTGGTCCGATTTGAATGATTCTTGCAGTGTTGGGTAGTTCATTTATCGAGGAAGGCTATAGGCTATATATCATCACGCTATGACATATAGGAGGAAAGCAGTAATGATATTTCTAGCAAATACGAGGAAATTTTGTTCGTTTTTCGTGGTCCGATTGGTCGATATTCTAAACTGATAGTCAGAATTAAACATTTGGACCGCCATTTTAAAACGTGTATGCACCCGAGTAGAGCCGGGCCCGACCGCTAGTTATAAAATAAAGAGAAATTATTTATTAACCACCTCGGTGCTCCAGATGTACTTCGGTATAATTACAACACTGAGCTCTCGGGTTCGTATCCCGGGTTGGATAAAGTGATATTAGGTTTTTGTATTCATTAGTCCGGAGTCAAGTATTTGTGCCCAATATGGCGACAGGCTTGCCTATCACATCGCTAGACTAAACAAACAAGGTGTGATGTAGTTGCCCTGGTAACACCCCTGCCTACTCTTTATACGAAAAGGGCGTGGGTATATGTATGTTTTTAGTGATTGTGTATTGTTCAGATGGTATATGGCAACGAGTGACAATATAGGTTATTTATAAATACTGAAGCATGCACGACTCACCTGCCATATTTCTAATGTTCTTCACGAATCCAGCCCGGTTAGAATCTGCAAATATAGATGAGATTTAAATCAAAACAAAAACAAAAGTTAAGATAAAGAAATAACTTATATTCGTTCATATGTTCCTGACCTCGCACTAAGATACGTGGATAATGTCGTGAACATACATATGAGAGACTTCATTCTCTCAACGCCCAGACCCAAAACAAATATTTGTAGATATTACACACTGTCAAACTAGACATCGTTTCACAACTGACTTCTTAACCCACATTCAAAATAGAGGGTGGCAAATAAAAAGAAAAGACACAAATTGATGTATCCATTTTTTATTTCAATGAATGGTGAGCGTTACATTCGCCTAATTGTAAGATTGAACCGCTCATGGACAGTAGCACAAGCAAACAACACCTAGAAGTACAAAGCATCGCATGGCGAAATGCTTGGCGTTCCACTGAGCTCGCCATCCTGAGACATAAAGTGCGAAGTGTACAATAGTTAATAAAATTAATTCGAATATTCTTACTGTTTCATTAAAGCGAATTGAACCCAAAGCGCGACAGTTGACTCGAAAGCGAAACACGTATCTTTTAATGAAGGTGTTTTTAATTAAATACTAACTAGGATTGTGTGTACAGCACAATTATTTAATTAATCCGCTGCTGTTTGCGAGACTTCGCTGAAGAAGGGTCGCCGTCTTAGAATGATAGGAAATGTTTAGGAATATTAAGCCCGGTGTCGAGATGTTGTTGGAGACAGTACTGCAACTTTAATATCATTATTTTTATATTAAAACATAGAAGATATATTTCATAGTTTTGAATATTAACAAAAAGGCATGAGAATCACTTATTTACAATACTATATTTGGATATACAATATAGACGCGCTTCGTCTTGCGTTTTCATCATCCACACTGACATAATATATAACATCTCTATCATAGTATGCAACATTTGTCGGACGTTTGCCAGTCCATCATCCATCAGTCAATACCTTACTTTGCCTACTTTTGTGTATCTGTATCAATCCATATACGTCCCACTGCAGGGCACAGGCCTTCTCTACAATCGAGAGTAGGCCTGACAGAGGTTACGCCGTGTAGTCCACCTTACTGGCTTAGACCAGATTGCCTACTTTTATTTAAGAAATAAGATGCCATACTGTTTTTCTGCACCTATTCGAGTGTAATATTGGGGCACACATTACGAGGGAACTCATGACAAGCGCGATATTTCTCGGGTGCTGTTGATCTTTGGCACCCAATCTCTTGTGGCTCCAACTTGTCATATTACGCAATTCATTGTTTACTCGCACGAGGCGCGCCAGTCATTCTATCTTTCATTTGTGTACTCGATTTTCGCATATAATTCCCGTAATCATGGCGATATTAGGGGTTAATATTGGCTAACATTGTTTGCGTGATTTATGATTTTTTGAAGTTGACTATTATGTTTTTGTAAGTTACATATTATATATGCATATGCAGTTGCATTAAAAGTACGCCTAGTAAAAAAAGGGGTTTTATTGAGAGGGAAAACAATGGTTTTGAATTTATTGCTAAATATTTTATATCGCATATTTTTAATAATGCTACTATTCTCGGTCTCTTTGAAGGAAAGGATCCGTAAGGATCTTATCCAACAGAGAACCAAAGTCCTAGACATAGCACATAGGATTGGCATGCTGAAGTGGCAGTGGGCTGGTTACGTCTGTCGAAGAACCGATAACAGTCGGTGTAAACGTGTTCTTGAGTGGAGGCCGCGTCTTGGCAAATGTAGTGTAGGACGCCCTCCAGCTAGGAGGAGTGACGCTTTGCGAAAGGTCGCTGGCAGATGCTATATGCGACTAGCTGAAGACAGGGTGAAATAGCGCAATGTGGAGGAGGTTTATGTCCAGTAGGGGACACCAGTATGGGCTGATGATGATGGTGATGATTTTTAATAATATATGGTATTTATATTGAATTTAATCATAGTTGTCCATGTACTATTATCATCTTCAGGAAATTTACTTCTGAATATAGGTCCTGCTGGGCCTCGCTCAGTGATTTCCCCAATGAAAGCTGCTTGAACCAAGCAAGTTCCAAAATTGTACGCTTTCAAAATGTTTGTTCGTGGGAAATATCATTTTAGCGAGATACCTCCTTTTAGGGGATTTTAGGCACCCAAATCTAGAGACAAATCAAATAATAAAAACGGATCTTCATTCATCACGTGAAATGGGACACACATAGTATGCATGGGCACGCGCTAACAAGAGCTTAATGAAAGTTCTCAATGAGTTGTGAGCGTTTTTAGTAATTTATGACCGCGTGCCGCATCCCGATTATCAGTTAATGTATTCCATTGAGCGTACGTGTGTCGCTGTTTTATTGTGTATGTACGAGACGTGAACAATATTGTGTAGAATTTTCTAGAAAGGAACTTTTCTAGAATCTAATACTCATTGGCAACGCTATAGACGTAATTTAGACCGCATTTGCTTCTTCTAAGTTTTAGCCGATACCATATATAACGAATATCCCGTGTATCACGGTGAAGGAAAACATCGTGAAGGAAACTTGCATACTACGTCAATTTTTAAGAATTTCTATGGCATATAACGTCAGCCAACCCAACAGACTAAATGACCTAACCCTGCCTAATTGTATTGTCGATTGCAAAGAAGGTCTACGACCTGCAGTGGGACGTACATATATGGTCGATACAGATAACAGATATTACGAAATTACTGTAAAGTGCAGACATGAGCTTATTATGTTAAAACTTCAATATTCAATATACCTTTAAGTTACCACACACCAAAGACCTATCCATTCTTGCTATAAATTCGTTAAAATTTGAAGCTAATAAATATCAAAGAAGGTTTTCGCTCAACATCTCATGTCCGCCACACGAGATAAAAGACAAGGCGCAGGACACGAGCCGACGCCGCTGCAACGCGTCCGCTCGACACATTAAGCAATTCGCTTTTCATGTAAGTCGAGGCGGGACACGGATTTGGGGATTTGCTGGTGGTGAAAAATGCTTGGTTGTAGTTAATTTAGGGTGTTAAAAGGTACAATTAAGGGTATTTTTTATTTTAAGATATTCCTTATTAAAATGAATGGCGAGACGAGAATGCCGTGCGCCTGATGGTAATACGACCGCTCATGAACAGTAAGAAAACCAAACATTTTGAGTTACAAAGCAATGCTTCGCTCGCTCGCCATCTTGCCATTATGACAATAAAAAACTACAATAAGTTACTCAAACCGGAATGCAACAGTGCATTTACAGTGTTGTTTGGCAAGAGAAATAGACATTACGGTGGTACCTACCCAGGCGGCCTCTCAGTTATGAGAGACCTACCAGTAGGTAAAATGTTTTTGTAAAAGTAGTCTTCATACTATTTAATGTCTATTTTTCTACTGGCATGACATGACATTGCAATCATAATGCATGTATTACAATCACAAGTAAAATGAAATCCACATACCGTATCTACCCGGGAAAGATACATACATACTTACATACATATATACATACATACATAAACTCACGCCTATATCCCAGAAGGGGTACGCAGAGGTGACAGGACATCCACATTTCGCCTCATATGATCCGTCCCACAATGTGATAGGTGGCGAGCCTATCGCCATATCGGGCACAAATTCCTGACTCTGGGCTGATAATGAATAGAAAAATCTAATATCGCTTTGCCCAAGCCGGGATTCGAACCCGAGACCTCAGCTTTGTAACCGTACCTTAGTAAAACTACGCCACCGAGGCAGTCGAGCAAAGATAAATAATAACGTTAATATAACCCTTAATGCGACAGCGATACATAATGAAGTGAAACCGAGCTCCAAAGCACGAACAATCTCTGAGAAGACTTCTTTTATTAGTCTAATTCATTATTATATTAAAAACAGGTTATTGCGTAGCTACTATAATAAAAATAATTTTGATATAAAATTTGAACTTTCCGACAAGCAATAACACAGAACTTTGAAAACGTCCAAGGGGCTAAAAATCCTAAAATTACAAGGGGTTCTCACCCCCACGCTATCTCCCCATTTCCTCCCTTTACAGTCTAACGCTCAAAGGGCTCGGTTACTCTTTTCATCTTACTTCACACGTCATCACACAATTTACCTACTCAATGTAGGCGCCATATAATAAATAATCCCAAGGCGAAGTAGTTTGCGGCCCGCCTAAACTTCCCGAGTACTTATCGAACTTGTCAGCTTTTCTATAGTTTATATTGGATTTGATAAACGATAAAGTTGAGTGTATTATGAGGGTTTGTCAGATTTTTTTGGGGTTCCATTACGAGTTATTGTTATTTGAGGAAGTTTTAACGAGGTTTTCAAATTAAGTGTCTCTTGATTTAAGTATATTCAGGTGAATTAATTGCTTATTGGCAGATTGGGATGCGGATTTATGTGCGTTCATTTTCTATTCGGAGAGTTTTTAAAATTAGATATTTTTCTTAAATTTTATTTGGTAGCAACTCATTTAGTTCTATAGGTGTTCGACTACCATCAGAAGAGTTTTAATAATCATATGCTATTCTATTTGAAATAGATTTGCGGCATATTACTTTTTACCTCCCCTAGGATGGTGGAAGTGGAACTTAAAATAATTGCTAACATTCATAAAAGAGGTTTTATGAACTTTTATACGTAGCAATCAGCATTCACACCCAGGTTACCTACTGGCCCATTTAAATACCCGTACAAAAAAAAGGTTCTATCCCAATTCATTTCATCAACCTTGAACTTTCCAAGAAGCCTCTCCCAAAAACGTTTGTGTAATTCAACCAGCAAATTCAAATTAACGAAAGTCGAGTATCGAGACGAAAGAAGGGGCTGGTTAGCTACTACCGAAATTAGCAATTTAATTTCGATTCAATGAAACTTTCCTTAGTGTTCAAGAGTAAGTTATTTCTGAATGGGGATAAGCCAAAGGGCCGTGTTTATTGGACAAAGTTTCATCAGTAGATTGATTTAGTTCAAGACTTGGTGCGTGAGAATTTCCGTTTTTCTATAGAATTAAGTGAATGACTTTTATAAAATCCTAAAAAGTTGTAGGTAAAGCGTTTTGAAGATATTGAGATACATTTTATATTACAATTCCGACTATCAATTTAGAATAACCACCAACCGAACCACGAAAAATGAATAAAAATTTGCGATTTTTCGAATCGAATAACGATTTTTCTCTTCTATTTCCCTGTTATTGGTCTTACGTGAGGATATATAACCTTTAGCATTCCTCGACAATAATACAAGAATATTTTTTTTCAATTCGAAACAGTAGATCCTCAGATTAGAGGTAACGAATAAAGTTCGATCTCCAAAGCATTATTTTCTCTAATTGTATTCAGCTGATAATTTCCTTATTTTAGTCAGTCAGTCCTATACAAAAATATATTCAGCCCAAGCTAAATTCTCTGAAGATGTTTTTGTAAATAAAACTACACTATTATTATTCCGCCGGCACTATCTGCAGACAAAGCGTGTTATCACTAGACGTATCTTTCCACTTGGCGCGCCTGTACCAATTTCCGAAGCTTGGCTAAAAGGAGTTCCCATTACGGTACACAGCTGTTTTTGTATCCCTTGTTGGATTATACGTGATAGTAATTCGTGATCAAATTAGTTCAGTTTTGTGTTTAGCGAATGGAGAATTTGTTTTTGATGAAATTATGTTTTTGAAATTAAGTTTACAAATAATTTCGTTCATAATGTTGTCGCGAAACGAATGTTAGCTGCGAAATATGTGCTATAATCAAGCGAGGTAGATTTGTAATGTGAGTTTCTAAAACATGTTCGGAGGTCCAATTCTGTTACAAAGGGGATTTGTTAAAACAGTTGCTCGTAAAACCTAGTCTAATCATTTACAAGCTTCAAAAAACTTATTATATGTGTCATTGATACTTCATAAGTGTTAATAAATACACGTCGTATTTTCATTATAGTTTTTTAACTAAATGTACATGAGTATTTTAATTAATGCAGTATATTTACTAAACGAATTGATTAATTAGCACAAAGCATTTCCTTCACTTCCTGTAAACTTTTGTATCCCTTTCAGTCTAATATTAATATCGAACCCAAATTCTCTATAACATTTCCGGAACGTCTTAAACCAATTTCAGTACGAAAAAAGGTTTTTTTGCTATCACAATCTCGCAGGTACTACGGTGTCGGCTTAGCTGGTCGAGCCCTAACAAACTGCCCTCAAATCTCACAGCACAACTGCGTTCATAATTCATCGGATTTGTTTGCAGTTCAATTTCGTTCAAATTAAGGGTATTAACCTTTATTATTTAGGGTTATGATTTATTTTGTTTACTTGTTACGTTTTGTCTTGTTTATTGTGTTAATTTCTTTTGTTTATTCGAAGAGTATATATTTTTATAATTGGGTTAGAAAGGTAGGCTGTGTTTAAGATTTTTGTCACAAGGAGTGCCGACTTGAGCTGGCCATTCGCCTGATGGTAAGCGATATGAGAACTTATAGACAGTAGCAAAACCAAACCATACCATTAATTGCACAGCAATGTTTGGCTTTCCACTGCGCTCGCCATCCTGTGACTTAAGATGTTAAGTCTCATTATGTCCAGTAGTTATCCTGGCTACAATGTCCTTCAGACTGGAACACACCAGTGCGTTTACACTACTGTTTGGCGGGAGAAATTTATTGCGGATGTAATGTTATTTACTTTTAATTGTTCACTATGATTTTTTATAACTGTTTTAGCGCATAACTTATTCTATTGAACAAAATCACCTCTTTTCGTATTTTCAGATTGCGTTTCATTCCAGTTCAATACATATTAAATGTAGCTATGAGTATTTTCAAAACTTTGTGCTCAAAACCCAATAAAATTCTTAGAAAGCAGCATAGTATTAAAATAAAATATCTCGAGAATTCGTTCTAAAAACGGAGATGAGACATGTTTGTAAAAAAAAAACAATATGCAAATATAACTGCCTGGGTGGCATAATTGTACCATGGTATGATTCTAAAGCTGAGGTACCGGGTTGGAATTCCGGGTTGGGCGTAGTGATAGTCAATTTGGATATTTAATTCATTATCATCCGGAGTTAGGAATTTGTACCTGAGATGGCTATCGACCAATTTCTAATCATGGGATGAAACACACAAGGCAAAACATGGCTGTACTGGTTACTACCAGCTCCTCTGCCTACCCCTTCTGGGAAAAACGCGTGAGTTTATGTATGTATGTATGTAAATATGGATATTAAGTTGTAATTTAATGACGGCAAAGAACATTAATTATTTGTATACTATTGTATTATTACGTTAGTAATTAATCAAATTAAGGGATATAAGGACGGCTTCAAAAGAGCGTTCACTCGCGGTCAAAAAATATTTTTAAGACAATCTTGGTTATCCATTTTTATTCTTTTTTTCACATCTACTAACTATTACGGTTTTAGGAACTCGTTAGATACACTAAGTTAGATAATTATGTCATACAATAATATATTGTACATTTATAACGTTCTGTAGTCACATACATAGTCCAGACACCATACTAAGAGAGACTCCTGTGTCGTGTTTATCAGATACTATGAGAGACTTTTCGGTCTTACAAACACCCAGATCCGAAAGTAATGACTCACTCGTACTATCATCTGCATAACAATGCATACTGTCGATAGACAACATATCATTGATATGCAGGATAATAGGTGTCGGGGATAGCACCGAGCCTTGTGGAACACCAGCTTTAATGATCTTGGTTTCGGAGCAACAGCTGTACAGCACGACTTTTATGCTCTGACCATCCAAAAAACTAGGGATCTGCTTGCAGAGGCCCTCAGGGATTTCATACGCAGGTAGCTTCGCCAGGGCGCCATGCCATACTCGACTGAAAGCCTTCGAAATGTCAAGGCCGACCGCAATCGTGTCACCCCCACTCCCCATAGATTATTGTAATATATAATTATTAATAGTTTTTTGAAATCATATTAAAACAAAAGTATAAAAGTGCGTGGTGGCCTGTTGGTAAACGAACTAGACGCGACTGTCAACATGTTCACGGTGGTCGCGGGTTCGAATCCCAGGGCACACCTCTGACTTTTCGGAGTCATGTGTGTATTGATAGTCAATGACCACGCATTAAACGTCGAAGGAAAACATCGTGAGGAAACCTGCATACTAAAGCCATTTATAAAAAAAATCTATGGTATGTGAGTCCACCAACCCGCACTAGGCCATCGTGGTGGACTATATGGCCTAAGCACTCTCAATCTTACTGTCGATTGTAGAGGAGGCCCGTGCCCTGCAGTGGGACGTATATGGGCTGATACAGATACAGAAAATAAAAGTACATTATTTCACATTTAGTATGTCTTGTATACAACAATAATGTAAGGCAAATTATTATTCGCAACTTGTATAAAGTACGTGTCGTATAGAATGTACTAGAATATACTCCTAAAATTATTGCTGTGTTGGGGTGCGTTGAATAACTACCCCTTTTGGAAGCGTTCCTGTATTAAACAACTAAAATATTGTGTCATGTCGTATACATGAGAGACATATGTTAGAAGTTTTTGTTCATATTTTATCATATACATATATTAAATTGTACAAAAATTGTGCTGATTGTGAATGTTTGCTAATTGGTATGATTTATTAAAAAGACTCATTTTCCTTAGACGTTTTTATGCTATAAAAGTGTTGCTTGTTTCTGAACAGCGAACGATTTAGGCAAGCAATGCAATGCAAATGAAAAAAAAATGGTAGTATTTTTTTATCGCACTATTTTCTACATTTATATTATTCAGCTTCTTTTCTTATAATGCATATATCGTCCAAAATGAAAAGTGCCAGATGGCATATTTCTTTACGCAAAAAATTAACTAATTTTAATATGTCAGAGGTGAGTATACTGGGATCGTATTTGAGACAAGAAATGCTATCGCATATTCACTTAACATGAATGTAAAAACAATTCAGATAACAAACGACATTTTAACCCATGCTTTAATAATAAACGTAAAACAACTTTGTTATGAACTTCACGAACTAAATACCTGTCCGTAATTGCAAAATACATTATTATCAAGTTCTAAAATATCGTTCATTGTTTAGTAAATTTAGTAAATATTCAAATTGAATTATAAACCCCAAATAGTAGTTGAACGGATGGTTAAGGTTACAGAAGGTCGGTGAATGCAGACTGCTTCCAACAGGTCAATGTGGAGATTCTTGAGGGATGTCTGTGTCTAGCTGTGGCCTTCCTGTAGCTGCAAGAAACAGCGAGAAAGAGAGAGAGGAAGCAAGTAGTTGATCTTGGAACAGTTTTAATCATCTTTCTTAGTATAAAATGGGGCATTACGACTTGGATTTACAATGAAATCAAATTTATTTTCAGCCACGGAAAATTATTTCTATTACGCTGGAAAGTTTTTAAGCAATAACATTATACATTTATAAGGGATATAATTTTAATTTTGTGTATTTGAATTAATAGTAGGTTTATTAAGTATTCTTGCCATTTATTTAGAAAACTCAGCAATCTTACGATTATTAGGTATATATTATACTTTAAAATAAATAAATAACACCCAACAGTCACATACATAGTGCTGACCCCACACTAAGATCGAGTCTTGTGTCGTGGGTATCAGGAACTACGAGAGACTTTTCGGTCTCACAAACACCCAGACCCGGAAGAAATATTTGTGGGCCGCACAAACATTTCTCTCGGTGCGGGGATCGAACCCGCGGCCTCTCGTTTCACAGGCAGCGTCTAACCAACTGCGCCACGGAGTAAAAATGCTCGCAAATGTTCACTACACATTGTATTCCTGTAAAGATAATTAAATTAATGCAATTAGTAATGATAGCCTCTATGGCGCAGTTGGTTACACGCTGACTGTGAAATAAGAAGCCGAGGGTTAGATCTCCGCACTGAAACAAACATTTGTCTAATCCACAGTTATAAGTTTCAGGTCTGGGTGTTTGTGAGACCGAAAAGTATCTCGTAGCTTCTGACACCCACGACACAAAACTCGATCTTAGTGTGAAGTCAGGACTATGTGAGTGTTGGGTGTAATTATTTACTTCAGTCGTACATATCCAGGCAGCCTTACAACCACCAAGTTCCCAACAAACACGCTGGCAGAGTTAAACTATAATTAAGGGGCAGTTGTACACCGACATTAGATAAATTAGCTACCCTTGCCCAAATGTCAACGGTACATTAACTAGCAGCCTTGAAAACAGCTACTGTTGAGTATACCTTTATTCGAAAGTAGAGACAACATGGCTCATTAAGTTGGGTTTCCAATTAGGCGCAGTAACTGGTATAAATAGTAATAATAATTCAGACCATAAAGGGCTGACTATAATGCACAGGGCTCGTCTACCAATGAGATACTTATGTCTAGTAGTTCTGGCAATCATGTCATTCAAACCCGAACACAACAGTGCATTTACACTGCTATTTGGTGGAAAAAAAATAGAAATTGCGGTGGTAAATATATGTATTGCGAGTTTATAGTGACTTTGCGACAGCAAATTTCCCAGCCAAAAACCGAAGCAAATTTTATCAAACTCTAGATATTGCAGCTGCGTTCACTTATGAAAATGTTAATATAACTAACAAGGCCGCAAAGCGAAGGCAAAGCATACTACGCGCTAAATTAGCGAATTTATTGCTTCCTGAAACAAAGTGGGGTGTGTTGGAAATTGGATGTAATCCCAATGACTAGCTCGCAACTTCGCCGGTTAATCCCTCATCTATAAACAGGGCTTGCCTTGATGCATGGTTGTAACTCTTTGAAATTATTGTGTACTTGAATATTTTAACGACAAATGTGCCTAAGCCGTCGACGTATAAGGCAAACAGACCATTTATAAAGATAGACGGTGCAGGCTTCCAAAATGTCCTTGTGGAATTGCTTTGAGGAAACCTTATGTTTACCTTCCTTTTTTTAGGATAAGTAAAACGCCATACACAAGAACAGAAACCTTAAAACTTATTACTATTTAGCAAAGCATGGAACTGTAAGAAGCTGGTTATCCTAAGATATTCGATTACGTCACTACGCTTCATACAATTTCAGCTGAGCGAGGCATCGAATCACAAATCCAAGTTTTTTTAACCAAAAACGGTAATAAAATAGACGAGTTTTCGGTCGAAACTAAAACCAATCATGATAGTGAAGTGTAAATCATAATAGCACCGTTTACAACGTTACACAACTCCACAAAACTAACAGAATTAAAATCCACAAGTTGTTGGAAATTACATTAGGCTGGCAAGCTCGGCGTTGCGGGTACTCGTAACGTTATAAAACTTGGCCACGCTCAACTTTCCATTCAAAGGGTATTCGGCTCCACCTAAATTATATATCTATGAAATATAATTAAAACTTGAATGTAATTAGGGGTTTCGTGAAAGGGGATCTCTCATTCATCGTACAAGCGGGAATTGTATAGGCATAAATCATGGCGGTATACAGCTAACGTCGTGGTCGTTATCGTTCTTCGATTACGTTTATTCGCCGCCATTTTGATGATTATACAGAAGTGTATCTATTTATTAAATATTAATTTAGGTTTATCGAATTGAAACTCTTGTTTGTTTTTATTCAGATATATTAAAGAAAGATCGGTCTTTATAATGAAGCGAGATACGATAAACAGCTATTTAACAGAGGTGACAGAAAACTGTACGGAGATTATAGATGGGGTTGTATGTATTTGAAAGAGGAGAAAAGGAGAAGGAGGGAAGAAGGGGGTCGTATAAACTTTTATTGTCATATCCAAACCTTTGATAAATATAAATACAATTTTAGCATACCCTATTAGTGGGTACGAGTTTAATAATACTATTTTCAGAAGAATAAAGTATGTTATCGTCCTTATCAAAAGCGGCTCCCCAAATGGTTTCATCTCCAATGACGGGCACCAGTTTGTTCATCTTCCAGTCTTTCTCGTTGACAGCATAGAATCCTGGGGGACTAGAGAAGTACAACTTGCCAGTACTATCTCTTGTAAATCCGTTCACATTGTAATCCCCTAAGTCGACCACCTTCCCTTTATGGTGATCTAACAGGAATGTTCCAGAAGAATTTGCAAAGAATACATTATGATGTTCTCCCACCGCGATGACTCTTGTCTTGGTGTCGCTGAGATCAGAAAACGGTTCCACTAAACCGTCTTTGTAAACGTAAGGCTTTTCTGTGTCAGAAGTTGTGAAGAACAGACCATGGATTGGGCAGTAGAACATTTGCCAAATGCTGTAATTTGTGTTTCCTACTTTCGTTGCCTTTTTAGTTGCGTAGTCGAAAGTGTAGATTCCATCGTTTCCACCGAAGTATACAATGTTCTTATCAGTGTCAACGCCTGTGGCCGAAGGACCATTTACACCAGGTATATCTGCAAACTCCTTAGTAGCAACGTTAATGTACCCAACCTTCTGAACAGTTTTCGAATCAACTACGGCCGAGTAGGTGAAAAACAGGGTGTTTGTTTTCGGATCCAGTGTGAGTTGGTATGGTTGATGAATGTTGTCCAAAAGGATTTGCCTGTCATAATTCTTACCGTTGATGGTAACTACATTGCATTCAACATCAGTTGATGTTATTCCTGCGATGTTTATCGCTATAAATAATAATAGGAGCTTCATCTGAAACAAATTTGAATTGTTTAAAATTACTAATTCTTGAATGTAAAAGAAAACATGATAATTAAGAAATTACAAATACTACATTACACAAATGGTCTAGGATTTTTATAATTTTTAAATAATAATATGGGTTTTATATTAAAAAGAGATAGTGAGGGCAGTATAACGTGTAAAACATAGCTCCAAAAGATTAAGGACTCCTTGGCGTAGTTAGTTAGACGCTGCATGTGAACCGAGAGACCGTGGCTTCGAGACCCGCACCGAGGCAAATGTTTGTGAGGCCCACGAATATTTGTACCGGGTCTAGGTGTTTGTAAGACCGAAAAGTCTCTCAAAGTTTCTGATAAAACGATACAAGATAACATAAGACAATTGATTTTAATGTACGGTCAGGGCTATGTACATGACTGTTGGGTGTATTTATTGTTTATTTATATTGCTAAACTATTCCTTAATGTATACTCCCAATCTGCAACACATTTAATATCCATTTCTGCAAAATAAATACAGTTTATTTTCGATACTAAGAAAAAAAAGACGATAATATGTGCTGTTTAATTATGTACTTAAATATGTTTTTGCATGCTTATAGGGCTTATATAAAAAAAAAAGATATATTCATTCAATATGCTTCAGAACCGTAAGTCTTAAAAGCACTATAAAATAACCGTCTTCTGGTGAGTAAATTGCAGTAACCTTTAAATCTTAAAATTAATATAAGTTGCACTGGACGCAAAGGCTTTGCTCTATGATTTAGAGTGGTTCAGCAGTAATTGCCACTACACTGCCGTAGTCCGTTTGGGAAACAGTCAAGTTTGTAGGTACAGTCGTAAAGAATATTCTTTTTTACAGTCAGCGTTAATGATAAACCTAACTATAAATTAATAGTTATTTCGACCTCGCAAAAGTTATTATCTCTCTAAAAAAAATACCAATAAATAATTATTTATGTCAAAACAGTACTAAAGTAGCTTGTAACATGAGTCAACTATTAGGATTTTAAATATAAGAAGAATATAAATTTTACAACTTTTGTGGCGCCGACGCCGGCTGTGAACCGTGAGGCTGCGGGTTCGATCTACCGAGACAAATATTTGTGTGACCCACAGGTGTGTGTTTGGGATTAGGTTGTTTGTTACACCAAAAAGTTTCTCGTAGTTCCCAATACCGACTGCACTCTGCTTACCACCATAATTATATCACTGAGTTTTGTCTATAAAAAAAAAGTAAATTTTAAAAATATAAAATTCTTACTTTCACTCAATGCTCGCACTTCAGAAATCTCACTAAAGCGATCTTACCTACTCACGGCTGTTTTAAGACCACAATTAAAGAGGTTATCTCAACACTGTCCTTTTGACTCGCGATACTGTTATCATTATTTTCTTAACAATATTATTGGGAGACGAAAACAAAGGGAGTGATAACTGTGATAGGGGTGTTTGTCGCAAGGACGTTGGAAAGTTGGCAGTGTTTACATTACTGTGTTGTGGTGTTACCGAATTTTTGTATTATAAATTTTGGTATTTTTACTGAACTTAATTATATTCTGCGTCTGATTTAGAATGTATAATTTATTATTTTAACGAATGGCGAGAAGAGCATGCCCTTCGCCATTAAATGATAATGATATAACCGCTCATGGACAGTAGCAAAACCGAACAACACCATGAATTGCAAAGCCATGCTAGGCATTCTGACACATACGATGTTACGTCTCAATATGTCCTGTAGTTACTCTGGCTACAATATCCTTCAAACCGGAACACAACAGTGCATTTACACTACTGTTTCATATTTAGCAATATTAGATTACTATTTTATTTTATTTTTGACAGCCTTAGTTGCGTAGTTGGTTAGATACCGGCTGTGAACGAGAGGCTGCGTGTTGGATCCTCGCACCGAGAGAAACATTTGTGAGGCCCAAAAGTATTCGTCTCTGGGCTAGGTGTTTGTGAGACAGAAAAGTCTCTGAAACCAGATGTTCAGAGGTCAAACCGGAATACGACTTACTTGCATCGATCAATTATGGGTTTTCATCACCGTATACCACGGTCACTATTTAAGCGATAAGAATATTCTATCACAAGAAAGCAAAGCATTTACGGACTCCCATAATAAATAAAGATAAACGCCTTGCCAAATTACGAATTAATATTAATATTTTACATGAATTACATGATGTATGAAAGAAATTGTGCTATATACAAGGTTTTTAATAAAGCACAATTTCTTTCATACATCTTATAAGAAGTGTATAATCTTGTTTCACGGCCATTGCTAATGTTAAAAGGTATTACGGGTCCAACGTAAAAGCCCCGTTCCACGTAAGCCTGTGAACAAATATAAACCACGACACGAAAGTAAGTCATTCAAACGTTTTCATAATATTCTTAGAATAAAGAGAACAATAAAAAACCGGTCAAGTGCGAGTTCAACATGCAAAAAAATATTTTCAATTAATTATTTTTTTTTTGGTCTGCCTTGGTGGTGTAGTTATACTGCGGTAACGATTCAACGCTAAGGTCTCGGGTTTGAACTCCGGGTCGGGTAAAGTGACATTGGATTTCCATATTTATTATCTAGCAGCGCTCAGGAATTTCGGTCCCTCATCGTGGAACGGAAGGTACAACGAAATGTGGGTGTCTTAAGAGCTACCAGGGGTATCTCTGCCTACCCCCGGGGAATAAGACGTGGGTTTATATAAGTAGTTTTCGGATAATTTTTTATTACAGTGTATGGCATGACAACTACGCCATTCGCGTGCTGGTAACCGATAGACAGCCCATGGACAGTAGCAAAACCAAATATTACCATGAATTACAAGGCAATGTTTAGCATTCCACTGCGCTCGCCATCCTGCGACATAAGATGTCAAGTATCCATATATCCATTCGTTACTCTGAATACAATATCCTTTAAACCGGAATACAATAGTACATTTCCACTGCCGTTCGGCGGGAGAAATAGACATTGTTTTTCCAATTTGAAAGACCTACCAACTGTTAAATTACTCCGTATTTTCAGACTTTATAATTATCCTATAGTTATACTAAGGTATTAATTTTTAAGCCAATACTGTAATCCAGAGTTCGATTGATACGAGTTCAGCCATAAAACTTCGCACAGACATTGTCAATTGGCATATTTCATGATTTTATTTCAATGGGAAGAAGGTACTTTATATTTTGATAAGATACATAGACATACCGATAAAGAATTCCTTTGAGGGTTCCAATTTCAATTTTAGGTGCGGAACCCTGAAAATATTATCTCAAGAAGTCATTCGTAGAAAATATGCCACATCTCAAAGAGCTTAGAAGCAGTCACAGTGATGTAACGAAACAAGATTTTTATTAACATACCTTGTGTTATCCGAGAGTAATTTAGTAAACACACTGGATGAAAATTCATAGAAATTGAATACACAAAAGAAACTTGGTATTATGTATTTAACTTTAAATAAGACGGAATAATACTGGACTGCTGCGGTGGCGTAGTTGTACTAGGGTAAGGTTACAAAGCTGAGGTCTCGGGTTCGAATCCCGGGCTGGGTATAATGATATTGGATTTTTCTATTCATTAGCTGTCCAGAGTCCAGAATTTGTGCCTGACATGGCGATAGGCTCGCCACCTATCACATAGGGGGACGGAAAATAAAGGGCGAATGGCACCTATGCCTACCCCTTATGGGAAAAAGGCGTGAGTTTATGACTACGTACGGAATAATATTATATCGATTGTGAAGGAAAACATTGTCAGGAAACCTGGATACCATAGCGATTTATAAAAAAATCTATGGTATGTAAGTCCGCCAACCCGTACTAGGCCAACGTGGTGGCCTAACCACTTTCAATCATACTGTCGATTGTAGAGGAGGCCCGTGCCCTGCAGTAGGCCGCATATGGGCTGTATATCTAGAGAACCTATCCTTATCCCATCTGGGAAAAAAGGCATGAGTTTTATGCACAGAACAGATGAATATGGTGTTTTATGTATTATTGCATCCTGCCCAAATTCACGGAAGTGGCTCAAGAATGACTCTCTCTCTCTCATTCGTGACTGGGGGACTCGTCCACGAGTGCTGCTTGTGTAAACTGGTCTGATGAATTTGCTTATAATGATAATATTTAATTACTTTGTTTTGTTTTTTGCCTTATATTACTTTGCTGAACAGTGTATACCGATTCCGCGGTCTGGGCGACCACACTTAACTCAGCCGTATAATATAATTATTAATTAATTATTATTATGTATTTATTTATGGGCAACTATACGGCCTAACCACTCTCAATCGTACTGTCGATTGTAGAGTAGTCCCGTGCCCTGCAGTGGGACGTATATGGGCTGATACAGATACAGATTTATTTATGAACTGCTATGATTTGCAAATCCTGTATGATCACTGTATTGTAAACTTATTTTGAAAAGAGCTAGAGTTTCTTGCCCGTTCTTCTCTGGCGAAAACAGTCTTGTGAACCGGGTGGTAGGGGAAAAAAAGAGACTGAATCTAAATAATATATGACATTTTATGGATTCAATAAATATTTTCATTTTCATTTTCAATGTTTAGAGAGATGTTACGAATCTTAGAGTAATGAGTTTGTTTTTGTGTGTACATTTTTATTTTTGTTCGAATTGTTTAGTTTTATCTTGTTTGTTGTTTTATTTTATCAATTCATATTTTATTTGTTTAAGAGTTATTTCATTTTATATTAAAACGGCGTCGCATTAAGCTGTTAAGATGTTATTTATTTATTTAATATTATTTTTATTCTTTACTGCACACAAAAAAAGAACGGAAAATCATAAAATATTTTACAAATAAAATTAATGAGTACCCTGCAGTTAGAGCTAGGAGATTTCTTACAGACTATCTTTATCTACTTTTTATGTTATATTTGTTTTAAATAAATAAATAAAATAAAATAATTGTTTGTAAAAATATACATGAAAATGTTGATACGGCGTGGCATTAAAGAGCCTTGGAGTTACGGACACAAGCATTACAAGCCACTAATTTATCCAGAAGCATCACAGAAATCCCCATAACCCAGTCCAACCACGACGTATAACATTTCATTAGCGGTCGGCATAGACGTTCCGGTTTACGCAGACAATAAATTTTCATTTTTGCGAGGGCATGTGAAAAGAAAAGATAAATAGGTGGTTATTTACTTTTGTCGCTCAGCTACACTGACCCTTCCATGCCAAGGTTGAAGGCATTTGATTAACAAAAGAGGCAAATTGTAGCGACATCCGCTCTGAATAATTTACATATGCCGTAAATAATATAAAAATGATTTAAGGTTTTGTTTGACCTTAAATGTGGAGACTTACTTGGACGCCATGAGAGAAATGTGTTTTTTTCGTATAAATTGGTCGCAGATATAGTTTGTAACATGGCTGTTTTTGCCTTACTTTATTTTATAAAAAGTTGTAAGGCGTCTTAGCGTGAAATCATAAATTATGTTATTTTGTATAAATCATGCTTTATAAGGCTAGTGTTATATTTTTTATTATTGTGTATATCAAAAGGTTAGGTTTAATCATAATCAAAAATATTTTTTAAATCCGTTCAGTAATAAGCAAGTTACAAATATGTAAGAGTTGGTGGTGGGAGTAATAGAAAAGGATGCACTATGCACGGCGTGACGTCATTTTCCATAAGGTGCTCACGTGCGAAAGAGACTATGAGTGTCCCCAGTGCACTATTAAAAATATTAATATCTCAGTTATTTTACACCCAATTTTGATGCTGTTTTCAAATTCATGTTTTTTATAAGAGATAGTTTTTAGGGACCAGTACGTACCATTAATCGTTTATGATTTTTATCACCTGTAATTATAGTAAAATATTTGTATTTGTAATACTTTTCCTTTGTACAAAGGTTCTATCCTTTACACTTTAAACTGCCCTCTGTTTATTCTATTCTTAAATCCATCCCATGGTTGTCTGTAAGACATTGCCTTTCGGCTATAAGACCGCAAATTGTACTTTTTATGTATATGATTTTTTTTGTACAATAAAGTGTAAATAGATAAATACTGCTCAAAATAAATTTTTGGACACAACCCTATTATAATACTGGTAAACTGCGTAAGGCCTTTTGTCCATGACACGTTTTTTTTTACCGACGGAAAGGCCGTATAATTAACAAAAAGTGCAAGCTTGTACATGGCACGGCAAAGCCACGTCACGCCGTCGCCGCTGTATTTGCTGCCGTGTACGTGGACAAGCTCTCACAGTGGTCCATACAGTACTGACAACCGAACACACGGTGAATTTACAGTATATTTTTACGCCTAACGGCCGTTCTATATATCCTATCTATCTTTAACAAGAGGTTAAAATAACTTCCATTACTATATCAGTACAGGTATACGCTTGATTAAACAAATATAGACATATATATTTATCTTGTCTAGCTCTTTAAAAATATATGCACCATATCTCTACCTCTCTATATTTGTTAACTGAAACATAAAATGCATCTAAATATCTATTGAAATCTCTTGTTAATGATAAATAGATTATTGAGAACGGCTGTAAAAGTGTATGGATAAGTATTGAAATAGTATTTAAAAAAAAAAAGTATGTTTTCCAGTGTACAGAAACGGTCTATATATATATCTAGAACATTAAAAACGCAGCAAGCATAATTAACACATGTAAGTTATTTAAAAGTCATGTAAAATTAAACATTAAAAATTCATGTGAACGCTCAAAAAGCAATCTCAACTAAAATAAAGTCATTAACACACACGAATTCATTTAATATGTATGGGTCCATGTTATTCGTCACTCGCTAACCCAGCGCAGGCTCTGACCGCTGACGCCAACTTTCAAACCGTTGAAATTTATACACATTCCGAGTTTTCATATTATGTGTGGCTTTAAATTCAGGTTTTTGATCCGGCCGGGGCGGCTGTTCGAAATTCAAATGTGAGCTGTCTCGTTTAGCTTAAGACTTTGGGTGCGAAATATTGATCTAATTACTACTGTCAAATTTTTTACTGGTGGTAGGCCTCTCATATGTGATAGGCCACCTGGGTAGGTATCACCTCAATGTGTATTTCTTCCAGGAACCGACACCCGCACTACATTACGGTACTGGTATTGACAAATTTCGGTTACCTATATGATTTAGGTAACCGCTATGACACATAAGGCTTACCCTTATATACGGTAACAGTTTTAATACCGGTAACCTAAAATACCTTGAATGCAAAGGAAAACGCGTTGTTGTTACATAACAAATAAATATCCTACTTGTCGTGTTGTTTACATAATATCGCTGGAATCGGTTCATTATTTTTGGTGTATAATTCTGTTGTAAAAAAATGAAATGAGTAAAAATAAGTGTGTGGTATAGTGCCATTATGTTTAGTAAACACACACAGCGGTATAACCACACACAGGCAATGCTCGCGCTTTGACTTATGACGAACGGCGCAGCTTTTATTATGAATGCTGGAAAAATAACATGTTATTATGTATGTTCAAACTTTCATAAAGCATAGTTTTCCCAGCCTTATATCTAAAGGCATGCACAGAAAATCTTTCAGTTTTTCCAAAATCTCGAAATTGTGGCTCTACTGGCCATTTTTCAGTTAAATACAATTAAAGTTAAACACGTCAGAATTCTAAATTGATAACACCAAAACAGAAAATTGAAATAGGTATTTTAAATTATGCATAATGAATTTATCCAAACATTTATCCTTGCAAATTAATATCTGATTAACCTTCGGGAAACTTTTAATACACGCAAGGAACTTATATAATATTTAAGGGAACCTTGAAACCTCGTCTTATGAGGATTACCGTCGCGCAGTGCTGCTCCCGGAATCCCAGTAAGACGCTCTAGGAGCACAGATAACGGGAATAAAGTTGGGAGGGATTAGACGGGAATCTTCGCTAGTGTAGTAAAGCCACCTTTTGTGTTACGCAGATATTGCCTTAATCGAATATTTGATCAAACTATTTGTCTGGCTGGCTGCGGGCTTTAGTGCTGGGATGTTTGTGGAATAGTTTGTAGTTTTGAATGTGATTTGGTTGAAAATATATGGTGTAATGATGAAGACGGTATTGACTTCGATCACAATAATTTTTAGTTTCGTATGATTTTGTAATCCTTTCGTTTTATATTCCTTTTATTTATTGAGTAATATCTGTATGATTTGAATCTAATGAATAAAGATAAGTAGAATGAAACGTTAGACGAACGATTGATATGGAACGTGTTGTGTGAAAAAGATGATGAACGGAAGTTCTAAAGAGGGAAAGACGTGGTGGATGAATAATCAAAATGTTGTAAAATGTCAGGACGGAATAGGAGAAAACAGTTTGCGAGACAATGGAAGATGTTCAAGATGATGTATTATAACAAAGCAAACACCTATTAAAGACGACTTTTTAACATTGAATTATATCAAAGTAATCTGTGTTTAATATTTTTTAATTGTCTGTAAGCTTTCTTAAAATAAATGAAATAAAATAAAATAACATTAATTTGACCTGAAACGGAACTATTCCCACTAATAAAACCACTTCATAAGTATCAAGACCACTTAATATGCTTTCGTAATTACGTTATGTACCTAACCTTAAATCATCGAGCCTTAGATTTTAAATTACGCCCATTTGATATTATAACTTTTGAACCGACAAAGCGAAGAGCTTTTCAATTAATCATTTATTATCATCATTATCCAGGTCAACATAACCAACACTGATATGATTGTGATTATCAACCTCTAGATTATTGCTGAACATACCTCCTTCAGTACCCTCTAATTCCTAGCTAGCAACAATCCGTCACAGATCATTTTACAAAAAACTAGCATCACCATCGAAGATTCTACTAATAAAGTGCTGTAAATCAGCGTTTATGAGAGGTTCACATTGCCGGCGGCTGCTGCCAAACGCACGCGTCGTGTCCTGCTCAACATTAATTACAGCCCACGGCGTTCCGACTGAAATATGAACCTGCACCGATACACGGTGCATTGTGATGCTAGATTATTTATTGAGGATAGCGTTAGAGTCAGATGAGTTGGGTTTGTGTTATTGTCTTGAGTACGTGAGATCGCTGCCGAATTCACATTTTTTTTTACATTATACGCTCATTATACGATTGCACTTGACTACGTAAATCCCTCTTAAATGCACTGGCTATGTGGGCCATGCGCTGTTAAGAGCAACTTATTATTTGAATGGAGTTCGAGTATTCGGGCGTTAGTGTGGATTAGTCGTGAAATTATATACAACTTAAACAACTGTTTTACATAATATATGACATTGCTTTTCATTCGGTTATTAAGATTTGAAAAGGATCACAAGCTAGTGGTAAGATCTTTGCCCAAATAAGAACCACTCACATTTGTAGTAATCTACGCAAGTATTTCGCGCTTTAGAACAAGTTGTCTTCATAAGAATTCAACCAGTATGATCGTAATTACATCAGACATCTATCATATCGCATATGAAGATCGGACTACACTTTACTATTATTTGGATTTTGTTTACCGTATGACACCTAATAGTGATTTGATCCAGTTTGTATCGATAAGTTATTAAATATCACAGGTCGATATAATTTTCCTTGCAAGTTTTAACTACTTTCACATACCAGTAGAAAAACCTACGTTAACAAACAAACCATCAGTAAAACTGGCTTCCCGTCAGCTATTACACTAATGCATCACCACGCCCGCAATTTATATCAGATTTCTTCATCCAGAGTTATGTAGCACATTAGCTTCGGTAACAGTGATTAAACGACCCAGTCCGTGGCTAATATGTGTGTCCGAGGTCTCAAGGTCTTTTGTTTGAGCCGAGTGCGTGTCACTTGGTAAACAGAAAAATAATGTACTCGCTTGGGGAGTTGATATTTTTTATGCTATTTGTAAGAATTTAGACTGAATAAGCTGCCTCAGTGGCGTAACGGTACTGTGCTATCGCAAAGCTATGGTCGAATTTCCAGTCGGGCAAAGTAATATTGTTTTTTTTTTGCCCAGAGTTATGAATTTGGGCCTGATAAGGCGATAAGGTCGCACCTATCACATAGTGGGACGGAAATGACAAGGTGAAACTTGATGTATTAGTTGCACCTCTGCCTACCCCGTCTGAAAAAAGCGTTAGTTATTATGCAATAATTTCTACGGTATGTAAAGTCCGTCAAGCCGCACTTGGTCAGCGTAGTGGACTAAATGGCCTTAATCCTCCCAATCGTACTCTCGATTGTAGAGGAGGCCGGTGCCGTTCAGTGAGATGGATATGGGCTGATACAGATACTACGAATTTGACGGCAGGTGACGGTTAAAGCAAATGGTTGATCGCAGATAGCATAACTTTGATAAGCTATATCTAATATGATAGTTTTATAGTGTCATAACGAGGTTATGACACTATAAAACTATCATATTTTGTTCAGGCCTAATTGATTAATTTAATTCCGCTGTAAGTTTGACATTGGAGGGAACATTCTAGAAAGGTAAAACTTTTCGATATACTGCTGTCTCCACATTTTTACGCATTTTTTTAGGTCATTGTAAAAGACAGCTACTAGACTAAACTAGACTTCGTTTATTAATTTTATTCTGCTGTAAGTTTGACAATTGAAAGAAATATTCTAAAAAGAGACAACTGTTACTCATACAAATGCTGTCTCCACAATTTTATGCATTTTTTTGCCTCATGGTTGGCACATTTTTAAAATACGCACGTTACTTATTCAATTACGACAAAATTGCTGAACGGATAAATGGCGTATACATAGTTTATTTCCGGGATTAGCACTGAATTTATTACACTGAAAAATTCAGCACATTTTTTAGTGTGATAAAGCTGGTCATTCACTTTGTAAAGACGAACACAAATTAAAAACTATACATTTTTATCCGCGATTCTTAGTTATAGATGAAATATTGAAATTAATTTGTATTTTATATCACTTATTAAAATAATTGCAAAAAAATATAAAACATTGTTGGCTGTCAATTAGAATATTAAAATTAAACATACAATATACGATTATTGGACTAATTAAAGTTAGTTATCACCGGCTGTGAAAGAGAGGTCGCGGGTTCGACCTCGTATCGAGCCAATTTTTTATGTGAAATGCTTTTGCATTTGTTTCAGTCTGGGTTTTTGGGAAACCGAAAAGTCTTCCGTAGTTGCTGATACCCACGACACAAGACTCGGTCTTAGAGTGGGGTCAGGACTATGTGACTATGATATATTGGACTAAATAGTAAAAGCAAGTATTTACTGTTTTCAATAAGTATTAAAAATGTACCCGGAAGGCTTTTTCGTTCTCATATAAATCATAGCACAAGCTACTTATCAGCGGATAGCAGGAGATGTATGGTCCCGGGGGTGGTATATCTGAGTCCTGACTCTGTTCCCGGGAGACGCTCCCTTCCTGTGTTTTCCTTCTAAAATCGATTTATTATTTTCTATTTTCGCGGATTTATTGTTGTATGGCTTTGTTTTTTATTAAATGGCTATTGATTGTTTAGTTGTTGTCTGCGCTATCTTGATTATTCAAAACGAAAAGCATTTAAATTTAATTTTAAATATTATAATGTTATTACGTTTGTAATTTCTCTTATTGAACATGGATTGAGTGTCTCAGATTTAACTATAAAGTAAAATGCGTGGTGGTTTGCTGTGGTATGCAATTTTGTGGTGTACTAAAACAGCGAAGTGCGTAGTGGCCTGTTGGTAAACGGACTAGACGCGACTGCCAACATGTTCACGGTGGTCGCGGGTTCGAATCCCAGGGCACACCTCTGACTTTTCGGAGTCATGTGTGTATTGATAGTCAATCACCACGCACTAAAACGGTGAAGGAAAACATCGTGAGGAAACCTGCATACCATAGCGATTTATAAAAATTTCTATGGTATGTAAGTCCGCCAACCCGCACTAGGCCAGCGTGGTGGACTATATGGCCTAACCACTCTCAATCGTACTTTCGATTGTAGAGGAGGCCCGTGCCCTGCAGTGGGACGTATATGGGCTGATACAGATACTAAAACAGCGAAAATCTGTGTCTGTAATCTAATCGCCTAGTAACCGTGGCTGGGAACAATCTTAAATATTTTTTGTGCAGTCCTCTTATAAATATATTGTTTATTTATTTTTATTTTTTAAAAACACAAAACGTTATACTTTACAAGTATTAGGTATGAGACATAAAATAGTTCTTAAAGTGGTGGTCAGTACAAAATACTATGTTTTTGTACATGTAAAATTTCAGAAATGTCTACAAGTTTTAAATTTAGAATTTGTGAATAAGAGACAAATGCAGTCGGTGACAAAATTGTTTAAGTGCCGTTGAAACTACGAGTACAAAGGGCCAACCGCATCAGAGCTTACATTATAGAGCTTTTTAGTCAAATATGTGAGGCTAAAAATATACTACTCTTGGTTTTATGTTCATAATCTTGTATATTGGATTATACATTGCATATTTAGTTTAATTTTTTTTCTATTAGACCTTAATTTTGTGGCATATATGTACGTCAGAATCCCATAATATATCAACATCAGTTAGTATGTATTTATTTAAAACTGTATTGTACAGCTGTGACGTATACAAAACAAAACGTACAAAAGGCGGTCTTATCGCTCGCGGCGATCTCTTACAGGCAACCCTCCTTATGATGGAAAAGAGGGAACGACAGTTTTGAGATATCATGAGGTGTACGAAAGACTAACTACCGCAATAGACATGTGTCAATTATATACAGGGTATATCAAGACTGCTTCCGAAAACGACGATTAGTGGTAGTTTAAGCGACTTCAGACACAATGCAACAGAAAAAGTTGCAAAAAAAAGCGACAATTTTTTTTTTCCTATGACCATATTTGGGTGGTAAATACATTTTTTCTTAAAATAATATTGTATGCCCTTTTATTTATAAATAATCTAACGTATAAAAGTGCTAAAATTTTTATTTTCGCAAACACTATGGATTTACCACCCAAAAATGACGATATTTAAAAAAATCATAAAAAATAATTATCGCGTTTCTTTGCGAAATTTTTGGTTGCATTGTGTTTGTAGTCAGTAAAACTACCACCCGGCATCGTTTTCGGTAGCAGTCTTGAGATACCCGGTATACACATACATTTATAAATATTATAACTTACATGTATGTATGTATTGTCTATTAAAATGCGTAGGTTTTTATAATACATTCTCATTTCAACATGAGTTCGTATCTATCTTCATACAAAATTGTTTTTTAGTAGATAGAATTTGGATAAATTCTGATTGATGTGATTCAATCTTTATTCAGTGTATGACATTTGTCTGGAAACAAAATAAAATTTATTAAAATCTCGTTTCGTCGACCATGAAACATGAGGGATAAAAATGAAGTTTAAAAAAAAATCTGCCTCGGTGGCGTAGTTGTGCTTTTGTACGTTCATAAAAATTCAAATCCCGGGTGGGGAAAAGTGATATTAGATTTTTCTACTCATTATTAGCCCGGAGTCAGGAATTTGTGCTCGTTATGGCTCGCCCCCTATCACATAGTGGGGCAGAACATACAAGGCGAAATATGGATGTCCTGGCACCTCTACCTACTCTTTTTAAAAAAGGCGTCAGTTTATGTATGTATGTTAAAAATATCCCAGAGTAGACAAAAGGTTGTCAACATCAAATTCACGTGGTTATTCATAGTAGAGATTCTATAGTTTGAACCAGCCATTATGGTATAAATCGATCAGCGCCTTCATATGTCACTATCGGGCGTCTGCTCAAATAGTTTCACACAGCGCTCCGGTCCGGGTTCTAAGAACAATGGACACCAGATATAAGGTCGAACAAAAGTCTAATGAAACTGGAGGAGATGTAAAATGTGTGCCGTGAGACTTTCGATTAAAGAATTTTAATTAAATTTTAAATTAACCAAGCTTAAGTTTAAGCATTGTGTTTATTTTTTTAATTGATTGGAGATACTTTTACTACGGAATTTTCGTACACTAACCGAAAGGAGTAACACCTAACCTGTTTTTATTTCAGTAACAGTAGTTGTCTTATAAGGGCCTCAACATAGATTGTTAAGAAGTATTTGATAAGGCTGGCATAATTGTTTTGCATGGGATTGCAAGGTGAAATTCTATCACGGTCCTATACGCACTATCAGTTGAAAGGCAATTAATTCTTCGAATCCTAATAACAATCGTTCCTCTTCTTAGAATTAGGTAAGGTTTTGCATTGATGATTTATATTTTTGTTATTTTTATTAGCAACACACTCGTATTTTTTTGACACACAAAACATTTTTTTTGTAAAACTCTTTACATATTTTTCGAACATCGTGCTAATATAAAACATTTCCCACCAAATTGGGTCCACCAAAGGATTATGGAAGTACGTATTGTTCCATATGTATTAGTGATAGATCACTTCGAAGCTAGTTTTTCTGTTGACATAAATCCTGATCCTCTGGGAGTGCCCCGAGTCCGGACGTGCTTGGCAGAAGGCCCTCTTGTGTCCATGATTTATAACTCCACGTTCAAAGCTCGATAGCGCTCCAATTATTTTTATGCACATTAATTATGGAATAGGTGGCGGATGGAACTGACATAGAGGTTGGAAATATAAGCCTAAAAAGCGTTGGTATTTTTAAGTTAGTGTGAATGCGTGTTACACCATCAATTGAAGGCGAGGAAAATATTGTGAGACAATATGAGAAAGAGAGAGAGAGAGAGAGAAGAAACTAGGAATAATAAAGTATAGTGGAGTGTAATCCAAAAAAATATCCAGTAGTGAGATACGATATATTTTAATCAAAATAAATCGCATTTTTCAGGCAAACTAACAAACAACCACCCATGAGGGTCTACAACGTAAAGATCTTGGATGTGTTGCCTGTCTGATTACGGAATAAACACCATTTCATAGTAAACTAAACAGCATATTCGAAAATCATATAAAAATTTGAAGGTATCATAATGTTTAATAATTTGGATAGATAGATTCAAATGTTTATTTTGGCTACAAGAAAACCAAAACAATCTCAGAGATAACATCAACATAGGTAATAATTACGGATACATGTGTACATATGTAAGATATTGTAGCCGCAATAAAATATGTAACTTACCCAGCATTTAAAAAATTAACTAAATAAATGAAAGTCTGGAGAGGGCTTGGAATATTCGGGCTGTTCTGTTTTCATTATGTAACTTGCACCTATAGATCGACGTATCTATCTAAACTATAGAAACTGTTAATACGCTACTTTAAACCAATAACATTGTATGTGGCACATTACATATTTAATTATGATTATGCATTTTCTTTTTTTTTTTCGATCGAAAAACTGTTGAAGTTATATTTGTAAAATATAATATTTTATTGTAAAGAATTATAACTCATTACATCTTCTTGCAATTGGTGCAATAAAACAGAAGTCACACTTTTTAGTTTCGATAGTTTATGTATAGAGCGTCGAGATACGTGTATACACGTCGGTATTTCATATTGGAAGTCAGCTTCACATCACACTACCCGTGTCTACTCGTCTATACTGGTCCTTACCGCGGTTTACGCTCGCCCGGGTGTCAATCTGCGATTCGTACCCGGATCAATGGGTGAAGATATTGTGCGTGCACGTAAGGTTCTTCGAGATAGCCTGTATTTGTTTAGATAATTGAATTTGTTTCTACTGGGATGTGATGCCTGCGATGTTGACAGCCTCCGTGGCGCAGTTTGTTAGACGCCGGACGTGAAACGAGAGGCCTCGGGTTCAACCCCCGCACCGAAAAAATATTTGTGTGACCCACTGGTTTTATTTCGGATGTCGGTGTTTGTCAGAGAAAAGTGTCTCGTAGCTCCTGATCCCCACGACACAAAACTCTGTCTTAGTATGGGGTCATAGTCCTAACCCCAAACTAAAACAGAGTTATGTGACTGTATGGTGTATTTATAATTATTTATTATTTATTTGAACTGATGGCGAGTTAGAGTATTGGTAATTAATTTAAGAATATGAATTCTTATTTGTATATTGTTATTTTAAGAATTCTTTATTTGCCACGATGCACATACGAGGTATCTATCGCCAGTCAACAAAATTATGTCGACTTTCACGTAAATGTATATACAGAATGCAACGCTACATTCCATAGGTCGCTTTAAGGATTTTGCCATCATTGCTTACGGTGGCAGCTATCCGGAGCTATACGTCCAACAACCAGCAATGAATTTAACAAGAAAACTATAATTATCCACCTATTAATGCACCTTCTGAATGTATCTCAATACCACCCAAAGGTTGGCTGTGAAAATGCCTTTGGCATTAAGCCCCGCTTATGTACATCTATGTATAAGAAGTATTAAACATCTTTATACATCTACATATGTATAAGAAGTATTAAATAAATAGGGTAGTGCAAATTTAATAAAAAAAAAAAAGAAACGCCATCATCGCAAAGAATGTATAAATAACGTTATTTTCACAGTGATAAGTGAGGTGATTTAAATGCATTTCAGTGCGCCGTGTAGGAATTGTTTAGTTCTCGCCGCCATCTTAACCAGCGCCTCTTCAACGCTTATTATGCTAGGTCTTCACGGAAGTCGCCTTATTTTGCAGGCATTTATTCATACAACAAAGAAATTTAGTTTACTTCTATGAATAAGACTCCCTGCCAGACCTCCACGATATAACGGGAAATAGCCCACACTATGCCGGCAAAGTAACAAACAAATAATTACTGCCTCAAATTGTTTTTAAGCCTAGAGAAAATTCAATAAATCTGTGTTGACCACTTTGTAGCAATGTGACCAGAGATTTTAATAATTTATGTAAAGCGTCGCCTATATACATATTCTACACCTTGATTGTAAGTGCTTTGTCGACTTTTCAAATTTATGGCACAGGTTTGGAGGAATAAATGAGAGGAGGAAAAGAGAGTCTTGTCTACATTTGGGAATGTTGGCACTCTAATTCAACAATACGCGAATATAATTGCTTTAGAAATTGTACATATGTATATATTATATTTTACTAGGTTCGTTATTATTAGCGCTTTTCTTCGGGACTACGATAGGTAATTTCTTAAAAGTATTGATTTCATACAAACTGTCATAGGTCATGTCACTGACAAATAATTTAGAATAAACCACTCAGAACAATAATTAAAAATGTACCTACACCCCATGTTGCGTCAACCCCTGAAGGTATGAGGTAACTTGCGAATGGGTTTTCACAATTTTTATTACAAGTAACTTCATTTTTCCTCTTTTATATCTACGCGACGTGTAAGTCTTTAGACGTCAGTTGCCGTTGATTTCTTAAGAAAATAGTTATAATTAACTTTCATTTCAACGGTGAATGGTTTTGCAGGTTTATTTTAGAAGTCTATGTATTTTTATTAAGAGTTAAACTTCTGTATTTAATAAATGATAAATATAGACTTACGGCCTCATTGATAGACAGTTCAAAATCTATTTTAGTTAACGAATGTTTAGTGACTACTCAAATCGAGTTTAAAAGTCGTTGGAAAGGGATTTTTTGATATGCAATTCAATTGACGATAATATTTGGGTATTTGAATCAATTTTTTTATTGTATTTATCAAAACGTATCCAGAGCAATGGTTTATTAAAAAAAAATTATTAAATCCATTCAAAATAATACAATTTAGAAACGATGTGAATCGTTTAGTGGAAGTAACAGAAAAGATATGCAAAACAAAGCTAGTGACGTCACTAGGGTTATTATAGATTACTGTGAGCGCGTGTGAAAGAGATAGCAAGACGTTCCCACTATACCTACTCCTTAATTTTTATTATTAATATTTACCTTACATAACATAATTTTTAATAGTTTTTTATAGCAAGGTTTTAATAGGGAAGTTAAAAATGTAAAATTAAACTAAATTCGCGATAAAATCCGTAAATAATAGTTTTATTTCAAAGGTTTTAATATTCAAACCACACTTCAAAACGTAATAATATGTAAATAAATGCACTATATAGGTTACTCCTGAACACTTAGAAAATGCGATCTAGCTTGCTGATCCGTATACTAAAAAAAGACTTCACTCGAGTTTCCATATTAAAAACTTCGCGTCCTATGATAGCACCACAAGTTGCTAAGCATCCACACCAACTCTTGTTTAAAAAGTCTTGTATTTTCCAACAAAGTCTGTATATTACAGATTTTTTGAAGTCTAGATGATTCGCAAACCCGCAATGTTGTGCAAATGTTTGTGTGCCCCACAAATATTTCTTCCGGGTCTGGGTGTTTGTGAGACTGAAAAGTCTCTCGTAGTTCCTGAGACCCACGACACAAGATTCGATCTTAGTGTGGGGTCAGGACCATGTATGTAATTGTTGGGTGTTATTTATTATTATTTATTTATTATTTAATGTCTAACAGTGGACTTCTGTAGGTTGATGTTGATAGTTATGAACTGTGGAGTTGGGCGATGTATATTTGGGCGAGGCATTGAAGTTAATTAGGATGAGTTTCACGACGAGTCCAAGGGCTCGGACTCTAATGGTCTGGGAGGTATATATTATTTTTAATCAGCCCCGGTTATATCCATAATTTTGCTATCTGGATAGGTCGTTTAATCATGTTACTATGGAAGATGGTCAATGTAGTGAACACAATTTTTCTAACACACAACTTCAATTGTACGAAGCGACGAGCCTTTATGAATAAAAATATGAATACGGCTCGCTTGGTAAGTAAATGTCTTGAATTTCCCTCGGGAGTTTTGTACGTGGCAGTGTGTTTACATTTGAAGATAATTGCCGAATATTTTATATGTTCTTTTGGTATGTTTATATAAGAGTGACGAATCTAGAGTCAGTTAGAATAAGCGATGGCTTGGAGAAACGGGATAGGTTGATGATGCTAATGCTAGTGGCAGCAGGCATCGGAGACCCAAGACCCTTTTCGTTCTCCTGTCATTTTCCCTTACCAGCCTCCTCCTCTTTCAAGAGCGTAGTAAGGTTTCTAAGATTCAGGTAATAATTTTCCATCAGCAGAGTCTATGGGTCGGATAAAAGATCTAAGAAAGATCCCAGGGGCATTCGATTCTTCCATAATTCTAGTAGTAAATAAGCAATGGCACGATCACAAATGATCGATAGTGATAAACAACCATGGCATATGGAGGTTGTAGATGTTTTACCTCTATTCAAATCAGATAGGAAAACACAGGGAAAAAAGGAAAGGAAATACCTCTGCCTACCCCTTCTGGGATATAGGCGTGAGTTTATGTATGTATGTAAGTGGTTTTATTACTTTTTAATGCATATCATGTTTGTATATCTTCTTAAATAAATAAAATTAAATAAACATAAACAAAGCCTTCGAGTAAATGAACTCTAGTCTGGAAACCCTTGTAGAGTCAACACAATGATACCTTAAAGAAAGACAAAACATCACAAAAGGGTGGTAAATAGATACAGAAGATTTAAAGTGAATTTAACTGGTACCTACTAGGGATGAAACTAAAGATAGAATGCAACGAAAGTTTAACGTCAGCGATAAGAGTTAACTCGATTCTGCCAACAATTTTCATAGTTGCAAAAGTTCAACCTGTAAATGTTATTACCCCATCCGAGGCGTTATTTCTTTTCACTGGGGAAACTTAAAATTACGACATGATGCAACTTGATTACAGAATGCTCATTTCAAATAAAATAATATTTGGACACACTGCTCTTGATAAGAAAATAATTGACTTAAAGAATTGCATGAATATACATAGACAGCAAATGAAAGGCGAAACCTCATGATAATCACTTGGTGATTTACTACAAAATACCAACGAAAGACATCATGAAAATTAATCAAATCAAGGCATACAGGGGTTGTATGTAAATGACATATATTAATATTGGAGGAAGCCTATGTCCAGTTTATATTAGGGTTATTGCAATGAAGCTATTACGCTTAGATGAATCTGTGATAATTTCTTTACATAAGTATATATTTTTAAATGGTTTTCAGCAGAAATAGGAGAAATTAAATAAGACAATTTCAGACCGAGGCATCTGTAATTATATTTGGGTTGTGGCTCAACTCTTGAAGAACACAATTCAACTTCAGAATACACTTAGTAACCGTAAAACATTTTTTAACTGAAATGAATGGAGTGGCCCGGATTTGGAAGTCCAAAAGTAATTACAAACGTTGACGGTAATCTATTTAACTTTTTGAAAGTGTAAATAAACGGCCTTCGGTTTGATCGATTACATTATTGGAATATTAAGCTTAAGACTTTTTATCTATCTCTGATATATTCAGTTTATTTTTTAATATTTCATCTTAGTTAATGATTTTACTGTCAACTATTCAAAGATGAAATTTGGGAAAATCTAACCGTATAAATTATTTTCCTTAAAAATAAATCAAAAGAAATGGTTTAAACTCTCCTAACCGAAATCTCGAAAGTAAACAAATCTCGTGCACATTTTCTATTAAAACCTGATACTCATTTTTATTTAGATTTATTATTCTTACTGCCTCAGTGGCGCAGTACATCGATATAATTCAAACCCGTGGTCTTGGGTTCGAATTCGGGTCGGGTAAAGTGACAATAGATTTTTCTATTCATTATCCGGAGTCAGGAATTTGTGCATGATATGGCGATAGCCTCGTCCCCTATCATGGTACGGAAAATACATGGCGAAACGTAATGTAATAGTTGCATCTCTGCCTACTTCTTCTGGGAAAAAGGCGTGAATTTATATATGTACATATGTAATTATTTTTACATTCTACCATTTGTTTTATATCTTTACTAGCGGTCGGGCCCGGCTCTGCCCGGGTGCATACACGTTCTAAAATGGCGGTCAAAATGTGACTATCAGTTTAGAATATCGACCAATCGGACCACGAAAAACGAACAAAATTTCCTTGTATTTGCTAGAAATATCACTACTGCTTTCCTCCTATAGGTCATAGCGTGATAATATATAGCCTTCCTCGATAAATGGACTACCCAACACTGAAAGAATCATTCAAATCGGACCAGTAGTTCCAGAGATTAGCGCGTTCAAACAAACAAACAAACAAACAAACTCTGCAGCTTTACAATATTAGTATTGATTATACATATATATTGTAACAAAAGAAAAAAATACCATTAGTATATTTAAAGTGAGTACAATGGACGGCCTTATTGCAGTAGGCAATCTCTTACAGGTAACCGTTGGACGGAGATAAGAGAACTGAGAGAGAAAGGGTATTCATTGGTGTATAGTGACAAAAATATGTAAGTACACTAGCGGCCCGGCCCAGCTTCGCCCGGGTACAAATATATTTCTGTACAATAATATGTACGTATTATACATATAAACTTTCCTCTTGAATCACTCCATCTATTAAAAAAACCGCATCGAAATCCGTTTCGTAGTTTTAAAGATTTAAGCATAAAAAGGGACATAGGGACAGAGAAAGCGACTTTGTTTTATACTATGTAGTGATAACTATATTACTAATTGATAAATAATAAAATATATATGAACTAATGCTTCATATATACATGCAAACATACATACATAATATTATATAAAAATATGTTCATATAAATGATAAAAACAAATGGAGTAACAAATGCACAGCAATATATAGGTTCAGTGAGAGAGCTAAAATTCATATGTAAGACTTAAATTGTGAGACTTACCTTACCGCGGACTTGGCAGCTATATCCAGCCAATCAGCGCTTGAAGAAATTTACATGAAACCACTTGAACTAGACTAGGGTCGAGTAGTTGGTTGGCTTAGAATATCTCTTTATATACTTGGGTTGGCTTATGAATTATGTTTTAGCCGGTTTTATAACTACGCGGTACGCGAATGAGTCATGTAAGGAAAATCAAAACATGTTAAGTCCCGTTTACGTTTATGAGTATTAGAATGTGCAAGTTTGTTTGTTTGACTTAATTAATAAAAAAATATCAGAAATGTCAAACACATAGTTTGACTTTTTTTTTTTTTATAAGTATGGATTTATTAATGACAAGCAGTGGTGGTTACAAAATAAATAATTTCAATAAAAAAATATTAAAATGAAAGTAGCAGCTTTTATGGCTATCGCAGCATGCGGTAATAATAATAGAATTAAGATTTAATAAGAAAAAGAACATTATGTACAGCCGACAAAATTATGCGATTTCGATAATATTATTTAGATACTTATATTGGATTTATCTATGCATAATTATCAACCCGGAGTCAATAATTTGTGCACAATATGTCGATAGGCTCAGCCTCAAACACATCATGGGATGGAATAGAGAAGAAGAAACTTGGGTATGCTGGTAACATCTCTGCTTATCTCCTGTATGGTGGTCTTCGAGGGACTATTAACCATCAACAAGACTAAAGACTTCTAAACGTTCATAAAGGTTAAAAAATAGCTTTAATTGGATTGTTATTCAATATTGTTTTTTATTCCTTAATCTTGATGATCTCGTTCTAACAATATTATAATATTATTAGGGAAAAAGATAAAAGTTTATATAAAATTACACCTCTTAGAGTTTATATTTGCTTATTTATACTTCAATACAATATACAAAGAACCAATTACAAAGAAGAAATAACATAAAAAAGTACAAAAGTTGGCCTTACCGCACTGGGCAATTTCTTCCAGGCAAACTTGGTATGAGTATAAAAACATTAAAACGGGAGGGCAGTCAAGGAGTTAGTAATAATTTAGGATAAATAATTATCTAATTCGTTATAGATGCGTTTAAGTAAGCTTGGGAAATCAAAATAAACTTAACGCAAGCAAAAAATATAATTTTGGGTTATAAATTATAATAGAATTATTTGTTTTCCAAACACATTGTGTTACAATAACATGTTAGATTTTAAACACACTCTTATGCCGAACAGAAATGAAATAATAATTAAACAATATACACTATACCAACAGAGTGTGTCCATTCATACGTCAATAGTCGGGGAAATTGTATGTACATAAAATGTTTACGACAAATAGAAGAATGTTATCATTCTAGGAATAGTTTAAGAATCGAAGCATGTGAGTGATAACTTACGAGTATTGCGTGCATGAAGCAATAGACATAACTACATATAATATAATAACTATTGACGTAATATCTGTAATACTACCTTAAGGTTGGCTGGTAGAAAATGCCCTTAGGCATTAAGTCCGCCTGTACTATTAATGTGTACGAAGTGTTTAAATAAAATAAATAAATAAATACGAAAATCCACACTAGAGCGCACCAGAGGACGGAAGACCAACATTCAATAGAGATTTTTGTGTCCAATATGACAGTCACCGAAGCCAAAAACGGTTATGAATTCATCAATGTGAAAATCGGGGAATTAATTCAGATATATAATTTAACTGTCATACGCTCAAATACTGGAACGATATTCAAATAATAAGTTGCTCTTAACAGCGCACGGCGCACTTAGCCAGTACAATTAAGCGGGATTAACTTAGTTAATCGCAACTCATATTTAAGTTACGTTCCAGTATTTGGGCGTTAATAGCGAATATTACAAAGAATTGTGAAATGAGATGTCGTATTGTCTAACATATACTGTTAGTCATGTCATGATTTGAAATTTGTTTTGACTGCCCTGGCGGCGCAGTTATACTACGGTACGATTACAATGCTGAGGTCTCGGGTTCGAGTCCCCGGTCGGGAAGTGTATTGAATTTTACTGTTAAATATTGATTCGGAGTTAGGAAGTGCGCGATATGACAAGCTTGCTTTTTATCACATCGTGGGACGGAACACATGAGACGAAACGTGGTTATTTTGACAGTACATCTGTGTACCCCTTCTGGGGAAGAGGTGTGAACTGATGTATGAATGTAATATGTTACGAGTCCTGGTATTTGAGACCGAAAAATCTGGAAATTTCTGATAAATGTTTGAGGTCTTGGTTCGAATTTTTAAACTGTTTTAATACTATTGAATAAAGGAGAAGGGGCATCCCAGCCTATCGACCAATAACGACAAGCCATATATCAATGGAAAGGTCTTTTCAGATGCTACAACTTCTTCTATATCATATCGCTTGTTGTTATTGGTCGATAGGCTTGAGTCCATACATATGAGCCTCGCGATATCTTTATGTCGATATACTTCTTTTCATACAGCGAATCGGGATTTCTTGGCAAATAAGAAGTTATTGAAAATAAAGAGAGCTTTAAAATGATATATCGCTCGTCGTTATTGGTCAACAGACTATGAGTCCATATATATATTTTCATCCCTGCGTTACCTTTACGCACCGATATTTTTTTCCACGCAGAGATTTGATACTGGCCGCCGTAGAAGAAGTTATAGTATTTCAGAAGACCTTTCTAATGACGCATCGCTTGTTGTTATTGCTTATTATGGCGAGGCCCTTTCGCGTGATTTTGCTGCAGTCTTTAAGTAGCTATATTTTCTAAAATACAGCGATTTCGGTTTTGTTGCCATAGAAAAAGTTGTAGCATCTGAATAGACCTTTCCAATAACATATCGCTTGTTGTTATTGGTCGATAAGCTGGAGTCCATACATTTTTGCCCCTTCTCCTTTGAATAATTACCAATTCCTAGTTCAGACGCTACCTCAACAGAATTTATTATTAGCTACAGTTTAGTCACTATTTCTTGTCTTTACAAAAAACATTTTACATCTTTATGCTCGCCTTAATCGCAGACAGAAATACTATATTTCAAAGCAATATAACCACATTTGGCGTTTTACCAGCCAGGCTTTAGTACCCGTTAGATTTTTAATTTCGACAGCTTCATGAGAGCAATAATCGGACACACTAGGAAAAGCCAACGAGTAACACTTGATATTTTAATAAAGTTGCCAGAAAAAGGAGAAATGCCGTGTTGACTTCGCAACTTTATTACATTTACAGCTTCATACAAAACGAGTGTGAAATTACAGAAATGAGTAAGGGGGAGAATTACATATCTTATATCACTGAGTATGAAATTGTGTTGACATTTTACAGGTATCAAATTAGTGTAATCTCTTTCGTAATAAACGGTTTAAATAATAATCTATATTTGAAATAATTCAAGATTCACATGTACTCGTAATTATAGTCGAATCTTTTTAGTAGTTCTAAGATTGTTACAGAAAATACCTTAACATTTTGATATGATCGTTTTTGAATTTGATTGCCATCATATTGGGCGGCCTTTGTGGATATTACAAAAAAAACGTACTGTTGATCTATCGAACTTTTTAAAGATTTGATTCGTGCTAAGACAGGGTAAAATTAATTATAATTTAAGTATTCATTATTTATATATGTTATATTGTATTTAATTTATTATTTTTCAATTCGAATGAGAACCTGACCCGCGCCCCGTGACCACGAAAGCTGTAAAGTAATCGAAACGTCGGGAAGTCAAAAATGTAAAAAATTAAACTAAATCCGCGATAAAATCCGTAAATAATAGTTTTATTTCAATGTGTAACATTCGCGTAAATCTAAGAAACCATTATGAGAACCTGATTCACTTCATTTCTGCATCACCCATACACGCAAGAGAATGCCGCTGGTAAACGCAATATATAACAATAACTAAAATAAATAACAACGAATATATATTTAAGTAAGGCTACCGTAAAGTGTATAAATTCTACATATTATTCCATAATAAGCACAAAATCTCAACAAGAAGTAACAAAACTTGACACATTAATCCGCACTTTTCTCGAAAAGCCAGCCATAACCGAAGTAACTCAGCTCGATCACACACACCTGCTAACTCTGATTAATTCTATACACCTAATTGGACTTTATTACCAGACTATGTAATATATTGAATTACGTTCGCAGGGCAGGCCGGGAGTACAACACAGACTTGAACCTTAATAGATGGCGTAGGCTCCTTCAAATCTATGTAGGCTAATGTTAGATATTGAAATATTTTACTAATTGTATCGCGGATACTATTGTATATAAGTACTGGTGGTAGGTATCTCATATATGAGAGGCCGCCTGAGTAGGTACCACCGCAATGTCTATTTCCTCCGCAGAACAGCAGTGTAAATGTACTGTTGTTTTCCAGTTTGGAAGCCATTGTAGTCAGAGTAACTACTGGTCATTTTTGTATTGCAATGAATGACGACACGACATAATGAGATTTCACATTTGATGTTTCCGGATGGAGTGCAGTGGAATGCCAAGCATTGCTTCTTCTTATTTATTGGTGTTATTTGGTTTCTACAGTACAAGAGCGGTTGTATCGCTTACCATAAGTTGAATGGCATGCTTGTGTAATAAAAAGAAAATGCGGTTTACTTGTGAAATAAACTGCACAAAACTGTTTTCAATGTAATCACAGTCGAACAAAAAATATTAAACAGTGAACGGAAGACCAAATGTAACGTACTTGAAATAAGTCAACCTGGTTTACTCTAGACACGTGAAGCGGCATCTATTTAGCTTAACATCTGCGGGGTAGACATGTACTTAACGATCAATTTAAAGCTGCCTCGTGATTCAATTTACCGTAGGTGTGTGAAGTTTTGCCAGTCGAGTGGAGCGTTTTGTTTCCTAAGTTTGATGTGCTCTGCCTTTTAGGTGCTTTTGAATTTTATTGCTTTTCTATTCGGTGTCTGCTTTGTTTAAAGTTTGAAACCTTGAGAGTTTGATTAAAGAAAGTAATAGTATTAAATAGGTAATTGAGAATAATAGGGGCATTTTAGTCTGCACTAATATATAAATCTGAAGAGATTTTTTGTTTGTTTGTAACCTCTAATCTCAGGAACTACTGGGTCGAATTCCAATTTATTTTTGTATTCGATAGATAATTTTTTGGGCAATGCTATGCTATATACCATTCTGCTGTGACTTAAAGGAGGGAAGCAATAGTGAAAAATCTTGCGAATGCGAATGCTTGTGGTCCGATTTCGTTGTTTTTGCTACTGTCCATGTGCGGTCGTTTCGCTAAACATCAGGCAAAAGGCGTGCTCACCTCGCCATTAATTGGTATAAAAAACAACCAAATAACCTGATGATGATGATTATATTAGAGCGGACATCGGGAACAAAATCTCAAAGTATCGTGCGTGCAAACGGTTACCCAGTGAAGCGAGAGCAAAGATAATGTTACTGCGTAGACGTGACAGAGACAGAAATAGAAGGAGCGGTACGGTACCGTTCATTTTGTTACAAACATTTTGTTTGCAGTGTCTCCTCTAGTATACTATCTCATATATTCAATTCATCCATCATTTCAATTTCAGCATAGAGACATCTTGCGGCAGATGTCGGAACTAATCCAAGTTCCAACTCAAGTTGTATATTAGTCATGAATCGTTAACGAAGTGCATCCACGCTCAAACTCACTTAGCGTAATTGGATCGGGAGAAATGTTCTTGGCTAAAATTATTAGGGTATACATATTAGTCCGGTCATTTTAGACAATTGAAATAAAGAAAATTCCGACAGAGCCAAATCTTCGTAGAGACCTTAGGTTTACCACAAGGAATAAATTGTCAAAAGTCCCCATCAGTCCCATGTGAGCTTAGGGACTTATTCGGGGCCCAAGGTAAAAATTTTAGGTTTTTTGGATTTTCCTCGAAAACGGTAAGTTTTATCGAAAAAGTACCTCAGAGCAAAGTTGTAGATCTTAAAATTCTCTATAAAAATGGTCCCTATGATTTTTTCTCTAAGACCCACTATTTCCCAGATATTACGCTTGTAAGAATCACGTTCTACATAGTATGCACACATATGCCATATATGTATTAAAATTATTTGAAAAAAATGATTTGATTGACTGCGCCAAAGTATTTACAGAAATTAATTCTTCACCTCAAATACTAATTACTAAAGGAATTCGGTTTCTTCTTGCGGTTTATGGAGCTCCAAAAAAAATTGATTGCATAGATACGTACAGATATTTAACATTTGTAAAAAATACACGAAACAAAAAGCAAGTACGGCTATCTTGTCTTCCTTCAACATCGGCATCTGCTACTCAACATTTGTTTCGAGTATACTATCAAGTTCAGACATGGCAAGGCAATGAACTGAACCCTGAAGACTGGGGTTGGAAATTGATAAATAATACTTTGGAACCGATTCGAACTTTACTGCCCCCTGCTCCAGAAAAACTTCTTAACACTATTTTTTGCAATTGCAAGAAAGGTTGTAGTGCCAAATGTGGCTGTAAAAAAGTAGGGTTGCAGTGTTCTCCAGCGTGTACCAATTGCCAAGGTGTCTCTTGCTCAAATGTTCAATTAAATACAAGAGAGGAAAATTCATGTGATTTTGATGAAGAGACAACTGATTCATCTTCATTTGAACAATTTCTAAGCGTTCATCAACAGGAAGGAGAAGAAGAAGAACAAGAAGAAATTGAAGAAAACATGATTGTTGAAGTTGAATATGAAGAGTATGTCAGATTAAAGTAATAAAAAAAAGTTAGAACGACAGTTAAACTCAGTAACCCATATCAATAATCTTCATACTATTAAATAATTATTGTTCCTGAAAATAACGTCATAAAGGTTCGTGGAATAGGCCTACCGGGGATACCACGTTAAAAAAAACGCGCCGAGTACACTGCCTCACAGGTGGTGTGGAAATGTGTGCATATTATGTGAACGTGATTCTTACAAGCGTAATATCTGGGAAATAGTGGGTCTTAGAGAAAAAATCATAGGGACCATTTTTATAGAGAATTTTAAGATCTACAACTTTGATCTGAGGTACTTTTTCGATAAAACTTACCGTTTTCGAGGAAAATCCAAAAAACCTAAAATTTTTACCTTGGGCCCCGAATAAGTCCCTAAGCTCACATGGGACTGATGGGGACTTTTGACACTTTATTCCTTGTGGTAAACCTAAGGTCTCTACGAAGATTTGGCTCTGTCGGAATTTTCTTTATTTGATCACTATTTTTATGTCTAAAATGACCGGACTATATCTAATAGGATCTAACTATTTGGGTGTTATATGTTTAAATAAATTTATATTATTTCACAGTAAGATATTTGAAGACTGTAATACTACTGTCTCGGTGGCGTAGTGGTATTACACGGTTACAAAGCTGAGGTCTTGGGTTCGAATCCCGGGTCGGGCAAAGTGACATTGGATTTTTCTATTAATTATTAGCTGGAGTTAGGAATTTGTGCCCGATATGACGATAGGCTCGCCCCCTATCACATCTTGGGATGGAACATATACAAAGTGAAAAGTGGGTGTCCTGGCGCCTCTGCCTAACTCTTCTGGGAAAAAGGCGTGAGTTTTTGTATGTATGTAATACTAGTAGACAGCATCGAGGGAATATGTTTCGGAGAGTAAAGTGTTTTAATAGAGGGTGTTATCGCATCAAAAAGTTTGTTGTAGTTTGTGATAGTCACAGCGCCGGATCTAGGTTTTTTTCGAGGCGGGGCAAAAACTGAAAAATGCCGCCCCCCCTTGCCTATATTTTTATCTTAATCATCATCATCATTTTTAGCAACCAGACGCCCACTCAACACAGGACATCGGGAAAGAACGTCTTTTTTTTACCTTTTTTTACCACCATGTTAAGCATTTTTACACGCTTTATATTAGCGTCACTTTTGAGGGTTAACGTCACACACGTCTGTAAGCTTTGACTCTAGTTTTCCTACACGTAACCCATGGGTAGTGCCAAATGAGTGACACAGTTCTTGGTGGTAGGACTTAAGTGTCCATCTGGGTAGCGATCACCGTCCACGGGGCGTAAAGACCGTAATAGTGATCTGATAGTGATTTTGTACGTATTTTTGATCGCTCTCAAAGGGAGGAGTGTTGACCCGCCGGCCAAAGAGACAGTACAGTACAAGAGCCCAATCGTGGCTAACCACCACGAGGGGCTGCCTCACCATGTCGCACATAATCTTGGGCGGGTACGTCGTGCCAGTTGGTGACCGGATGTCGCCGACATTTAGCGACATGCCGACCCTTTCATGCCGATTCGGCCTACTTAATGCCCGGACTTTGGCTTCTGGATGCCTCTTCATCGTTCACTATGGAGTTCACCAACATCCGCGAACTCCAAACGACCTTAATGCCGTCCACCACCATTTCGAGACGGCCTAGTCTGCTTTGCTCTTCTTGATGGAGACGCGGATTCGTTGTCCGGCCGAATATTCCTACCTGCTGTACCCCGGTTATTCGCTTGAAGAAAGCTTCAAGCCTAAAGTCGGGGTATGCTTGTATCCCTGGGCGATCGCTGCGTCCACCTGCTGCATCGTCCGCAGCGCATGGTGGCGCAGCGAATAATCAGGGGCTACCGCACGGTCTCGCACGAGGCGGCCTGCGTATTGGCGGGAACTCTGCCCTGGGTGCTGGACGCGAAGACCCTCTCGTCGGCTTTCTTCCGGCGAGAGGAGGCGTCCGGGCGTGGGCAGAGGTTGGTTCCACAAGAGGTCGAGGCCATGTTGGCCTCCCTCCGCAGGTCTGCTGTGGAGGAGTGGCGTTCCAGGCTGGAGAACCCTAGTGCTGGTACGAGGACCGTCGCGGCAGTGCGACCTGTCCTCGAGCAGTGGCTGGACAGGCGCCACGGCGCGCCGGCATACCGGCTGACACAGGTGCTCACCGGGCACGGCTGCTTCGGTGCGTACCTGTGTCGCATAGCCGGAGCCGAGGAGTCCGCCGTGTGCCACCACTGTGGCAACTGCCGCGAGGACACGGCCCAGCACACACTGGAGGAGTGCCCAGCCTGGGACGAGGAGCGCAGCGCTCTCATCGCGGTCGTGGGAAGCGACCTTTCGCTGCCGGCCGTGGTCGCCGCCATGGTCGGCAGCCGGAGTTCGTGGCGGGCCATGCTCTCCTTCTGCGAACGTGTCATGTCGCAGAAGGAGAGCGCTGAGCGGGATCGGGAGCAGACCGATCCCGCTCGTCGCCACAGGAGACGTAGGAGGCGCCGGGACAACAACTAACCCGGCGCCGCAGAGGCTACGCGGGGCCGCCTTCCCTATCCTGGCGGCCCCCGAGACGTAACGCCAAAGGCGTTTGAAGCCGCGTCGCTCTAAGCGGCAGTGCACAAGGAGGCGGTCCTGGCGCGTCTGTTCAGCAGTATCCCGGGGTCGTCTCCAAAGTGCACCGATGGTGGCCAACGCGGGGTTTTTAGTCGGTATTTCGGTGCGCAAATTACGATAGGGACCCGACCCAGCTCCACGTCTCGCTGGGCCGGAAGGCGCACCGGTGAGTCCGACACACCCCCGCCCCCTCGGGGGTGGGATGGTCCGTAAAGGGATTTTCCCCGCGAGAAAAAAAAAAAAAATGCTTGTATGTATATTCGGTTGGACATCTACTGTCACCGTTTAAGCTGCATGGAGGGTCCTTCACCGCTTTGTGTTTGCACGTGAATCTTGGTTGCCTGAGCCGCATCGACGTGTGCCTTTACAGGTCTCACAACGGGGAAGATGAGACGACGCGGCTGTTTAGGTATTTCAGCCATGTGGCTGATGACGGGCGGACGCAGTTCCCGTCGGCTGAAATGGTCTTGGGGGATTTCAATACACATCACAAACTGTCGCTGGGCTCCTCCAAGACTGGTTCAGTTGTACATTTATCCTGGGCTGTTTAAAAATAACAATGGTGGGTGTATCATTGATATAAAACGATGTATGGGGATGGCTAGAGGGGCAATGGAGAAACTCAGGAAAATATGGAGGAATCGTACTACTACAAAAGCTACTAAAGATCAGGCTTGTCCGAGCACTTTCTCGTATTTCTGTATGCCGCTGAAACATGGACGTTACGGGAGAAGAAAAATGTAGATTCCCTAGAGATGAGGTGTTGGAATGCTTGGAATATCAGGTCCGAATTCCACACAAACGTTTCAAGAACTCGGCATCAAGTAGCGTCTTTCCGAGATAGTACGGCCCCATATACTTCGAATATTCGGTAATTTTTTTAATTAACGACTCCATAGAACGTCTTATGGTTAATAGGGCAGAGTAGACTGAAATAGACCTCGTGGTAGGACATCATACACATACATTTATATACATTATACATACGTACCTGCTAATAGCTCGGCCGAAGACCCGAGAGCCGAGTTGATCCGACACTTTAGCGATGATATCCCGGACATCAGCCTGTGTGAGATTGAGATGGCCCTGAAGCAACTTAAAAACAACAAGGCGCCGGGCGAGGACGGAATAACTTCAGAGCTTCTGAAAGCGGGCGGAACGCCGATACTGAAAGTCCTTCAGAGGCTCTTCAATTCCGTTCTCCTCGAGGGCTCAACGCCAGAGGCATGGAGCAGGAGCGTGGTGGTACTGTTCTTCAAAAAAGGTGATAACACTTTGCTGAAGAACTACAGGCCCATCTCGCTCCTGAGCCATGTCTATAAGTTGTTTTCGAGGGTCATCACAAATCGTCTCGAACGCAGGTTTGATGACTTCCAGCCTCCCGAACAAGCCGGTTTCCGAATAGGCTTTAGTACCATAGACCACATCCATACGCTTCGGCAAGTTATACAGAAAACCGAGGAATATAACTTGCCGCTTTGTTTAGCGTTTGTGGACTATGAGAAAGCCTTTGATTCGATCGAGACTTGGGCTGTGCTACAGTCTCTCCAGCGGTGCCATATCGACTATCGGTACATCGAAGTGTTGAAGTGTATATACAACAACGCCACCATGTCGGTCAGAGTACAAGATCAGAGTACGAAGTATATTCCACTACAGAGAGGCGTGAGACAGGGAGATGTCATATCTCCGAAACTGTTCACTGCCGCGCTGGAAAATGCCTTCAAGCTCTTACAGTGGAAAGGATTCGGCATCAACATCAACGGCGAGTATATTACTCACCTTCGGTTTGCCGACGATATTGTAGTCTTGGCAGAATCGCTGGAAGACCTTAGCACTATGCTCGAAGACCTCAATCGAGTCTCCCAACAGGTGGGTCTTAAAATGAACATGGACAAAACGAAGATCATGTCGAATGTCCATGTTGTGCCCACCCCCATCGGTGTTGGGGGCTCGACTCTTGAAGTTGTTGACGAATATGTCTATTTAGGACAAGTGGTCCGGTTAGGCAGGTCCAACTTCGAGAGAGAGGTCAATCGTCGAATCCAACTCGGTTGGGCAGCGTTCGGGAAACTACGCGACGTCTTCTCGTCCAAAATACCTCAGTGCCTTAAATCGAAAGTCTTCGATAGTTGTGTGTTGCCAGTGATCACTTACGGCACCGAGACGTGGCTTCTCACTATGGGCCTTATTAGGAAGCTCAAAGTCACTCAACGAGCTATGGAGAGGGCTATGCTCGGGGGTTCCCTACGAGATCGAATCAGAAATGAGGAGATCCGTAGGAGAACTAAAATAACCGACATAGCCCACCGGATTAGCAAGTTGAAGTGGCAATGGGCAGGGCACATAGCGCGGAGATCTGATGACCGATGGGGTCGGAAAGTGCTCGAATGGAGGCCGCGTATCGGAAAGCGCAGCGTAGGACGTCCACCCACAAGATGGTCCGACGACCTGATAAAGGTCGCGGGACGTCGCTGGATGCAGGCTGCCTCCAACAGGTCTCTGTGGAAATCATTGGGGGAGGCCTATGTTCAGCAGTGGACTTCCTTTGGCTGATGGATGGATACATACGTACAGCGGCACAGATATTATGACGGATATTATAAGGATAGCCTTGTCAGGCCTCAAAACTTCCAGGTCTGATTCAAACTCAATTTCCTAAAAACGGAGTGAATACAATACCTTTTTTAATCGATATCTACGGGGAGATCATAAGGTGCATGTCGAGGTCTCCAGCCTTCCAATCTGACGCACGGGGACAATTATTGTCCGTACCGCATAGATTTTGCAGCCAGGTTGGATGTATTACGGACAATAGGCGATGCGGATGAGCGAGTAACACCTAGTTGACTCGCCGTGCCACCCGACGCACTTCCTAATATGGCTCCTCACAACTTAGGTAGGCGTAGATTTTCTCTGCAACGGACGCCCTAACCGTGGGCGTCCGCTATGAAGCCACGAGTTCTGCCGCACATCTTAGAGTGTGCCAGCGACCCCAATGACCCCTATTAATCGCCTCTTACGCCAGGCAAAGGAAACCGTGAAGGAATTTTGCCACCCCTTGACCACGGGGTGCGTGTAAACAATAAATAACCAATTTGAAAAAAATTTTTAGCAAGGAAGTCTAAAGACTATAATCAATGTTAATAGCTGTTTTTTCACATTTAAGCAAGATTTTTTTATACGAGGGCGGTCCGATAAGTACTTAGCCTCACCGCCTGGCGGTGCCACTATCGCAAGAGAAGTTTACTATCGTGTAAAACATTCTATTAGACTTCTATTTTTGAAATTTCAGCCGAATCCGGTTCATAGTTTAGTTTTGATCGCATGTGGAAACGGAGGTATCAGCGAATTTTTGAAAAATGGAAAAGGAACAATATCGGTCGGTGATTCGATTCTTGTTTTTAGAAGGGAAATCGAGCATCGAAATTAAAGAGCGCTTGGATGCTGTCTACGGTGACTCTTCTCCTTCGATGGCGACCGTCAAAAATTGGTACAACGAGTTTCAGCGTGGTCGCACATCTGTTTTTGATGAGCCACGCCCAAGTGCCCCGAAAACGGCTACTACGGAGGATAACATAACAAAAATCCACGATCTCGTATTGGCAGACCACCGATTGAAGGTACGCGAGATAGCTGAGACAGTAGGTATTTCAAAAGACCGCTTGGGTCATATCCTGCTTGAAATTTTGGGTATGAGAAAGCTATCGGCGCGATGGGTGCCGCGTTTGCTCACTCCGGACAACAAGCGCAACCGTGAGACCTTTTCAGAGCAGTGTTTGACGCTGTTTAAGCGCAATCCAAAGGAGTTTCTGCGTCGTTTTGTGACCGTCGACGAAACATGGATCCACTGGTATACGCCAGAGACCAAGGAGCAGTCAAAACAATGGACTTTACCCGGCGAACGTGCTCCGAAGAAGGCGAAGACTGTCATATCGGCTGGAAAGGTGATGGCCACTGTTTTCTGGAATTCACAAGGTGTGATCTACATCGACTACCTGGAGAAGGGTAAAAAGATCACAGGACTATACTATGCCGAATTATTGGGCCGATTTGACGCCGAATTGCAGAAAAAACGGCCGCATTTGGCGAAGAAAAAAGTGCTTTTCCACCACGATAACGCACCGGCTCACACCTCCGCCCCGCCACGGCCAAATTGGTCGAATTGGGCTACGAATTGCTGCCCCATCCACCATATTCTCCAGATTTGGCCCCGTGCGACTTCTTTTTATTTCCAGACTTAAAAAAGTCACTCGCAGGGCAGAAATTTGCATCGAATGAGGAGGTCATAGCCGCCACGGAGGCCTATTTTGTAAACCATGGGAAAACCTATTTTTTAGACGGGTTAAAGAAATTGGAGCATCGCTGGGTGAAGTTTATGGAGTTAAAAGGCGACTATGTTGAAAAATAAATACAAACTTTTTCAACATTTTCGCGTTTCATTCGTAGGCTAAGTATTTATCGGACCGCCCTCGTAAAGTATCACTATTGGAATATTTTATAATATCCCAGTATAGATATTTACTTGGGAGTGTCCTACCCCGAATTGCCCCCGAAACAAGGTCTTGTTGCACCTGTTGCACCTGAAGAAGTTCTCTATAGTCTTCGTCGCATGAAGAACCGGAAAGCGGTAGGGCCTGACTATATTCCGATAGAGGCGTGGAAGTCGTTGGGGCTTCACGGTGTGGAGCTTCTTGCTGCGTTATTTAACAGCATTCAAATACCAAAAACATGCCTGACTCATGGCGGTTGAGTGTGATAACTCCCGTGTACAAGGGTAAAAGCTGTGTTCAGGAATCTGGTAATTATCGTGGCATTAAGGTCATGAGTCATACCATGAAGCTTTTTGAACACGTCATCGAGTCCAGGCTCCGCCAAGAGTGTACTATCTCTGAGTGTCAATACGGCTTCCGTCCTGGCAGTGGTACTACCGACCCGATATTTGCACTCAGGATGCTTGGCGAGGCATACAGAGCGAAGAAGACGCCACTGCACATGGCTTTCTTGGACCTGCTGAAGGCCCTCAACTGTGTGCCGCGACAGGCATCTGGTGGGCGATGAGGATGAAAGGGATACCGGAAGCCTATGTGGACATTATCAAAGACATCCAGGACCCTGCACCCTGGTTGTTGGATGTATGCCGATGACATTGCACTGGTGGAGGAGGACCGACGACTTTTGGAGCGCAAGGTCAACCGGTGGAAGGAACGCTTGAGAGCGGTGGTCTGAAGTTAAATGTGGCGAAGACCGAGTACATGGCTTGCGGGAGTACGGACCCCTAAAGCATCGTGATGGGGAACGAACTGGCCGTGAAGACGGACAAGTTCAAGTACCTTGGGTCCGTACTGCATGAGTCCGGTGACATCGACCTTGACGTCAAAGCCCGTATAAGCGCTGCTTGGGCTAAGTGGAGGGAGATTTCGGGCATACTCTGCGACCGCAGGATGCCGATGAGGCTCAAGGGTCTCACCTATAAAAGCATCGTGCGGCCGGTGCTCCTGTATGGGTCTGAGACGTGGCCGGCCCTCAAACGGCACGTCCAGGAGGTCCACGTCGCGGAGATGAAGATGCTGTGGTGGATGTGCAACGTTACGCGTTTGGACAAAATCCGTAACGAGCACATCCGTGGCAGTCTTGGTGTCCGCGATGTGGCTGATAAACTCCAGGAATCCCGCTTGAGATGGTATGGTCACGTCCTAAGGAAACCGCAGGAGTGCGTCGGTAATGTGTGCCTGAGCCTCAATTCCCGGACCTCAACAGCGGGGTAGACCAAAGAAGCGCTGGCTCGATGTCATCAAGGAAGATATGAGGGTCAATGGCGTTACTATTGAGGATGCCGAAGATCGGGCGAAATGGAGGAGAATTTGCCGGAAGGCGGACCCTGGCACCGGCCGGGATAACGTCAGGTAGAGAAGAAGAAGAAGATCCAAGTATAGATATTTAATAAAGTGTTTTTTATTAAATCGTCAACGTGGAAACGTGGGAACATATTACTGAAATATTTTAACTATTCTTAATTTTCAAACCCCATTTTTTCAGTGTGTAAAATATTGCCTTTTATTATTTCAGTAAATCAAAACAAAAAAAATTGGCCCAGATTTGCCGCCCCTTTAAATTTGCCGCCCTAGGCTCCAGCCTACTTAGCTTACTAGTAAATTCGCCACTGCCTGTACCACATAAAAGACGTTCGATGGTTAATCAACTAAAACTAACTACTAAACACAAATTGGATATTAGAAATTAAACGTAATTGTTGAGATGGATAAATTATTATACATTCCAAGTATTAAGTTTTCATCTCTTTTTCACGCGCCTCTATCGCATAATCACTAATTCGCGCACGGCGAAAAAAAAAGTGTAAGTGGTGTTACGTTATTGATGAGTTTTGTAGTTGTCTCCGAAGATTCAATATGCCGCCCCCTGATCGTGCCGCCCGGGGCACGCACCCCGACTTGCCCCCCCCTAGATCCGGGCCTGGATAGTCATAACAGAAAACATATCTTACAGTACAGTAAGACAAGTTATCTATATGGTTATGCCATACAGTTAGGGCTATTATTCTTTATAGTCTAGTACAGCTCTATTGTTTTGTTCACTGAAAGATAGACTGAAGCACTTTTAAGACACATAATTTTGTAGGCATATAAGTAGAATTAATTCATTTTTGTAAAATATGATTTGAAATTTCTACTCGGTATTTCTTGATGAGTATGGATGCATAAACACATATTTTTTGATTACTGTGATACAAAACCAAACAACACCATGAATTACAAGCAATGCTTGGCATTTCACTACACTTGCCATCCCGAGACATAATATTTAAGTCTCATTATGTCTAGAAGTTACTCTGGCCTCAACGTCTTTCAAACTGAACACATACCTTACTTACACACATCCCTTAATTAATCCGCTCCCCAACCAACCAAATACTAAAATATGAAAAAATATTTCAAACATCCGATAAATTCAAATGGATTTGAAGCAATTATCCGTCGATAATAGAGTTTTCACGTTGACGGCTCTAAAATTATTTTAATAACGTTCCGGGAGACTGCTAATGGTCCCTTATTTAATTCGGGACCTCGAGACGTACATTTAGTGCTGTTAATTTCACGTTCCATTCATTCCGGGCCTCTCAATAATAATGATACGCATCGGATGCTTTCATCTATAATTATATGAAGACTTTAATTATGCACGGAGATGGATTTTTAATGCCTTGAATTCTAATATTGTGAGGCGTGAATAGGGAGGATTCTATTTAGTTTGATGAGTTTTAATATAAGTGCAATAAAACTAAACTAATAGGTATTTTGTGACGGTACATACTTTTCATATATTTATTGATTTTTCCGTTTTTTGTCGTCTCACGTGTTCCCTCCTTCCTATTATCCTGGGTCCTTCCGCCGTAGTGTGAAGAGGCATCTTAGCAGGTCGTCATAATTGTTTCCATTGGCATGGGACTGCCGTCTGATGCCAATGGATACTCTGCCTGGGCGGCATTTGCGCTTACCATCAGATGCAATGTGGCCACTATGCCGGGCCAGAGTAATATTTTCACAATTATTTCATTCACATTTTCCGTAAAACCACAATTCCAACGTTTTACGGAAAATTTTATTGAAATTGTGTGAGTTACGTCTGTGCAAAATTGTTTCGACTTGAAAAGTATGAAAGGTCAATCGGTACCTATTAATTTAGTTGGATAAAAGTAACTATTATTGCTTGTGGTAGGATTTTGGTATTTGGATAAATTATGGGTTTCAAATTACAGTAATATTAACAAGTGCAGGTCATTCTTCTTCGATGTGGGTTTTTGAGTCCATTTTTAAAATTATATTTATCAAAAGGTATCCATATTCCAAATCTAATAAATAAAGAATTTTGTAAATTCGTTCAGAATTAAACGAGTTAGAAACGTTTTAAATATTCTAGTGGCAGTAAAAAAGGAATGAAAAACAAAACTAGTGACATCATTAGACTTAACATGCATAACAGTGTGCGCGTGTGACAAATACGGTGAGATGTAGTCACTGCACTCCCATTCTTTAATTTAAAATACTTATTTATTAGTTTTATTTGTGTGTATACGCAAAATATTATAAAAAAAGTTTGATAGGTGTACATCCAACAGTATGACACGAGCCTTCTCGAATCGAGAGTATGATTGAGAGTGGTTAGGCCATATGGTCCACAACGCTGACCTAATGCAGGTCGGCGGAGTTTTTAATTAGTTACTGCTAAATAACAATATCTATTTACTGAGACTTAGATAAGTACTTGGGCTACGTAAATATTATTAAAAACAAACAAAATTACCACTCCTACAAGCTTTATCAAAAATATTCCTATTGATAATAACATCCCCGAGATAGCGATTAGTCGCCCACTCGCCGACAGAAACAATAGCCGACAAAAACAAGAGACAAGCCAAATACAATCAACTTGTGACCTTGTTTACAGACAAAATGTAAATAATACAACTCAATGTTATCTCAGAAGTTAGTATAAAGGAACAAGTAAGATGATCCATCATATAATTTAACTTAAACACTTGGGCCAGCCCGGGGTCATATATTTTACGGACTAGAAACTTCGAAGATCTAAACATGGTTGGATTACTAAATAGTTTCGTGGAAAGTCTCATATTTTGTGAAATAGTGTTTTTTAGATACATACATGCTTATACTCATGCATTTATCCAAGGAGGGATAGGCAGAGTTGCCAGGACAACCACATTTCCCCATATACAGTGTATATCAAGACTGCTACCGAAAACGAAGCCGGGTGGTAGTTTTAGTGACTACAAACACAATGCAACTAAATATTTCGCAAAGCAAAGCGACAATTTTTTTAAATTCTTTAAATATCGTCATTTTAGGGCAGTAATACCATAGTTTTTGCTAACATAATAATAAAATCCCTTATGTTCCATATCGTCTTTATAAATAAAAGGGTGAATACTATTATTTTCGATGTCAAGTCTATGTATTAACTGTCCAAATACGACGATAGGAAAAAAAATCGCTTATTTTTGCATGTTTATGTTCGTGTCTGAAGTCACTTAAACTACCGCCCGGCTTCGTTTTCGGTAGCAGTCTTGATATACCCTGTATATTCCGTCACACGATGTAATAGGGGGCGAACTTATTGCTATTGTCCATGATCGGTTCTATGCCGTACTATCAGGCCAATGACAGGCACGTCCCGCCATGTATAGCAATAAAAATAACTACGCTACCCAGTCAGTTTATACTTATATCATACTCTAGCACCTGTAAAATTTCACTTCTATATCAATGACGTCTTTGATAAAATGAAGTAGCATCGCCACTCCTTGAAGGAATATACTAAAGTATCAAAACACGAGGGTATTAGGTTGCAAATTTATACGGGCCGATCTGAAATTTAAATGTGAGCTCATCAAAGTTTCGCCTGGGGAGTTACTTGTGCTCGTACGGAGTGTGTGATTGCTTTAAATCTTAAAAAGGGCTCCGGAGAGTTGAAGTGCGGAAGAAAATGATCGTAATTGATCATTACTTTTATTAGCAACTCGTTCTTTGTTGATGTAATTGGATTTTCCACACGGCTTCTAACTTTGCTCTGGTTAGATGGAGAATTTTGATTTTATTTTGTTAATTATAAAAGCGAGTGTGAATAAATGGATTATGAAAGTAGCAGATGACATAATAATTAATTTATGGAGAATCACTGAAACGAGTTAAGAGTTAATGAGTGGCTTATCGAAGACTGAGATGACGAAATAGGTTTGCTATCGTTTCTTAATATGCTCAATACTTAAAATACCCTTATTGCACATCCCATGTTATAAAGATGTTACAATTTTATAGGTATGTACAATATGAAGCCTCTTGGGCACGACAACAAATTAGGAGACAGGAGGAAGTCACAATATTAATAGTAAATTATTTCTTATATTTTGTACATACATACATACATAATTGACGTTTCATATCCCATAGAGGTAGATAAAGCCCATGGATAGTCACTTTGCTCGATTCTGATATATTACTGGGTTATTAGATATTACTAGCTTTAAATATTTTCCTTATTTTAAATTTATCTATTTTTCTATAGCAACCAACGCAACTTAGATCATTAGGTGTCTTTGAAGCAATTACTATTGCTCATCAAGATCTATTCTGAAAATAAAATCTTTTAATTATGAGTTATATTTTATACATACATACATAATCGTCACGTCTATATCCCATACTCGTAGACCGAGACTATGGACTGTCACTTTACTTGATCCTAATATTAATAGATTTAAAACATTGTTGATTTTCAACCTTTTGTCCATCTATTTTCTAAAGCAACCAACGTATCTTGGACCTTGGACCATTAGTTGTCATTGAGGTGATAATAATTTCTCGTCAAGTTCTATCGACATATAAAATCCATTTTCAAAATAAAAATATAAGTTGTATAAATACATACATTAGTGCATTGGCCTAAAACAAAAACAACATATTTTTAAATACGGATTATTACATTTTATCAGAAGTCAGCGTTACCGTTGACTTTAAATTGACATTTTAATAATAAACATGATAAACAACCCGTCTTTTCCACCCAACGATTTGTTATAAAGGTTTTAATGAGAATTTGTAAAAGTTTTGCAATTTGGCCGTTTGGCAATAGCGGTATTTTAGGCGGAAATTAAATAACGCCGACGGAATTCTCAGTTCTAACACCGCTTTGTATGCATGTACCATTAATAATGATCGTGAAGACGTTACATTTACGTGTCTTATTAAAATGGAAGGTGTTACACTTGTAAATTTGAATGAGGAAGCCTTTTATGTTTTTGATGTTATTTGTTTTACATATACTTTAATATATTTGAGACTAGCGGCCCGGCCCAGCTTCGCCCGGGTACAAATAGATTTCTGTACAATAATATGTATGTATTATACATATAAACCTTCCTCTTGAATCACTCTATCTATTAAAAAACCGCATTAAAATCCGTTGCGTAGTTTTAAAGATTTAAGCATACAAAGGGACATAGGGACAGAGAAAGCGACTTTTTTATACTATGTAGTGATGGTTAAAACCAAATATGTACGAGACTTGTACCTGTGCCCTGCAGTGGGATGTACATGAGCTGATACATCAACAGTAAAAAAATTAAAAATTCATGCTATGGGGGATTTTCTGAACCCGGACCGGTCTAGAACTACGCTTCTAATAATGAGGGCTGAAAATAATAATGCTTTATTCATACACATGCTACTATACTAATTATTGGTCGAGACATCAAGAATAATTCTATACATAAACTCACGCCTTGTTCCCAGAAGGGGTAGGCAGAGGTGGCAGGGCACCCACATTTCGCCTTGTATGTTCCGTCCCACAATATAGGTGGCGAGCCTATCGCCATATCGGGCACAAATTCCTAACTCTGGGCTGATACTGAATAGAAAAATCCAATATCACTTTGCCCAACCTGGGATTGCAACCCGAGACCTCAGCTTTGTAACCGTACCGTAGTACAACTACGCCACCGAGGCAGTAATTCTATTCAAATCCCACTATATCTACAACATTAACAAATATTATTATACCGAACATCGATTCTGCGAAATCATATACTACGTCAACAAATAATCGATTATCCCAGAATCGATAAACTCGCCGGTGAAGTGAAATTGATTTATAACTATAATATTTATATTATGTTATTATCCAATGTTGGCCGGGCCTAAATAAACTTCTCTAATATTAAGTAAACTGCCTAGCCGGACCCTCCGAGGCTTACCTTGCTCTTCAACAATTCTAACTCATATTACTTTTTATGGATTATATCTTGGAACTGGAAAGGAATTTATCGTGTTCGTATATTTTAGTTTCACCCGTATGGACTGGATTTGAGGTAGGTATGTGATAGTTTGTAGAAGTAGATAAAAACATTAAAGTATTTGGAATTAATTTTATAGTAAGCTATTGTATGTTGACGTTTTGATTGACTATTGACGTCCACCGACAAGATGGTCTGACGACCTGGTAAAGGTCGCGGGACGTCGCTGGATGCAGGCTTCCTCCAACAGGTCTCTGTGGAAATCATTGGGGGAGGCCTATGTTCAGCAGTGGACTTCCTTTGGCTGAAGGATGATGGATGGATGATATTGTATGTTAAAATATGAGATAATCAATTTCTGTATCAACCCATATCCGTCCTATTGCAGAGCACGGGCCTCCTCTGTAACCGAGAGTATGATTGAGAGTGGTTAGGCCATAAAGTTCACCCTCACCTGGCCAAGTGCGGGTTGGCGGACTTTACATAACATAGAAAATCTTACAAACCGCTATGAAATGCAGGTTGCCTCACGATATTTTCTTTTAACTTTACAGCGCATGGTGATCGACTATCACACATGACTCCAAAAAGTCTACGGTGTGCCCAGGGATTTGAACCCACAACCACGGTGAACGCCTTTTAACACATTTACGAGTATCATTTAGATTTTTTTGTGACTGGTAATCGTCTCTTGGATCTAAGCTTTGTTCAAGGTTTAAATGAAAACGCAGACCTATATTTAACCGATTTTAAAAAAATGTAGGAGGTTCTGAATTCATCCGAATCTCTTTTGTATTATATTATAACATTCAGATTTACGATGTGTTCATCATAGTTATATTCCTAGGTTTCTCTAACAGTAGTCACGGGACACCGAAACATCCAAAGTATCGAGGAACTCCCAGAAATGTCATGTCTTTTCTGTTGCCCCATCATTATCACCATCAGCCTATACTGTCCACTGCTGGACGTACGCCTACTCCAAATTCCGCCATTTCATATATAGCGATAGCGAAATTTAGCAAGTGGTCACTCCACTTAGCTGGAGAGCGTCCTACGCTTGCCAAGATTCGGTCTCCATTCATGAACACGTTGTCGGTTCTTCATGAACACCTCAGCGGTTGTCGGTTCTTCGATAGATGTAGCCAACCCACTGCCACTTCAAATTGCTAATCCTATGTGCTGTTTATGCTATTGATATCTAGAACTATGCTTCCTGTCGTATAAGATCATTACAGATCCTATCCTTCAAAAAAGAGAATACATGCATAACACGCTCCATAGCTCGCTGAACCAGTCTTAGTCCACTTCTTTTCTATACCAATAATTCTTCCAATTACAACAGTAACATCAATCAAACAAAAACTCGAGTGAACTAGTCCGCAGCATGTACGGACCAGATGGCGCGAATGTTCCAAGTTCTGGTATAAATCACACCCTTTTAATGTCCTCTATCGGTTGGGTCAAGTAGGTATAAGTGATTTACAATGCTATAAAGACAGTTAGAGGCATATTGCTCTTGTCAGCTCAAACGCTCTCATTGAAACTGGCTGTTACTGTTACTGATGATGTTATTGTGGTCGGTCTATATTTGAGGTGATCATATTTGTTAATATTAGTCCAATTTGGAGCTCTATCTACTACTCGAGCTACGTTGAGGGAGGCAGAATTTACATATATTTGCATCTACTGGAAAAAAAATCCTAATAAATGCAAATCTGTGGTCTTTCAGTTTAACATGAGTTTTCTTTGGTCAACCATGAATAAAAATAGTCAACTCTTAAGGTGCACTTTACGATTTTAAGTAAGTTTTTAATATTATATTAGAACCAGAATAATGTACTAGTAATAAAAGTAATTAAATTATCTCATTACACTTATTCACTGAACCTAAATAAAATATAATTTGGCTCATAAAGCTTTTTTGGCAATTTCAAGTCTTCTTAAAAGTAATAATAATACTGAAATAAAATTTGCCATTTGATTAACTTTTAATTAATAAGTGTAGCAGACTCAATATGCTTTGATAATAATTACTTATTTAGTGAAAGTAGAAGATAATAAATCACGAATATGTAGCGGGATTATTGTGAAATTAGACATTTGATTTTTTTATTTTTTTAAATAGAAGTAGTAAATGAAAAAGTGTCAATCACAACTAGAACTAGGCGCAATACTTTTGAAGTAGGACTACTGAAACTGAAGAGTACCCCAGCTCCTTATTCTGAAATTAAACTTAATATTGGTTTTATGTAGGAGAATGATACTATCTTAACCCTGCTATTTCACTATCTACAGCATGGTCTTTCCACGCTTTGCATTGTCTTATTATTATTATTGTGTTTCCATTAAAATTGCAAAGAATCTGGTAAAATATAATATTCCTTCTTCACTTTCCCGAAGACACACAACTACCAACCATCCGTTCTTCCATGGATAATTTCGTAATCCATTTTAAAACATCTACATTTTTAATAAAGTACAGTTGACCCGATTTGCCTGCGACGTATTAAATATTACTCAGCTTATAGCGAGCGCAAAATGTCCTTAACAAAGTTAGTAACTTCTAGCGGAGGGTACGGCGAGATTTTCAATAACCATGTGAGACAGATCGGATTTTACAACGTAATGGACGGCTCGGTTGATACTTAAGAAAAAAAAATAGAATTTGAGCCTAAAGGTTTTAATTTACAAATTGTAATGCAAGTGCTGAAATAGTCGTCAGAATTATGAAGAGAAAGATCATAGTGCATCTTAACTAAAAAGCATTTTCAGTTTTATAAAAGCTGCTGCTTCACTGCTGCCCATGAACATCTAGATCCATAGACCTGATGCTTGGATCAAGGATGTGATGAAAAACCATAAAATTCAGAGAAGAGCTGGAGGAAAAAGGATAAGAAGAGGAAAAGGCTATTGGACATCTGGCAATCTCACTCACTGATCGAAACGCAACACCAAAGCTGTAGCTTCACGTCTATATCCTAAGACATATTAGAACCGCCCCAGACAAACCTGCTCATTCATGCTGAGTCAGAACTGACAATGGCGTGACTTTACCACTTTATTAATTTAATTTATTATTAATATCTGGATTATAATTAGTCGACATTATTCCCGAGGCATCAGCAAACATAAAACAGACTTTTCCATAAAATGACGATGTCGATTCGTCTTCATTTTAATGAAAGGAATAAAATCACAAATTAATTAATTGTTTATCTTCTAAAAAGACAGCAGTATCAAGTCTGTTTCTTCTTCTCTTCAATCAAAGGATGTCCTAGGATCTCCAAGGGCCAGGTCGTCCGTCCACCTTTTAGGTGGGCGTCCAACACTGCGCTGATTGTGAAATCCATTTACAGTTTAATAATTGTGTTTTTAACGGTAAAAGCGTGCCTCGTAAAAACATCATTTTAAAACTGCATTACTCGCATAAAATAGTTTTTAAAACACATATCCATGTCACAGTGAAAACAAATGAAAAAGGGCGGATAGAGTGACGGTAAACTTTATAAGGCGACGAGGCACTGGCATTGTTTCCATATTGGCTTTGCGAGTTGAAAATTCAAAACTGCCACGCTTTTGTAACATTCTTGCGAGTTGCGAGTAGGGAGTAAAGTTCGGAATTATACGCCGGTGTTTCTTTGTGAATATGATTCTGATGTGGGTGTAATTAGTTGTTCTGAACTTTATTTCTAATTTTACTTATGTAGTTATGGCTGTTATTTATTTGTGACAAAAAAGGCCTAGCATTGCAAATTTTTTGTCCTGTGTGAAAAATGAATGTATTCTAAAATGATTTTGATTACCTGGCGTAGGTGTACTACGGTAGGCTTAGAAAGCTGAGGTCTCGGGTTCGAATCCCAGGTCGAAAAGAGTGATATTAAATTTTTCTATTCGTTACCAGCCCGGCGTCAGAAACTTCATTAAGGGTAAAAAGGCGTGAGTTTATGTATGTATGTATGTTTGATTTTTATATTTCGTGATAGACATTATCATAGGGTTTGATTTTTGTCGTGATGCAGAAATAATACTGTAAATTATACATCTTATAACCCGATTTCTTGTACTTAAAAGCGAAAACTACGATCGAGTAGATATTTTTGCACCCAAATTTTACTTTTTTGTTATTTTGACCCCTAATGCGACACGCAATTGCTTGTATAATAAGATGCTTTTTTCATAAACTATGTTTTAACAAAATATCATTAAAACAAAGTAGCCACTTTAACGTATACCAATTGAAAAAATCTAGAATATTAACGTATTTGAAAAAATATTTCGTAATTAACGCAATAGACACACGCGTATAAAGTCAAGCTTAAAACATGCAAATTGATTTATATTTGCATTCCAGTTAACAAGTTTTTATAAATTGAATACGCACAATCCGTTATACTTCTGTAATATTTAAAAGCAATATTGGGTTATTGAATTCGCGGCTTAGCCCATTCATCCCCTCTCTCCTCTTCCCTCCCTGGGGGAGGTGGGGGCAAATGCAATAGTTCATGACGCCGGCCCGATGCGGATTAATTAACGAACGAATTTAGACTAGTAAACAGAGTTTAATTTGTTCATTTAATTGCAAATACATCAACGACAATTTATTCCCATCCATTATTTTATGAAAAACTGCGTAATGGATAGTAATAATTGATCAGTATTAAATGTGATTGGTTATATCTGTAACTCGTAGAGTAATTAATATGATAATGGTGTTTTAATTTAATTTTATATGCTTACAATGATTTGCTTGTGTTTTTGCTCGCTTTAGTGTGTTTTAGTAATCAGTTTAGGATTTTGCTGATAATATCAATGTTGAAACGATTTTATTTCTCAGGTTTTTTTAAATCAAGGAGATTTTGGAGTCATATGCGAATTGATAGTCAATCACCACGCACTAATACAGTGAAGGAAAACATCGTGAGGACGCCTGCATACCGTAAGCCGTCGATTCGGAGGAATCTCTATGATATATAAAAGTCCGCCAAACCGCATTAAGCCTGTGTGGACTATACAGCCCAACTGCTCTCAATCGTACTGTCTTGTCTAGACGAGGAGCATGCCCTGCACTGGGCCGTATATGGATAGTACAGTACAACTTTTCTTATGTATGCTAAGGTACCCAATTTTTTTTAATGTAATCCTGATAACGTGTGATAAATTTGAATATGATTAAGTAATAAGTATTAAGATGTTTATGTAGATAAATGATGACACAATTATTTTGCTTTTTTTATATTTTACGCTACGGAACAATGAATGAATTCACTTGTGATAGGTCTCACATATGTGAGAGGCCATCTGGGTAGGTACCAACGCAATGTATATTTCTCCCACCAAATAGCAGTATAAATGCACTGTTGTGTTTCGGTTTGAAGGACATTGTAGCCAGAGTAACTACTGGACATGTTGGGACATAACATCTTATGATTCATGCGAGCGCAGAGGAGTACCAAGCATTGCTTTGTAATTCGAGGTGTTGTTTGGTTTTGCTGCTGTTCATGAGCTGACGTATCGCTTATCATCAGGCGAACGACATTCTCGCCTTGACATTCATTGCAATAAATGTTTATTACCTTCCTTCCGAAAATATCTACATAACTTTGGGTCTAAATGATTTGGATTAAATTAGTATAGAATATGACATAGCCTATTTTTTACTCAAACTTTTACTTATACTCATCGATTCCTTCTGGATATAACTAGCACGATTTAAAAAGTGAATTCAGTCACGAATAAAACCTATTAAATCCACGAACGTACAGTAAAAACATATCGCTTCTTCAAAGAGCTAATAAACGTCACGCTTCTAAAGCCGCTGTATAATTCGAGAGTAAAGCTGCGAGTGCACCGGAGCTCGGTCAAGTTTCCAGCTGTTAAATCGGATTACTTTATCCACTGACGTCTTGCAAGGGGACGGGTCGCGAGGTTTCAATTTTGAACAAGCATTGTAGCTAATATTTATTTTATTATGATTCTTTTCTGTTATAAGGTCTGATTTAGTAAGCATTGCTTGTCATAAATGTGCAAGAACACTCAGAAAGTAACCTTATTAAGCGTCAGCAAAGCATGAAATCCCGATCCAGGATTCGAACTTGAGATCTCAGCGTTGTAATAGTATCATGGTACAACGGCGCCATCGAAATCTATAAATATAAATAAAATTGAAGTGTCTGTTTGTAAACGGAAAATAAAAAAAAAAATACCAACTACATATCGTTATATACACGATACCTGTAACGAAATTGACCTTAGATTTTTTTGTTGTCTATCTGTTAGTTCCGGCTAATCTGTGAAATGGCTAGACCGATTTTGACGGGACTTTGATTGTCAGTAGCTGATAAAATAAGGAATAACTTAGGCTACATTTATTTTAGATAAAATCTTTTATTTTAGAAAAATAAAGTTTTTGTTAAATTCCACGCGGACGAAGTCGCGGGTACAGCTAGTAATATATAAACTCCTAATGGCCTATAATAATGGGCTATAATGGCTTTCAAATCGGAATGCTGCTTGGCACTAGAAATGTACTAAGTAGTTTTGTATTGAAATAGCAAAACTACAACAGAGAAACGAATGCTCGACGCAAAGTATGTGATGTAATAATAAGGCACTGCATACGGCCTAAAATAACTACGGTTTTGCAGTACGTAGGCACAGTCGTCTTGTAATGAAAAGGACTGAAAATAATTTATTGCACCCATCACTACGTAGTATAAAACAAAGTCGCTTTCTCTGTCCCTATGTCCCTTTGTATGGTTAAATCTTTAAAACTACGCAACGGATTTTGATGCGGTTTTTTTAATAGATAGAGTGATTCAAGAGGAAGGTTAATATGTTTAATACGTACATATTATTGTACAGAAATCTATTTGTACCCGGGCGAACTTGGGCCGCGCCGCTAGTAAAATATAAACGTCATTTAGATTCAGTCAGTTTTTATTCTACCAGCCGGTTCGGCAAGCGTTTTACACTACAGAAGAACGGGCAAGAAACTTTAGTGTTAATATTTTCAAAACCAGTTTACAATACAGTCATTAATATCTACAAATGTTAAAAAAATAATCTACAACCCCGAGTTCATGAAATCTGCAAAACAAAAAGACGGGTTGCACTCCGGGAGTGCCGGCAGAAGTGAAAACTTGATTATTAACGTTGAGCATGTTTGATATTTTGGAATGGTTAGGGAATAATTTTGCACCAATTGCTTTATCAGTATAAAAGTACTATCATTTATGTGGTAGAATACAATATTCATTTATTGCGCTATCGTACACAAACATGACAATTTATATTACATTAAAAATTTAACACTTTAAAACTATTACAATTATTTTACATTAAAAAGTTTATCTCTCCGAAAAATCAACTTTCATCCATAATTTCAACGACTTTTTCACCATCATCATTACCAGAACTATCATCGCCAATCTCTAAAACTGATACGATAGGTTTATGGTAGCTGAAGTAAGAAACGAACAGTTTTGATTCGAACCTATTTAAATGTCTAATAAAGACCGCATCAATAGTAGTTTTGTATTTCGTTGTGCTAAGATTGCGATCATTCGACATAGTTAAACCAAATTCATTATTTAAAAATTCAATTAATAGTTGATTTTTATCGTCTGCGAAGTTTATGTTGAAATCTCCACTCAAAATCATTGGCAATTCATCAAAGCTTTATAAACTGACAGCTGTCTACTCTCCATCCGTCTTACGCTTTTCGTCTTACGATCAGGTCACGTGTCCTGACGCGAGTTTAAGATTTTATACCCATTACAGAAAAAGTGCTCAACGCCGCTAAAGAAGTTTTCACTTCAAAAATACCGGGGGAAGACCGTGGGTACAGATTGCAAATTACATATAATTTTAGACTGCTGCCCCAGCCTGATCCCATAGTAAAAATAAGAAAAATCGTATTTTGCCTGCTCTTGATTGTCGAGCTCGTCAAGACGATTCCTCTGACTCCAAACACGGGGGGTTTACTTTAAGAAATGACGGAGTTATGCCTGGACAAATATTTTAGGGGAGAGAGGGAGGAATTTGGGGATTTGGTTGGGGCCAATCTGTAGAGCTCACCGAGCCGGTTCCAACGATACCAAACTCGGTGGGTCTACGATCTATATTGGCCGAGATAGGATTGGGGGGGGGAGGTAAATTTTCGGGGTGGGGGTAAGGGAGGGGGGGGAGGAAGGTTTCGTGGGGAGGCTAACTTAAATTAAATTTTTGGAGGTAAAATATTTTTTTTTGGGGGGGGTAATTTTTTGCGTAATTTGGGATTTCTGGCGGGGTCAATTTGTAACCCTCACCAAGACGGTTCCGAGGATACCAAACTCGGTGGGTCTACGATCTATATTGGCCGAGATGGCTATGGGACAATTTTGGAAAAAGTGGGTGAAACTGAAAAAAAAACGAAACAGTAGGCCCAGGCATACATTTTCGCCGCGCTGTAGAGAGGGGATAGCTGTCTACTCTCCATCCGTCCTACTAAGATGTTTATAAAGCAAACGTCATTGCCGTCCTACGCTTTTTCGATCAGGTCACGTGTCCTGACGCGAGTTTAAGATTTTATACCCATTACAGAAAAGTGCTCAACGCCGCTAAAGAAGTTTTCACTTCAAAAAAAATTTTAATAAATCAGAGCAGTTCATTATTAATTGATAATAACAGCCAATGAATGTATGTAGGGATCACTATGAGAACTTGTTCATTTACACGGTGGCGGCGCGGCGCTTCCCCGTATTGTTAATTATACGTCTACCCGCTGTATAGTGAAATAATGTGTCATAGCCTAGAGGCTAAATTCTATATAACTGTCTAATAATTCGGTAATATTAGTTATTTGGTATATGGCATTCCATTCTCCATTGGAACCATGAAAGTTGTTGCTGAGCTAGAATTAAAAAGAGACATTATCCGAGATTATTTAATTTGAACGTGTGATATATTCCACGCCCTCGGACCGTAAGTCATTTCTTCTGTATTCATGGTACGGACAAACTTTAAACTAGCTTGATCAATAAAATATGGCAGGACTAATAGACTACTGAACTAACAAATTATTATAATTATAATTATTGAAGCAGAAGTATAAATATGTACTTAAATATAGACGTCTTCCCAAACGGTTTGGGAAAACCTATGTCCGGCACTAGATATCATTAGACAATCATGATTAATTATTAAAAATAGATGTTGGAAAATCATACTAATGATTATTTAATGAATAATAAAATAGACATTTCAAAAAGTCATAATTAAATATTAAAATACTAATACAATAATAACTATAAAATGAAATACCTAACTAATAATAACAGAAATTTCAGGCAAAAAGGTATCGATATAGCTTTTGAAACCCATACCTTTCCCGCTCAACAATACGTAGTATACAAATATGTAATTTGAGCGAGAGTATTGTGCCCGGCGGCGTACGCGAATGTGGTGTTAATATCACCGCTCAAATCTTCCGGCACGTGTACTCGAATTTACAATGGTAAGAGTAATTTAGCATATAAATTGATGTCCATTTAAGTGGTGTGTGGGAATTGTTCAACCTTTTTCATGCGGCCTATGGCGAGACTAGCATGACATTCGTCCAATGGTAAGCGATACGCCTTATCATGGGCAGTAGCACAGCTGAATTACATGAATTTCAAAGCATTGTTTGGCATTCCATTGCGCTCGCCATCCTATATGATGTTCAGTCTCAATATGTCCAGTAATTAGTCTGGCTACAATATCATTTAAATAGGATCACAGAAGTGCATTTACAGTGCTGTTTGGCGGGATAAATAGACATTGCGTTGAAATAAAGATAAGGTAAAGTAATTTAACTAAATTATGGTCAATTTTTTCAGCTCAAAAAGTCTACTACACATGCAGACAGAAAAATCAACAGCTACCTGATCGGAGCATCCTATTGTCAGTCTCCATGGTGCAGTTGGTTAGACGTCGGCTATGAAACGAGAAGCCGCGGGTTCGATCCCTGCACCGAGAGAAATATTTGCGTGAGCCACAGATATTAATTTCTTTCGGGTCTGGGTGTTTGGAGACCGAAAAGTCTCGTAGTTTCTGATACCCACGATACAAGACTCGATCATAGTGTAAGATCAGGACAATGCTTGTGACTATAAGGTGTACTTATTTATCTATTTCCATCGGTTCTTCCAATATCAGCAAACACATGTATTATTTCTCAATTCACCAAAAACACTAGTCGTATCACATTACACGGCATAGAAAAGTGGTAACAGATCGGTTATGTTAATCACCGGCGTACCGTTAGCGTAGTAACAAGGCGGGGATGGTGTAATCTTGTTCATATCTGTTTACATTAGAATACATTACCGCTGTATAGCCTTACTGCGATGTTTGGTTTCGGTTTTCCGGTTAATTACGAGCCATGGAACGTAATTTATTTACTGTTGCGCGTTAACCGTTTCGGATTATTTTTTAATATGATAATGAATGATTTATCGTTCGTAGGCTTTTGGATTTCGTAGATTGTAGAGGCTTGTGAGGTTCGTAGCAAAATTCGTAGAGCTGCGTGTTGTTTATTAAAATGAAAACAATTCATTCGTAAATGTAGTTGATCTTACAAGATGGTTCAAATACGATTTAGTTCTCTACAATTGGCTTATAAAAGTATACAAAAACAACTTGACTAAGGTATATAAAGTTAGTGCTTAAGTTTAAAGGCCCACGAATTTGTTTACCGAATAAAAACATTAATTAATTGATAAGAATTTTTTCAAAGTTCCTCTTATATAAATTTATATAATCTGAGTTTATAATTTTTGGTATGATATATTCGAATGTGTTGGTATAATATAATTGTAGTTATTTTTATACAGTTGCTTTGAGTACAATAAGTTTAAAGTTAAGAGACAAAACCAATTTAATTATATCAAACCAAATACCAGTAATTTAGGTTACAAGATTACAAGATAACCTTGCTCAGAGCATGAATGGGCCAGGTCCAATCGTGAAACTACTGACTTATACAAAACCGATATCAGCTTTGTTCATTTATCGCTTAGATCTTCTTCCTTCCCAAGAAAACCTTTGCCCAGTTAAATATATTTACCATCAGGTGTTATCTTGCATATAATTAAATTATGATTATGACAGTCTTCGTGGCGCAATAGGTTAGACGCTGCCTGTAAAACGAGAGGGCGCAAGTTTGATCCCCGCACCTAGAGAACTGTTTGTGCGGCCCACAAATATATCTTTCGGGTCTGGGCGTTTGTGAGACCGTAAAGTCTCTCGTAGTTCCTGATACCCACGACTCGATCTTATTGTGGGGTCAGGACTATATATTTGACTGTTGGGTGTTATTTACTTATTTTTTTTAATAAATGAACTGCTCTTCCGTCTGTGTATGTAACGAAAGACGACATGCCAGTTTCTTAACAGATTATTTACTTTAATATTTCCACTAGAAAATATGTAGTATCTTCAAGATATTGTACTAATATTCAACAAACTGCAACAGTTACTAAGCGTTAACAAGCAACATGAGTCTGGGCGTTGCAGCGGCGACTTATTGCGCCCCCTAAATCATTGTTCAAATCTAGTGTTCGGACACCAAGTACAGTCATATTTCATAGAGATAACTTTGAGACGCAATCTGGTCTGGTTTAACTAGATGTTTCTGGGTTTATTAGTTCATCAGTTATTATTGTAGGTATTATGCACTATTATTTACCATAGACCTTAGACTGCCCTCTCATTTTCCTATTTATATATCCATCCAAAGTTGAATTGAAGAAATTATCTAGTACGATATGGCTGCCTCTTGATTATTAAAATTTTGTTATTTTTTTATTGTATCTTTACTACATAGTATAAAACAAAGTCGCTTTCTCTGTCCCTATGTCCCTTTGTATGCTTAAATCTTTAAAACTACGTAACGAATTTTGATGCGGTTTTCTTTTAATAGATAGAGTGATTCAAGAGGAAGGTTTATATGTATAATACGTACATATTATTGTACAGAAATCTATTTGTACACGGGCGAAGCTGGGCCGGACTGCTATTATCTATATAGAGCAAAAAAAAAACCATTAAATAAATAAGTAAATAAAATATAATGAGTCCTTAATATTCGACTTTTGTATGCCCGTTGGATTTTTCTACTATTATTAGATTGCATTATATATTCTGCTGGTTATGCTGTATGCTCGATTATGATCGAGAAATAATTTGGTTTTAGTCAACTAACTTCCATGCTACCCTAGTACGAGTTGGTACTTTTTGAATTGTTATTGAGCTCTCAGATATACAAGCCATATAACTAAGATTCCCTTCAATGTTTTCTCTAACTCTGTCCATATTACTTTTGCATTACGATTTCAGTCTCCTATTTAATCTTTCCCAAATCGTTTTCCTCCTACAATTAACACTGCCCGCGCTACCTGAGCCACGGTGCTAAACACAGCTTTGTACATAATACATGCGCTCAACTCAAATTTCTCGCTCTGTATCTAAAGTATTTTGGTATGGTTACAACACCTCATTTTGTCGACCCTACATCCATAATACTCATGTAACATTCATTATAAGACCCGTGTGGGGCTAAAGAGCTCTATTCAAATATAACAGAGTGTTATGTTGTCTCGCATGTGGATTTTAAACCTGCGAATGTTTTACCTTGATTCCCAGTGGCCTTGGTGCAAAAGTTTGATAATATTCCGGATAAATGTGAATGTTGGTGCGATTTTGAGCCGTTTGTTTTGTAAGACAATTATGTTAGATCAGATTCATTGTTGTGGTTACTTAAGTTTGCGTGTAATATATGCCAATAATTAGTTACTTGACCCAGTTGCAGCTATAATTGGCGGAAATAAATTCAGGTAAATGTTATTTCAACAAAACACATTGGTGATAATTTGATAATTATTAAGTTAACTGGAAACATCATCAACTTATTTAACTTTCAATGTATTTTCTGAAGGCCGTTTTAAACGCATAAAACTCCAAAAAAACCCTAAGCAATACCATATTGATAAAATCCAAAACAAAACTATCCGTAGCAAATAATAAACCGTATATTTTGTAAGCGCAGACATTTTTATCATCGAAACAATTTTCGTCATTCCAGACGGGCACCTAAACACGGATAGAATAACAATTTTACAATCTGCCGTTGTCACGTACTCGCCACTCTTTGCCCCTGGGAGGCGGAAAGTAATCATTTCTGGCAATCGGAGATATCTACATTTATATTCACATCCCGTCAATTTACATGTTTAGCTTTTGAAGACACATTGATAAAGATGTTGGGGCGTTTTGTAAGGGATACTGTCCTTTAGTTATTGATATGTGTACCTAGAATATTGGTTGAAGTGATTTTTTATAGCTGTGAATGGCGACATGAGCATGCTGTTTGCCTAATGGTAAGCGATACGATCGTTCATGAGAAGCAAAACTGAAAAACACCATGAATTACAATGCTTGGCATTCCACTGCGCTTACCATCCTAAGACATAATATGCTAAGTCTCAATATGTTCAATAGTTACTCTGACTGCAATGCCTTTAAATCGCACAACAACAGATAATTTATAATGATGTTTGGCGGGAAAAATAGATATTGCGATGGTACGTACCAGGCGGCATTACATATGAGAGATTTACCGCCAGAGACGAGTATTAAGACTTTTTGTAGTAGTAGTATATACAGCCCGTATACGTCTCACTGCGGGGCACGGGCCTTCCCTACTATAGAGAGTAAGATTGAAAGTGGTTAGGCCACTTGTCCACCACGCTGGCCTAATGGTGGTTGGCATCAGACTTTATGTGCTTGTTTGTAAATACTTGAAACAAGCTCTTATTATTTTTAAGAAAATGTCGAGGTTAGATTTCTGGACTTATCAAATTGTATGCTGTTGTTTGGTCATATTTGGAAAGCGATCTCATATTTAAAAAGGTAGGAGTTTCAAGGCTCAGCGTCACGGACAAGATGCTGATTTAATGAAACTCAGTGGATAAATAGTAGAAAATTGTGTATTAAATTAAAAAAGTAACATAAAAATTCAGTTATTTAAAAAAAAAAAACAATTTTCAAACATGAAACCAGACCAATTAAATGACTTGAGATTAGGTTGAAAGATTTAAGAATTTCATGTGCTAAGAATTTTTTAATAACATTTTCACTAAAACTAGTTAAATAAAGGCGATTTCAAAAAGCTTATCAAGGGGCCGACGACTCGAAACCAAATGTTTATTTTAATCTCCAACATAGAGAAATAATCTTGGAAATAACCTTAATTGGCACTACACACCGAACTTTGGATATGAACTCTAAATTGATGTACTAAGGTTGAAATTTGAATGTAAGAAACACGATCCCGCGAAGCCACTTTTTGGTAACTCCGTAAATTTCTCGAATAAATTTTAGTAATATTATGAATGGCGCCGACAAGAAGCTTATGGTAAAATATGATCTATGATGATCATACTAATCAAGTACTCGCTGGAATGGCGAGATAAAGACAATCGAAAATAACAAATTATGGTTTATAAAAGCTGGTCAATTTGTTTACAATAATCCTTTTGAGAATCTTCGACATACTGTGTTTGTATTTTGTGTTGTTTTTGTGCGGCACAAATGTTTTTGTGATCCATAAATTTGTTTCGGGTCTATGTGTTTGTAAGACTATATTTTTGTGATCCACACATATATTTGATTTGGGTCTAGGTGATGAGATTGAAAAGTCTCTCGTAGTTTCTGATACCCACGACACAAGACTTGATCTTAGTGTGGGGTCAGGTGGTATGTGACTATTGGGTGTATTTATCGTTAATTTATTATTTGAGTGATTAAGTGAGGATTTGCGAAAGGTCGCTAGCACCTGCTGGATGTGACAAGCCGACAAGGTAAAATGGCATAATTTTGAGGAGGTCTAGGTCCAGAAGTGCAATTTAGTGATTAGTGACATTAAGAGATTCATATTAGATGATTGACGATATTGATTGCCAACCCGCACTAGGCTAGCGTGGTGGACTATATGGCCTAACCACTCTCAATCGTACTTACGATTGTAGAGTAGGCCCGTGCCCTGCAGTGGGACGTATATGGGCTGATACAGATACAGATACAGACAGATTGACGATATTATACCATCAAAATTAACCAAATGTGTTAAAATTAACACGAGTACAAATTTAACTACCGATCATACCCGTGTGTATTCACCGTGAACTCAGAAAATCTCTCTAATGAATTACACTTTTTCAATTCCGCTCATATTGAATTGAATCGAGCCGATTGCCGCGATACCCTTTGCTTTGAAGTTTTAGCCTCACAAAAGGGATTAATTAAAAAGAGAGCATTCGTAAAGGATCCAATATGATTTTGTCGGACTTTGTATTTCGGTTTATTGATTCGGACGTGTTTGATTCGTTGACTTTATGTTTAATTTGATTGCTTTTGATGTGAATGACGATTCCTGTCGCTGATTGTTTTGTGTTTACGTATTTAAATTCACGATTGACCCGGGTTCGACATGATTAACGGCCGATGCCAATAATCAATCGAAAAAAAATGATTGAAGTCAATCTGGTATGTTTTCTACTTTTCGATTGGTCTCTTGTGCCATGTTGCTATAGTTTTTTCACTACTGAGATTGATTATTAGCAACATAGCACCAGAAAAAAAATGAGCAGTTAATCTAAAATGGCAACTTTTGGATTGGGATTGTTTATTGGCAGCGGCTGTTAAAGGATGAGTTTTATATTTTTGATAGATGGTATAGAATAAACTTCATATTGACTGCATATTTTAGGGTATACTACAATAATAATTGTCTCATAACTCTGATGAAATAAGATGAACAGTTGGAAGTTTCAATGAAACAGGTATTGAGAGAATTCAAAATATTATAATATTTATTTATTCAAACCACACTGCATGTAAATAGATAGATAGATAGATAATACTTTATTGTTCACCACATATTACATACAAGTAAACAGTTTACATTTTTTGAAATAATGTAACAACTGGCGGTCTTATCGCTATTAGCGATCTCTTCCAGACAACCAAACGTACGATGGATCATCCGTTATATAAGATTATATGTAATGTGGGGGGGTTTGAAAACCTAACAAATGAGAATATATATACATTAAATAGTATAACTGTGAAAGAAAGCATATCAAAAAAACATGTACATCTAAAAATTCCGAGCATATTGTGTTTAAACTACACTGTACCGTCATCCATAATCACAGGAACTTGCGCGAAAGAGTACAGACTTCAAGATTGTCCGTCGCTATTTTAATGGATATTAAATCGTACAACGTCAACCTTTGCAATAAAATGGCGCTGAATTTATACGTCTGTATTCCGAAATGGCATGAATTGAGAATGTTTGTTTTGATAAATTAAGTTTATTATTTTGTGCTCTTAGCGATGAAGCAACTATGAAGTCCGCCAACCCACCACCATCTAGACCGTCGTGGTGGATTCTTTAAAACAAAATGGCCTACTTGGCATGGTGCCTTTTCTATCTTTTGTACTTTTCTATCCTGTTGTACTTTGCGTATTCAGATGCAATCACAGTGGCATTATAATTATGTTGACTAGCAAGAGCTGATAGCCATTACGTGTTGGTAGATACCCTATTTAAAGTGCTGTCTCTGGATCTGTATCAGCCTATATTCGTCTCACTGCAGCGCAAGGGTCAACTCTACAATCAAGAGAATGACTGTGACTGTGTGGCCTATTGCGGGTTGGCGGACTTTAAGTTCTTCCGAATCGCTGGGGTAGGTTTCCTCATGATGTTTTCCTTCACCATTACAGTGCGTGGTGATTGACTCCGAAAAGTTCTGACTTTTGTGTCAGTTAGTCATTTTTGTGTTTTGTGGTGTGCCCTGGGATTTAAATCCACGCCCACCGTGCTGTTGGCAGCAACGTCTCGTCCTTACCAACAGGTCACCACGCACTTTGGACGGCATTTCACTTTATTTTAGGTGAATCGGAATCACCTTCCCATGCCATTATAAAAAGGGCCCTAGATTTAATTAAATGCGTGCTAGTGTCACGGCTAGAGTGTGAGTGAGATAATCTATCTAACTTCTCCCTCTATGCAATATATTTTATCTAAATACAATTTGGCATCGTGTATACGTCATACATTCATGATTACCGAGGAAATTCTATAACATTTTCCTCGAACGAATGACGACGTCTCAGCTGTGTGACGTCAATCTCAGTTTATTTATTTTCTTGGATTATTAGAACTCGGTGAAAGTTGTGAGTGTAGAGTTATTGAATATTATGTATAAAAATAAGTGATCAGTATTGTAAAGTTCGCGTAGAACTGATGACCGTTGGGGCCTATAGATTCTTAAGTGGAGGCTTCCTACAGGCAAGCAAAATGTCGGGCGCCCGCCTATAAGGTGGATGGATGACCTGGCTATGGTTGCAGGAAGTCGCAGGACGCAGGCCGCTTTCAACAGGTCGATGTGGAGATCCTTGGTTGGACGTTGGAGCCGTTAGATCCTTGGACACTTATTGTACAGGCGGATTAATTCCGGCGTCATTTTCTGTCAAACTTTGGGAGATACAGAGATGAGACCAAAAAAGTGTTTCTAAGCTACGACTTGACTAGTCACTTTGTCATACAAGTATATAAAAAATAATAAATAATATTGGTTACATAGGATTCATAAAGACGGAATATTGTGCGGGGAAGAAAAATTACGTTATTAAGTGAAAGGTTCGTATGCTTTGGAGAGATTTTCCTCAAGTGAATTCACATATTTAATATGAATTTATCATCTATTATGGGAAAGTTTTTTATCATCTGAGTGATATTGCGTTATGTATTTATCCTTTTGTAATGTTCACCCTTAGGTGGTTTTATGTATGGTGTGAAATATTTGGAATTATATAGTATTGATGTGGTTCATTATTATATAGTGTATTAAGATATTGTCTTATAGAAAACCCACGTGATCATATGGCATGACAGCCTACGTGTCGCAGTTGGTCAAATTTCGCCTGTGAAACGAGAGGTCGGGGATTTGTTCCATGCACCGAGAGAAATGTTTGTACCACACAAATATTCTGTCGGATCTGGGTGTTTGTGACACCGAAAATTCTCTCTTAGTTCCTGATACCAACGATACAAGATTCTATCTTTATTTAGGACTATGTATGTTACGGGTGTATGTATTTATTGCACATATTTTCACTTATAATACCAGAGCTTCAAAATTATCGGGTATTTCCCGATAGGTTCGTTGCAAACAAATGAAGGAGTCAAAACTTGACGACTTTATTTGTTTGCAGGGAACCTTGAGGGAAATGCCAGATAATTTTGAAGCTCGTGTGGTATTCGGGGGATTATTTTTCCGTCCCAAATTTTAATTTCAAACTCATTTTCATGCAAAATCTCCAATTTTCACAATTGAATTCAACCTGTCAGTTTGACGTGTGGTTAATTTGACTGGATCATGTTTTGTTTTTTATATATAGCAACTACCAGAGAAAATTTTCAAAAAATTATCAGTATAATACCATGTAGGTTGTACCACGTGACGTCGAATGGTGCAATTCTATTGGTCGATATTTGGGTCGGAAAAATAATCAACTGAATAATTGTTGTCCCTTTCTCGAATATTTTTTTATTATAATTCGAAATGAAAAACCCAAAGCGATCCATAAAGAAATCATTTGAATTCGAATTATAAAATACTGCACATAATCCAATGATATTCAATCCACATGTATTATTGTTTAATATAAAGCCTCATTACATCACTACATTCCCTATACTAATAAAACTAAATATAATCCCTTTCAAATATTAATGATTATTGAGCAGAGAACAATACCGGGACATGGTAATATCTCCGGCAACATTCCTGCCCCGGGGTCCGACCCACTAATATAAATCATCCTGTGTTCGTGTAACTTTGTTTGTAATTTGAAATACATGTTTAGTGACGTCATGGATTAGGATATTAAATTTCCGTAGGTGTTCGGCATTTTGCTTTCGATACGATTTCACTGGGTATTGTTTGGTATGTTTCTGTATCTTTTTTGCCATTTCGCGGCACGGGCCTACTCTATAATCGAAAGTATTTTATAAACTTTTCATACAGAATATGTTCACGGAAGTTGCGGGTTCAAATCCCAAGGCTTACATCTCTGACTTTTCGAAGTCATGTGTGTATTGATTATAATAGTCAATCTCCATGCAATATGTAGGAAAACATCGTGAGGAAACCTGCATATCATGGCGATTTGTAAGAATTTATAGGGTATATAAAGTCCACGAAGCCGCACTAGGCCTGCGTGGTGGATTAAATGGGTTAACCACTTACAATTTTTCTCTCGATTGTAGGGGAGATCTGTGCCTTACAGTGGAACGCATATAGGCCGATACAGATGCAAAATTACCTTAAAAAGTTTTACAATGGTATCAAACGTCATAAAGTTCAGTAATAAGAAAAGTCAAATCGCAGAGTGATATTTGATTGCTATGTATAATAAAATAGGTACTTATAAAAGTTAACAATATAAAATTCGAAGTAATTATTAATCCAATTAAAAATCCCACTAACCAAACCAAGTACAAGAAGCCACAGAATTCCTTAATAAATGATTACGCAACATGTTTGCGGAACGTAACAAGACCTATAAGAACAAGGAAACAGTGCGGAAACTTTTGGCTTGGCTATTATGGCGGCTCAATGAAGGGCTCTCCGCTTGGTTTTGTCCTGCTTACAATCGCGTAAACTTTATGCCGTGTTTAATGGAAACAAACATTAGTATTACGTAAAACAATACGCTGAGATTTGACGGTAATTATGCGGAGTTTTTGGTAATTTATTTTGTAATTTATACCGTGGTGTTCCAAGGCAATTATTGCGTGAAGACGGCCAATTATTAGGGCAACGTGGAGGGATTAAGGTACAAGCCCATTAAACCGATATTTTAGAGCTATCCTGTGATAAACAATGAATAGTTATGTGTTAATACAGCTACAGTAACAGTTAACGGCCGATGCCAATAATCAATCGAAAAAATTAGATTGAAGTCAATCTGGATTGTTTTCTACTTTTCGATTTGTCATTTACCATGTTGCCATCGTTTTTTCACTACTGAGATTGATTATTGGCAATAAAGTATAAGAAAAAAGATTGAGCTGTCAATCTCAAACGGCAAAGAACATCGGTCACGTCCATACATTTTGGGACCTGACAAAGAAATATATTGTACACAGCTGGGATATAGTTAATTGTGTTGTATAGTGCATGAGGAGTGATGTCCAGTTACAAAAAGATTTCTGCAAAGCCGGAGATTTTAGAATTATTCATAAAAAATAGCACATTATAATGTCATTGTCATTGTCAAATATACCTAATGTAGGGTGGTCTTATGGTTATCAGGTACCTAGGAAGATAAGTGTACTAAACCATAATGATGGCTTAGTAATTACTATGCTCTATAATTTCCCTTGTCATAAAACGAATTAGCCGTTGAATATGGTGTACACCATACTTGTGTTACCTTAAGGTAATGAGAGAAAATGTAGTATTTTGCCATGCTGTCATTATTTCGCAGAATTTTATCAGAATTTATTAGACTGTTTTGAGTACTTTTCGCTATTATTCATAGTTTCGTATTTGGCCATCCACACACACTTGAAAAATTCCCCTATATGTATGTATAGGAATATTATAAGCAGTAGTCACAAAAATAAAACACAGAAAATATTTTTTAAATGTATTATTTCTCATCTTCTCTTTTTACAATAGAATCTAAGAACTCTGCAGGGGCAGCAACATCAAAGTCATGACGTGGGCACAGCAACAGTACTGTGCGACGTCCTACTACACAATTAAAACAATACTTAGTTATTCCGTCTCTCCTTGATTTGGAAGTTTGGCATCATTGTTTTTCATCAAAACACACACACTTTTCCTATAGGAACTCCAGGATACTAAACCATATTAACTAAATGGTAAATAGGATACCTTGTAGATTCATGGCTAAAAAAAACTTCGATTAGTTGATAGACCCACTCACTGATTACAGAAATGAGTATAATAAGACGGGTATTGCATTGAACACAATGCACAAATTGTTGAGGAGCGCACTGTTGTTCCGAGTTCATGTTGGAAATATGGTAATACTTCACACTTTAAACGAAATCACAAAGCGTTATCGTTATACAATGGTTAATCTTACAAAGTGGTCAGAAATACAAGGGTATATTGGAGTCCGTGATTAAAGCCAAGTCACAAATATAAAGAGAGAATTAACAGTAGTCGTAAATCGGAAATCAAAAGAAAGCAAAATGACAGCGCAAAGAAAAGTCATGTGTCATAGAAAATACCTACACTTTTTTTTAATTTAGTACTACCTTCAACGTTGTAGTTAAAACCTTTTTTTAAAACAAAGTATGACTGATGGAACGCACTCATATGCGTTCAATATTATTAAAAACACTTTAAGTTTTTCTTTTTTATCCGGGTTTTTTAAAATAAATTGAAATATGCATTTTGACTCTAATAAATTTAGGAAATTTTTGATGTACCATTCATAACTGGTCCCGTTCATGGTCCATTTTCGCCGATGTTCTTTGGATTGGGATTGTTTATTGGCAGCGGCTGTAAGACAATAACTACGCCACCTGATGGGAGCCTGTGAGGTAGGAACCTAATACAGGTGGAGTTTAGACTAAGAAATAATTTGTTTATTTATTTGCATATTTTATTTTACACCATAGTAAAAGAAAGATCGTTATTAACAGGTAACTTAAAACTATGGCAGGTAGCGATAAGGCCGCTATTGTAACCATGTCTTTAGTGATAGTATATTTTATCTTTATTTATATTCTTTTTATAAATGTTGTTCTAAAATAAAGTAGGGTATATAAATAAATAAAACTAAATACATGGTTACAATTGGCGGTCTTATCGTTACCTGCGATCTCTTACAGGTAATCTTTGGATGGATCGGATTATTTCGTTTTAGATTTATGGGGTAGGACAAAAGAAAAAAAAAATGATATAAAAACATGATATAAAATATATACATTATATACCTAAACATGTAATAATATATACCTTATTCAATTTTGTTCGGTAGTGTATGTGATGGAACGCTTAGATAGATTAGTCGATACGACTAAGATTTTTTCGTACCGTTAAGAGCGTTTATGCCTTCCGCGCGCTTTGTGGCTTAAAAACAGGACTTTTCAAACGAGTTAATAGCCACCATAAACAATTTAAAGGAAAAATAATTAAAAATAATTTTAGAAAAGGTTGGTGGTAGGTCTCTCATATGTGAGAGGCCATCTGGGTAGGTACCACCGCAATGTCTATTTCTCCCGTGAAACAACACTGCGTAAATGCACTGTTGTGTTTCGGATTGAAGGACATTGTAGCCAGAGTAACTACTGGACATATTGAGACTTAACATCTTATGTCTCAGGATGGCGAGCGCAGTGGAATGTTGCTACTGTTTATGAGCGGTCGTATCGCTTACCATCAGGCGAACGGCTTGCTCGTCTCGCCATTCCTTGCAATAAAAAAAAAAAAAAAAGCTTGTTATCTAGGGATTTTGGTGGAAAACATTATAGATTGATGGATAATTTGTGAGTACTATAAGGATTACTGAACACAGGTTTCGTTATTTAGGCTTTAAATGGTAATTTAGAAGCTTAAGATATCCGAAATCACTAAATATACGATGGAAATAAAAATTTTATCAGACTAATAAGACCCTTATGGAGGGATTTTGCTGAGCAAAATAATCTTCTTGTGTTTAGTTCCTGAAAAATAAAAATTTAAACAATGCGAAATAATTCAGAAACTCTCGTCAAGAACATATTTTTTTTCACCAACTTATCGTACATAATTTTTTATAGCTATCACATGTTATAATAGAAGAACATCTTATCAATAAATTACTATTTGTATATTTCAACAAAATTAGTTTTCCTGTTTTCTACAAATATTTTAAAAACCACTATAAAACACGCTGTCCGACCTGCATCAAATCAGACCGCCGCAAGGCCTTCTAGAGGGAGGACGTATCGCTCGTCGCTCCGGCCTGGCTGCAGTCGATTTTTGCCGTGCGTAGTAAAAATAGCCACGCGTGGACTGTGATGCCAGTAGCATTATGTATAAATTGTACGATACATTATGTTTTCATGCGATGGCCAAGTCGATCTATTTATTTAAAACGTAATGAATTTTTAATATTGATGTGATAATAACTTACGTAATAACTTTATACAGAACGTCCCTTAAGCAAGGACTAAATAAATTAATCGACTTGGAATTACATGGATCTCACAACTTTTTGCGGCAGAAAAACTGAGCTGCGAGACTTGGAATTTTTTTACAGGATGTTTTTGATGGGGTCAAGTTTACCGCATTTTATATTCTCTTTTTATCGCATTTTAAGCGCCAAAGTTTTCACATTCTCACATTTTAATGATGATTAAGAATTTTAAGGGCTTACATTTAACGGCGGTTGTGCTTTGTTTAAAACCATGTCAATAAATATGTACATATTATTTTCGTCATGTAAAACGTACCGGGTATATCAAAAGTGTTATCGAAAACGAGGCCGGGTGGTAGTTTAAGTAACTACAAACACAATGTTACTAAAAATATCGTCGATTTTGGGGGGTATATCCATAGTTTTTGCTAAAATAATAAGCCTTTCGAACTATAGCATGCTTAAAAATAAAAGGGTGTACACTATTATTTAAGAAAAAAACTATGTATTTACCACCCTAAAACGACTATAGAAAAAAATAACAAAAAAAAAAATCGGCGCAATTTTTTGCACAAAATTTTGTTGCGTTGTGTCTGAAGTCACTAAAACTACCACCCAGCTTCGTTTTCGGTAGCAGTCTTGATATACCCTGTATAACTGCCTCGGTGGCGTAATTGTACTAAGATACGATTAAAACGCTGAGGTCTCAGGTTCGAATCCCGGGTCGGGCAAAGTGATATGGGATTTACCTAATAATTATCATGTATCAGGAATTTGTGCCCAATATGGCGGTAGGGTCGCCCATATCACATCATAGGACGGAACTTACAAGGCGGAATGTGGATGGCCTGGTAGCACTGGCTATTCTTTTTGAAAAAAGGCGTTAGTTTATGTGTTTATATAATTATGCATAAACGCGTAAAAAGCGAAAAATAAATCGCACGCCATATTACCTAAGTATAATCTATTCGGTCTGCATTGCAGTGTAACCGACAAATGGTAGCCACTTTACAATATAAACAAAACAGAATGACTCCGCACTATCCAAGCCAACAACATATCGACTCCAATCAAAGCAGAGCGTGTAATTACCATTTTCTTGTATCTAATTTGTCACAAGAGCTTCACGGAGCAATTACATGTAACGAGGTATCGGCAGAGCCTATAAAATGTCAGCGTAATTAACATCGGATCGTGTTTAACTCGATTCTAGCTGATTCCGGCGCCGATTCGACCTGCCTAATTACTGATCTCATCAAAATCGTGTTAAACAAATGATAATTGGAGGAAAGTTTATTACTGTCTGTACGTTATTAAGGCTGCTGAGTACAAAATACAATATTAAGGTTCATTGGTGTTAATACAGTTTGGATGAATGCTTTTTTATAAAAAAAATTATTTTATTTATTTCCAAACTGTAGTGAAGCATAGTATAATTTTAGTGTTTCATTTTGTCTTATAACAAATTATATTCGTCGCTATTTTTGTGAATTATTTTTCTGTTTTTTACGAAGAAGTGTTGGTAATAGAATAGTTTATTATATGTTATATAGATTCAATATAGTGACATTAATGTGTCTAATATAACTTATTCATATTCAAAGCGTTGTGAATGTTCATGGGCGTCAGTGATTACTTACCGTCATGTGATCTGTTTCTTCGTTTGCCGGACTTATGCAACAAAAAAACAGATGTTCAAAGAGTTTCTCTTCATACTAAAAGCAGAAATTATGTTTTACTAAAATGTATAAACACATTAATTTAAAAAAATCTGATATTTTCCTCAACTTTGACCTATAATAAGTAAAAAACTAATCTACAATTAAAACTTATAACACGTAGAAACAGCCGTAAAGTTCAGCAGAAAAATTTGTAAACTAACTTTCTAATACAATTAGAGTTAACAAACAGTCGTTTTGTAACTCTCAGCAGCTAACGTGTAACATTTAAACAGATACCGGGTATGCGGTTTGCTGTTAATTCTTAAATGAGAGCCATTGTGACGCTAACTCTGAAGTAAATAAAATGTTGGAAAGCTAAATGAGCGGGTATAAGGAATATTATGCGTTTTTAGCATTCACTGGCGGTAAGTCTCTCATATGTGAGAGGCCGTCTGGGCAGGTACCACCGCAATGTCTATTTCTCCCACCAAATAGCAGTGTAAATGCATTGGTATGTTTCGATTGATGGGCATTGTAGCCAGAGTAAGTACTGGCCATATTGATAGTTACGCATGCTCGCTTAAGTTAGTTAAGTAACAGAATTTTAAAATTATTCTTATTTAGTTAGATCTAATCTCCTAATCTAAAAGAAAAATCTATTTATCACAAAATAAGCTGATTGAATATAAAAAATTTAATTTAAAAAGTAAAACAAAAAGACAAGACGCCAGTATCGATTTTCAATATAAGGTATTCAATCTGTTCGGGCATTTTTTATCATTTTATATGTAGGTAGGCTACAAAACTATGGACTCGGGAGGGGCGTTGCGCTGCCCGTCACTTCGGCACTCGGTCGGCCATAAGAAACATCTCGGCGTGTGATATATTTCAATATTTTTTTACTGTGCCCCTTGGATGTGACATCGAGGCTCCATGTGGTAGTGAATCATCCAGCAAACGGCAGTGGATATCCAGGTTAGTGGTCTCCTCATATGACTTGATGTTAAATGTCCAGACAATAGGAATACCGACCGCGACCACACCAGTTGATTGCGCAAACATAATTTGGTTCCTTCGAGCCGGATAGGTGTTTCACTATAAATAAGTTGTCTGGAGGGGTTTGATTTAATTAAGAATATTCACTATAGCTTAAAATACGACGTGCTAACGGTCTAATATCTGAGATTCCGTAACGGTCGAATTTGAAATGGCGTTGAAGAACTTTGAAAGTAAATTTAAAATCAAGTATGATTGGCTTAGGAACTCAATCGAATTAATTGAGAACAAAACACACAGCACGGGCGTGTTATCAGCGCGGTTTAGAAAATTGGAAGATCAATTTAATTTGTTAACAGACGCATACGAGTCTATCTTGAGTATTTGTACGGATGATACGGTGGTTGCGGGCTACGATTCAAAATATAAAGAAGCCACAGAATGGTATAATCGTTTGGACGCGGTGTCGGCGGCATATCCGAACTTAGAGGGTACACATGTAGTCACAGAAAGTGCCGTTTCCGCACGGTTACCTTTAATTAATATACCCGTTTTTGACGGGGATTTATTTTCTTGGTCAAGCTTCATAAGTTTGTTTTCGTCGTTAGTTTTGTCGAGAAAAGATATTTCTAAAACAGAAAAGTTCCATTACTTATTTTCAAATTTGAACAACGAACCTAGAACCTTAATTAAACATTTGCCGATGGTTGATGATTCATTAGATATAGCTATAGCTATATTAAAGAGTAGATATGAAAATAAAAGGTTGTTGACGCACTTGCATATTTCGCGAATATTGAATTTACCAGTTTTACAAAGGGTTGTTAGTCTTAGGGCCAACATATTGAATCCATTACTAGAATCCACCCGTGCATTAAAAAATTTAGGATTACCAATAGACGCGTGGAGTTACATTTTGTTACACATAAGTCTGAATAAGTTACCAATCGACATTAAGACTCGGTTCGAACACAAATACGGCGGTATGAATGAGAATCTACCTACATTTGACCAGTTAATAGATTTCTTATCAAACGAAAGTCGCCTTATGGACACGGCAATCGCAGACTCGGCTATTTCTCCATACAATGAGCGCTCGCGTCGGCAAGGACGCTATGTCCATGTTATTGATAACACTCAATGCGACGACTATGAAAACAATTTTAATAACAAGCGGTGTATTTTTTGTAAAACATCTGGTCATGTCATAAATTATTGTTATCAGTTTAACCATATGTCTACGGACATTCGCAAGAATTGGGTACGGACAAATTATTTATGTTTTAAATGTTTTGGTAAACATTCAGCGGCATCGTGCGATAGCACTGCGCTGTGCAAACGATGTGGTAACTCGGGTCATAATACGTTGATATGTACTATGTACATTGCGCGCGCGTCATCACCTCCGCATAACAGATCGCGTACACGGCACGCACACATCACATCCCACGGCGAGGTTGTCAATCGCCGTGATCCACTAAATATATTGCAATGTCGAAATACCAGCCCTCGACCGACTGCGCGGTCAGAGCATGGCTCGTTATATGATACGGGTGTTAATGATCAGCGTTGTGAGAACTTCGAGATCGGGCAGCGTAGGAGTAGAATTTCTCAGCCGCTGAGTCCTGCAGAGATACGCACCCCGCGTATGCAACAACAGGACTCGGAATAGCAATTACAGCAGCGAGGTAATGTCGCTTTGTCACCTAAATTGTCGAATAATGTTATCTTACCTACGGCTATTGTTGAAACCAAGCATTCCAATGGCACATTCATATCGGTCAGGGCTTTACTAGATCTCGGCGCACAGTTATCGATAGTTAGGAGTGAATTGGTTTCGGATTTAGGTTTGAAGCGATATTATTCTCACGTTCAATTGTCCGGGGTCGGGGGAAAAAATGCTAGTGGGCAACAATCAACCTTATTGCACATTAGACCTGCGAGAACGGGCAAACCTTTAATTACGGTTATTGCGGTTATTGCGGTTATCTTAAAAAATCCTACTTCTTATTTGGCGACTAGACTCGGTGTTTCGGTTGGGGATTTGCGAATTTCTGATGATGGTTCTCAATCCAACGGTAGTATAGATGTCATTCTCGGAAGTGATATCTTAGGACAAATTTTGCGTGACAAAATAAATTTAGGGTCAAATGGACCCTACGCTTTAGATACAATTTTTGATTTTGTGGTTTTCGGTCCAGTTCCGGAAAATCTACTGGACTCCTCGAAAGCCAATAATGAGATTGAGCAAAAAAATTACTTCACAGGACTGACACTTGTTGAAGCGGTTGAGCGTTTTTGGAGGTCAGAGGAACCCCCCTCTGCTAACATTAAAAATCCAGAAGATGTTGAATGTGAAAACCTGTTTATTTCAACTACGATCCGAGGAAAAGATGGTAAATACACTGTGCGGTTGCCTATCAGACCTGATCACAAGCCTTTGGGCGATTCCAAGGAGAGTGCCTTACGGCGGTTTCTGGCACTTGAGCGTCGTATGAGGAAACAGCCAGAATTTCGTGACAAATACGTAGCATTTATGCAAGAATATATCCAACTTGGACACATGGCGGTTCTAGATCATGATTTATGTACGGATTCAGAACATTTCTTCCTCGCACACCACGGTGTATTTAAAAGCTCCGGTGACACTAGTAAAATACGGGTCGTGTTTGATGGAAGCGTACAAACCAGTAGTGGGGTTTCGCTTAATGATTGTCTGTATTCGGGCGAAAGATTACAAAATGATATTACCGTTATAATTTTAAACTTTCGATGGCCTCGCATTGTTTTCACTACAGATGTAAAGATGATGTTTCGGCAGACTTGGGTACATCCAAAAGACCGAAGATACCAACTTATCTTATGGCGATCTTCGCCCACGGATCCATTATTAATTTATGAATTAACTACGAATACATATGGCTTGAAATCAAGTCCATTTATTGCTATCCGCTGCCTGCAGCAATTAGCACGGGATGAACAGAATAAATATCCAAGAGCGGCACAGCTTGTGCTTCAAAATTCTTATGTAGATGACTTGAGCGGGGGAGCTGATTCAGTATCAGAAGCTTGTGACCTTAAGGCGGAGTTGATTGCGCTCATGAGTACAGCTGGTTATGAGTTACGTAAATGGTCATCGAATGCTCCGGAATTGTTGGGTGATTTGCCATTAGATCATTTAGAAATCCCTCGGGCTTTTAACGACACGGATGGGTTTATTAAGGTATTAGGCATAGAATGGAACCCAAAATTGGATAGTTTCACGTACCGACTGCGGCTACCATCAGAAGGTAGCTCAGTTACTCGTAGACACATATTATCCGTAGTAGCGCGGTTATATGATCCACTCGGCTGGATTAGCCCAGTGGTGTTTAAGATAAAACTATTGCTCCAGTCTCTTATTAGCAGTTCAGCCACTAAGAAAGTGGATTGGGACACATTAGCTCCCGATGACATACAGCGGCAATGGCGGAATGTTCTCTCGGACTTGCCGTACTTACAAAAGTTATTCCTACCCAGGTGTCTAAGGAATGAGAAGACTATAGATCACTATACATTACACGGATTCTGTGATGGGTCATCCTTGGGCTTTGCAGCGGCTGTATATCTTAGATCTGAGAGTCTTGACGGTCAGGTCAATGTGCAATTACTGATGGCGAAGTCTAAAATAGCCCCACTAAAAACACAGCAAACTATCCCAAAACTAGAACTAAATGGCGCACTATTATTAACACGGCTCTTGGATCATGTAGTGTCATCGATGATGCAAAAGGTTGAGTTCAAGGAAATTACTGCATGGTGTGACAGTACCATTGTACTTGCTTGGCTACGTACACCACCACATAGGTTACAGGTATTCGAGGGTAATCGAGTTTCTCAAATAATTTCAATTAAGTTACCAATAGAATGGAGACACGTTCCAAGTGAGATGAATTGTGCGGATGTGTCATCTCGTGGTATTACTGCGCAGGAAATATTGGATCACGAACTTTGGTGGAAACCAGAATGGCTTTGTCAATCTGCGGAACACTGGCCTAAAAACTACCTGACGTTTCCAACGGATTTACTGCCAGGTCTCCGGGCAAAGGTGGTTCATTTAAATATCATTGACTCTAATTTCGATTTAATTCAGCGGTACAGTTCCTATAATACACTTGTAAATGTCACGGCTTATATAATTCGGTTTGGGAAAAATCTCAAAAACAAGATTCGGGTTATCGGAAATATTACGGTCTCGGAACGGAGAAATGCCATTTCTCGGCTGATATGGTTGGTACAGAGAAGTTGTTTTTCGGATGAAATAGCGGCCATGAGCGCGGGTACACCTATTAAAAGCACATTAAAACGTTTAAATTTATTCATAGATGACGAGAATTTGTTACGCGTTGGAGGACGAATAAGGGAATCGGAGTTACCTTATGACGCAAGACATCCGGTTCTGTTACCTGGTAAAGGCCAATTTACAGAATTGTTGGTGACATATTATCATAAGGTTCACTGTCATGTCGGTGCAAATACACTTTCTGCTATATTATCAAGGAACTTTTGGATTATTTCCGCCAGAAGAATCACGCGTAAGATAACTTACCGCTGTATTCAGTGCTACCGATCCAAGGCTCGGCCAAAATATCCATTTATGGCCGACTTACCAGCTGATCGTGTCAAAGGTGTGCGACCCTTTATTGGTGTCGGTACGGATTTTGCGGGACCTTTTTATATAAAGTCTAGCACCTTGCGAAACGCTAAAGTTAAAAAATGTTACTTATGTATCTTCGTTTGCTTAGCTACTAAGGCCGTACATTTGGAAATCGTCGTGGATTTGTCGGTAGAAGCCTTCATAGCAGCATTCACTCGGTTTGTTTCTCGTCGAGGGCTTCCTTCACTTGTTAGGTCGGATTGCGGCACAAACTTTTCGGGTTCGGATAAGTACCTTAAGGAATTATACGTATTTTTACGAAATAATAACTCGGCGATTGAAGGCGAGTTATCCAAGCAACATGTGAGCTGGCTGTTTAATGCTCCAGCTAGTCCGAATCAAGGTGGCTTGTTCGAAGCGGCAGTGAAATCGGCAAAAACTCATGCCAAACGGGTGTTAGGTGAAACGAGGTTAACTTTTGACGAGTTGGTAACATTTTTTACTAGGGTGGAAGCAGTAATGAATTCACGACCACTTTGCCCTCTAAGCACGGATCCTTCAGATCTAGAGGTTTTGACCCCGGGACACTTTTTAATTGGTCAACCATTGGTCGCTCTGCCTGAATATCCGTTGACAGATGTTAAGATATCTCGTTTGTCACGTTACCAACAAATACAGAAAATGTCTCAACACTTTTGGTCGCGTTGGAAGACTGAATATCTTCACACGCTTCAACAACGTTTTAAATGGACCTCTGTTACGGAATCTCCTAACTTAAATGATTTGGTTCTAATAAAAGAAGACAATATCCCTCCACTTCAGTGGAAACGGGGTCGTTTGATAAAACTCTTACCCGGCAAAGATGGAATAATTCGTATCGCAGAAGTTAAAACACAACATGGAGTCCTTTTGAGACCCATGTCTAAGTTATGTCGGTTACCTATAACCTAGTAACCAAGGTAGGCCTTGGTTAGGCGGGGGGATGTTCGGGCATTTTTTATCATTTTATATGTAGGTAGGCTACAAAACTATGGACTCGGGAGGGGCGTTGCGCTGCCCGTCACTTCGGCACTCGGTCGGCCATAAGAAACATCTCGGCGTGTGATATATTTCAATATTTTTTTACTGTGCCCCTTGGATGTGACATCGAGGCTCCATGTGGTAGTGAATCATCCAGCAAACGGCAGTGGATATCCAGGTTAGTGGTCTCCTCATATGACTTGATGTTAAATGTCCAGACAATAGGAATACCGACCGCGACCACACCAGTTGATTGCGCAAACACAATCTAAAGAGAATTTGTCAGTATCTATATCAGCCCATATACCACCCATTGTCGGGCACGGGCCTTCTCTATAATCGAGAGTACGATCGAGAATAATAAATTAAGTTAATTTAATTAATAATCAAATATTTTAATTTAAAGGTTCTTTACGAAAAGTAGGTAAAAACTTACGTTTAATCCAATGCCCTGACCAATATAATGCCTTCACTGATTGTAAATCTAGCCTAGATTTTTTAATTAAATAGGGCGTCTGTAATCTAACACATCTGAAGACCTAAATACCGTAGCTTAAAATTGCGAAAATCAACATGAAAGTGGCCGATCTCGCTCCCCGTTGCGTACCAGACAAGTTATGAATTTATTTTTCGTGAAACATTCCCCGGGTGCGTTTGAAATCATTAATCAGGCTTCACTTTGGCACTGGCCCAGCATCCTTACTCTCTCTCATTTGTATTTACTGAAAGAGTTTTGCGTCATAAATCATCGTGCGTTGATAAATGAATTTATACCTTTTTGAAAATACCAAATCTGCGGGACGTGTCCATTGCTTTTCGTATAAGTTGTGTTTAGTTTATTATTATTTTTATGTCTCTATCGGAAATAATTTAATGCTAAGGGATTATTTATTTCTTAATATACTTTATTGTAAAAATAAATCGGAAAAATACACAACAAAAAATCTTAACCCATATTTTTAGTACAATAGGGAATATGCATGTCATTTTTTTATATTTTTAATCAATTCTGTATGTTATTACATTATCGGAAAAAAATATAAGTCTTTGAAAATATCAATCAAAAAAGTACAAAAAAATAATCAAAACTGCTATCAGTTTCGATACATTTAAACGCCATGTTGGCGCGAACTCGCTGTGACGTCAGAGGTCACGTTATGAACAACGTAGTATTTGGATTAAGTTTCTTTGATGAATTGCTACAGAACTGTATTTCGTGACAAAATAATCCATTTTATTTAATAGTATAATGAAAGCACAAAACAACTCATAAACAAACGTAAAACAACAAGCTAAAATTTCATAAGAACGTGACCATTGTCGTCACATTCCTTTTTAAGCAATAGGTCGCGTTTCGGAAAAAATGCGTGGCAAATTTGAAATGTCATTTTTTAAGTATTTATTATACCGATTTAGAGTTGATAAATTTGAAAAATATGTTTAAGGTATATTTCTATATTAATAAACATAACAAAAAAATATTTAGACTTATTTTGAAGTTTGGTGCATGTTCCCTATTGGCGGACTTATCGGTGCCAGCGATATTTTCCTGACAACCATTGGATAGACTGGAGTAAATGGAAGTAGGAAAACGAGGGTAGATTAGTCATAACACTAAAAGAAGAGAATGAAGAGTTCTTTATTCTTTATTCTTCTCATAAGTGACTGAATCTAAATAATGTATAACATTGTAACGTGAATAATGTGTTTTCATTTCATCTTGTTTTTTAATCCAAGAAATGTTAATTAAAACAAGGAAAATAAATTCATGAATAAGATGGACAATAATGTGTATACTATGCCTCATTGCTAATTAATAATAATACATTCACCTATCGCCATTTAATTTTAGATTAGTACCAAATAAACACACACTCTCTCTCTCTCATACACACACATACACACACACACACACACATAAATGCAACGTCACAATAACTGCAAAATAATTGTAAACCTTAAATAATAAACGCTAGTCTAACTGAGGCACCCAAATTACAAGCATTGCGATTAGTTTAGGGCCACAGTCTATTAAATAAGTTATAGTGTTAAGTTACATTTGTTAATTGTTTTAAATAGTAATTAAGGAATTTGTTACGCAGTTTTGAATAAATTATATTATTATTACAAACAATTCCACTTTAACGACCTATTATCCTTTAAAATCTCTTATTCAATATATGAATTCCAATTATCACTTTCCAATATTTGAACATGTCATCCTCTAAGTAGTGACCACATCAAACACTGGCTTATTGCGGCACGATCGATGCGTGGTCGGATATAAGCCACTCTATACTAGTTGATAGGAGTTAAAACCTTTCAGCTCTAGAAGTTTAAATTAAGCCCTCACGGGAGATTGCTCTGCTTTATATTTTCCTTATTTTTATTCTGTTGAAACTATATGAGATTGTATCGATTCTGTTATTGTGATTATGGTTTTAGCGTGGAATTATATAAGGATGATGTTGAAGTTTTAGATTTCAGTAATGATTTAAAGTAAAAAATTACGGCGAGTATATCACTCACCTTCGGTTTGCCGACGATATTGTAGTCTTGGCAGAATCGCTGGAAGACCTTAGCACTATGCTCGAAGACCTCAATCGAGTCTCCCAACAGGTGGGTCTTAAAATGAACATGGACAAAACGAAGATCACGTCGAATGTCCATGTTGTGCCCACCCCCATCGGTGTTGGGGGCTCGACTCTCGAAGTTGTTGACGAATATGTCTATTTAGGACAAGTGGTCCGGTTAGGCAGGTCCAACTTCGAGAGAGAGGTCAATCGTCGAATCCAACTCGGTTGGGCAGCGTTCGGGAAACTACGCGACGTCTTCTCGTCCAAAATACCTCAGTGCCTTAAATCGAAAGTCTTCGATAGTTGTGTGTTGCCAGTGATGACTTACGGCACCGAGACGTGGCCTCTCACTATGGGCCTTATTAGGAAGCTCAAAGTCACTCAACGAGCTATGGAGAGGGCTATGCTCGGGGTTTCCCTACGAGATCGAATCAGAAATGAGGAGATCCGTAGGAGAACTAAAGTAACCGACATAGCCCACCGGATTAGCAAGTTGAAGTGGCAATGGGCAGGGCACATAGCGCGGAGATCTGATGACCGATGGGGTCGGAAAGTGCTCGAATGGAGGCCGCGTAGCGGAAAGCGCAGCGTAGGACGTCCACCAACAAGATGGTCCGACGACCTGGTAAAGATCGCGGGACGTCGCTGGACACAGGCTGCCTCCAACAGGTCTCTGTGGAAATCATTGGGGGAGGCCTATGTTCAGCAGTGGACTTCCTTTGGCTGATGGATGGATGGATGAATGATTTAAAATATACTCTTAGTTGAAATCCGTAATTTCGGAATATTATAGATACTAACACGGTACCACGCACTAAAACGGTGAAGGAAAACATCGTGAGGAAACCTGCATACCATCGCAATTTATAAAAAAATCTATGGTATGTAAGTCCGCCAACCCCGCACTAGGCAAGCGTGGTGGACTATATGGCCTAACCACTCTCAATCGTACTCTCGATTGTAGAGGAGGCCCGTGCCCTGCAGTGGGACGTATATGGGCTGATACAGATAGATACTAAAACTTGGTTCATTATTTACGGTTAAGGTAAATTATAATTATTAAATAATTTTTATTCTCTTTTTTTCTCACATTAATTTCCACTTAATAAGAGCATCTGCTCCGTCCCTCTACACTACCTAAGGGTTGGCTGGTAAAAAATGCCCTTAGTTTAAATAAATAATTAGAGTTCAATTCATTTTAAATTGTTTGAGTAAAATTGACTGATATCCTTACCTTTTGTTTCTTCACAGCTAAAGTAAACGATAAAATTAATTAATACACGCATAAATATAACACACATATGTTTTAGTCTGCTAATATCAACATGATTTTAAAGTTTAAATTCTATATTTCAAACTTTTCCTTTAAAATTAAGAGCCAGTTGTAAAAATCACGAAAATTCATATAATTTAAAGCGCACGTCCTGACTTTGAAAGTCCAATAATCTAGCTATTTAACAAGTAAGAGTCATCCCATCAAAAACATCCTGTAAAAAAAATCCAAGTCTCGCAGCTCAGGTTTTCTACCGCAAAAAGTTGTGAGATGCATGTAATACCAAGTCGATTAATTTATTTAGTCCTTAAGGGACCTTCTATATAAAGTTATTACGTTAGTTATTACCATATCAATAGTAAAAATTCTTTACGTTTTAAATAAATGGATCGACTTGGCCATCGCATGAAAACATAATGTATCGTACAATTTGTACATAATGCTGCTGGCCAAGTCGATCTATTTATTTAAAACGTAAAGAATTTTTACTATTGATATGGTAATAACTAACGTCATAACTTTATATAGAAGGTCCCTTAAGGACTAAATAAATTAATCGACTTGGTATTACATGCATCTCACAACTTTTTGCGGTAGAAAACCTGAGCTGCGAGACTTGGATTTTTTTTACAGGATGTTTTTGATGGGATCTCACGTCTTTTTGTAGAGTCCTACTTTTTTCCTTTTCGGTACTTCTTACTTCTAGAATATCACTAAAGATTTTTCTTAAAGCCTCTGTCTTATGGATATTTCTTATTTTTGTAGGTATCAATTTATCACAAATATAGCGGATTTGATTTTATTAATGTTCTTTCTTTCATTGTAATTGATATTTTCGAGCTATTTAGTCTATTTATTTGCAAATTTTTCTTCGTCATTTTTTTCTAGAGGAATGTAGTACAGTTTCATGGGCTGAATACACCATTTCCCTCTCTATATCCCCTCCTGTTATGCCTCATATATATAGATATCTATCTACAACTATTATTCCATTATATACGGGTACAAAGATGCATTAACTGCAAATGTAACTTTGTAATCCTATACATTTATATGGGATTACAAAGTTATTCACGCAGTTGGTCTATCTAGAAAACTAGACACAAATTATGAAATGTTTGAATTTTCCCTTACTTTAGACACTAAACACTAATTATATTCTAAATTTGAAGGTTCTATGTCTGCTAGAAGTGCCTTAGACTTTTGATGATCGGTCAGTCAGTCAGTGAGTGACAAAATTAAGAAAGTTTGACTAGTTACAATTCTTAAACTACTGGTTCAAATTGAATGAAATTTTAAATATACCGTGTTTACACAATGCCTGCTTAGTAACTGAAAATTCAGGCTTCATGCTTTAGCCACAACGAAGTTATAGGGGGTTGAAAATGGTCTGAATTGCTTCGAGAAAAGGATGTTACGGCCTATAGCTCGACTTGGACGGGGGCTCGGCCGCGCCCCCAGATTGAAGCGACAATATTTCAGATAAGTTAACGACGTCGTTTATTTTGCTATTAAATTTATTGCTGCGAGTACCGTTCGCAAATTTCAAGTTCTTAAAGACTATAGGAAAGTGGGCGATAAGTTTTGTTGTTGTATGCATTTGCGCATTTTCTGATACCAATATAGTTAATTGACAGCTTATTTATAAAGGTGTTGGTCACAATGCTGGATGGTTTCGTTAAAATATTATTTGTTACTGTGATTGTTTTGGAAAAGGATTTAGACAGATGTTTTTAAGAAAATTATTTTCTAGATAAATCTTATTAATAACAGCAATTAAGTCGTTTACATTTCTTTATGTTAACTTTCAAGTTAAGTACATAAACATTTTCTTTTACGTGTCGAAATTGGTATTCAGATAAATCGCATTTTTTTCTAAGTTACATACACGTATTTGGACGCATATGTACTGAATCACTCTTACTACGGACATCTAATTGATTTTAACTAAATATGAATAAATCTTTCACCAAAAATTTTGATTATAAAATATTAGGAACTAAAAACAACAATTTCTTAATGTAATATCATCGATTACCACAAACCACCTTCGATCGATCACACCACAAACAAGCCAGTAAAATAGCCAATCAAACCACTACCTATATACTCCTTCCCCTTGGTTGCACGACGTTCGATGGACGAATGGGTCATCTCCGGCAAGGCGAGTGCCGGAAGCCGTGGTCTAACCGCTGCCTTTTAACGTCGTGTCTTCAGGCGATGCATTTACATTCGACGGTATGGTGACTGGTGGAATATTTCGATGTGATTTTTTCACAATTCGATTATTTAAAGTTATCAGGTAAAAAACTGTAGCCTTGTTATTTCATTGAAATCTAGGATAAATAATAATTAATAAATAAAACATACTAATAGAAAATGCATGGCAGTCCCTTCGTACCTTATAAAGAAATATCTACATAACAAATTAAGAGTCGTCTTTTTCTTTTATATTCATCAAATGGTTTTCTGTCGGAAATTGCCTTGTGCTAGAATTTTATTTTGTGAATTGTTTACTGTTGTTTTATTTCTGCTATACAATAAATCTGAAATAAATAAAAATAAAACAAGTAAATTAGAAATCTAACATTACTCAACAACTGAACTAAAATACTAAAGGAAACAAAAATATAATATAGAGAAGAAGCCAGGAAGATACGGGTGGCCATACCAAAGGCAAAAAAAGAATCATAGTAATCAGAACAGAAAGTAATATGAACAAAATGTGAGGAATGCAAACGTACATTTTCCTTAAACATAGAGAGATTATATTGAATAAAATTATCATATAATACACTACAATATAAAGTACTATTTTAGGGGAAACTTGAAAATAATAATAAAAAAGAATTATCAGCAATGTCACTTGCCATGAGATACGTTAGTAAATTTTAATTTTCACACACTTGTGAAAATTCTTGCACCACTTCAATTAAGCTTACTCACTCGGACTGATTACTCAATGATGAATATTATAAATGTGCTTCATTTACAGTTGACAACATATTCATCGAAGGCAACTTTCGAAGCAAATATAAAAATAAAATCCGTATACATTCCAGTCAAAAAAATCTCTTGTTTATTAAAAATGAATTTTAAAAAAGTCGTCTGTTTTAAACGTCGCAGAAAATACGTATTTTTCAATGATTCACAACACCATGTGTATCTTCATATTGTGGAAAAATGAATTGTCCACCTCCGGAACTGTCGGCCGCCGGAAGAGGGCGCTGTTGGCCGCCCAATATCCCCCTTTCACCCCCCCCCCCCCCCCCCTCCTCTTTTAGTCTGGCCGTCTGTAGCTCCGTCACTGGCGGTAAGCCACGGCCTTCTTATAACGGAAACTTTTCAAAAGAATTGAGTGTTGAACTTGGTTCCTGTATACGCCTAACAAAAGGCAATCTGAACGCATGGTTTTACGTGTGTGGAATGTTTAGACTTGTTTTTGTATAGAATTGTTTAAAAGATTGTTTATTGCAACAGTGACTTAATGCGTTTGAAATTGGTATAAACGCATTAATTTATTGATGTCGCTTTTAGACCAGCGATTTTAGTTTAAGAATTCTGAAGGGATTGGAAGATTTCACATACGTTAAAATGCTTACGAAGATTCCTTAATTACATGTTTCGATTCCTTTCATACTAATAATGTTTTCTTTAATGATCAATTTAAGGTAAAAATGTTTAAATACAAATTAGAGTAATACTACATGTTACTAAATAATAAAAGCTATATTTAGGATTCAAAGGAGACGGGCAAAATGGCGCCTCAAGTAGAAATGTTTATCAATAGTTTTTTCCCATTTTTTCATTTCATTTCGAATAATAAATGGTGTTGGAAAATAGGACGTCGAATTGACATTATTTGACAGACCTTAAATTAATAATATCAATTTTACGACTTTTTCGTATTTATTTTAGCGTTAGTTATCACATAAAACGACACAATAACGTATCTGTATTAATTAATATTAAATTTCATAACGTTATATGTATAATTAAAATATAAGTTCACCTTTTTGTTTTAGGTCTTGCCATAAATACGTCCTCTAGACGAAGGAGCACGCCTTATAATTAATTTTGCAATAATATTATGTATTTTAACGCTATACTTTATACTGATTATATCTTTATGTCTACGTAGCGGACAGGTATTTAAAATTTAGATTTGATATACTTACTTGTGGTATTCCTATAAAATAATATATATAAATAAATAAATACACCCAACAGTCACATACATAGTCCTGACCCCAGACTAAGAACAAGTCTTGTGTCGTGAGAATCAGACACTAAGAGAGACTTTTCGGTCTCAAAAATACCCAGATCCGAAACAAATACCTGTGGATGACACAAATGTTTGTGTCAATGAGGGGGTCGAACCCGCGGCCTAACATTCACACCCGATTTCGAACCAACTGCGCCACGGAGGCATTTCATAACCCAACACTGTAAGGCTACGCTCAAGATTCTATGAAGTTTTACCCGTCTCCATTATTCCTTGAAGACCTAGCAAGGCACCTCGCCCTGGTTGCTTTATTTAATAGGCCAGAATTCGAGGAAGAAGCCTATCACTTTTTCTCTTGTTATTGTGAGGTGGGCTGTGATTGGTCAAGTTTGAACTTAGATTTTCTGTGGCTTACTTTAATTTGCATTGAGGTTTGTTTTGCGGGAAATAAAAAAGAAATTATATTCGAAAAATAACCGCTATACCTTACAGTAACTTTGTTCGTTCCGTAAAGTTTTAGGTTTTAATATCACTTTATCAAAAAAGAAAGAAAAAAAAAAAACATGGCGACCATGTCCTTGTAATCTAAAATATTTATTTGTAATCATAGTCATCATCATCTCAGCCACAGGAAGTCCACTTCTGAACAATGGCTCCCACAAGGATCACCACATCGACCTGTTGGAAGCTGCCTGCATCTAGCGACTTCCTGAAACATAGCTAGTTCGTCCGTCCACCTTGTAAGCGTTTGACATTTCGCTTGACCGTGGCTTCCACTCTACAACCTTTTAACCTTTATTTATAACTAGCGGTCGAGCCCGGCTCCGCCCGGGTGCATACACGTTTTAAAGTGGCGGTCTAAATGTTTAATTCTGACTATCAGTTAAGAATATCGACCAATCGGACCACGAAAAACGAACAAAATTTCTTCGTATTTGCTAGAAATATCACTACTGCTTTCCTCCTTTAGGTCATAGCGTGATGATATATAGCCTATAGCCTTCCTCGATAAATGGACTACCTAACACTGAAAGAATCATTGAAATCGGACCAGTAGTTCCAGAGATTAGCGCGTTCAAACAAACAAACTCTGCAGCTTTATAATATTAGTATATATGTATTATTTAATATATCCGAAGCCTATCGTGGAAATTCTTTCAATTTGAAATTTAACTTTTTTTCACAGCCACTTCCAAACACTATTTCTAATACCCCAAAGAATATTTTCTCCCTAATGACTCCAGCAGTAGGTACCAGGCTTTGTACCCTCGCTAAATGAGACGGGACATCGCTAATTACGTTCTCTTCGCCAAAAAAGCACAAAACCTTACTCAAAGTGCACTATTCGAGAGCTTAATATCTCATTTTCAGTCTAGAAAGTTCATTTTGAATTTACGCTTAAAATTCTAGGTTACGTGGGTTATATGGAAAATTCTATTAGGTTTCAGAAATTATTGTCGTTGTTATGGCGATAATGTGGGTGTAGATATGATGCTATGTTAAGTATTAAGACTTGTTGGTAATGTTTATGAGTTTTTAAATTTTCTTTACGGATTTGATAATAATTCAGAACAAAGTATGTCTGCAGGCGCAGTGTCGTACCTGCCGGTCGGACGGACGACCTGGTTAAGGTTCTTCCCGTAGATCAATGTAGTGATCCTTGGGGAAAGCCTATGGTCAGCAGTGGACTTCCTGCAACTGAAAAGAGAGACAAAAGGGGAGAGGTTATATGATAATAAAGCAAGACATCAGTTTTTTTTAAAGAAAGTTGTTTCTTACTAGAAACCACTCTCTCTTATACAATTATTTTACGTCTGTATTTATAATAATTCACAGTTAGTCCATCGTTCACGTTGGGAGAAAATTCATCGTAGTGCCATACGCAGTAGTTTTGTGTTTCAAATAAACTGTGATAATCGTTGAGAAACCATATCACGCCGGTTGCCATTCTTTTTAAATTATATGTCCTATAAAAATAAATGAAACTAAAAATTACGAGGTTTCGTCTCTCCTCGAAAAAACATTTTACAAAAGGTAACATTTGTGTAAAGAAAGACGAGAATTATTTGAAATAACTTGAATTTTCAAGTAGCATTTGTAATTACTAAATTCAGTATCTGGGACACTAGGACAGTTAGACAGACAGGCGTAGTCGCAATACAAAGATTTCTTTCAACCATATTCTTGGAAATAAATTAGTAAAACATTTAACTGTGAAGAAAAATAAATTTAGAAAACCTGCATGTCTTGGACATACAGAATTTAAATGGTGTGTGATGTCCGTCAGCCCTTTATAGGCCAGGGTAATGGAGTATGGATTACACAGTTATATCTTTATAGCTCTCGTCTCTATGTATTATACATCACAGTGATATTCAAAATAAATAAAAGGTTTCTGTTTTCTTGCTATGAATGGTGAGACGAGCATGCCGTTCGCCTGATGGTAAGCGATACAATCGCTCATGAATTGTAGTAAAACCAAAAGCTACCTTAAATTATAAAGAAATGCTTAGCTTTCCACTGTGCTCGCCAGCTTGAGACCTAAGCTATTAAGTCTCAATATGTCCAGTAGTTACTCTGGCTATAATGTCCTTTAATCCGAAACCCAACATTGCATTTATACTGCTGTTTTGCGGAAGAAATAGAAATTGCAATGGTACCTACACAGGCGGCCTGTCACATATGAGAAACCTACCATCAGTAAAACAATATTTTAAGGAAAATTACACATTTAAAATGTTCGACAATAATTATAAAAATCTCCAAGGAATATGTTGCTAAGGAAAACATTAATTCATATGAAGATATCCTTTTCTATTTCTGGTACAATGAACAAATTCATGTAAGAAATCGAGGACGTTTAATGGACTCAGGAGGAAATGTTTACCAAAATGAAATTAATATATGAAATAAAATAGTAGGTAAGAAATGAAATAGTAGGTAGCTACGTAAAACCAGTTGAAAAAACAGGATTTTCAATTATTGTTTTAAAATAACGAATACGCGTACAAACATCGATTCCAGTAACCGAACGACTAAAACAGAGGCAAAAAAGGACATGTGGAAAATGTGATCCAATTTATCCAATGGGAATGAATATACAGATGTTTGTTACTCTCTCACGTAAAAACTACTAAATGGATTTTAATTCAACTTTGTATAATAATAGATTGTATCATCAGGATAACTTTTAAGTAATAATTTTCCAACCAAAGCCGGGTGTTATAGCTAGTTTAATAAATATGCAATCAAGTATCAAAATGATCCAACATTATTCCATTAGAGGAAGCAGCGGAGCGTCTTGAATAAATAGTGGTAGCATCACAAGTATTCACAGCGGTTATTTCTCGTAAGGCGGTGTTCACTTATTCTTTTGGGGTTACCCCGTCCCAACTTTGCGGAGCTCATCATTTGCATCCAAATAGCTCCTATAAATTCGCTACCCGAATTTTCACCATTCTCTCCACTCCTTGGGAGCAATTAAATACTTTTTTTTTTCACTCGTTCCCCTCACTTGGTTCGTTTTGCTCGATTTTTCTGTGTGAATAAATTCGGCTCGGCCAGATTGTAGCTGAAGCTTCATTAGGTAAATTATTTTGACACATTTCCAGTGTTCAGCTAAATGGAATTCGTGTTTAATAAGATTTTTTCTATGTTTGTGAAGAATGTGGTGGTGTGCTGTTTCATGTATTGTAGTTAGTTTTGAAAATAAGTTTGGTACCTGAAACTATTGGTTAATTAAAATTTTGAATAGGTGTTATTTATTCTTGTTAGTTATTTAACCGGACAAAAGAATTTCTTTTCTGTTGTACTGTTGTGAATATTATTATTATAACCAGTTAATTAGTCCACAATTTGAATCGGCCTACTTCAGAAACTCTCTGCAACCTATACCAAGTCACACGCCCACCTTATTTGAAAGCCTGCGTGGCGCTGTTGGTTGGATGCCTGTGAAAAGAGAGGCAGCGAGTTCGATCCCCTCACCGCGATAAATATTTGTGAGACCCGCAAATTTAAGTTCTGGGTGTATGTGAGACTGAAAAGTTTCTCGTAGTTTTTGATATCTACGACAGAAGACTAAATTAATCATAACGTGGGGTCAAGACTATGTATGTGACTTTTGGGTGTATTCATATCTATACAGGGTATATCAAGACTGCTACCGAAAACGAAACCGGGTGGTAGTTTAAGCGACTTCAGACGCAATGCAACAGAAAATGTTGCAAAAAAATGCGACGATTATTTTTGTATTTTTTTTTCAAATGGTCATAATTGGGTGGTAAATACATTTTTTTCCTAAAATAATAGTGTATACCCTTTTACTTTTAAAGACTCTAAGGTTTAAAACAGTGTAAATTACTATTTTAGCAAAAACTATGGATTTACCACCCAAAAAATTCGATTTTTAAAAAATATAAAAAAAAAATTGTCGCGTTTCTTTGCATAATTTTTAGATGCATTGTGTTTGTGTTGCATTTTTTTTAAAGAAGTGCATGTTACTAAGTCTCTTCATAGCATCAATCTTAAATATTGATTTCTAAAAAACATTGATATTTTTATTGCAATGAATGGTGAGACAAGTATGTCGTCCTGCAACAATAGATACTCTGGCTACAATATCCGTCACATCGAAACACAAAAGTGCATTTACACTGCTCTTAACAACCAGGCGGCCTCTCATGTCCCGCCCTCCACCTGAAATAACCTGAGATATGACAAAGAAAATTCATAGAATCATTGTAATCAATCACAAAAGCCTGTACCATTATGAATATTAAGATCTGTATCGATGCAAATTCACTAAATACAGTCCAGATGGCGTGTTAATCTCATTGTCGAGTAATTGTTCGGTCGCGACTACGGATTGGCGACGGGCCAACTGACACTGGACGCGATTCTGAAACGATAAATTTCTCGCGACCATGTCTTCGGGGTGTGATATAATATGCATATGATTATGTTGTGAGGATAATGTTCTGGTGTAGATTAGTGTTTGTGTTGTAGTATTGTTTGAGATTTGGTACAGAATAGGTAGGTATGATTAATTATCGATTGATTGCACTAGCTTAAAGTTTGCCAATACTCGTGTACACTCCATCGTATAAGTTATTCCGAGAGATATGAGTCACTTTGCTGAGGCGTGAATAATTAGTTATGTAGGCAGATATAATTGTGCCGTATGGTATGTGAAAGGTTAGTGAATTTCAGATACCATAGAAAATAAAATATAGGTGTAGGTAAATGAAAAGAGACATGCATAACCAACAAATGGTTGCTAGGCTGAATATAGAAATGAGTAGGCAGTAGGTATTTCACAATAAACAATACATACATACATACATACTTACATACATAAACTCACGGCTTTTTCCCAAAAGGGGTAGGCAGAGGTGCCAGGACACCCATATTTCGCCTTGTATGTTCCGTCCCACGATACGATTGGTGGCGAGCCTATCGCCATATCGGGCACAAATTCCTGACTCTGGGCTGATAGTAAATAGAAAAATCCAATATCACTTTGCCTAATTCGGGTTTCGAACTCGAGACTTCTTACTGGTGGTAGGTCTCTTATATGTGAGAGATCATCTGGGTAGGTACCACTGCAATGTCTATTTCTCCCATGAAACAGCAGTGTAAATGCACTGTTGTGTTTCGGATTGAAGGATATAGTAGCCAGAGTATCTACTGGACATATTGAAACTTAACATCTTATGTCTCAGGATGGCGAGCGCAGTGGAATTTTGCTACTGTTTATGAGCAGTCGTATCGCTTACCACCAGGCGAACGGCTTGCTCGTCTCGCCATTCATTGAAATAAAAAAAAAGCTTTGTTACTGTACTCTAGTACAACTACGCCACAGACACAGGCAATGAAAAAATACAATTTGATAATATGTGTCTATGTGTGTATAAACCCATATACGTCCCGCTGTAGGGCATGGACCTCCTCTATAATCGAGAGTACGTTTGAGAGGGGTGAAGCCATTATAATAATATACAAATATGGTTGGGTCTAATTTGTCTTCAAGCACTCGGACATTAGGAAATCCATTTATTTCTTCAGACCTATTCCCATTGAGTAATGCCTATAAAGGCGTATAGGTTGCCATTATGTCTGACTTTGAAATCATAAGCGGATGATGCAAATCTAATATGCGAACTGTTACAAGGTTCGCCAGAACGAAAGTCCGCGACTGTCTGGAAAGTTTCTACTGCTAAATTATCCAATGTTGCTGTAAATATTTAGTATTATTGAAATACTTTTATATTCATGTAAAGATCCTTGAAGTTCAGTCGTTTTTAAACGATAAGTTATGCGGATGAATGATTAATTTTTTAGAATAAGTGGAATGAAAACTATGGCTTATTAATTCCAAAGATATTTTAAGATTATATATTATTTGCTAGCCTTTGGCAATGGATGGAGAAATGAGGGAGAAAGAAAATAAGTAATGTTGTGTTTGTAGGGATCACTTTGATAATGCTAAGCGGCAATGAAACTGTTACTGTACTGTAAGACAATGGTAACACGTCAAATTGCATATTGATTACACAGGCAGCATTCAATGCAAAAATTAAATTTTAAAATATTATCATGAAACCGCATCATCATCTTAAGCCACACAACACCGTGTAAATTCATAATATTGACCGAAACAAAAAGAAAAAGTATAATATTGTTTTCTCAATTCCCAGCTTTAACAAGCCTTCTCGAAAAAAACACCCCAAGGTTATCCAAAATCGTAAGTGGATTTTTAAGGTCTATTAGGGCAAAACACGCTGCACCTTGTAAGACATGCCACGTGTTAATAATGTTACTGTCAAACTGTTCCATAGCTTTGATATGGGTCAAAAAGGGTACAAAACGCCCTACGTCGTATTTCACCTGCGAATACATACAGCCAATATGTTTTTTATGGCGCAAAAACTGAAAATAGTCGAATTGGTTTGACAGGAACATTTTGTAGTTCCGTTTGATTGCTGTTTTTATTGACGTCACAACGTTATAATATACGTCGGACCTGCTGGTGTATTATTTTATGGAGTTTTCCGGTAAGGTATGGGAGTAATTTTGAACCTTTGTTGTAATATTGAATTTTATGAGTTGTGTAGCTAAGCTAGGGTGGTGAGTAAACTTATTGGTTGTATAGTCAATTTGAGAGTTGCTAAATCACTAAATATTGCATTTTATAGCCTAAATATGATCGACTGAGACATAGATACTGACTATGATCATAAACCGTAGGTATTTTCAGGCAGAGCGAATGTTTTTTTTTTATAACAATGAATGACAAGATCATGCCATTTGCCTGATGCTAAGTGAGACGACCGCTCATGGACAGTGGCGAAACCAAACAACACTGTGAATAACGAAACAATGCTTGGCATACCACTGCGTGCGCTATCCTGAGACATAATATTATAAGTATTAATATGGCCTGCAGTTATTCTAGCTATAATCTCCTTCCAACCGGAGCGGCAGTTGTACCTACTGAGGCGGCCTCTCACATATGAGAAACCAACCACCAGTGAATTTTTAAGTAATACCATTTTTGATCAGTTTTGATGCATCTTAAGTCTCTTATAGTTCGTGATATCTTCGACACAAAGCTTGTACCTGGAGATAGAACATTTGTGAACAGATCCAAAGTATTAGATATTGTAAAGCAAGCAAGATCGCAAGGTGTTTTAAAATTTGTTTCAAAATCCTAATAGTAGCAAAATTACGTGTGGAAAGAAAATGTTTAATTTAATTAAAGTCTGTAAAATGTCTGTAAAATATTTACTTGAGGCTTTGAATTTGTATTTTTACTAGCGTGGGCGTTGACCCCGATTGACCCTGCAATCTAATGAGTTCAACAAGAAATATTAATAAGCACCAAATGTTAGATATATTGAAGACAAACTACATAGAAAAATATTTTATATTAATTTTCTTGTTCTTTTACATTATATAGAAAAGCTGAAATACAGTGCATGTTAATTTAAAATATTAGTCACATAAAACTTTGCCTTTCTACTCCGAACTTCTTGTACTTTGCTTTCGTGAGTAAAGTAGAAGACGAAATGGACGCGTGCAAGTCCTTGCCCTGATTATTAACTTCTTGATTAAATTATTTGTAGATAGAATACAAGTTAAATAAACTAACATCGATACTTGACTATTTACGATTATTGGGCACAAGTTTCCCTAATATTACACAACTGTCGGTCTTACTAAACCTATATCTCAAATTCTAGCATTGATTTTTGTTTCCCAATTTTTCTTCTTTAGTTGTTGGAGTATTTAGGTGAATTAACGTTAAAACTAGAATGAGGCCAAAGCTCAGGAGTACAAGAATGCTCTTCAGTAATCTGAATTCAATTCGCGGAAGCGATGGCGTGCAATAAATAAAGAATAATACCAAATGAGGCTCGCCTCCTGGAAATAATCCAACTCTGTGCACTCTTTTTGTTTGATTCATTACATTGCAGTAAATGTTTTTGTAGTGATGCTACGGATTTTCGCTTTGAGTTTATTCGGAATTTCGGTTTCGCATTTGCTTTTTTATTTAAGATTCCAGATGGATGGTATATCGCTGCTGGTAATTGTCAGTCTAAAAGAAAAACTTTCGTGTGATAATTAAACCCGGTTTGCATGCACATAGTCCCCACCTTATACAAGATTTAGGTTTTCTGTCAAGTGTACTAGATAGTGCTGATAATTCGCATTAATTTGAAGATTCAGAAACTAGATAAAAATATAAATTAAATCTCAATTTTATTCATTTTATATATAAATATACATAATATTTTACACGAAACCATATTTCCGTAGACTGAAATGATAATATTTGAGCATTTGAATCACAGTTTCAGTTGAATGCCTACCCGAATTTTATTAGGACGTTATTCAAAACTAATGGCGTAGAAATTATTTTCAAACGTAGCATGATGCGCTGGGAAATTTAAAATTTAAACCCGATGTTATAGAGTCGAATGCAGATTTAAATGGTTTTGGAAATTGTTTGTGAGATAAATCATTCATACTTATGGATAAATGAGGTAAGTAGTGACTTGATTTTGTTAAATGCTGTCACAATTTTAGAAATTTAGGGGTTTAGGTAACTTTTAAATTGGAAGAATAAAACGGATTTTCTGGTAGCCACCAACATACATACATACATATGGGGTATATCTAGACTGCGACCGAAAACGAACCTGGGTGGTAGTTTTAGTGACTACAAACACAAATAAAAGCAATTCAACATTTCGCAAAGAAGCACGATTTTTGTTATGTTTTTCTTAATTAGTTTTTGATTTCTGAATCCATAGTTTTGCTAACATACTAATTTAAAACCTAGCGTATCATAGCGTCTTTAAAAATAAAAGGTTGTACAATATTATTTTTGAATAAACTATGTATACCACCCAAATACGACAATGGGAAAAATATAACCAAAAATAATCATCGCTTTTTTGCAAACTTTTTAGTTGCGCTACACGGCTTCGTTTTTTATTAGTTATTTGTTATTTTGAATATAATTCTTTTCTTTTGTTATTTCGTGCGTTTTTATATTGTTATTTAAGATTATTTTTTTTCTGTTTACCTGCTCAATGCTGATTGTGAGTAATAGTTATCACTTCAAGTTCGTTAGAAAGAATAAAAAAGTAACTTTCTTTCTAATAGGAACCCTAGTTAAACTTATTCATTCATACTGAAGCCTCTTAAATATAATTTAATTTGAAACCCAAATCATTTTCACATACTCATATATAATTAGTCCTTACCCCACATTAAGCTCAATTGAGTCTTGTGTCGTGGGTATCAGAAACTACGAGAGAATTTTTGGCCTCACAAACATACCGAGACAAATACTTGTGGGTGACACATACTTTTGACAGCTTCCGTGCACTGGTTAGACGCTGCCTGTGGAAAGAGATACCACAGGTTCGATGCCTGCACCGACATAAATGTTTTTGTGCCGTACACAAAATTTCGGGTCTGGGTGTTTGTGAGACTGAAAATTATCAGGAACTAGAATAGTATAGTTCCTGATATTCACGCATAAGACTGGATCTTAGTATGTATATGTATCTGTTGGGTGTTATATATTCATTTATCATTATACTTATTTATCTCGGTGCAGGGACCGAACCCGCGGCCTCTCATTTCACAGTCGACATATAACCAAGTGCGCCACGGAGGCTTATAGGTTTCAATAATATAGCGAGTGTTTCGACAAATTTGTTGATTTAATTACTTAATGTAACACGAAAACGAGTATTTGGAACAACACTAGTGGTATAATTGTAGAGAAAAGTAGGTGATCCCAGGCGGGATTTAGTTCCGCACACCTATTACGTAAAAAATATTTAACAAGTAATGTTAGCTGAATTCACTGGCTTGTTCACTACTGTTATTTTGCAGTATTTCTTGTGTGTTTTTCGAGTGCTTTGGTTTTTATACGAGAAAAAAATTTCATTAGTACATTTTATCCTCACCCCTGTCAAGGGGTAAACAGTGGTGCTACCAACGCTAACAGTTCGTCAATATTATTTTTGATCCAAATATGATTGTGTGTAAATTTTTGATTAAGGAAAACAAGTAGCTAGAGAAATCACTACATAGTATAAAACAAAGTCGCTTGCTCTGTCCCTATGTCCCTTTGTATGCTTAAATCTTTAAAACTACGCAACGTATTTTGATGCGGTTTTTTAATAGATAGAGTGATTCAAGAGGAAGGTTTATATGTATTATATAATACGTACATATTATTGAACAGAAATCTATATGTACCTGGGCGAAGCTGGGCCGGGCCGCTAGTACATAATATAAATACTTAAACGGTATAAAATGGTAACAATTTTTCACTTATAAACTAAATCAACAATTTAAACAACAAAAGATACACGTAAAAAGCACGCATAAAATCCTAAAATGATAATGAGTAAAAGAAAAAAGCAGCAATCATTTAAAGAAAAACAAACATAATTTTGGATTTTGTATGGACAACTATCAGGAAACATATGGAATCGTTAAAAAAGTTTAATGTTTCGATGTATGAAAGTATTACTTTTTTCTTTAGTCAATCTTTATTTTACTTGGTACACTATTGACTGCCCTCTCTTTTTTTTCCATCTCTTACTGTCCATCCCAAGGTAGTCGGTAAGAGATTGCCGCCTTTTGTACCACTGTGTAATATAATGTTCTGTAATTAAGTTAACTTAGTGTACAATAAAGGATTTAAATAAATAAAAAAAAAAGTATCAAACGTAAACTTAGAACCTTGTTTTGTGAGTTAATTGAAATCAGTTTATATAAATTATACTAGAAGGTGCGTTTATACATTTTAGAAGATTTACGGCACTTTTGTATATGCGTTCGTAACAATAGAAACATAAAGAAATAAAGAATAATTAAAAAATACAAAAATCGAACCAAAGCCGCGACAAAATCAACAATAGTTTTATTTCAATAGAAACATATTTTTTTCGATATTGTGTTCACACGTGTACACCCGATTCTGAAAATCGATACGCGTGTATTATTAACGTGTTGAACTGAAGAGAAATTAATGGTTTGTTTGCACAATTCGGGAATCATATTGCAACGGTGAAAATTTTGTTAAATTGTAAATAAACTGGACCGTTTCCATAAACGGCCGATTTGACTGTTTTTATTTTTAAAATACAGTAGTTTTTAAAATAACGAGTTAACGGTTTACCTGGTGAAATGTCGATGTACAAAAACACCCACGTCACAATTCTGGGAATTTTAGGCGTTTGGTAATGACTGGAATGTATGAATGAGGCTATAAACACATACTTCATTTACTGATAGTAGGTCTCATAATTGATAGACTATCTGGATAGGCACCACCGCAATGTCTATTTCTCCCGCCAAACACCAGTGTAAATGCACTGTTGATTTGAAGGACATTGTAGTCAGAGTAACTACTGGACATATTGAGACTTAACATTTTGTGTCTCAAGATGGCGAGCGCAGTGTCATACCAAGCATTGCTTTGTAATTCATGGTGTTGTTTGGTTTTGCTACAGGCCATGAGCTGTCGTATCGCTTAACACGAGGCTAACGGCATGCTCGTATTGCCATTCAAAGCAATAAAAAAATGGGTTTTTTGGCTTTTATAATAAGTTATGGAAGAGGGGTAGATATGTAAAATTAAGCTTTGGTTGTCTAGCTGGCAGAATGAAAGAAAGCATCAGAGGTGTTAGCGTCGGTTTTTTCGTGCGAGAATAATGTCGCTCCGGCCTTATGCTCTAGATTGTCTAGATAAAACCACAACGTAGCACTTTTACTCAGAGGTATTTTTTTTTATATTTTATCATGCGAGCAATCATTAAGACTATAAGCAGATGAGGTGTATTATTATTGACGTTTATGACGCAGCTCCCACTGGTGCTGGACCATTTATTTTCTGGATAACTGTTAATCTTGGTCAAAAATATCCCGACGCTTTTTGAGTCGAGGTATGGTTTCTGGTATAGTGAGTTCACCCGCTAAAGGGTTTGGATGCTTTTTTAGTCTTAACTTGTATATAATTCCATGAGAATCGATTTCCTCTTTCACCATGGGCATGTCAAGATTTTCATGGACTTCTGTAATTCTGGTAAACCATGGCGCGTTTGATATTTGTTTAAGGATGTAGTTTTGCACTCTTTGTATGACCATTATGTTGGAGGCGCAAGCTGATCCCCATAATTATATTCCATCTGTCCAAATAGGTTTGAGGATTGTTTTGTACATTAGCAACTTATTATCGACTGATAGTTTTAAGTTACGTTTTAGTAGCCAGTAGAGGCACTTGTACTTCATGTTAATTTCATCTCGTTTTGTTTGGATATGTTTCTGCTAGGTAAGCCTGCGGTCCAAGTGCATCCCCAGGTATCTTACTGTGCTGTGGTGTGATAGTTGAGTGTCATTTAGACTAACTGGTGGGCAATCCTCTTTGCGCAATGTGCATCACCCCAAAACACCAAAATATACCTTTCTTTTAAATGAAAGCTGCTCGTTTTTTTAATAATTCACATTTTAATGGTAGCGTTAATTGCTACTGGGCACGAAGGCCATGCGCGAGAAAAACGAGCGTGTATCGAAATTATTACTGTACACAATGTTGTTTACGTCCAATAGTTTCCGTTAAGCCCGTCTGATTGATGGCGTCCGCTCCGTAAAATAAAATTAATCATTGAATTGGCTATAAAATTGTGTTCCGGTCAAGGCAACGTGAGATTAAATATGTTTTAAGGTCTTTGGACACTACAAAGTTGTGGTGGCAGTATGAAAATTGTCACCAATATGGAATGAAACGCAATTTCATTCTCAGGATGGGGTACTGGTGGTACGTCTGTCATTTGTAAAAGGCTATCTGGGTAGTTACCACGGCAATGTCTATTTCTCTCGCTTAACAGCAGTGTAAGTGCACTGTTGTGTTTTAGTTTGAAGGAAATTATCGTCAGATTAACTACTGGGCGTATTGAGACTTAACATCTTATGTTTCAGTATGGCGAACGCAGTGGAATGCCAAGCATTCCTTTGTAATTCATGGTGTTGTTTGGTTTTGCTACTGTCCATGAGCTGTCATAACGCTAACCATCAGACGAACAGCATGCTCGTCTCATTCATAGCAATAAAAAAGGGTATAGTGTTTTAGTTTGAGTTACACAATATGAAGTTTCCCGAGCTACAATTTGTGGCCCACGTAGGAATATGTCTGCTTACTATTGTTGGGAGGAAAATAAGCTGGGTGGATTATTTGGTGGTATTAGTTACAATTTTGGTCTCAGAGCACTCTGGCGTCTGTTTATGTATGTGTATAAATATGAAGTTGTAAAGAGCTTAGTGTTAAAACAGCAGAGCTGCGAAATTACTAAACAGCATTTTGTAGCATCTGCCGCCGAACTAGATTTTGAATTTTAGCTGGCTTCTCTAATTTTGTAAGATTTTGATGGCATATTCGACGATAATAAATTTTCACGCAGTTTAATGGCGAAGGAAAACGTCATGAGATAGTCTGAGCAACATGAAATTTTTGTAGGAATTTGTACGGCATGTAATGGATGATGGATGGATGGAAAGTCCGCAAATCTGCTTGGCTGTTGCCAAGCGTAGAGTACCGACTAAAGACCAACGCAGACCGGAAATAAAAATTAAATTCTATTGTTTTAAATTTATGACGTGGCATCAAAAGGCATTAATTATCGTTGCCGTGACATCAATTTAAAATGGAATTTGTGTCGTATTCCCATCGGATGAGTTTGAATATCCTTTGGTAAAAAATAAATCCCTTGCCATGCCATTCCAGTCTACGCTGGCCTAGCCATCTCAATCGAGCTCTAGATTATACTCTCGAGAGGAATCCTATGCTTAGGTCATGAGTTTGTACAGGAGTTCCAAAAGTATGCGCCGCGGCGCTCTGGTACACCTTAGGAAGTGAAGAGGACAGCCTTAAGCGATCCTTTGGTTCAATTCAAATTGTTGAGCTTATCAAACCTAACTACTATCTTTGCACATATTTTTCTGCCAGCTAGATAGGTGCCGAGACAAAGTACTACGGGCTGAAAAAGATTTCGACCTCCTGAAATTGAATATAAAAATATGATTCCAATATTATTAAACAAACAATTTGATCAGTATTTCCATACTGATGGCGTACATTGATTGAAATGGCTCAGCGTGGTTCCCTCGAGTGCCATCGCTCACAATTCGCAGTGATCTATCGCCAGACGGTATTCCTGTTATTATTTGCATATTTATAGTACATACACTGTATAAAATTACTGATGGAAAATCTAGGTTCGATTTAATGTCTATAATAATGCTGATTTTAGCCACGGGGGGTCCCATTGTGAGACTGTCGAGCGCTCTAAGTGAGATTGCTTGGGTGCCTTAAAGATTAGATGCTGTAGAGTGAAATTGCTTAGGAGTCCTGGGTGATATTGCTGGGATGGCTAAGACAACGTTGCTAAAGCGCCTTTTATTTGCCAAACATAGCATGCCATTCACCTGATGGTAAGCGATAAGACCTCCCAGGACAGTAGCAATTCCATACAACACCATTAATTAAGAAGCAATGCTTGGCATGCCACTGCGCTCGCCAACTCGAGATATAAGATGTCAAGTCTCATACGTCTAGTAGTTACTCTTCCTGCAATGTCCTTTAAACCCGCACACAAGATTCCATTTACATTGCTGTTTGTCGGCAGAAATAGTTATTGCGGTGGTACCTTTGTATGTATGTATTTCATTACATGATTTATACCCTTTAATATATTCTCACTGAGCCTGCATCATTATGTCGGCGCCTACATTAGAGTGTAATAATTGTAAGAACTCCGAGTAAATAAAATATGTTTGCGATATTTCGTCTAATGAATATTTTTACGGCTCGTCCGGAGCATGTTTCAAATGCATTTCCGGTTTTAAAACTCTTTCAGTTGGAAAAATATTTTTTTACTGGCAACACTTATTTTTGACATCGTAGTCTAGTTGTATGAGAATAAAGCTTTAAGGGTTTAAAGATATTTGTTCTCAATAATTCAAGAACAGTCACTTACTTGACAATGTTATCTTCGTTTGGAGATTCTAAAAAATATATTAAAAAACAATATTATACCATAGTAAAGTTAACCATTTACTGTACGACTAATCTACCAGCTTAAAGTCAGTCAGCGAGCTATGGAGCATGCTATGCTCGGATTCTTTGATCATCGTAGACATAGCACATAGTATTAGCAAGCTGAAATGGCAGTGGACTGGCCACATCTGTCGAAGAACCGACAACCGCTGGGGTAAACGAGTTCTTAAGTGGAGACCGCGTCTTGGCAAGAGTAGTGTGAGCGCCCTCCAGCTAAGTGGAGTGAGGATTTGCAAAAGGTCGCTAGCAGACGCTGGATGCGACAAGCCGAAGACAGGGTCAAATGGCGCAATTTGCAGTAGGCCTATGTCCAGCAGTGGAAAACAGTATAGGCTGATGATGATGATAATGATAATAAAAGATAACAATTATTAAGATTTGTCAATCACAGCAGTCTTAAAATTACCTATTAATACAATTACCTACATTTGTTTAAACGGATTAGTCTTCGATACGGTGATTAGACAATTGAATTATGTTCCTAGTGAGGGTTTTTTAGGTCTAATTAATACGCAGACCATTGGATTCCACAAAAAATTGTCTCGCTGCGAGGATAGAATCGGCGGCTTCTTGTTCTGCATTCGGTGTCGAACCAATTGTGCCAAGAGTCATTATGTTATATATAATTTGTTGTTAGTCCGTGAGATCCCACATATTAGATATCTCACTCGCAATTCCAAAATGACACTTTGAAAATGATCTCCGGCCGGAGTTTAAAGCTACTATCCATATTTTGATTTTAACATCCTTTTTATTGCTGTTTACGGCGAGACAAGCATGTCGTTCGCCTGATGGTAAGCGATACGCCCGATAATGAACAGTAGCAAAACCAAACAACACGTTGCATTACAAAGCAATGCATGGCGTTCCACTGCGCTCGCCATCCTAAGACTTAAGTTGTTAAGTCTCAATATATCCAGTAGTTACTATTTCTACAATGTCCTTCAATCGGAAATACAACAGTGCATTTACACTGCTGTTTGGCGGGAGAAATAGAGATTGTGGTGGTACCTACCCAGGCGGCCTCTAACATATTAGAGACCTACAGTTTAACCAGTGAATCCTGTTGTACTAAATTATAGCCAGACACATACATCACTTTACATACTGAATAAGCTAGATAGTTTATTGAATACTGTTGGAAACTATGCGAAGCGCTGACTGTAGCACGGTGTAAACAAGTTTAATTAATAACAGCGTTAACGGGGTGTTTTAAAGTGTTATATCCGAGGCAGTGAGCCGAGATCGACGATATAATCAGCCGTGAAACAGGCAAGCGACCTTACACTACGCTCCAAGTACTTCAACCTTGGCTTTCTATACCATGCGCAGTTTATTTTTATTAATAAGGAACTGCGTAAGTTCTCAAATGCCTTTAATATTATCTGGCTCAAAAATTTTATTCATGGACGTTAAAAATCACTAATCAGCTAAACAATACAGCTCTTTCACTTTAAATTGGCCGAGACCACTGTTTAAGCGAAAATAACTGGATGTTTATTATTGCTGTCAACTGAATGAAATGACTTTTTCCTGTGAACTGGTAATATTAGGTAAAATAAGGGAAAAGCATTATGAATAATAAAAGTTAATGAACGTTTTATCTTGTCTTAACATGATTTTACAAATTTACGTTTATGTGGTTTATTATGAATAAGGGGTAAGTAAAAAGGGTTTTTATCAACAAGTTAGACATTCTTATTTCTTATATTAGAGATCGTTGTAGTATGCAGGTGATGATATCTTGAGAGGTATTGCATATGGTAACATCCCAGACCAAAAAGAATCACTCTTTTTCAGAAAAACAACATGAAACAACTTCTCTGTCTTACTTTCTCTTAGTTCAGGGGTCAGCAACATTTTCATCTAAGTTTTATGGTTAGAAGTAATATGGTATAGTGCACAGTTAATTAAGCCCAATACGTTTTCTTAAGTTTAATTTTATATATCTACAACCTAAGCGCTGCGGTTAGATTCTGGCAGAGAAATGCGAGGCCGCGGGTTCGATGCCCGTACTGTAGATAAATATTTGTGTAATACATATGTATTTCTTTCGTTTCTGGTTGTTTATGATACCGAAAAGTATCTTTTAATTTCTAATAGCTAAGACACAAGACTCGATCTTAATAAGTAGGACAATGTATGTGATTGTTGGGTGTATATTTATTCACATTTAATTAAAGTATACTTTGTTTCCCGTATTGACCACAGTAAATTCATTTCATCATAACAAAATGAATGTTATTTCGTAATATTCCTCCCAAAATCCTTTACCGACGTAGTCGAACAACTCATTAACAAAATCCATTTAAACTGCGAAGCGCATTGTTTTCGTTTAGCTTAATAAGCCGGTGTGCGATTCCGAAAAGTAATGAGCAGTGTGCTCGAATTTCATTGCATTCAAACAAAAATAAAAGCCAATTTCAAACACTTTTATGACAAAAGTTGTAATGGCGTTACAATTTTTATTTATTACATTTGTATTTTTGTAACGAGAGGCACGTATTAGGACAAAAATGGTAAGATTAAATAAGTAAAATTTATATTAAAATGTGTCAAAAATCCCTTATAAAAATCTGTCTTTAATCTTACACAAGTAAACATCATACGCCAAATTCAATAAATATTGAATAAAATTCGGAATGTTTATGAATTCAATATATTATTCTGTATTTGCATTTGTAACATCATCTTAAGACATGTTATAAAATGTATTTTTTAAAGTTCCGTTAAAAAAGAATCTGTTTTCCGTAAAAACATTCCAAATACGAATTTTACTTCTAAAATTCGCGAGCGCCGCGCAGCTTAGAAGCAGGAAGTGAAATTATTTAAATCCAAACTTCTCTGGGACTTGTTTAAAAATTGAATTCTATTAAGTATTTCTCTGAACCCGTTCGTATAACGCAAAGAAAGACAATCCAATAGTCAACGGTGCACTCTTGAAAGCAAACACCAAATTGCTCCCTAACTTCAGATTACATGGCGTGTCGTGCACCAGTAGGGTTGTAACGTTGCAGTTTTATTTTTAAATGTTACTACGTGCGCTGCTTGGGTTCCCGTGGATAGGTTGTTATGCAGCCGGGATTTTTTAAAATATGTCTGTACTTTTGAAACTGGATTAGTTTATATTTACCTACATTTCCATCGCACGCGACGCTATGAATGAATAGTAATTTGATAATAATAAAATAATAAAATAATATAATAAAATGTTTTTTTAAAACTTTCCTTAACCTAGATAACAAACAAAATAATTTTTACTTATGCCAGAAGTGCTTAGGCTAAGATATAAAATTAATGAGAAACGGCTGGTGCTTAAACTAGGACAGCCCTGTACAATAAGCACCAGCTACCATCTTTATGTTGCAGGGCCTAATTGTAATGGGTATAAAACAGGTATTTTGGTAGTAATTCTAATTAGTTATAATTAAAGGCTAGTAATACTATATAAACTGCAGTTAAACAAAACAAAAAAGTTAAGTGCGTGATGGCCTGTTGGTAAACGGACTAGACGCGGCTGCCAACATGTTCACGGTGGTCGCGGGTTCGAATCCCAGGGCACACCTCTGACTTTTCGGAGTCATGTGTGTATTGATAGTCAATCACCACGCACTAAAACGGTGAAGGAAAACATCGTGAGGATGTTTTCCTTCACCGTTTTTGATAGAGTCAGGCCTCTAACCTTACCTAAAAAAAGAAAAATATTACTTGAATAATGAAACATAATTGAACGAATACGTAGAAAATGTTGAACATTTGCGATGATAAATGCAAAAGAGTAAGAAAGACTTGTAAATATTGTACGGTACTGCAGAGCACGAGACTCCTCTAAAATCAAGAGTACGATTCTTGCAAGTAGATAGTTTAGGGAAAGCTCGAAAATAAATCTTACCGCAATATTAAAATCTGTATGTAATATGATATTGACAACCCTAAGACACCAATCATGCCCCTGCAAGTCAATGCGGCGAAAAATAAACCACAAGATCTGGTATGCAACATATTACGATTCTTTTTCACAAAATCAAACACGAAAATAGCACTGTTCGTACAAAGAAAGGAAATAATATGGACCTTCGATTCTCATATTTTTTAATATACAATCTAAACACCGGATAAATTACGAAAGTATAGCTCTTGGCTAAGAAATGTTAATTGTATTTTACGTAAATATAATATTTTTACATAAAATATTAAGTTGTAATATGCCAATTACGTTACGTTAAGTTGTGTACGTACTGATAACATGACGTGTATACTCTGATTTCTGAACAATATATTTGAGAGACAAATATGTTAAATATAATGTCTTTATTATATATCTAAAACGGTGAAGGAAAACATCGAGAGGAAACCTGCATACCATAGCGATTTACAAAAATTCTATGGTATGTAAGTCCACCAACCCGCACACCCGCGTGGTGGACTATATAGTCATGCCATATGGCCTAACCACTTTCAACCGTACTTTTGACTATAGAGGAGGCCCGTGCCTTGCAGTGGGACGCATATGGGCTGATATAACAATGTTTTTATTAAATGTAAAATACAGATTATCAAGAAAGAAGAGAAATTTCAAAATACCCAATTTCAATAAATTCTCGATTACCATACACCCTGTATATAGATTTTAATTTAGTTCGACAACCCTATCACTCACACCCGCTTCTCGGCCCGATCTCCGCCTCATATTACTAAGGCGGGGAAAAACTAACGAAACTTGACGCAACCCTTTGATTCTACCGATGCCGAATTTATTTCATTTGTTATTAGTCTGTGGATAAGATAAAAAGGTCAGGAGCGTAGGGTTAATGAAAGACCTGAAGAAACAATTTTGTCAGGCTTGTTCGGTGTGACATGATAGAGACCACCATGCATAATCTGCCAACGTCAAATCTACGCATGTGGCTTGAATTTATTGCCTTGCTACTTTAGCGGTAAATACTACATTATACATATAACAACTACATATAATACGTATATGAATGAAAATTAAATAAAATGAATTTATTGAATCGGTCAGCTATCAGACTACTCAACAATTGCGCTGACCTTCAGAAGTATTGTAGTCAAAAGTTGAATATAAATATTGAACTCGATTTCTGATGCTAGCAAGTAAGGAACTATGTTACTTTTGAATCTCTTAATTCGAATTTGAGCAGTGTGGTGTTGTTGATATTTTATATCCTTATGAAACTTCCATCCAGCCACGAATAAAATTAGGGCGCGGCGTGGTCTAGGCGATGGTGCTTTTATGCCAAGGCGAGAGCTAAGTGAAATCACTTACTAACAAGGTTGTAGTTGTAAAATATTATTATTAAATATATAAAATCTAAATATGGAGGCAGACATAGTAAGATGTTGGTTGGTTAATGAAGTGTTAAATAAATAGTCGATGTCAATTTAATTTCAAGAGAAACAAAAAAATAGATCACTCGTTGCTATGAGATGAACAAAAAATATACGAAAAAGCATTATCGCCACTGATAAACGCCTCTAAAATTTAAATATCAACTTTGTGTTTGGCTGATCTACAATTAGAGAATCTATTTTACTACGAACAGATTGTTGGGAAAATAATTTTAGTTATGATTACATTTTGAATGATCGATTCCTAGATTAGCGATTCAGTTACTACAAGCTTTACGCGTAGAAGAGGGCTGAAAATTGCGCTTAGCATTTTATTGGGATCTTACTTCCAAGAGAAAAAAACCAAGAACTGAGTGATGCCTATATCCAGCAGTGGGCTTACTATAGTAGTGCTGTATCACCCTATATACGTCCCACTGCAGGGCACGGGCCTCTTCTACAATCAAGTCTACGATTGACAGGAATTAGACTATATAGTCTACGTCGCTGGCCTAATGGGGGTTGCTGGACTTTACATTCTATGGAAATCCTTATAAATCGCTACGGTATACGGTTTCCTTACGATGTCTTTTTTTTCACCGTTTTAGTGCGTGGTAATAAACATGATTTCGAAGAGTCACAGGTGTGCTTTGGAATTTAGACCCGCGACCACCGTGAACGTGTTGGCAGCCGTATATGGTCCGTTTACCACGGACTGTGGTAGTAGAAAATGAAAAATAAAACAAACCAAATAGGCAGTTTTTAAGAGTTAACAAGCGTTTTCGTAGTAAACACAGGGTGAATACACATACAATTTATTATACGACTATCATCCTTTGTTAGCGCTATAAAGTTTTAAGTTACAGTCTTGGCAGCGATGTACAAAATTCCGGTTTAGTGAATATTGCGTCTTGTTTTAACTATATGAGTCTTGATGTTCTGTTGTTTCATACTGTCCATAAAGTGAAATAAAACGAATTTTGCTTTATATAATATTATTTAAAGGATTTTTGAATATTCTTAGGAAATAAGGGATTAACTAATAGTGTATTTCATAGGTCTTCAACGCGAATAGAACTTCTACGTTAGCTAGATACCCTTTAAGCTTTCCTTTATTCTTAAAACAATCAATGATTAACTAAGTATAGTTTCAAAATGTATTTATTTATTTATTTATTATTAATGGGGAAACAAACAGAAAATATTACATATAGATAACAGGCGAATGTGTTACAGAATCCAGTAAAGTTTCTACTAACAAAATAGCACAGGTATGAAGAAAGTGAAAAATAACATTATTAGAAAAAAGAAACAAAATAAAGAAAACAAATAATAATCATCATAATCAATGAGAACAATAATATGAATTCAGGCAGAGAACTAATAAATTCATTTACACTAATTAAAGATTTTATAATTGATCTTTTAAAATTATTCATAGGTATAATTTGGTGCGTTCATCATTGGGAGGTAATGCCCTAATCGCCAAGCTGGGCAGGCGGGTGACCGTGGAGACCGCGTCTTGGCAAACGTAGCGTGGGACGCCCTCTGGCCAGATGGCGGGACGACTTGCACAAGAGGGCCGGCAGCGACTGGATGCATAAAGCAGCAGACCGGGCTTTGTGGTGTACTTTGGGAGAGGCTTATGTCCAGCAGTGGACTGCAACGGGCTGATGATGATGATGGATATAAAAAACATATTGATGTCGGAGAACTGCATCTTATGGGTGATAATATCTCGTCGTATGAAAATTTTCGGGTATTTTGGGCACGAACTTGCAACCTTCTACTTATCCATGTAAACCGCTTCTCTCGCTTTTGTATATTAACCCTGACCATCAGAATTCCAGCAGCGATAATATAATTCATTATGCATCGGGTAAATTTAATATTTGCGAATTCTGTAGAACAATTTGAGTGCAACGCTCTCGGGAATGCACTCGAAGAATTTTTCAAGTAATTTGGTTTCTATTCACAACAGGCAGCGTCGAAAGGCGAAATGAAATGAACTGGACGTTGTATTATGCACCGAGTGGGGCATTCATTGAAATGCCTTGTTGCCCCCCCGTTGAGCTATTTGCATCGCCGGTTTATTAATTCGCTCCATACCTGTATCAGTTTTGTGTACCTCGATTCAATGCTCATTTTATTTGCTTGTTTAATTGGATGGTGTTTATGATGTTATTCCAATATAATGAGCCGTTTTAATTCTGCGTAATATTATTTTCAATATAACTCTATTAATTTATCGTAATAATTTCTCATTGGTTTGGTACATATTTGTTTTTTGTGTACTTGTCTTTTATTAGAATTAAGGAGTATATTTATAATTGAAAAACACTAGAGACTAAACACTCACAGACTAACAATTGTTTCTTATTTTCATTTTTTTTTTAGTTTTGGTTGTTATTATCATAACTATGAATATGAATATGAATGCTGTGTAATATCTACGCTAAATGTTAGATATATTTAGCGTCTCTCAAATACAGTTAGAGAAAGAAGGCTGAAAACCGCAGTTTGAGAAACATTTTCTATGTTATAAAACCTGTGCAGGCTTTTAAATCATAGAATACGATTTTTACAGATATGCATTTATTTTGAAGGATTTATGAATAATTGAATAATAAATCATTTTCACTGTTTCCGTGGCGCAGTTAGTTGCACGCCGTGAAACGAGCGAGAGGTATAACTACCGGCACGGATCTTGAGCGCTGGCCGTTACTTGCGCAGATGTCGACTTTTGGGTCCCTTTTGTGGTATTATGAAGGAAACGGGCGGTGGCATAACCGCATCGGCCAATGATTGTTTAACTACGCAATGCCATATTGTTGTTATTCCTAATTCATTCATTACGCATCAATTTCACGATGCGCAAAGCAATCCCCACTCTGTCGCCGAGCGCTCAAGTTCCGTGCCGATTTATTATTGCCGGCGGTTATAGCGCGTTTGGTCGGCGATTCTCGCACTGAAAACTTCCAAATGTGGAAGGCCGACTCTGAAGCTACCACGGAAACGTCTATTTCTCTTACCAAACAGCAGTGTAAATGCATTGTTGTAATCCAGTTTTAAGTAGAATCTAGAATAACTACTGAACATATTGAGACTTAAAATCTTATGTGTAAGGATGGCGAGCGCAGTGGAATGACAACTTTTCTTTGTAATTGGTGCTTAATTTTTTGTTACCGTCCATGAGAGGTCGTATTGCTTACCATCAGACGAATGACATGCTTATATCATAATTCATTGCAATAAAAGAATTAATACGTTTATCTACTGTAGAACCCCACGCATTCCAGTTAACATACCGCTGGACCGTTGCAACGATGAAAAAGTAATACAAAAAAGTGTTTCCAGTGAAAAAATCTTTTCCGACTGAAAGAGTAATAAAACGGGGAATACATATGAAACATGCTGCGCTCGGACGTGCCGTAAAAATGTTCATTAGTCGAAATATCGCGAACATATTTTATATACTCGGAGTTCTTACAATTACACTCGAATGTAGGCGCCGACATAATGATGCAGGCTCAGTATAAAAGTAACAGGGAGGAAATTTCATTAATTTACGATTTCTCATCGAAAATTTCGTGTTAAATTAGACTTCAGATGTGTCATAAAATGTCTATAATTATTTACTAAAACTAAACCTAGACCAAGACTTTCATGATAATTTGTTGAATGTGGTCTGTGTTAAGAGACTTCCTACCGCATTCACAGGGTTGTCTTTTTGAAGTTTCGTATGTTACGTAAAATAATTCTTGTTCTCAGGCATTCAATAAAACCGATTTTTTAACAAAACACCATATAAGTTCTACTTAATTTATTGCCATGAATGGCAAGATGAGCATACCATTTATCTAATGGTAAGCGATATATCCGCCAATGAATGCTGAGTAATATCTAGTAGTTACTCTGGTTGCAATGTTCTTCTGTAACACAACAGTGTATTCACACTGCTGTTTTGGATGGGTAGACTTTGCAGTGGTACCGGCCCTGGCGGCTTCTCATTTATGACACTAGTGATCCAGATCTAGGAATCTGGATTATTTCTATCGCATCTAAGTCTTACTTGTATTTATTTCAAGCCTGGGTGGTTCTAAAGATTGAAAATTGTCAGTAGATTTTTATATCACGATATAAGCAATCTGTATCAGCCCATATACGTCCCACTGCAGGGCACGGGCCTCCTCTACAATCGAGAGTACGATTGAGAGTGGTTAGGCCATATAGTCCACCACGCTGGCCTAGTGCAGGTTGGCGGACTTACATACCATAGAAATTCTTATAAATTGCTATGGTATGCAGGTTTCCTCACGATGTTTTCCTTCACCGTTTTAGTGCGTGGTGATTGATTATCAATACACACATGACTCCGAAAAGTCAGAGGTGTGCCCTGAGATTCGAACCTGCGACCACCGTGAACATGTAGGCCACCACGCACTTACTTATAACCAATAAACGAGTGTATTATGTAACCATTAAAAATATACTTAATTAAATTACCAAGTGCAATACTTTCCACCCAATTACAAACAAACATATCTAATTTTAAATTCAATAGCAACCTATTTACGTGAGCAAAAAAGTGAATAAGGGAATTTAACCCAATACAAAGGCTGCAAATTGTGGCGCGGCGCGGAGATGCAAAAAGCGGGGGCAAACATTACGTATGCAAATCACGAGGCGTGTCGCGTGCGGCGATAGTATCGCGGACGCGGTGCGGTCGCTTCGCTTTTCTGGTAGGAGTATGCGGTATTTTGAGAAGGAACAGGATATATGATAAAGAATATGGGTTCCAAGGCACCTTTGATTTTTTGCAATTTGATGTTATATTCGAGATGTTTGCGTGACCTGTAAAGGATCAGACAAGACTAACATATTCATGGCGGTCGTGGGTTCAAAACTTAGAGCACACCTCTGGCTTTTCGAAGTCATGTGTGTATTGAATAATATTAAAGGAAAGCATCGTGAGAAACCACGCATACCATAGCAATTTCTAAGAACTTCTATGGTATTTATATACCAGGCTTTATAGCCTGCCAAACCTCGCTAAGCCAGTGTGGTGGACTACGAGGTCTAACAACTCTCAATTCTACTTTTGAATGTAGAGGAGGCCCGTGCCATGACGCGTGTGGGTTGATACAGACGTTTACAAGAATTTCATAATTTGATCTATGGCTTTACGGATTCATAATATCTACACTGTATCGACTCATAATTGTCTTAAATACGACTACTTATATAGGAATAGAATCAGAAACTATAATACACCTCAGTGGGGATAATTATAAAAGTTTTGTAGTAATTGTTGGGCAAGGGGAACGTGTAAAATATTAACCGATTGCAATGTTTTTTTTACAGGATTCAAAGGAACATCTAAACACTTTTGACGTAATTTAATGACGGCGGCTGTATTTTAGCGTCTTCACTTGTTCACATTGAAATATCAATGACGAATTTATTAACCCGATTTTTTTGACACATTTATTACCAAATTAAAACACACACCCTACTTAAACACATTGGTGTGTTAGAGCTCACACAATTTAGCTACAAGCTCCTTAGTTGATTCGAAAACAAGCTAATTATATACAACTTGTTAGTACAATTGACTGTTGTTATTTGAATTATAATTCCATCTACAGTGAGCAGTATTACAACAAATGATCCAAAGATCTCCGCTAAATTTTTAATATAAAGGGAAGGCGATCGATCGCCGGTCCAATGAGCGTAAAAAGAAATACCTACACGGAATTTACTTGTCAAAGTAATATTTCTTTGTAGAAGAAGCCCGGATAATCGTTAATGCTCTGCCCCGGGCAAAATCCCTTGTATAGATTGCGGTATCACCATAAATAACAGAGTAACTGTTTTTATGGAGGAGAAAATTACTCTTTTCACTCACTGCCTTTTTATATAAGCGAGAATTTTTGTTTACGATTTGCCAGTATTATGGAGCGACGTCTTGAGAACTGTTTGTGATTTATAGAGCGAATGAATGCCTGTGGTGTTTGTGGGTAAACAGAATGTGCGGTGCAATGCGGTTTTTATAACACATTTATAGCAGTGTCTGAGTGTTTGTTTATCTCGTCCTAACATTTATAGTTGTGATAGCTTTCAGTCATGGAGTAAGTGTTTATATTTTTGCTGCTTTCTAACAATATTTGTATGTTGGGATCTTGCAGCAAGCAATCGCATTTCGTATTCAAAAACATATTTCCTTTCTTGCGAATAACTTTAATGAAACATATTACTAATATTCATGTACAATATGAACATACATAAACTCACGCCTTGTTCCCAGAAGGGATAGGCAGAGCTGCCAGGACACCTACATTTCGTCTTATATGTCCCGTCCCATGACGTGATAGGCGAGCCTATCGCCATGTCGGGGATAAATTCCTAAGTCCGGGCTAATAATGAATAGAATAATCCAATGTCACTGCCCAACCTGGGATTCGAACCCGAGACCTCAGCTTTGTAATCGTACCGTAAAACTACGCCACCGAGACACTATTACTATTACGCATATTTTTAAAATTTATCTAGGAAGTAGACATTTATTATAGCTACTCGTTTACACCAATATATTAACCTAACCAATTAGCTAGTTGCAGAAGCACTGGGCAGGATGAACAAGGCTGAAATTAATGGGCGATGAAGCAGAAAGGTTCTAGAACGGAGGCATCGTACCGCCAAGCGCAGCGTCTGTCGCCCATTAAAAAATTGAATATACGGCTAATAAAGATTTCAGGAAGTCTACCAAAATGAATTTAGTTGACAAGAATAAAATCAAACTTTATAACTTATATTTAATCTCAATCAGCCGTCATATTTCTTTTTATTTCACATTTAAAAGCATGCCATTCGTCTGATGGTAAGCGACACGACTGCTCATTGACAATAGCAAAACCAAACAACACCAAACACAATTAATTACAAAGCAATGCTTGGCATACCACTACGCTCGCCATCCTGAGACATGCTATGTCTCAATATGTCTAGTAGTAACTCTGGCTACAATTACCTTAACTCTTAACATTTCATTAAATTTATACTGCTGTTTGGCGGGAGAAATATACATTGCGGTGGTATCTACCCACGCTGCCACTCACATATGAGAGACCTACAAGTACGATGTCAAATTCTAATAACACAATTTAAATTGCGGGTTAAAGACAAGTTAGACATTCCCGGAGACTCGCCGAGCTTCAATGCTGGGTGTCATTACATTGCGTGCCACTGTTGATCCTGGCTTACAGAAGTTACATTGGTGGGTGTGAGGGCGGGACAGTTTCCTGTAACTACTAAAAGACTTTATCTACATTGTTCAGCATCATAAACAACAAATAACATTGTAAACAATCCAATAACTCATTTAGAATTTGCAGCGAACTTGGGCAAACAATTACACGTGGTGCGCGCCGCATAAACCGCTCAGAACATGCGGGCGTGCAATTTCTAACCCTGCCGAACCGAGCTAATATTTATACTACGGTAGATCAAATTTGATGTACTGGCAGTGATGCAGTGCGTTTCACAATCAGCCAATTATCGCTTTTAGTACATTGGGTATTAGGGTTCGTTTTGGTTGAGTTGTGATTTTAAGTTGTGTTATTTTGGATTTCATTGTTGCTTTTTTACTGGATTAGTCAAGTGACTGAAGCTGTGGTAATTGTCAACAACACTTGAAGTAATGTATTGTGCGTTGCAAGCCTTTGGAAAATATAAGTGTAGTAGAATATTTAGTAAGAATATCGGGTAGATCATAATGTTTGCTAATTAGCTACTTTCCATTGCTTCATTGGTACTGTGAAAGAATATCATATGGATTGAGTTTCCTCTTATAGGGTAATCATGTAAATTACTGGTGGTAAGTCTCTCATATAAGAGACGCCGCCTGGGTAGGTACCACCGCAATGTATATTTCTCCCGCCAAATAGCAGCGTGAATGCACGATTGTGTTTTGGTTTGACTGGAATTGTAGCTAGAGTAACCACTAGACGTATTGATACTTAAATTTATAAATCACAGAATGGCGAGCACAATGGAATGCCAAGTACTGCAAGCTTTATATAGAAAAAATATTATTATAGAAAAGTATACACTTCAGAATTAGGTGTTTTGCCAAATGTCTCTGGATTTATTTGTTATCTGCAAAATCTACGGGTATTATACTTTGCCTTTGAAAACTGATGATGAGCTTCTAATGGATATCATTTTGACAGCATCAATTAACAACCATCAACCAGCCACTTGAATTTTGGCAGACCTATATTCAAAAATATACATTTTATATAAAAAAATACTTTGCCTCTTCAAAAAATAATCTTTTACACGACTCATCATCAAAGGTAAATGAGTTAAGTTAAAAATGTTGTCCCTAGACTGGCTTGTCTAACTTTGAGTAAACCGCAAACCAGTACTTAGGTCTGAAATCCCTCAGGGTATGTTATGTATGAGAACTTTGTATTAGGACAAGGTAAAGGCTGCTTTACAGACTAAATGTACATAGAAAGGTTTTGGGATAATTTACAACTAATTACAATTGTCTTTTGGTCATTTATTTTTCTTTGTGGTATTTTATACTCAAAATCACTTAAGTTAATATTTTATATACGGTATTTTAAGACTGCTACCTAAAACGAAGCCGGGTGGTAGTTTTAGTGAGTTCAGATCAATGCAACTAAACATTTGGCAAAAAAACCGATAATTTTTACCAATTATTTTTCCTTCCGTTGTATTGGGGTGGTATGTCATAGTTTTTTTAAATCAATATGTAAATAAATATCTTAAATTTAGCACCTCTGCTTACCACTCTTGGGAAAAGGCGTTAGTTTATACATTAATTCTATAATATATCTGTCTAGAACAACTTATCAACTGCATAAATGTATACGCGTCATTTACACGCCACAATTTTTCTGTCCAGTGCCAAGCCTGTTTCGTGCCAGAACAACCCAAAAACCAGGCAATATTTCATCCAGTTTAGATACACATATCCTTTTGAAACACGATTCACACCAATCGGGCCTATGTAAATGGACCCTGATGTTGATTGGTTAGCTTCCCGCAAAATCTCGAGTGCATAGCGCGGGTTATTGATGAGACGGCCCGGATTTCATGGCAAATTTGCAGTTTTACCTCTATATCATCTGTGGAGGATTAGTGATGCGAGTTTTAAGGCAATTACTCGTCATCATCGTCACGCATAGTCGTCAAATTAAATAATTACTAATTGAATCTTTGACTAAGGAAATGTAGTGTAGCTACTTGATGTTTCTAATTTCTTATGCAAATAACTTGAATAAATATGTCATACAAATGTGTCTGCATAATGTTAAGCGCATTAAGCTTCCAAAAGTTATTATGATGTTACCGAATTTTCTGTATCTTTTATATGTTCTTGCACAGTCCCATGCAACTTGTATCAAGCCTAAAAAATGTAGATAGGACAAAGCACCTTCATAGCAGCTGCGTTTATGGTGTAGGTATAAAAAATACAACAGAACTAATGGTTTTCTGGAAGTAATCGCGGTAAGTGATAGGACCCCAAATAGACACCTTTATTAAACCTTAAATCAAATTTTAAATGAGTTATCTTATTTTTAGCCAGTTATAGTCAGTTCAGTTTTAGTTTTAGTTAGTGTTGCCTTATATTGATGTACGGGATGTTTGATGAATTATTAAAAATTAATAAATCCGTACTTATATCAGCCTATATATGTACGTTCCACTGGGCACGTGCCTCCTCTACAATCGCGAATACGATTGAGAGTGGTCAGGCAATATAGTCCGCCAAGTAGGCCCAGTGCGGGTTGGCGGACGCAATAAATAAATAAACAGAGTTATCGAATCAGTACATCCCTACCGTATAGCTAATCAATCCCTTTACAATGCATTCTGGTTTACAAATCGCCGGTTTGCGGACTGCGGTCTCAATTGTTCCGCGGGTGCACGAGTGTTGGCGCCCGGCTATGCTAATATTTACCCGATGACTTTTTGATACTATGAAACCGTTTGCTGTTTCTAGATCTAGAGGAGTAGGGGCATTAGGGGGGAGGGTGGGAGAGTTGTTCCCGAAAAACGGATAGTATTTCGATTATGGACAATATGGCTTAGCCCATCCTAATCGTATTCTCGATTGTACGTAGATGCCCGTGCCTTGTTGTAATTATATAGGCTGATTTATTATTTCTATTTGTATTTTAGTATGGATATCGTACTTGCTAGTTTATTTTGCCCTAGAGATTTATACAATAGTCTTGCTATAAATAAATAATGAAACCCAACTGTCGCATACACAGTGCAGACCCCGCACTATGAACGAGTGTTGTAGCGGTATCAGGAACTATGAGAGACTCTTCGGTCTCACAATCATCCAGATGCAAAACAAATATTTCTGGGTCACAGAAACATTTGTCCCGGTGCGGGGATTGAACCCAAGGAGTTTTGTTTGACAGCCAATGCATTGCAATAATATACAGGGAAGAAATTTGTTCCATATTGATAATATTAAAGTCAACCATGCAAATAAAATTGTGAGCGTTTGCAATTTATAAATGAATATGACCCAATATTTCAATCAACAGATAAACGGTATTCTTGGAACCAGTCTGAATACAATGGTGGCGCAATTGATCAATTTATTGATAACATTTTTTATATTTATCCATAATCCACATGGTTGTGAAGTTTTCAAGAATAAAAAAATGTCTACTATCGCTGCATAATATAAAACAAAATCGTTTTTCTCGTCTTTAAAACCACGTAGGTAATTTTGATGCGATTTATTATTGATAGAGTGATTCAAGAGGAAAGTTTATATGTATAATACATACACAATATAGTAAATAAACTCTAATAAGTTTAGAGGCTTTTATTCAAAAATTGTCAGCATCCAGGCGAAGCCGGGCTGGGTCACTTAACAATTAAGATAAAAAATTATAATATAATATTTCTCCAGGGATCCAATTTTACTTATTCGAGCATGGGTATCAATTTCATTTTCAATTTTTACCTTTTTTTCCGAAACTTAACCTATTATTTCTAGTAACATAATTCTTCTGAAATTATAGTTTAAAAAAAGTAAAAAAAAAAACCCTTCACAAATTAATTTTAAACATAGTTGAAACGGCGTGAAAAACGGCGGGCTATTCCAGTGTGTCTATATAAAGGCATGTACAAAGGGTGCATTTAACGAGGTCCAATGCTCAACCAGGACACGCGAGGATGTATGAGGTTTAATGAGATGAAAAATTATGGGCGTCCGACTGTGGTGACCCCTTTCGCGCCTCTTGCTTTACTTTGCTCGCTCACTTTAAATAAATATTTTATATATAGTGGATAATTATAGCATTATCGCTCTTATTGGTAATATGGGCAGTGAATTAGGGTTTGGTTCAGTCCCCAGGTCAGTATATTCGTGTTTTTGGATTTTTCGTAGTGTTAAGTACTTGATAAAGGGTGTCTGATACCCACTAACGTGTAAAAAGTTACAGCGCAGCCATTGTGGTAGATAATATTATGGCCTAACCACTCTCAATCGTACTCTCGATTGTACTCATCTACAGTTGAGAGTACGATTATTGAGAGGTTAGGCCACATAGTCCATCACGCTTGCCTAGTGTGGGTTGGAGGACTTTTACATACCATATAAATTCTTCCGAATCCCTAAGGTGTGCAGGTTTCTCGATGTTTTCCTTCATCGCTAAAGCGCGTGTTTATTGAATCCGTATCGAATCCTTATGCGGTCATTACAAATTGAAGATAATGCAACTGATGCCAGCTGTTCCGGTATCTCACTGCACGGCACGGGCCTCGATAAAATTGAGAATACGGTTGAGAATGGGCCATAAAGTCCACCACACTGGCCTAACACGGGTTGGCGGACTTTACATAACATAGAATTTTAAAACATACAGGTTTCCTCATTATGGATTCCTTTACCGTTATAGAGCGTGGTGATTGACTATCATAACACATGACTCCTAAAAGTTCGAGGTGTGCCCAGGGGTTTAATCCCGCGGCCACCGTAAACATTTTGTCTGACGTTTGGTATCGCTGTAGAACTTAACTTTTATATCACAAAGGTTAAGTCTGAATCTATTTCCTTTGACTGTAATTTGAAATGTAAATTTTCCTATGTTCTGACTAATGTAGTAAAAAGCGACCGTAATTATTTTGAATTATTTAAAGAATAATTATACTTTGTAAATACTCTTTTCAATGTGGCCTGATTAACATTTTTTTGCAACTTTTACTCGAATAAAGGCACAAAGAAAGGCTTAGGGCTCTGATTATCGTCTAAAATTTCAAATTAAATTATATTAAATAGATTATTCTTAGTATTCTTTAGTTAATAATGTTTCAACATTGTGTCTGAAAAGAGAAAATAGAGCTGAATGGTTTTTGAAGTGAAAAAAGTTTTTTTCGTATTCAAAGAGTGATATTGCGTAAGTTTAATTAAGTTAATAGAATTTTCTAAAAACGCACTTCAACTGCGAAGGAAAAGATCATGAGAAAACCTTACATACTCTAAGGAAATTGTAAGAATTTCTATGGCAAAAGCAAAGTATGTAAAGTCCACCAAAACGCACTAGACCAGCGTGGTTGGACTCTATGGCCTAACCACGCTCAATCGTACTCTTGTTTGTGGAGGACGCTCGTGCCCTGTAGTGGAACGTATATGACCTGATTCAATGCTAGAAATAATGTGGAAATAAGCGGAAGGGAAAAACAAATCAGAGATTGAAGGTTTGGAAACAAGGCAAGGCCACACAAGGTCAATAATCAGTGGACAAACCAAACAAACACCTGACTCGCAAGCATTACGTACCCTATATGGAGATAGTGGCAGAGGTGATACTATTTTAGCTCTAAGAACCAGTTTAATGGTGTATTTTTGATATGTCATTTTTTTATTTTTATTTATTGCTATGATTGGCGAGACAATCATGCCATTCGACCTATAGTAAGCAATACAACTACCCATGGACAGTAGCAGAAGCAAACAACACATGAATTATAAAAGCAGAGTTTGTCACGTCACGAGTCACTGAGTGTGAAATTTTTTAATTAATTTTATCCGCCACGGAATCTCCAAGTACAAAATGAATAAGAGTAATAACTATTTATACATTGCACTAAAACTGTCTTATTATATCTTCACTACATCCATTCGTGGTCATTCGAGTCAAAGTACTTTCAGCCTAGTTCGCCATAAATTTAGTTCACCCTTTCGTCTTTAGTCAGCCAAACACCGGCCACTATGTTAAACTTGTTTAATTAACCTGCCCGCTTTGAGTAACTAGTATTAGTTTCGGCAAGGAATATGCATGCGGCCGGAGCGAAATCAATATGTTTAAACTATCGCCAAGTGAGTGCCTGAGTCTACATGCCGAGTTCATTAGTCCTTTAGATATGTCTGGGAGAGAAACTGTTTTGGAAGCGCACGTCATAGATTGAAGAATTGAGTGAGTCTTCTTGTTTGCCGTCACGCGTATTCCCTCCTTCCTATTATCCCGGGTCCTTCTGCCGTTGTGTGAACAGGCATCTTAGCAGGGATAATTGTATTGAATGTCTTGGAACTGTCGTCTGATGCCATTCGATACTCTGCCTGGACGGGATTAGCGCTTACCATCAGACGCAGTGTTGCCATTATGCCGGGCCAGTGTAAAAAAAAAAAACTATGTGCTTGAGATGGATGCTGACTCATTGGATTAAAAACCGAGTTAAGGGGGACGGGTAATCATATTTGCATGAGATTTTTGGGTTAATAATCCTGTATGAGTTACCCCGAATTAGGTTGTGTGGATGTATTTATTTATTCTCTGATTGCTACGAAAAGTGCTAGAATTTACGATGACTATTGAAAAATATACAAGCAAGATGAAATTTTATTCGTGGCTTCGAAAAATATTAATAATAATTCAATATGCTTCGGTTTTCCGTAGGGCAGTTATTGTTCAACTAAGAATTAATACCGATATTAAGAATAGTTAGTTCATTTAATTATCTGAGGTTGACTTTATAAGTAACTAGCGGCCTGGCCCAGCTTCGCCCGGGTGCAAATATATTTCTGTACAATAATATGTACGCATTATACATATAAACCTTCCTCTTGAATCACTCTATCTATTTAAAAAAACCGCATCAAAATCCGTTGCGTAGTTTTAAAGATTTAAACATACAAAGTGACATAGGGACAGAGAAAGCGACTTTGTTTTATACTATGTATGTGATTATCTCTGTGTGCTCTTATTGTACCTTAATACTATAGAGTTGGGTCCCTTTCGATTTCATGAAATAAAATGTGGTTTAAAAAAATATTTCCTGGAGTGGCAAGACGAGCATGGTGTTTTCATTCATTCGGCTGTTGGTATGCGATACGACCGCTCATGGACAGTAGCAAAACCAAACAACACCATTACAAAGCAATACTTACTAAAGATTCCACTGCGCTTGCTATCCTAAGACATACGATTTTAAGTCTAAATATGTCCAATAGATTATATGTTGTAAAATTCTGGACTGGTTTGTTTATGTTTACTGATTAGTCCAGTAATGTACTGACCTTCGGGAGCTGTATCAGCAGTCGTAAAATATTACAAGATCTTGTATCTAAAACGTCAGCAGATATTCTTTGTAAAGATGCATTCATATAATGGTATATTTTGAAGAGTATCTAATCTTTGAAGTAGGACGGAATGTTATTGCATTTCTTTTAATTCATCGACCCCATTACAATTGCAAAAGTAGTTACGTTTTATAAATCATTAATTTTTCTAATAGGAGTATCTCCATATGGACCTTCGAGGTCATGAATGTGACTCAAGATAATTCATGGCTTTTTGTTAGTAAAGCTTTTGTTTTCTACTTTAAATTTAAATTACCCCGAAAATATCAACATCCTTTTTTAAATCTTTAGAAACCAGAGTCGCTTACTTTTAATAAATTGAACTATTTCAACTTATTCACTTTAAAAAACTGAAGCAAAGTCACAGTGTACAAGCCCTAACATCCCGTATTGATACATCTAAATTTTATTATCCTACTCCAACTGAATGTTTATAAGCTGATTTAAAAGGAACAGCGATGTGATATCTGGACACGGTGTTACTGCCTCTTCAACTTTACCGTCTGTCGTAAACTATCGGCAAATTTGTTCTGTAGCTCTATAGTTCATTCTGAGACGTAAGTAATGTTACTTTGACGAGTGCAGATGTGTGTAAGATGTCTAATGATAAAGGACTGTTAATGAGAATAATACCTGATATTGTGATCGGTGACGCTGATTTGGTAGTCTGATTTGGGTAACATTTCGATAGTAAGGTATCAGTCCATGTAAATCCCACTGCAGTACCGAGTACGATTGACAGGGTTTAGGCCATATTATAGTCCACCACGCTGGCCTAGTGCGGGTTGGCGGACTTTACATATCGATCATACAGAGTAAATCAAGACTGCTACCGAAAACGAAGCCGGGTGGTAGTTTAAGCGACTTCAGACACAATGCAACAGAAAATGTCGCTAGAAAAGCGACGATTTTTTTTGTTATTTTTTTTGTATGGTCGTATTTGGGTTGTAAATACATTCTTTTCCAAAAATAATAGTGCATACCCTTTTATTTATAAAGACTCTAAGGTATAAAAGAGTTTAAATTATTATTTTAGCACAAACTATGGATTAACCACCCAAAAATGAAGATATTTAAAAAATGATAAAAAAAAATTGTCACGTTTCTTTGCGAAATTTTTAGTTGCATTGTGTTTGTAGTCACTAAAACTACCACCAGGCTTCGTTTTCGGTAGCAGTCTTGATATACCCGGTATAAATTATTTCGAATCACCATGATATGTTTTCCGTCACCGTGCTAGTGAGTGGTGATTGAATATCAATACACTCATAGCTCAGAAAAATTAGAGGTGTCTCCTGGGATTCGATCCCGCTACTAAAAAATAAGAACAACTGTGATGCCCACACTAGGCTATGTCACGCGGTCATCAATAATACGAAATTAGGATGCTGTAAGTACAACGAATCATCTTAATTACAATACAAATAAACAAAAAAAAAATACACATACAATCAAAGTTCCAGGGAATAATTATTCAATACATACCTACTTAAGTATCGTTTAAATAATAGAGATGTGTACATTAGGTTTGAACCTCCGACCACTCACTTTTTAGTCCATCATTAGATATTATAATATCATATACTATCGTTGATTTCATTCAGTGGTAGAATGTTCACTTGTCATGCTATCGATGTAATAATATGCATAGGTTTTCACACGGCGGCGCGCAGTGATTTCAGGCGTGACATTTTAATTCACAAAAAATCCCGCCGTTCGGTAAACCATAGAGTTGAAATAAAAAATATTGCGCACAAACCACCGCAACCCGTCGATAATGTTTCGCTTCCTCTTTTGTGACGTTTTTGTGGCGATAACGTGTTATGTTATAGCACCGGAACTGTAGACGAGCAAACAACTTCAGAATTAAAGTGATTTCGAGTACCCAGTAACTATTGGTAATAAATTAATAAAAGTCGAGTTGACTATTGTTAATAATTATTAATGATTTACTATTTTTACGACTCAATTAATGACCGTATATGTATGAATTAATCGTATAATACAGTTGTGAATTAATATCATTATATTTAATGGGTGTGTTTGCTTAAGGCTGTAAGACTGGAATACCTTTGCATAGAGCCTCAATATTAAAAACCTAAATGTCTAAACGCCCGCTATTCCGAGACTTATTTCGCGACAATGAGTTATCATAAAACACGCTCATTGTTTTGTTTTGTACTTGGATTTTAGAAATGAATATGACAAAAATAGTAATTTCAATATACATAATATACCGGCGTTTGATTCCTGATTTCTAGCAAAATTATTATAACAATACATATATAGATAAACTCACGCCATTTTTGCAGAAGCAGCAGGCACCAGGACACCCATGTTTCAATTTCAAACCCAAGACAAGGAGACCGAGACCCAAGCGTTGAAATCTTATCACACTTACTTACTACACTTATTCATGTTCTAGTTTTTGTTTTACCTAGTTCTCATCTAATTATCACTACCACCCATCAACAAACAATTGGATGGAAAAGCATACTGACTTCCCAAAATGGGAGGGATAAAGATATTAATAAAGAAATTCAACAATAAAAATGAGGCTTAGAAATTTAAATATTATGTTACTTATCTCAAATATGAAAAATAAATACCTAAGTTAAAATTTTTATTCCAATACAAATAAAACATTTAAGATCAAGATTCTTACAAAACTTTTTCCAAGAGCAATTGACGGAAACTTACGGAACTATCCGAAGCTATCCCGAGTTAATCCGTCCGATGCATTGTAGTGCGCGTTAATCCGTGCAATTGTCAGCACTCAACAGCACTTACCGTGGTGTTTAATTGCCACTCGAGGCTGAGGCGACCCGTTCAAGTGTTTATGCTGGACGGTTAAGTACGTCTGTTCGACGATACGTATTTAGTCTGGTTTCACTGTCGATTTTGATGCTAACCATAATCTCTGATACATATGGTTGGAAGTTTTAATTTTAGATTAGGCATTGCGATCGGTCGGGAATTCTTGGGTATTTATGGAGTTTTTTAGTAGAAGAGCGATTGACCTGATGAAGCCCATACGGTTCTGTACATGATCCTATAATAGCCACCTGCTGGTAGTAGGTCTCATTTACAACCGAGAGTTCCACTGAGCGGACTTAGACCATAATATTTAAGTGAAAGCATGATATCAGGTTGTCAGAATAAAACATGAAAATGAAGCGGATGAGGTCAAGAGGAATTGTAATTATTAGAATTTCAAAAATAGATCAATCAAAGAAAAAACCTGAATGAAACCCAGAAAGTATAACTTTGACAGTCCTGCCCAACACCCGCCTATGCAACTCCTGTAAGCCAGGATCAACAGTGGCACGCATTTTAATGACACCGAGTATTGAAGCTCGGCGAGTCTCCGGGAATATCTAACTTGTCTTTAACCCACAACGAAAGGAATCATAAGGTAAATAATAGGAGGAGCAAGAAATATTTTTATCCACTTCCCTCCGTAGTAAAGCGAAATAAAGTGTATCTGCAGGGTCTCCTGCAATCACACTGATTGAATGAAATGCCCCAACAAATTTTACTTCAAATCTTCGTTCGTTCCTTTCATGTTCTACTACTGCCGGTCTAAAGCGTTTTTCTATCACCTACAATGTAATTTCCTTTTTTTCTACCTATTACTTTACTGAAGTGCTTTTATTGCTATTTTATTGTAGAGTTCCAGATAGACAGCCTCCGTGGCGTAGTTGGTCAAACGCCGGCTGTGTAACGAGAGACCGCTGGTTCGATCCCCACACCGAAACAAATATTTTTATGAAACATAGGTATTTGTTCCGGGTCTAGGTATTTTGTGCGACCGAAATGTCTTGCGTAATATCTGATACCCACGACACGAGACTCAATCTTAGTGTGTGATCAGGACTATGTATATGTTTGTTGGGTGTATTTATAAACTTATTAACGAATTTTAATAGACCGTAATTTTAGAACTGCTCTATGCTTCACGAAGCTTCTCAAGACTAAATGTTGTCAAGTCTTCTTTTATTTCAAATAAGAGCAGGCACAAGCAAATACTCAAGTAAATTTGTGTACACTCCCGACTTTCTGTTTCGGGCAATAAATAAACAATGAATTTATTCAATTTTAACGGTAAGACAGACTTGTCGCTCGATTACAGCTTATAATTAATGGCTTTTGTGCTCTTGCGTTCATTGTAGTATGTTTATTCGTATTTTAATAATTGACTTTGCATTTCTGCCTGTTTATCGACCTTAAATAATAAACTACCTAAATTTTACCTTACCTTAATTTTTGATTGGTCTCCCTAGTTCAAGTTGTATCGGGTATTGCTGCTTTATTAAATTATACTATTCAACTATTATTTCTACTATTCAACTCCTGCATAACTGTTTCGTTCGTTCACATTTAGAATATTCCTCTGTAGTTTGGAACCCACATTATAAGACCTATATCGAGAAATTAGAAAGAATTCAAAATAAATTTCTCAAGCACCTTGAATATCGTTTTGGTCGCTTAAATATCCGAGAACCTTCGATATATGCCTTTGGCTGATCGTAGACAAATTAGAGATCAATTATTCTTATTTAAATTAATCAACAACCATATCAACTCGCCTTTTCTGCTTAGTAGACTAACGTTTAGGTGCCCACGTATAAATTCACGCGGAAAATATGTTTTCCAAACTTCTGTACCCAAAACAAATTATGCTTCAAATGCGTTCGTCCGTCGAGCTTGTACTAATTATGATCAAAAGTTCTCCGACATCGATATATTCTTTTTAACCATTAATAATTTTAAACGTCTTGTTACAAAGTACCTAAGTGTGAATTGATTTGTTATCTCTTTGACAAAGTTTATTAAGCTTTTTCTTTCATTTGAATTAAGCATATATTTCTTGTATTTTTTTAATAATTTTGTGAATTAGACATATTTTTGTTATATTTTATTGTTAGTATTTCTATGTAAACTTTAGTTTGTTCACTTTCTTCATTATGTATTAGTTATAAGTGGAAACTTCACTGAATTTAGTTTTATTCTCCTGTATTATTCATATTTGTTACTTTCTGCACTAAAACGCACTAAAACGGTGAAGGAAAACATCGTGAGGAAACCTGCATATCATAGCGATTTATAAAATTTCTATGGTATGTAAGTCTGCCAACCCCCACCACGCTGGCGTGGTGGACTATATGGCCTAACCACTCTCAATCGTACTCTCGATTGTAGAGGAGGCCCGTGCCCTGCAGTGGGACGTATATGGGCTGATACAGTACAGTACAGTTACTTTCTGTCTGTTTCCCAAAGATTTAATAAAATAAAATAAAATACTGATGATATGTATATTTGTTTATTTAAATTCATTTCAAATATCAATATATTTCATTTAAAAAGAAAATCAAAGTATCATAATCCATCTCATGGCAATATAAAATAAACTATTGCATAAAAATACCACACATCAATAAAAATCAAACGAAACATCAACGTATAAACCGTCGCTTAATATTTATAGTACGTTTAACCTTTATGGCTACATTTTGCAGAGCAGATCCATGTGAATATAATACTGTATGTATTGAATATAATGTGAATATATTTTTATTAATTCCTACACCGTACGAAAACAAAAATAACGCGGCGTACGGACAGTGCAGCCAATTTCAGTTCCAACCAGACTTTATACGCCGTGGACATATTAAAAGTATTCGTGAAAAACTTTTTGGTTCCCCCAATACGATATACCACAAGTCGTGCAGTGTAGTGATAAAATGTTTAACCACGCTACCTCCTCCTACAGAGTGGAAAGTTACAGCAAGGGATATACAAAACCACCAAAACGTATGTATTAAAATTCTTTCCAATTTACGTACAAAACATTTTGCGAACCAATGATCGTGTAACCAAAACCGCAATTCAATTGAGTCGGTGCGTCGGAAACAAATTGGATTATCATATGTTTTTCCTGGCGCTTACGTGAAGGGAAATTAATCTGTTCTTATTTTGATTTGGGAAGGAACAATTACCTTTTTCACTTGAATGAAATTTATTCTGACGTTTTGTTAAAACTTCAGCAAATACCTTTGGATATAATTTTAGCATTGTATGTTATTTGATGTGTACGCATTCGTGAAGGGAAATGATTCTGGGCTGTTTTGTTTTGGAAAGTAACAATTACGTTTTTACTACGGTGGAAATTATTCTGACTTTTGAAACAGCTTCTCAAAGTACTTTACGAGACTTTTGAGAGACCAAGACAGCTATTATCGTGGATACTTGTAATAGATACGGCACATGGAATTGCAACACAAACGGACGCGATGCCTGCGCTATACGAAGTTTCCTTTAAATCGATTTTTGATGTTCATGTTGTTGCTCAGTAAAAAGAAAGAGATGTTCAATATACAATACACTATGCATAAAAATATTTTTCGTTTCTTGTGTAGAATGAAATGCTTCACTTTCCTAATGAACAGGTCGATGATGAGAATAATTGATAGTGTTTGTAAGTGGTAAAGTGATGTAATTTTGTAGATATTTGTATTATTTTGGTTGAAGGTTTATTTATTTTACTTTAGGCAAACAGAAAATTTTATAGCAAAGAATTTCCTGTTATCATCTAAATATTAGCAGAGTTTCATAAAATTTACTAAGGATTGTAGGAATATGAGACAATTTTAAGCAACTCTTGGAAGAGCCATGGTGTGTTGGCGAATTAAACTTTTCACCAATAATATGCAATATAACATAACATACGTGTTTTTTGGTAACGTCCCCTAGTTCTAACATTAAACACACTGAATTTCACCTTCAACAACATCTTCACATACAAATCCCTTATTTTCTTCATATAATCCTCTTTCATTAAAGATATAATATGTTGTTAGTATATTGCAATCTTCGAGAAACTTCCCCGCGTCTTCGTCTAAAATATACGTACTTTGTAGAGGAACGTATTTCACTAGAAAAAACATGAAACTGCAGCAATGTTTGGATTTGCTCCACAGATAAACACCCAACGCCGATGTTTTATTATGTTAGTGGGATGATTTTGTGGCACTCTAAAAATACATATAAACAGTTATTTTTGCAAGCCCGCTGTTGCTCATAATTAAAGCCGGCGATGTATTTCACTAATTTATATCTCAGATCTAGATTTGGCTCTTATAATATGACCTATATTTTTATTTGTTATAGTCTGTGGTGTCTGTTAAATTTTTATGCGCTGTATTCAGGTCATGATCTTTATTTTTGTAAATATTGTATTTTTTATTCTTACAATCGAGTATCGACAGTACAATTGAGGGTGGTTAGGCCATATAGTCTACCGGGCTTGCCTAGATTGGGTCACATCTATTCCCATCTCAATTTTTCATAATTATAACAAGGTCTGAACGTCAAATTTTTATGGAATCACATTCAAACAATCCTTTTTGAAATAGTCACGCTTCGACTAAAAAGTTTTACTTTCTACAAAAATTGAAACTACTGTTAAAACAAATCAGATTTTGTTTCTACCAGATTTATTTTCTGGAATATTCTTGTTTATAACGCGGCGTATGTCTTCGATTCAATTCCAACTAAATGGATTATGATGCAGTTCACTGCTGCGCGGGGCACTTATTGTAAAAGGTTTTAGAGTATAAACATTAGAAGCCAAGGTCAAAGAGAAATGTAAAAGCGTGCTGAATAAAATCATATGGTAACATTGAGTTTGAGCAGTGTAGTTATATTATACTTTATATTTTAGTTATTCAATGACGTGGTCAGGAATTTAACTCACAAAACGTAAAATATTTTTTAGAAATGAATCGACTAAGCTAGTGCAATGTTTTTCTTGTAGAGCAATGCTAAAGTTTCTTGCCCGCTCTTACATACATACATACATAAACTCACGCCTTGTTCCCAGAAAGGGCAGGCAGAGGTGCCACGACACCCACATTTCGCCTAGTATGTTCCGTCCCACAATGTGATAGGTGGCGAGCCTATCGCCATATCGGACGCTATCACCATTGCCCGCTCTTCTCTGGCGAAAACAGCCTTGTGACCGACCTTGTAGTGAAAAAAAGTGAGTGAATCTATGTAATTTATGACATTTTATAGGTTCAATAAATATTTTCATTTTTAAGAAGGAATTGTGGATAAGAAATTTATACGATGGTGAGAAAACCTCAAAGACCCTCGCAAGAGCGTAACATTTCGGGTTCAAATAAATATGAAACTCGCCATTTTAAGTAGTTCGCCATATTTGTATAGACCAGTGATAGATAATGATTACTCATCAATGGATACTCTGTCTAAATGGCACCGAGTTTATCATTAGTCACAAAGTGCGTGATGGCCTGATGGGAACGGACCAGATGCAACTTGTTCATGGTGGTCGCGATAAATCCTATGACACATCTCTGACTCTTCGGAGTCATGTGTAGTTAAAGTCAATCACACCGCACTATAGCGGTGAAAGGAATCTGCACAGTCAACAAAATAGCGCTTTGTAAAATGTTCTATGGTATGTAGAGTCCGCCAATCCGCACTAAACCAGTGGTGGACTATATGGCCGAACCCTATTCAATCGTACTCTCCATTATAGAGGAGGCTCGTGCCCTAAAGTGGGACATATAGCATCAGTTGCATTGTCTTCAATTTTTCATGACTGCATTATGAATTCGACATCTAAAAACGAAATAAAATACAGTCAGGTTGCCTACAACATTATATTTGAGAAGCTGGCGTTTAATTAAAATTGGATTAAAACTTCGGTGCGTGTAATTGTAATATACGTGGGTGATAATAATCGCAATTCGCAGAGGGTGTAATAAGGTTCCTATTTTCATATGTCAACCGGTAAGAGCGGAAATTAATGTATATTATTATCTATATAATACATCAAAAGTAAACTTTATTTCCTGAATAATTTTTCATACTTTTTTACCACGGTATATTGAGAGACAATAAACAGTCTCAACTCATCTATTATCAGTATCAGCCCATATACGTCCCACTGCAGGGCACGGGCCTACTCTACAATCGAGAATACGATTGAGTGGTTAGGCCATATAGTCCACCACGCTGGCCTAGTGCGGGTTGGCAGACTTACATACCATAGAAATTCTTATGAATCGCTATGGTATGCAGGTTTCCTCACGATGTTTTCCTTCACCGTTTTAGTGCGTGGTGATTGACTATCAATACACACATGACTCCGAAAAGTCAGAGGTGTGCCCTGGGATTCGAACCCGCGACCACCGTGTACATGTTGGCAGCCGCGTCTAGTCCGTTTACCAACAGGCCACCACGCACTTTGCAACAGGCCACCACGCACTTTCATCTATTATACGAGTATTTAAATTGTTTTGAAAATGTACTACTGCAAAGTTATATCTTAATAAAACAACATTTTTTTCACCTCTTTTTCAGGTCCCAACGTACAACACTTTTAGAAAAAAATATTATAAAAATTTTTCAAATTTAAATTGGTATAATCTCTACCCGCCCTTCCTTTGATATAGGCGTGAATTTACCAGTATAATAAAAAGTAATGTTCAAATTAAAATTCTTCGCTTTCTGATATCATCTTAGTAGCAACCATATGAAACACATTACAAAGCAGTAAATCACAACAAAGGATTCATTAACATCAACATCAAAGATGCTTGTATTAAAAACGTTAATTTATATCACGAAGCTGGCCAAATACGTTGAGTTAATTTTAACTGATTCCAAACATCGCTACAATATTTGAACGGCGAACTAGTAAAATTGGGTTTGTGTTAAAACATGTTCAATCTTGTGAAGTCCGTTGGAATATGAATGTTGAAAGGAAAATATAATATTGAATATGCACTGTCAGTTTTAGTGTGATTGAACAAAGAAGCGTAGTAATCAATCTATATAAAATTCAAACGCAATTTCTACGTACGTGGTAATACGGTGGCCCATTGCCATATCAACCTAATAACTTTCACGTTGGTCATCTTGGTTTTCTGACGGATCACTTCGTTTCGAATTTTGTCTTTCAGAGAGACTCCGAGAATAGCTCTTTTCATAGCCCGTGGAGCGATTTTTATCTTATGGATTAGCCCCACAGTTAGTGTCCACGTCTCGTCTCCCTATGTCATTACAGGGAGGACGCACTTCTTCAACAATTTAGAAAACGTAATGACTATACTAATGTTCATCAAAAAAATCCACTGCTGAACATAGGCCTCCCCCAAGGATCTCCACATTGACGTGTTGGAAGCGTCCTGCATCCTTATATAATCATTACTAATATTATGAAGAGAAAATAAATAAATAAATAACACCCAACAGTCACATACATAGTCCTGACTCCACACTAAGATCGAGTCTTGTGTCGTGGGTATCAGGAACTACGAGAGACTTTTCGGTCTCACTAACACCCAGACCCGAAAGAAATATTTGTGGGCCGCACAAACATTTCTCTCGGTGCGGGGATCGAACCCGCGGCCTCTCGTTTCACAGGCGGCGTCTAACCGACTGCGCCACGGAGGCTGTCACGGAGGAGAAATATTTGATTGCATTGAATAGTCTCTGAAGCTACTGGACATATTTTTTTTTTTTTTTTTTTTTTTTTATTGCCTAGTAGGCAGACGAGCTAGCGGCCCGCCTGATGGTAAGCGGCTACCGCTGCTCATGGACTTCCGTAGTGCCAGGGGGCCAGCACAACAAAGTCGCTGCCTACCTCAAGGATAGAACTCTCCTTAAACCTCGTTTGAAGAAGGACAGGTCATAGCGCTGAGGAAACACCGATGCAGGGAGTTCATTCCAGAGCTTGCACGTACGTGGTAGAAAAGAACGCTGGAAACGTACCGTTCGGGAGCGGTACGCCTCCAGGTGGTGGGAATGAACTCTACTGCGGAAACGTGTGGTGCGATGGTACATAGGCGACGGTGGTACCATCTCAAACAACTCTTCGGAGCACTCCCCATGGAACAAACGATAGAACACACAGAGAGATCCGAAGTCTCTCCGCAGTCCTAACGGTTCCAATTTGTCCGTGAGATCGGGATCATTGACAATTCGACAAGCTCGTCGCTGCAAGGAGTCAAGTGGGTCGAGCTGGTATTTTGGGGCACCTGCCCAGAGGTGGGAGCAGTACTCCACGTGGGGCCGGATTTGCGCTTTGTAAAGCGTCAATCTATGGCCCGACGTAAAGTACCGCTTGGCTCTGTTCAGGATTCCCAACTTTTTGCTCGCCAGTTTGGCTTTGTCCTCCAAATGACTCCTAAAGTCGACCTTGCTTGATATTTCGATGCCAAGGATTCCAATACTCTCGGATCCTTGGAGAGTAACTCCTTGGAATTGCGGCGCCATGACAAAGGGGTCCTTCTTCGCAGTGAACACGCAAACTTGTGTCTTCGAAGGGTTAAATTGAACTAGGTTCAATTTACCCCATTCGGAGGCCCGCCCCAGAGAGCTCTCGACTTCAGACACAAGTTGAAACCGTCTTTCCATAATGGAATCCCGAGAGTGGCTCCGTTGGCCGATGTACCGCGCGTCACTCGTACTATCATCTGCATAACAATGCATGCCGTCAATAGACAACATATCATTGATATGCAGGATAAAGAGTGTCGGCGATAGCACCGAGCCTTGTGGAACACCAGCATTAATGGTCTTGGTCTCGGAGCAACAGCCGTCAACTACGACTTTTATGCTCCGACCATCCAAAAAGCTGGCGATCCATTTGCAGAGCCCCTCAGGAATTCCATACGCAGGTAGCTTCGCCAGAAGGGCGCGATGCCACACTCGGTCGAACGCCTTCGCAATGTCAAGGCCGACCGCAATCGCCCAATATTTAAAAATATCTTTCATCATTAGAATCCTACATTATCACTGATGAACATAGGCGATAAAATATTGTCAATAAGGTGTATCTGCACCCAGGCGAATCTGGGCCGGGCCGCTAGTATTAAATTTTTGCGGAATCCACAAGTATTGTGATGCCCAAAAGCTTCTCGTAATTTCCGATTTCCACGACACCTGACTTCTAATTTAATCTGGTGTCGAACTATCTGTTCTACAGGAGATTGTTGGATGTATAAAGAAATAACGAAATATACCAAACAGTCACATACATAATCCTGACCCCACACTAAGATCGAGTCTTATAAAAAAAGATAAACAATGAAGCTACTATTACAAAGTAATAGATATGGGACAGTTATTTCTGTCCTTTTAACATACAAACGCAATAAAGCTGGAGTTAATAGGCGTTATTGTCGTGGACTGGTCGAGTGCCCAGCGCCGGCCGACTGTAAACTATGGACTTTTTTATTCTAGTTCTGACAAGTTATTTATAATTTATTTATTTACACTTCATACATTGCAGAAGACTCGATCTGAGTGTGGGGTCAGGACTATGTATGTGACTGTTGGGTGTTATTTATTTATTATTTATTACATATAGTTATGAAAAGCTATTTATTTTATTTACGCTTCATACATTACAAATTGTATAGTGAACTTAATGCCTGAGGCAGTATCTAACAGTCAAACCTGAGGTGATGCAGAGATGAGAAGAGGTAGGTGCGTAAGCAATTATTTAAAAACAAATGCACTTATAGGTGAATAGTATAAACTAACGTATAACATAGATATATTATGTAAACATTACGTAAGAAATATGTGTATATATACATACCTATATATACGCTAACAAAATACATGTACAAAATAATATAATATGTCTATTAATGGTGTTATTTGGTTTTGTTACTACCCATGAGCGGGCATATCGATTACCATTAGGCAAATAGCATGCTCGTCTCGCCATTCACTGAATAAAAAAAGAAAGACTCTTAATATGTACTAACCTTAAAAATATGTTATCTGTCTTCGATCAAATATACACTAGATACAACATGAGCGCTTAGAAAATGGCACCAAAAAAGAGTGCTTTAAGCACTCTTTCGCCTTCAGTCACGCACCAACCGTTGCTTCTAAAACGTCGTAGAACTTTAGACACTTTTGTTTTGACTATTAATTTTCGGTATTAAATTACACTTCAGTAAAGTACGCAAATTGAATTAATAAAAAAACACTGTAATACCTTGTGGCACCCTCAGTGGCGCAGTTGGTTAGACGCCAGCTGTGAAACGGGACGCCGCGGGTTTGAACCCCGAACCGAGATTAATGTTTGTGTAAACCACAAGTATTTCTATCGGGTCTGGATTTTTGTGATACCGAAAAGTCGTTCGTAGTTCCTGATACCCACGACTCAAGACTCGATCTTAGGGGTAACAACTTTGTATGTGACTGTTGTATATGTATTATTTATTTGTATTTATTTACCGCTACAAAATATTTGTCGTCATAATACAGCGTTAAAAACACGCCAGTGAGTAATTGGAATTGTAGTGAAATAGGTTTGCCGTTCGTATAAACTATAAAACTAAAATATACAAAGCGGACGACTTGTTTGTACATTAAATATTTTCCTTTGCGGGGAGAATAAATTGCGTTGCTTTGAAGCCAAACCGTAGTTACAAAAACATGTGAATAACGTTATATTTACTGTAATGGCGAACTGTTTGAACTTACTGAACTATTTAAGAGCCGGTATATTTGACGCGATACGGCTAGAATTTCAGTACGAATGGCTAACCTAAACTTTTCTCACGGGAAACTACTTTTACTGGTGGTAGGTCTTTCACATGTGAGAGGCCGCCTGGGAAGTACCACTGCAATGTGTATTTCTCCCACCAAACAGCAATGTAAATGCACTGTTGTATTTCGGTTTGAAGGATAGTTAGCCAGAGTTACTACTAGACATATTAAAACTTAACAGTTTATGTCTCAGGACAGCGGGCGCAGAGGAATGTCAAACATTGCTTTGTAATTAAAGGTTTTGTTTGTTTTTGATACTGCTAATGAGCGGTCGCATCGCTTATCTGCAGATGAATGGTAGGCTCGTCTCGCTATTCATTGCTTAAAATAAAAAATAATAAACTAGTGAAGTGATTTTTTTGCGTTACGTTGGTATTGGGAGATTATCAGAGGAGAAAGGGACATTTAAAAAATTGGTCCCTGCGTAGCCACTACCATTTTAGTTGTTAGAAATTCCGTCACAGTGTTCAATAGTGTCAAGTTTCGTGTTAAAACTGTATACAGTTTTTCGTTCAGTAAAAACTGTGTGTTATATTTGTGTACCGACGAAAGTTAAACTTCTTTCCATGTAATTAATAATGAATTATTTATTTCAGACAACTTATATTTATTCGTGTATATTAAAAGTTTTCACCAAGATAGTAGAACTTATTTTTTATTAAGACAAAATACAAACACTTAAATGAAATGAATAAAATACGTACTACCTTGCACTAGCAGACGCCCGCAAGTAATTGAATAAAGCCAGTGTTACACAAGATATAAAACACGCCACTTTTCCAACCACACGTCCGCAATCTCCGGCACAAAAGCAAATTTACAATCGTAGACACTAACCCTTACGAAATTAGCATACAAGCGCGAACTGAGCACTATCTAGATAAAATTTAAACTCGCCAGCTTGAGAGATGTCGTAATAAAATATTAAAACCGGGTGTACAGCATCTGCATTTAAATAATATTGCACAGTGAACTTTGCTCGGATTTTCTTCACGGGCACCGGTGCCAGAAAATTATCAACCGAGCGAGAAATTAAAGTAGCCGTGAATGGCATAAAATTAAGACTCGCGAACTTCGGCTAAGGTGTCCCGCCACTTCTGTGCATTCGAATTTTCACACCTAATTTAATTAAACTGATAAATTTATGTCACATAAATTAGGGGCATTGGATTGCGAGATAAGTCGGGGTGTAAAGTAGGTTAGTGGGGTGATTTCTTGAGGTTTTAATGCTTGTTACTGTTCTGTTATTCTTTATTCACGCTTTGAGTGGAAATAGGCACATAAGTGTTAGTTTGCTATTGATAATAATTAATGTGGCGAATGCTTTTCCGAAGTATCGAACATTTTGGCTTTTTACTGTCATCGGACGGCATCTTAAAATTCCAAAGAAATACATTTATTTCAATGTGTAACGTTCGCGTAAATCTAAGAAACCATTATTACTTTTGTGTTAGTAGATAAGATTTGCCTAAAATTTTGATGATTATGTGTGTTACAATAAGTATTATTTAGCTTAAACTCTTTATTTTTAACACTACTCTCACTCTCTCCTTTTAAATGTATCCCATGGTTGTCTATAAGACAAAGCTGTATAAGACCGCCATAAGTATTTTTTTTTATATCGTTAACTTATAGTGTCATTGTTTATATTTGTGTACAATAAATATTAAGATAAATAATACTTAAGTACATAAAAAATCAAAATTAAGAAGATCACAAATTATATTTACGAAATACTATTTATTTCTCAGAAGATCCAACCGCCAATTTATCCCTAGTAATCGGCAGTGAGCGTCAAGCGCGCGACACTTAATTTCGGGCTAAAATCGGGACGTTCCTCTAGAAATTGAGACGTCTGGCAACGCTGTAGGGGATAATTATCGCTCATTTTAACGGTAAATAGAACATGCTGCAGAAACGTTTGTATCTGAGCGTTTTAAATAAAAATCCTTACAAATTTTATAACCGCGGAAGTTTGTATGTATGGGTGTTAGTTACTCTTTCACGCGAAATCGGCCCGTCTTTGTCTTCTTTTGGGTTAAAAAAAACAAATTACATGAAAAAAATATAACTTGATCATCAAAAGTAAGTAATTCTCAATATTACACATAAAACCATCTTTAGTCACAGAAAATTTATTTCTAAACATGTACTCGGTACTGAATATTATGTTTTAATTAACGAAACATCAAATCATTAAAAAGTAAACATGAAACATAAAATAACATCCTTTCTACACATGAATATGTCAGTTCTACTCCAAGGTTAGAGCGACATTGTACTCCCAAACCGAAGCCAGTATTTAATAAAACAGTTTATAAAGTATCACTGAATACTCGGGTATCGTATAGCTCCTTTCACATATTAAATTCTATAGAGCAAGTTGTATTCATGCTAAGCCCAGCTATGTGTTGTCGGATTACGCTTTCTTATATAACGAAATACCGAAATTCTTACAAAAGGGACTGCAATATGTCCGCTGGTACAGTAGATTCACGAAATTATTCTTACCGCATGTTTTAGTTCTTTTTTGTGGCTAGTTTTTGTGTGTTTATTTGCTATTTGCTCTTATTGCATCTGGTAAACATTCGCTTGCTTGATGGTAAGTAAACACTACCCATGAATATATTCAACACTTATCATCTCATTACTGTCAATACGGAACGGGAAATAATAATTAATAAATTATTACACCCAACAGTCAGATATATACATAGTCCTGACCCCAAATTAAGATCGAGTTTTGTGTCGTAGGTATCAAGAAATACGAGATACTTTACGTTTTCATAATCTAGACCCGTAATCTATACTTGTGATTCACACAAACATTTATCTCGATGCGGGGATCAAATCCGCGGCCTGTCGTTTGGCAACCGGCGTCTAACTAACTGCGCCACGTCAAGAAATGAGGAATTAATTTTAGTGGCAGCTGGTATAAAATAATCACTGTTTTTTTTTATTGCAATTAATAACGAGATGAGCAAGCCGTTCGCCTGATGGTAAGCGATACGACCGCTCATAAACAGTAGCATTATTCCACTGCGCTCGCCATCCTGAGACTTAAGATGTTAAGTCTCAATATGTCCAGTAGTTACTCTGGCTAAAATGTCCTTCAATCCGAAATACAACAGTGCATTTACGCAGTCTTGGAATACCATTAGAATACAATAGCATTAGATTCCCAGTATCATCTATACCAAAGCAATGAACAAAACCGCATCGGATATAAATATTTTATCTCGCATTCACATTTCGTCAATCAAATCCTGACGGGCAATATCAGTTGCGAAATAAAAGCGACGGATTGCGCGTGCCAGTGACAGATGGGAGATACCGTCTGCAATACTACGTCATTTTAGGCGAAAATATTTAGAATGCATCGAATGTTCTAGATTAAATTGGAGTAAATACATAGATACGTAAACTAAATAAAATAATCAATAAATACACCCAACATTACATTCATAGTCCTGACTCCACACTAAGATCAAGTGTATCGTGAGCATCAGAAACTACAAAAGACTTTTCGGTGTTATAAACTCACGCCTTTGCCCTGGAAGGGGTGGACAGAGGTTCTCTTGGTATCAACCGCACCCACGTTGAAGTCTTGTGTGTTCCGTCCCACATTGTGATACACGGCGATCCTATTACTATCCCAGACGTAAATTCCAGACTCCGACCTCATAATTTATAGAATAATCTAATTTAGTTTTGTCAGACCTGGGATTCAAACCCGAGACGCCAATTTTGCAAATATACTATAGTACCACTGCGCCATTTAGGCAGCCCTGTGAATTATCTTAAAGGTCTTACATAGATTAGACAACGTCTGTTCCTTGGATGAGTAGACGGGTGAGCATGTGGTCATGACACACAGGAGATTTTTCAATACTCTTTTTTGCAATAGGACTTTCACATTTATAGAGGGTATATACACACATATATCAAGGCCTCATAATAATAATGAAATATAAATCTTTATTTAGCTTAGTTACATTAGTCTACCTTACCTTACCTGCGACAGAAAACGAACGGGTGTTAGTTTTAATGACTACAAACACAATGCAATTAAAAATTTCGCATTGAAACGCGACATTTTTTTATGATTTTAAATACCGTCTTATTTGGATGGCAAATCCATGATTTTGGCTCAAATAATATTTAAGCCCTTGCGTACCAAAAATAAAATGGTGGATACTATTATTTAAGAAAAAAATTGTTGCATTGTGTCTAAAGTCACTGAAACTACTATCTGGCTTCGTTTTTGGTAGCAGTCTTGATATACCCCGTATATAACGGTACGATAAAGTGACTACGATTCAATCCAAATATAATGTAAATGATCAAATGTACAGGTTAAATCCGAAACCCGAAACACTTGCTTGGGTCATTGTAAATCGTCCACCATCGTCCTAATCAAAAGTTTTGAGATGGCTAAGCCACTAGCTCCTAATATTATATATACTAACTTTCCTAAAACAAGTAAGTTCTACATTTTTGTCTATACCTATCCATCGGTTAATGCTTATTATTGGAGTTGAGATACTTTGAATAGATAGCAGTTGTCTCTAAACCTGGTGAAGTGGTGCAAGGGAGAAACTATGAATTAAATTGTACTTATTTTTAATTTCTTTCAAAAAAGCAACCTGGGCCAGGCTCATTCGGTAGTGCAGTAATAAAGGTAAAAAATAAAATATAGGAAACAGTCATAATCATAGTCCTCGCATAAGGCCACGCCCACGAACTCAGCGGGGATCATACGGGAGCTGCTCCCGCACTCCTACCTGCGTTGTCGCTGACTTAGAGGACGCAACCATAGAGTAAGACACGCGTCTTGTCATGAATATCAGAAACCGTGAGGTCCTTCTTAATCTCACCCAGAACCGAAACAAATACTTATAGCCTACATAAACATTAACTCTTTGGCTGCAGGGATCAAAACTGCGGTGTCCCGTACCTTTCGGCTCAACCAACTGCGTCACGGAGGTTGTTAAAGTTTATTATAATAGTGCATGGACGGAGATACAAGTAAAACATCGACAAAACTTGAGATCAGAAATGTGTTGTTCTAAGTGGATGAGAAAAAGACTGCAGCGCTTCGAAATTTCTTCATACAATTTTTATACTGCATGATGAGCATAGAATTTGAGTGACAACAAGATAAATATTTTTACAAACAATGTTCAGTCATTGCTAATGTTGAAGCAAAATGTTTGGGATTAATTCAATCTTAATATATTTTCATGTAATAAATAAATATATTGTTGCTGGATGCAGGCCCCTTCCAACAGGTCAATGTGGAGATCCTTAGGGGAGGCCTATGTTCAGCAATGGACTTCCTGTGGCTGAGATGATGTTGATGATGATATTTTCAAACCGCTGAAGTCTATCCCAATCACCACACCCAAAGGATTGATCACAACACTGCTAAGGTGTGCTTGTTATTACAGTTTGTTTGGCTGCAGTTGTTAGTTGGGCGCGAACAATCCTCAAACACTTTTGTATCCATTGGGATCTTTTCCGAATGCCGAAAACGTTAAAAACGGTTCACTTTGTTTGCCAGACAAAGGAGCGAAGTTTCAGCTCGGTGTAAAATGAAAGCTATGATTGAATGTATAATACGAATAGTTATGTTTATAAACACGGTTATTTTCATTCAAGTATTAAAATTTTACCAGGAGGTCAGGTCCTGATCCCAAACTAAGATTGGGTCATGTGTCGTGAACTACGAGAGACTTTTCGGTGTCCCAAACACCCATACGCGAAAGAGATATTTGTGGGCCACACAAAAATTTCTCACAATACGGGGATCGAACCCGTGGCCTCTCGTTTCACTGGGGGAGTCTAACCGACTGCGCCATGGAGGCTATATTATAATATGTATATATTATAATATAATAATATGTGTGTATAATATGTGTATGTTACACTTACAAAAATAAGGAACTGGAAACGTAAAGTTGTTTTTAGCATCGAAATCATTTGAACGAACATGAGACTGTGTGCAGCGATGTAAAATCGTACGTATGTTAAGAAACACCGTTTCCAAATGTAAACATTCGAGTTCTATTTCACATGAATGAGCATTGCTAGTATCGATTGTCTTTATGGAGCTGTACAAAGAATTATAGCAAAGTATTTTTTTATAGCAATGAATGATAAGGCGAGCATGCCGTTCGCCTGATGGTAAGCGATATATGACCGCTCAGGGACAGTAGCTAAACAAAACAACACCATGAATTACAAAGCTATACTTGGCGTTCCATTGCGCTCGCCATCCTGAGATTTAAGATGATAAGTCTCAATATATCTAGTTGTTATAGATCAACAGTTGTATATAAAACTCAGCTTTTATATTATCGATCGCGGAGCGATCGAGTCGGTTCACATTAGGCGAATGTCGTGCTTGTCTCGCCATTCACAGCAATCAACAATTATTATGACGAGTCTTAGCCGGTCTAGTATAAAATAAGTATTGAGACAGAAAGATAAGAAAAAATTAAGATACATGACTGAGTACTTTCAAATAATTCTACTGAACACATTTCTTCATCAACCATATCATCATATTAAATGAAGTCAGCATCACTTTACTTAATAAAACATTCACCTCTTAAAACATGCATGAAATATTGGCACTAAAAATAATAGCTTTTAGTCTTCCCTAATTTGAATAAAATATAAAAAGTCGTATGTTAATCATCGTCATGATATCAGCCACAGGAAGTCCACTGCTGAACATAGGCCTCCTCCAAGTATCTCCACAAAGACCTGTTGTAAGCGGCCTGCATCCAGCGACTTCCTGCAACCTTAGACAGATCGTTGTACTATGTTAAGAACACTACATGTTTCCTAAACCCATACGCTATTATTAGCCCTTTAGGGCTAATAACAACACAATGACTATTGCAACACTCAGTATTTCAATGCATTATCAGCTAATAAATCGCGACGGAGTCTGGTAACCGACACTTCATTACCCCGCCATTACCAATGTTTATTGTTCTAGCCATGCCAATATGGAAATAGGATTGCATATTGAATAGCAATTGGGGATAGCTTAGGAATGGTGTTTTAAATTATTTTTGCTGATTATATAACAGGGCATACCTCTGACTTTTCAGAGTTATGTGTGTATTGATAGTCAATCACCACGCACTAAAACGATGAAGGAAAACATCGTGAGGAAACCTGCGTACCATAGCGATTTATAAAATTTCTATGGTATGTAAGTTCGCCAACACGCACTAGGCCAGCGTGATGGACTATATGGCCTAACCACTCTCAATCATACTCTCGATTGTAGTGGAGGCCCGTGCCTTGAAGTGGGACATATATGGGCTGATACAGACAGATGTTATATAGAGAACTTATACCAAATCTGCAATCGTATTAGTCTAGGATCTACGTTTATTTAATGTGTTACATCGTATTACCCACTGACCAATTGATGACGCCCTGAAGACTGATTGGTGGTAGTAATCAATGCACAAATAGCGTAACCCAATGACAAAATGACTGGCAGAACCGTCAACTATAACTCATTATAATACATAATAAATTACATTCTTAAACAACGACCTATTTTTTCCAAGAAATGTCTACCTTCTTCATGTGATTTCAAAGGAGTGCTCTAGTATTTAATAAAAATTACAATACTACTGTCAGCCGGCTGGATATTGTAAAGGTACCCGCGTCAGTACGACCTATATACCTTCATCACTGCTGTCAAAATCTATGTACTAGAAAGGTGCTCGTCATGCTAACATTCTGGGTAGGTAGGTAGGTAGTCTAGGTAGGTTTAAAGAATTGTCAGAATTTTGAAAAAGTTTTAGGACGTGATGTTATTGAAATTGATATATTGATGAAGGAATGTTACGGGACGTAAAATATATTTGTTTAAAGGTTTTTATTACTCTTAAATTATGCCGCATAGTCACAATGTAAAATCTTCATTTCTAGCCATCAACCCCACTACCCCACTAATTGTTACTAAGCAGGAAATAGGGCATATTAATTTGAAATAAGCATGTATGATATTTACGACATATTCTTAAAGATAAAAAGAAAAATAAATAATACCATTCTCCTTTCTTAAAAGCAACCAGAAAGTTCCATCCATTTACATTGTCAAAATTACCCCCAGTATTACAGATCCAGCAAGGATAAAAAGGAAAATAAATTAAGGTCGCCTAAAAATATTGATAAGCTAACAGTCAATGAATATTGCCTATTCACTCCCAACGTAATAGATTCCAAAAGGTTTCTTAGTGATGAACACTTAGGATCGATTTTGACCCATGAAAATGGAAGGCTCTGATGTAATCACGGGTAAAATCTCGGGTAACAATAGCCACGGGTTGGAGCACCTTAATTTATTACATTCGCCCTCCATAGTGAATAACTCAATAAGTGACGAGGCTGTCATTCAGACAGATCTTCAGATCTTAGGATGGTAGGTTATTTGGTGATACGTGGGTGAAATAATTAAAATTAATTCATTTAAGAAAATATTAAATATATATTTTTCATCATTTCTCTGCGCAGATGTGCAACTTTTAATTAGATTGTTAGACTTTTGTTTCTTATATGTAACATTTGTTGATGGGATGTGTCATGACGAAGATTATAAGGGAGAATCAGAAATAATAATTCATAATTAATTTTGAAGAATTTATCAAATCATTCATAGTTACAAGGTTATAAATAATAAAGGGAAAAGATCTAAGATCATTTTAGGGTAAAATGGAGTGACATGGTGAAACTGCCGCCAAAAGTCCCTAATTCAAGGAAGAATAAAAAAGTTTTGTATTTTGTCGACAATCGTGAGTCATTTACAAAACAAAATCTAATATTTTATTATAAGTTGTCAATTAACTTTATTTGTGATATTACATGTATGAGAGAATATTATACAATCAAAGGTGAAAAATAATAAAGTTCAAATTTAATGTTTTCAATGTTGATTTCCAAAAAAAAAATGCATGCACTTACTAGTGTTGTTATGTGTTTAATTTTGATCGTTTTTGAATTTATAATTCTAAAAATGTATGTATTTATAAAAATATTATTTAACATGAATGAATCTAAACAACATGAAAGTATTATACAAAGTAATTTACCTTAGTTTCTGCCTACACATTTGAGATATAGTCATAGCCTTATATAAGTACTCATATATGAATTTTAAGTCTGAGCGGTAATGAGTTTCTTTCAGCCACATTAATTAAAATCCAACAAAGTCCTTTCAAGTCCCACACATTGTACCCATCAACAATGGTCAACTTTCCTTTGACTTGCATCAATCAGTAGTACAAATACTTAAATTTCCCACGAGGCATCACACTAGCTCAGTAAAGCTGGGCGGATGACATCGCATTAAGCGAGCCATCAAAATGTCGTTTGCCAACAAATAAAGATTTTGATGCATTTAAAAGATTTATACACCAGATCTATACGGCATGAGAGGGTATAAAATAAAATTGGAAGTAATAAAACCAGTAATACCTGACGGTACGGCCGAGGCATACCGTATTCCTAGCCATCATATTGGGGTTATGAAACGAGCGGATTACTATTAATATGTAAATTAAGGCAGCGATATTATTAGTAAGAATTTTAATACGCTTTATATATTAAAATTTGCTGGCGTCGTTCCGTAATTGACTTTTGGTTTTGCGGTGGATTTTGTTTTACGGAATATGGGTAGTTTAATTAAACTATCGTGTTATTGGGCATGCATTTTCTCAACGACAATTTTTTTTATTACACAGGACCGGCAAATGAGCTTACAGGTCACTTAATGGTAAGTAGTCACTGCCACCCATGAACATCCACAACGGTTGTATCATAGATATATTGCCGGCCTATCAGATCGAGAGGGAAGCGAGAAAAAAACCGGATTGGAAGATGAAATTTGTATTAGGAATTAACGAATCGCACTCAGTGAACAAAACGTGACAAAGCAAAGTTGTTTCTTCACGTCGATTTGCTGTGACACATCAGTATCGTCCTGGACAAAATTGGCCTATTCATGCTGAATCATGACAGACAACAGCGTGGCTCTACCACTTTTAAAATGAGAAATTAGAACTAGATCTCGTGTTGTACATACATTGAGATATGAAGCTCGCCAGGGAATGAAATGATTTTTCAGTAGGTAGTTACTTCGAATAAGCAACAAACTTATGTTGATGCTTATGTTATCATCAATAATATAGATCAACTCATTTTGTAGAACGTTTAACGCTATATTTATTTGAACATTACGCTGAAACTTTGACTCGCAATATTATTGACTCTCTAGGGTCGTTTGGAATTTAATCCCAGCTAAATGAGTTTATTTTTCTGTTGTCCGCGAGACACCAAGCCTTTTTGGAAAACGAATCTGACAGTGCGTGCTGTCGATTTTTTTTATTGCGATGAATGCCGAGACTAACGTGCCATTCGCCTGATGGTAAGCGATACAGCCGTTCACGGACAGTAGAAAAACTAAACAATGCTTGACACTCCACTGCGCTTGCCATCCTGAGACATAAGATCAAGTCTCTATATGTTCAGTAGTTACTCTAGCAACAGTGTCCTTCAAACCGGAACACAACAGTGCATTTACATTGCTGTTAGGCGCGAGAAATAGCCATTGCGGTGGTAGTACCTACGCAGGCGGCCTCTCGCATATGAGAGGCCCACTACCAAGATAAATTACAGATATCGTCGAATTTTGTTATCTAAATAAACTTGTTACACTACCAACATACTTAAAACTTGTGTTACTAACCCAATCTCCGAATATGTATACCATAATCACAATATTCACATTTATTTCACCCAATACTAAAACTCTCCTAATCGCTCTAACCATAACAATAGCATTTCGTGGCCCCATTAGAAGCGTTGTGTGTGGATACGAACCGACTATTCCACTGTCCCAGTCCAGGTTTATGTCGTTAGGTGCGCACCGTGCTATTATGCCGATGTGAATGAATCGTTTTATTATGTGCACGCCATTTTTTTGTTGTCCGTTGTTGCATATTTTAATAATAGGAATCTTTGCAAGTCTGTTGGGGTTTACTCCCTTTTATTAGGGGTTTATGGATCCTATGCTTGTTCATATTTAGGATGAAAATCTGGGGTGTTTGTCTTTTGTACAGTTGTATGACGTGTCATAATCGATTTGGTGTTTACTTTGTTGATTTTTTGGGACATTTTTTTTTACTATTATAATTGTATCTAGTTATGTGTACAGAAAATTAAATAAATAATAACACCCAACAGTCACATACATAGTCCTGACCCCACACTAAGATCTAGTCTTGTGTCGTGGGTATCAGGAACTACGAGAGACTTTTCGGTCTCACAAACACCCAGACCCGAAAGAAATATTTGTGGGCCGCACAAACATTTCTCTCGGTGCGGGGATCGAACCCGCGGCCTCCCGTTTCACAGGCGGCGTTTAACCAACTGCGCCACGGAGGCTGTCGAAATATATCGATCTTATAAAAGTGAGTTTATAAGTTAAAACCGATAAGTTTAAATAGCTTAAAAAGCAAATCATAGTTTTGTTTAACCTTCAGATGACGTCCCACTTCTCTCTCTTCTCGACTACAAATTCCACAGTGCAGTGTGGTCAACCTTCTCCACGAAATGTCCCTAAATAGAGCAAATAATATCCACAATTTTCAATTGTTATACCCAACATTAAGAGCCCACACCGCTAGAGCAAAAAACAATGCAATAAAGTGCAATTAGAGAAACTATTCCACTTTAACATTGAAGGTGGACGGCGGTTGAGCGCCCAACTGCGCTGTGACCATGCTTTCCATTAGTGGAGGTTAACTAATGAACGCAAACGAGCTGAATTCGTAGTTTATGTGTCCATTTTATATTTAATTTCGGTTTAGTGGGAAGTTCTATTGGAACCTTAGCAGTTATCTGCCGGAATTGGCACTCATTGTAACATTTGTTTTTGTTTTCATTGTAAGCAGGATTGAGTCGAGGGTAGAGGGTTTTTTATATATGTCGGATGACGGTAATAAAATCCATTGTGTTAATTATTTAATTATTATTATCACCACACGTTATAATTAACGGATTAGCGGTTTATCCGAATATCTGCGACAACTTGTTACTTTACACACACACTTTAGTAAACACGCGTTTATCACTGTTTCACAGCCGACTGTTGGATCTCGAATACCTTGTCTACGATCCGGACGCGCTTTATATTGCAAACTGTCATGCTCCCACCCTTACTCTGACTGTGGGTAGTGAAATAGAACCACAATCGGGTTTCCTTTAATAAAATTACTTCTACAACTACCCGTAGATTCCTAAGGGCCGATTTACAATTATTAACATGTGGGCTCTACATAAGAACACCCCGACACGGCCATACTGACGAGCACACGTCCTCGTGTGCGTGTCTATACATCATCTGAAGACAAAGAAATCATTCGTTCGTTCATCCTGACTCAGTTCACATAATATAACAATTCGCAAAATGGTAATAATTATTATACAGTCTAGTCCGGAAAGTATTCCCTTCAGACAACCATTCAAGTGCGCAGATTGTTCCTTCAGTTTTAAAACTGGATCGAACTGTGCTAGACCGGGATAATTCCCCTTTAGCTTACACAAATTTCCTTTTTCTTTTCATAACTGGGCAGATCAGACTGTATTTTCTCTTTTTTCTTTCACAGGTCTCAAAGAAACCCCTCAATAATTATAGTAATTATTAATTATTAAATTACTTCATGTGAACTGTGTCTATGAAAATGTTAACCTTACAAATCTTTCTTACTAAATGCTATTTCTAAAAAACTCTTGGTATCAATAGTAGCTTAAATGCGTGGGTCGATAATTGTCATCGAGCCTAGCTTGATTCTATGTTTCGGGAGTAATAAGAGTGCACGGGCACCCTGTCGCTGCTTGGACCATGAGGATATACGAAACGTCACGTAGGTATAAACGTTTTAAAATTACCACCGGATCCAACGCGGCCCTGTCCTGAGAAGACCCGGCGAAACAAACTCAGCGGGCTTACTTTACCACTGGAAATAACGCGACACGACCCAGCTGTGAGTAGATCCAGCGAATCAAACTCAGTGGGCTTGTTTTTGGTCCAACTACTAAGTAGGTCTTAATACATTAAGAATTGATTTTGCTGCGCCAATACAGCAGTTCAGACCGGCGCGGTGGGGCGTGCTCTGCACCTGCCGTTTCATCGTAGAGTCCACGAAGTTTGTCTGGAACAATGCAATATCCCTTTGAGATTGGTATCTGTGTACCTTTGCTTTAAGGTTGTGTTTTCTTTAAGTAATCTATACTGTTGCGCACTTCGTCATATTTTCTTAAATTGCTCTACGAATTAACGAAAGTAAAATGGCAAAACCAAATTCAAACAAAAATGGAAAGATCTCACCAATTTGAAACACTCCTGTGAAGATGCAGGTGTCTTGGAACTTCCAGGGCACACAGTCACAGCTCCATGTCACTGCTCCTGATAACAATTGATGGCCTAGGCAGGCAGATGAGTGGGTGTGTCACCTGATGGTAAGCAGTCACCGCAGCACATGGGCTATTTCAATACCAAGGGCACAGCTGAACAGATGTGCATAAATCTTTCTTGATTGATTCTAGTAGTAGGTTTATTTTTTTCGTATAACTCCTACATGTAGGTAGTTACAATTTAATAGTCATCGATATCAATGTTACACTAGATAAGACGTTCTTTGTGAGAAATGTGTCCCACCTAGGTGCAGTGCATGTACCGTACACGAATCTTTCAAAAACGCGTAAGCGACCTTTTGGTCGCGAGAAAACTACATCCTGAAAGCGATCTAGCGCTGCATGGTTATACTGTTAGGTTAGACGACTAATTATTTGTTCAACGCTGCAGCGATTTAGTTTCAACTTTTACCAAAATCGAACGAGACATTTGTATGGGATAGTTTCTCTATACGCAGTAATTTTATCTAAATGTTGATAGTCATGTGATAGCCACAAATGGCAGTCACACATGAAAGACACACGACAGCTACACACGTGAGTCACACACGACAGTCACATACGTGAACCACACATGACAGCCACATACGTGGGCCAAATATGACAATCACACACGTGAGTCACACACGACAGCTACACATAACAGTCACCAGTCATCATAATTTACCTCAAGTTATTAGTTATGGTACTCACGTCAGAGTCTGCGCCAGCTGATGTCGATAACCAAGCGGTTGCGGCTACAACATAGGACGATCCCACTTCTGATGTCGGATGACGGTAATAAAATCCATTGTGTTAATTATTTAATTATTATTATCACCACACGTTATAACTAACGGATTAGCGGTTTATCCGAATATCTGCGACAACTTGTTACTTTACACACACACTTTAGTAAACACGCGTTTATCACTGTTTCACAGCCGACTGTTGGATCTCGAATACCTTGTCTACGATCCGGACGCGCTTTATATTGCAAACTGTCATGCTCCCACCCTTACTCTGACTGTGGGTAGTGAAATAGAACCACAATCGGGTTTCCTTTAATAAAATTACTTCTACAACTACCCGTAGATTCCTAAGGGCCGATTTACAATTATTAACATGTGGGCTCTACATAAGAACACCCCGACATATAGAATAAAGAGAGACTATAGAAAAGTAGGCGTGAATACTTAAGAGATCTTATTTATATGAAAATAAAAACAAAATACGTAAATAAAATTAAAAATCATTATTTTTAAAGATTTATTATAATATAGGAAACAAATAGAGAACTTGGAATCAAGATAATAATACATTTTAATAAAGGTGTATCCTAAAATATTCTAGTTCATTATAACATATACCAAAAGTTTGAAACTATGTTATTCTTAAGTTATAAATTACCGTAGTTCCGACCTTCATAGTATCATCGGCAATTAACATCTACGTGAGATGATTAAATAGCGCCTAGTGGAGATGTTACGATTGGATAGTACATCTACGCTGGTGACTTATTAGACCGATTCGTACGCGGCAAATACGGCCACACTTTGGACAGCTAAATCCTGTGCCTATATATGATTGTGAAGGAGGTAGAGCAGCTCGATGATGCCGAATTTCACGCTTGCGGGCTAACTGCTCAAACCAAGCGTTGTCGTGAGCAGAAACACCGTCAGCTACGAATTTGCGCCATTCGGCACGCTTGGCCGCCTTTTCCTCCCACCTGGTTGGATCTATCTCAAAAGACAGCATGTCCCGTTTCACACTGTCCTTGAATCGAAGTAGTGGTCTACCTACAGGGCGTTTTGCGTGGGCCACTTCAGCTAGGAGTAACTGTCTTGGCAAACGATAGGGTTCCATGCGATACACATGCCCTAGCCACCGCAGTCGTCTTTGACGAAGCAAAGCAGTTATGCTAGGTAACTTAGCAATGCTTAGAACCCTTTCGTTTGTAAGTTTATCTTTCCACGTGAGACCCAAAATATTCCGAAGACAGCGCATGTGAAAATTGTTCAATCTTCGCTCTTGTTTATTATACGACGTCCAGGTCTCTGCCCCATACAAGAGTATTCTCAGTATGCAAGTCCTGTATACACTCATCTTAGTGCTTGCAGTTAGGTGTTTATTGTTCCATACCCTTGCATGGAGCTTTCCGAACATCGTTGACGCCTTGCCGATGCGACTCTCAATCTCAGCGTCGATCGATAGATTGCTACATACCGTTGAACCCAGGTAGCAAAAGGTTTCAACGACCTCCAATGGAGTATCACCTAGCGTAATAACAGGTTTATCAATACATCCTTGGGCCATGACTACTGTCTTCTTTGCATTTATGGACATGGAAAAGTGAGCACATGCATCTGCAAATTTAGATACAATAGTTTGCAGTTCTTGTGGGGACCCAGCGACAAAGGCTGCATCATCTGCAAACAGAAGGCTATCCACGAAAATATCTTTACGGTGACGACGCGACTTGAGCAAGGCCATATTGAATAACTTGCCGTCATCCCTTGTGAAAAGATGTATGCCTTGCTGGTCATCTTGAAAAGCACTATTTAAAAGAAGTGAGAAAAAAATACCAAATAATGTTGGAGCCAAGACGCAGCCCTGACGAACGCCTCTACGCATACAAAATGGGGTTGATGATTGGCCATTATATACTATTGTGCCCTTCATATCCTGATGAAAAGATTTAATGAAAGATAATAGTTTTGGTGGGCATCCTATTCTGTTTAGCACTGTAAATAAGCCCTCTCTGCTCACAGTATCAAAAGCTTTGTTGAGATCGACAAAAGCAATGAAGAGGGGGGTTCTTTGTTCCCTGCATTTTTCTTGGAGTTGTCTCAATGTAAATATCAAGTCAGTAGTAGAACGCTGGGCGCGGAACCCACATTGAGCTTCAGGATAAATGCGGTCAGCGAGTTTTTGTAGCTTCTCTAAGATGACTCGTGCAAATAGCTTGCCTACAATGCTCAGTAGTGATATGCCGCGGTATGAGTTACAGTTGCCGCGATCTCCTTTACCTTTGTACAGGGTGACGATATTGGCGTCACGCATATCCTGTGGTACTTCCCCTTCACGCCAACATTTCACTAATAGGTTGTAACAAAGAGGCATTACGCACCTAACTTTCAACAATTCTGTTGGGATACCGTCATTTCCTGGACTTTTTCCACTCTTCAGCTTATTGATCGCAGTGTGAAACTCCTCAATTGTAAGCAGAGCATCAAGGTCTTCCATTACGGGCAGTTTTGGAATGTTTTCCACAGCTGCGATGTCAACGTCTACAGGACTGGAATATAGTGCAGTGTAGTGTTCCACCCATCGATCGAGTTGCCGTGTTGTATCAGTTATGATAGACCCGTCAGACTCCTTAAGCGGTGCTGTTTTTTTGGGGATAGGACCTATTGCTTTCTTTATACGTGAATACAAACCACTGATATTGCCAGTATGGGAGCAATCTTGTATGCTTTGGCAAAGTTCTGTCCAGTAAGCGTTTGCGAAATATCGGGTGTTACGCTGTAATTCCGCTTTCGCAGCTGTAAGTTTTTCTTTTGTAGAGATTGATGGCATAAGACGGTGGTTTAATGCAGCTGAGTTTTTAGCGGTAAGTAGTGGTTTAAGATGGTCAATATTAGCTTGGAACCAATCGTTTTTGTGGCGTGGAACCATCCCGAATACTTCTATAGCGATGTTTGTTAGAATGTTCTTAATATTTGTCCAGTCTTCTAAAGCTGATGACTCAAGGTTCCAACTTTGTGTAAATTGATCTATTTTTTTGGTAAATTGGGTAGTTAATTCCTCATTATTCAATTTTGATGTATTCAATCGTTTTTTAGCCGGGTGACGAGATTTATAAATTTTCTTTGGTTTGAAACAAACCTTTGAAACTACTATAGAATGATCGGTATCACAATCTGCACTATGAAAAGAACGTGTATGTTTTATATCCCTTAGGTTGTTTTTTTTGGTCAAAATAAGATCTAACTGGTGCCAGTGGCCTGATCTTGGATGTTTCCATGAGACTTTGCGTAACAGTTTGCCTTTAAAGTAGGTGTTGGTAACACATAAACGATTTACAGCACAAAACTCTAGGAGGCGTTGGCCATTTTCATTAATTTTTCCAATGCCGTGGGTGCCTAGGCATTCGGGCCAGGATACACTATCCTGGCCTACACGAGCATTGAAGTCTCCCAGTAATACAACACGATCACCAGCTGGAATTTGTTTTACTATTGTTGTAAGATCTTCGTAAAATAAATCTTTATTTTCGTCAGATGATGTTAAAGTGGGAGCATATACGGACAGTATAGTTACAAAACCAGAAGTGGTAAGCATACGCAGTGACATAATACGTTCTGTAAAGCCTCTAGGTCCCTCAACCGATTTTAAGATGTCATTACGTATTGCAAAACCTACACCATGTTCACGAACTTCGTTGATGTTTTTACCCTTCCAAAAGAAAGTAAAATGTTGTTCACGTATAGAACCCTCGTCAGCAATTCTACATTCCTGAAGAGCTGCTATTGCTATATTCAACTTATGCAATTCGAGATCAATGACTGCAGTCTTGCGCAGGTGGTCGGCGCATATGATGTTTCCACTGTTGTCCGGGAAACCTGTCCTCATTGTGCGGACATTCCATGTCGCTAGCCGCATGGATAAAGTGTTGTGTTTTGTAATATTCTTATTATCGGTTCTTTTCTGAGAAGTAGGTGATGTTATTAACGGTACCGCCTATCTAGCTGTTAGACTAGTACTCCCTTCACACAGAGGGAGTAAGACTGCACCGAGACGGACTAGTACCTTATTGGCTGGGGGCTGCCCAGCTTAAGCGGGCGGTAACTAGTCGCTGGGTCTACGATGGACCCTCCCACTGTCAGGAGTGACCCCTGGCGCCCGTACTGACGCCTATTTGTACGGACTTATAACCGGTCACTGCCACTCCCCGTGTTTTTTCCCACTCAGCATAAGCTGCAGTGGGTGAAGTGGCCTCTCCACGGACGCTACTATGCCTGGGACGGCAGACTTTATGGCAACGTAGGAATGCCCAGATTCTACGTCACCCTCTCGACCTCACTGGCTTGGCCCACAGGAACGACGAGTCGATACGTGCGGAGCCAGGTTGGTTGCAGGTTACTTAACGGATGCACCGACCCGGGTTTTATATAGTTTTCCTTCTTTTCGGATGAAACTGTATGGTATTGGGGAGTTTCATCAGGACTTTACATTCACACTCATACATGCTAGAAGCCCTATCCTCCTCAGATTTAGCCCACGGACCGTCGTGGTTTACCGGGGTGTGGCCGCGGGAGTGGATTACAGTGCATTGCACTGTCCATACCCACTCTACCGCTACTTGGAGCCACTGACGAGGACTGTGGGTGACAACGCATTTAACTTATTTCTGTCTAAAGCATAGTTAAATATTGTATAATGCCTTCACGCCCTATTTCGTAGATATAGTGGTTTTTGCGAATATGTTTACTACTTGTTCACGAGATTCGTAAAATTCAAAGGCTTTGCTGAATTATGTGGTTTCCTCCAAATTTATGTACAATATATATTACGTTATTATTATATTTTTCTATTACATCATATTTTTCTATTTATCTACATATATACAGGGTATATCAAAGCTAGGACCGAAAACGAAGCCAGTGATAGTTATAGTGACTTCAGACACAACGCAACTAAAATACTTGCATAACACGAATGTTTTTTTTATTCCTTTTTCCTTTCATTTAAGTGGTAAATTCATATTTTTTTCTAAAATAATAGTGTACGCCATTTTATTTTAAAAGACGCTATGGTACGCAAGTACGATGATATTTACAACAGTCCAAAAAATATATGTCGCTTTTTTTGCGAATTTTTTAGTTCCACTGTGTTTGTAGTTACTAAAACTACCGCCCGGCTTCGTTTTCGGTGGCAATCTTGATATACTCAATACATATTATGTATAGTCTAGGGACTTCTCATTTCACTTAACCAGCTGCACAATGTAGTATACAGGGTGGACAAGAAAACGGCGCACCTGCCAATATACATTATAGTATATGGTGAAGGCATCTTAATTAAGACGGATTTGCATGGCGCTAGCGAATATTAAGAAAGATGCCGAGAAAAAAAAAACTAACGTTACATATGCTAACCCTTAACACATTACGCTAAGCGGCTAAAGTGATTGAACCTTGCAACTGAACGGTAGACACTCAACAATAAATAAGCAGAGCTCATTATTTACTTATAAGTCGTGCGATTGTATACATAACGCTCAGGGTACATAAAAAAGATATTAAATTAATACTGTCAAGTGTCAACAGTCACATACATGGGTACTAACCCCACACTAAGATACAAATCTTGTGTCGCGGGTATTAGAAAAATAATTATGGTTCATGGAAATTGTCTCGGGGCAGAAACCGAACCCGCGGTCTCTCATTTCACAGGCAGTTCTTACCAACTGCGCCACGGAGGCCGTCGGTGACCCATATGGGCTGGTTAGTTGTCATTAATGACCACTAAAATAGTTAACTGACCTTGTAATGTAAACCGTAATGACCTTGATAGGCAAGGATGGAAGCGCAGGGTCCGCCAAAACCCGCACGAAAACACTGTCACAGTTTGGTAGCACAAATCACTTTTTCTTTTACATTTCACATAACACAAGTTACATCAAAAGCTATCAAATTGGGTAATGTTCAAAGCATAATGAAATTAATAAAATTTACTCAAAATAACTGAAAACGAATTTACAATAATATGCACACGACTAATACATGCACACGCGATCGCAATCCGAATTCAATTAATAAAAAATAAATTATTATTTTGATTTTTGAAAGATAAAGGCCTGTTCACATTAGATACAAAGCTTTCCTATTTGATTTCATAATAATTCATGTGGACAATTAGTATTAGTACTGTATCAGTTCATATACGTGCCACTGCAGGGCACGGGGTCTCCAGTGCAGTAAATTAGTGCTTAGTGTTTATTGATTTCACTAATTTTATCTCACAGAAGTCTCATATGCAAATTCTATGCTATAATGGTAGACGACATTTCTCTAGGTATAAGAATTTAGAAGAAATTTTATCACTTTAAAGTAACATTATTTTCAAAACACATTAAAGTAATGTTAAATACAATAATAAGCAAAAGTAAATAGGCAATTTGTAACTGACTGGATCGGTTGATGACATATTTAAATAATATTATAAGCTCTTGAGCAAGTAAGGACCATTCTATCAGTCCAATAAGATCTTTTTTTTAACGTAACTTTTATATCGGAGTAGGTACTTAATCAAATTAAGTTATATCAAGTGTGTAGTGTGAACACACCTCAAGATGTCGGTCTTCTTTTGCAAAATGCTAAAAGTTACCGACAAAGAAATTGCCGCCTTTCGGCTCGCGCTCACAAAGGGCGGCGGCAACCTCAAAGGAAGAATAATCGAGCCGCGTTGGATCCGACGAAGTACACTATGACCGGCGGCTTCCTTTGACTAATAGGGCCGAATTGGGCCATCATTTTAAAAATCTTATTTTTTATTAATCAGTGTCATCAGATTATTTTTTCAATGAATATTAATTATTTAGAAAATTTAAATGTTATGTAGGTATTACCAAAACTTTTCTAATTATAATTAAATTCGCAATCTTACATGATTTAAGCGATGACCAGTGTGATTTCTTGGTGTCTTTCAGTTTGGATTTGTGACACTAAGGAAAATAATGACAAACAAAATAGTCAATCCATACACGATGCAACTGCACCTAAAGTTATTATGTTGTTAATTTATTGACGCTTAAATCTAAGTACGTCCCTGTTTAACTGATTTGTTTATTTGAAACGAAACAAAAAATATCCTGTTTTGAAATTAGAGAAGGATAAATTATACAGCTAAGAGTTCATGACCTTACCCATGTGTAAACAACGGTTAAAGCGAAGTCTAAGGAAGTTTTGATGCTGTTAAAAATGGTTTTCGTGGTATAATTCGTTAACCGTTCAATTAACGACGAAACGAAAAAATACGTATGTGTTTAAATCTTGTTCTTCATCCATTCCAATCGGTTGTATGCGAAAAAATGGTGATTAAACTTAAAACTTTAAACGGTCATAACTTCAAAACGGATAGGTATTTTCCAAATATTATTTTTTTATTACGATATTAATATTATGCCCTTGCACCCATCTGAGCAAGTGCGCCATTTTTTTGCGCTCCCTGTATACTATAATAACTACAAAGCACAAGACAGGCACTACCTAGTAAAGTTCAATGTTCAAACAAACAAGAAGGTAATACAAGTTTTAGATTTATTCTCAAATTAAATTACTAATAGTGTAAGTTAGTTAACAATTAACAAAGTTTGGTAACATGAGTCGTTTCGAGTTTGGTTTGTGTTCGCTGTTTACTTTCGGGTGACGTTAATTGACAGTAATGTTTCCTACTCATTTTGAGATTGTTGGTTAGTTTCCAGGTGGATTTAGTTTTTTCTAGTTTTAGTTTTTTTCAGAATTGTGGGTTTTCACAGTTTTTACGCGTATAATTTAGGTATGTATTTAAATATGAGTAGCTGTCTCCATGATATCTAATGCTACGGGGTTTTAGTGGCCTATAGACATAGTGTAAGAGCTCTAAGTTACGTAGTCGTAAGTTTATTTTCCAGGTTATATCATCACTATTATGAGATTTTCCCGAGACAAAAAAATTGTGATGAAAATAAGGAAGGCTTGAAGTATACAGGGTATGACAAAAAAAAACTGTCAGGTCCAAGACTGCATTTGGCATTCAATTCTAGTATTTGAAAAATATATATAACAGAGTAAAATATAATTTTTAATATCAATATTACCCTAAAATGTAGCAAAGAATTTAAATTCTGACAACACCGTCTTGGGTGTCGGTGTATTTGAGTGTGTACCGGTGCTTGTGTCGGCTCCTTATAACGCAGCGATCAAACGATGCACCGCCGGTCCATTGATTGATATCCGGCATCTTTGACGACGCCGCTGTTAAAAGCACCGCCGTCACGTCTATGGTGACTATCCCGACCTTGGAAACGTGGTGCCGCACGTTGTTCACAGGCTGTTTGTTACGATCGTGGTTGCCAGCAATGTCATGTAAATCTCCCTATTTCTTTAATTTATTTCATTAATTGTATTTGTTTAAATATTATGCGAAACGGATCTTTTGAATAAAACAAATTCAGACAGGATTTTTTGTCACCATCTATATGATATCGGTTAATAATAAATAAATTATTTTTACTGGGAGTGGTATTTTGCTCACAGCACGGAATATACAGATACAGATGGGAATTAAGGTGTGGTTGAATTAATTACAAAATTAAAAAATTGCGAGACAGGAGATGGACCAAAAAGGGTGACTACTGGGCCAGGTCCACAAGGGAAAAGAAGGAGAGGCAGACCTTTAACAAATTGGGAATTTGAGATCAAAAATATAGCCGGCCCCAACTGGAATAAAGTAGCCCAGGATAGAGAACACTGGATGTTTTTGGAGGAAGCTTTAACCTATTGAGGGGTTCTGCAGAATAATTAATATAGTACTAACATAGAATAAGTAATGTAAAAGATTTAAACAAATAAACTAAAGAACTAACATTAAACCAAACTGTCTTGTTTATTATTATAATCTGCATGAATAAAGGACTTTTTTATTTTTGTTAATTCTTATTTATTTTTTATTTTTATATTCTTCTAGGGAATGTTCACGGTATAAAAATAGCTAAACATAACATAAATGCATATACATACATTATAATCTTCTAGTTACCCTTGCAGCGAAGCTACACTAGTGGACGAGTTCTCAAGTAGGTGGGATGATTAGTCGAGACGACACCTTGTTGAGTAAGCGGAAAGCGGTTGCCAGAAACCCGAGGCTAAAGCCAAGACGCGGCTTTAAAGAGGCTCTCAAATGAGACTCAACATGACGAAATAACATGTTGGCACGTTTGCATTTTAAACCATTGAGTATTTGTGAAGTAAAAATGTTAAAAAATAGATCTTGGTTCGCGTGGATTACATTTAATTTTTATATAATAAATAAAGTATAATGCGATTCAATATTCCTTTAATACCAATAAAATCAAAGCCTGCAAAAATGTCGAGGAAAATTTTTAATGTATATTTTCCGTCTATTAACTTTTATAATGCAACGCTTCATGTATTAAATTAAAAACAAATATTTTGGGAATCCTCCCGGGCCGTGGTTAAGTTTATTTGCGACGATCTATTTTCTATAAAAAAAAATAATAACTTTCTATTACTAAGTTATTGACTATTCCTTTACCGTTTACATATTTTTTTTAGAAATTTTTTTTTTGATATTTTCAATATATTATATTCTTTTTCGTCCACACGTATTTTATACTAAAAATAAAATCTCCCTGTCCGTGCTTAAGTTTATTTGAGTGTCTCTGGAGAAACGTCGTCAATATTTCGTATTCCTCCCAACAGAACGATAAAATTCTTGGAATTTTGCAAATTACTCAAACCGTAAGCCATTATGTTGGACCGGTTTAATCATTGCCCCGCTCGCGTGAAACGGCTTCGGTTATTCGATACTGAATATATTGTATGGAATGGTAATAGTGGGGTTTAAATATTTTATGAGTGATTAGGACTTGCTAAAGTGTGGAGTGTGATATCAATGCGCCATGTTGACGAAGCCGTACGATTTATTCATAAAAATAGTGTAGCTTATATTTTGGCATGATGATATATGATTAAGCTAGCATGATTGTGTAGATTAAAGCCTCTTAATTAATTAATAAAGAGATAAATAATAATCGTGTAGCTTTAAATATCATTAAGTGAATGATATAGCCAGATAAGATAGTCTTGGTGTTTCTTCGCTAATTTTCTATAATTATCTACCAGGATACATTTACAAAACTGCCGTCGTTTAAAATGAATGGAATTTAAGAACGCAAAACAGAGAATTTCAAAGAAAGAAGGCATTGGATCTCAGATTCCCGCAATCGCCAAACCAACCAAAAAAAAAACAATACTGTCTAATAGCCCCGTGGCGCATTTGGTTAAAAATCGCCTTTGAAACGAGAGGCCACGGCTTAGATCCCTGCACCAGCGCAATTGTTTGTGTGACCCACTAATATTGGTATCGAGTCAGGACGTTTATCTCAGGTCTGGGTGTTTGTGAGACCATAAGGTCTCTCGTTAAACCCGCATTAGGCATGGCCTAACTACTCTCAATCGTACTGTCGATTGTAGAGTAGGCCCGTGCCCTGCAGTAGGACGTATTTGGGCTGATACAGAGTCTCTCGTAGTTACTGATATCCACGACACAAGACTGAATTGATTTTTATGTGGAGTCAGATCAGAACTATGTATGTTACTGTTGGGTGTACTTTAGTCAGTTTTTTACATCACGTAGATTTTTTGCAAAATAATACTACTCGCCTGGTCTACTTATAGTACAAAAATAAAATGTTTAGTCCAAAAATCCATGTAACCCAGTCGCATTTTACTTCTCAAGCCAGTAATTACCGCCACACTGCAGCATAAAAGGTGATATTTTTAAAGCATTTTTGACACATTTTTCCAGTTACTCCGGGAGATTTAATATTTTAAGTTGCCGTGACAGGTGGCAAAAGCATTCACGGCCGAGAGAAAATTGCGCAAGCACTGGAAATTGTTATTTCACTGACCTACTGTTTTGAAGTAAGAGGGGTAGCGCCCGTGCACGGGGGTGAGTTATTGAACCGAAGGGGTTCGATTCCCAGGGGAGGAATTCTCTTTTTTATGTTAAATTAAAAAACGAGCGTATTACCACTTTAAAGGCCGGGAATGCATCTCCATGCCCTACGGCGTTGCATATGTTCATGGGTGGCGGTGATCTCTTACCATCAGGAGAACCGTATACTCGTTTGCCCCCTATGACATTATATATATATATATCCGTGGTAATTGTAAGAAAGGGTTTGAACTTGAGTAGATATATTTGGTGGTCGATGATTCTTATCCGCTCGCTTAGTGACCACCGTATCCAATGGTGGTTAATCTGTTATAGTAACCCACAAGTATGTCCAGAAAAATATCCTAATATTTAGGCAAGAGCATGAAAACCACGTATTTGCACGCCAAAAGACCGTAAACGCTCTATACCCTTGTGTGTTGATTTATAAATTTTATTAGTTCAAGTGTATTGGACCTGAATATGACTAGGATAACAGCCTGCGAAGATCACTTCATTGTCTCGTTAATCGCGAATGATTTCGATATGAGATGTAATCGATATGTGCTATTGCCGATTTTGGATATCAGTATGTATACACGGAATAGAAAATAATGCCTTTTAAAAAGCACCGGAGGTATGTGGTAAATAAATAAATATCAAAATTAAATAGACATTTCACTCATTCGGCTCGGGCTGCTTGTTATGGTTGCAACGTGAAGTAACTAATCGAAAACCCTTCAACAAAAGTAACTATTGTAAAAGTATTAATAAAAATTTTCGAACACAACTATAATTTTTAGACAATCCAGTGTTCGAACTCTATAGAATTATTATATTACTATAGATTTTCCAACAAAACGAATATAACTTTTCATGTAAGCGTTATATTTGTTAAACGCCAACACTGTAATTAAATAAAACTACAAACAAATAGTATACAGTTGACAATAACTATAAAAACACAAACTAGTAAAAGAATAAAATATTTTTTCCGTTCCCGCCAGTTCTGTCGCGCGCAAAACGCGAAACAAAGGCCTATCTTAATTGCAGTCTGCATTATTAAACAATATCATAAAACAAATGCATTTTTTATCTTGTTTCTGCAGTCGCAGTGGCTGAAAGCCTCTCATCTCCTAAAAGACTGCGATGGTGATAGAAAAAAATGTAATCCTTAAAACAAAGAGCTTTCTGGAAACTACTCATTCCTCACATTTCATTTGATATCAATCACGGCTTACAAAGTCTCGGATGCATTCGGCAATGTTCGGGGAACTTCGGAAGCTCAGTTCGCGGCGACTGTACCCCAGTGTAGACGCTCCGCTACGGGCACCGCACGTACCGTAGCGCAGCGTAGCGGTGTAGCGGCGTAGCTACGAAACAATACGATTTATTGGTATCGTGAAGTGTCTGACAATTTGGGTGAAAAGTAATACAAAGTGGAGTTGTTATGGTGACTGTTTAAGGGAGGATCGAAAAGATATTTAGTGATTTGTTTTACCATCTTATGGTGAGTCTTTAATTATTTTTAATGATGGTGACAATAGAAACAGCATTGTAAAAAATTATACAGTATTAAAGTAATTATTTTCTTTTCATTTGGACTTTATTAGTCTAATTTATAGGTCCTGGTTTTTCGAAGATTAATCTCTAGCTATATTATGTTAAGAACAAAATAGTCAATTAAGTTAAAAAAATATAATTAAATAAAAAATATCAACACACATTTTTTTCAATATATATATATATATAGTTATTTATAGTTCCAATTCTAACTTTTACTCGACTTTTGAACTCTTTAGTTTTAAGTAGCACAAAGACGTGAAAGCGAAGGACGCGAATAAATAAAAGGGATACGCGATGAGACGCCAAGAAAAAAATATTTTCACATCTCACTAGACTTAATGTTGTGTTTTATTTTATACGGAATAAAGTGTATTTTTATATTCAATCATAAAAGGAACGGTGAATGTACAACAAAAATCCGAAGACTGTTTGGTAAAAAAAGTAATTAACAGTGTTTTTGTGAATTTATAAAGCAGTGTACGTTACGAATATGTTTATAAATTGGATAAAGAGTTGACAATTATTTAATAAATATTGTTTTTCAGCGTAATGACATGAGCAAAACATAATTTTATATTTATTGCTTTGTTTTTATAAAACATATTACAGGAATAAACGTCATTGTTAGAATATGTTTATTTCACATTATACATTTTCATATAAACTGTTAGATAATTTAATAAAATATCTTACCATAATATTTAAGCATTAATTAGCGAATACCTAATGTCTCAAGATACCGCGGTTACATATTATTACAAACGTTAATATACGCCACATTTCTGTTGGAAATGTTAAGTTACAAAATATCCTTAGGCGATATCTACGTGTCTTTGTTACTACGCGACAATTTATATGTATTTATATTTTTTTTGTGAGAGGTATAACAATTTATAGATCTTAAACTCTTTAAATCGCCGTCCGCCCCGTGACCATGAAAGCTGTAAAGTAATCAAAACGTCGAGAAGTTAAAATATGTAAAAATTAAACCAAATCAGAGATAAAATCCGTAAATAATAGTTTTATTTCACTTAAAATTCCTGGGTAGGTACCACCGTATTGTCTATTATTCCCGTCAAACAGCAGTGTAAATGCACAGTTGTGTTTCGGATTGAAGGACATTATAGCCAGAGCAACTACTGGACATATTGAGACCTAACATCTTATGTCTCAAGATGGCGAGCGCAGTGGAATGCCAAGCATTGCTTTGTTATTAAATTCAAATTGTTGTTTGGTTTTGCTACTGTTTATGAGCGGTCGTATCGCTTACCATCAGGCGAACGGCATGCTCGTCTCGCCATACTGGCAAAAAAAAAACAGTTTATTCTTATTATTCGAATTTATTTTCATGTTTACCAGCAAATAAAGTAATTTAAATATATTTTGGATATTGATTATTCATTATACTTCATCATATTAATCATATTATTTCAACAAACAAAAAAGAAAGACCCTGTTTTTCTTACTAGAAATATAGTATTAGTATAGAATCGATAATATTAAATTAAATATACCGTACTATGTTTTACGTCGAAAATATACCAATGATGGGTAGAAGCATCCAATTTTCGTCAATTTGTATTCTAAACCACCGACTGTTATCCCTTTGTCTGCTACAAATTACGAAACAAAAATGTGTAGACGTTGAAAAAATAATCCTTTTTTCGATACATTTTTCGTGAACGGGATAATCTTGGTACATAATCAAATAATGGCTCGCTTTTATCCGATTGGGGTAAGCAGAGACTTTGGAGTTACACTTTTCCTTATTTTCACTTTCCTTTGCCATGCTTCTATATTTTTTTGTAAAGCGGTAAATTTACCGCAAAATTGTTTTGTGTGTATGTCGTGCAGTGTATGTGACGATTTTCTGTCCAGTCAATCTATATATTAATACGTGATGCAAAAACTTTGGACCCCTTTTTACGAAAATTGCGCGGACGCAGGAGCATAAAATTTGGCACACTTATAGTTTATGTGTAGGAGAAGTGCAGAACGCTAATATTTTTCAATAATAATTATTATAAAGTACATTAAATCAAAAAATAAAACATTACACACACTACCATGCATTTCACACACACATACATACACAAGTATTTGTACACGCATATATAGAGGCACAAAGTTATCTGACCCGGTGAGAGAGTCGCTGTAATCGAATTTGGTGTTGCCATTAAAAATAGATATAGCAATAAAGTGGGTAAAGTAAGATTTTTCAATCCGATCAATAGTGTCGGGAAAATGAGTGGACCAGTTTCATATGCATGTTTTTTCCTTCACAAGATTTCTAACCAATCGCTCCCCCTTAAAGAAGTCAAAACCCTAAAAAGATATCTGTATCAGCCCATACACGTCCCGCTGGAGGGTACGGGCCTCCTCTGTAATCGAGAGTACGATTGAGGGTAGTTAGGCCATATCACAGGCTATATAGTCCGCCGCGCTGGCCTAATGCGGGTTGGTGGACTTACACAGGTACCATAGAAATTCTTATAAATCGCTTTGGTATGCAGGTTTCCTCACGATGTTTTCCTTCACCGTTTTTGTGTGTGTTTATTGACTATCAATACACGCATGACTCCGAAAAGTCAGAGGGGTACTCTGAGATTCGAACCCGCAGCCACCGTGAAATGTGGTTGTGGTCATTGGTGGTCCATTTACCAACAGGCCACCACGCACGTAACGATGAATTTTAGTCTAGGATATGAACTAACATCTATTGTACTAGTACGTACAAAGTTCTGTTTTCGTGGAATTTATTTTGAAAAGCTGACAACACAAACTTGTTAACAGCTACACGATGATACAATTTTTCGAAGGGTATTATTGCTATCTGAAGCCGCTTTTCTTCCTACGTAAAATTTAATACCTGAAGTTTAATATTCCTAGCATCACTTTTTAAAGTTTTCGGCAATTTTCACTAGTTTTAAATAATGCAGGAAAAATAAATACATTGAGTAAACAACTAATGGCCGATATGACAGCGACTGGCAGATAGACTGACATTCTAAATGACGTATTTGTTTCCACTTTTGGCCACCGGGCCAGGTATCTTTGTGGCTCTATAATTTATACTCTGGTGTCAAATTGTTTCTTTTCTTTTTCATTTTGTTCTTCTGACATAGACATATAAAAAAAAGGTTTTATTTGCCTAATGAGGCAATAATATTAATATTAAAAGAGAATATTAATTTTAAATGAGGCAATAATATTAATATTAGGCCTAATATTAAATGTAATATAAAAAAAGATTTTAATAATAATGCATAAAAAGTACATTAAATCAATAAATAAACCAGCATGCATTTGACACACGCATACACAAGTATTTGTACACGTATACATACTCTTTGGTCAAATTGTTTCTTTGGTTTATTATAGACATAGTTGAATGTCAATCAGAAAAAAATTGTTTACTATGGTTTTGTTGAATGTCAAACAGAAAAGATTTATTTGACGAATACTACGTGAAATGCTGAGCGCTTATACAAATTGTGTGGCAGTAAGATACATTTAAATGTACACGGACTATCATTATATGCATAAAGCAAGTTATGTAGCAGCAATCTGCAATAACAACATTCAGGTACAAAAAAACATATAATTTGCTATTGCTGGTTCAAAGTAATTATTGTAGTTTACGATTTAGTAATTGCATATACTTCAGGATAAATAAGTAATTTTGAGAGATACGTCCATTTAAATGTGCACGAATTATCAGAATAACAACATCATCATACAGGTAAAAAAAAAATTTCTTCTTGATTTGGTCGAATTTCGACCACTAGGCGACCACTAGTTTATATTATTTTCTATTGGAGAGAGGAAAAAATTGGAAAACTATATTACGGAGGACCTTCCCCTTGAATTTTATTAAAGATACCTAGCAAAAACAATCATGGCACAAGTAAAAAAAATATATTTTATTCCCTAATATTCATACAGGCTCAACTATTAACTACTTACACCCAAGACAAGATGGAAAGAGGTTTGATAATGCGGTAAGAGACTTTATGTATGCTATAGTCCAACAGTTGGTGTGGAGTTTTTTATCGGACACTTGTATCCATTGTTGGACTTCTTGTCTGATAATAATTATCATCAGTCCATACTTGTCTGCCCCAGTTGCTATCAGTGTCGTTAGTAGTTTCAGTATACAGTCGAAATTATACTAGAATAAATATTGGTTATCAATCATCCAAAATATTCATTATTCATAGACAATTTTAAAATTAATATTAGCTATCGAATGTTTTGTCTTCTCCGCTCAAACTGAATTCCAAAGTTGAAGAAAAAGGAAAAAAGATTCTATAAGTGAAATAGGATTAAAAACTTTCTATAAATAAGGCTGCAAGCATTGAGGGCACATTGGTGTATTAATATAAAAATGAGTTCAATTAGAAAAAATATAGATAGCCATGTCTCAGACATTGTAAACATGTCTTATATCTATGCATCCATATTTTTTAGTATTACAAAACGCAATAAAATGTGTTTTATTTGCTACTTTTTATCCCAAACATCCACTCCACGGAGTATTTTTGGAAGTAAAAGCGGAAATTACCAGAGTTTTTAGTTGCGTTCCACCCATAACACAGCGACATCTTGCGGCAATCTTCATAACGTAATAAAAATATAAGTATCCTCCCGGAGCGAAGTGCTCCTTATTTTATTGCTAAAATACTACTTTGGTGCTTTAAAACCTATATTTCCATACGCGGATGTTTTTCATCATATTTTTCTGTTAATATTATGGCGAAGTGGCTGCATTGCATTTGGTGAATGGTACAATGCTGTTTAGATATATTGGTCTATTAAGAGAATAGGTTTTGACGGTCTAATCTACTGTCTCTGATGGCTCAATTAGTATAAGTTTCGTTTGGAGGAAAAGGTACGAAGACGTATCCAATGATAGCTGCAAAGCTATCTTAATAAAGTACTAATGTGTAAAAAGGTTGTTTCTTTTCGATATTCGCGGTTGTCTGGAAGAAATCATTCATAGCGATAATACCGCACATTGTTCACTTACTTGTAAAGTTATTTTTTCTGTATTAAAATATTGGGTATCTGTAACTATCGTACTGTCTCTCTGTTTATATGATGGTATCGACGTCTGCTTAAAACCATCTCATACCAATGAATAATTCATCAGCATTGAAATCAGGTTCATGGTAGAAAATTATAATTGACTGACCTTCATCTTGGACAGCTGAGTTCTGTAACAATTATAACAAATAACTTTTAATTTATTTCTCATAAAATAATAATTAAAATTTAGAACCTCTCTACCAAGCCTACCTACTCTATAATGTAATATGGACATTATAAATAAATTAAAGCCTTTATAATTTAATTAAACGGTGAGAAATAAGCGAGGCAACTCAATATCTGTTTGTGTAGAACATTAATTAAAACGTGCCAAATGAGATACAAAGCTAATTGCCAAATTTAGTTTACCTTAATTACCTAAAGAGCTTTATGAACTGTAAACTTAACGTTCGTTTTTCATTTATCGATATTTTGTGTCATCTATTGAATTTGTACAAACACATTTGCGTAACAGATTTAACTCTGCATTTATTTTTTTTTAAATCTATATATCTGAATAGTAGTCTATCTCTCACCAGATGCATATACTTTGCCATAATATTTACAGAAAATTATTATGATAATATCCGCATATGGAAATCCAGGTTTTAAAACACCAAAGTAGTATTTTAGCAATAAAAAATAAGAGGTAGAAGTTTGAACCCCGTCTGGGGTTTCGAAGTGATGTGTACTTGTAGTTAATAATTCAGTCGCTCTTACAATACAGGAAGACATCGTGAGGAAATCTGTATCGAAAATAGTCACAATATTGAATATTGTATGAAGTTCTCGTTGGTGAATAGCACTAAGATACGACTCTAACGCTTAGGTCTTGGGATCGGATCGGAAAGTTGTGTCGAGCAAAATAAAATGGATCATTCTATTTATTCAGTATCAGTATCTGTATCAGCCCATATACATCCCACTGCAGGGCACGGGCCTACTCTACAATCGACAGTACGATTGAGAGTGGTTAGGCCATATAGTCCACCACGCTGGCCTAGTGCGGGTTGGCGGACTAACATACCATAGAAATTCTTATAAATCGCTGTGGTATGCAGGTTTCCTCACGATGTTTTCCTTCGCCGTTTTAGTGCGTGGTGATTGACTATTAATATACTCATGACTCCGAAAAGTCAGAGGTGTGCCCTGGGATTCGAACCCGCGACTACCGTGTACATGTATGCAGCCGCGTCTAGCCCGTTTACCAATAGGCCACCACGCACACCAATTCTATTTATTATCAGTCCAGAATTTAAAATTTGTGCTCATTATGACGTTAGGCTCGCCTCCTGACACATTGTGTGGGACGGGTGTGGATAAAGACAAGTGAATATCATGGTAGAATTTTTGCTTACCCCTTCTGTTCTGTGAACAAAGACAGAGTCTTTAACTCTCTCAATACTAGAGAAAAATATAAATGATGTCTACATTTATTTTTACAAACCATAATATTTATTGTTAAAGATAACTTTTTATTATCGTATAATATATGTAGTTTTTGTCCTTGTTTTTTTACCCTATTATTTGTTTAATTGTCCCTGAAATAAAATGACTTCTTTCTCTGAAACTAACCACAATATTTCAAAATTCTCCTTTTATGAAATCTATGAATTTCAGTGTAACCTATACAACAACAGCCATAGTAGAGTTGATAGAGCCGTTGTAGAGTCCTACTCTACAATGTGTGAATCGGCTAAGGACGTGAATTCCTCACTCACGGGGGTCGTAAGAGGCGACCGAGGGATTCCGAGCGATCATCTAATCAGCCCGAGCTTGGTACTCAACCCGTCTGGGTAGGAGCGATACGTATTGAAATTAATTCGCTTTGATAGTATGTATTAAGCCTATGTGTTTCGTAATGTTTTAGTTATGCCTTACACTCGGCTTGAAAAACATGGAGCTATTGGACTCTAGCTAGTTAAAAAAAGGCTGTTAGGTTTAGCAAAATGAATCGTTTAGATTTATAAGAATTGTCCAATTTTTTTGGCGTAAAGAAGATAACGTAATTTCCTAAATATCAGGGTCAGCCCGTACAGAATTACGAGAGCCAAAAAAAGTATTGAAAAATTCAACGCTATTTTTAGTTACACAGAATTTTCAGGCTGTCATAATCATACCACCCCAAGTAACCTATCCACTCAACACGAAAAAAATGAAAGAAGGATCTGTAAAAACGAGGTCAATAGTCGTAAAATGTAAGTAATGTTTGCCAAAGACCAGAGACGTACGGGCATACACGATAAAATGGTCATGTTTTTGTAGTGAAAGGCCTTTGGTAAACGAAAACAAATAATATTTGTTCATGGAAGTCGAGGAGCCGGGCCGACGGATAGCTGTGACCGGAAAATTTTAAATCTCAGATATTGGGCTATGTTAATATTGATTTAAGGTCAGGGTCACTGAATGGGAACTGGAATATTTATTTGGTATTTTTTGGAAGAGGATTGATAAACAAGCATTGTGTTCTCCTGATTGTATAATTGAGGGCTATTTATTTATATATGCTTTATTGTAGACCAAAATAAAAGACGCTTACAAAACACTTAAAAATGAAGGCATGGTTACAATAGACCTTATCACTAGCTGCGGCTATGTTTGTCTCTAAATTTAAACACTACAATTATAGTGAGTATTACAGCCTTAATGTATTGCGTGGGATACTTTTAGGATTTGTGCTCGCGATACAGGTTTCGGATATATGGTAATCTTAGTTGCAAAATAAAACGCAACGTTAAAGTTCCCATTGGTTTTCTTTTGGATGGTGGAACCAGTCCGATCCAGTAATTTTACCACAATTTTGAAGAGCTCAGTTTTACCATGCAGTAATACCAGTTTTTATTGCATGGGTTAGTTGGGGGGTTTGATGGATTCCAACCATATGGATGCAGACTACCTCTCATAATCACAGACAAAAAAGAAAACTCAACGCTCAAGTCCACAATGTTTTTCTTTCGAATTGTGGAAGCAGTTCGATTGTGCCGATCCATTAAATGTACCAAAACTTTGAAGAGCTCAGTTTTACCACTTATAAATACATTCATTTTTGAGAACTTACTACATAGCTGTTACATAATTCATATATTAAGTATGTAGTCAACAGGATACTTAATCTATACAATGTATCAAACGCAACAGTAATTTCTAGTAATGTTATTAATTTTTATTTCTCTGAGGCCTCTCACTGCGAGTTAACGATGGACTCGACACTTCGGCTTAATGCGATCGTGGGCGGCTACCAGCCGGTGTATATTAAGTTACATCGACTGAACTCATTGCTAGTTTATATTTTGATATTATTTCAAAGGCAGTACTTTTTTTAATACTGGGACGACAAAGCGAGAAGAATGCTACTAAAGGTTGACTTTCATTTACTGTATTGGTTTAGAGAAATTTAAATACAATAAACACTAGTAAGAGATGGTTATGTCCCGACGATCAAAAATAATTATGAAGTACTGATCAAAATACGAATTTGTGTGTGTGTGTAGTGTAGTGTGTAGCACCACTGTCTACGCCTTCTGGACAAAACGTGAGTTTAAATATGTATTTATGTATGATTAAAACATTTTATTCTCTATTTTCGGTTAGAAGATTGAACTGGTTAAACCTAACCATCTCTCGGCGATGTAGATTGTCTACCTAAATGAATTGCACGGCGGTAAACACGTGTTGTATAATAATAGGAAAGTTTTCGTGCCAGTAAAAAAAAACACTTTTAAATATGTAACTCAGTTCATATTCTACCAAAGATACGGCTGTGTAATGGAACGGGCATAAAATTATTTTAAATAAACTTTATACTGTAAAAATTATTTGGTTAAAATCGCGAATAATTGCACGTTATTTTCAAAAGTCGTCATTAAACCAAATATTTGTAGACCAAATTTTGATATTATTTTGACTGTTCGACGATTTTCAAGGTTTCCTACAAGACGGAACCCTTATAAAATCACTTGGGTATTTATGTGTCTGAAACCCTTTTCTGAGGGAGGTTGAAGGTACAAGGTTGAAATCAAGTCCCGGGGCCAATAGCTCATGAATCTATAACATATTCTTTTTTCTTAGTAACATTAAGCAAACAAAAATCACTTTTGGTAATTTTGAAATTGCTTAAATAAAAAATGAAATCATTGAAATAAAACCATTATTTACGGATTTTATCGCGAAATTAGCATATTTATTTTTTTACATTTTTTACTTCCCGTCGTTTCGATTACGTTTTATTTCAATGTGTAACAGTCGCGTAAATCTAAGAAATGAAATTATTTTTTGTTCGGACAATGTTGCTTGGACTTAATGTAATAAAAATATATTTAAAGATAACATATTTGCGTATATGCGTTTGTGTTTAGATTATGGCACGGGATTCATCCAAAGTACTAAGGCCAAATTCTACCACGAGCTGCTTAAAGTCTAGATTATTTTTATCGTACCTAAGTCTCATACGTCAGAAAAGACCTCTGTAGATTTTTATATCACGATACAAGACTTGTATCTAAGGATTAGGACTAAGTTTGCAACTTTTAACTGAAACGTGTAGTGGGTTGTTGGTATAGACCAGACACGGCCGCTATATGTTCAAGGTGGTCGCTGATTCAAATCTCAGGGTACACTTCAAACGTTTCGGACTTATGTGTGTATTAATTAATAAATAAAATAAATACATCCCAGAGTTACATACATAGTTCTGACTACACAATAAGATCGAGTCTTGTGTCGTGGGTATCAGAAACTACGAGAAGCTTTTCGTTTTCACAGACAACCAATCAATTATAATGCTATAGCGGTAAAGTAAAACATCGTAAGGAAATCTACCTACCAAAACGATTTGTAAGCAAATAATTATATGGTATGTAAAGTCCTCCAACCCGCACTAGGCTAGCGTGGTGGACTATATAGCCTAAGCCCACTCAATCGTACTCTCAATTGTAGAGGAGGCCCGTGCCCTGCAATGGGACGTAAAAGGGCAGATACAATATGACTGTTGGTTATATTTATTCATAGAGACATCATGTTTCATTTGGAGCTAGTAATTAGTAGCAATATGACGTAACCGCGCTGCTAATGAAGCAATATCGTGTGTAATGAAGACGACCGTCGGTCAATACGTCAATCTGCGAGCAATTAATCCAATAACTGATTACCTGGTGTGGGATTGCTTGCATTTAATATGCTGTTAGTAAGTGGTCTTGTACATTTGTGTAAAGTGAACTTCTTGTGGGTTCAAATTATGATGATAAAATCCCGTCATTTAGTCACGACCTTTTGATAAAATCATACCAAGATTTTAAGACGATTTGGAGAGCTTCATTGATTCATAGTTATAGGTCCTGATCAGGGGAGAGAAGATACATTAATTAATTCATTACTTAAAATTCATATATAAATGTATACAAGGTGAACTTAATGCCTGTGTCATTTTCACCTTTAGGTGATTGAGCAGAAGTTGGTGTATGAATACTTGAGAAAAAGATAAGGAGAAAAACAATTAGATAAACATACACGTAATTATATAATCATAAAACATTTCTTGTAGAAGAGTTTAAAAAAAATACATTACTATTGAAACTAAATAGAATCGATTCCACATTAGATTTAATATCAGGCTGACAGTTGCATGATGGACCTAATATTTGATACAAGTACATTGTTTTTTCTTTGTCGATTTTGAAAAACCAGATAAAGCAAAAGATACGAAAATTGCACAAAATGTGAAAAAAAAGAAAGGTTCCCATAAACTTTCACTTCCAAATGATGATGCGTATGATCTCACAAGGAAATGTAACAGAAAATATGAAACAATATAGAAAATCGCTTGATATGCACAGTTTTGCCTATTACAGCACATCACACGCAACGAATCACTTTCACAGCATATTTTATGACTAGTATTTCTAAATTAGATCGAATAACTACAAAATATCAGAAAATTGCTTAAATTAAGTCCGCCAACCCGCACTAGGCCAGCGTGGTGGACTATATGGCCTAACCACTCTCAATCGTATTCTCGATTGTAGAGTAGGCCCGTGCCCTGCAGTGGGACGTATATGGGCTGATACAGAATATCAAATGTTTTGAACGAGCTATATAAAAGAGCAAAACTAGAGTTTCTTGCCCGTTCTTCTCTAGTAAAAATCGCGTTCCGTACCGGGTGGTAAATAAAAAAAGACTGAATCTAAACGATGTTGCACATTTTAATGGATTAATTATTTTAATTCTCATTTCATTAAAAACTAAATTGTAGTTTTTCATAAACAAATGTTAATTTCACGCATACAAAATTTCTACTACTTTTCCGTAAACATAAAACAAATAAGCACATGCCAAAAACTATTTTGAAATCCAATTAGCAACACCACTCCTTTAACACTTCACATAAATCCCGAAACACGTCAGCGAGAGATACCCGCGCATCGAACACCGGCAATCCAAAAACCATAGGCAAACTTCACCGATTTTTATTAAAATTGAACCGTAGTAAGTGCATTTTTGATCGAAACAAAACCTTTTAGCCTCACCACTTGCCATAAAAGCATTCGCGGCACCAATTTATCCATCGACGTTTTATCTGTTTATTAAACCTTAAAAAGGTTGTTTCAGGCGGCCCCTGCTTTATAAGGAGCAACTACTGGACATATTGAGACTTAACATCTTATGTCTCAGGATGGCGAGCGCAGTGGAATGTTGCTACTGTTTATGAGCCGTCGTATCGCTTACCATCAGGCGAACGGCATGCTCGTCTCGCCATTCACTGCAATAAAAAAAAAAATAAGGAATGTGGTACCAGTTTGCTCGAGTGGAGTACTAATATGAGCCCAATTTGGTGTTAGAGTGCCGAATTTACAGACGCTTGTAGGTTATCTGCGTACTTAAAGAATTTGTGTTTAATTTTGTACGAATTCGGTAACTTGGAACTCTAGAATATTCTATTTTTTTATTGCAATGAATGGCGAGACGGGCAAGCCGTTCGCCTGATGGTAAGTGATACGACCGCTCATAAGCAGTAGCAAAATTCCACTGCGCTCGCCATTCTGAGACATAAGATGTTAAGTCTCAATATATCCAGTAGTTACTCTGGCTACAATGTCCTTCAATGCGAAACACAACAGTGCATTTACACTGCTGTTTGACGGGACAAATAGACATTGCAGTGGTACCTACCCAGGTGACCTCTCACATATGAGAAACCTACCACTAGCAGGTTAGCCTGTACGCCTGTAGGTTATCTGAAATTGTAAAGGATTTGTGGTTATTTTTGTACGGATTTCTTACATTTGACCCTTTTTACAGACCTTTATGATTAAATATTTATTATAATTTAAATATATTGACTTAGGTTGGATATTGTATAAGCAATAATAAGCCAGTCTATTAGAGGGCAGTAGACAAAAATATTTTAAACTTCTATTATTCTATTACAGGCAAGCGAAATGTCGGACGCCCGCCTACAAGGTGGACGGACGATCTGACTAAGGTCGCAGGAAGTCGCTGGATGCAGGCCGCTTCCAACAGGTCATTGTGGAGATCCTTGGGGGAGGCCTATGTTCAGCAGTGGACTTCCTGTGGCTGATATGATGATGATGATGATGATTATTCAACTTCATGATTAATATCGTTGCAGGTTACAGATATTCCCGAAACTAACCGAGCTTCAATGCTCGGTGTCATTAAAATGCATGACTGATGGTCCAAGATCCCAGGGCCCCCAGACGTTACTTATTTTCTCATAAAAAATATAAATGGGATAAAGTAGTGTTAGTACGTACTTTGAATGTGTGCATACCTGCTAGCTTGTGTCGACGGCCAATTCATAGGTACCAGGTGCTAAAGGTAGATAAATACAGTACTGATTTTTCTTAAATTCTCAGTGCTGATTTTTACATATGTTTTAGATAATTTTGTTAAAAATTAATAATAATTATTGCCAGACACTTTCCATCGGCGCTTATCCTTAACAGACGCTTTAAAGCTTCAAAAAAAATAACATATTTTTACTTATAATCTCACTCTTGATTTTTATATATGATATACTTAGGGAACTATTTGAACACCCCTGGTCAGCAACCAGACCAATTGGAGGGGTCAAACATCCCCCCAGACACACATAAAGTGTCGCTATGTGTATGAGCGAATGAAGAGTTCAATCGCAAAAATGTGAAAAACTTTGATGCAAGTAACTTACCACCATGCAAAAGTGAGCTTTTACAGCAGTTTGGACGAGCTAATTACATCACTAGTCTCTGGAAGAATGCCCATTTTTTTTTTATTGCTTTGAATGGCGAGACGAGAATGCCGTTCGCCTGATAGTAAGCGATACGACCGCTCATGAACAGTAGTAGAACCAAACAACACCTTGAATTACAAAGCATTGCTTAGCATTCCACTGCGCTCGCCATCCTGAGACATAAGATGTAAAGTCTCAATATGTCCAGTAGTTCCTCTGACTACAATATCCTTCAATCCGAAACACAACAGTGCATTTAAACTGCTGTTTGACGAGAGAAATAAACATTGCGGTGGTACCCACCCAAGCAGCCTCTCACATATGAGAGACCTACCACCAGTAATATATGAAGAAAATTAGTATTTTTAGTTCTGACAATAATGGGACGTTGGAAGACAATAAATATCATTTTAACTGGTTCGATGGGGACCAATTGCCGAGCTTTGTCAGTGAATCGCTTCAAGAAGCATCAGGTATTATACTTTAACTTTGAATAATTGATATAACCGTGTAACTCTTTGATTCTTAATTATGTTATTTTTGTAACAGAAAATGAAAGTAATAAGGATGATAATGAAGATAGTCAATGCCAACATTGGGTTGATGATGACTTATCAAACTTAGACGATGATGACAGTAAAGATCACGCTGAATTGCAAAATGTTCAAACTACAAATAATCCGAAAGAAGAAAGACATGTATAGCTTTGTGTAATTTTAAGATATATATTTATTGTCTTCCAACGTCCACCCATTATTGTCAGGCCTAAAAATACTAATTTTCTTCCAGAGACTAGTGATGTAATTAGCTCGTCCAAACTGCTGTAAAAGCTCACTTTTGCATGGTGGTAAGTTACTTGCATCAAAGTTTTTCACATTTTTGCGATTGAACTCTTCATTTACGTCACAAACCATATAAGTGTTGATGAAGAGTTGGAGTCGGGCAGCATCTACGTCAATTATTCCGGCCACGTTGTACAGTTCACAAACAAATTTTTGTATAGTGTTAAACACATTTTGCTCTAGTTCTAAGTCACTGAATATCGCCGAGTTTCATAAATGCTATCTGGTACTTTGCATTTTTAAGTAAGAAAGATATCGATAAATAGATATCTCTCGCACACTCAAGCGTATAAATAATGACCTCACGCTCATACACATAGCGACACTTTATGTGTGTCTGGGGGGATGTTTGACCCCTCCAATTGGTCTGGCTGCTGACCAGGGGTGTTCAAATAGTTCACTAAGTATCATATATAAAAATCAAGAGTGAGATTATAAGTAAAAATATGTTATTTTTTTTGAAGCTTTAAAGCGTCTGTTAAGGATAAGCGCCGATGGAAAGTGTCTGGCAATAATTATTATTAATTTTTAACAAAATTATCTAAAACATATGTAAAAATCAGCACTGAGAATTTAAGAAAAATCAGTACTGTATTTATCTACCTTTAGCACCTGGTACCTATGAATTGGCCGTCGACACAAGCTAGCAGGTATGCACACACTCAAAGTACGTACTAACACTACTTTATCCCATTTATATTTTTTATGAGAAAATAAGTAACGTCTGGGGGGCCTGGGATCTTACTCTATGACAAATCACCTTGAAAATAAAAGACACACAAAGAGCTTTGATATTATTGTTCTATTAAACAATTTTTTAGTCGTTGGTGTTTTAACACTGACAAATTCTTTTGGAGTACCTTACCCATGACCCAATATTGTAGGACCTTTGTGCTTATAAAATAATACTTCTATTTTCCAATAAATAAACAAACTACGCGATTTTTGCCCTTCTTCAATAAAAATATAACCAACAAATAATTTGTTATTATTATTTCTGTTTAGCTATGTTGTTGTTAAGTTTGTGTAGAATAAAGATTTAAATAAATAAATAAAATAAATAATTCCAAAAAAGTGCTAAAACTGCAATTCATCAGCAGTCACCATGTTATTCAGAAGCGATACCCGGAACACCCAAAAATGTCCCTCACGCGTCATATCAGATAGATTTAGTTATTTTTTCGGTTCCATGTGTGAATTTCCATCACAATATTCCGGTCACGAACGGGGATTTGTCCAATAGAAATTTCGTCCGCTCTTCTTTATGCAATATTTAATAGTTTTCGGGCTCCAGATATAAATTGTGTTTCATTTTTTATACAGTGATAACAGAATTGAGATGGGTTAGGCCATATAGTCCACGCTGGCCTAGTGGAAGTTAGTGGACTTTACACACTTTAGAAATTGATACAAATCGCTATGGTATTAGGGTTTCCTCGCGGTGTTTTCTATTACTGTTATAGTGTGTGTGTGGTATATATCACTACACGCATTATTTCGAAAGGTCAGAGTTGTGCCCTGGGATTTGAACCCGCGACCACAATGAACATATTGGCAGTCGCGTATAGTTCGGTACCAACATAGATCTCTATTGTATTTCCATATTATTTTTGCATAATTTACTCTCATCACTTTCTTTATTTAAAGCTCCTATGACTAGTTTAGTTTAAAATTAATATTTTTATTCCTGGGTAAAATTATTAATGTGACGTGAACTAACTCGATCAACATTGATTAGTTCCACATATTAGTTTATTGTAAATGTTGTTTTGCGGCTAGATAATAACGCTTACAAATCGTCAATAATTTCTATTGAAGTAATTTATTTCAATATCTATGTGGGCCTCGCGGTTACATATATACAAATAATAATATTTGGTAGTAGGTCTCTCATATGTGAGACGCCGCCTGGGTATATACCACCGCAATGTCTATTTATCTCGCCAAACAGCAGTATTAACACACTGTTGTGTTCTGGTTTGTAAGATATTGTAGCTATATTAACTGCTGGACTTATTGAGACATAATATGTCTCAGGATTGCGAACGCAGTGGAATGCCAAACGTTGCTACTGCCTATGGGCGGTCATATCGCTTACCATCAGCCTTTCATAGCAAAAAAGAAATTTTAATCGGAAATGAGGTTATCCGTCAGAGAACCATGGTATCCACATAGCCAAACGGATTAGCAAGTTGAAGTGGCAGTGGGCCGTCGACAATTGTGGGTGACCGATAATCCTTGGGGAAGACATGTTCTCGAATGGAGACTACGTCTCTAATACTTATTTGGTAATGTAGGACAGGAAAGGACGGAAGGGCTGACAATGATGATGATGACGACATAACATAATCCACAATTTATTTGCTATATATTATGCGAAATAGGCATACATATTTTTACAGAATTTTTGATTTACTGATCTACAAGCCTCAAAGTAGTTATTTTTACTGTGAAAAAACTTATCAGTAAAATACGATAGAACCGCAGCGACAGTTAAAAAGAAACTATCAATTCCCTGTACAATATTGGTTGTAACAATGAAAATGTACCTTGCATAGATTGGTATTGAGTAAGAGGATGCAACTGTCCTAGTTATTTTTTTACACCTGTTTTTACGTTGATGTTGAAAAAGTGTTCATTTCTCGGCTGAGTATTTTTTTTGTTTTTAACCGACTTTAAAAAAGGGGATTATCAATTCGATGTATGTATATACTTTTGTCAGAATTGCACAATTTTATTTGTCAGCTTTTATATTTGTAACCAACTGTGCCCCACTATGTTGCACGTATAGTTCGTAGCGTGATGTTATATGACACATACCTCTAAAAATGTGTTGGCGTATTTCGGTATTTTAGATTTATTAACGTTCACTAAAACGGTGATGGAAAACATCGTGAGGAAACCTGCATACCATAGGGATTTATAAAAAAAAATCTATGGTATATAAGTCCGCCAACCCGCACTAGGCCAGCGTGGTGGACTATATGGCCTAAACACTCTCAATCGTACTGTCGATTGTTGAGGAGGCCCGTGCCCTGCAGTGGGACGTATATGGGCTGATACAGACAGACAGACAGATTTATTAAAAGATTAACGTAATTTCTTTTTTCTCATAATATTAATTTGACAAACAGGTTTAAAGTATTTTTTTTCTACATTCTACATCCCCATATGAGGTGGATTCCAAGCAACATAATACTTTATTTTGTGGCTCATAAAAGGTAGACTTGTGATTTGATGATCAACTAGCAGTCTGAATTCCGACGTTTTATTAGAGACAGTTAAAGCCATCTAAAGGTAGTGACTTTTTAGGAGCGGTCCGATCCGCATCCAGCGATTTTCAGTAACTTAAAAAAATATATATACCCATAAGTCACATACATAGTCCTGACCCAACCGTGACCCAAATTAATTCACACATCAAATGAAATTACAAATAATGAATTTCATTTTAGAATATTTGGCACACTTGAAGAAATGGAAAACGGGAGCCACATAGTACGTTGTGCTATATACTCATAATAATACATGATTTTATTCTCAACACGATACAAATGCGATTGTTTTCCTTTTCCCTTAAAAGGCACATATTTCTACCCATCTACGACTCGACTCCATTCAAAGCAACAATGTACATTTTACGATCTAAAACACTTATTTCCCGTCCCCCTCGCCACTCGTGATCTCGTCAAAACACAAATGTTGCCACTCCATCGCCGGCTTAAAGGAATTGAATTAACCCGTTTAAGTACAACAATGCCGCAATGAAAATGAACTGAAAATTCAAGGTCGTAAATGGCGATATAAAATGAACCGAGGTACAATTGCTGTCTAAGAACGCTATCAGGGGCAATAAAACGAGCCTCATTTTAAAGTTATGTGAAAAGTAATCTAATTTTGTGAATTTTATAGGATTTTCTGATGCAATGGCATTTCGAAGTGGGCAAATTAATGCGTAATGTTCACAGATTGTCGAATATTCATCGAGATTTATTTTACGGCGCAGTTAACTATGGGAAAGTCGTTTAAATAAATCACAGATATTTCGGTAACGTACTGTCATTTGCTTTTTTGTTACAATTTGTTGAATTTCGGTTAATCGTATTCATGTGAATAGCAAAATACATTTTTCTCTTAACAACCTTCAACTATTGATAAATCATATGTGTATATCCCTTCAATTCATAAGAAAGAAAATATGAACTATATTACTTATTAATATTTACAAAAAAAAATGTAAACAGCTGCGCTCTATACTTAACGTGACCATACGTCCCGCTTTAGGCGGGACAGTCCCGCTTTCAGAAAGTCTGTCCCGGTGTCCCCAGCAAGTCCGACATAGTCCCGCTTTTGCAATCAGACCAAAAGAAAGTTTAAAATGTATTTCCCGCTCGTAATGCTTTACCGAACTACTACTGAAACCGTTGGGTCGAATTATTCCAGCACTATTTCTACAATAGAAACTTGTAAAATACTAAAAACTTTTTTATTAGTATTTAATTCCACAGGTGTCCCGCTCTGGCATAAAAAATAAATGGTCACGTTATCTATACTACGAGTATAATTTTAAAAATAAAATAAATACGAATGACTATAAAAAATAAAAATCTTAACAAGCTACATTTCCCGCTCGGCTCCCAACAGTAAGTCAGGCTGTCTCAACGATAACTCAATGTAACCACTTTACCGCCTCTCATATTTCCACATGTGATTTTTCCCGACCCGTAATGAAAAGCTTGTTTCATGAGTTCAGACTTGGCTATATTTTTAAAAGTGGCCAAGTTGATTTATACTGTGAATTTATGGTAACAGTTTACGTTCCGGTTCAAATTGGAGCGGAATGGGGGGAGGCGCGATTTCACAATGTTTATAACGTTCATGCTGACGCGAATACGGTGTACAAGTCATTTTTGCCTTACAAAAGAGCAGCTAGTTGCCTTTGTTATGGAGCAGTGTACTTCAATTTTTTTAATTTATTGTTCTGTGGGACTCATTTCAGAATGTCATTTCATTGTTCTAGTGACTGCGTGAGGGAAAAGTAAGCGTTGAGCTCTGCACAAAACATTTTATGTGATTTTTTCGATTTTACAACGACTGTTGAGGGGCGACAGAGCGTTTGGAGTCATGTGTTACTACAAGCTTCTTCCAACAGATTGCCATGAACATCTTTTGAATAAGTAATTAGAAATGTACAGATATAAAAAACATTGACAGCCTTCGTGGCGCTGTTGGTTAGACGCTGACTGTGAAACGAGAGGCCGCGGGTTCGATCCCCGCAACGCAACAAATGTTTGTGTAATACACAGGGATTTTTTCGGTTCTGGGTGTGTGTAAGACCGTATAGCTTTTGATACTCACGACACAGGACTCCATCTTAGTGTGTATGTGACTGTTGGGTGTATTCATTTTTTATTTAATATAAGTTGCCCACCAGCCCAGCAAAAGTCTAACAATTTTCTGGAAATTTACTAAAAATACTGCAACGCCTCGATACTCCAAAACAAATTTTTCATGCTGCCTAGCTGCGAGCTCGCAAATTCAATGTTCAGTGTGGGCAATGTTTGTGCCCCACGAGTGTTTGGCTCGGCGCGCCGTTGATCATGACTTCTCCTTCCGGTACAGCTACAGAGTATGAACGTGCTAGTAATAAATAACTATGTATTTGGGGGTTTTACGACTATTTTGATTATCTGTAGTTGGTTAACAGTGATGTGAAACAAGGAGTAACGGGTTCACTGTAAATTCCGTATGTAATAATGTTTTTTTTGTATGGAACAGCTGATTTTTTTTTTCTCGCGTTTTCTGGATTGGCTCCATAACAAAAGTTGTGCATTATAATGAGCGTAACATCTCCCGTTCGGCTTTATATACCTTTTATGAGTAGTCTTCTATATTCATTACAAGACATTTATTAATAATGCAAGAAAAACAAGAAACACAAGGCTTTAATATCCTGTGAGTTCATATGAGACCATTGAAATTAAAAATATTTATTAAAAATACCGCATGCATTATTTTATTGAGTATAGGTAACAAAGGGTACTACACAAAGCAGAAAACATCATTCCTGTTTTCATCATAGCTCAAAACATATAGATTGTAAAAATATATGTACAAGTAGGCTAATAATGCAAATTATAATAAAGAGTAACAAAATAATAACACGAAACAGTTTCCACTTGTCTTTATAAATATCGTCTTACCATCAGGTGAACTCGCTCGTTTGCTGGACCTATTCAATAAAACCACACAATACCCAGTTCACAGAAACACCGTTCCACTCTTCAAGAAAATGCTTGGAAAATAAAAAGAACAGCAGTGTTCCCGGAATAGCACTCGCGCGCCATTTTAATATTATCATAGAGTTCTGTACCGTTGAGTTTGTTTATTGAAAGCCAACGGTCGTCTGAGACATCTCCCGATGTTTACACAGCGAGAGCTGTTGTGGAATTATTTGAAATGAAATAGAAATATCTATGATTTTTGTAAAGGAATCAGGAAATATACTGGTGATATTGTTGATGGAATATAAAAGGAATATAAATGCGTAAAATTTTGTATGCTAAGGGTAAATTTAGATTTTTGGTAAATCTTGTGTTTGTGTATTGATGTGATAGGAAGAAATCTAATTGCTTTGCTAAAGTCGATTTTAAAATTGTGGTAAACCATGTGTCGATTTTTATAAATCTAAAACCTCTCAGTACCGATTGTCCCAATTTAAAATCAATGAATGAAGGAATTAATATAATTTTGACAAGTAACTACAAGTGTTAATTAAATTACGTAACAAACTTTAGACATTGACTTTTATAAATTAGTCGTTAATAGAAATTCAGGATAGAAGCTCCCAGTCGGCAAGTTATAGCCGTTGACAAAATTTTCTATCATTATGAAAAATATAAAGCTTTTTCTATATTCTATTTCAACCAATATACGTCACTGCAGGGCACGAACCTCCTCTGCAATCGAGAGTACGATTGAGGGTGATTAGGCCATATAGTCCACCACGCTGGCCTAATGCGTGTCAACCCATATACGTCCCACTGCACGGCTCTGGCCTTCTCTATAATCCAGAGTATGATTACGAGTCTTTGGCTCATAAATAAAAACTTAAACTTTGGCAAAACCTGTGTACTCAGTAGTACCTACAAAGATTTGATGTCATCTGTTAATATCATGGATGATTACAAAGTTAAACAAAGATGAATGTAAGCTCATGTGACTTGAAGAAGTTTTGTATTTGTTATTCAATGTAGATAACAGTAGCCGTAAAAGAAACCTAAATCCTGACAGTTATTTCATACAGAGACATCTCAACAATAATTTAAATAATTCAATTAACTTAACATAAGGATGCTGTTCTGAAATAAAGGTTTAATTTAATATGTTTTCAATCGGAAACGTCAGCTCTCGATGGAATATAAAAATTCTGTTTTTAAGTTTCCACATTTCCCTCACGGTGAATAAATCACTGGCAATATATACGACCTTCGATTACAAAAAGCCTTCGCGACGCAAAGTTCGCGGGATGAAAATAACATCAATTCGTTCCCGCTAAGCTGTTAAAACCGAAAAGCACAATACACGTTTAACAATGTGTAAAACTTTATCCTTTCCAAAACCTTTTGTGGAACGCATTACTGTATTCGGTGGCAAATTGTGGCACCCGAGACTAATTTTGTTTTTGCTGCCATTTAGTTGAGATTCCAATTTTGGATATCGTGTTTGTAGGCAGTTTCATTTTTATTACATTCGTCTTGGGACATCGGCTCGGTTTTTTGTGTCTATTTGTAAATGGCGCTTCTCTGGAGCCATTTTGAAACTGATGAAATTTCGTAAGCGAGAATATCGGGCTATATCGCTTAGTGACTACGTATATTTGCTTAAAATGTGGGTTTTATTTTTTTTGGAATTAGAACAGAATTGTAAGATATTTTAAGATAAGTTGACAACTAAAATACCTCGATTCAATCTTTCTACCGGCTGGAGTTTCCAGATATGTAGCCAACTTTTGACAAAACTGATTGAAAATTTGTATAACGTTAGAAGTGCCTATGTTTAGCATTCGAAATCTTATGACTGAAGTTGATAGGGTAACCTTATGTAGATGACAGACATTGTATACAGTCTGTTTCTAAAGGATGCACTCCTTTAAGCAAGTCACGCAAAATCTTTACTATTCTTGATCCATCCTTTATTCAAGACGTCAAGTGAACGGTTTGCAGCGTTCCATGTTTTCAACATTATTCAGCTCATACATAAGTATGAGTAATTTTATATTCGAAGCATAGTTGTCAGTTGGTAAACGAGCTCGCTTAGTCTTTTGTTCTTTAAACTGTTGAAATTCTTTTGTATTTGATAGTTTTTGTAAAATAGCGTATTATATTGTGTTGTTTTTTTTTTATTCTTCTGAATGGTGCATGGAGTGTGCTATTTGCTTGATGATAAGTGATACGACTGATTATGAACAGTAGCAAAACAAAAACAACTTGAATTAGAAAGCAATACTTGGCATTCCACTACGCTCGCCAATTTTTTTTTTTATTCACTGACCCGGTATAGTGGCTGCATTGCACCTGATGATAAGCGCAAATGCCGCCCAGGCAGAGTATCCATTGGCATCGGACGGCGGTCTCATGCCAATGGAAATAATTATGCCGGCCTGCTAAGGTGCCTCTTCACGCTACGGCGGAAGGACCCAGGATTGTAGGAAGGAGGGAACACGTGAGACGGCAAACAATTCCACTGCCTGACGGTGCGGCACAAAAAAGAATTCGAGAACCGGTTGGTTCGCGCCAGGATGGTGTGGACCGTCAAGCTATGGCTTCGCAAGCCAGCACGCGTGGTTCTGGTAAGGCCTGAACCACGCGTCTGGCCATCCTGAAACATAAGATGTTAAGTCTCAATATTATCTCCAGTAGTTACTGGACAATAGCCTTCGAACCGAAACACAACAGTGCAGTATCACAGCTGTTTAGCGGGAAAAAATGGTAATTGCGGTAAACTCTCACATATAAAAGACCTACCAACAGTTGAAAGTCGATATTTAGCAACGGTTTGTTACGGGATATTACGAGAATATATAAGACGTGTGATAAAATGAAAAATTAAAATATAGTTAACAAGTGGCCCTGTCCAGCTCCGCCGGGTATACTGTAGGAAGCTAATGGTGAAATATTTTTTAAATCGGTGCACTAGTTATAGTGCGTGGTGACCTGTTGGTAAACGGACTAGACGCGGCTGCCTACATTTTCACGGTGGTCGCGGGTTCGAATCCCAGGGCACACCTCCGACTTTTGGGAGTCATGTGTGTATTGATAGTCAATCACCACGCACTAAATCGGTGAAGAAAAACATCGTGAGGAAACTTGCATACCATAGCGATTTATAAGAATTTCTATGGTATGTAAGTCCGTCAACCCGCACTAGGCCAGCGTGGTGGACTATATGGCCTAACCACTCTCAATCGTACTGTCGATTGTAGAGGAGGCCCGTGCCCTGCAGTGGGACGTATATGGGCTGATACAGTACTAGTTACAGATCCTATTCAATTCAAATAAACAATCATATCTTTCCTCTTTACAATATTTGCTTAGATTCGGCTGGAGCTTATATTTTGGTATTGAATATACTGTCAAAAATATAATCTTCCTTGTACTAATCGTCCGCCTTGATCGGACGGCACTGCGCTGGAAATATTATAACAATTAATTTAATTATTTTGACGGCCATTTAGTCTCAGTGTTGTAATTTTATAAATCACCTTTTTTGTAACATGTGAAAAACGCTATGCTTTTGTTTAAATCTGCAAAAGATATTTACCCAAACATAAATCCTTTGTATATTTCAAGCTTTGAGTATATAAATCGTGGACGCCCACATTAAGCAATATCTAGCCGAGTTTGTCAAGGATTTAATGAATGAAGCACAGACTGAGATAGGATGTCAACCACACGGTAATATCAAATTAATATTTAGTTTTACTCTTCAAAGCAAGCGAAGACTTATGCGAAAAATGAAAATAAATTTGTTTATAATAAAGCTAAACAGTTACTATTTTTGGAGGCTTCATTATTTCGCTTCTAGATATATATTTAAAACGGTCTTATTTTCCTTACAAAATTAATTTGTTTTAAGCGAAATTAAACGAGCCGTTATACACTGGAGAACCTGCAAAACATATGATAAATTACGTCTATTAATTTATCTGTTTGTGTTAGAATCTTGAATGGCTTAGTGATTTGTAATGATGATCCAGACTAAGGGAATCATAGACAGAAAGAATATAACCCTAATCGTATTATAACACGTCTTACACTAAGTAAGAATTCTTTAATCAGTCACATCACTAGTCACGGAGCATTATCTCACTCGCTAAACTTACACACTGTTGTGCTTATACTATTGTATTAGCGATTATTTGTATATGCACATGTGATATATGTGTTTATATATTTTTTATTATATGTCAATTTGTAATGTATATATAATTTTGTCTCTATGCAAATTAGAGTATCCTTCTTCTCTCCTTTCTTGAATCTCCATCCAAAGGTTGCCTGGGAGAGATTGCCTTGTGTAATAAGACCGCCGAAGGTACTTATGTTAGTTATTTATATTCTTGTATTTTTCCTGGTTTGTAATAAAGAATATACAAAAATAAACAAATGAGAGCTTCTCAAATCAAGTACAGTCAGCAACATAAGTCGTTACACATTCACGATATTTAGAATTGTCTTATCATCCAAAATAATAATTATTTTCAATTATATGGCACTTCTCGGCATAGATGACTTTACTTGGTTATATTTTACAACTACAGAGTAGTACGTACAAATTTTAATTCATAAAATGGTTATCCAAAATGTGAAGTGTTCACTCACTTATGTGGCTGACTGTACCAAAACACAAGCAAAACAATATCACGACTAAAACAAATTAAAAAAAAAACTGTCGGTTTACGCTACATTTCATTATTCTACATTTATATTTGCCGATTGCTCCTCAAAACCTTTACTACAAGTACTGTGGACAGCTAAGTGCAATGTAGTGCGAGAAACTAAAAAACTAAAGTACGGAAGTGTGAAGAAATTGTGCGCTTATGTAAGAGTGCTTTTTACGGAAGTGTTGCAACTTCAAGACGATAAGGTTTTATGACTCTTGGATTGCTTTTTGTATAATAATTAGCCTTTGTCTTTTTAATATGGCTCAATTTAATGTCTATTTTTCCCGCTAAACAGCAGTGTTAATGCACGGTTTTGTTCCGGTTTGAAGGAAATTGTAGCCTTAACTGCTTTAGTCTTAGTATAGCGAGCACAGTGGAATGCTAAGCATTACTTTGTAATTGATGGAGTTGTTTGGTTTTATTAGACAAAACACTAGAGTTTCTTGCCCGTTTTTCTCTAGTGAAAACCGCTTTCCAAACCGGGTGGTAGATAAAAAAATTACTGAATTTAAACGATGTTGAACATTTTATTGGATTCAATAAATTATTTTCATTTCATTTCAATACTACTGTTCATCAGCGGTCTTATTGCTAACCGTAAGTTGAGTGGTATGCTCGTCTCGTGATTGTATAAAGTAAAAAAACTCAGTGTTTTTTTTTTACTAACATGGGAACATGACTACAGAGACCCTTATAGTAAGTGCATTGCAGATTAATGATAAGTATCATACATACATACATACATACATACATACATAAACTCACGCCTTGTTCCCAGAAGGGGTAGGCAGAGGTGCCAGGGCACCCACATTTCGCCTTGCATGTTCCGTCCCACAATGTGATAGGTGGCGAGCCTATCGCCATATCGGGCACAAATTCCTGACTCTGGGCTGATACTGAATAGAAAAATCCAATATCACGCAATAATATCCAAGATAAGTATCAATAGACGCAAAATAGCTATTAACGAAAAGTACAGAGGCCTGTTTAACGGAAACAAATAAATAGACAGTCTCGGTGCGGGAATCGAACCCACAGCCCCTCGTTTCACGGCCAGCGTCTAAACTGCTGCGCCACAGAGGCTGTCAATTATGGGCTGATACAGTACATTATATTTTCAGTGAGTTCAGTTCAATACAGTAAAGCCATTACTCAAGTTATTGATACGTCGGACTTTAGCTCCAGTTACTAATTAATACTGGCGTGTAGCTCCGGGCTTCGTTACACGGATTCCCAACATTAGTTATTTAAACTCCGCCTTGTTACGTTTAGGGAACAAGATACACACAACTTTGTGATAAAACTCCGGAAAATTGGCTTTGAGTTTTTGGAAAATTGTTATTTAAATTGGTGTGGATTTGGATATTGACACAGTGGAGTGGAGATTACGATTCTGATTTCGATTTAAAATTCAATATAAATTTTATAATAAATATTCCGTTTCCGAATATCATAATATTAAAATAAGTTATTACTACCGAAAAACAGCTTTATAAGTAAATAAATAATCATACATATTTTTACGTTTTAATATTCATGCGTTCATTCATACGTTTTAACATTCAGTGGGTGGTGGCCTGTTGGTAAACGGACTAGACGCGACTGCCAAGTGCCAACATGTTCACGGTGGTCGCGGGTTCGAATCCCAGGGCACACCTCTGACTTTTTGGATTCATGTGTGTATTGATAGTCAATCACCACGCACTAAAACGGTGAAGGAAAACATCGTGAGGAAACCTGCATACCATAGCGATTTATAAAAAAAAATATCTATAGTATGTAAGTCCGCCAACCCGGACTAGGCCAGCGTGGTGGACTATATGGCCTAACCACTCTTAATCGTACTGTCGATTGTAGAGGAGGCCCGTGCCCTGCAGTGGGACGTATATGGGCTGATACAGAATATTCATGCACTTCTTTATTCATTGAAGTCTAAAAAAGAACAATAAAAAAATCATCATATTATGTACATTATGCGTAAGCGCATGTCCTTATCTTTAACAAGGTCGAGGTTCTAACCTAGAGTATCCGGTGGAACGAAATGATTATCTTTCGTCTATTGACATAATTCTGCAATCTCACAATGTCTTGTTTGTTTACCATGCCAGGCTTTCCACCAAAATATATAACTTTGATATAGTATCTGTATCAGTCCATATACGTCCCACTGCAGGGCACGGGCCTACTCTACAATCGACGGTACGATTGAGAGTAGTTAGGCCATATAGTCCACCACGCTGGCCTAGTGCGGTAGGCGGACTTACATACCATACATTTTTTTATAAATCGCTATGGTATGCAGGTTTCCTCACGATGTTTTCCTTCACCGTTTTAGTAAAATTTGATATAGATGTAAGGAAATTGGTAATTCCCTTTAAGATATTAACCATAGCCATCTTCAACCCTCTTCACTCCCGGGCTTCAGGAAATTACCCTATGATCCCAAATTTACAGTAACACAAAAATATTTGTCTCCAAGATATCAAATGAAACATTAATTATGCGAAATTCACGCTGCGGTGATAAATTGAAGTAACCCCACGGCCGGGGGACGTCGGAAATCTTGTCACATCAATCAAAATCATTCGCGAAACGCTTTTCATCGGTATAAATGAGGTATTAATAAATTTAAAGGTATATCACTTGCAGAAGTTGGGGTTTTTTCTGGGTTTCTTTGAAGTGGAGACGGGTTTTTTGATGAAATAATTTTGCTGGGTTTGAGTTTTTAGTTTTGATGGATTTATGAACGGTTTAAGTGATATTGTAAATCGGATATTGAATATTTGATGGAAGAAATGATGAAGGAAATATTGAAATAGTATAATCCTGTTTAAAAATAAATAAATAACATACAGCTGAATTGAGAACCTCCTCTTTTTTTTGAAGTCGATTAAAAAAGGCTGAGACATAACAAAGAGCGGAATTTCAAGAACACGGCACATACATATAGCTTTTTTTAATATTACGTAATATTAATTTGAATTATCACTTTCTTTAACGGTGAAGGAAAACATCGCGACAAAACCTACATATCAAAGTAAATCAAATCATAATTTATTGCAGAACAGAATATTTCACAGGATCTTAGTGGTACAATTAAACAAAATTAACTTATAATTATTATAGAGGAGGTCGTAATTCAGCCACTGCTGAATGTAGGCAACTGTGTTTTGATTTGAGTCATACCATGTATTTTACATCAGAAGATGTAAAGAATGTTTCTGAAAAGATTTATGTTGACATTTACAGTGGCAAATACGGTTACATACACCGCTAAAAATAGGTTTTATTCCTTTGAATGTTCACCAACGAAATAATATTTGTACATTGAAATGTAATTTTCTTTCTGGATAAGGAATACCCACGAAACATTGACGTTAAATTATTATATTTGAATACATACTGGTAGCTTTCGTAATCATAATGTTTATTACACCATATCGTCCTACCTTAGCATCTTTAATAATAAGTATTCTTTTGTATTTCAAAATATGGTCGATAAGAATTTTTTAAAACATATGTAATTTAAAAAAATATATTTATTGAACCCATAGAATATATTATATCACACATTATTTAGATTCAGACACTTTTTCCTTTAATTCACTACCACCGGTTAATGAATTATCTTTTTTATTTCAAAATATGGATGTAAGAACATTGAAAAAAAAAAAAAACATTTATGTAAATGAAAATGAAAATATTAATGAACCCATAAAATGTCATACATCATTTACCTTCAGGCTGTTTTCGCCAGAGTAGAACGGGTAAGAAAGTCTAGAGTTGTTCTTTTCAAAACACGCTAACAATACAGTGATGATATTTTAGTCGTAGCTTAGTTTAATCCAGAGCAGTTCATGTACCCATAGTTTTTTCTAATCAGCACCTATTATAAAAATACTGAGGCGGCGTATAATGTTATACAATACTAGAACTCTTTATTGTAACCAACAAGGAAATAGAATAATTAAAAAAAAATACAAATGACAATAGTGTTACAATGGGCGGTCTTGTCGCATAAAGCAATATCTGCCAGACAATCGTGGGATAGACAGTATAGAGAATAATGTTAGATAGTGGCTATACGTCTGCGATCAAATATATACTAGATGCAGGGTCCGGAACAAAGTCACACGTCAAAAGTGGCCAAGGTTCCTAATACTTATACATACATTGGGATTTCGCACTACAAGATGTAGCAAAAAGTCTTCAATTATAATCAATTTCAGGTAACAATAAACCTTATTCCAATAATAAAAGATTTGTTATGTTTCGGTCCATATTAAAATCAGATAGGAGCACACGATTATTTGGGCTCTTATTTCTCTTGCCGTTGTTAGGCCGTTACTTATAATCTAGTTTATGTTCGATCGAAGCTATATGTGGTTTTTATAATTTTTCTTCACTAGGGCTTTCAGGTTTTCTGTCTACCTTCCGAACATTGCGGGTCTTAAGAAAATGTATTGCCATCTCAAGAAACACAATCAGCTTTTGTTTTTACCTTTGACTATTCCTCCATAAACATACTCGTACATGACACAAGGTTTTACTAATTACCACGTACATCCATTATGCTAACAAAACTGTTTGCATCTTTGACTAATGCGAAGAAACGCCACTGAGGTTAATTAGACTTTGTTCTAGGATCAATAAAATTCGGATCCCTGTTATTTTTTATAAAAATAATTAATCCTATAAATATTATTGTAGATTTTCTAGAAGCGTTTGTCGTGGAACAGTGAAAATGTTTTGTTTTCAAATTTCCTGGCAGGAGTGAACTTTAGTTGGGCACTTTACGCTGTGTCGAGCAAATTGCCACTTGAGAAGATGACGTCGGGGACTAACTACAGGTTTCATAAAATGAGGAAAAATAAACTATGGAATACTCTTGGCCCGTGAACAATGAAGTGGTTGTGTATCTTAACACTTGCGCTGTAGTGGCTGAGTTGTAATGGAACACTATTTATATAATCTAGTAGATTGTAAAAAAATATATTGAATAAAAAAAAGAAATATTTTTTTTTGCTTCATGCCTTCTTTGTTTTTTACTTGTCCTCATTTCTAATTTACAACACGACCTTCATGCACGTTGAAAAAATATTCAGTTATATCACGAACAACCTTTAAAGCTGTCATAATTATTTGTGGGAATTAAAATTTAATAGGAATGAAGTTTTAATGTACATTACTTACATGAAAATTCGTTAATTTTTAACCTTAAAGATAATAGCTCTTTCTTCTAACAAAACGATAGCAAAAAATATTGTAACAACGATAAAGAACATTAATATTCAGTCAGAAGATTATCTAATCATAAAAATTCACGGAATAAAAGAACGCAAATATTTTTGACGATTCCGACGACATTCAGAATTCAGTAAAAAAAAAAAACGTTACAAATTCTCGTCACTCACACTTTTTTGAATTATTTCGGAAAATACGAGAATAGGAAATCGCTCACGAACACGAGCAAACGCCTTGAAATAAAACTATTATTTACGGATTTTATCGCGAATTTAGTTTAATTTTTTACTTCCCGACGTTTCAATTACTTTACAGCTTTCGTGGTCACGGGGCGGACTGCAGTCCACCGTCGGGAAGTCAAAAATGTAAAAAAATTAACTAAATTCGCGATAAAATCCGTAAATAATAGTTTTATTTCAATGTGTAACATTCGTGTAAATCTAAGAAACCATTATACGAGCAAACACCCTTCAGAACCTATTATAATTAAAATCTGAACGGCAATCTATTGCTCTCGTGACCCTAAGATTTTAAATATTGTTACATAGATAATTTTACATTTATAGTTCTACAATTTTACTGTCTTTAATATATTTTAAACGACCACGCAACATTAGCTGGCGACGATTTAAGATGGCAATCGGGGTATGAGGTGATGCGTGGGGGAGGGGATGCTCCGTACACTTACACACGTACTGTTTGAGTGCGTATTGACCGCGTTTATAGATTTTGATCCCGCTCATATTGTTCTTTGTGTATTGAATCGACGGCGGTAGCTTTTAAAGCAAAACATAAACAAAAAAATATTTTCTTTCTTACGGTCCTATTAAGTTTTTATAGTCCCCCCTTAATAGTTTTTCTCATATATTTTCAATATGCAGACATCGATCAGTTAAAATTTGTAGATAAAATATTTTGTCATATTGCGTAATATGATGTACTTCATTCATTATTTTTACTCTTATGTCATTGTGTTGCAAAAATCATGTCGATGTAAACTTGGAAACTGATACATCAGTAGGAATTACCATGCCTACCTGTCGCATACATTACTTACAAGTTACACATGTTACTTGGTAGCAGAAATAGATATAGCAGTTGTACTTACCCTAACACCCTCTCGCATGAATTGAGTACCTAGAAAAATTTAAATTAAATACATAAGCTGAATTACAATACTACTTCGTTGGCACAGATGTAGTGCAGTAAGATTACAACGCTGAGATCTTGGAATCCTAGGTCGTGCAACTGAATTTTTCGATTCATTATCAGCCTAGAGTAAAGAATTTGTGCCCAATATGACGATAGGCTCGCCCCCTTCGACATTGTGGGGTAGAAAACACAAAGGGAAATGAGGGTGTCCTTGTAGCACCTCTGCCTACCCGTTCTGGGGAAAAGGCGTGAGTTAATGTATGTATGGTATTTATGTATCTATATACTTCTCTCTTTACCTATTACATACAGTTGAAATGAAAAGTTTTACAAATGATTATAATAAAACTGAAGAAACCTCGCACTTAACATATCACATCATCATTACGTAAAGCACACTACCTGCGAATGAATTTGGCGAAATAGAATAAGGCGCGAAAAGGATGAATTTCGCACATCACATTTCAAAGTAGGTATCTATTCAAGCTAGTATGGAAATTTGATGGAGACGTATCGCACTCGCTCAACTGGCACCGTTCTCTACACTTCGTTTCGTATTCGCTTCCTTATTTCTTATTTGATGCTTTTTGTGGGAGAAAACAATGGCATCCATTTGGAGCATTCCGCATTAAGGAGATTCAGAGTAGTGCTTCTGAATTCAGTTAGATGTGTATTGTTTGTACGCGTTTACAGAACGTATGTGGGCTTCCCTCTGATATTGTATTAACTGAAAGGAATTGCGATGAGTGAATTTACTGGTCTTTTTTCCAAGTTTCGTGGCTTTTGTATACTTTTATGGGTAATGCTATTTCTAGAATATCTCTTTCTGTGTAACATAATGTTATTAGTTTTGAAAAGAGAAATATATTTTAGGCGGTGAAACTTTTTGATGCACACAGTGCTGTAATGGTAAATAAATAAATAAATAAATAACACCCAACAGTCACATACATAGTTCTGACCCTACACTAAGATCGAGTCTTGTGTCGTGGGTATCAGGAACTACGAGAGACTTTTCGGTCTCACAAACACTCAGACCCGAAAGAAATATATTTTGTGGGCCGCACAACATTGCTCTCGGTGCGGGGATCGAACCCGCGGCCTCTCGTTTCACAGGCGGCGTCTAACCGCCTGCGCTACGGAGGCTATGATGAAGGAACACATCGTCTGAAAACCTGCATATCAAAGAATTATAAATGTGTCCAAAATGCAGCAAATGTACTGTTAGCGTTGTTAGGTTACCGTGATAGACTAGAAGGGTTAATGGAGAAAAATATATAGAAAGGGTTGATTTAGGGCAGGCACCTGGTCGTAAAATTTTAAGCGAAATAATTTGCCTTTGCCTCGGTGACGTAGTAGGGTTGGTCCCAGATGGGGTAGGAGAGGTGTAATCCGGACACGCACATTTCGCCTTTGTATGTTGCATCCCGCGATATGAAGGCTCGTCCCCTAATTCCTGACTCCGGGCTGATAATGAATAGAAAAATCCGATATCGCCTTTTCCGTCAGGGATTCGAACCATCAGCTCTGTATTCGTATAGCAGAATTACGTCACAAAAGAAAGAAACTTACCAACGCGAATAAAACCACAAGTACAATAATGACAAGAACTGCTCAGTCACCTTCTGTTCAAAATTCAGAAGGAACAGTCCATATTTCATTTTCGTCCGAGTGTTGAATGCGAAATGAGTGGAGCAGTATGAATACTAAATAGCAAACAGTTTATATTGTTAATCGTGCAAACAAGAACTTTCAGTTTGTACTGGCTTACATTATTGTGCCGCGAAGTGCGGCGTGGATTGATCAGCTTTGTAATAGTTTTAGCTCAGTTTATTTTGTATCTGTTTGATATTATAACATAATATTATGTGTATAAAAAATGCCTCGTTGATGCATTTGTATTAAAATCCGATTACAATGCTGAGGTTTTGGGTTCGAATTTCGAATCGGGCAAAGTGATATTGGATATATATATTCGTAACCTACAGTTTAAGAAAGAGCCTGATATGAGGTGTGCTAATCTCCCTTCCCTATTGTGAGAGGGAGCTGATAATGCGAGATGTAGGTGTTTTGGTATCACCTCTGCCTTCCCTTTTCTCGGGAAAAACATGAGTTTACGTAACGTATATAATGTACAAATGCTCATCACTATAAATTCTATACAAGTGGGTAACAGCAGCATAAATGCACAATTGTGTTCCGGTTTGAAGAACATTGTAGGCAGAGTAACTACTGCACAGATTATGAGACCAGGCATTGCTTTGTAATTCATGGTGTTGCTTGGTTTTTCTACTGTTCATGAGCGTTCGTATCGCTTAATATAAGGCGAATGTCATGCTCGTCTTGCTATTTATCAAAATTAAAAAGTGGATTGTCTCAATAATTTGCGAACGTATTAAAACGAAATAAATCAACAGGGTTAAACAGAAAGTTTACTGGTGGTAGGTCTCTCATATGTGCGAGGCCATCTGGGTAGGTACCACCGCAATGTCTATTTCTCCCGTGAAACAACACTGCTTAAATGCACTGTTGTGTTTCGGATTGAAGGACATTGTAGCCAGAGCGACTACTGGACATATTGAGACTTAACATCTTATGTCTCAGGATGGCGAGCGCAGTGGAATGTTTCTACTGTTTATGAGCGGTCGTATCGCTTACCATCAGGCGAACGGCTTGGTCGTCTCGCCATTCACTGAAATAAAAAAAAAACGCGAGATAATTGTATGAGCTAAGATCGTGAGGAAAGGTTTGTGAAAAATGACGAGGTTTGTATAAAATTTTACGTTGATTGCTATCCAGCATTTAAATTATTACCAATTGATAGCCTTCTTAGCGACGTTGGTTAGACGCAAGCAGAGAAACGTGACGCCGCGTATTCGATCGTCGCATCGAGACAATTTTTTTTTTGAGGCCATCACGTTTTTTTTGTAGTTCTTAACGGGACATAAACACAAAAACACCGAAAGATGTTATAAAAATTCAAATAGAACAGATGGCGGTCTTATCGCCTTATGCGATTTCTTACAGACAACCTTTGGATGGATATGAGAAAAGGAACAGAAGAGAGTAATTTATTTTTTTATTTCAATACATGGCGAAACGAGCATGCCGTTCGCCTGATGGTAAGTGATACGACTGCTCATAAACAATAAAACCAATCAACACTTTGAATTACAAAGCAATGCTTAGCATTCCACTGCACTCGCCATCCTTACACATGAGATGTATAAGTCTCAATATGTCTAGTAGTTACTTTGGCTACAATATCCTTCAATCCGAAACACAAAAATGTATTTACACTGCTATTTAGCAGGAGAAATAGATATTGCCGAGGTGTCTATTCAAGCAGCCTCTCTCTTATAAAAGGTTTCTCATGATAAAAGTAGCATAATAAGCCAAACAACAAAGACAAAACAACATTATTTACAAAATACAGCTTCATTTAAATAATGGAATTATTAGTCCAAATATTGACAATGTCTTTAACTCTTTGTTTTACCTATTCAGCTGTCAGTTTCAAGCGTGTTTACGAATCGATAGCAGCTATTAGCTTAAGAGAATTATCTGCTTCGCTTGCCATGGCTTAATTGTATTGTGTAGCAAACACCAGTAAACAATGAACCTAACTGTATTATATTGCAGTGCTATTCGATGTGTGATGTATTGTTCTTAAATGACTTTAAGAAGAAGGTTATGTATTAAATTTGAATCACTATACTTTTCTTTAAAAATAAATCAGTTTTTTTTTTTCAAAGAGTACTGTTTAAATTTGATGTTTTCGTTCTTGTTAAGTATTAATATAGTGAAATTTAAATGACCAACCTTATGGTTAACATTAGGTTCGATTAATGCTCTTTGAAATAAAATAAATGGTATAATTTGTATAGACCTTATCGTTCGTTATTATGACGAAAAAAAAAGAATAAATTATGTAATTTGTATCAGCCTCCTTGATATCCACCAAATAATGAAACTCCAGGCAATGACTCCTTTTCATATTAATAAGCTAAGCTTTATCGGATCATCAAGGTTTCTGTTCTTACTGCAGCTGATGAGAGATAGATAGAGTAAGACACAGAGAGAGGGCCTATGTTCACAGACACTATACCATTACGACAGTAAACATAGTTTACGAATAAGAAAAAAGTACAAGAGTAAAAAGCATTTGATACGCTCGAGACATGACTAAACTTTGCAATGCGATCTCCGAATATATTTGAATGTTTCGTTGTCCCCGTGGTATTCTTAGGCGTTTTACATTAGCTCTGGTTTTGTTTTTTATACCTTTTTTGTACTATAACAGTATAAGAGTAGTAAAGGAAATCTTTTCAAAATAATGCTGTAGTTTTTTTTTATTGCAATGAATAGCGGGACGAGCATGCCGTTTGCCTGCTGGTAAGTGTTATGACTGCTCATAAACAATACAAAAACCATCATCTTAAATTACAAAACAATGCTTGGCATTCCACTGCGCTTGCCATCCTGCGACATACGATGTTGTCTCAATATGTCTAGTAGTTACTCGAGCTACCAAAAAACAACAAAACCCTTTAAAAAATCATTGTCCTTCAACCGAAATATATCAGTGCATTTACACTGCTGTTTGGCTGGAGAAATAGACATTACGGTGATATCAGCCCAGGCGGTCTCTCACATATGAGAGACCCACCACGAATAATTATAATCATCGAAATATATTATTACGATCGTAACAATTTACTGTATGTAACAAATTATATGAAATTGCGTTATTGTAATCCCTTACTGAATTGTGCTGTATCCATGGGCGTAGCCACGGTGGGGCAGGGTGGGGCAAATGCCCCACCCTGCCCCTGGCTCTGGCCTCTAAGGTACCAAACCAAAACTAAAAAAATAATTTATCTAAGTAATTGCCATACTCCCAGAGCCCAAACGGCTGAAGTCAGACACATATTTTTAGATGTAGGATTTCGTTGTGTAGGAAGGTGAACAATAAGAAAATGTTTTGGTCAATTCGAATAATACATAACAGGGTATATCAAGATTGCGATCGAAAACGAAGCCGGGTGCTAGTCTTACGACCGTTCTCAATATCCTATCTATCTTTAACAAGGGGTTAAAATAGCTACCATGACTATATCGGTACAATACTACACTTGATAAAATAAAAATAGACATATATATTTATATAATTTAGCTATCTATAAATATGTGCAAAATGTTCCTGGCTCTTTATCTCTGTTATATAACTGAAACATAAAATGCTAAATATCTAACGAAATCTCTTGTTAAAGATAGATATATTATTGAGAACGGCTCTTAGTGACTATAAACACATAATCCAACAGCCCAGTGATTTCCACAGTGACCTGTTAGAGGCAGCCTGCATCCAGCGACGTCCCGCAACCTTTACTCGGTCGTCTGACCACCTTGTATGTAGACGTCCTACGCTGCGCTTTCCACTACGTGGCCTCCATTCGAGAACTTTTTGGCCCCATCGGCCATCAGTTCTCCGCGCTATGTGCCCCGCCCATTGCCACTTTAACTTACTAATCCGCTGGGCTATGATGTCGGTTACGTTAGTTCTCGTACGGATCTCCTCATTACTGATTCGATCTCGTAGGGTAACCTCATGCATAGCCCTCTCCATAGCTCGTTGAGTGACTTTGAGCTTCCTAATAAGACCATAGTAAGGGGCCACGTCTTGGTGCCGTATCAAACTTGCATTCGAGACAATTTGTGATGACACTCGAAAACAACTTATAGACATGTCTCAGAAACGAGATGGGCCTGTAGTTCTTCCGCAAAGTGTTATCACCTTTTTTGAAGAAAAGTACCACCACGCTCCTGCTCCATGCCTCTGGCGTTGAGCTCTCGAGGAGAACAGAACTGAAGGACTTTCAGTATCGGCGTTCCGCCCGCTTTCAGAAGCTCTAAAGTGATTCCGTTCTCACCCGGCGCCTTGTTGTTCTTAAGTTGCTTTAGGGCCATCTCAATCTCATACAGGCTGATGTCCGGTATATCATCGTTGTAGTGTTGGATCAATTCAGTTCTCGGGTCTTCGGCCGAGCTGACAGTACGTTCGGCAACCGAAGTGTTAAGCTGTCCGTAGAACCTCTCGATCTCCCTTAATACCTCTGCCCTCGTTGAAACTACGCGGCCGCCTTCCGTCTTCAGCCTAGACAACTGGTTTTGCCCAATAGACAAGTCTCTTGCAAACACTTTGGAGCCTCCGTTCCGCTCAATTGTCTCTCTTAAATGCGAACAGTATTGTGAGCGCAGACATTGTGTCGCAAGGACTTCCAGATCCGTCTATTGAACAGCCGGTATGCTACGGCTTCAACGGAAGACGTTCGGCGATGAGACCAAGAGTGTGGATCGAGAGTTTTTGTGGTCTATTTCGACGGCGAGGTCTAAAATACTTCAATCCCACCGTATGTGCTTGCTTCTACAAAACCGTTGTTTAGGTCGTCCACTGGAAGGTTTTCACTTAGACAATCAAAACGATTACTAGTTCAAGTTGAAAGCTCTCGGGGTTTTGGATATGGACGCGAATATGTCGGAGCGTAGACTTCATCTAGCGACGGCTTTCTTAGTGGACATTGGTATTCAATATGCCCCTAACCATTAGGTGATCACTGCCAGTTTTCGCCCTGCTGATCACAGAGACATCACTGATGCGTTTATTCGTCGTTAAGATGAAATCTATCTCGTTTCTCGTAAAACCGTCAGGACTTAGCTAGGTCGATTTCATGTGAGGCGGCTTCTGGAAAAAAGAGATCAACGCAAAGAGTCCCTCTTTCTCCAGAAAGTCGGCCAGCCTCTGACCCCTGGGCTTCCATTCCCTATGCCCAAATTACCCCGCTTTCAACTCTGCATCGCTTCACATGCCCAACTTTGCGTTGAAATACCCCACAACAGCATTGAAGTAGGTTATAGACGTATGCATAGCCAGACTTATGTCCTCATACATCTCCTCTACTTCTTCATCTGAGTGAGTCGAGGTCGGCGCGTATACCTGTATGACCTTCAACGAATATGTTTTTGATATTCTGAGTATAAGGTACACTACCCTGCTTGACACATTTTCTATGGATACGATGTTGTTGATGAGAGACCTGTGGACGAGAAATACGACATCTCCTTGGGAAAGGTAGAAGAGCAGGTTACCAGACTTGTTAGAGGAAAGGAGAGTATGGCCTGTATCAGTGGATACTGCAGTTACGGAAGGGAAGGTTGGGTGGCTGCAGCAGCTCGGGGGCCGAGGTCGTATACTTGTACTTGCACCTATTTTAGGACAGGCCATTACCACTAGATAGGAGAATCCCTAACCACACTATAACCGATGAATATAATAAAATATCCATCCATCCATCCATCAGCCAAAGGAAGTCCACTGCTGAACATAGGCCTCCCCCAATGATTTCCACAGAGACCTGTTGGAGGCAGCCTGCATCCAGCGACGTCCCGCGACCTTTACCAGGTCGTCTGACCACCTTGCGGGTGGACGTCCTACGCTGCGCTTTCCGCTACGTGGCCTCCATTCGAGCACTTTCCGACCCATCGGTCATCAGTTCTCCGCGCTATGTGCCCTGCCCATTACCACTTCAACTTGCTAATCCATTTCTGATTATAATCAAATATAAACACCATGAAAACATTTTTTTTTTGTAATTTTTGAAATATCTGTAACTGGTAAATCCATACTTTTTGCTAAAATAATAATTTAAACCCTAATGTACCACAGCGCCTTTAAAATAAAAGGATGTACATTATTATTTTAGGATAAAACTATATACTTGCCAGCCAAATAGGTCAATAGAAAAAGAAAATAACAAAAACAAAACGTCTCTTTTTTTGCAAAATGTTTAGTTGCATTGCGTCTGAAGTCACTTAAACTACCACCGGACTTCGTTTTCGGTAGCAAACTTGATATAGCTTGTAGATACATGATGCTATAGGGTGTAACCTTTTTGTATGAGAAGAATAACGGGGTTGTGACAACGGGTATAGTTTGCTATTTAAATATTATTTTAGACTTTTGCCCCACCCTGAGCCCATGGCTGGCTACGCCCATGGCTGTATCAGCCTGTTATAAGTGCGTGGTGGCCTGTTGGTAAACGGACTAGACGCGGCTGCCCACATGTTCACGGTGGTCGCGGGTTCGAATCCCAGGGCACATCTCTGACTTTTCGGAGTCATGTGTGCATTGATAATCAATCACCACGCACTAAAACGGTGAAGGAAAACATCGTGAGGAAACCTGCATACCATAGCGATTTATAAGATTTTCTATGGTATGTAAGTCCGCCAACTCGCACTAGGCCAGCGTGGTGGACTATATGGCCTAACCACTCTCAATCGTATGCTCGATTGTAGAGTAGGCCCGTGCCCTGCAGTGGGACATATATGGGCTGATACAGAACAAATTATATGAAATTGTGTTATTGTAATCCCTTACTGAATTGTGCTGTATCAGCCTGTTATGTCCAACTGCATGGGATTCCAGTAGGATTAGACGGGTAAGGCCATATAGTCTACTACGCTGGCCTAGGGCCCTACTATAATCATCCGAACGAACGAACGAACGAAGTTCGAAACTTCGGACAAACGAAGTTTTTTATATGATACGAATGTATAAATATAACGAATAAACGGTGTATATATATATGAATGTATATATACACCGTAACTATAAGTCTATGGTTACGACCATAAATCAATAACGACCATAAGTTTTATGTAGGTACATTCGTATCGTATATAAACTTTGATCATCCGAAGTTTCGAACTTCGTTTCGTTGAATATAGTAGGGCTTTTCATACTATATAAATTCCAACAAAATGGTATGCAGGGTTCCCCAAAATGTTTCCTTTTGCAGTCATAGCGTCTAAAAATCGACTTTAATACATACATACATGATTCCGGAAAGTCAGAGTTGTGCTCTAGGATTTTAAACCGCGACCACCGTGAACATATCGACAGTCGTATTTGATACTTAATCCACGGGCCAACAACTAATTGAAATTAGTAAATTATAGATAAAATATGGAAATTAAATAACTTCTAAAAGTTTAAGTGATAGCAACTGTGCCGAACTGAACTCAATATTACTAATTACTTCTTAGAACTTTTGTAACTACCTTTTACTTGGCTTTGACAGTAATAATTTTTCATTTGGTTTAATTAATGCTATCGTATTTGATGTCTTCTCTCGCTGTGAGTATAAGGCATAATCTGCTGACCTCATTTTCAAGAATAAATAAGAACGAAAAACGATTTATTGACACAACATGGAATGTACAGAAAATTACAAATAAAATATTGACACTAGAAAGAGTAAAAAAAGGGAAAAATAAATATATTTCAACTGCGCTCGCGATCCTGTAGTTATTTTGGCTAAAATGTATTTCAAACCAACACACAACAGTGCATTTACACTGCTCTTTGGCGGGAGAAATAGACATTGCTGTAGTACCTACCCATTGTACCATTGGGTAGTTAGGTAGGTCCTTCAACATGGTATTATTTTTTTATTTACTTGGTCACCAACAATTGTTTACATTAACTTATCACTAACTCTTTTATGCATATTATACTCGTATAATAACTAAGTGTAACAATTACTTATAGGCAGACACAACGTACACCAAATTTAGCAGTAAATTTACTATAAAGATAAATAATTTTGTTTATAACAAAAGATTAATATTAGTTGTAAAATTTAAGAAATCGAAATGATTTCTAAGAATTTTGAAAAAGAACAGTATTAAAGAAAAAATGAATTTAAAATTAAACAGATTGAGCAATATCTCAATTGGACTAACGACGACTGGACGACGATTGGACGATTGGAACCACGACTAATGAATAGAATTTGATAGCTTAGTCAGGGAGTCAGCATGCACATCAATATTATCACTACAGCTATTAATAATTTTGCAAAACTAGCGAAGGGTGAGTTAGAACCTCATAAAGTTTTTCTTTACGGTGGGCAAAGCGGTGGAATTGGTTTTTGATGAAATTTTGAGGGAGCACGTAGCCTAAAAAAAATAGTAGCGCAGGGCAATCAATTTTATTTATCAATTTATTACTAATAAGAACTCTTTTGAGACTACACCTTTTAGTTCACTACTCTGGCCTACTGATATAAATTCAAACTCTAATATAGTTAATAAAGATTTACATATTTTATAAATCCCCAATGTTTATTCAAAGACCTCGTTACATTCATAACTGATTTATAAATTTTCTTTGTACCAGCATTGCCCAATTCTTATCGAATTATACTTTACATACCAAGTTTTAAACTTTGCAGACGGACGAGATTTATTTGCGAAATGAAAATAGTGGTATAATATTGGTTATCTGACCGCCTTGGTAGATTTTTGTATTCATTTTCAGTCAGGAATTTGTACTCGATATGGCGATAGACTCGCCCCCTATCACATCGTGGTACGAAACACAAAAAAAGAATTGGGTATGCTGGTTGATACCAGAAGAACCTCTGCCTACCCCTTCTGGGAAAAAGACGCGAGTTTATGTATGTATCAGTAATTCTTTTGTTCTCAAGTTTTATCAAGTCCACATCTAAAACCTCCCGTTGGGAATGTAGTGGAGTGCTCACAAACAAACTAAAAATGTTGGCACACAGTCCCAGTTCCGTTGTGGCGGGAATCGTCGGAAACTTTGCTCTCTGAATATATTTTAAAGAAATCAATCTGATAGTGAGCTAACGTAATCTCTATTGGTTACAGGATTGTTTTCGTTTTGTTGGAATCTCTTGTTTGCATTTTCAGTCCTTATTTCCTTTCGAGATTTTTAAACGTGTGTTTTTTTCGATTGATCTTGAGGGACTTTATTATATTATTTTGTAAACATCACCAAAGTGTCTTAATTACCTGATGAGTTAAAATATAATGAATTAATATTAATGTATATTTTAAAGTTTTTAATGAGTAGAAATTATATCTATTTACATTTTAAAATCATAAAAATGAACTCTCGCGTCGTTTAATAAGGTCGCAAGACTTGGCACAGGTCTTAACTGACTGACTTTCTCACATGTATTGATAAAATAGTTATCCGCCTTAGGATTTATTTATCCGAGCATAGATATAGAAAATGTTTTGTCTTTTTAAAGTCATTCTTACAATATATTTTGTTGAAAGAACATAAATATTTATTCATACTAAGACCCAGCTAAAACGTTGTCTGGAAAAAATATTGTATACACAAAAAATTATCGAGTAATATTTTAACAAATATTTTCTTCATATACATTCTAAATCATTCTAAATTCCTTGAAGCGTTGACGTCCGAACCTCTTTGTTATCGACAAAGCATCTGTGATAACGTCTAGACAAAAATTAACTTAAAGTAGTTCTATAGCTTTGTCTTAAATACTTTGCCATAAACAATCTTTATAACAATAAATATATAATAATGCAGCATTCTGAAAGAAAATATTCTGTCACTAAGAGACTTTTAAACGTTGTAACCACGTAGTTTATTAACTTCGCATGGCCTCAATAAAAAATACCTCATATATTTTAGCTCCACCCACGCCAACATCAAAATAGAACCTACTAACTAGGTCAAATGAATAATTCTTATTACTCGTATCACACACAAACTCGGTATTAACGTCTGCGCTTTCAAATTTGTTCTCGAGTCTCGTCATTGTTATTGCCCACTTGATTGATGACAGCTCTCGCGTCTGACATAAAAATCTCTATAACCCCCTCCTTCTTCCCCCCAATAGCTTGATTATGGGTGTTAATCTCTTACCAAGAAAGCGTTTTTACTCCCCCGTTTTTTATTGCCGTTGTTTTATTTCGTCCGGTTTTTATTCCAAATTGTAGACACTCGTTACTTAGCAAAATTGAAACGGGATTGTACTCGCTTAATACCTGTCTTTAGGGTCTATTTTAAATAAGCTGTTGGGGATTTTGCGAATGGCAACACCATTTTTCTACTGTGACAGAGTAATGCTTGCAAAATTGTGCTTAAGCCACATTTGTGTAATAATACTAATGCTGGACGTAGGTCTGCGCTAGATACTATACAGAAGTTTTAGGCCTTAGTCTTATTTGGGAGTATCAGACATTAAAATAATGTAAATTCATATAGACAATATAAAATTCCCTAACTGACATAAATATGGTGCTGAGACCGTAGAAGCGTGCTAATTGGTTTTGAATACACAACTTCCAAACATCAAAGATGTATGAAGTGTCTACATACGAGTACAAACGACAGTATTCCCGTTCCTTCAAAATATTACCTTTACAAATCACCGCCTATTCAAATCCGAAGTGCTATACCTAATCCCTATTAAATTTCATGTTATCAAGGGTCAAGAAAGCACCATATACCCGTCCGACACCATAATAGTAACTCCTAATGGCCGACTGAAATTCGGTAATCAATTTCGCCAGAATTTCCACTTAATGCCAAAGGAAAGGTTGAGGTAAGTTGCTGTGGGCGAGCAGAATTAAGGCACTTCGCCCGGGTGCACCGTCAATCAAAGTTACGCTCTAATCGTCTTACTAATATCCTTATGAGTTTCCAACTTGGACCACGCATCTGATGCTAAGTTCTGGGGCCCTACTATATTCATCCGAACGAACGAACGAACGAACGAACGAAGTTCGAAACTTCGGACAAACGAAGTTTTTTATACGATACGAATGTATATATATAACGTACACCGTAACTATAAGTGTATGGTTACGACCATAAATCAATAACGACCATAAGTTTTATGTAGGTACATTAGTATCGTATATAAACTTTGATCATCCGAAGTTTCGAACTTCGTTTCGTTGAATATAGTAGGGCCCTTCGTTCGTTCGTTCGTTCGTTCGATGAATATAGTAGGGCCCATGATATGCTTGCAAAGGGTACGGATTTAAATTATTGAGATGGTTTTCGATAATCTCTTGGGGTATTGAAATTGAAGACTTTGTCCTGGATTTAAATTATTCGGTAAAATTTTGGAAGTTTTTGTGACTCAGGGTGATTTGTATCTTTCACTTGTCATATTGTTATGTGTCATTTTTAAGCATTTCCTTGCTATAAAAACGTAACATATTCAATTATTTTAACACAATTAATCATTTTAGAGTCAATTTCAAAAGTTTATAATGGGTACGTATATTATTATAACATTATGTTTTATATAAATAACCTCAATTGATTGAATGTGTTATTTTACATCATTTACAATTTACATACATAATCATTCATTCTCAAAATATGAACTCTAAAATTAGCTTTTGAACCATGGTTTTATTGACTCTAAATAATAAATTGCTTCAATATGATCATGTTCTAAAATAAAACAGGTATTTGGTATTTTGTGACAAAAATAATACAATATGTCTTGCTTACCCCAATAATGTATTAGTAGTAGGCGGGATGACATGTCGTTACTTAAGTTTAACTTGACATTCTTGGAACTGCAAAGTCAGCATATTCTGTACTATAACGCCCACCGGAGCCCTAAAACTTGAAGGTAAGAAGGTAAATCCCGTGTAAAAGATGTATTAGTGTGGGCGGTTGTTAAAATTAGCGTCAATTTATGGGGACATTAAGGGGTACATTCGAAAAACGGAATGAGAAAATCTATTTCATCAGCTAGTTTACAATTGATGTGATTTGATGGTTTTGGTAACTTGATAGCTACCTATAGGTTAGGTTAAACTCATGATTATCGAGTGTTCTTTTTAGAGATCTTGTGATATTACTTATACTACTTAAATAATGAAATAATTTAGAAGAGAAATATAAACTATATAGTGTGTAAATTTATGTCACTATATAAGAAATTTGAGATTTGATTTTGTCATTCCCTTTAGCTTTAGTTATTAGAATGTAAGTGTTTTGGAATAAGTTTGTAAACTTACATTTATTTTAATAAATACAAATAGTCACAATCCTAAAGCTAGATAATTATTGTATTGTGTTTTGGCTATTGAAAACAGTAATAGTTTATCGATACTTCAACACCCATACTAAACATAAATATTGTAACATAAACATGTATGTCACATGAGAAGCTAACAGCATTTCTCATATTGACTTCTCAACCATTGTCTCAAACGAAATTTCTGAAATGTTTTCATAATATACAAAACACGAATTGGATAATGAAAATATCAATCAATTAATTATTTCACAAAGAGATATTACATCAAATGTCATTTCCCATATTCATTTCTCAACCATTGTTTTAACAGAAATTTCAGAAATGTTTTCATAATAAACATAACACGAATTGGAAAATTGAAATATCAATCAATTAGCACTTGAGAAATTCGCCGGCGTCCCACCTCGGCAACTTTTGGAATAATTTAATATAAAGAGCGCAAGTTTACCTACCGGCGAAGTTATCAAAAAGTTAATCTTTCAAGCTATTACTGTGAGGCGGAGTTTCGTACTTAAACCATAATTTTAATAACGATTCCTGTTTTTGTGCCCATCCCAGAGTTTATACCAAAACTTGTAAATAAAATTAAGTGAGATTTACCGGCAACGAGCCATTGTTCTTCGCTGATACTCGTCCCAAGGGAACCTACCATTTTCCGGGATGAAAAGTGTTATAAAATTATTGGTTGCGTGGACTCAAAGTTAGTAACACAGAGAATGAGATATTTGGTTTCATTTTTATTATGGTCTTCCCTCAAAGGGTAAGCGGGCATGTAGAAGATGGCAGAGATTTGAGTGCTGGGCAAATCATAAAATATGTTGTAATGAATTTGTACATATAGAAGATAGTTTATTCGTTGAATTTAGCACTATGCCAACCTTGTTTTCTTCTTAGGTCTCATTATTTTGCCTAGTATTACTAAATTTTAGCATCCTAGATGGCAAAAATATTTGTTCCAGGTTTGGATATTGTAAATTCTATCCTATTACCTAATATCCACAACAAATTACGTGTTTAAATTTAGGCTGACTGCTTGTATACGACTATATTTTTTTTCTCTTATTATTATCAGGGAAATTAAATTAATTCCCTTTAAATTAAAACTCTTAGAAGACATGCCTTAAACAAAAGATGAAATTAAATATGAGGTTTCTCTTTTGTAAGAAATGTTTGATCGTTTTCGTCGTTCTTTTAATTTAATAATGTTTTCCGCGGAGTTTTACAATTAAGATATAACTTCGGTGTTTCACTGAGGTTCGAATGTTGGTAGTTGATTTATTGTTGTAGGAAATTCTGATTCGGCTAGATTATGACTTATCGGTATGAAACCCATCATAGTGTCAGGCGCAGAGGTAATGGATTTCGGCTCCAGCTTATGAATATCGCGTGGCGGATCAAATTTCAGAGTGTTGTAATTTATATGGTCACGTGGCCCAAAAGTAGTATAAAGTTAACAATATGTTCCTTGGCGTCAATATACCTGGGTCAAGGTCATGTCAAAAAATCCATGATGGCGTCAAGGGAGATGTGAATATTATAACTAGAGACGCGGCAAATGGCCGATGATTGAGTACGATAGCGTACATTGGCACAGGCAGGGATCAGTGTCCGTATCTGTATAGGCCCATATAAGTCCCACTGCAGGGCACGAGCCTCGTTTATATTCGGGAATCCGATTGAAAGGGGTTAGGCTATGTAGTTCACCACGATGGCTCTAGTACGTTTGACAGACTTCACATACCATCGTTTTTTTATTAATCGTTATTATGTGTACGTTTCTCACGATGTTTTCCTTCACTTTTATAGTGCGTGTTGATTGACTAAAAACCATACATGACTCAGAAATTTAGAGCTTTACTTTGGGGTTGGAACTCCCAACCACTGTGACATGTTGGCAGCTGCGTCTAGTCCGTTACCAATCGGCCACGCAATTACGGACGCCAGCAGGGAAAACGCTAGATAAAAACAAAAAATATGAAAAAAGCCCTACAACTACAATACTTAGGTTATTTCCACATCAGATCAAACATCCATCACACAGGCGTGTACACGATTAACTTACAAATGACTACGAAACGAAGTAATGGCCGGCGCGATGATTAATACGTCGATCCGAGATGGGGGCATTGTCTTGATTGATCGCATGCCCGTTGCCTCGCCAGACATTACTTTCCTTGAATATTAAGGTTATCTCCGTGGCGCAGTTGGTTAGAGGCCCACTGTGAAACCAGAGGCCGTTAGTTTGATCCCCGCACTGAGAGAAATGTTTGTGCTGCTCACAAGTGTTTTTCTTGGATCTGGGTGTTTTTGAGACCAAAGTCTCTCGTAGTTCCTGATATCTACCACACAATAATTAATATTAACGTGGGATCTGGACTATGTATGTGGTTGTTGCGTGCATTTATTATATATTCCTATTTATTTTATTTATCTGGTCTTGTAACATAGTTAAAAAAGGGTAATAAGAGTTCAGTGCGTTTAAATGATATTAATTCTCTAATAGTCGCAGTTATTTCTGTTCAAAAATTGCGTCGTGTTATTAAAAACAAAGGTCTATTATTGGCTTTCATTTGGGTCAGGGTTTAAAAATAAATATCTTTAGTTCACACAAAATAAATCCTTTTAATTCGGCAGTAGAACCTGTTGCCTTTGCTTCTGTATATTGCTATACGGTCTGTGTAACTTTAACACAACTTATGGGTGTCGATGACTCTCGCTCTAAATAATTTCGATCCAAGAATAACCTGATCTCAAACCAAGCTGTTGCTCCGTATAAAATTAATGACAAGACATAAGTGAGTTATTTGAAAACGGCTGACTAGGCTTCAACGCGTGTGTACTCAGCATCATCGATCAAAGTCGATACCATGCGCCTTATATTTTACACCATACGCGATATTTAGCTGAAGATCAGACGGCATCTTGATAGGAACGTGATATATTAGGCGAAAAACATGTATTTTAAAAGTCATAAAATACATTTAGGCAATTTAGTACCTTATGGTCGTATCATTGGTTCAGAGGCAGGATGGCTATGCCGTAAAAGATTGGGGTCCAGGATTCGATTGCTCCGCTTTATATTTCTAAAAGAAATTGAAACTAAAAACAGATTACCCGAGCTTTAATATATAAATAATCATAACGAATGTAACTATAGAAAAGATGATAAGTGCAATGAGAATTCAATATAGTTTCTACCTGCAAGAGAAGGTTACAGATATAGTTTAGCTCTCAGTAACAGCTACAATTTGTCAGCTTGTTTAAAACCGACGAAGACCGCCTACATGGTGGGACAACTTGGTCAATATTGCAGGAAGTTGTTGGATGAAGGCCACTTCCAACAGGTCAATGTGGCGATTCTTGGGGGAGGCCTATGTTCAGCACTGGACTTTCTGTGGCTGAAGAGAAGAAGAAGAAGAAGATTCAAAAGCAGGTACTGACTGACAGAATATGATACAGTCGTGCTAGTCACTAATACATAATAAGTTTCTACAATTGCGTATGATAGCTGTCTATAGAGAAGGCGAAACACAAAAAATCTAACATTGGAACACTCAACATTACTGTGATAAACATTAACGCCTTACAATTATTGATACCGCGACAATTCCAAAGTTCAAAGACAAAATATACGAGCGCGGGTCTTTTGTAGTCGAGTAGAGTTAACTCACGCTTTTTTACTATCAACTAACACTAAAATAGTAAGTTCTTCTGTTGTGTTAATGATATATTAACAAACCTAAATATTTCAATTTCATTTGAGTATGTCATAGAAAATGTGTATTTGTATTTTCGAGTTGTTGAATGTAATTTTTTTTAACGTATAACGTACAGTTAGCAACGTAAGTCGCTACACACTTGACATTTTTTGATAACCCTTTTGTGAATTAAAATTTCTAATGAATAGTCTATAGTCGGAAAGTATAATCAAATAAAATCTTCTTTGTCGATAAGTACTAAACGATATTGGGAGTTATTATTATTTTGGATGATAAGACCATTCGAAATTTCATAAATGTGTAGCGACTTATGTTGCTGACTGTACATAATTATAATGTTTGTCGCTATAAGTCTAGAAATAGAAAACGCACATCAATTTTTTACCATGATAAACATTTTTCACCTTACAATTAGCGGGTATCGCAACCTATGTTGCAATCATGTTTACACTCAGATTCAATGCTTTGTCTTGCGCCCCTGTGGAAATATGGGTTAGTGGCAGCTTGCACTGTATAAGAGCACGGGTCCTTTGTGGTCGAGTCGAGCCATCTGACGCATTTTTTCTATCAACTTCACACTTCTAGCGTATTTTTTCTGTTATTAGTGATTACAGAAGTGAAAAAAACACTAAAATAGATTTGGTTATTTTTTTCACGTCAATCGTTCTTAAATTTCTTGTCCTTAAAATAAACATGTTTTGTTTTATTTCTATGCATGGTGAGACGAACATGTCACTCGTCTTGTGGTAAGTGGTACGGACATGGACAGTAACAAAACCAAACAACACCGTGACTTACAAAGAAATGTTTGGCATTCCATTGCGCTCGTCATCCTGAGAAATAAGATGTTAAACCTCATTACTTCCTGTAGTACTCTGGCTATAATTCCATTCAAAGCGATAAACAACAGTGTAATTACGCAGCTGTTTTGTGGCAGAAATAGATATTGTGATGGCCATCTTCCACCTTTTATGTGATTGATGTGATCTCAATGTCATTCCTATTTTGATTATCTGCTTCTGTTAAATTTACAGGTTCATACAATGCTCTCTAGACAATTACTTATAAATAAGAAGTCAATAATTCAAAAACATAAACATCATTACACTTCAAATACTCAAATTTCAAACAACCTCACTTGATTTTATTATCAGAGATATCATTTCACCCAATAAAACACGGAGAAACATAATCAAAAATGTTCGAAGCCTTGAACAAAAAGCCAACAGAACTGTAAGTTTTCTACTTCGGTAAACAACAATTACCGAGCGGACCCGAAGAAAACTCCGAATTCAATGAGAAAATATTTTAGTAGTACATCTTCCTATGGCTGTAGAGAGAGAGAGAGAGAGAGTATCTCTATGATGTAAATACGAAGTTTGTCTAGGTAAAAAGTTGGGGTCTCGGCGGGCCGTGTTCAGTTGTAAATCTAGTTTTTGTGGACCGTAAATAATATTACTGTGTGAAAAAGTTTATTGCTTTCCATACGAGATGTGTGCTCGTTTTCTATGTTCAACACATTTTTTTGTATGATTTATTTGTATGGACTCTATTTTTTTATTCATTATTATTATGTATTATTATATATTATGTATTGACTTTTTTTATTGAATTTGACAGCTTGTGTTATATAATGTTTGTGTATTTTAAAACTGAATATAGGTGCAAAAGTAATCCTTAAGTAAGAATATATAAAAAAAATTATGATTTTTTTAAGTATGGAGAGTGCATAATATACAATTAAGATGTATATGGGGAGGGGAAAGTTAAACGAGGGAGACAATGGTTTCTTATTGGAAATCAAAATATATTTTGAATACATAAGCGATTCCTTAATCGTGCAAAAGAAAACTATAACAAAGGCAAGGAGTGTAAATGCACTGTTATGTTTCGCTATTGAAGAACATTGTAGCCAGAGTAACTACTGGACATATTGAGACTTAACATTATGTCTCAGAATGGCGAGCGCAGTGGAATGCAAAGCATTGCTTTGTAATTCCAGGTGTTGTTTGGTTCTGCTACTGTTTATGAGAGGTCGTATCGCTTACCACCAGGTGAACGGTATGCTCGTCCCGCCATTCATTGCATTATAAAAAAGAGTTCACCTTATTGTTCTGACATTTCACCATTCAACAACTTTCTTTTTCAAAAGCCTCCTTTAATCAGTACACCTGATGGTACATGGTAATTCCCACCGCCGTAATAGAGCACTCCAATGAACGCATTGACTGTGTAGTTCTACCCTCAGGCAATATCACTCATCACAAACACAATAGCAAAGCCGTCACTCCATGTCAATCTGGGAAACAGAGGCCGCGTCGAGCTGGATCGTTCATATCCAATAACACGGTGGCTTTAGTTATTTCATGACATAATACCATTGTTACGCCGCGACAAAATTATATTATTATTATATCTTCAATATATATATATACATAAACTCACGCATTTTTCCCAGAAGGGGTAGTTACTGCAACCAGGACACACACGTTTTGCCATATACATATGTTCCGTCCCATCAAGTGATAGATGGTGAGCCTAGCGAGCCGGACTGATAATGAATAGAAAAATCATCCAATATCAATTTGCCTGACGTCCTGGGACTCGAACCCGAGCCCTCAGCTTTGTGACCGTACCTTATCTTCAAGCTTTAACAAGTGTAATTTTGTCAGTGTTTTATATAAAAGCTGATTTCTTATATATTTTTAAGGTAACTATCAAAACGTGTTTCCTGGATAGTCAGACACTTTCGATAGTTCTTTCATCTTGCCAGACACATTGAATCTGATAACTTCTAAAGCCATCACGATCGAAATTCATAATAGCTGATCTTGTGATGCCTATGTCAGAGGCATGCGCAAACGGAAAATAGAAGCCTCTATATAAAAATAATATTATACGTGGCTAAAGAAGAAGTGCGTGGTGGCCTGGTGGTAAACGGACTAGACGCGACTGCCAACACGTTCACGGTGGTCGCGGGTTCGAATCCCAGGGCACACCTCTGACTTTTCGGAGTCATGTGTGTATTGATAGTCAATCACCACGCACTAAAACGGTGAAGGAAAACATCGTGAGGAAACCTGCATACCATAGCGATTTATAAAAAAATCTATGGTATGCAAGTCCGCCAACCCGCACTAGGCCAGCGTGGTGGACTATATGGCCTAACCACTCTCAACCGTACTGTCGATTGTAGAGGAGGCCCGTGCCCTGCAGTGGGACGTAGATGGGCTGATACAGAAAGAAGAAGATGATGATGATGATGCAGTGGTCACTAGCCAGAAAAGTTATTTTTTTCTAAGTATATTAAAGGTTTACATTAAAAAAAAAACTGGTACGGCATAGTAACTGCACAGCACCTGATGGTAAGCGCAAATGCCGTCCAGACAAAGTACTGAATGGCATCAGATGGCGGTCCCATTCCATTCGATACCATCATGCTGGCCCGAAATCTATCTAGAAGCTTTTAAGAATCGGATTTTCCTTTGTCTAGTCTCTTCTTTTGGAAAATTCTTGCCTGTATATGTTGACCTGCATACAACTATTTGAGTAGTCGTAGTGCATAATACCATGCATATTACAATACGAACAATGCTTGAACTTGTAAACTCAAATATGAAGACTGGAACTCTAGTGTAATAACGGTTCCACAGCCCGAAGGCAACATGTAGTAGAAACTGAAAACAATTTCAATACAAAGACTCTTGTAGTTCAGTTAGGGCGCAACACAAGGCATTTCTTGACTTAGGATTTAAATACTGGGTGTTAAGTTACCACATACCACATATAACCTATAAAGTTACAATTTCATATGGTCTCAATGGAGTCTCAAAAATACTCTTTCTGAAAGGGATTATATCAATCAGGGAGATAATTTATGACACAAAACATTCTGCAACATTGTCAAAATGACACATTGAGCCGACTTCATAAAAGTAAAATCCTACTACGATGAAACAATATCGATGCCATATAACCACATATAACCAACATTCAACCAACATTCACAACTCATAGCTTCATAGACTCCTTAGACAAAAATAAACATCTAGACAAATGTCGAATAAAACTGCGTGTTAAATAATCGTTCTTAGGAGCTGTAAAGCACCGTCACTTAATAAAAGAACTCCTTGGGGAAGTGAAGAAAACGGCTCAATAAGACGGGCCGTCATCTCAGTGTGAAAAAAGCCGTAAAATGTAGGGACGGCATTATATAAATTGCAGGCATCTACCGCCACGACATCTGTGGATTCTAACCGCGTAGTTTTAGCTTTTAAATCGCCTTGAGCGCTAATGGATATGTTTGAGTCTTCATTTTAGGAAAGGAACTGAATTATGTTTTTGTTGAAGTATACATTTTGAGTATGGGGACTATTTATTTATTTAATCTTTTTTACTACATCGAGAAACACTTAAGTTACGAAATGACATAATAATAAAACTACAAGAGGTAACCAAATCACATTAGCTAATTACCTCCAGGCAATCTTTAGATAGATATATATTTATAGAATATATGTATAATTAAATGTTTTTTTATATATTGATGCGATAGATTATATTGCAATCTAAATTATGTGAGATGTTAAATCTACGTGCTCGAAATGACTATACCAATATGTCCAAACACGAATATAAATTACATTTTACTAATGGTGGTTCTATCATATATAAGACTACCTATCCAAAGTATAGTATAGTAGCTATCTAAACCCCCAACAAACAGCACTTTAAATGCACTGTTGTGTTTCCGATTAGAAGGATATTGTAGCCAGAGTAACTACGGGACATAATGAGACGTAACATCTTATGTCTCAGGATGGCGAGCGCAGAGGAATGCCGAGTAAAGCTTTGTACTTTTATTCATGGTGTTGTTTGGTTATCGCTTACCATCAGGCGAGTAGTATGCTCGTTTGGTCACTAGATTAGGTTGTCACCGTCGTGATTGCAATCCAAGGAAAATGTTACCACAAGTTGTAAAACTCTGGATTTTCTTTTATTTGGATAAAAGCAAATATTTCTAATCTTACCGATATTTAAAGGCATCTTCTTGGAGGAGATTGTTATAATTTATGATTCGATAACGTAGTTTTTTGTTGTCTACAGCGTTTCATATTTTTTGCTATTAATTAAAATCTCAAACGAAAGACTTGTACATTTTTTTGTTGTTATAAAACACAGAAAAAGCTCTTCTTTTCGTTGTTCATTTAATATCCAGTGTTTAGTATTTGCATACCAAAAAAATCTTAGTTTAACATTTGCGTAAACTCGGTAATGTAATCAATATTTTCTTAATTTTAGCATTCGATTTCCAGAACACGTTTGGGCTATGAATCATTTATATGGAGATACCATTTGTCATACATTGACTTATCTGGAGTAAAAAGAATGTGTATAAAGAATATCTTCTCTCAAACCTATTGTTAGGATTGGTTCAAATCTCGTATTTGGCGATGGAATACTAAATTCGTGTTCTAAAATTCTAGAGAGATAAATTGGTGAATATTCTTCAAAATCGATTACATAATTTTGCCAAATGACAAACAATTTTTTTCTTTTAAAAAAAATGGTATCTTTTACGATTTTACTACTTTTACTGGTATTATTACTGTATTTTGAGGCAAATATATCATAGTTTTTATAGAAATGAATATTTTTGTTGCAAAAATCAACAGTTACTGCAGAAAATGAATTTCATTCCAAACGAAAGCATACTTTATAATTAATGACATTGAAACACTTCCATTTTAATGAGCGTACCATACAAACAGAAATGTATTTTTCAGTAATAATTATTATTTTAAAATTCACATTTCCTATGAAACGCCCTGATTTTATAGAGAAATATTTACTTCCATTCTGTGTTGCTAGTGCATTTAACATAGCGTTTTGTACTTTTACATGCGCTTTTTTATTTTATTATTTCGCCTCTCAGGATTTTCAAAATTTCTTTTTTACTCGTGTGATTATTCTATTTATATTGTTGATGTCAAAAATTGGAGATGAATGGATGTCTGTTACTCTTTCATGCAAAAACTAACGAACCTGTTGAACAACCTTTTGAATCACTACATAGTATTGTGGAATTATTTTTTTTTATTGCAGTGAATGGCGAGACGAGCATGCCGTTCGCCTGATGGTAAGCGATGCGACCGCTCATGAACAGTAGCAAAACCAAACAACACCTTGAATTATAAAGCAATGCTTAGCATTCCACTGCGCTCGCCATCCTGAGACATAAGATGTTAAGTCTCAATATGTCCAGTAATTACTCTGGCTACAATGTCCTTCAATCCGAAACACAACAGTGCATTTAAACTGCTGTTTGATGGGAGAAATAGACATTGCGGTGGTACCCACCCAGGCAGCCTCTCACATATGAGAGACCTACCACCAGTAATATACATTGAATATACATTAGAATAAAATATACCCTATAATTTAACGAGTGAAGACGGTGCGCGCCACCAGTATAGCATAATTAAGAGACATCATTATCAAAATTCACCGTCTGGTTATAAGACAAAAAGTCTAGAGGCATCGCAAAGAATGCAAAACATTCCAAAGCAACGTGTCAGAAAAGAGCCTCATGCGATTTACTGCATGTTGTTTATTTACAATACACCCTATGTGTAAATGTCCTAGACAGTCTTAGTCTTATTCAGTACTGACAGATTCTTTGCAATTAAGAAGTATTGAGGCTTGAGTTAGACTACTAAAAAGACTTGAAATATTAGCAGTACCGAATGTTTCTTCGATCTCAAAACAATAAAACAAAAAAAAATATATAAATATTTTTCTCGATGCAAGGATCGAATTTTTAAGTTCAAATTCTTCGTCATTACTAGCTGCACCTCAGAGATTATTTATCAAATGTTAATGAGTTAATATTCTCACAAAACGTTATATATTAAACATCAATTTCTCGTGCGAGCAAACCATCCAAATGAGTTTCGCAACTTTTACAACTTGTCCTGTGGATGACTTTTATTCGTCTTAGTGGCACCGTAATTATGTTTAATGACGTCGTTTGTCGTCATTACTATTAGAAACATTGTATTCAGCCGTCATTCTGGTGGTATTTTCGGGTATGACGCGGTATTTTCACGTCTAGAATTGCCAGTGTTATTACTATTGCGTTCACGTATTTTTGTTGAAATTTTGCGCCTAATGGGTGCGTTGGTTTTAAATGTTCTTTAGTTATTTTGCAATGGGATAGTTTTGGCATATCTTTAAATAATAATGTACACATTTAGAAAATAAAATGACCACTATAAAAAATGCAGTAAGCATACAATATTTTTTAAGATTTTGTGATGTATTTTTGGGTAAGTGCAAAAGTATGTTTCATGTCACTATTTTATCATAACACAAGTTTAATTGATATTTACACAGAACCTTTCCAAGAAACACTTACTTCGATTAGCGACCGAAATCATAAGAAAATTACTAATTCTCTAGATATTCGAAAACATTCTATATTTAAGCCAAACCTCAAACCTGCTTCAAATTTTAAAATAACAACTCCTTAATTATGAATATGCATCAGCCCCAGATTGATGAGATTAGTATTCAGTTATGTATGTACATAAAAGAAAAACCTGCATACAATTTACTACGTCGCAACATTATAAGCTGTGAAATGAACAGCTAACAACGCGAGCTCATGAAGATAAAAAACTAATTAACGCGGCCCCATATTTCTTCGGTAAGATTAACACCTCTTTGATAGTAAAAACCTTATTTTATGCCGTGAAGATTATGCTGTACGTGGTAAGTGCAACGTTGGGTAGATAATGTGGATAGAGTACTTAATTAGGCCAGCCTCGGAAATAACGGGTGTAATCTGGCTGATCCCGAAACGTGGTGCTTTTCTAGATTCCTGTGGTTTACAACTTGTATTTATTTGTCTCCAATATATTAACTTGCACTTTTGAGAGTGGTAAGATCATATAGTCCACCACGCTGGCCTAATGCAGTTTGGCGTACTTCACATCCCATAGAAATTCACAAATCGCTATGATATGCAGGGTTCCTCACGATGTTTTCCTTCGCCATTAGTGCGTGGATATTGACAATTGTCAATTAACAAATGACCAAAAAGTCAGATGTATACCCTGGGATTTTAACCCGCAACTACCGTCTGATATTTATTAATTTTAAAAATTCTTTATTTAACTCAAATATTAACAAAAACAATAAACAGTAATAAACATGTACAAATGGCGTTCTTATCGCTCAACAATGACCTACTACCAGAAAAACTGTGATTAAACCGTGTAAACCATACACGGCAAACAAGCGTATGATTAAATCAATGGTTGCACCGAAAGGAAATTGAACTGGGGTCAATCGTGTCGAAACGGCACTGCCAATCAGTTAATTGGACGGAGGTGACATAATACTCGGGATCGACAAAATTTCTACCTTTAGCTCAGATTAAAGCAACAACTGGGAATGATTTGCTGATATTATCAGTCTTAAATATGGCATAGGATTGTTATAAAATATAAACCTATATTAATAAACCATATGAATAGGTAGTCAGAATTATTACTTGTGGTAGGTACAAATATGTCATTGAGATTATTTTCATCCCAAAATATGATAAGAAGCAAGCCTATAGGTAAAGCTACTTTCTAAAATTTCCTCAATCGATAAGTTGATTAAGCGACCACTGAACCTAAAATATTAAACTATTTAAGCAAGTCTATTTAATCCACAAAAACTTTAACCAGAAACAAAATAAAGAGAAGTGAGAAACATATTATTATTTAATCATAATCATCCTTTTTCCTCCACTGCATCTCAAGAGACAAAATATTAAGTGATTCAGGCAGACATTGAGAACAAACTCTTTGTATGTCCTGCCAAAGTAAGCCGAAGATTAATAACCATCGATTTAATTCAAAGCCTTCATATAAAACACAGCAGTGTACACGGCAGAACAATTAGTCACCTATTACCGTCGACGTTGACAAACGACGCGGCGTCTCGATATGTTTGATGTATTGACACTCTGTCTCCAAGATTGTATGGATGATTAATTAAATCCACTAATAACTAACGCAAGTCTATTGTCGAGAAGCTGTTTATGACATCTAAATATTGCTTTGAATAGGAGACGTCTAATGGTTTTTTAGATTTACGCGTATCTAACGCAATGAAATAAAACTATTTTTTACGGATTCTTTTGATTTCCACTTTGAAGTACATGGTAGCAAGAGTAACTACTGTAATTGGGACTTAACATCTTATGTCTCAGCATAGTGAGCGCATTGGAATACCAAGCATTGATTTGTAATTCATGATATTGTTTGGTTTTGCTACTGTCCATGAGCAGTCGTATCACTTATCATCAGGGAAATGGTATTATCATCCCGCCATACATAGCAATAAAAAATCACGGTTTAGGTTAAATTTAAGTATACACTGACGGGATGACTGATACTTTAGTCCTCCCCGTGACCACGAAGGTCTTGACGAAGGCTGTAAAGCAATTAAAACGTGGAAAAGTCAAAAAATGTAAAAAGTAAATGAAATCCGCCATAAAATAGTTTTAATTTTAAAGGGGCGTCAATGAATAGATGGAATGAATTAAAAAAAAGCAAAAGCGACTTTAGTATTCACATGAGTTTTATATAGCGTAATTACATTTTTTTAAAGTATCTCCCACATTTAACAGCATTTGTAGCTAGTTAGCGACATTAACTAAATTGTCATATGATCAAGGTGGCTATTGCGACGCCTCGTTGTCACCCAAAAAAATCTTTTAGTCTAATCAGTGCCTTAGGAAATTATGATTTATAACTACTCAAAGTTATACCTCATTATTTTTGATAATCATGGAGTTGCTGGAGACTGGTAACTGTCGCCCGGCGGTAATAAGTTTTTATTTTGTATCGAGCTAAAAGTAGATTGTAAAATCGGAGTCTCCAGATTCAATTGCCTCGGCGAAACAATTGTTTCTGGGTCCGACAAATATTTGTTTAAAGTCTGTTGTGGAACCCAAAAGCCACTCGTAGACTTTTCTTACAAATAAGTTTAAGATACGAATAATAGAGTAGGGTTTCTGAGTGTTTGTTTATTTAAAACTAGAAGTCAAATATTCATAATTAAGTTTGTTTTGGTTTACTTGTGTGTAACTTGAGCATAATTAGTAAAGTATCTTTTGCAAAATACTGTCGTCGTGATATTTATTTATTATAAACCTACACAACTTTCCTTAAATAATACAACCGTACAACCAATTAGTTTTCCCAAGCATAATAATATCATGGACAGTTTTAAGATAAACATTCAATTTTATATGATCTAACATCAAAGCTGAACTTAAAATGACATTAGGGTTCAACAATTAAACTGGGAATAATTCCTAGTTTATATATGAAAATATATCTAAATTATTTATACAATGCAAACCGCAATACCGATCCTCATCAGCAATTCGTCAAAAGATATAAAAACATATAACATCTGCAAACCGAATATTAAACAATTCCGCCAGCCGGTAGCCGTGAGCATTTTAATACGTCCACTGGGAGAGATTAAACCGCTTTTTCTTTAATCACATCGTTTTCCGCAATTTTCCCTCCTTCTACCCTGATTCTGTAGTCATTAGCACGCGGGCCGACTTTACACATAAATGGAGTCCAGTTAAATAACTAGGCGCTTATTTCTTTGGACTTAAATTTCTCATTTCACTAACCTACTGGGCCTAATTGCGGGTAGATTGACGTTTGTGAAACTTTTACAAGTAATGAATGTTTTGACGGCAAATGTTCCTTTAATTAATAACGTTTGGTTCAGCTACTGTGATTTAGAAAAAAAATTGACGTTTCTGGTATATCATATTTAACATTTGTCTTACTAGGGATATGAAAAAATCCTTACGAACAGAACAGGTAGGTTTGATTTATAATAAAATGTGGGTAGAATGAGTAATAGGCATAATTAAAAAAAAATATTATTACTAACATAAGTAGCTTAAGTAATTGTGTCACTGAAATTCTGGTATTTCTATTCTGTAATAAATTATGATTTAATTTGATAATATTACGCAAATATATACGTTCAGACATTGTTCTAAGTTGAATATAGGCATCGTTTAAGAACCTACCTGACAGTGCTTGCAAAAAAACTGCATATCTTATACTTTAGTTTGATTGTTGGTCTTATGAACGCGGAATAATATTGAACAATAAGCAAATAACGCCTGGTGCTGCATACTCTGCACCTCGAGAAATCTAGGATGATGTAATAGGTTTAATAATTATACACCCATTAAAACATTATAAAGCAATAGCAATTTAAGAAGTTAATCTTATAATAAATTAAAAGTGTAAATATTTACTCGTAGATAAATTAGTTTTAAGTCTTTGGTAAATGTCTTACATTTTGGTGTACAATAAAGCATATAAATAAATAAATAATTGTTTTGCGAGGATCGAACCCGCGGCCTCTCGTTTCGGAGTGGATTAAACTACTTTACTGCGATAAATTCATGATTCGTGATGAATGCTACTTTGTCATAATGCTACATTAATGAGGTCGGATTATGAAATTAAATATAATGAGTGCAAAAACAAGTTTTCCTTTTGCAAATGAATTTATTAATAATTATAAACTAGCGAAACACTGGTTTAAAGTCACAAAAAAATATATATATTCATCGGGAAAACATATACAAGGGGCACACTAAAGTTAACGAAAAGAGGTGAATCTTCACGTGTCTAACATCACGCCGTCGGGGTTCTCGCGTGAACACCATGCCGCGCTCCGATTGGCGGAGCGCGCCTGGAGAGCCAATGGCAGGGAATGACGCGAGTGAGTCGAGCGCGCGCGCGACATTTGAAATGAAATAGACCGCACTCGTTACAGCCTCCCCCTCTAGTCCAAACAATGCGCCCACGCGTTTGGAATAGCACATTTTACACGAAACCATTTGCGAGGTTGCTGGCATAATAAAAATACAGTACAAAGCAAAAACTACAAAAGTACGCACACATCCTAAAAGGTCACTTGTCTCTAAATAGCTAACAGTTCTTGCGTGGACGACCTCTCCTACGTTTACCGTGTACTGGGATTTCCGATCGACCTACGAATGGAGTAAGCTGTGAAACGTGATATTTCCCTAAAGTATCACCCTTGTCGTTCTCTAAACGATAGGTAGTACTACTTAATACCTCTTTTACTACGTAAGGCCCGTCGCGTCGCGGTATGAACTTAGGGGTTTGACCATGAGCAGTATCGTTAGCCCCTTGAGTCTTTAGCAGTACCAGGTCACCTACCTTGTAGTCGGGTGCAGGACGGCGTTTCTCGTCCGCATACTTCTTCTGGATTGCTTGCGCCTTTTCATGCGCATCCCTGGCATCTATTAAAACCGTTGTGAGACGTTTCAGATAGGGTGTGACGTTGGCTACAAACTTGTCGCCATCCAGAATAGTGCGCATATCGTGCACGACGTCAGCAGGTGCGCGTATCTCTCGTCCAAACGTAAGCATAGCTGGGGAAAAAGATGTGCTGTGTGTAACAGCGGAGTTCATAGCGAACCTAATGGCGGCCAAATGGGTATCCCAAGTGGAATGGTCTTTACTGACGTAAGCTGCGAGTTGTGGCTTTAGGTCGCGGTTTTTGCGTTCGACCGGGTTAGCCTCAGGGTGATAGTAAGGTGTCAGCGCCTGGTTGATCCCAAACGCAAAACATACCTGCTGCATCACCTCGCTGATAAACTGCACGCCGTTATCACTGATAAGTCGGCGGGGAACTCCATAGCGAAGGAAAACTTCGTCGATTAAAGTTTTGGCGCAAAGAAAGCTCGTGGCGTTCTGCAACGGAAACAATTCCACCCACCTGGAACAAACATCTTCAGCTATAAGGATCCAACGGTTGCCTGACTCCGTGGCAGGGAGTGGACCGAACAGATCCACAGCGACCACCTCAAATCTTTGCGCTACAGCTGGGGACTGCACTAGCCCCGCTGGTTTACGCGTGTCAACTTTGTAACGTTGGCACGAAGTACACTCCTTGACATAATCAGAAATGTATGCCCGCATACCTGGCCAATAATAACGCGTAGCGATGCGCTGCAGAGTACGCTCGACTCCTAGGTGTCCTGCTGTCGGCGCATCGTGGTATTCTGAAAGGATTTGGGATCTCTGACTGGCCGGGATGACGAGGCAGGCGCCTTCATCATCACTAGGCTCAGGGTTGTACCTATAAAGTACACCATCGGACATGATATAACCGCGGTCTACCCACGGTCTCCCCCTAAACGGTTCGTCCGCTGCTTCCAAATCTTCCACGATCTTCCTGACGTCAGGGTCTTCGAGTTGCAAGGCTCTGTAGTTGGCCACATTCTGTGACGGGACGTCAACTACTGCATGACATAGGTCGCAACAGTCAGCCTCGTCCGTGCAGGCAGGACGCGACAGTGTGTCGGCGATTACATTTGACTTACCAGGGGTGTACTCAATGCGCAGGTCGAACTCCTGGAGAGTAAGCGCCCACCGGGTCAAACGACCGCTTGGAGACTTAACGCTCATCAACCATCTCAGCGGCTGATGGTCGGATTTGACGACAACCCGTGCTCCTTCGATATAACCGCGGAACTTATTGACGGCCCACACTACGGCTAGTGCTTCTCTCTCGGTCGTCGTGTAGTTCCGTTCGGCCTGAGTTAACAGGCGGCTGGCGTATTCTACGGGGCGCTCGTCGGGCCCCTCCCCCTGCATTAGGACTGCTCCGAGACAATAGGCACTACTGTCAGTCCTAAGAGTGTACGGCTGAGATTGGTCAGCTTGCCGAAGTATAGGTGCAGACACTAAGAGTCGCTTCAGATGCTCAAATGCGGCCTGCTCCTCAGCTGACCAACGCCAGAGACTACCTTTCTTTAGCAACGCCGTCAACGGCCTAGCTATTTCTGCATAGTTAGGTATAAAACGTCTAAACCAACTAGAAGTTTGCAAGAAGCATTTAAGATGCTTTAGATTCGTCGGCACTGCCATGTCATTGATAGCAGCTGTCTTTTCGGGGTCTACCTGGATACCACCTGGTACAATCAGGTGCCCAAGGAACTTGACAGAATCGCGAGCGAAGACGCTTTTGGCGCGGTTTACTCGTAAATTAAACAAATCTAGCCTATCAAAGACGGCTTGCAGGTCTTCCAAATGCTTGGCGAACGAATCAGAAAGGACGATGAGATCGTCAAGATAACAAAGAAGTGTTATACCTTGCAGGTTAGATTTAAATCTATCCATTAGGCGCTGGAACGTAGCGCCGGAATTGCGGAGGCCCATAGGCATCCGCTTGAACCTGAAGGTCCCTAGCGGAGTGACGAACGCGGTCTTATCGCGATCTTCCTCAGCCACTGACACCTGAAAATAGCCAGATTGCAAATCAAGAGTTGTCATAAAACTTGTCGTTTTTGCAGCGTGCAGCACATCGTCCATGCGCGGTAGCGGATACTTATCAGGCTCGGTGACAGCATTTAGCTTCCGATAGTCTATACAGAGCCGTGAGCTCCCATCCTTCTTAGGGACCAAGACGACGTTGGCTGCCCACGGGGACTCGCACTCCTCGATAACGTCGGCGCGCTGTAGCTTGTCCAACTCCTTCTCCAAAATAGCCACCTTCGCTGGTGACATACGGTATGGTGGAGAAGCTATGGGTTCATGTTTCTCGTGTACCTTAATGCGATGCGTGATAAAACTTGTAGCCTCACCTTCTGCGACGAAGCGAGCTGCGCTCCTGGTGATCAGCTCATTCAGCTGAGTCCGTTGCTCTTCGGACAGGTGGGACCCTTCATCAGGTCTCAAGGTCAAAGGTGAAGCGTCTGCGCAAAGAAGCTCCGTGTCTCCTGCGGACTTAACATGGTACGACTGCACGAAATCGTATATGCGGTCGGGTGCAGAGGCAAAGGTCCAATTCCCTTCCAGTGGGTTGAGCACAATGCCAGCACGCTTGATAAAATCGTAACCCAAAAGCGTTCTTGCGTCCGCCCCGGGGATCACAATGAACGTAGCAGGTACCTCTCGATACTGTAATTTAACTGTAACAGTATATAAGTAACAATTACGTAAAGTTTCGGTACCGTCGGCTAAGCGTATATTACGCTGCGACTCCGAAAACTGGACACCATTTCTCTGAAATAAGCGGTGTAGCAATGGACTAGCGATACAGTGCGTAGCACCCGTATCGATAATAGCGACACCGGGCTCCCCCAAAACACTAATACTTACCATGGGGTGATACTGGTCGCGGTCGACATTGTTATGCGATACCGAATGTTTCAATTCGATAATATCGGAAGGAACGGCGCTAGGGCATTCGGGCGATCTTGTATCGTGCTCAGAAAACAATTGTAAACTATCGCGAGAATTTATCGAAATAGTTTCATTGCAATTATTATAAAAAATGCATCTATCAGAATAAGCACGTTCATCAGAATAAGGCGCTTTGATCCGGACGGGCGACGATGTTTTGTGAATGTATGAATCATCGGACACAAAACTGTCCGAACAATTATCACTACATTTAATTACATTAAAAGACATAGGGTCTGTAAGATTTTTAGCGTTATTGTTGTTACATTTACGACACTTAGATTTGACTACGCCGGGTTGTCCACACCCGTAACAACGTATGGATTGGTCGCCACTAGAAAACTGTGTTTTATTGTTATTTTTATAGTTTCTACAATCATTTATATCATGACCATAGTTCCTACAATACGAACAGCGCTTACGTTGGGGTTTGGAGGCACTGTTTGAAGCGGAGGGGGTAGGCTTATCGGCCAGTTCGCAAGCACTATTACGGACATTATTATGCACTTTGGTAGATACTTTGGGCGTACTTACGGTTTTACTTTGACAATATACCTCTGCCATTGACTCCTCGACGCAACGTAGTCGCACGATTAATTGCTCGAACGTATTTACGGTTTCGCGGGGTAAACGTTTGCGTATTTTGCGATCTAATAAACCGTACACAATATCTACTCTAGCCGCGTCACATAACTCGTAGGGTAACTGGCTCATCAAAGCCCTAATCCTGCACGCGAACACTTCACTGCGCTCCGGTAATTCGTGTTCGTAGGCGAAAATCTCGCGGAACAGTTTATACGCTGGTCTCACGATGCCGTACATCCCGCGGAGTCTCGCGACGGCGTCCTCCCAATCGTGGATGTCCTTCTTGATGCCTTGCCACCAGACCGCTGCGTCTCCGGCGAGGAGCATCGGCAGGCCTCGTACTGCGTTTTCGTCACTCACTCCGGCACACTCTTTGAACACAAGGACTGCGTCGATGAATGCTTCCAGCGTCTCGGCGTCTCTCGACGCTCCGTCGAACCGGGCCGAACATTTGCTAAAGTTGCCCGTTGACGCCATTTTGTGGGCACCGCTGGAACCGGGTGATGCTGCGGTTGAGGTCGCGAAGATAGTTTCTACCAGCTTTTGATTCGTTTCTGCTTGTGCCTTGGCGAAAAACTCCATGATTTTGAGTATATGTTCCGATGTTGGCGACGTCGCGGCCGGTAACGGCGCAGGCGGCGTCGGCGTCGATGCATGAGCCGACGGGTCGATCTCGACATACGTGATCTCTTGTTCCGAATCCGATGTAGTGGGCTGGGGGTCTTCCTTGCCGGCGGCTTGTCCTTGGCCGCGGCGGGTGACAACCCTCCTGCATGAAAGCGGCATGCTTTTCCAACAAATACTTCGGATGTCAGACGAACTTGTTACACTCGGCTACGTGATCGGGCCACAAGTTGAGCGCCACTATAAACTAGCGAAACACTGGTTTAAAGTCACAAAAAAATATATATATTCATCGGGAAAACATATACAAGGGGCACACTAAAGTTAACGAAAAGAGGTGAATCTTCACGTGTCTAACATCACGCCGTCGGGGTTCTCGCGTGAACACCATGCCGCGCTCCGATTGGCGGAGCGCGCCTGGAGAGCCAATGGCAGGGAATGACGCGAGTGAGTCGAGCGCGCGCGCGACATTTGAAATGAAATAGACCGCACTCGTTACATAATATTAATTAACAGAGTTTATTGCGGAGATGAAGTGCCCTCGTCAGTTTAGTTACATGTAATGTTTGAGTTTTGCGGTTTTATTTAGCTTTCCAGTTGTGATCCCGCTTTATATAATTCATTCATTAATTTAAGTAGCATAGCTTGAAATTAAATATATTTATATCCTGAAAATCACTGGAATTGTGACGAAGTAACATTTTAATCTCCGAATTTAAAATGAGTGCCACATAACGAGTAGGTGATACATGTCATGTATAAATGGCGTATGTGGAAATTATGAACTTAGAAATATAATTAACAAATATTCATTAAACGTATTTGTGATGTTTTCATAAAAAATTAACACAACAAACATTTATACTTTTGAGCCAATAGAGTCAACATCTTCAATGGAATAAAATAATATTCGAAGAGAGAAAATCTGTTCTTATTTTTTACAACAGCGCTTTCTGCAACACAAGATTGTAGACGACCTATAAATGATTTGTTTAATGTAAGTTTAAAACTACAAGTAGGCCATTTTAATGTTAAATGCTACAAAGAGTTTTAATTTACGAATCCATGTATTAAACCTTTTTACAATATCAAACTCTTTATCACAGTTAATTTAAAAACATAACACCAATTCCATTTTCAAAAATATACGCTCGCAGAAAATTACTCCATAACAGTTACAATAATGCGAAATTATTATTCAGCCGATTGGAATCCAACAAAGGCACCGTTGGAAATAATTGAATTGTGTAACCGCTTTTATCATTTGCGGGTAGAGTTTTAGAAATTGGAGCTACATCTTCGAGCGGTGGCCGAATACAAATTCAAGTGTACGAATGTGGAGAATTTTGTTTAGCCCCAGCAACAAAGCGGAACGATTTTTCTTGCCCTGAATTCTTTGTTCGTAGACTCGGATTTTCTTAGCTCGTTCGGTTTTTACGAAACATTCGCGGCTTGGCTAAATGTTATTTCACAATTTGAATTCCGTTTAGAATATCCGTGGTTTATATTAATTTAGTTTTTTGTCACATCATTGTTCTTTAAATAATAAAGAAAGAAGGCATTTTTTCCATTGATTTATATTTTTTTATGGGCAAGAGTAATTACAAGAAGCCACTTTCAAGCAAGCCAAGCCTACTACGAAGTGGACTGACGACCTGGTTAAGGTCGCTGGTAGTTACTGGATGCAGGCCGCTTCCCACAGGTATATGTGGAAATCCGTAAGGGAGGCCTATGTTTAGCAGTTGACTTCCTTTGACTGAAGGAGAAAGAGAAATTTCATGTAAGTTTTATTTTCTAGAAAATACTGTAAATTTAGTTCCGCAGTCTTAGGTTCGATTTCATTAATGAAACACCTCATAGTATTGATTTGAGAAAGGAGGAGGTTTGAGGATTCTCATAATACATGGTACGGCTCCATTACATCAGAATTAAATTTAATTCGGCGAAATGTGCGTTTAAATTCTATCTACCACACAGAACTACAGGCGTGAATATTTCAGAATGATGCTTGTACTATTTTTTTTCATTCAGCGGACGTTTATAAATTAAAACCTCAACGATAAAGTAACATTTTCTTAAATAATCGGGTGTTAAATTCTAATCCCACTTTTTAGCTTGTTATTTTACTTGACGTGCCTGACGGCTACTGGGTGTAACAGCTTAAATTTTCCTGACACTGACGGGCCAGGAATTAAGAAACTATTTTTATTATGAAAATAGTTATTTTGATATGAATAATTACACTGAATTTGCGGATGCAGATATATTTTTTTATAAATATAAATCCAACTTCAAAAACCCCATTCATCATCATCATCATATCACCCACAGGAAGTCCACTGCTGAACATAGTCCTCCCCCAAGGATCTCCACAATGACCTGTTGGAAGCGGCCTGCATCCAGCGACTTCCTGCGACCTTAGTCAGATCGTCCGTCCACCTTGTAGGCGGGCGTCCGACATTTCGCTTGCCATTTCACAACTACATTTCTATTACACAACTCATAATAGACGAATACATTTAACAACTAAAGTACATGTTCAATATTATACTTCATTCTCGTTTTTTACAAATGTTTATTATTAGTATCATTAAGCGAGGTATTTACAATTCTCTTGTTTCTGTGTTCGTAGCCATACGAACGGTCTAACTTGAATCTGATGGATTTTGGTTGGTCTTCCACACTAATTAATTTGTAGTCTGATATTATATTTTGATTGTTTGCTTCCTTTTTTGTCAGCGCCAATCAACATAAATATAGTACCTATACTCGTATTATTTGTCAATAATTTGAAACCTATGACTAGCCTTAATTTTGTATACTTATACTTAGCCATTGTATAAGTATACAAAATTAAGGCTATTGTATAAGTATTATTGTAAGCAGTAATATGTAACTTTTATGTGTAACGCCGTTGGTTTTTGATGATAAAACAAAATAAAAAATATATAATGAAGTTACTGTTAGCAGAGTTGAATTCGCAATTGAAATCGAAACGAGTTCGATATTTTTCTTACTTGTGCATTGAAAGTAACCACAAGAGTTGCAAAATAATCGAAAAGTAAAAATAAAATCAAATTAAACCAATTAATTTCAAAAATGGTTGTATTGTTATTATGTAAAAGCGAAGAATCACTAAAAACTGAGGGAATTTTTTAGGAAACTTTTGTATTTCAAACATCTCGTAACAGCTTCTTTAGGGTGATTGATTAACTCCAGCTGTATACTGAGAGTCTACGTGTTATATTATAGCAACGATGAAAATGTATTCATGGACCGAAAATATTTGTTACAGGTCGGGGACTGAGATTTTTGTGACTGAGAGTTTCTCGTATTTTCTAATACCCACGACACAAGAGTATTTGAATATGGGCTTAATTTGCCTGTGATCGTAAGGTGTGTGTAATTTTTTACACTGGTACTGCAAATTGACAACCTTAGGTAGAATATTCACTGGCAAGTTTTAGTCACCTCCCCAAAAAATATCTTTAACCTTACAAATGCAATCTTTGACATTTTTATCTAACACAGTGGTTTTCAACCTATGGTCCAAGTACCTATGGTCCTGGAAACATCCCAAGTGGTACGCGAAGCCATCCTTAGACCATTCTTAAAATATTTTTGCATATTTTATTTATAGATAGAAAACTCTTTATTAACATTTGGTTACTGTATTAAAATACAACTAAACCAGTCAACCAAGTCGTCAATGGCTTAACAGACATTTTGTCAAATAGTTCCTCATGACTAAAATGTTAAGAAACGCTGATCTAACAGAACGTAAATCAAAAGACAAACATTAATTAACCAATGCAGCGCTGTTCAAAGCGTCAGTTCCAGCGGAATAGTTGTTTGTAAACAATAGCTCTTGGCATTAAATTAGCAAATGTTTTCGAATGCATGAGTCTGTTTTAATTATACTACAAACAATTGCGCGGGATGAGCATTGCTTTTGTACGCTTGTGTGTCTAATCATGTCTTGATCATGATTTGTTCGTTAAAACTGGTTTTAACTGGTGGTAGGTCTCTCATATGTGAGAGGCCATCTGGGTAGGTACCACCGCAATGTCTATTTCTCCCGTGAAACAACACTGCGTAAATGCACTGTTGTGTTTCGGATTGAAGGACATTGTAGCCAGAGTAACTACTGGACATATTGAGACTTAACATCTTATGTCTCAGGATGGCGAGCGCAGTGGAATGCTACTGTTTATGACCGGTCGTATCGGTTACCATCAGGCGAACGGCTTGCAAGTCTCGTCATTCATTGCAATAAAAAAAAAAAAAAAAAAAAAAAAGATTTTTTATTACGAATTTAATGATAAATAAATACCACTAAACAGGCACACACATAGTCCTCACCCCACACTAAGATCGAGTCTTATGTCGTGGATATCAGGAACTACGAGAGATTTTCGGTCTCACCTACACCCGGACCCAAAAAATATATTTGTGGGCCGCACAAACAATCATCTCGATGCGGGGATCGAACCAGCGACCTCTAGTTTCACAGGCGGCGTTTAACCGACAGCGCCACGGAGGCTTTCAAAATGCATCTAATGATAGTGTAAAGTATAGATAGAGAATGCATCGATGCGAAGTGACTATAACAGATTAACGCAATAAGGATGTTGCCGGAATTTCTATTATTATTTTTAAGGAAATTATTTATTGTATTATATTTTTTATAGCAATGAAGGGTAAGACGAGCTTGCCCTTCGCCTGATGGTAAGCGATACGATTGCTCATGGACAGTAGTTAAACCAAACAACACCATGACTTACAAAGTAATGTTTGGTATTCCCCTGTACTCGCCATCCCCATACATTGTTAAGTCTCAATATGTCTCGTAGTTACTTTGGCTACAATGTCCTTCAATCCGAAAGACAAAAGTGCATTTAAACTGTTGTTTGGCGGAAGAAATAGACATTGCGGTGGTACCCACCCAGGCGGCCTCTCGCATATGAGAGACCTACCAGTAAGTAAAGTTATGATACCAGACGAAAGAATTAAAAATGTACAAATAGACATTAGAAAATCCGGATTAATTTTCATTTCCGTGTCATCAAGTTAAAACCCTTCCTTCCGCATTGTTTAGGATGTACACATGATGAGTAAAACTCCCGAGATTCTTAACCCGTATCCCGATATCATCAACCCATGACAGACCTTTTTCTAAAGCGCTTTTGTTTTCAACTCCATTCTATTCTTATTGTGTTGTTTAACATCGGCATTGTTATGTTAATTCTTTTAATTCTCGCTAACTGGTTGTTTGAAACGATCTTTGTGTGCCATCCACGACTGTCTTTCAGTGAATACAATGTATTCTTTTATAAGTAATTGCTTTTTATTATTACTATTTTTTTATTAGGAATCAATCGCAAAAGATGAAATTATGCATAGAAAAATCTACTTTCACGAACTTAGTCAAAACGTAAAAGGTACTAAAATTTCCAATCATAAGATCGATCCAAGAAAAAACTTTATTTTATATTCAGTTTTCGAATCTATTTACTAACAGCTCAGTGATGTGATAGTTTTACCCATTAAGCTTAGTCTGCAATAATTTAAAATTCGAACTGCGCCAATAAGGCGGATAAAATTACAAACGGTATTGAATTAATGTATCATCCTAGAGCGGCCATAAAAAAACCACAGCGGGAACCCGTTGGAAGTAGATGGAAGATACTGTCTGCGTAAGAGTGACAGGGATAGAAACAACAATAGTGGTATAATATGTAGCACAATTTTTTTAACACACTAGAAGGCGAGCCATACCGGGATCGAATCCGACTTCCTGTCTGAATTCCTGACTTCCTGACTGTTCCTGAATTCCTGACTATGTTTACAATTTGTCCGACCCAGGATTCGAATCCGAGACCTCAGTATTGTAACAAGTACCGCGGCGTAGTACAACTGCCCCACCGAGGCGGTATTGAGTAAAACTAAATGCTATAATTATAATTAATTTGATATAGTACGTCTAGCTACTCACCGGAATCTCGCTCCCAAAGTTAGGAACTCGACGCAGAGAAAAATGATCATCACTCATAGCACAAAACACCACTTCCACCAAATTATACAAGAAACGGTCACAAACTACACGAGATTTTTACCGCTCAAAGCATACGTTAGTACGCTACACACGAAAGACTAAACTGTGCAATCAGTTCAATGCGAAATAAGCAACAAACTACCCTACAAAAATTAATATTATTCATTTGCAAAATCCAAGTTTTTTTTAAAGTCGATTTAAAATAGCCTTTATTGAGATCATTTTTACAATTATATAATTCAAATCCATAACTTACAAATTAAATAGGCTTAGAGCAACATGTGTATTATCTAAAACAACATACTTACTGATTTGATTTATTGTTTAAAACATGTCGCTATAACACAACATTTAAAATAATTTAATGATGCATATTTGGAAAAATAGCCTTTTAATATTCAATTTGACTTTAATATTTACCATTTTTTTATCGTCATACTTTTGGACATATACACCATGCAATGTTTTCAAACAATACGCGTAGGTTGACACAGCGACATCTAGTTAAAAATCTCTGAACTTAACACAAGCCTGACTTTACTAAGTACCGTTCACCTTGACAATAATTAGATCAATTGAGACCTACATTGGTGAAAGGCACACTCGGAATCTTTAACTACATTTACAAATGCCTCCATTACGCTTACTGAAACAAAATAGAGAACGTAATTTCCGAACATACCTAAGCGAGAAGATATAGAAACTCATAGAGAAATAGAAAATTTGATCTACGTTAACGGTCGTGCAGCCATTTATCTTGTCCCGTTGAAACGAGCAGACATTCTAATTTCCGTGCGTTACGTCTTTTAAAATCATATCCTAATCTCTTGGAGAACGGATTTGTCCGCGGAATGTTCGCATTGTTTCCGAGGTTTAACAATAAATATGTTGCTGAAAATTGCTGAAAAAAATACAGTTTGTGTTGCTAAGGCAGTTTCTAGAAACAATTATTTTCGGAAGCAGTGATATTATTGCTTAATAATTCAAAACGTCTTTAACACCATTTGATTATATATTTTTGGATTTGTTATTTTAATTCTGACCGTTTCTTCAATTTAAGCAATGTAACATTGAAATAAAATATTTTTTTACGGATTCAATCGCGGATTTGGTTTAAAAATTTAATAATTAATAAATAAAAAAATGATCTGGCGCATTGACTCTGTGCCAGTTCACCCCGTGACCACGAAAGCTTAAGTAATCGAAACGTCAGAAAGTAAAAAATGTAAAATTAAACAAAATCCGTAAAAATAGTTTTATTTCAATACATAACCAGCTGTTTAGCGCCCTCTAGTTCCAACAGTACCACACTATTTATCAAATTTAACAAATGTACGTTCTATAATGTAATAATAGTAAGTTTATTCATAGAATAAATATCCAATTGCGAGGACATTTCCAGGAATAACTTAAAGCATATTTCATATTTCATCCTGAAATGAAATATTTAAATATTTCCATCATTGAAATGGACACGTACCTTTGTTTTCGGTCTAATAAAGTATTGTTTTGTAATCAGAATTTGGTTTGATTCAACATTTCATGTTTTATTATAATATGGAATTGAGATAGTTTCAATTTTATAAGGCCTATATTTTATTTGAGCTGCTTTGATAATATTTCGATAAACTACGATATGGCAAAGTATGCCTGATTTTCAATATTGATGAGGTCGACCAAAAAAAGTCAAAAAAGATTATATGAAAAAAAGTCAAGAAAGATAATAGTATTTCTACTAAGAATGTCAAAGATCAGGCGACATTGAAAATACTGAGTTAGAAAATGGCCCTCGGCATGCTATTATGATACTTTATAATTAACTGATTAACGATTTATATCAGTTTTTTTTTTGACAACTTGTTACTTCTATGGTAAACACAGGCATGCCAATGCTTCAATGCCGACTGCTGGATGTTGGGCTTAAGAACAACCCGACATATACAATAAATTTTTATTTTATTGCCCATTAGCAGTCAGATGAGCATGCGGCCCGCCTGATGGTAAGCGATCCCCGCCGCTCATGGACCTTCGCAATGCCAGGGATCAAGCACTGCCAGTATGCTGCCTACCGTAAGGAAAAAAATAATATAAAAATAAAAGTTGCAAACGTTGACGACCTAGCTAAAGTTGCAAGAAGTCGCTGGATGCAGGCCGCTTCCAACAGGTCAATGTGGAGATCCTTGGGGGAGGCCGATGTTCAGTAGCCGACTTCCTGTGGTTGATATGATGATGAAATAAATAAATAATATTGCATGTTCCAGTGAAGCCAAAGCAAGGCATGTGGGGCGGGGGTGCGCAGTGTGTGCACGCCTCGCTCCCGCGCGGCGCCCGCGCCACGCCAGCGCCGACCCTTAGCGGAGCCATCGCCAGCCGCCGACCGCCCAGGTACAACATATTGCTGAATTTATAATGTCACGATAGCAAAACATACAGCACAAGTACCAAAGAAGAATAAACAAAAGGAGACAATAACGAAGAGAATTAAATAGAAAATACAACTTGTACTTTATTTTGTAGATTGAATTATCTTCTTTTCTTTTTCTTATATCTTCTCTATCTCTCCAAAGTCGTGTGTAAGAAATTGTCAAGAGCCATAAAACTAAAAAATAAATCCGAATGACTATAAATCTATATAGTAAGTAAACTAAACCAAATCATCACACAAACAAGGGACCTAGCAAGCTAAGGAATTATTTTAAATAATGACTCCAGTGAGCCAACGACAATATCGTGAAGAGCTGAAACTACTCAGAACAAGGGTAATTGGGTTTCAATTCACTTAACATGAAAGCGGGTCTAATGTAAGTGAAATATGTGCTCAGGAACTCAATAGCATCAGCATTTCGTATCTTTAGTCATATAACGTCTATTTTATGTCGAATTCACATTCAATAGGCATATCATTGAGATTTTCTTTACTTAGAATTCAGTTGTGATAAAAATGGATCGTATAGAAAATTATGCCAGGGTTTATGAATAGCTTGTATCGATTATACAAGATTGATTGATCGGCAAGGGCCTAACCTAACCTAACCCAATTTACTAATCGTAGAAGATAGTGGGTAACAATACATAGACCCATGTTTTAAAAAAAATTGCAATGAATAGCAAGACGAGCATGCCGTGCCTGATGGTAAACGATACGACCGCTCATGGACAGTAGCAATACCTAACAACATCATGAATAACAAAGCAATGCTTGGCATTCCACTGTCTCAATATTTCCTACTCTATACTCTGACTACAATGTCGTTTTATGTAATTTTATATCCCAATAAAGTTTTCTTACCTATATACATTTCGTTTTGTCTGTAAATTTTCCTTACATGAATAATTTTCAATTGGCAAATCCACTATAAACGAAACATCACGCTAAGTCGCATGCATTATCTTCTCGTATTCCACATAAAATACGGCCTATTTCTGCTAACATGTTTACGTTTTTTTACGTAAAGTGGCATTCACTTACTCATGCGTTCTTACAACGTAAAGTTGCCTCTCCCATGCTTGAAACCCCAAAACACAGTGATTTATGACCGAGCCTCATAAAATATACAGCACAAAGTACTTTTTATGACATATTTATTCAAATACAACTTTTTGGGTTTCGGTAGTTTATCACTAATATCGTTTTATGCCTGTTGCGACAAAGAAAAGTAAACAATAAAATATTTAGTAGGAATAGATTTAGATGTTATTATATTATTATAGACTCCATTAAAAAAAACTATTTGATTGTCTATTCTATCCGTCGTTTGTCTTCATTTTTACTATTCTTCGAAGTCGTTAATAAACCTACCGTTCAGCACATCTATACAAATCTGTAAATACATATAATAAAACTAATATTTTAAAGCGGAAATATTTAATCGCTTGCGTTGCTTGGCTCTGAAACTAATAGAACTATTTGAAAAATTATTTCACCATTAAGGTGTGTCCACACATTGAGCGGCAAGAGCGCGGCAGCAACACGCGGCGTTTGCAGGACACATTTCTGCCGCGCTCAAGTTAGAACGAAGCCGACTAATTTTTGCGCGGCAGTATTGCGCGGCACACCCAAGACACGCCGCGCACTTCAGTTGGCATCAGAACTAAAATGAAACCTGTTGCATGAGTTGTAGCTCTGCTTATTATTAAAAAAATTGCGGAGAAAGACTAAGAAAAAGCATATCATATTTTAATGAGGAAATGCTGGACGAAACTACTTTTTCAGCGGAGGTTACAAAATATTGAATCAATAAATTACCAAATTCATTACCGAACACCACAATTTTTAAGATTAACTTTAGAAGAGTTTGAACATTTACATAGCCTGGTTGAGCCGCATATTAAAAAAGAAGATACGTATTGGCGTAAAGCAATCACAATAAAAGAGAGATTGACTATAACATTGCGGTATTTGGCAACAGGAGACTCATATTCTAGCCTACAATACGTGTTTTGTTTTTATTATGGTTTTCTTTTTTTCAAGGATCCCATAACTCTTAAAAAGATCCATACTTTTCAATTAAAAAAATAGATGTTTCGTTGTCCATGTTTGTGCGCAGAAATAGTCCAAACATCAATACTGACGAATGTTTACTAAGAATGTTCGTACGCGGCAGGGAGCCAGACGCGTTCGAATGCGGCTGTCGTCCAATCATAGCGCGGCGTGCCGCGCGCGGCAGCCGCGCTCGATTGCCGCTCAATGTTTGGACGCACGTTTACAGTCCTACATTATCCCTAATGAAAAAATATTCCATCACCTATGTTGGTGATGGAATATTTTAAACAAAAGTGCAGCTTGTTATTTATGTCACGATATATGCCATCCTTAAGATCCTTGGGGGAGGCCTATGTTCAGAAATAGACTTCCTGTGGCTGAGATGATATTGATGAGATACCATTGTTTCCCAGAGGAATCTAAAGAATCTCTAACAATTTCCAGGCCCACACCTCCATCACCGACATTAGTGGCCCAGATAGACTCTTCAGTAGCCTGCCTCTGGTTGCTGACTCCGCTGTCAGCTGGAACCGCCGTGGTTGCTGTACTGGTAGCTGTGTCGACCAACAACTGGCTGCACACTGAAGAGAACATGCTGAACCCAGCATACAATGGAACGGGGAAGTACGGGCTGGTGGCGAAGCAAACTGTGTCTGGATTGTGGAGGATATGTCATACCGATCGTGAGTGACTTTAAAATATATTTTTTTCTTTAATTTTCAGATGATGGATGTGAATTGAGGGAACGTGGATTTGATTCCCGCATCAAAACAAATATTTCTGTGAACTAATAGTAATTGTTTCGAAACGGGGTTTCTGGAAGACCGAGAAGACTCTCGTAGTTTCTGATACTTACAAATCAAAGCTTGGATCCTAGCGTAGAGCTATTCATTTGTCTTTCATTCACCCTTTCTTTTTCGTTACAAGAAGTCTACTTTAAAGGATGATTGAATAAATTTAAGAAAATACAGTCCAACAAAGATACGAAGCTTAACTATAATAAACTGCAACTAAATGACGAATTATGAAAGTCTGATATTCTTGAAAAGGACTTTAACTTTGAGAATTCAAGCGAACCCGCGCTCAAAACCCAGTTAAGAATATCAACACCCGTTTCACATACAAGTAAAACATTTAGTCAGAACACGGTATCTATCGTGTTACTCGCGAGTCTCACAATGACAGCACAGTGGAAACTTCCGCGTGTTGCGCCGCGACAATGCGTCAGCGTTTCCGCACGGGACTTATTGTGCTTGCTGTCCGCGCGGCCCACTTCCATCCCATTTGTGCCGGTCCACTGTCCGTCCTCTTATGTCTAGTCCATTTCCTTCATTAAATACGGTATTGTCTCGCGTTTTTTTTGTAGCTACGTGGGGAGAAATGGATTTACATGTTTTAAAATTTGGATTAGATTTTATGATGTGATGCGACTGTGAAACAAAAGGCCGCAGGTTCAATCACACACCGAAACAAATGTTCGTATCATCCACACGGATTTGTTTCGGGTCTGGGTATTTGTGAGATCATAAATTTCCTTCCCTTCTTAGCTTCTGGTGCCCACGACAAAAGATACGATCTTAGAGTGGGGTCAAAACTGTGCATGTGACTGTTGGGCGAATTTATTATTTTATATTTATCAAATCTCACATTATTGACACACATACATTTACATTTCATCTAATATTAGTCAGTACCAATCCGCATTTTTACTAACATGAGAATAAATAATTAAGTATTGGTATTTAGTGTTTTTTGTAGGTAAATAAATACAAAAAAATATTAAAGATGTTCACATACATTTCACAATGATGACAAAATGTATTTCATTTAATAATGATCCCATTTTTCAAAACGGTTGATATGAGGAGGCCAGTTTCAAGCCAAACTCAAATTCAAAACTTAACTGTAATACCTGGTAATATATATTCTCAGCGGCACAGTGGTTGAGTAATAGCTTTGAAGCCAGAGACCAGGGCTATCCCAGGGTTATCAGGATCTATCCTCACACAACAAATGTTTTAGGTCTTACACCCAATAATCTCTCACTATTCGATTCAACACGATGGTATCTTACGGTAAAACACATATTTTATTACCATGACACAAGCCTTCTCCCCTGTTCTTAGTATAAAATCCTGTTTTTGTGTGACTGTTGGGTGTTTACATGTACAAGCGTTGTTTGTCGGTATTTCAGCTGGCGGCACGGTGTTCCGGTGCGTCGACATCCCCTACTTCCCGCTGTCACAGTACGCGCCCGACCCTAGCGACTCCACAAACGCCATACCGTGTAAGTAAGCCTTGGAATTGGGTCAAAAAATTCGAGCAGTCATACTCGAAAAAACAGACTATACGAATGTAGTGTAAATGATGAAAAAGAATTTCGTAGTGATAGGATTTTTATGTTTTTCTACAGACATAAATATTGATCTACGTAAATGTGTCGCCTTTCTAGTCTTCTTTATCTATCTGAGTTATTCCGGCCAGTGCGGTCAGGGTCGAATCTCCATATGCATTAAAGTGTGTGGGTGTGAAGAAGACCTTAAGAAGTTCCCACTACGCTCCTATTCTTTCATTTAAAATACATACTAATAATTGCCTCTTGTTTCAAGCTACTTTAATACTGTTTTGTCAGAAACGTTTTTTTCTAAAGTTATTGTCTGGCTGTCCTGAACTTACTATGTGTAATGTAGTCATTTTATGGAGCTTGTACTTAAAAAAACATAGTAAGGTTAATTTTAGCAACCGTCAGGACCAATAATTTATGCAAACGAATGTAGTAATCACTTACTCGAACGAAACTGACATCAGGCTATTTAATCGTAGGCTATGTTATGTAAACCACGAGCCAATTTGGTCCTTCTTAATACCTGTAGGAGTGAGTGTATTGGCAAGAATCTGTATTTCTTCTTCGTTATTATTTCATTTAGTAACTCATTTATTTTCCCAATGATTTCAGATGTTGTGACTCGTTCGGCCGCACCGCTCTTATTGGCTGTGTTCACGCAAGCGGTAGGGGCTCTGTGTTGCGTCCTCGGGCATTGTGTGAAAGGAAGGAGACTTTGCACCTTCATAGCTGGTGTTATGTTTATTATATCTGGTAAGCCCTTTGAATTACATGCAATGAAATAATACTATTATTCGCGGATTTGGTGTAATTTTCAAATTTTAACTTCCTGACGTTTCGATTACCTACTTTTCTGCTCTCATGGTCACGGGGTAGACTAAAAACCGCGAAATCTGTAAAATGATCCGATTATCGGGAATTTAACAACGTAAAAATTAAACCAAATTCGCGATAAAATTGGTAAATAATAGTTACGTACAGTAGTAGTAAATAATAATTTGTGCATGTTGGATAATCTGTGAAATTTGAATCAAAAGAAAGACAGAAAAAGATGGCCCTGTACTACCAACTTTATCTACGTTTTTGAAATACCGCACTCCCTCTATACCATATATATTCTAAGACATAATATGTGCATTTTACACCATAAGAATCTAGGTAGAAGCCATTGTATTAATGTTGACTAATTTCACGTTCAAATCTTCAGTGCTGAATTACGTGTTTTGGCCACATCAATAAACACGTAATGTCTATTAAATCGATATCTGGAAATTGTAAAAATAATTTACTAATTTGATCTCTTCTCTCGTTTTAGGTTTGATCATGTTGACCGGAATAGTAATGTACATATCGGTATTCAAATCACAAGTCGGGCATAAGTTGCGCTACATCACCTACTTCGACACTCCCAGGATGTCATACAGCTACGGTTACTCCTTTGGACTGTATATAAGCGGATTCATTGCGGCAGAGCTAGCCGGTACCTCAGCAATATTTTTATTCCTCCAGTGGTATCAAAAAGACTGGGTTACAGAGCTCACAGAGAAAGCGAAAGCTGACTGCCGAGCCTGGGACAGGGAGTACGCCTTCTCAGAGTTCAGAGAACGTGACTCCACACTCTTAGAGAGGCGGATGATGAAGAGGGACACATATCCCCCCACAGGGTCGTCTACAGCAACGCCCCACGAGCGGCGCCGGTTCGTATTTGACGGCGACGAACTTCCACATTGTTCCATACATAAAAATAGAAGAATAAACTTAAGCTCAGCATCGTTGAAAGATTTGTCGTCATCAACGCTGTACGGTTTCCCAGCGGCGCCTCGGCCGACGGCATGCGACAACTATTTCGAAGAGTTCAAGGAGGTTCCTCAGAGTGCAAACACGCTTAGCGGGTTGAGGAGCGCTTCTATATTCCAGTCGCAAGCTTCAGTGGCGAGTGGAAGGTTTCTAGACACTTCTGCGGTGGAGCCACCTCCGTCCCGTGAGGAGGAACTCGTGACCTTCGGTGCTGGCGCCAGGAGCCACGAAGACCATCATCCAACGCGACACGACCGCGGCGTCGGCACCGACCCATACCGCAGGACCACACCCGTCTGATCCAGAACGTTCCCACCCACACCATAAAGCATATCGAGAAGTGATAAGTATTGTAATTCGCGTGTTGTATCTACCAATGTATCGGATGTATGTAGCGGTACGGACGGTCAAGTGTCTTTCGAATTTACGAACTTAACATGTGACTTGTGTTAATAATTTTTGATTGTTATGATTCCTTAAAATAAACACTGCCATTTGTCTATATTCTGTTTTCTTTTCGAATTTAAAACACTATCTTAGGTTTCATAAAAACACATTTATTAAAGAATCCATGCAATTATAGTCACATCATACATCGATATAGTTACTATGTACATGACTACAACACTGCGTGGCATGTGGCAAATTTCGAAGTTGACATAACAAAAATGAGTCGTATGCATTGCGTAGTAACTTGGCATTCGCATGTATTGTAAGTACGCGTAATCAGCAATGTACATTTTTGATTTGTCGTCTATAGTATTATCGAATTCTTCAAAATGTCGTAATTAATAATCGCAATTTTTGGAAATAAAGGTGAAAATCATTAAAATCGGGTTTAATAGTAGTATAAAATTCCTCCTCTATAGATATTCGACGCTTTAGTATTGGAACTGCTAGATAAAATAGCACAAATCTGCATTTTTACTATTTTTCGCCGGAGCACCGCGCTCCAAGGCATTTCGACAACGACTGATTTGACAAATCATCCGTTTCGCGGCAGTGATGCTTTTTATGCACCACCTTGCGACGCGTCAAATGATTGTATTTCCCTTCTAACCATATTCATCTGTTCTGTGATCTGAACATTGACAAATCTTGGTCGGAAATTGTGCATTCATTCACTCTCCATGAAATTTGGAATACGAATGTCAACACTTCAAAACCATCCTGATTTATTGTAGTGTATCAAACAATATTATTACAAATTTTTATGCAACAAGATGTCCATCAAGTCTAATGTTAGTAATGTTGATGTTGTAAATGAAGAAAATAATGATGATGCTGCTAAAACACCGTAAGTGGTTTAATTTTGGGACATTTATTGAAGTTGTTTCTTTAATGGTATAGTTTATGTAGATGATGCTGTAATCCCGTTTGTTTTAGTACTTTACCAGAAGGTTTTAGTATGCAGGATATATCTTAGTTTTTTTCAAACTATATTTTAGGACAGCCTCGGTGGCGCAATTGTACTATGGTACTATTACAACACTGAGGTCTCAAGTTCGAATCCCGTGTTGGGTAGTGATATTTGATTTTTTTTATTATTTATCAGCCCGAATCCTGGCTCACAGGAGTTACAGTGGTGGATGTGAGGCCGGGGCAGTCTCCAATTATCAGCCCGAAGTCTAGACTGCGGGCTGCCTTTCGGGATTAGAATTAGTGCCCAATTTGGCGATAGGCTCGCTTCTATCATAATTCATAAGATTTCTTATTCTCAGTGGAGACGAGGCACGGCTCACAAAAAAAGAGAGAATCAAGTTTTTCCTGCAAGCCTCGTGGGGTGGTATAATTTGTATAGTAGCTCCTTTAATATTTTTACCACTACTGACTCCGTTTCCACCACAGGTAAGTAATATAACCACATTTTAATAATATTTCAAAAGCTACGAGTACGGTTCTTAGTTATACTATTATTACATTTGTCATCTTAAGAGAATTTTGGGCTGTGACAGCAAATCTAGTGCAGTTAATACATTGATTCAATCAGCGCACAAATATTGAAAGAGTGCTGTATCCAGCAGTTAGAGCCTACAGACAGAAAATTACTCAATACTCAATATCTTTATTGCGCACACGTTAAAAACGATGTTACAATTTTATAAAAAGTTAAAATGTGGACCCTGGCAGGCACGACAACAATTTAGGAGAGAGCAGGAACCTCATTTTATATATTAATATTTAGAATTTGTTTGTTGATTGTCATATTGTAATCGAATATTGTAATTATGATGATTTAATTTTATTCCTAGAATTATACATTCTTATTTTAATTATTTTTCTTTATAAATGAAAATATATTCGCAAACCAACGCATTAACAGATAATTTAGTTAATATAAATTTCAAAATAGCTTTACTGAATCATTACATATTGACTGTTTCAGAAATATCAATGGTGTGCTTATACGCTGGTGTTAATGGCTGTGTTTTGGGTGACCGAGTGCATTCCATTAGCCATAACCTCGTTCCTACCAGTGCTGATATTTCCTTTGACTGGGGTCATGGATACTGTAACCACTTGCCGGTGCTATATGAATGTAAGGATTTGTTTAAATATATTGAGGCGAAGCGCTGTTATTCGTTAATTGCGTTTCGCCTTTGCTTTAAGCAATAGGATGCCTATTGTTGAAAATAAGCTTAAGTTTTTCTTAGAGATTTGTTAGAGCCTTTTTATTTTTTATTCGAATAATCACTTTGGTTCTGGATTTACTTTCGTTGGAACTTATGTGTGCCTCTGACTTTAGCTTTTATCGAACCTAACTAAAAAACACTTCAATATTAATTCTGATTCACCGAAATCGCTCACCTTGAATTTAATTAATAATAAATAACACCCAGGCCCGGATCTAGGGGGGGGGGCAAGCCGGGGTCTGTGCCCCGGGCGGCAAGTTCAGGGGGCGGCAAATTGAATCTTGGGAGACAACTACAAAACTCATTAATAACGTAACACCACTTACACTTTTTTTTTTCGCCGTGCGCGAATTAGTGATTATGCGACAGGGGCGCGTGAAAAAGAGATGAAACCTAAATATTTGGAATGTAATTTATCCATCTCAACAATTACGTTTAGTTTCAAATATCCAATTTGTGTTTACTAGTTAGTTTTAGTTGATTAACCGAACGAAGAACGAACGTTTTTATGTGGTACAGGCAGTGGCGAATTTACTAGTAGACTGAGTAGGCTGGAGCCTAGAGCGGCAGATTTTAAGGGGCGGTAAATCTGGGCCAAATTTTTTTGTTTTTAATTTACTGAAATAATAAAAGGCAATATTTTACACACTGAAAAAATGGGGTTTGAAAATTAAGAATAGTTAAAATATTTCAGTAATATGTTCCCACGTCTCCACGGTGACAATTTAATAATAAACACTTTGTTAAATATTTATACTTGGATATTATAAATATAAATAATATTAAATATTCCAATAATGATACATTACAAAAAAAATCTAGCTTGAATGTGAAAAAACACCTATTAACATTGATTTTAGTCTTTAGAGTTCCTTGTTAAGAATATAGTATTTTTTTTTAAATTTGTTATTTATTGTTTTCACGCACCCAGTGGTCAAGGGGCGGCAAAATTCCTCCACGGTTTCCTTTGCCTGTCGTAAGAGGCGATTAATAGGGGGGTCGCTGATCAACTCTAAGATGTGCGGCAGAACTCGTGGCTTCCACGGTTAGAGCATCCGTTGCAGAGAAAATCTACGCCTACCTAAGTTGTGAGGAGCCATATTAGGAAGTGCGCCGGGTGGCACGGCGAGTCAACTAGGTGCTACTCGCTCATCCGCATCGCTTATCGTCCGTAATACCTGCGATGGTCACCATGCGATTTAGTCGGTATGCCGGCAAAAAATCTTCTTAGATTTTTTCAGGGATCCAGCCTGACTGCAAAATCTATGCGGTACGGACAAAAATTGTCCCAGTGCGCCAGATTGGAAGGCTGGAGACCTTGACATGCACCTTATGATCTCCCCGTAGATATCGATTAAAAAAAAGGTATTTTATTTTTAGGAAATTGACTTTGAATCAGACCTGGAAGTTTTGAGGCCTGACAATTACTTGATTATAATATCCGCCATAATATCTGTGCCGCTGTACGTATGTATAATGTATATAAATGTATGTGTATGGTGTTCTACCACGAGGTCTATTTCAGTCTACTCTGCCCTTTTAACCATAAGACGTTCTATGGAGTCGTTAATTCGTCGTGAGATATGACCGAATATTCGAAGTATACGGGGCCGTACTATCTCAGAAAGACGCTACTTGATGCCGAGTTCTTGAAACGTTTGTGTGGTATTCGGACCTAATATTCCAAGCATTCCAACACCTCATCTCTAGGGAATCTACATTTTTCTTCTCCCGTAATGTCCATGTTTCAGCGGCGTAGAGAAATACGAAAAAGTGCTCGGACAAGCCTGATCTTTAGTAGCCTTTGTAGTAGTACGATTCCTCCATATTTTCCTTAGCTTCTCCATTGCTCCTCTAGCCATCGCCATACGTCGTTTTATCTCAACGATACAACCACCATTGTTTTTTTTAAACAGCCCAGGATAAATGTAAGACTGAACTAGTCTTGGAGGAGCCCAGCGTCAGTTTGTGATGTGCACTGAAATCCCCCAAGACCATTTCAGCCGACGGGAACTGTGTCCGCCCGTCATAAGCCACATGGCTGAGATACCTGAACAGCCGAGTCGTCTCATCGTCCCCGTTGTGAGACCTGTAACGTGCACACGTCGATGCGGCTCAGGCAACCAAGATTCACGTGCAAACACAAAGCAGAGAAGGAGGGGCCCTTCATGCAGCTTAAACGGTGACAGTAGATGTCCAACCGAATATACATACAAGCATACACCGGCTTTAGGCTTGAAGCTTTCTTCAAGCGAATAACCGGGGTACAGCAGGTAGGAATATTCGGCCGGATAACGAATCCGCGTCTCCATCAAGAAGAGCAAAGCAGACTAGGCCGTCTCGAGATGGTGGTGGACGGCATTAAGGTCGTTTAGAGTTCACGGATGTTGGTGAACTCTATAGTGAACGCGATGGTGGGGTTATGCACCGCTGAAAGACCTGCTTTGTTTGCGCTATCATGAGGTTGAAGGAATGGGTTTGATGAGGAGGCATCGAGAAGCCAAAGTTCGGGCATTAAGTAGGCCGAATGGGCACCGGCATGAAAGGGTCAGCATATCGCTAAAGGTCGGCCACATCCGGTCACCACCTGGCACGACGTACCCATCCAAGATTATGTGTGACATGGTGAGGCAGTCCCTCGTGGTGGTTAGCCACGATTGGGCTCTTGTACTGTACTGTCTCTTTGGCCGGCGGGTCAACACTCCTCCCTTCGAAAGTGACCAAAAATACGTACAAAATCACTATTAGAACACTATGACGGTATTTACGCCCCGTGGGCGGTGATCGCTACCCAGACGGACATTTAAGTCCTACCACCACGAACTGTGTCACTCATTTGGCACTACCCAAGGGTCACGTGTAGGAAAACTAGAGTCAAAGCCTACAAACGTGTGTGACCTTAACCCTCAAAAGTGACGCTAATATAAAGCATGTAAAAATGCTTAACATGGTGGTAAAATGACGTTCTTTCCCGAAGACCTGTGTTGAGTGGGCGTCTGGTTGCTAAAAATGATGATAATGATTAAGATAAAAATATAGGCAAGGGGGGGGGGGGCGGCATTTTTCAGTTTTTGCCCCGCCTCAAAAAATACCTAGATCCGGCGCTGATAACACCCAACAGTCACATACATAGTCCTGACCCCACACTGATATCGAGTCTTGTGTCGTGGGTATCAGGAACTACAAGAGACTTCGGTCTCACAAACACCCAGACTCGAAAGAAATATTTGTGGGCCGCACAAACATTTCTCTCGGTGCGGGGATCGAACCCGCGGCCTTTCGTTTCACAGACGACGTCTAGCCGACTACGCCACGGAGGCTGTCAAATTGCACTAAGAACCAATCATTTCTATTTTCTATGAACACCAAGCTGAATGTTTTAAACGGTCGATGGATCTTAAAAAATATTATGTATTATAGGGAACCCAATTTATCATTAAATACGAATGAAACACTTCTTTCTACCTTAGAATAACGTAAACAGTATTTATTATTGTATTGAATAAACAAGTTTCTATTTTTATATTTTTGCAGGACACGATCATTATGTTCCTCGGAAGCATGATACTTGCATACGCTGTTGAGCAATCTGGTCTTCATAAGAGATTAGCGCTTTGTGCAATTCGAGCGATTGGCTACTCTCATGCCAGGTGATCACGAGTCAATTCATACCATACCATGCCAGACCATTCATACTATACTCAAAAATAACTTTAAATTGCTTTACCTGTTTTAAACCGACAATTTCATAAACCACTGTGACTGTTGCGTATAGGACAGGTGTGAATGAAAGGCCGGTTAATAGCACACTGATGTAATCGCAATCTGTCACATTCAAGATAGTTCCCACATCTACGTATATCTGTGCTACCCACATGTACATCAATATACAACAGTGACTATAAGATGATATAATGTGTTAATTATTTACTTGTTTTCTTTAAGACTCCTCTTTGCGATGTCATTTACAACGATGTTTGTATCGATGTGGATAACCAATACGGCTGCAACAACAATGATGGTGCCCATAAACTTTGCTCTATTGAAAGTTTTTGAAGACGTGAGTAATTGTGCTTAGTTTTAGTTTTATTAATATAATATATATTTTTAGTTACTTATTGAGTACAACTTATCACTACGTTGCATAACTTATGGCTAGTACATATTTTTAAATAATGAATCTTTTTAAGAAGAGCAAAGCTATAAAGCTAGACTACGTATGGCTATTGTGTCTGAATAGGATATAAAACGGAATGATTTAAGCAATGGATAAGATAATAACCGTTTAGGTTGAGAGGATTTTCCTCGTGTAAGGAAATACTTCCGCGACGCTATTATTTTATGATTTCCAATTGGCTTATTCAATATGAGGTTTCAGGAAAACTCTACCATAATTTTATCATGACCGATATTGTTATTTGCAGCAAAATTTACTTACAATATACGATTTGGATAGCCACGGTGAACGCATCGCCAGTGACGTCACCACGTGCTATTTTTGCGCTGCTACATTTTCAGCAACTATTGGTTAGTGTTAGCATTTAGTATTGATATGTTCGTGTCAAAGTTTTGGCTGATTTTCACATACCTCTGCTTTAATGGAGATTGATTAATTGATTGATGGCTTGAAAATATTAACATAGTATATCAAATTTTCTTTACTGGTATGCAGAATACCAGTAAAGAAAATTTTCGCCGCCTGTGAAACGAGAGGCCGCGGGTTCGATTCCCGCACCGAGAGAAATGTTTGTGCGGCCCACAAATATTTCTTCCGGGTCTGGGTGTTTGTGAGACCGAAAAGTCTCTCGTAGTTCCTGATACCCACGACACAAGACTCGATCTTAATGTGGGGTCAGGACTATGTATGTGACTGTTGGGTGTTATTTATTTATTTATTTATTTATATGGAGAGGTTTCTTCATTATGCAACTGTGCACCTCAAAGTAGTTAATTTAATATCTTGACTTTGTATACGTGAAGCCACCAACAATATAGAAGTCATCTAAATGCCAGGTAAAAAGTTACCAATTACGATTCCCAATACCTCTTTTCTCTTCCGATCCTTTGTTCTTTCCACTCTACTCCCGATTTGATAGGCCGGCAACACGTCCATGATTCAGGTTTTGTGGATGCTCATGGGCGGCAGTAATTACTTAACATCAGGTGACTGGTTTGTTGGTTGCCCGACTAACAAAATAAAAAACAACAAAGATAAAATATTTCTTGATTTAATTTATCAATTCCAGGTGGTATTGGAACTTTAGTTGGCACAGCAACTAATTTAGTCTTCCGAGGACTTTTCGCAAAGTAAGAGCTATCTATTATATTCATAGAGTTTTATTGTTTATAGGCATCACTAGTAAAAATATTGTAATCATTGCACGTTTTCTTTTACAGGACATACCCTGATGCTCCAGAATATTTATCATTCCCAAAATTTTCAGCTTTTGCAATTCCATACATGATAATTATGGAGATAGCACTATATTTATACTTATTGGTCGTGTATTTTGGATTTTTGAGGTCTGTTCTATTACAAATATATTTTTTATATATTTATATCAATATAAATAATTTGGCGTAATAAAATTTGTATTTGATTACAGGCCGAAAAGCAAAGCTGCTGCTGCTTCAAAATTGTCTCCAGAAGGCATTAACGCTGCAAAACAGGCAGTAGAAGAAAAGTGGGCGAAATTAGGAAGAATTACTTTTTGGGAAATTGTTGGACTTTTTTTTAGACATTAAAAAACCCTATTTTTATTAGCACCTAGTTATAATGTTTTACTGTACTTTAACATACAGTATATAGTGAATTTTAAATGATAAGCGCGAAGAACGTTTTGTTCCTACACTGGCTCGGCATTATGACTGCACTGAACCTGATGGTAAGCGCAAAAGCCATAAGACAGAGTATCAAATGGCATCAGACGGTCACATGCCATGCGATACAATTATGTCGGCCTGCTAAGATGCATCTTCACACTACTCTACAGTATAGCCCAGTCTTGAGACACTTATACTGACCTGATTGGAAGCAGATATATGTATACCGGTTTTCCAAAAAAACTCGTATATTTTAGATGGTAATCATCCTATTCGATGGTGTCCAGAAACGAGTATATACCCAGGCTTACACATTTTTTAAATGTTTTAGATGGTGATAATTCTATTCGGTGGTGCCATGGCTATGTTTTTTTCCCGATCACCGCAAATATTTACTGGCTGGGCCGATAAAATTGCCGACCATTTCAATATAAAGGACAAGAAATTGTATGAATGTTTGCATATTTCTCATAAAAGTTTATTACATCTTCATAATAAATAAATAATAATAATAAGTATTGTAAGCATATTGTAGTCACAAGTACGTGGTGGTATCTTGGTAATGGTCCAGACGCGGCTGCCAACATATTCACAGTGGTAACGGGTTAAATCCCAGGGCATACCTCTGACTTTTCGGAGTTAGTTTAGTATTAATATCAATCACCACGCACTAAAAAGGTGAAGGAAAACATCGCGAGGAATCCTACGTACTATAGCGGTTTGTTAGAAATTTCATTGTATGTAAAGTTCACCAACCCGCATTAGGTCTGCGTGGTGAACTATATGGCCTGATACCTCTCAATCCTAATCTCGATTATAGATGAGGTCCTTGCCCTGCAGTGGGAAGTACATATATGGGTTGATGCAGAAAGTCATATGAGTAGTATAGTATCTAATATTTTTTCTACAGCGTTCAAGATTCAGCCGCTGCTATGCTAGTTGCATTTCTGATGTTCCTTCTGCCGTCACATTTAAGCATTTTTAACAACTTCAAAGCAAAATGTGAGTGTGCTTTCATAAAGAATCACTGACTTTATTAATGGCATTGCAATGTAAACAAATACAGGCCAGTTCAAGTATCAATAAACAAGATATGGTGGTTTCTTGGTGGTCGCAACAATTTTGACGGCCTGACTATATCTGATACAGAATGATATTTATACAGTTTTTAATTTAACGCACTTGGTTCTCATCACCTAGATGATATTGTTATAAAAAATAGTGATATTAGATTTCATGATTGTTGACCATCCCGAGGGTACGAGATTTTTACCGCTCAGCTGAAATTCAGTTCGGTTCGGGAACTTACTTGAGACGTATAAAGACTTGCACCTTTACAAGTTGATCAAAACCCTAACTAGAAAACGAAAATCTCAACTTTTCGTTTTCTAGTTAGGCTGATTTTTTCAAACTTGGTACAATACTACGTGAGGTGGTTAAAAACATGTAGTTTAATTAATTAAATACCGTATTAATATCAAATCCAATTATCAAATCAATATTATATTTATTTATTTACATAAGACCTAAAACAGAATACAATCGAACACAAATACATAACATAAGATATTATGATAATAGTTACAAACGAGTTTGCATTCTCAGGCTTATGTCCTAATCTAATACTTATAAAGCATACTTAAACGTTCTGAATAATTAGTTTTACATAATTTCATACAAAAATAAGCAAAGATGACTCGCTTTTGCAATACTACGTACAAATAATAAAAATATGTACATAAAAGAAAACAGAAAAAATACAAACAAATTAACACCTAACAAATTTATAGGGTACACAATATAGATAGATAATAATATGCTACCAAAAACGCAGCATATTTAATGGGACTATTCACTCATGTAGCACTCCAAAAGTCCAAACTTGGGCTGGTTTTTATAACCTGTACTTCATAGTTATTCAAGATTCGGATAGATGGCGCTGTATGTATTTAAATAACTATTGGCTTCTATAAATCGGTAGTTTCTGCTGCATAGGACTTGAATCTTACTGTGGGTTGTATTTCCATGTAGACGGCCTAAGTACGAAGTTTTACTGCGGTACGATTATAACGCTGAGTCTCGGGTTCGATTCCCAGGTCCGGCAAACTAATATAAGATTTTTCGATTAATTATCTGCCCAGAAGCAGAAATTGGTGCTCTATAAGGGGACAGGCTCGCCTCCTATCACATCGTGAAAGGAATATACAAGGCGAAACGTAAGTGTCCTAGTAACAACTTTGCCTACCCCTTCTGGAATCAAATGCGTAGTATATGTATGTCATGCATGTATATTCATAAATTTTATTTTTATTACCTCATGGCAATGACCGCCCTGAATCCGTAAGGGCAATGTTTGTAAAATATTGCTACAATTTTGTTAGAATATAAGAGTATATAGATGTAAGAAAAATATTCTTCAATACGTTTAATATTAACATATAATAATTGCAGATTATGGAGATCTTACAGACAAACCTGTTCCATCTGTGTTACGCTGGACAGAAATGAACGAAACTTTAGCCTACAGTTTCATGTTCTTATTAGGTATTTACTTTCACCAATCGACATTTCATATAAAACTATGTATTTAGATTTTTATATATCATTTTAAAGTTTGCATAAAACATTTTTTAAACAAGGTTTATAAAGGGTATATAAATCTGAAAGGGAAATGCTGCACTCATCATAATGAACAACTTTTGATGTTGGACTTATCCTGAAATCGCGAAAACATCATGAACGACATAACATAACAAAGAACAAAATTGTCTCTTCTCGCCTCTTTTAAAAAAATAGTCGCATTGTGTCTGAAGTCACTAAAACTACCACCCGGCTTTGTTTTCGGTAGCAGTCTTGATATACCCTATGGGCTGGTACATACAATGCATTATTTATTAATTTATTATCGTTCTTATAGGTGGAGGTTTTGCTCTCTCTGAGGCAGCGAAAAAAGAATACTCAGACTTAAACGGAAAGATTGGAGAAATGCTGACGGCGATGAAAACCTTGCCAAACAACTTGATTTTATTCATAATTATAATTTTTACAGTATTCACAACCAATTTTGCATCAAATGTTGCCGTGTGTAATGTTATTGCTCCTATAGTTATGCAATTGGTAAGTTCAATGGTTCTCATACAGAAGAAAATAAAAAGAATTTTATAGACAGGTTTAATGGTCACAGTCCGATATCTTTCTAGGCAAAAGAAACCAATGCTAATCCATTGTGGTATAACTTAGCTGCTGGATTTTCTGCTTCGTATTGCTTCTGCCTACCAGTTGGGACCCCTGGGAATTTAGTAGTACAGGGTGCTGCTAAAATTCCAACTGGCAAGATGGTATGTATTTTTCTCTATCGCTCCCTCTTTAGCCTCAGGTTGAACATGGGAATGCTTCTACGCTTTTCATAGAGATCTTTTGGTAGCAGCCTGAATCCAGTGACTATACAATCTTGGTTATGTCTTCATTAAGTAAATACTTAAGTTTGTGATGCTGTCAATTTTAACAGCACCCGTGGCGCAGTTGGTAATCCCCGGCTGATGTCGCGGATTCGATCTCCGCACCGAAATAAATGGTAATGTGGCCCATTAGTATTTGTTTTGGTTCTGGGTGCTTCTGATACCAAAAAATATCTCGTAGTTTTCATAGGCCTGACACAAGACTTACTGTGAGATTAGAACTAAGAACTATGTATGACTGTTAGGTAAACTATTTTTATTTTATTTTCAGATATGGGCAGGAATGGGACCAACAATCACCACTATATTCATCTCATGGCTTGCGCTGTGTTTCTGGGCACCGGTCATTTGGCCTGACCTATACATCTTGCCTGACTGGGCTGGATAGACCTAAACTCAATATCCCTAATACTAAAAAAAAGTTCGCAGACCTATAAAATTGACTTTTATATCTGCGGACTTCGGGTGAATAAGCCAAAACATTACTAACAACTAAACCCTCAATACACCTTTCCTCTTCCCAATTTTTTTCCTTCTCGCTTCCCTCCAAATTGATGAGCAACACATTCATGATTCACGCATAGTGGAGGTTTTGGGCGGAGGTGATCACCTACCACTAGGTTTTTTTTTTCAAAAGTTTGAAGTCTAGTTGTAAGCTACCTACTGCCGCATGATAACGTTGATTTAATAATTAAATTCTGTTTTTTTTTTCCGCGAAACCGTTTTAGAGTTCAAGAATGTTTTGAAGAGCATAATAATTCTAAAGAATTGTTGGCTAGGTCATATCATGATACGATTACAACGCAGACATGTCGGATCTGAATCCCGGGTCATTTAAAGTGAAATTGGATTTGCTATTCATTATATTAGCATGAAGTCTTTTGTGTCAAATATGGCGATAGGCTTCACCCTTTCACATGGAACACACAAGGCAAAACGTGGGTGTCCATGTAGAATTTACCTATTCCTTCTAGGAAGAAGTTGTGTGATTATGTATGTATATATAATTCCATCGACATCGTATTAAAGAAAACTGCGGTGCACCTTAATGGAACATCGTGGAAGTAAACAGTTGGACACAAAAAGTAAACATGGGTCATCTCTTTAGATATATGACTGTATTACCTCATAACATAGCCCTCAATAGCCTTCATACGCAATGAAGATGCAGATTCAAAACTACATTTGTTAGTTGTAGTAAGTGTGAAATAAATGCTTTTGATTTAAAATGTTTTATTTCATGAACGTATTATTCAGGGGTTATTTCTAAAGATCCTAGTAGTACATCATTAGAATATGTTGATGATAATTATTTATAATAAAAATCGCTTCTGGAATTACAACTGTTCATTAGAAGTGACAAATATATCATTGTTTGATGGATCCTTATGTAAAATCTCTGTAAAGTCCTGTAAACCTGTGGTCACCATAATATCATAGGTGGAGTTAAAATATTCTACCACAATCTTTATCATTACAGGATAATTGAACATGATTACCATAATATATTAAAATTTTGTGCTCATTTTGATCAATTACTTTATGCGAGAAAAAAGGTTTTGCTTCCATATGAGGTCCAATCAAAGTGTTTAATAAAACTGGCCTTTTTGTTGCACAATTAAACTCTTTCCAAATTTAAAAGTTTCGAGTGTATTTTCTTTTGACTGTCATTATTCATTGGTTAATCGTTCATTATTGTCGTGAATACCGGATAAATGGTTTCGTAAAGATGGTGAAACCCGCCCCAATGAACACGGGGCGCCAGCCCACTGGAGTGTTCTTTTCGTAAGTATATCTTAATTTGCCAGTAGTATTTTCGATTAGGAGAGCGGTCTTTGTGAACAAAATGTAGTGACTGAAACTGAACCAGAGCCCACAACTGATTCATTCGTCTCTGATAGTTTGATTGCCTTTCTGGGAATAAAATTAAGCATATCTTTTTTATTACAACGAGATAAAATTGTCAAGTTTGTCAGTGAGTCAAAGATAAATGTTAACAAGTATCGTTGACAACGTAGTCTTAATTCTAGTGCTGTTTCCCTGCGTGAACGGTATTTTCACATAGTTTAATGATGTCCGCTATTGTCAATCTAATTACAAGGTGAGTAATGATCTGATAATGTTCGCAAGAAGTCTGAATAATGATAATAGGTCATAAATGACGATTCTGTGGCGAAGGCATTAGACGCTCTCTGCCAGAAATTGGTCGATAATCCATTCAAGTTGACCAAATTGGTGAATTTTTCATGATACGTCAATATTCAACATGTGTTTTTTCTTTGTTACAGCCTCATGTCTTTCTTGTAAGTACTTTTTATTTATAAAAAGCTTGGATAACATTTCATAAATAATTTATGTTAAAAACTATGCAACTTTGAGCATTAAATTTTTATACATGTGCCTTATGTATTGAAATTAAACATTTTATGGATTTTATCGTCCATTTGGTATAATGTAAACAAACGTCGAGAAGGCAAAACATGAAAAATGAACCGACACCGTGATAAAATCTATAAGAAATAGTATTATTAAGTAGTATTAATAATTATCCTACTCTAATCGTGGTGCAATGTAATTTAATGTAAATTACACAAAAAATATAATTTTACCAACAAAAGTGCGCGGTATATTTTATAAAAATATATTTTGTATGACATATTCGTAAGATTGACTGCCTCGGTGGCGTAGTTGTACTAAGGTACGGTTACAAAGCTGAGGTCTCGGGTTCGAATCCCGGGTTGGGTAAAGCGATATTGGATTTTTCTATTCATTATCAGCCCAGAGTTAGGAATTTGTGCCCGATATGGTGATAGGGCTCGCCACCTATCACATTGTGGGACGGAACATACAGGGCGAGATGTGGGTGTCCTGGCGCCTCTGTCTACCCCTACTGGGATATAGGCGTGAGTTTATGTATGTATGTATATTCGTAAGATTGCTGGTTGGAAACGACGGATAGGCCTATGTCCAGTAAAGGACGCAGCTAGGCTGATGATGATAATGATATTTTGTTCAGCCGCCCGAAAGACCCGCGGAAACCCGTCAACGGATGTTGTCCCAGGATCAAAAACATAATCATCCGGCATTTTAGAGGAATTATAGGAGTCCTAGTTCCCATATTCGCTTTGACTTGGCAGCCGAAGAAGAATGTGGTGAGTACACAGTACAATATTATATATCAATAAATGTTGAACTTCACATATTTTTAAATAGTGTAGCGAAGACTGCCTCGCTGGCGCAGTCGTACTATGGTATGATTGCAAAGCTGAGATCTCGGGTTTGAATACAAAATGATATTAGATTTTTTTATTAATTATGAACCTGGAGTTAGAATTTGTGTGGCTCATGAGTATTTGTTTCGGGTCTGGGTGTTAGTGAGTCACAAAAATCTTTCGTAGTTTCCGATAGCTACGACACTAGAATTCATGTTAGTGTGGGGTCAGGACCACCAGATGTATTTATGTATTTTATTTATAAGTGAGCGTCACGACCATCTTAAAGTTACTTTTGTGCCCATAAACAGATACCAATTGAAGAGACTAACTGCTAGTTTTAACGGCAACAATGAATCATTATGGGCGCTTTTTGCATCAGTGGATTGTTTCTACTTGATGGTATAATTGCTGGGGCAGAATGTTTCAGTTTTTATATTATCTACAGTGCTTGTTCTTTACAGCATCACCTTACAGTGCAGTGCATGTGGATGCTGATGTTTTGGTTTTTCCTATGGCAACCAGTTGCCATTCCCGTAACTGGAACTATACCCATTTTTTTACTACCGATGACTGGAGTACTGTCCACCCCTGATACCTGCAGTTGCTATATGAATGTAAGTATTGCTTTTAAGTTATATTGTTCTTCAAATCCTGCCATCTATTTTACACAGCTATGGATGACAAGGGGTGTATGTTATTCGCCTGATTATAGGTGATACGACCGCTTATAGACAGTAGCAAACCCATCAGCATCGTGAATTTCAAAGCAATGTTTGACATTCCACCGCGCTAGCTAGCTATTCTCAAACATAAGATGTCAAGTCTCAATATATCTAGTAGATTCTCTGGCAACATTTTCTTCAAACGGGAACAAAATAGTACAGGAGAAATGGACGTTGAGGTGGTATTTATTTAAGCGGCCTCTCACAAATCTGTTCCTGTTTGCTGCTTACCATACGTTACTGAAGTTAATGAGGTCATCATGCCATGGTTGTTTTAGGTTTGCCTTTTCGTTCCCTGATATTCATGGATGTCCATTGCGGGCAACTGTCACCCACTTTTAAGTATTTTTATATGAAAAATATAATATACTTTATTTATACTTTATAAAACAACACTGTATTTGTCACTAAAATGTTTAGCTGTCGAACTTCGATGTAGATTTTGTCATGAAAAATATAAAAACGAATTTAACAATTTATTCTCTGAAAGTGATTTGGTATGGCCAACCAATATGGCATAATATTTTGTCATGTCTGACTCTCTTCAATCTTTCTATTGTACCAATTATATCAGTTATGACCATTTTCGATGGATAAAATACTACCAAATGATGCTACTGATTCCGTGCTTATTACTTTCCCTGTGAACTCAATGGAGAAATGATTTAAGTAAAACTAATACGCGCTTGGCGTTTCACAGGAGAACATAGCTTTATTCATACTAAGCAGTATGTTGATATTGCTACTGAACAACTCAGGGGTGGATCGACGTATAGCTCTGTCATTGATCTGCTCTGGAGACAACTGCCAGTTCTCTGGAAAAAGGTAATATTATTCAGTATATTCTTTTCTCTTCCATAAATGACATCACTTTATCATTTTATAATTAAAACGACTTGCAATTTTATGACGTTATGCCCGCCTGACTTCAAACTTAAAAACGTCTTACTATTTAAGAAGCCTTGTGGGTGTTAGTACCATCAGGTGAGTCGTCTTTCGGGCCCATGCAAAAAGTTTACAAGTTGTAATTTGCATATTTTTTTAAATAAATAAAAACATGGTTTTATAAACATAAAAAACACTCAATGATTTTATTTTAGCAATCACGATGTTATTTTACCGACTACGTTGTCGTTGGTATAACATCAATCAATTGACTTATAATTAAACTTATTTTCAGATTAGTGTTTAAGTGCAGCACGGCTGCATTCTTCCTGTCGATGTTTAGCAATAGGCTCATAGTAACTTCTACACTTATACAGTATATCACTCCAGCGCTGATGAGTTTACAGGTGTGTTTAAATCATACAATCTTTTATAAATATCGTTCTTCTTTGCCTTGTTTTTTTATTGAAGTAAATGACGAGACGAGCTTGCCGTCCATCTGATGGTGAAAGAGATACGACCGATCATGAATAGTGGCAAAACTAAACACCTTGAATTGCAAAGCATTGCTTGGCATGCGACTGCGCACGCCATCGCGAAACAAAAGATGTTTAGTCTCAAAATGTCCAGTCGTTACTCTGGCTACAATTTGCTTGTGGATGTGACTAGATCTGAATAGCTGAATCGATTTTGATTATTTTTTGTGCTAAAATGTATATGGATGGAGGATTGGATGCAGGCCACTGCCAAAAGGTCGATGTGGTTATACTTGAGGGAGACTATATTCAGCTGTGGACTATCTGTGGCCTGAATGATGTTGCTGATGTTGATGAAAGTGGATATAAGAATTTATAAGATTAATGAAACTAATTGTTAAGAGAACGGTTTCCTCATCAAAATATCTGCACCCGAACAAAGCCACGCCAGGTCGCTAGGTTAAGATTATTGGTATTCCCTGAATAGCGACTCATAGTAATGGTGGAAAACTTAATTCATTTTGGGGTACTTGAGTACTTTTTATTTCGTGCAGGTTGTCACTTTTATTTCCACATCGACCTGGTAATAGTCACCTGCATCTGCAATCTTTCGTAAGTCGCGTCCACGTTATGAATGTTATTATTATATTGTTGCCTATTATCTCTAGATTACATAATTATGGGATATTCAATTAATGGATTGGATAAAGAAGGCCATCTAAATGAAAACTTACATAAAAATAAATGTTTGTTTTAGGCTTCAACTGCTGACAAAAGAGCTACAGAACCCGACTTCAATGAATTGCGGTACATTATCAACAATGCTATACAAACTTCTTCTAGTATCGGTAAATATTTGTAAAATTGCTACACTAAGTAATTATTCAACTAACATTAACAGCCGCTGCCAATAAACAAACCCAATCCAAAATTTGCCGTTTTAGATTGACAGCTCAATCGTTTTTCTGATACTATATTGCCAATAATCAATCTCAGTAGTGAATAAACTATGGCAACATGACAGGAGACCAATCGAAAAGTAGAAAACAATTGACAACAAAACAGATTGACTTCAATCTAATTTTTTCGATTGATTATTGGCATCGGCCGTAAGTCTCTAAATGCGGCAGTAAGTCGTTTACGGTTTGATAGTTGACAAAATGTTTGAATGAAATCGCGTGTCGCTGGAAGCGGCAGATTCGCTTGGCATAAATATACAATATGCCATGTAAATAACCGTCATTGTGATTTAAACTTTTGCTCCTTAAACTAGAAGTGATGAAATGAATGGTTAGTAAAGCATTCACTTACATTAATTTATTTTACAGGGAGTACAGCGATAATGCACTCAGCGTATGCCACCATTTGCTTCCGTGCCATCTTTGCCGAGTTAGTACCACCACAATGTTAATTGGTGTAACCTTATTCAGCCCTTTGCGTTTTAAAGATTTTTGATGCGGTTTTTAAGTAACCGTTGCTTTTAATACTACACCAATCGGTAGTCTTAATTATAATCATGTCATGTTTTCCCCAGCTCCGTCAGGCAAACAATTTCGTAACTCAATTCATGCCATGCCATCATCATCTATGAATATTATACATTTCTTGCTTGACCAAAACTATTTTATTAATGTTTAAAGTCGCTTCCAAGAATAAGATGGATGCCGATCGCTTCCAACAGTATTATGGAAAATCCTTGAGAAGGTCTATGATCAGCAATGTACTTCGCGGGGTTAAAAAGAGAGAGATAGACTATGTCTGGGGTTGTTTCAGGAGTGCTCCAGAAGCTATGGCGTATCCTGATATGTTTAACTTCATGCAGTATTCAGCGTTTGCTTTTCCCGTCGCTTTTCTCATGTACATCGTCAACTTTGCCTACCACATGATTCTCGTCAATAAGTAAGTAACTTAATGATAATGCAGCAAGATCTAATTTTGTTCTATCATAGTTAAGTCTGTGAAATTATAAGTCGCTAAGCATGGTCTTGTCCGATTTTTTTTAACTGAGCACAATTTAGTAATTGTATATTAAAGGTGATCATAATATAATATATATACATATATTTTATAGTTATATCACTAATATCCTATAGAATTATCATTTGATTTGATAATGCTGTCAGTATCTAGCAAAGTAGACACACATCTCCCTTTTGGGGCAGTCACAACGACGAGATGGAGCAGGGGTATTTCTCGAAAATAAAATGTTTTTTTTTTCATATTATTGGATTAAAGTGTGTGATTAGTAACAACAAAATAACACAGAATAAGACCACTAACCTGGCTGGCTTACTACGCCAGCATGAAGGACTGATACAGATGGCGTGTTCCCCACAGTGAAACGTATATATAAGCTGGATTATTTATATATTTTTTTTGCCTTAATAGATGCTTAGACAAGGCGATGAGTGCCAGTAGCATGACTGAATTAAGAAGCCTCTTAATAAAGCACCGAAACGCTTTGCCACGCCGAGTCAGTCTTCATGAGAAAGTATGTAAATATATTCCCCGCAGTTCGGAATCACAATGTTTAGTTGCCCTTAGTTATAGAACTATTACTGAGTATAGATAGTTATTTTTAGAAGAAATTACCAATTTTCAGTGAATTAGTAATTGTGATATCACCTTTCCTCTAATTAAATAAGGAAAGTATAATAAGTCTCTATACATACTTATCCTAGAATGCATGTTATATTTTATTATAAATAGTTCTGTTTCCAGTGAAAAGTAGTTTACTTTCGCGGTCATATTGATTATAATAGTATGTTTGAGTATAAATAAATTGATGCTATGTTATATCCATTGTCAAACTCAGTATCCGTATAAACTCGTTGGTTGATTTTCGATTCGATCGTAGAAAATTAGCTTTTAACCCCTTAATATTATTATTGCGTAACCTCAGGAAAAATAGTTTGATTATCTTTAGTGGTGACTCATTATCCTTATTGCTTTCTTAATTCGGTTTACGTCAAGTGTCATCTTCGTTTGTCTTACATGTAGTGTTCTCTCTCATTCCATACTTTCGTTCCCAATCACACCTTTATTATTTCTCATCTCTCTTAGACATCCTCTTAGATATGTCTATGCCTCCTCTTTAACACAACCAGGTTCTATCAGTCGTTTAACATTCCGTTCTGCTTATTATGCACCCTATTTAAGTCCACTGTTAAATTGGTTTTGTTTTCATGTGATTTTCAGCTTACCGTCTTCTTCACTATTCTTTCGCTTGTCGTGTTCTTCTTCCGATGGAGCGCTTACTTAAATCAGGGCTGGGCTGATTACAATGTAAAAATTCCTCCGATACCAGAGTAAGTATTTATTTAACGTGTTGGAATCTACTACCTGCGAAGAGAATAAAATTTAATTTTATTTATACAGACCTAAATAACCATAACATACATGGTTGCAAAAATATATTGCAAGTATTTTTGAGTAATATTAAATAAGCAAGTAAAGAAAAAAATATCAAGGATATTTTGTCACCGATGTAACAAAAAATAAAATCGGCGATTGTTCTGTCCGTTGCGATGCAGACCGTAGAGAAAAAAAAACTTATTAAAAAAATGTAACGAAAACTATTTTTGCAGGGTCCGAGATGCTACAGTGGCTGCAATTTTTGTGGTTGCCATGCACGTCATACCCAAAGGTTATGGCTTCTTGAAGTTTTTCAACGCTGACAGTGAGTTTTCTTTATACTGACCTATCTTTTGGTCTCGTAGTGGAAATTAAAAAACTAAAAATACACGATTTTATAAAAGACCTAACTAAAAAAGTAAAAATAAATGATAATAAGTTTAAGATCCAAAAATGGAGTGAAAGTCATACATTTTAAGGTTAAAAAGCACCTCACGTTTTGATTGGTCTTTTATAAAAGCGTGTGTTTTAAGTTTCTTTGCGTAAGTTACTCATAATTTAAAAAAATATATTTAAAAGCTGAAGGTTCTGGATGTGGTCATGTCATACACTTTTTAAATTATTGTATTTGCATTGATCTTCGACAAATTTAAAAGTTTGAATGAAATCTGACTGTTTAAAGTGGGTCAAAATCGCGCCCAAAGAAGTCGGTTACAAACTTACAACTGAAGCTAATATAAAGCGCGTAAAAATAGCACTGGGTTGATCTCATTGAGTCAATGGTCTTTCACTCGAAGCCAAAGATCGGGTTGAAAAGTCAAGATTACAGGCAAACTTGCATTGGCTTGGAAACGCCAGGTAGAATAAACATAAGAGAATTTGAGAGTCCTGCCGTTTTATAGGAACCTTGTACTCATTGATGATGGTGTTATTAGGCCCCAAAAGGCTAATGAGCTGTGAGTTCATTACATACATTCAGCACCCGGCCTGCACCGCCTCGTTGCTTGTCGTCGGCAGGTTCAAAGGTGGACGCCGCGTTGTTACCATTAAAGGTCGCGCGGTCAACAAGTAGACCTCACGAACTCAACGAGTAACAATGAGTAGAACTTGCGGAAACCACGACATTTTGAGTATTCTCAACGGCTTACGACCGAGGCTATCCGATGACGTTAAGGAGATGATGTAGTGGGCGCATGCATACAAATGGATATATAAATAATACTAACCGCCTGGCGAGGTGGTGCTGGTCGAATGCTGGCTGGCTCTAGTGAGCTGTGACCTTTAATCCTTTGTGTGTTTAAGACATGGATCTACGTCCGAAAAATCGTTACCTAAAAATGCGATTTTGCTCTTTATTCTATGGGTATTTGGGTCTACTTTTTTTGCATCGAAAGTGTAGTGAATGAATTTTTCAAAATTTTAAATGTTTACGTACACATAAAAAGGAACGCTCGCCGATTACTCGCGCTCATTCGTGGTGGCCGGGCATACGGCAGTTTTTATTATGAGCGTGGATTATGCACACGAAAGGTTAAGAATTGCATAAAACTTCTGTTATAAAATTATTGATAACAATCAATTAATTCTTTCAATAAATTTTAGTTTAGATTAGACGATTAAGCGACTGATTACATTAAGCAGCAGATCAGGCTTTGTCACGTAGCTTAGCATAGGCCTCCTATGCCCTTTGTCGGCTACAACGGCTTGATGATAATGATGATTAATCACAAGAAATTCACTGCTGGTTAACCACCACCACACCACCTCCGCTTCGCACACAAGTTTTTACATTATATTTACTGTAAAAGTATATATATTCCATACATTTTTATTTATTTAAAATAGAGTATATCTACTGTGCATTATTTTTGAACTGGCTTTACCCTAAATACATGACCAATAAAGAAATTTAAAATCATTATTTCTATCTAAGATATTCTAAGAAAATAATATATCAGCTAAGTTAACATTGCTATACTTTATAATGTTCTTTACAGCAAAAAGTGAATTGCCGCCATTGAAACCAGAATCTGCAATACTTTTTTGGCGATTTGTGGATAAAAATGTTAATTATGGATACATATTTCTTATTGGTACGTATTGGTTTGTATTCAAAGATTGTTGACTGTAAAAATAGGCAACTGGGTCTCGCGGTTTTAGTGACTCGTAATCGATTAACACCAATAACAAAGATGAATTTAAGTATCACAGAACAGTTGAATATGATCAGACGGGTATTTTCATTTTACTTAATGGAATCGATAAATGAGGTTAGGTACAGATCACCTAATGGTAAGTGTTCACTGTCGCGCAATGATGTTCAATACACTTGGATCATAAATATCTTGCCGGCCTATCAAATGAATGAAAGAAAAATGGATGGGAAGAAGGTAGATGTATTGGGCATCCGGCAATCTCCCGAAATCTACCGAAAATCTACCGAATGAAACGTGTCACCAAAGCTGCCGATTCACGTAGATTTCCTATGAGACGCCCCGGACGAGACTGTCCATTCGTGTTTAGTCATAACTAACACGTGGCTCTACAACTAATATAAATATATTATAAATATTCACTGAAAATAACTTAACAGGTTCTGGAGTTGCTTTGGAACGAGCCGTCAAGAACTCGCTATTGGACAAGGAAATCGTGCGGAATTTTGGCAAGGTGTTCACAGAGCATTCATTTGGTACCTCGATGTTCATGATTTGCTTGGTGGCTATGATAATGGCGAATGCGATGACGGGTGTCGCCGCCTGCTGTGTTTTCCTGCCCCTGGTATTGAGTATGGTATGAGTTTGATTTCAACTCCAATTACTGATTTCTACACTAGCGCTCCAGACCACGTCACGCACCAGAAATACGTCGTCCTGCAGAACACGGATCTCTTCTGCTGATTCAGATTTGTTAACTAAATTGTGGGCCGGGCTAGTTTCCTTAGAAAAACTGCAGAAAAACAGATTGTCTAGCAGATATCAAGAGTTATTTAAAAGATTAGTTTTCTATTAACCCCTGCTTATTTATCCACCCTGATTAAGTGCGTGGTAGCCTTTTGGTAACAGACTGGACGCGACTGCCATCATGTTCATAATGGTCAAGGTTTCAAATCTCGGACTACATTTCTGAATTTTCACACGTGCCTTACAATGAGACGTATTTGAACTGATACAGGTAGGTAGTAAATAATCGGTTTCGTGCAAATGAAGAATTTAATCACCAACCCACTGTTTTGATGCCATAGTAGATGACAAAAGACTGATTTGGTTAATTTCCATATATTTGATGGAACTTTAAAATATCTACTTATTTTTTTTTTATTTTACTTTTATTTTAGAGAAGCTTTCAAACAAATAACAAATAACTAATCTTACATATCTGTATCAGCCCATATACGTCCCACTGCAGGGCACGGGCCTCCTCTACAATCGAGAGTACGATTGAGAGTGGTTAGGCCATATAGTCCACCACGCTGGCCTAGTGCGTGTTGGCGGACTTACATACCATAGAACTTTTATAAATCGCTATGGTATGCAGGTTTCCTCACGATGTTTTCCTTCACCGTTTTAGTGCGTGGTGATTGACTATCAATACACACATGACTCCGAAAAGTCAGAGGTGTGCCCTGGGATTCGAACCCGCGACCACCGTGAACATGTTGGCAGTCGCGTCTAGTCTGTTTACCAACAGGCCACCACGCACTACGACTACGACTATCTTACATATAACTATAGCTAATTATAAGCCTCCACCGATTTATAAACACGATTGTTACCTCTTATAATTTTACATTTATGCCTAGGGTATGAGTTTTGTATTTCTTTATTAATGCGGAAATATGTAGTTCAAGAAAGTATTTGACTCAAGTTTTATCGTAATGATCAAAAGGTAGGTATCTACATATTTCTAAAATCTAACATACAAAGAATATTGGAAATCCGTTTACAATTAAACGAGTTAGAAACGTTTTAATCTTGTTGTAGGAGTAAAAGATAGGAATGCAAAACAAAACTTGTGACATAAGTAGTTTCTTAATACAATGCATTACAGGACACGGCTGTAAAAGAATTGATCATATGATGTCCCCACTACACTCCCATTCTTTCATTTCAAATACTAATATTTTCCTCTTAATTATTACAAGCGATTTTAATACTCTTCTGGCGAAAATGTTTCATTTTAATTGTATTTGTGTTTGTACCCAAAATTATACAAAACAAATGATTATGGTCAAATACCCTATTCAGAGCTCAGACCCAATTAAACAACAAAAAGTATGGATATAACTATGTATTATATACGTATATATAATACATAGTTATTGCAACATCTTTCTCATAAACGTCTTTAATCCTTAATTCATGGACCATAAGATTTTCCTCTACATCTTTTATCACTTCATCTCTGTCAATTTAACTCAGTATCGTTTGTTTTATTCTCATGTATGAATATATTGAAGTTTTGAATTATTGGAATGCATAGGCTGCGGATCCAACGCCTCCACCACCTCCACCGCCAAAGAAGCCGGATACTCCAGGCCGAAGGGCAGATGTCAATTTTACCGTCGCTACGGCTGCTGGAGAAATTGTCCGAAGGAGTCTACCGGATTGGCCAAACAGGATGTACCAGGGAGCGCTTGGCGTTGGCATCGCCTGTTCACTCGGCTTCATGTTCCCGTTCTTATACACTCCGGCTTACTATTGCCATTATACGGGAAAAGTACCAATGGGAAAAATGGCAAGTTTTATATGTCATGTCTTTTTTTTTGAATATTGAATAATGTCATAAAGGTTTCTAATTAATTTTAAATTTTGTCTGTGTGGTCCACAAAAATATTTGTAAATCCTAACAGCGCAACAAATTCAGCAACGTGCAATAAAGCTTTTGAGAATTTGCTCAAGGTTGTAATACTTAGCATTTAATAAGTACTTTAAGTTCATTTTTTTAAGATCCTATTAAATGCACAATTTCCAGTTTCTTGCTTATATACCTGGCAACCTCATAAAATGGTTGATGCTATAACTGCTTGTTTTCCAGGCAAAATACTCGCTGGGCTCTGCAATCCTCTGCCTGTTGATTTTGTGGCCTGCTGTGTTGTACTACGCTCCTGTGGTTTATGATATGACGGGTGAAGGCATCTTACCGGTGCCTTATGACCCGCCTGACCCCGACAAGAAGAAAAAACCAGAGAAGGAAGCTGGAACTGAAGGACCAGACACCGGGGGGGACTCAGGCGGGGGGGACTCAGGCGGGGGGGACTCAGGCGGGGGCGACTCAGGCGGGGGCGAAAGTACGTATAATGCCACACACGTCAACAGATGCGTCTGCAGACGTCGTCTTCGGATGGGTGTTGCGGTCGTCTCTCTATACAGAAGGCCCGTGCCTTGCAGTGTGACGTATATGGGCTGATGCCACAGAACACTCCCAATAGATACCTAATGCAAGGCAGCGGTTGCGCCCAACACATATAAGCTATCAAATAGATATAAACCGATGCCAAATGTCGCGTCATCAGTGTCGTCCAAGTAGTGGACCCGCACATGTCGTCGCACGTTAGCGAAAATTACATTTTGGGAACATAATATTACACTTAAAAATGATTTGTGCAATAAAATGGTGTGCAAAAAACTCAAAAAAATAAAGTATCTAAAAAAACGCAATAAGTTTTCGTCGATAACTAATATTCTTCAAATTAATTTGGTCCCGACCGAGCTCAATTTATACTGGTTAATGTATCAATGTCAAACAATCAAGTTCGGATGGAGAATCAGCCGTCTCTTTTTCGCATAGCAATAACCGTAATAAGCCATCTTTTTTTGGCGAAATCACGCGTTTTTCTAGTGTTTGACGCATGTTTATAATATAATTCCCAGAAATATCGATATTGTAAAACAATTATCATCATCATCATCATCATCAGCCCGTTGCAGTCCACTGCTGGACATAGACCTCTCCCAAGGTACACCACAGAGCCCGGTCTGTAGCTTTACGCATCCAGTTCTTGCCGGCCCTCTTCTGCAAGTCATCCCGCCATCTGGCCAGAGGACGTCCCACGCTACGTTTGCCAAGACGCGGTCAAACGGTTTGCGGTTTGTTTTTGTAAAACAATAATGTAAATTAATTTTATTAAATGACAATGTCACAAAATATAATTATATTTTGTGACATTGTCATATATTGATTTAAATAAAAATTGCAAATTACCATAATTACGTCATTTTATATAATTTGATATAGTTAAATTTGTTAACAAGGTACTTTAACAATATTTATTATTTATTTTTATCTTTGGCGTATTTAAATTTCCTTTTTCCCTCTAGTTGTATACGTTTTCAAATATAATGGGAGGGTATTTATCATAAGTTTTAGTAAACTAAAGTATAAATCTTATTTTTATTCGTAGTTAGCGGTTACCGGTTGGTATAATTTATCAGGCCGGCGAAAAAATATTATCAAACATTTAACAAGTTGGTAATTAAGTTATAAAAGCGATCATAACACATGAACTTACTGGCAAATCGAACTATCGATATTTTTTTTTATTTATCGACTTATGCCTCATCTCTCCAGTGAAGTCCACGTGACCGCGCTGCAACCCGCCCACCCCCCGCGCATTTCCCTTCGTTAGCGTTTTCGGTTCAAAACAAAACTATCGTAATGCGGTATCTATTGGAAGTGATCTGTGGCTGATGCAGTAACACGAGGGTAGAGGTGACGAATGTATAGCAGTGTTTCAATAACTAAGGATCTGATTGATGATGGTCTTATATATTAGTAGACGAGACGATAGCCATCGAGCTGGCGAAATGCTTGTTTCATCATTCTTGCTAATAATTAAAAAAGAAAACAGAAATATTTAAAAATTCCGTTACTTAAATTACAACATGCAAATAAAAATTATAATTAAACAATTTCACTTTCAGGCTACTCAATATTAATCACATACGAATGAATAATTAATTATTATTATTTTATATAATTTCAGCTTAAGAATAGTCGCACGGCAAGCTGTGTTAGATGGAGAAAAGAAGATTTAAGTTTTAAGTTTCATGCAAAATATTGTGTTATGTTTTCTGTATTTTATTTTATTTTAGCGTTAATGAGAACTCGCCTGAAGTCATATTAATTCACGTACCAATGAATATTAGAACTAGATTAGTGTCAGTTAAAATAAAAATATGTTCAGAAATCATGTTTTATTTTACTTCCAATGTGCAGAGCTACCAGCGTTATATTATGAAAGACTTTAAACTGCAACACAATTGATGGATTACTAAAAGTAAGTGCGCATATGCTAGCGGCCAGTGTGGCGGCCAGTAATGGAATCATAGATTTAGTATAAAACATAGATCGGCAATGTGAAAGAGATAGAATAATTTAACTCATATGTTAAAGCGAGATGCATGATGCGACCATACGTTTACACAGAAGTAGCCTGCAGTGACCCAGAGTCAAAATATGTCAAAATAAGCGAGCAACAAAATTCGCTTGTTTTCATAATTTATTTAATTTTACAGTACTTGGTTATATTTATTAAACGTAGTTTATTATAGTGCATTGTGCAGTGCCAAAGTGTGGTTCATACAGGCGTAAAAATCCGAAATAATTAAAGTTTTCACAGGTACCGGCCACTTTTGTACAATACTTTTTTTCGACGATATTATAGAATTAAATGGAAATCCATGTATACATATCGGTAGAAAAGAATATAGTATTTCATTACATAAATACGCTGAAAGCATCCATTGCGTATAAAAAATAATATCAAATACGTGAATTTACAATTATTTCAACCAAAAGTTGCTAGGGATTAACTGACAGGTTCGATCAATAAAAGGTTGTCGATGAAATAGTCGATGACAACACATGTTTCCCTACATTTTTATGGAGCTATAGTATGTTGTGATAGTATGCATTCTTCTTCTTCTTCTACCTGGCGTTATCCCGGCCATATTTCCCCGGCCATTATTGTAGTATTCATTCTATAATATTAGTTATTACTTTACTTTTTCTCATTTTTTTATATTTGTGGAATAATTATTATAACACTTCATGTGTGTGATTTATGAATTAAGAACCTGTTTCAATCGCTGCCAAGAGGCTGTCAATTTATAATAGTAAAACAAGAACATATTAGATATTTTTATAAAATATGCGATACTTCTATGCACAGTATCATCGTCCAAACACTGAAGCAACATTATTCACTTATCATAACATTAGGTATAGGTTTAAAATTTATAATTCTCATAGGAAAAACATTAGTTTAGGTGACGAGATCGAGAAAACCTTTATAGTTAATGAACATAGGCCTTCCACAAGAATGTCTACATCAGCTTGTTGTAAGCTGCCTGCATCCAACGACTTCCTACAAGCTCCTCCGTATACCTCCAACGCGGCCTAGCAGGCGTGCAACACTTCCCAATGTGTTACAAGTCAATTAATTGACTTAAATAAGCATATTTTTTAAACTTTGGTATAAATATACTTACGCGAATGTTACTCATTGAAAAAACTAATAATCATGGATTTTGTTGCAGACTGAGTCCACCCTGTGACTACGAAAGCTGTAAAGTAATCGAAACTTCGCGACGGGAAATTAAAAATGGAAAAAATAAACCGAAAACGCTAAAACTTTGTAAATTATAGTTTTATTTTATAAAAGTGTTTTTTGTTCTCAGTTTAATTAGGTGTATGTACTATGTACACACATGTTACATCACAATGAAAAAAATAATTTTGTTCAAGTAAACATAAAGACCCATACAAAACATCTCAAACAAAATGTTTTCAAATAATATGACAATTTGTCTTTATTTATTTGTGTGTTTATCAATCTGTATTGAAATAAACACATCAATAAGTTTCTGTTAATATATAATAAGATGTCGCATATATCCATAACATTTTATTTCACAACTACAGGCCGACAGCTATATCGATATGATAGTATCGAAAGTGCATGGTACACCACTATATGTCAAGCACACATGTAAACTTCACGCACACAATCGTAAATCAGTTTTGGTCGCGCTCAAAATGACACATTGCCGATCTATGTTTTATACTACATCTATGAATGGAATAGTGATGTGTCTATGGTCACCCGTACTCTGACACTTTCCCGCCAATTTGTAAAATTAAAAAGTTAACGAATAATAGTAAAGAATCAGCTTCTAAAGCATAGATGTATTATAGTATAGAACATAGTTCGGCAATGTGTCATTTTGAGCGCGACCAAAACTGATTTACTATTGTGTAATGGTGTACCATTCACTTACGATACTTTCATATCGATATCGATATAGCTGTCGGCCTGTAGTACTGAAATAAAATTTTATGGATATATGCGACATTTTATTATATATTAACAGAAACTTACTGATGTGTTTATTTCAATACAGATACATAAACACACAAATAAATAAAGATAAATTGTCATATTATTTGAAAGCATTTTGTTTGATATGTTTTGTATGTGTCTTTATGTTCCACTGATCAACATTTTTTTTCATTGTGATGTATACATAGTACATACACTTAAATAAACTGGGAACAAAAAACACATATATCAAATAAAACTATTATTTACAAAGTTTTAGCGTTTTCGGTTTATTTTTTTCATTTTTAACTTCCCGTCGCGAAGTTTCGATTACTTTACAGCTTTCGTAGTCACAGGGACTCATTCTGCAACAAAATCCGTCATTATTACTTTTTTCAATGAGTAACATTCGCGTAAATTTAAGAAACACATTTTTACTATATGTATACTAGAGATAAAAAATATGCTTGATTTAAGTCAATTGACTTATTAGGAAGTGTTGGACGCCTGCTAGGCCGCGCTGATGGTGGACAGAGGACCTGGTTAAGCTTGTAGGAAGTCTTTGGATGCAGACAACTGAGACTGAAGAAAGAGAAAGTTTAATAAACTATGAAGCTTTTCTCGATCACGTCACCTAAACTAATGTTTTTCCTATTAGAATTTTAAATTTTAAACCTATACCTAATGTTATAGTAAATGAATAATGTTGCTTTAAGGTTTGGACGATTATATTGTGCATAGAAGTATCGCATATTTTATAATAATATCTAATATGTTCTTGTTTTACTATTATAGATTGACAGGCTCTTGGCAGAGATTGAAACAGGCTCAAAATTCAAAAATCACACACATGAAGTGTCATATTAATTATTCCACAAATATAAAAAATGAGAAAAAGTAAAGTAATAACTTATATTGTAGAATGAACACTATAATAAATATAACCGGGATAACGCCAGGTAGAAGAAGAATGCACACTATCACAACATACTATAGCTCTATAAAAATGTAAGGAAACATGTGTTGTCATCGACTATTTTATCGACAACCTTTTATTGATCGAACCTGTCAATCCCTAGCAACTTTTGGTTGAAATTATTGTAAATTCACGTATTTGATATTATTATTTATACGCAATGAATGCTTTCAGCGCGTTTATTTAATGAAATACTATATTCTTTTCTACCGCTATGTATACACGGATTTCCATTTAGTTCTACAATATCGTCACAAAATAGTATTGTGCAAAAGTGACCGGTACCTGTGAAAACTTTAATTATTTCGGATTTTTACGCCTCCATGAACCACACCTTGGCACTGCACAATTCACTATAATAAACTACGTTTAATAAATATAGCCAAGTACTGTAAAATTAAATAAATTATGAAAATAAGCGAATTTTGTTGTTCGCTTAGTTTGACATATTTTGACTCTGGGTCACTGCAGGCTACTTCTGTGTAAACGTATGGTCGCATCATGCATCTCGCTTTAACATATGAGTTAAATTATTCTATCTCTTTCACATTGCCGATCTATGTTTTATACTAAATCTATGTTCTAAAGTGAACGGTTGTTTAATTACGTATAACATTTATATTATTGGCGACGAGGTAAGACTCGCACGAATAAAAATAAAATTGAAATTTATCGAATTTCGATCATGAAACAAGCGAGTGGCAGATATTTAAAGGCAAATTACTTCAATTTTTAAAGATAAACGAAGTCAAAGAAGATAACAAGAGTGGAATTCTTCTTACTTATCTTACCGATGAAACTTTTACTACGTACTACGTAACTTAGCTTACCCCAAAGAATTGGATTTGCTAAAGTTTTCAGACCTGATTTTATTACTCGACTGCCATTTCAAGCCAAAGCAGTGCTCTTCTGCAGACAAAGCAAATTTTTATGGAGCAGTTAGAAATCCAGGTGAAAGTATAGGAGAATGGGTGGCTCGAATTAGAGGACTTGCAAGTTATTGTGATTTCGGACCCGCCCTGGAAACGAACTTACGGGATCGTTTCGTCCTTGGCCTGGGCTCGGGGCCTGAACGGGACAAGATGTTCGAACAGAACGCTTCCACGTTGACATTAGCGAGGGCTATAGAATTGGTAGAACAAACTGCCTGCGTTAAGAAGGCAAAATTCATTATGTGCAGCACCGAAACGACGAGTTAAGGAGGAGGCGATATTTAAGGTGGTAAACTATGGAGAACCACGGCACGGTGGCGCGAGAGGCGCGGGCGGTGCGATCAGCGCGGGCGGTGCGGTCATCGCGGGCAGCGCGGGCGGCGCAGGCAGCGCGGTCTCCCGGGACTCGTTCCGGTGTTTGGTGTGCAGCTTAAGAAATCATTCAAGTGACAAGTGTCGATATAAAAGTTATAGGTGTTCAAGGTGCAATAATAAAGGACACTTAAATAAAGTATGTAAAGGTGTAAATATAATAGTTAAAAAAAACTAAAATACACGCTTTAATAAGATATACAACTAAAAAAGTAAAAATAATTGATACTGAATTTAAGATAAGAAAATGGAGTAAAATACATATATTTTATTGTTACAAAGCGTGGGGTGTTTACAACAATTACTTATCCTCCTGCACCCCACGCTTTGTAACAATAAAATATATGTATTTTACTCCATTTTCTTATCTTAAATTCAGTATCAATTATTTTTACTTTTTTAGTTCTTTATCTTATTAAAGCTTGTATTTTAGTTTTTTTTAACTATTATATAATTGTTTTGACTAAAAACATCCATCTACGGCTGTATTTCCAATCAATAACGCCATCTGTTGGTCAGTAGTAACATTTGACACTTGAAGAATACAAGAAGCTTATACCCAAATGGAGATTGCATTCCGTATATAAAAGTGAAGCACAAAAATTTGACCACGAATGACGTTGCGACTGATTGCTATCCTTTTCTTTCGAGTGACAATGAATGAAAATGACTTTTTGTTCATTCATTGTCACTCGAAAGAAAAGGATAGCAATCAGTCGCAACGTCATTCGAGGTCAAATTTTTGTGCTTCACTTTTATATACGGAATGCAATCTCCATTTGGGTATAAGCTTCTTGGAAGAATACAATGTTAACGCCATCTAGCGATGAATGTAGCAATGGTCATCAATTATAAGAATAATTAATCCTGGCGAATCTAATCAGGATAATTATATATTTTAATCGAATTATTGTATTGTCATCGGTCTTTGACAGGTGTGCAAAATTTGAACGAAATCTGGCCGTTTAAAGTGGGCCAAAATCGCGCCCAAAGAAGTCGGTTACAAACAAACATACAAACATACAAACATACAAGTGAAGCTAATATAAAGCGTGTAAAAACGTTTATCACGTTAATAGTGATCTACCTCTAGGCGAACCTGGTGATTCTGTCATGTCATGTGAGGAATGTCAAAACTTCAATATAAGGTATGTCACTGATAAACCTAATAAAATTGACCTAATATTGGGTAATCAAAGTTTAACTATGGAATTAGACACGGGTTCCGGCAGCTGTGTAATATCTGATAAACTGTATAAGGAAAAGTTTTCCAAGTATGTACTACAAAAGAGTTATACAAAAATGAGTTTATATAATGGACATAAAATCACTCCTTTGGGGTATTTTACTAGTCCAAAGTTTTTTAAGTCACGCACGATACCCTTTGCTCTAAGAGAGAAAGTGGAGAAGGAATTAAATAGATTCGTAAGCTTAGGCATATTACTTCCTGTCAACTACTCACAATATGCAATACCTATAGTGCCCGTTCTGAAATCTAACGGTACAGTTAAAATCGCCGGCGATTTTTCAATAACGCTCAATCAAACCTCATCATAGAAAAATATCCACTGCCGCAAATTGAAGAGGTGTTTGCTAACATCGGGGGTGGTGAGCAATATAGTAAAATTGACTTAAAACATGCTTACAATCAATTTATATTAGAGGACTCTTGTCAGGAGTTTACCACGATTAACACACACAAAGGGCTATACAAATACACTAGATTGGTAAACGGTTTAGCAAACGCGCCTGCGATATTCCAAAATCCCCTTTCTCTCCCCTCCCCATTCTTCAGGGTGCTCCCCTCTCAATGCGGAATGACCTAAGTATCCTTGGTGTGGATATCCGCTGTGATCTCAATCCAAGGAATCACATCGAGGGCGTAATAGCAGCCACATCACTCAGGGTTGGAGTCCTGAACAGGGTGCGTCGGTTTTTCACGCCCGGTCAGCTTTGTCGTTTATATAAAGCGCAGGTCCGGCCGGGTATGGAGTACTGCTCGCACCTCTGGGATGGATCCGCCCAGTACCTGCTCGATGCCTTGGATGGATTGCAGCGGCGGGCCATCCGCATTGTGAATGATGCAGACGTTACGAGCAACTTGGGGTCGCTACAACTCCGGAGAGATGTCGCCTCTCTAAGCGTGTTCTACCGCCTGTATCACGGTGTGTGCTCTGAAGAATTGTTCCACTTGATCCCCTCCTCTCCATTCCTAACCAGAACCACGCGTGCTGGCTTGCGAAGCCATAGCTTGACGGTCCACACCATCCCGGCGCGAACCAAACGGTTCTCGAATTCGTTTTTGTGCCGCACCGTCAGGCTGTGGAATTGTTTGCCGTCTCACGTGTTCCGCCGTGGTGTGAAGAGGCACCTTAGCAGGCCGGCATAATTGCTTCCATTGGCATGGGACTGCCGTCCGATGCCAATGGATACTCTGCCTGGGCGGCATTGGCACTTACCATCAGGTGCAATGCCGCCAATATGCCAGGCCATTATAAAAAAAAAAGTCAATGGAAACTCTTCTTTCTGGAATAGATGGTATCAGTATTTGGCTCGATGACATATGCATCACCGGACATGATAAGACAACCCATATGAAAAGACTGGGTGAAGTGCTAGGTAGGCGCCGTGATGCCGGTTTGCGTCTTGAAAAGTACAAATGCGAGTTTTTCCAAGACAATGTAACATATTTAGGCTATGTTATTAGTAAAGAAGGTATTAAAACATGCCCAAATAAAACACAAGCCATAATTAATGCCCCAGAACCCACTAACGTAACAGAGGTTAAAAGATTTTTAGGAATGGTAAATTATTACCATAATTTCATTCCCAATGCGTCATCGGTTTTAAATCCCTTACATGAATTATTACGTAGCGAAACACCATGGGAGTGGGGGGAACGGCAGCGCCATAGTATGGCGGCGATTCGGCGCGAATTAGCATTGGAGCGTGTCCTCGCTCATTTCGAACCTACTACTACGGCTCAATTAGTAATGGCAGCAGATGCCGGGCCGTGCGGCCTAGGAGCAGTGCTGTCGCAGCGACCACGCGGGCGTGGAGCGCCCGCTTGCGTATGCGTCTCGCTCGCTCACCTCTAGCGAACGAAATTACAGCCAAATACAGAAAGAGGCGACAGCTGTCATTTTCGGAATTAGACGTTTTCACCCATTGACTTATTATCTACCGATAGACGAGGCCCGTCCAAGAAGGGCGCGTCATATGGCGCGTTCACACAATCGTCGATGTTCGCCGATGATAGGCGATGACACGTTTGCGCATCATTGCCACAAATTTTGCGCACCTCGCCACGTATTCGAGCGAGTTGTCAATAGATAAGTCGTCAAAAATGGACGTCGATCGACGTCGATGCATTAGCAGTTGCCACGACATTTATTTAAAAAGCGCGTATAGATACGAGTTTTATGAATATATATAAAAACCAAATAATACCGAGTAAACAGATAAGTAGAAGATGGTGGATGTTAAGAATTTACCGCAACATAACTAGGTATTTGTAATCGTAAAAACAGCGTTTTTTCTAGGGATATATTTTACACTACATAAGAAAACAATATGTTCTTATTATCGCCCTTGAGTTGTTGTTGTTTTGAATCATCATTAACATTTTTGATTCCTTCCCGTTACATCCCGTCTTATCAAGTTTCATTCGATGCCATACCTCAATCCTGTCCTATTTTATTCGCCTCATACTTTCAAGCATACCATCCACTTACATGCAAATAGAGCGTCGTAGATAGCCAGAACAACCCTTAAAGTAACTTATTATTTGTATTACGATTAATATCATGGTTATAAACACAAAATAGAAAATAATACATTATTTAAATAATTATTGAAACGATTATATTGAATAACAAGAAGATAGACTTATATAAATTACGACGGATATATTTTTTGAAATTTATTAGGATTAAAAATTTTGCCTTATAAACGTAATAGATAACGTAACTTTACCCGTTTACACAGCTCACACAAGGCAATTGGTTCAGTGGTGTAGGCGTAAAAGTTTAACAGGCACTAGACTGTCAAACAAACAGAAGTGTTAGAGCCACGCTGTTGTCAGTTATTGCTCAGCATGAATGATCAACGTGAAGTAACAGCTTTTCCATTGCATTCGGTAAGTGAGATTGCTGGATGCCCAATGCTCCTTTCTTCTTCCCATCCTTTCTCCTTTCCACTCGTCTGCCATTTCATGGACACGCAATACATCTTTGATCCGAACGTTATGGATGTTCATGGGCGGTAGTGATTACTTACCATCAGGTGATTTGTTTTCTCATTTTCCATTAATAAAAACAGACACGACAGACAAAGAGTTTCGTTTGAATTTATAATATTAAGTAGACATAATAAGATGAACAGAATCAGAGCAGCACGAGCAGAGACATAGAATTAATTGGATTGATAGAATTGGCTGGTCGTAAAATTATAAACCAAATAACTCTGGTGGATGAACCCTTATTCATCACATAGCTCTGAATTATAACAAGTACCACTAATACCTGGTTCAAATCAATGGGTGAATTGGCTATGGTAGAATGCTGGTTTTGAGATGAGATGTCATAAATATAATGAAAATAATAAATAACACCCAACAGTCACGTACATAGTCCTGACCCCACACTAAGATCGAGTCTTATGTCGTGGGTCTTTTCAGTCTCACAATACCCAGACCCGAAAGGAGTATTTGTGGGTAGAACAAACATTTCTAGCGGGGCGGGGATCGAACCCGCGACCTCTCAGTTCACAGCCGACGTCTAACCAACTTCGCCACGTAGGCTGGCATATGATTCAACGACATTTATTTTTCATTTTGGAAGTCAATCATTTAACTAATCGCAAAGCCCGCAATGCCTAGTGTTTTTTAAAGCAGGTACTCATAAAACTCGTAGTAGATTTTCATAAAAAAACGAAGTTATTAATAACAGACATAATATTAATTGGATTAAAAACTTGAATTGGTAATGGACGATGAAGGTTTTTGGTCGTATATATCCACAGACGTCCACAGATGTCAATTGTGTCATCTTTGTCAAAAATATAAAAATATACGAAAATTATGATTATTTTATTTAGTATGGGGTGTAATTAAATAATAATGTACAAACAGTTTATTTAGAATTATTTCAATTAGTAATTGTGCTTTTTACGTACACTATATTGCATGTAGTGAGAATTGAACAATGGTGTGGAATTTTATAATAAGAAAATGAAACCGAAGAAGTTGCAGCAGGCAACTAGGTGCAGATCCAGCTGAAACGCACGCGTGCCCTGTCCTATAATTCGACTTATTTAAATATTTTTTGTATATTCTTGTTTGAAATAAACATTTTCTGTACATCTATAATTTTATTTATTTTCTTTTAGTATATATTGTAGAAATATCAACCCGCAATAGCAAGCTAAAGCGGAAGTAGGCGGACCTTATAACAATAAATGAACAAATATTTTGAGAAGACCGGGTTTCTGTAAACGCAATGCACGTCATCGGCATAAGCGGAGTGATATTCATACAGATATAAATCATAATATTCAAATATATAGTTTAAATCATGTACAAACACTTATAAACTATGATACTTATTTCTGAATAGATTTCGTATTGTGATCAAACTGAACCAATTATTATACGGAAGTAACTGATAGCTCCGGAAAATGCTAGCTGTTGTTAATGAAACTTGTATTTCGATATTTTTTTAATGAAAAATTAAATTTCTATAGCAATACACTGTCACAAACCCGCGGGGCATGTGGCTAGAAATCCATAACTAGCGGATCGTCGACGATGACAGGCAAACATGGGTATTCTCACTTTACTCTCACTCTGATTACCGACAGTTGGCGAAAAACCCCGAACACGAATGTTGTAAAATTTTACCAGGGTTATAAGCTTTGGAACAAATCCCTAAATTGTGGGTGTATATCTTAATAATTTAATTGGTTCATTTTATGATAACGAGTTAAATTATCAGAGTCATTACACTGTAATGTGAGTTATTTAGTATTATAATAATATAAGATTAACAATAAAAATGCATTACAAAAAAAAAACACTACACGAGTCAAAATTATAAATAATTTGTTACTTATTTTAACATAAGCATAATTTTATTTACTATACTTCGCGGAACCGCTACATTCTCCAGATTTGGGAATGAAAAATATTTCGTTAGCAACACTGCTTGATGCAGGGCTTGAAATACCGGTAAAAGTTTGGTATCGTTAATGGAGCTCGAAGGAGGTATCGGTAAATTCATAAGTAACGATACCCAATTTAACGTTATTTTAACGTTAAATGTAAATACCGGTACTACCAAACTTACCGATACTTTTAACGTTATGAGTTTATTTCGTTACCTTTGCTCCCGGCAACTCGTAACGTTTGCTAACCAACCACATTTATGCGAAGAGCGTGGCGGTAGTCGGCACGCGTTTGTGATTAAATAAGCACCAAATAAATAACGGGCAGTCTTCACAATTTAAACTTTAAAGATTTGGAATTTTACGTCTTTTTCTGAGAATGGGTAAGTTTATTTAGTTATTTAGACAATTGAAAAAATATGCCGCGGGTTCGATCCCCGAACCGAGAGAAATGTTTGTGTGGTCCACAAATATTTCTTTCGGGTCTGGGTGTTTGTGAGACCGAAAAGTCTCTCGTAGTTCCTGATACCTACGACACAAGACTCGATCTTAGTGTGGGGTCAGGACTATGTATGTGACTGTTGGGTGTTATTATATTATATTATTATTATAATATTATTATTATTATTAATTTATATATATTTTATGCATGTTACTCATTTAAATAAACAGATCTGGAAAATATTTTTTATCCCGAAACGAAAACAAGGGGTGTGAATGTGTGTATCTGCGTATCTGTCTGTGACAATTTTGAACTAAATCGCCATCTCTTAATATCTCAAATAAGTTTTACATCAATCGCGTGTGACAGTTACACGAACTTATTAAAAAATATATATTTGGTTCTGGTAATTTTGATTCGGATTTAATTCTAGAGACAGTTCTTTTCGATATGACAATGCAAAACATAACTTACATAACTAATGTGTGATGGACGTATTATTTATTTATGACAATTATTTTTGTGTTCAATATCACAATAACTTCCTTATGCATCCCTACTCTCGTATTTCCAATTGATTTAACATAGGTAAACATTTATATACACACACATAAACTGATACCCTAATTTTTTTTCGTTTTGTCCTTACAATACTGATTCTATAAAATTCTTGGTGATAGTTAAATATTCGTATTGTAATATTATGACTATATTTCATTTCTTTTTAGCAAAAAGAAGTATATCACCTGACGTTTTTGCCTCAAAACAACGGATGTGCTATGAAGAAATAGATGCGGCACTAAAAGCTAATTTACGCGATGAAATACAGAGAAGACAGCAAGTAGGTGAATGTGGCGGCAAGAAAGAAGAGTCCCATTTGAAAAATAAAAACTGTTCAGACTGTGTTATCGTTTGTAGCGACATTCCAATTGATGCAAGGAATGACCATTTTTCAAAATTAATTCATGACGAACTACAATTTATCCAGCCCTGCATGCGGACACGCGTTTATGCGAGAATTTTGCATTTTATACACACCATCAGAAGTCGTCATTCAAGTGAAATAGATTTAACTGAGACAGAGGAACATTTTTTAAAAGGTTAGGCGTTTGCGGCCTGATTTACTCCGTACGGGCAGGAAAGAGCTTTTATTTTGAATAATTGAATTTTGTGTTATATTCCCTATCGTTCTTATGTGTAATCGTAAATGTAAATATTTAACTATAACTATTGTTATTAATAAAGATGCTCCTTTTATTCACAGAAAGGGAAAACAAAGAAAATGTTTAATCATTCTGTTTTTTTATTTGGAACATAGATTTGGAATTAATTATTTATTACTTTAATTAATTATTTATTGACTGGCTGAGTCCTGACGGTTCTACGAGAAATGAGATAGATTTCATCTTGACGACGAATAGACGGATGTTCAGTGATGTCTCTGTGATCAACAGGGTGAAAACCGGAAGTGATCACCGAATGGTTAGGGGCACATTGAATATCAACGTCCAATTAGAAAGGCGTCGCTTGATGAAGTCTACGCTCCGACCTACTCGCGCCCATATCCAAAACCCCGAGAGCTTTCAACTCGAGTTGACAAATCGCTTTGATTGTCTAAAAGAAAACCTTGCAGTGGACGAGTTAAACAGCGGTTTGGTAGAAGCTGTCCATACGGTGGGATCTAAGTATTTTAGACCTCGCCGTAGAGATGGACCACAAAAACTCTCGATCCAGACTCTTGACCTCATGGCCGAATGTCGATCTTTGACGCTGCAGTCTTCCGTTGACGCCGAAACATATCGGCGGCTCAATAGACGGATCTGGAAGTCCTTGCGACACGATGTCCGTGCTCACAATACTGTGAGCATTAAGGAGACAATTGAGCGGAACGGAGGCTCCAAAGTGTTTGCAAGAGACTTGTCTATTGGACAAAGCCAGTTGTCTAGGCTGAAAACGGACGAAGGCCGCGTGGTATCGACGAGGGCAGAGGTATTAAGAGAGATCGAGAGGTTCTACGGACAGCTTTACACCTTGGTTGCCAAACCTACTGTTAGCTCGGCCGAAGACCCGAGAGCCGAGTTGATCCGACACTTTAGCGATGATATCCCGGACATCAGCCTGTGTGAGATTGAGATGGCCCTCAAACAACTTAAAAAACAACAAGGCGCCGGGTGAGGACGGAATCACTTCAGAGCTTCTGAAAGCGGGTGGAACGCCGATACTGAAAGTCCTTCAGAGCCTATTCAATTCCGTTCTCCTCGAGGGCTCAACGCCAGAGGCATGGAGCAGGAGCGTGGTGGTACTGTTCTTCAAAAAAGGTGATAACACCTTGCTGAAGAACTACAGGCCCATCTCGCTCCTGAGCCATGTCTATAAATTGTTTTCGAGGGTCATCACAAATCGTCTCGAACGCAGGTTTGATGACTTCCAGCCTCCCGAACAAGCCGGTTTCCGAAAAGGCTTTAGTACCATAGACCATATTCATACGCTACGGCAGGTTATACAAAAAACCGAGGAATATAACTTGCCGCTTTGTTTAGCGTTTGTGGACTATGAGAAAGCCTTTGATTCGATCGAGACCTGGGCTGTGCTACAGTCTCTTCAGCGGTGCCACATAGACTATCGTTACATCGAAGTGTTGAAGTGTATATACAACAACGCCACCATGTCGGTCCGAGTACAAGATCAGAGCACGAAGGCTATTCCACTACGAAGAGGCGTGAGACAGGGAGATGTCATATCTCCGAAACTGTTCACTGCCGCGCTGGAAAATGCCTTCAAGCTCTTGCAGTGGAAAGGATTCGGCATCAACATCAACGGCGAGTATATTACTCACCTTCGATTTGCCGACGATATTGTAGTCTTGGCAGAATCGCTGGAAGACCTTAGCACTATGCTCGAAGACCTTAATCGAGTCTCCCAACAGGTGGGTCTTAAAATGAACATGGATAAAACGAAGATCATGTCGAATATCCATGTTGTGCCCACCCCCATTGGAGTTTGGGGCTCGACTCTCGAAGTTGTAGACGAATATGTCTATTTAGGACAAGTGGTCCGGCTAGGCAGGTCCAACTTCGAGAGAGAGGTCAATCGTCGAATCCAACTCGGTTGTGCAGCGTTCGGGAAACTTCGCGACGTCTTCTCGTCCAAAATACCTCAGTGCCTAAAATCGAAAGTCTTCGATAGTTGTGTGTTACCAGTGATGACACACGGCACCGAGACGTGGCCTATCACTGTGGGCCTCATTAAAAGGCTCAAAGTCACTCAACGAGCCATGGAGCGGGCTATGCTCGGAGTTTCCCTACGAGATCGAATCAGAAATGAGGAGATCCGTAGGAGAACCAAGGTTACCGACATAGCCCATAGGATTGGCAAGTTGAAGTGGCAGTGGGCCGGGCACATAGCTCGTAGAACCGATGGCCGTTGCGGCCGAAAGGTTCTCGAGTGGAGGCCACGTACAGGCAAGCGAAATGTCGGACGCCCGCCTACAAGGTGGACGGACGATCTAAGGTCGCAGGAAGTCGCTGGATGCAGGCCGCTTCCAACAGGTCATTGTGGAGATCCTTGGGGGAGGCCTATGTTCAGCAGTGGACTTCCTGTGGCTGATATGATGATGATGATGATTTATTACTTACATTTATTTATTCAATACTACGAAAGGTCACACGCTAATTATTATTATAAATGACAAAAGCGAATACAACTAACAATTATTTTGCCAATTATAAAAAGTGAATAATTAACACTGTAAACCTCTATAATGATTAGTTTAAAACACATGTGGAAAAAAAATATAAAAAAAAAATAATAAAAAAAATTATTAATGATTATAATTAAGCAATAAATATAATAATATGTAGTTTTATTTTTTAAATCAAATGTATTAACACCATGGACGTAGTATATAAACACATCCATGATTAACACAGACGATAATGCTTTGGAATTATAAATTGTTCCCCCATCGATACGCCAAGTAAGCACCGGCCTTAATCCACCATATGTAGCTAAAAAAAAATCACCCAAATAATCATTTTGAAAATATATTATTACTACGTATAAATAATAGGTCTTCAATAATGTCCTCCTTCATACTGAATCGGTAATTTGACATCACAAACTTGAGAGAGGAAAATAATCTTTCTACGCTGACTTGTGTCAATGGCGCAGCTAACACGGTGGTAGATATTGCATATTATAATGAAGGAAACTTGTAAAATGTAACGTGATCTTTCCCAATACTCCAGGACATTCTCTGTAGAAGGAAGAAGTGGTTCTTGCAAAAATGCATCAAAAGAATCTGCCAAATGATGAGTAGATGTCTTTAACACACCTACAGAATCACATTGCTTACATAAATAATTTTCATTTAAATATTTATCCAACTCTTTTACAATACACTACACAATTTGCAAATGTGGTAACGTTCGAAAAAGACGCCTGAGCAGTGGAGGAACGGAACGGCAACAGCGCGTATATCCCGCAGGACGCACAACGACGTTTATTCGCGCTTTGAGAACATCGGCAACGTCGCATAAAGTAACGATACGAAATTACCGATATTTTTAATGTTATCGACGTAAAAAAATACCGATAATTGTTAACGTTATGGTATCATAACGTTTGTGTTTTGTTACGATACTCAATTACCGCTACTTAATTTTAACGATACACAGGTATCTTTATGAAAATACCGGTATTTACCGATACTTTTAATGTGAATTGGTATCGGTAACAAGCCCTGGCTTGATGTACACGAATATCGGCAATGAAAGGCAATAAGCCGTACACATTACCGTCATCGCCTATAGTTGCCGATGTTGGGCGATTATGTAAACGGGGCAATAGAAATTATTTGTCCCGTATTTGTCAAAAGCTCAGTAGCGACAACTATACTATTTCCATTCGTTTATTTTATTTTTGACACATCGAGTACTGAATCAAATAGTGATGGCCTGATGCGTTATCGAATCAATTTTTTATAACAAACGATTTTATTTTTGAACAAGTTTTAATCGATTTAATACATATTTTATTTTTTGCTCCATGCATTGTTTTATAAAACTTCAGGGATATTTAAGTTACTTGATTTAATAATTATATTAAAATAAACCATTTACTCATGTTAAGTTAATATTCTTATCACTTCCGTCGGCAATAGTAATGTTGTTAAAAACAAATTGTGAAACGGCAACACTGGGCAGACAGGTGACGCGCGCCGCCATTTTGTGGTCACTCACAACGAGACGCCCGCGCCCGTGCTAGTGTTTTCCGTTCGCTGAATTTTAATTCACATTTTTCATACGTCGAGTTGAGTATTTATATTCCTCCGTATTGTTTTACCCGTGAATTCCTACATTTGGTTGAATTGAGAACATCGTACCTGCCTTCATCACTTTCAAAATGCCTAAAGGAAAGGTGCTTAAAGGACAAACAAGGGAGTTTGTGTTGCGACTTCATGAGTACTTTGAAAGGGAAAGCCGTAATGGTGGACCTCTTATACCAGTGACTCAAATCAGAGACCGTGTTTCAGCAGCATTAGGTATTACTGCTCCAACAGTTTCAAAAATAATTAAAGAAGGCTACGGCAGTAGTGGCATGGAACAAAACAAGCCATCTACACCTAAGAAAAAACGTCAGCCCTTTAAAGTGACAGCAATTGACAGTTTTGATGGTGATGCTATTCGTCGTCATATATACGATTATTACCAAAGAAAAGAGATTCCTACTTTACATAACCTAGTACAATCTCTGAAAACTAGTGGCTTGTTCCGTGGTCAAAAGTCTTCTTTGGCGAAGGTATTGAATAGGATTGGATTCCAATACAAAAAATGTGACAAAAGAAAAATATTGATGGAACGCAATGATGTTGCTTTGTATCGATGCGAATTTTTAAGACAAGCTAAAAAAATAGAAGACTGGTCGAATGTTGTTTTCACCGATGAAACTTGGCTCAATGCGAATCACACGGTATCAAAAACTTGGACTGACAACACTGCTAGCTCCTCGACCGCAGTGCCAATGGGAAAAGGTGAAAGAATTATAATTTGTCATGCAGGAAACGCAAAAGGATTTGTGCAAGATGCTATGTTAGCTTTTAAATCAAAGAAAACAGGGGATTACCACGAAGAAATGAATTCCGAAGTATATGAAAAATGGTTTCGGGAAATGTTATTGTCACTCGAACAGCCATCAACAATATTTATAGATAATGCGTCCTATCACTCTCGGCAAATTAACAAAATGCCAACGCAAGCCAGTAAAAAAAATGAAATAATAAACTGGCTCCGTAACAATGGCGAGGAGGTGGACGAGTCCCTATTAAAAGTAGAGTTACTTAAAATATTAAAAATGAGGAAGCAGCCTAAACGATACGTTATAGATGAAATGGCTGCAGAACATGGGCACACCGTCCTTAGAATTCCTCCATATCATTGCCAGTATAATGCCATAGAGCTAATATGGGCGCAAGTGAAAGGATATGCTGCGAGAATAAATACAACTCCTCCTTTCACCGCAAACAAAATGCTGGAGTTGCTTAAAAATGCGTGTGAAAATGTGACGCCTCATAACTGGGCGAGTGTCGTAGATAAGACGAAGAAAGAAATAATGTCTGATTGGGATCGCGATGTCGCATTTGACAACTTACCCATGCACTCATTAATAATTAGTGTTACTGGGGATACGAGTGACGACGACGCCGATTCCGACGAAACAGACGATTGTTTATAAATAAAAATATTAACAAATTACCTTTTAGTTGTTTTAATTATTTAATCCTTAAAGTACTATGAATTCCAACATGGTTTAACTGTTTATTACAAGTAGGTACTAAACATTTATTTTCGTTGTAATCATTGTAATTATTTTAAATTAAACTCTTATTAAAAGTCACTTCAATACGTATACCTTTATTCATATTAATTAATTTGCAGCAAATACATTCGATCCTAATATTGGGTACTATATTACGTTTAACTGTTTTCATTAGCATTTTAATGTAATTTTCAAATGATTCCGATTGATTGATTCTATTCAAAATCGTTTTTGTTATCTGTGGTCATTCGTTACGAATGGCACAACTCTAAGTGGGCGTTACCCGTCAAGAAAGTATCTACTTTTATTTCAAAATATTGTTCTACTGTAATGTCGTACTTTATAGGCGTCAACTGTCAAAAATAAAATAAACGAATGGAAACAGTATAGTACGTTTATTTGAATATTACAAATTATGATCAAAGATAACGAGACAAATAAGACAGTTCATATCAATAATAGCTTTTCCTAAGATATTGCCTAACTATTAATGCCGACGTAATAATAACATATTTAGTAGTAGTTTTTTTTTTATTTACGTGAATAATTCATTAAAATAATACTATTTTACCGATGTCACAAATAAGTTTTTTAAAGCCAGAATAATCACAAGCCACACTGAGTTCTTAGGCTCAGTTGCACCAAGTAACTTTGCCAATACCTTTGCCTATGAAAATGTCATCGCCATACATTTAAGATGTATTTGACCTTGCGAATGTATGGAATTGACAGTTTCAAGGGCAAAGGTATTGGCAAAGTTAGTTTGTGCAATTGAGCCTTAGTCTTTTGCAAATTGAGTGTTACAAGACTACATTATTTTTTCGAGTAAATGCTTATAATATTTTCATGTAAATAACTATATATCATACAATGGGGAGCATAACAACTTGACAGTTGAGTGTAATACGGGTATCAATGAAAATAAATTATTATAAAAATGTACAAGTTTATTATAATTTTATACAGATTATTTATATTTACATAAAAATAATGAACACAAATAAACAACAATAAAAAACTAAGAACACTATCAGATTTAAAGTTTACAGGTTTGTAGAAAAAAAAGCTTATTTGCCTTCAAATAAAATTAATTTGTTATATTTTCGGCGTTTGGTTTTACAATTTATTTCTGGATCTATTTTTGCTTCGTAGTGTAGTCTGATTTTGGCATATTTTTCTATAATAGCTCTAATTAAATAGGTACGGTTGTTTAATGTACTTGGCTGCTGCAAAGCATGTGAAATTAAAAAAATCGAATATATCTAATCGAATTTATAAAAGTTTTTAGTGTCTTGGCCACAATAAAGTTGATATGGCTATATTTAGCCGGTATGCTTTGACCTCTTCCTTTTTCTTTTATTAAAAATTTTATAGTTTTTTTTCAGTTTGTAAACAAACATCAAAAACTTCTTTACTAGAACAACATAGCCCGCCCATGTCTTTTAGAATAATTAATTTGTGATGCCAAAGTTGTACAGTAGTCGTCAAACTCGTAATACATACCTCACATTTTATTTTTTTTGTTAACTGAAGCGACACATAGCCTGATATATATCCCACGGCAAACTTTATCGCAGAAGTAATAACAGGATCTTCTATTTAATTGGTCAGCTAAAATATGACAGTTTGACACTGCTTGGTAGTCTGTTTCAAACAAAAATTCATTTTCTAGAATTGTGAATTCATCTTCGTCATGTCGATTCATTACTGATGTACTATTTATAACATCGATAGATGAAGTGTTCAATATCGTAAAATTGTCCAGAGGTATATAATTACCACTAAAAGTAGACCGCAATTCTAAATGACTCAAAATTTTTTTGTAGGCTGCTCTAAACTGCAACACATTCGGATTAGTACAGGTTCCCCAGAACAAATTTCATAATTGATTACTAACAAGTTGATTTTTCGTGAGTAGCTTCCTTTCGACTAGACGCCCAACTTTTTCCTTACAGTAACTTTGGAAAATGGTAGCTTAGTAGGGTAGCAAGGATAAAACATGTCGATTTGACGAATTTTTAAAATTTATAAGTAACCGAATTTTTCTTTGTTAATTATCGAGATAATTATCTAAATAACGTGAAAAACTATTTGTCCTACAAAATATAAGGTTTTATCACAACAGTCCCCCCTCTCCAACATGTATCATAAACAAGGTCATGGAAAATAATTACTAACCAGCTGATTTTTTTTTTATGGGTTAACTAATATTTGTATAGTTTACTACCCACAATGTCCTACAAATTGTGTGGTATGTCATCTTGGTCCTACGCTCAAAAGATGTAGTACTAATACATAATGTAAAAATAATTACTATCAAGCTGAATATTCGAGAATAGCTTCATCTCAATGAGACGCCCAAGTAATTCTTGTACGAAAATTCTCGATTGTGGTTTATAACTAAGATAATAGGGATGAAATATGTTGACTTGACGAATTAAAAAAAAATATTACTAACCGATTATTTTTTTGTTAATTATCGAGGTAATAATCTAATTAACGTAAAAAAATATTTGTCCTACAAAATATAAGGTTTTATCACAACAGTCCCCCCTCTCCAACATGTATGATAAATCAGGTCATGAAAAATAATTACTAACCAGCTGATTTTTTTTTATTGTTTAGCTAACATTTGCATAGTTTACCACCCACACTGTCCTACAAATTGCGTGGTACGTTATTCCAGTCCTCCAGTTACAAAGTTGAAATTCATGAAATGAAAAAAATATTTTGTATATTTTGCTATTGTAGCTAAGGCACACTGCTATCCTTGCTCACAAACGCATCCGCACAGCATGGTTTACTGTGGACCACAGACGACTAAAAATACAGACAGCCAACACACAGTTACATTGTTTTTGTAGTCACTTAAACTACCATCCGGCTTCGTATTCAGTAGCACCCTTGATATACCCGGTATATATTTAGATGCGTTTCGCACCGGAGCTGGAAATAGGTATTTTACCGAAATAACTATTTTGTCGACCTTTTAGAACTTGTCTTAAGTGACAAACACTAAGCATGGATTCATGCACTAATAAGGAGAGGTGAAGCGCGCGGGGCGGGGTAACTTTGGGGCACCGAGGTATTGGTGCATAGGTTGTGCAAACAAAACATTGCGCGTCGTTTTAACCACAGAATACTAAACTAACAGAAGTCAAGCTTCATACAAAGCGCGCTTAATCAACGCCCACATAGCGTTCACCGACATGATATTCCAAACCAGTCGAGACCACTGCGAGAGCGAGTTTCAACTTTTGCGCGAACGCCGAGCGTAGTATGGCAACAAAAGTGAAGTACATACACAAGGTTGACTTCTGTTAGTATTCTGTGGTTTTAACTAGACGTAATTATTGGTCGCTATAAGCAGTTGGTCGCTTAAACCGGGGTCGCACTAAACGGTGATATTTTCTCAGTACCATACTATGAAACCTAACTTGAGTAAACATTATCGTCGTTAAAACCGATTTGTCATTATAAGCGAAGTCGTTGTATACGAGTACTAGTGTAAGTATAAATGAATATTTCATTTTATTTTGTATACTCAAAAATTACAAATTTTGTAGGACTAATATAACATACCTTTATTTTTGTAGGACATTGTTTTATTTGGATGAAAAATATATTAACCTATCACGTGATATATTTGTCCTACAGTTACTAATAAAAAAAAAAGTCTTGCGGTATTGACAACTTTTGAGCGTAGGACCAAGATGACATACCACACAATTTGTAGGACATTGTGGGTAGTAAACTATACAAATATTAGTTAACCAATAAAAAAAAAATCAGCTGGTTAGTAATTATTTTCCATGACCTTCTTTATGATACATGTTGGAGAGGGGGGACTGTTGTGATAAAACCTTATATTTTGTAGGACAAATAGTTTTTCAAGTTATTTAGATAATTATCTCGATAATTAACAAAGAAAAATTCGGTTACTAATAAATTTTAAAAATTGGTCAAATCGACATGTTTTATCCTTGCTACCCTACTAAGCTACCATTTCCCAACGTTACTGTAAGGAAAAAGTTGGGCGTCTAGTCGAAAGGAAGCTACTCACGAAAAATCAACTTGTTAGTAATCAATTATGAAATTTGTTCTGGGGAACCTGTACCAGATTATTGTTGTTTCCATTATGTCTCCGAATGCAGTCGAAAAATAGCTCGATATGATCTTGGCTTAATCGATAGGTGGATATATATTTTTAAACCGATTGGTTTACCACCAGTTCATGAAACATTTTTTTTTAAACTCTCAATGCATATTATTGCTCCAAGAAAGCCTGTTTTACTCTTTGTTTCTAAATATATTTTTTTTTATATATGCATTACTATTTTTGCATTCCGATTAGGTAACTTAATAACCCTTCTATTTTTAATATGTATAGTCTACATATATTATGTTTTTGCCATATCTAAAAATGAAAAAAATGGCAACTTGTTTTTATCATCAATAGGCTTTTTATACCCATAAAAATGATTTTTTCGGGAATTCATTACGTCAAAAAGATCATTCATAACTTTCAAAAAAAAATACGGTAGGAGCAGAATCTTAAAACTTTGATGATTTTAATTCGTTATCGCAGAGAATTAAAGCTTTTGCTACGCTTGAACTTAATAATTGAGTGGCTAGCTTAACTTTCATAACTTCATTACGAAAATGTATATGCCGAGGGGATAACTTATTAGCAAAAGTAAGACCCTGGTTTTGCTGGAGCTTGTTTAAATTCACAAGCAATTGCCATCTGATAGGGTTTCCTTCACCATCATATATATTTCTTTTATTTTCAAATGTGTTTCGAATAAGTTTAATGACATGGCAAGGGTCAACAAAAATAAAAACGTCCTTTGAAGTAGATGGATAACAAAAATATGTTTTCATACATTCTGAATTTTTAAAATCACAACCTAGTATTTCAGCGGCTTGAAAATTCGCCGGACAGCCATCAAAGGTTACACTACAAACAGTAACACCAATATCGTGGCATTTCATTAAGCATATATTAATGAGGGACGCTTTTGTTTCAGCACTGATTCCTGCTGCTAAAAAATAAGCTACAGGAATTTTCCAGTTTTCCGTTAAAGATACTAGCATAAACACTAACGTTTGAGTAGCTACTTCTTCGGCATTATTTTCAACGGGACAGTTACCAAAATTTACAAAACCTAGTTTTTTAAACAGTTTTTGCATTCTTAGTGCCATTTCGTCCAAAATAAGGTTACAAATGACTGGCGTTGATGAGTTATTAGATTTAATTTTAAGTGTTCGGAAAGCCTCATCGGTAAAACCAGGTTCGGCATCTACGCTTGAATACCACCTAGTGATTGTGCGAGCGTGCGGTAAAGCTTTGCCAAAAAAATGTCTCACGTATTTGTATGCTGCCGGAGAATAATAATTGCAGGACAAAGCAAACTTTCGGATTGCAGGAGAATATTTTATATTCTCTTTTGAGTTTTTTAATTTTCGAATGATGTTGTTATACAAGTCAGCAACATCGGCTTTCTCTAAAAACAATTTCTATGTCACCACTAATACCAAATTTTTTCTTCGTAATTTTTTACTATATCTGTTATTTTTTTCCGTAGATATTTATTTTGTCGCTTTAGTTTATTACATTTTTCATTTAGTACCAATTTCGCGTTATTTGAATTCTTTAAATCACTTTTAAGTTTGATTTTCCTTGGAGAATCAAAAATGGATTCAGATTCAGAAACGTATGTTATGGGCGACGAACAAGTTGATCGACTTTTTTCAAGCCTACAAGGCAAAGCGAGGGGAACAGCAGAACTTTTCAAAAATTTTCTTCCACCTTTGGTATATTTGAAATCTTCTGGTCGAAAATGATCTGAACAAATATACGTATGTTCCGACGGTAACCACGTATATTCGTTCCGATCATTCTGGACAAACTTTATCCATATCTCCCGTTTCTTTTGACCAGCGCGTAAGAATCTAAAACAAATTTAAGTGATATCAGTGTTTAATAACCACCAATAGAGTAAACATTTCACTACGGTTCATTAAATATGAAATAGAGCCTAATCTGTTCCAATCAAACTTGCTTTTAGAGGAATTCTTTGCTCAGTGGGGACGAATAAATTATCTTACAGCAAGATCAATATACAAAAATACAAGTTTGTAATATAATATAGAAACCTTCATATTTAATTTAAGAATTTATTAGAAAAATAAATTAGGTTTCTATACTATAATAGTATAGAAACCTTCATATTTGATTTGAGAGAAATTGGTTGCCATACAAAAGTACACCATACACTAGTTAAAGGTAAATTATAGGCATATAACATTGTGGGAATTTCAACGATAGTTGAATATCTAGAAAAAATAACTGCTCCCGAGTTATCTTAAGTGCGCGGGCGAAGCCGTGAGCAATATCTAATATTTTTGTATACATTGTATACGTACCGATGGAAACTTATACCTTCCAATTTGCTAGTATTCCTGGAGTTGTTTTTACATCGTCTCAGCACACACCCTGGCATTTTGAAGACTTGTTCACTGTTGTATAACATATAAAATATGTGTTAATAATTAACAACACAAAGTTTATATAACCACTGAAATAAATTTGTAACTACATGCTTCTACATATTTGTCATATGTATTTGGAATAAATTATGCCTATTTGTTCCTCTGATATGCACAATCTATATCTGATTTATTTCGTCTCTCTCACTCGACGGCTAATTTCTGTACGCGGAAATGAGACATATGATTATGGCGCTCACATTGTGTTTTCAATGAGCTATAAAAATATTTAATACAATAATAAATTAAGGACCTGTATTATCGGAATTATACTACAATATTTTATCACTTACCTAATATTTTAAATTACTAGTATAACTTCAGATAATTTCGCTGTCGGTTTGACAGGGCAACATCAAAATAAATTACTTTTAAGAGCGTATACACCTTGCGCGCAAAGTCAACTATAGGTATTTCTTCGTTAATTTCACGCACACATAAGCGACCTAAGCTGTGTGCGTAGAGCTGCCGCGTCGGCTCGCTATACAATCAGCTCAAACAACTTTGATCCGTGCGCTTCAAATATTCAATTGAAATGTAACTGTAATATAATATCATAAAAATATTTTATTTGCATTATAAGTAGACAAATATTACTGTGCAAGCAAAGAATAATACAAATTTTGGATACTAATCATATTTTCGTTATTATTAAATTGTTAAGTTGCATTCAAATCAGTATTCAATCAGTAGACCCTACGGACGTTTTATTAATCATTTCGTGTTCGAACACATAAATAGTGTTAGGGGCCTTACAACCCCTTACAATTACGAAATATATTTAATTTTATATTACAATACATAACATAATTTAGCCTCGGAATTACATCCCATTATATTACCTGAAACATAATTTATACTCACTACAAAATCATTGTAGGCAATAAAAATAATTAAATATTTTACTACCAAAGTACTAAGATGTGATGATCGCAGTCCGCGCGTGGCTATTTTTACGACGCACGGCAAAAATCGACTGCAGCTAGGCTGGAGCGACGAGCGATACGTCCTCCCTCTAGAAGGCCTTGCGGCGGTCTGATTTGAGCCACGTCGGACAACGTGTTTTATGGTGGTTTTTAAAATATTTGTAGAAAACATGAAAACTAATTTTGTTGAAATATAAAAATGGTGATTTATTGATAAGATGTTCTTCTATTATAATATGCAATTGCTATAAAAAAATATGTACGATAAGTTGGTGAAAAAAAATATGTTCTTGACGAGAGTTTCTGAATAATTTCGCATTGTTTTAAATTTTTATTTTTCAGGAACTAAACACAAAAATATTATTTTTCTCAGCAAAATCCCTCCATAAGGGTCTTATTAGTCTGATAATATTTTTATTTTCATTTTATATTTAGTGGTTTCGGATATCTTAAGCTTCTAAATTGCCATTTAAATCCTAAATAACGAAACTTGTGTTCAGTAATCCTTATAGTACTCACAAATTATCCATCAATCTATAATGTTTTCCATCAAAATCCCTAGATAACAACCTTTTCTAAAATAAGTACTAATTATTTTTCCTTTAAATTGTTTATTGGTGGCTATTAACTCATTTGAAAAGTCCTGTTTTTAAGCCAAATAGCGCGCACAGGGTATAAACGCTCTTAAAAGAATGCAAGGAGGCGTATTGCTGCGTAGCTGTCGCGCAGCAGACTGATTCGTGTGCGGTGCAATGCACCACCACTTGGGTGGGACACGTTTTTTACAAAGAACGTCTTATCTAGTGTAACATTGATATCGATGTTTCCACCAATATTTATATGGCCGTGCAGATCCATTTATTTTAAAAACAGATCATAGACCATTAGTTTCAATATTTAATAATAAGACTAGGATACCCGTAACTGCCGCGTTGAGACTACAGAGATATGCAATAATTTTATCTGCATATAATTATATAATACAATACATACCCAGTGAAAACAACCAAGCCGCTGATTATTTTTCACGCGCCCCGTTATAAGGAGGCGGACAGTGTTGATAGTGATGTAGATACATATTATGCCCTTAAGTTTCTTGATTCGTCATCGCCGGCAGTTAAGTTTAGCGACATTGTACAAATGACCGAACGTGATGAAACATTAAAAATAGTCATTAAATATATGAAACATATTGCCATATTTTCAACGTAAATGGGATCTTCAATTTGAAAACGGATGTTTATTTAGGGGACATAGAATGGTCATACCATTAACTTTAAGAGAAAAAATGATACGGGAATTACATGAAACACATATGGGGATCGTAAAAACGAAAAGTAATGCACGAAGTAGAATGTGGTGGCCAGGTATCGACAAAGATATCGAGCAATGGATAGGTTCGTGCGAGACTTGTGTGAGCTAGCGGCCGGCACCGCCGCGGGACCCGCCCGCGCCTTGGCCCGCTGCAGAGCGCGTACACGTCGACTACATGACTATAGGGCAAAGGGTATACTTGGTGGTCATAGATGCGTATTCTAAATGGTTGGAATGTTTGTATATGCGTAACGGAACATCCACGAGTGCTTTGATTTATACATTAAAGGCTATTTTTTGTACGTTTGGACTACCGGAGCTGTTGATAATGATGTTAAAATTAATTCCCTAGAATTTAAGAAATTTTGCAGTAATAATGGCATAGAATACTTGACGTCACCTATATACCATCCACCAAGTAATGGTCTAGCGGAAAATTCGGTAAGAATTTGCAAAAAAATGTTAAAATAATAAAAGCTGAATGGGAGGCCCATTGTCGGTGCAATAGTTTAGCCACATAATTTTGTTGCATAATTGTATTTTTCGTCATGTTTTTATTTTTTGTATATTTTGTTATTTTATTACCTACCTATGTATGTTTGCGCCTTCAATAAATGTATTTCTTTCTTTCTAAAATGTAATATAAGAGAGAACGTACCCATACAGCAAACGCAGCAACAATTGTTAGGCTATTTATTTAGTTACAGGAACACTGTGCATTGTACTACCGGCAAAAGCCTTCTCAATTAATGTTCGGGAGAAAATTGAGATGTCGCCTCAATGTAAATAATGTAAATAATAAAAATCGATCAATCGCGGAAGTGCCCGAAAAAAAGACATTTCAAAATATATAAAATAATAAATAAATAAATAAACTTGGAAACTAGGTATTATTAAGGAGAACATAGGTAACAAGATGTACAAAATTTTTGTGTACGAATTAAATGTTTACTGCATTAGGCACGTGGATCAAATCATACGATATAACGGCGAAGATAGGCTGCCTCTCAGTAGGTCTCGTTCATCACCATCTATTGTAACTTTTGATAATATGGTTAAAGTAGCCCAGCCACTGTCAATGGACAGCCAGCCGCCAATAGCTGGAACCGATGTGCAGGCGCATGAAGTAGAATCTGATGAGATGCAGGAGCTGTCAACCACGGATACTAATGTAGAACAAGTTGCTGCTGGTACGTGTGAGAGAGGGATTGACGAGGGTACAATTTGCCGATCACCTGTGCGTGACGTTACCGACAATGTGCGCAGTGATGCCACAGACGCACACATACCAGGTCCATCGCTTGCACTCGCTCGTCCGAAACGTACGACAAAAATAGTAGACTATAAGAAATATTTTTAAGTAGGTATAGGAAACAAATATAGTGTTAAGTTTATTATTTTACATTGTTTTATTTGTTTTAATAGTAATTTTGGTTATGATTTTTGTATATATTGTTTATGTCAAAAATTAAGTGTGGAGTAATGATGTCTATGGTCACCCGTACTCTATGACACTTTCCCGCCAATTTGTTTTAAAAGTTTACTGTAAAGAATCAGCTTCTAAAGTACGTATAACATATATATTAAATAGGCAAAACCCAGGCCCGGATCTAGGGGGGGGCAAGTCGGGGTGCGTGCCCCGGGCGGCACGATCAGGGGGCGGCATATTGAATCTTCGGAGACAACTACAAAACTCATCAATAACGTAACACCACTTACACTTTTTTTTTCGCCGTGCGCGAATTAGTGATTATGCGATAGAGGCGCGTGAAAAAGAGATGAAAACTTAATACTTGGAATGTATAATAATTTATCCATCTCAACAATTACGTTTAGTTTCTAATATCCAATTTGTGTTTAGTAGTTAGTTTTAGTTGATTAACCATCGAACGTCTTTTATGTGGTACAGGCAGTGGCGAATTTACTAGTAAGCTGAGTAGGCTGGAGCCTAGGGCGGCAAATTTAAAGGGGCGGCAAATCTGGGCCAATTTTTTTTGTTTTGATTTACTGAAATAATAAAAGGCAATATTTTACACACTGAAAAAATGAACTTGTCCGTCTTCACGGCCAGTTCGTTCCCCATCACGATGCTTTGGGGGTCCGTACTCCCGCAAGCCATGTACTCGGTCTTCGCCACATTTAACTTTAGACCACCGCTCTCAAGCGTTCCTTCCACCGGTTGACCTTGCGCTCCAAAAGTCGTCGGTCCTCCTCCACCAGTGCAATGTCATCGGCATACATCCAACAACCAGGGCGCAGGGTCTTGGATGTGAGACGTAATGGCATCGAGCACAACACTGAAGAGGAATGGACTCAGCGCCGAGCCTTGGTGCACACCGACATCAATCGGGAAAGGATTCGTATCGCCAACGGCGGTCCGAACGAAGAACTCGGATCGGAGGTACATGTCTCTGATAATGTCCACATAGGCTTCCGGTATCCCTTTCATCCTCATCGCCCACCAGATTGCCTGTCGCGGCACACAGTTGAAGGCCTTCAGCAGGTCCAAGAAAGGCATGTGCAGTGGCGTCTTCTTCGCTCTGTATGCCTCGCCAAGCATCCTGAGTGCAAATATCGGGTCGGTAGTACCACTGCCAGGACGGAAGCCGTATTGACACTCAGAGATAGTACACTCTTGGCGGAGCCTGGACTCGATGACGCGTTCGAAAAGTTTCATGGTATGACTCATGATCTTAATGCCACGATAATTACCGGATTCCTGAACACAGCTTTTACCCTTGTACACGGGAGTTATCACACTCAACCGCCATGAGTCAGGCATGTTTTTGGTATTTAGGATGCTGTTAAATAATGCAGCAAGAAGCTCCACACCGTGAAGCCCCAACGACTTCCACGCCTCTATCGGAATATAGTCAGGCCCTACCGCTTTCCGGTTCTTCATGCGACGAAGACTATAGAGACCTTCTTCAGGTGCAACAGGTGCAACTAGACCTTGTTTCGTTGGCAATTCGGGGTAGGACACTCCCAAGTAAATATCTATACTGGGATATTATAAAATATTCCAATAGTGATACTTTATAAAAAAATCTTGCTTAAATGTGAAAAAACCGCTATTAACATTGATTATAGTCTTTAGACTTCCTTGCTAAAAATATAGTTTTTTTTTTCAAATTGGTTATTTATTGTTTACACGCACCCCGTGGTCAAGGGGTGGCAAAATTTCTTCACGGTTTCCTTTGCCTGGCGTAAGAGGCGATTAATAGGGGTCATTGGGGTCGCTGGCACACTCTAAGATGTGCGGCAGAACTCGTGGCTTCATAGCGGACGCCCACGGTTAGGGCGTCCGTTGCAGAGAAAATCTACGCCTACCTAAGTTGTGAGGAGCCATATTAGGAAGTGCGTCGGGTGGCACGGCGAGTCAACTAGGTGTTACTCGCTCATCCGCATCGCCTATTGTCCGTAATGCATCCAACCTGGCTGCAAAATCTATGCGGTACGGACAATAATTGTCCCCGTGCGTCAGATTGGAAGGCTGGAGACCTCGACATGCACCTTATGATCTCCCCGTAGATATCGATTAAAAAAAAGGTATTGTATTCACTCCGTTTTTAGGAAATTGAGTTTGAATCAGACCTGGAAGTTTTGAGGCCTGACAAGGCTATCCTTATAATATCCGTCATAATATCTGTGCCGCTGTACGTATGTATAAAGTATATAAATGTATGTGTATGATGTCCTACCACGAGGTCTATTTCAGTCTACTCTGCCCTATTAACCATAAGACGTTCTATGGAGTCGTTAATTCGTCGTGAGAAATTACCGAATATTCGAAGTATATGGGGCCGTACTATCTCGGAAAGACGCTACTTGATGCCGAGTTCTTGAAACGTTTGTGTGGAATTCGGACCTGATATTCCAAGCATTCCAACGCCTCATCTCTAGGGAATCTACATTTTTCTTCTCCCGTAACGTCCATGTTTCAGCGACATACAGAAATACGAGAAAGTGCTCGGACAAGCCTGATCTTTAGTAGCTTTTGTAGTAGTACGATTCCTCCATATTTTCCTGAGTTTCTCCATTGCCCCTTTAGCCATCGCCATACATCGTTTTATCTCAATGATACAACCATCATTGTTATTTTTAAACAGCCCAGGATAAATGTACAACTGAACCAGTCTTGGAGGAGCCCAGCGACAGTTTGTGATGTATATTGAAATCCCCCAAGACCATTTCAGCCGACGGGAACTGCGTCCGCCCGTCATCAGCCACATGGCTGAGATACCTAAACAGCCGCGTCGTCTCATCTTCCCCGTTGTGAGACCTGTAAAGACACACGTCGATGCGGCTCAGGCAACCAAGATTCACGTGCAAACACAAAGCGGAGAAGGACTCTCCATGCAGCTTAAACGGTGACAGTAGATGTCCAACCGAATATACATACAAGCATACCCCGACTTTAGGCTTGAAGCTTTCTTCAAGCGAATAACCGGGGTACAGCAGGTAGGAATATTCGGCCGGACAACGAATCCGCGTCTCGATCAAGAAGAGGAAGGCAGACTAGGCCGTCTCGAAATGGTGGTGGACGGCATTAAGGTCGTTTGGAGTTCGCGGATGTTGGTGAACTCCATAGTGAACGCGATGGTGGGGTTATGCACCGCTGAAAGACCTGCTTTGTTGAATTGCGCTGTCATGAAGTTGAAAGGATAGGTTTGATGAAGAGACATTGAGAAGCCAAAGTCCGGGCATTAAGTAGGCCGAATGGGCACCGGCATGAAAGGGTCGGCATGTCGCAAAATGTCGGCCACATCTGTCGCCCAAGATTATGTGCGACATGGTGAGGCAGCCCCTCGTGGTGGTTAGCCACGATTGGGCTCTTGTACTGTACTGTCTCTTTGGCCGGCGGGTCAACACTCCTCCCTTTGAGAGCGATCAAAAATACGTACAAAATCACTATCAAATCACTATTACGGTCTTTACGCCCCGTGGACGGTGATCACTAACCAGACGGACACTTAAGTCCTACCACCAAGAACTGTGTCACTCATTTGGTACTACCCAGGGGTTACGTGTAGGAAAACTAGAGTCAAAGCTTACAGACGTGTGTGACGTTAACCCTCAAAAGTGACGCTAATATAAAGCGTGTAAAAATGCTTAACATGGTGGTAAAAAAAAAAAAATGACCTTCTTTCCCGATGTCCTGTGTTGAGTGGGCGTCTGGTTGCTAAAAATGATGATGATGATTAAGATAAAAATATAGGCAAGGGGGGGCGGCATTTTTCAGTTTTTGCCCCGCCTCGAAAAAAACCTAGATCCGGCGCTGGCAAAACCAATTCATAAAAAGTGAATCTAAATGTCAATAATAATAATATTCACGTGAACAGACCCATAAACAAATTCACAAATAAAAATATTTTCAAATTAGAAAAATTATTTTTATTTATTGTATGTGTTAAAATTAACAATATTAGCATTAGTTATAAACTATATATAAGCTATGCCTATTTTCTTTTAAATTGTTGGTTTTTTAGCCTTTTCGATCCAATCCGGACTTTCTAAGAGCACTGGCCATACTACTGGAGCCCAGAAATAGATAGCAAGCCAGGTTACTATGATGGTGCAGACTGTAGGGCCAGCGCCGGCAATTATCTGTAAAGCAAAGAGTTGATAAGTTTTAAGGTTCTAGAGTGGAGGTCACGTACAGGCAAGCGAAATGTCGGACGCCCGCCTACAAGGTGGACGAACGACCTGGCTAAAATTGCAGAAAATCGCTGGATGCAGACCGCTTCCAACCGGCCGATGTGGAGATCCTTGGGAGAGGCATATGTTCAGCAGTGGACTTCCTGTGGCTGAGCTGATGAACGAGTGGAAAGTTTTGGTCATAGAAAATACTATGGTTGGATTTGATTCACCACGTGTCGCGCCGGTCGGGTGGCGTGGCGTTTCAGTGATATGTTTCTGCCTTAAATGACAATGCCCATTTAAGGCATCATAAAAAAACAATTTTCGATCCCAATAATTATACTGCTTTAATTGCATTTTAGAATTTTTTATGGTTTTTCTTTAAATGTTTTCCTTTTTTATCCAGGGCACCAAATTTTTATCAAATAAAATAATAGGGTTTGATTTCCATGCGAGAAGCTGCGAGTTTAAAAATATGCGTTTTAAATTACTGTTTCTTTTGATTCTGTATCAGTCCATGTACGTCCCACTGCAGAGTCCGATTGAGAGTGTGGTTAGGCCATATAGTCCACCACGCTGGCCTAGTGCGGGTTGGCGGACTTACATACCATAGATTTTTTTATAAACCGCTATGGTATGTAGGTTTCCTCACGATGTTTTCCTTCACCGTTTTAGTGCGTGGTGATTGACTATCAATACACACATGACTCCGAAAAGTCAGAGGTGTGCCCTGGGATTCGAACCCGCGACCACCGTGAACATGTTGGCAGTCGCGTCTATTCCGTTTACCAACAGGCCACCACGCACTTCTTTTGATTGCTTTAAGGTATTATAGAAGTGAGTATTTGATATGAATTACAGCTTGATACCTTCAAGCGTTCCTTAAAAGAAGGGTCTTGACAGACTGACAGACAGGCATACGTACAACAAAATGATCCTATAAGGGTTCCGTTTTTTCTTTTGAACCCTTAAAAAAAATAAGGTGGGGCTGTTGGATAAATTCATTACCATTTTCTTGGTTGGAATGTTGGCAGCGCCCTGCACTATAAGGTTTCCTGGTGTTCCTACAGGTAGCATGAAGCAATAAGATGCTGAAATTCCAGTTGCTAAATTATACCACAGTGGGTTTTGGCGAATTTCCTTTGCCTGAAAGAAAAAATAAATAGCTTGCAAGCTGTGGTAGATTTGCTTAAGAATTTTCTGGTTGTGGATCTTTTGAGAGGCTATCTCGATAGGTACCACCGTTATGTAATTTTTTACCGCCAAACACCAGTGTAAATGCACTGTCGTATTCCGGTTCGAATGACATTGCAGACATAGAAACTACTTGACATTTTGAGACTTAACATATTTTGAGTCAGGATGGCGAGCGCATTGGAATCCCAAGCAATGCTTTGTAATTCCCGATGTTATATAGTTTGGGTACCGTCAATGAGTTGTCGTATCGCTTACCATTAGGCAAATGGCATCTTAGCCTGACCATTCATCATATTGAAAAAAATAACAATCAAAATATCTAAATTGACTCACCATTTGCATATAGATGGGTGCAAATACGTTGCAGACAGCCACGTTCGAAGCGAAGTTGGTGACAAAAATGGTAAGAAATATGACTAAGAATAGGATAAACGCGTTGGGAAATACTTTCACCACTTGCAAGTAGTCACCCAGTTTACCGTTGAGACCAGATGATTTTGCTGCCGTGGACAACGCAAATCCACCTCCTGTAACATTATTTTTTTACTATCGCATTTTTCTAACTAGATATGAACTGAACGAGCATATGGTGATTGGTTTAGAAAGAGGAGGTTTATGATAACTATAGTTTTGATCAACATCATACACATAGCATGATTCTAACCAGAGTAACTACTAGACATATTGTGACTTAACATAATGTCTCAGGATTTTTGTTTTTTTTTTTTTTGTTTTGATTTTGCCACTATACATGATTAAAACAACACTTCATCCAACAACTCTGCGCTAGTAATAGTTCTAGTGTGAATGCCAGCTATGTTTTAGGCCCAGCCTTACCAATTCCAACTTCCAAATTCATAAAAGTACGATGAATATCAATATAATTGTAATATTTACCCAAAAGGAACATGAAAGAAAACGGCATCTGGGTATTTAGAAGGGTCCAATCCAATACAGCTGGTGCGGGCTTTTTGGGCAAATCTTCATAGTCTGTAGAATATTATAAATGTCTTTGAATATGAGTACAATTTTAATATAATTTACATTTCGCGGTGTGAATTAGGAGTAATAAAAAAGATTTCCCTTTGAGAATAGTTATTTTCAGCCGATGAGTTCAGTCATAATACCCTAACTTAATATTTAAAAACATTGGCTATTTATGAATGATGCTCTTTATAAAGAGGAGTCAGGCAGGCAAATGAACATTAAATTATCAGCATCACATTCACTCATTATCACTTTGCCAATTAAGTTTTTACTTTAAGTTATCTATATATTAATACGTGATGCAAAAACTTTGGATCCCTTTTTACGAAAATTGCGCGGACGCAGGAGCATAAAATTTGGCACACTTATAGTTTATGTGTAGGAGAAGTGGAGAATGCTAATATTTTTCAACAATAATGCTTATAAAGTACATTAAATCAAAAAATAAAACATTACACACACTGCCATGCATTTCACACACACATCCATACACAAGTATACATACTCTGGTGTCAAATTGTTTCTTTTCTTTTTCATTTTGTTCTTCTGACATAGACATATAAAAAAAAAAGGTTTTATTTGCCTAATGAGGTAATAATATTAATATTAAAAGAGAATATTAATTTTAAATGAGGCAATAATATTAATATTAAGCCTAATATTAAATGTAATATAAAACAAGATTTTAATAATAATGCGTAAAAAGTACATTAAATAAATAAATAAACCAGCATGCATTTGACACACGCATACACAAGTATTTGTACACGTATACATACTCTTTGGTCAAATTGTTTCTTTGGTTTATTATAGACATCGTTGAATGTCAATCAGAAAAAATTGTTTACTGTGGTTTTGTTGAATGTCAAACAGAAAAGATTTATTTAACGAATACTACGTGAAATGCTGAGCGCTTATACAAATGGTGTAGCAGTAAGATACATTTAAATGTACACAGACTGTCATTATATGCATAAAGAAAGTTCTGTAGCAGCAATCTGCAATAACAACATTCAGGTACAAAAAATGTGCACGAATTATCAGAATAACAACATCATCATACAGGTAAAAAAAAAATTCTCTTCTTGATTTGGTTGAATTTCGACCACTAGGCGACCACTAGTTTACTTTATTAGGTAAGCAGAGATAAAGATACGAATCACGACTTCTCATATCTAGATACTTTTTAAAAACAAACGTAGCGAAAAAGGGTTCCCGCAAGAAGCGTCTACAGAACTAATATTAAAAAAAAGACCCTTACATTTTGCGCTGAAATTCTTGAAGAAAATCAAAGAAGAGGGCAAGAGGAACATTATGAAAGACACAAGCATAGCCAGTGCCGAATCGCGAACGCTTGAAAAAAGAAACATGCATGTAGGTTATAAGAGACAAATTGTCAAGTGGTAAAATAAAATACGCAAACTGAACACTCACTATTTACTTTTCACTTTAAAGTATTTCTCGATTAAGTCGCCCCAACCATCAAACATTTGCGGAGATCGACAGAAGAAAGCAGCCATCGCACCGGTAAACAATACAATCACCGTCTGTAATGTAAAAAAATAAAAAATATTTTAGATAAGTTCACCTTGTATTAACGTCGGCTCATCATAACGTCAACTATAATATCAGCCCATATACATCTCACTTTAGGGCAAGAGCTTCCTCTAGAATCGAGAGTACGATTGAGAGTGGTTAGGCCATATAGTCCATGTAAATTTGTGTTAGGCGTGTGTGTTCATGATTGTCTTGATTGACAAATAAATATTCTATTCTTTCTTTCTTTCTAACAATTTTATAAAATGTTTCTTAGTATGTCGTGCTGCTGACAAGTCGTTAACAAGTTTTTCCGCCTTGTAAAAATTAAAGCCGCGGGTCTACGTCGCCAACAAAAAGGCCCGCAGGTCGTTGCCTCCACTCTCGAACCTAACACAATTATTCACTTATTTATTTATTTATTTAATTCTTTTTTGCACTGTACAGAAATACTATGAAGATATTATACAATAAGAATAATAGTACAAGTGGCGGCCTTATCACACTAGGTAATCTCTTACGGCCGGGTGCAATAATATATTGACAGTTAAGCGGTAAAAATTATCCCCGATAATACGTGTCTTCTATCTTTGTTTAACTGTGGTTTAACCGATGTTTCGATAACAAAAACTAAACTAGGTTATCAACGATGAACGGAGATATTGCATATATCTCTGGTAAGAACCGTTCCTCTCAAACGTTTAATATTTGCACTTTTAATTGAGTTCAATATTTATTAGGTTAATTATTAACTTTATTTTGGAATTATCATAAATCATCTTTAATGTATAATTAGAAGAATAAAACGTTAAAATATATTAATAATGTAAGTATTGTGACAAATAAAGGCAAATTAAAAATTCATACAAAGCTTACATAGAACAACAAAACGCATCGTATGACTGATTTATAATATGTCAAATGTAAAAAAGAAGTTTACAATTATCAATGTTTACCAACACGAATGAATTCAAAAATGAATTTTACGGCCCTATTTCTGCGATAGAGTTACAAATTTAAATTGAATCAGAGACCATAATATTTATAAATACGAAGAAAAGTGTGAAAATAAAACATTGCGTGGTTGCATTACTTTAGTTTTGTTATCAATATGACTTTAAAGACCTGAAATCATTTCAGTGCTTATCTACAAATAAAAACTGAGGAATATTATAATAATTAAAACAAAATAAATCAAATTAAGAATAATAATTTATTCAGGTGATCTTACTATGCTAGAAGTTTTCGAAATTGTAATGACTAGTTATAGAGAAAACAACTGTTACACATTTTACATATCACATAAAAATGTATTTACCATCGATATCAATGTTAGAATGGTAGAATATAAGTCAATGGTATTTACAAATAAAATGTAAGAACCCCCTTTTCCGCAGATTGTATTATGGGTAAATAAAATATGAAAGATAATTTGTGAAAAATCTTTAATCTTTATTATTGACAAAGTTCTGAAACTTTATTTTAATTTCAAATAAGTAATTAATATTTATGTCTAGTCTAGCAGTGTTTGGTATGTCAATTTCATGTTCCACATCAGCAATGCTTTTCATTCTTCAAATATTATCTGACACCGCTGTGGCACTCATTATGTTTAAAGTTGTGTGCAATCCCAAAAGACTTTTTTTCAGTGAATGGTGTGGAAATCTTCTTTTCCAAACATCATAAGACCTGAAATAAAGATGAAAGAAAGATGTAAAAGATGGAAGAGCAAAATATTAATTATAATAACTTTATATGAGCCGCATTGTTGCAATACTCTATGGCAGACATTGAGCAGTGTTGTTAATAAAGTAGTATGTGGATATGCACTATCTCCAATTAGATATCTATTACTATTTTATTATATAACTTCTTCACATTGTACTGAAAATAAATATGTTATTTACAAAAAATAAAAGATTTAAAGTGAAAATATGTTTTGATGATTTCCATCAGGCTGTACCCTTTTGAAACTAGGGAATTATTAGGAAACTACTTACAAAAATATGTATTAATCTTAATATATTCTCTTAACCATTCTTCCAACTTAATTGTCATATTTGTTGCATCTTAAATTATTATTTGCCAGTATGGTGGGTCATAGCTGCACAAAACAATTGAATCTAACACCATTTTCACCTCTGTACCACAATAAAGTATTTTGAATTTGAATTCTTTCAAAATATAAAGTATGAGATAAATACCTTTTAGCAGAGTTGTTAAATGAGCCCCAGGCTAGCGTTCCAATACATTCATTATAGACTACAAGCCCGTGGCAAAAATCGATGGGTCAAATGAACCACCAGGAGACCTATTTGGTAGGATACAGGGGCATAAAATAATAATATTCAGCACTATGCCGTCACTTGTAAGCTGTCCGTCTCAGTGCAGATGAGACTTCAAAATCATCAAGGAGAGGGTTTCATTTTGGTCATTTATTTTTGTACGGCATTTCTACCATCGATAGGTCCATGAAAAATAATAGAAAGAACACGTAGTGCCGTACAAAAATAATGCGTCACAAAGCCGGAAGAACGTTAGATATTCCGGCAAATTTGTCGCTAAATACGGTCATTTGATTTTAAACGGCATCGGTTCCATACAGTAGCAATACCTCTTCTAAACCATTATTTCGCAACGCCGTACAAAAATATGCGACAAGGAAGAAAAATCAGCGGTTGCAACCCACTCCCTTTCAGTGGTCCGGGGGGTGATTTGACACAATATGGGATAAATTTATTTCGAAAGTATTTAATGCATAGATAACATTTTTTCACATGCCGTACATTTTTTGGTGATCCAAAGGTCTGTAGAGCGGAAAATATCTCTCGAATAATCCATGTAATAAAATATACTTTAGGGTGATATTTAGTATGATATTTACTGTACAGCATTTAGACAATTTATTTGTATCTAATGCAATCATCTATAAAAGTCAATGCCGTACATATCTGAAAGTTCACATTGATAAAAGGTAATAAACATAACAAAAACTTATTATTATTAATTCCTTTTTTTAACTTTATTTGTCCGCAAAATAAGATGACACATATTCATGTTTCAGAAGGTGATCGAGAAGAGGATACGGACGTCGATGAGGACCTTGATTCCGATACCGACTCAGTCACTGATTCAGATATTGACTTAAAATTTGAAAGACATACCTACCTATTTTTTCATTTCTGTATATATCATTTAGTATATTTAATAACACAATTCAAAAAAATATGTCCATGTTTGCAGTATATGACATCGAAAAGTTTACAAAAATATAAATACTGAGCTTAGCTATAGTTTTTCAATTTTTGGATATAATATACACTGTTTCACTTTAAAAGCTGGCATAATGATTTTTTATACATGTTATTAATTATTCTCTTCAAAAATATGTTAATGCCGTGTAGTATCACACGACCATAAAGTACTCCTGAAATGGTAGTGCCATTTTAATCAGCCAAAAATTATGTTCTGCATTAAAATGTACGGCATATTTTTTTCTTCATTTGTTTACCTGAGAACTATTTTAAACAACAATAATATTTAGAAAGTTGCTGTATTTCACTAATCTACGATAATTTAAACTTTTGAAATGATTTGAGAAAACTCATATTTTATTTTCCTCTCCATTTCTTTTCAAACATTTTTATTGAATGGCAATACTAAATAACAATTGTATTTAGCAATATCATGTTAAAAAACAGGTTATCGTACAGGATCAAATGACCTTTCAGCTTTAAAAGTCAAATTTATAAGGAATTTATGTATACATTAAAATTAACATTAATTTAGTGACGGCTTTTTTTTAAATAGTAATTTTGAGTGCTAATTAATGTTATGAAACCGATGCCGTATTTTTTCAAATCACCCCCCGGACCACTGAAAGGGAGTGGGTTGCAACCGCTGATTTTTCGTCCTTGTCGCATATTTTTTGTACGGCGTTGCGGAATAATGGTTTAGAAGAGGTATTGCGACTGTATGGAACCGATGCCGTTTAAAATCAAATGACCAAATTTAGCGACAAATTTGCCGGAATATCTAACGTTCTTCCGACTTTGTGACGCATTATTTTTGTACGGCACTACGTGTTCTTTCTATTATTTTTCATGGACCTATTGATGGTAGAAATGCCGTACAAAAATAAATGACCAAAATGAACCCCTCTCCTTGATGATTTTGAAGTCTCATCTGCACTGAGACGGACAGCTTACAAGTGACGGCATAGTGCTGAATATTATTATTTTATGCCCCTGTATCTTACCAAATAGGTCTCCTGGTGGTTCATTTGACCCATCGATTTTTGCCACGGGCTTGTAGTCTATTACAAGTAACTGTGCATTACACATTGCTTGAACAATAATGCCTTTATTTTCTTAATTCTTCTCCTATATTTGAATCTAAAAATAAAAATATTAAGATTAATACATTGTGATCAGATAACTGATACATAATACTAAGATTTACTATGTTAAAATCATAGACCATATTAATACATAATTATTGATTAATCCTAATATATCTAAAGGTAGTCATTACTAAGGTGGCTCTATGGGAATATAATATGGGCAATGAATTGCACCAAAGATTCTTGGGAAAACTGCAATTTTATGAAACCCATGCTGTGTGTTGTCTAATATTTTTACATATTGATAATATAGCTCAGTTATAGCCTGAGGCACATCAGTAATGATTCGGCTGACTGTGCTTTTGATACCCAAAAATAGTTACCGGCTGAACATGCATTCTCCCCAGTACGTAAAACCACAATGATAGCAGCAGTTAATGGAACAGTGACACATTATTGTTCCCGAGCTGTTACATTTATTACAGAATATATGATTTTGGAATAATACACTTTTATAACTTAATGAAATATTTGATATGTATGCTTACCAGGAGGAAGGTTCCTTGCAGGCTGGGTTTAAATGTAGAAATAAACATAATAGCTGATGTATTATTTTATCTAAAAAGTAAATCTGTAAATAAATTCTGAACTAGAATATTCACATAGTTTTTTTGGTTCTCATAAATTATAATCGGCGTCAAATACATCAGCTTTAAACATTTCGTTAACACTTTCATCACTGAATATATTATTGTCACTTTATTTTGCTGATTTCTTCCATAAAAATATCACATATCTGGGATAATCGATGTATTATCCACCATATTGCAGCGATATTAGAAAACGTTGACAGCTAGTTAAACACAAATAACTACAGTAGTTCGAATCGTTATCGAAACGCGTATATTTTAATTTGTATGGAATTTCCTAACTGTGGTTAGCGAGAGCCCTCCCATTGATAGATACAAATCATAGATATATTTATTCATCTGTCAACGATTATTGAAACCGAAAAATGACAGAACTCATACTAGAGTTAGCGATTTTAACTGGTTGAAAAAGACAGACAGAGTATTGCACCCGGCCGTTACAGGCAACCATGGGATGAATATACTAACAGGAGATAGAAAGGGCAGTCTAAGGCGTAAAAGAAATAATAATAATCTACAATTAATAACTAAAAATAAAAATATAACATAAACACACAAAATATATATAAATATCCATATACATACACATTTACAAACATACCTATAATACATACAAATACATAAACATATTATATACCTATCCTAAAATATACCAAGAAGAGAATGGACAAATTATTTTCAGCTACACTCTTGTTGTGAGAGGAAATGTTCTTTGACCTTTCTTTTAAATGACGACAGTGTTTGTGACTTACCACTTCCCAATAAGTTATTTTGCCCAGTTTGTGCCAGTCCCGATCAATCGCTTCTTTGGCCGCTTGCTTTGCAGTGTCTGGTATTAATGCCTTCTTTGCCGCATCGCTGCCGGGTCTGTAATTTGAATAAAAAGTAAAATAACCCTGCAGCCAGCGATAGTCCATTGTTGGTTACGGACCTCCCCCAAAGATCCTATAAAGGAAGCGGCATGCATACAGAAAGTTTTTTTATTGCAATGAATGGCGAGACGAGCATGCCGTTCGCCTGATGGTAAGCGATGCGACCGCTCATGAACAGTAGCAAAGCCAAACAGCACCTTGAATTACAAAGCAATGCTTGGCATTCCACTGCGCTCGCCATCCTGAGACATAGGATGTTAAGTCTCAATATGTCCAGTAGTTGCTCTGGCTACAATGTCCTTCAATCCGAAACACAACAGTGCATTTAAACAGCTTTAAGTCTGATTTAAATTACATGAAATATGATAAGTACGATTTTTATTTATTGTTAATTTGCGTCGTGTAATGAGCGCACCATTCGAAACCAACCAACACCATTAATTACAAAGCAAGGCTTGGCTTTATTTCCTCTGACTACAAACTGCTTTAAACTGTAATACAAAAATGAATTTACACTGCTATTTGGTGAGAGAAATTGACCTTGTGGTTGTACCCCGTGCGTCAGCGAAAGCGGACTCTCAAGACATCTACCACCAGTAAATAATGAAAACAAGCAAAAAGAAAACGGTAAGCGATAGACAAAATTATTTTTGGTAACTGGAATATCTTACCTCAAAAATCCAAAATAAACGATGCACAAACAAAAATAGGTGAGCGCTTCTAGAACGATCATGTAAGGCACGGCCCACGCGGAAAACTTAGGAAATGAAAGATATTCAGGCGCCTCTTGAAAAGCGCTGAAAATAAGAGTTATATTATATAAACTCATTTGCAAAATAAACGGGCACTTAAGCAATGAACCATTTCAAATGTTACTATTGGTTTGTTTGATAATTATAGGTAGTTTTATTTTCACAATTTTGTAAATTAATGAGCAAATAATCGTTTTCGTCAGTATTATCATAAAATTTTGATAAAATTTATGGGTTTTAATGCCTACTGACGAAAACGATTATTTGCTTAATAATTTACAAAATTGTGAAAGTAAAACTACCTATAATTATCAAACAAACCAATAGTAACATTTGAAATGGTTCATTGCTTAGGTGCCCGTTTTTTTTTGCAAATGAGTTTAGTTTTGACCCTATACTAATACAAGGTATATCAAGACAGCTACCGAAAACGAAGCTGGACTGTAGATTTAGAAATTACAAACACTATTCAACTAAAATTATCGCAAAGAAAGGTAAGATTTTTTTTTTTTGGTTTTTTGAATACCGTGTTTAAGCGGTAAATCCATACTTTTTGCTAAAATAATTCACTGTCACTGAGATTGAGATAAGAAAATTGCGTCTATTAGGGTGCTCGATGATAATTGTTTATTGCACGGTTTTTAGCTGACTGAGAAAGGGGAAAAGATTGGTTATTCAAATATGCATGTGTATAAGTTAGAAAATGAAAGTAAAGTTATAATGTATACAATACCTCATAAACAAGCCTTTAAAGACGAGATTTGTGCCAGTGCCGACCAAAGTGCCAATGCCACCTGCAAAAAATATATACTGAAACTGCTTCTTAAACTCCTTATTACAGCCTTATTATTTAGTACATAGGTAAACACACAGAGACGAGATGGGGCGGGATATAACGAGTCGGGACGGAAAAATCGCAAATAAATAATAACGTAATTCGTGGTTTCACATTTAATTCCTTTATAGTGGAGAAACTGGAGTGAAATAAGGCTCAAGTTCAGGGTAGTATCTATTGATTTTAATTATACTGGGTATCTCAAGACTGCTACCGAAAACGAAGCCGGTTGGTAGTGTAAGTACTTGGACTGGTAGAGGATATCGCAGGCATTAAGTCATACCTATCACCTAATGTATGAAGTGGAAATTAGTAAATAATCTTATATTACCAATAGTAGCTGAATACGTAGCGGCACAAAAGTAACATGTGGTCATGTCGCTCGCCACTCGCTCACCGTCAGAGTCCTTCTCGTACATCGTCAATATCTTTTGCTGGAACAATTACATTCGTCCGTTTTTAACTTGGAATTGAAATGAATGTCACAATTGTCATTTTCGATAAGAATTACAACAAGTCAGCAACCAGGCACGAATATGAAATGAAATGGAAATGAAATAAAAATATTTATTGAATCCATAAAATGTCACACTATTTAGATTCAGTCACTTTTTTTCCACTGCCACCCAGGTTCACAAGGCTGTTTTCGCCACAGAAGAACGGGCAAGAAACTCTAGCGTTGCTCTTTTCAAAATAAGTTTACAATACAGTGATCATACAGGAGTTGAAATTCAGAGCAGTTCATAAATTATTCATAATAATAATTATATTGTAATAAACTAATGGATTTACTTGTGTTTCATTGCTACGTTTATTAACGCGCGTTGAAACTGCGACAGTGAGTATGAGGCCTTACAGCTTTTGAAAACTGCTTTAAATCCTTATGAATAGGGGCCTATATATTTAAATAATGCTTAACCAAAGATTGCTTTACATACCTCTTCAAACACTTTCAACAGGGCGAAGTTGATGGGCACCATCATGGTGGTAGCAGCCGTGTTGGTGATCCACATCGACACGAATGTGGTGACGAAACACATAGCAAACAGCAACCTGGGAAAAATATACAATCATATAAAAATATGTAAGTAAAATGAGCATTGGGCAGCAATATGAGCTCAATATGCCGGTAAGCTAGCCCCCTAAACGTGGGTGTTCTGGTTGCTACCAGTAAAACCTCTGCCTACCCCTTCTGGATAAAAGGCGTGAGTTTACGTATGTATGAGACATTGATTTATTGAGTATTAAAATCTAGAAATAGTTGAGCCCTATTTAAATTTATTGTTTAGGTGCAACTACTGCAGGCGTGGTTAACCCTCGCATTATTGCACCAACTTTTTTAATTATTTTTTCCGCCCATGCCCGGCCAACAACGTAAGTGCGCACACTAGTTTATTCAAGTAGAATACGCTAGCAAAAAGCTAGATACTGCATCTGTGACGTAGTTGTACTACGGTACGGTTACAAAGCTGAGGTGTTGACTTCGAATCCTGGGACGGGCTAAAATAGAAAATGAAAATGGTTGGATACAGGAATTTGTACCCGATATTGTGATAGATTCGCTCCCTGTCTCATTGTGGGACAGAATCTATAAGGCGAAATGTGGGTGTCCTGACACCTCGGCCTACGTCTTCTGGGAAAAAGCTGCGAGTTTATGTGTATGGTGATAAAAACTTACTACAATCGATTTAAAAAGTATCGTACTATGATAGTTATTATTAATAAGTAACTTACTTGTAATGCGAGTACCCAATCGTCCTGATCGCGCAATAAGCTAGCCGCTTGTGCAGACCAGACTGCTCCACAGCATAAGCCAGCATTATACTTCCGAGGAACATCAGTACCGTGTCCTGAAAAATGTATCACATTGCCGTTTTAATTTTACGTTGGAATAGAAGAAAAAGGGGGGGGGGTGGAAATTGTCACGCAGTTGACGCCCGCAGCGACAAGTCAAGCCTTACTATATTCATCCGAAACGAAGTTCGAAACTTCGGACGAAGTTTGTGACGCTACTACCTACCTTGTAAATGTTCGGATTGCCAATATATTCGAATCATTCATTCTTCGATCCGAAGATTCGAATTTCGTGTTACAGAGTAGGTTTCGAAACGAAAAACGTCACGAAGATTCGAATTTCGGATTTAAATAGTAGGGCCCCAGGGTTCCAATGTTCAAATGTTCGGATGTCGAACGTCAACATTTAAGAGATTTTTTGAAAAAGTTTTCCACTTCTTAAAATCCGTACTATTCTCTATGAAACTTATCATTCACTTCGAACTTCGTCTATGGCGAAGACGACTGATACAGGATTCGAAATTTAATTACAATCAGGCCATTGACATGACGCCTCTAGATGAAATAAATTCACGGCAGCAAACATATCTGGAGTTATCAGGTGTACTAAAGACATTGCTGTAAAAAAATCGCGCGCTTCAATTTTTTTTTCACTCGCTCCTATTACTTTTTGCTCCACCGCAATCTCAATTTCTCCCGTCAAATATTAGCGTAAATGCACAGTTGTGTTCCACTTTAAAGACATTGTAGCTAGAGTAACTATTGGACATATAGGAGACTTAACACCTTATCGGCCGATGCCAATAATCAATCGAAAAAATTAGATTGAAGTCAATCTGGATTGTTTTCTACTTTTCGATTTGTCATTTACCATGTTGCCATAGTTTTTTCATTACTAAGGTTGATTATTGGCAATATAGTATCAGAAAAAAGATTGAGCTGTCAATCTCAAACGGCAAATTTTGGATTGGGATTGTTTATTGGCAGCGGCTTTTAGTGTCAGGATCGTGAGGGTAGTGGAATGCCAAGCATCGTTTTGTAATTTATGGTATTGTGTGGCTTTGCTACTGTCAGACGAACGGCATGCTTGTCCCGCCGTTCATAGCAATAAAACAGTTAAACTCACATTCACGTAGGCACTACAGGCGGTATCGGTGCTCGACAAGCCACTCAAGGGAAACACGACAGCCGGCAAGAAGCCAGTTACAGCCAACGGAATGCATTCGGTCACCCAAAACACAGCCATTATCAACAGGCAGTAGGCGCACCATTGGTAGTTCTGCAATCAAGATATTATAATACATACATCCTGTATCAGCCCATATACGTCCCACTGCAGGGCACGGGCCTCCTATACAATCGACAGTACGATTGAGAGTAGTTAGACCATATAGTCTACCACGCTGGTCTACATACATAAACATCATCATTTTCCGAGAAGGTTTAGGCAGAGGTGCAACCAGGTTATCACATTTGCACAAGCTCCCAAGTTTCGCCATGTATTCCCACGATGTGATAGGGGACGAGGCTATCGCAATATCGAACACAAATTCCTAACCTACTGAAGTTTCGGAATCAGATGTGTATTGATAATAAATCATGCACTATAACGGTTAAAGGAAACTCGAGGAAACCATGCCATAGCAATTTGTAACAATTACTATGGTATGTAAATTCAACCGACCCGCATTAGGATACCATGGATGTCTAATCTCAATCGTACTATCGATTGTAGAGAAGTCCCGTGCCTTTCAGTGTGACGATGTATAAGGGCTGATACATTAAAAGCGGAAAAATTGTTCACTTACTTCTCCAGGAAAAGGCGTTACAAGAACTAGAAACACAATAGGAGCTACAATGCAGAGAACTCCTCGCCAGTGAGCCGACAGAAACAGCTTCACCTTTTCGGAGAAACTCAATGACGGCTCTTCTGCTTTTGGTGGCCTGGAAACCATAAATTTATTCATATAACCAACAAATGATACAATTATTGCTTGGGCACATGCTTGACATTTTTTGTTTTACGTGCTCCTTGTAACATTGATATCGATGGCTCCTTGAGGAAGTCTCCAACTATTTTTCTCAGTATGCTGGAACTTGTTTTGTGTCTTGTAAAAATGTAGCCTGCCAAAACAACAATTAATTTAACTTAAATACAATTACAATACTTACATATTTGAAGGCTTACTAATAAGCTTTTTATATTTTAGTTACAGAAAAAATATATTGTTGAAAGCGAGTCACTTCGTTTTCTGCTTTGAACTACTCAAAAAGACACAGAACATTATTTGAAAAAATATAATTTTAATTTAAGAATTTTAATTTCCAGCCAGGTCGTTTTGATGGGAATTATGTTTGCACCAGTATTGAACAACATACATATTAAAACACAAAAACTCACGTTGTTAAAAATTTAGTTTTGAAAATTATATTCATGTAAATATAGTTTTCTTAATGCCTTAGATCTATAATTTATGTTTCATTTTATTGAGTAGAACATTATTTAAAAAGCGTTTTGTGGGAGTAGTAGCCGTGGTAATTGGTGAGTTGTTTATTATTTTGCACAAATTTAGTAATGTTATATTTGCATAGGATTGTGAATAATTTTATCATAATTGTAAAACAATGATATTTTTACATAGGACTGTGTTTTTTTATTTATTATATAAATTGTTGAAAAAAATATTGTAGTCATCAGTAATTAACAACAGCAACAGGTGCATTACACCCTGCAGGTCACTGTGGCATGGTAGAATAAAAAAAACAGGATTCCTAAAAATAAATAGGTAGGTGTACCATAATAATAAAATACAATAGACACAGACACATACATACATAGTTTTGATACCACGGTAGAATACCAAGTATTGTATCGTGTAAAACTACGAGTGATTTTTAGGTATTACAGTACCTAGACCCAAGACAAATATATGTGGACACAAAAATATTAATTGTCTCGGTGCGGGAATCGAAAATACGGTCTATCTTTCCACAGCCAGGTCTAATCCATTTGCACTGCCGAGACTGAAAACAGAAAAACATTCAATGATTGAAACCAATCATTACATTGTAAAAAATAACATTATACGAATCCCAAATTAATCGTTTCAAATTGTAGCTTCAACACGGCAACTGAACTTCGCTGCGATTTCGAAAAAGTTTTCTTGAAAGATAAAAGCGAACATGTGACGCCGTTCCGAGCCATTATTGGATGATAGAAACACGTAGCCCGGCAACAGGCGAGCACTGAGCAGCGGCCAGCGCAAGCTAGCTCAGTCGCCGACCGGCCGGCAAACCGAGTGCACGTATACCTTAACTCCAATTTTGCGGGAACACTTCGCGTGTCACCAAAACTTAAAACTGTGCATGTGCTAAGATGTAAACCAATGTGTAGTGTTACGTTCAGTGTGAAAATGCCCATTATTAAACGTTCGTGATACGTTCATTTGTTTCAGCGGTTTCTCTAAATCAACAGGTTGGTTTTATAAATCCACGCTTTATTATTAACATTTGATTTATGTCTCGTGTTTATTGGCGATCGAAGTTTTAAACGTGTGTAAGTACGTGTGTAAGTGCGATACGTGTGAAATGTCTAGTTCTAAGAATAACTCTGTAATGAGTGCGTTGTTCTTTTAATTTTATGTATTTTTTGCTAAGTGTAAGAGTGTTTTTATGAAGGAAAATTACGTTAATGTTACGGGATATGTCCAGTGGCATTAATTGCTTTTATCCATAGGTTTTTTTTTCGTTTTTTGTAGGTACAAGGGTTTTGGTGGTAGGTACGGCTGCAGTTGCTTTATTTGATTTTTATATTTGTTTTGTTTCTGACCGTCTAATATTTGCTTTTTTATACAAAATCTGGTGTTAAAAAGAAAGCTTCTATTCGTGTGGATAAGAAAATATCGTAGATTCTGTGGTTCAATAAAAAGGATTTTCATTTATTCTGTTAATTTAAATGATTTCTTATGACTGAATGAATGACTTCAATAAACTTGTCTGCAATACAGAAAACGTGAACTTTTAAACTTTTATGACATTTATTCATATACAGGCTATGTCTAACTACATTATTTATACCTATAGTATGGATATTGGGAAATGTATCTAAACTTCTTTGAGATTATAAATAATCATCATCAATTTTCCCTGAATTTCAGTTGCATGTAATTTGAGACAAAATCTCGGGTAAAACTCTCATAAGTATTGTTTTAAATACTTTGGATATCTAAATTCATAATCAATGTCATTCTCTTGCACCTACACTCCCTTTGAAAATATGGGTCCTTCCCAAAAACAAACCACACACCTGTTGAAATCATCAACCAGCGACATTTACTGCATTGGAAGGTGTATTAGTTCATATACCGCTGCTTGGTATGGACCTTATCTACAATTATGAGTCCAATTGGAAGGAGATAGGCAACATATTTCTACTATAACTCTAATTAGGAAGCAGTAACATTCATTGTAATTCGTAAAACCTCCATGTTATTTAGAAACACGACTTTCACAGTTTTCTTTCCGCGTGTCTTCTATAATGTGCTCACGCAACTGTTACAAACAGAATAGGGCATCAGAACCGGTTTTTCCCGGTTCCAAAAGAACCGGGAATTCCCGGTTCTGAAAGACCCTGATAGAACCGGTTCTGTAAAACGAGGAACCGGTTTTTTCGGTTCTTACGGTTCTCTCTTAAAATTTAGAAATAATATTATCTCTATAATACTCTTAATGCTAAATATCAAGTTATTATCCAAATTTATTATTAAAACAGAATATATGCAGTTATTTCACTGTTAAAGTAATAAATAACATTATAATTTATTATTAATGATGAATCTTTAAGAAACTAACGAGGGACATGAAAGTAAATGCTCCAGGATACCCCGCGAAATTCAAATTTTTGACAGTTGTTTTGCAACTTTCAGCTCGGTCTCGGATAGTATAGTAATAAAAGTTGTATTCGCGGTATTGACACATACTATCCGATAGTGAGCTGGCAATTGTAAAAAAACGTACGACTATTTGAATTTCGGTGGTAACTCTAGACCAAGAAGCTTACATCCAAATGGAGATTGCATTCCGTACATAAAAGTGAAGCACAAAAATTTGACCTTTGGTATGGTCTTCCATCCTTTTCTTATGTTGCCAAAGCTTACCAATTATTTCCCCAAATAGCACAAAGTATTGATGTTATTAATTAACTAATTAAAATAAAAAGGTTATGTTTTCGACCTGTACGTTTACATAAGTTTGTATGGTCATGATATCCTATAAAACTACGTATTCGATTAGGATTTGGTGTTTATTACTTAACTTTATTAATATTTTTGTTTTACATTATTTCCTCATTTAATTGCTCATTGCGCATACATTGCTAGGCAACACTATAACAAAATGACAACTTCAAATAACAAAATCATTTACTGTTGTTATTTTGTAAATGTTCTTTTCTGCTCTGTTCTTTATATTTTTTTGTAATTTTTATCATTTATTTACAACGGTTATGTGCTTGTTGATTTGTTTTGAGTGGAATTGTAAAAGTTCCTATATCTAGCTTGTAAGATGGTTAATTTTTTTAAGTTTAAGTTTTATTATTTCCCTTTTTGATCTCTGTAGTGTAGTGAATTATAAAGAACTGATTGTAACTGATTATGAAAATACTGAATTTTAAAGAACTGATTGTTGCCAAAAATACTTCCAAAAATAGTTAAAAACGATGTTGTAATTTGAGTATAATTCAAAAAATATATAAATATGCGTACCAATTAAGTGTGTTTTATTTAGACACTTTTCAAATAGAATTTATGAAAAAAACCCGGAAGAACCGAAAGAACCGGGTACCCGGTTCCGTCTAGAATTTAGAACCGAAAGAACCGGTTCCGAAAATAGGACCGGTTCTCGATGCCCTAAAACAGAAGTACATTATAAAAATGTTAATGAGCGTCCGGAAGAACTGCCCACGCTTCCGACGTCACTAGTTCAGCGTTGCACAGTTCGCTATATTTCATTTAATAGCCCGTTTTATTAGGCAGTCCTTCCTCTGCTTCCTCCGCTGGTAGCGACCCTCGATCATGAATCACTGTGATTACGTTGCTAAGATCATGATTATCGGCATTTTAGACAATTAGATTTAAAACTAAAAAAAATATACATTGACTGACCATTATCCAAAGAATGGAGTGTAAATTTTAAAATTTATTTTGTAAAATTTTCCATCCAAATGATAATAGGTACCTAGTGGATTTGTGATATTTAGGAGTAATGTGTCCAGGCACAGTTTGCTGTATTACATTTGATAGTCCACTTTGTTGAGCAGACTCTCTCTTCTACCTTCGCTGGTCAACTCTTGATCAGGGTTTGATATATATGTATATTAACTGTAGATTATAAATATAGATTAACTGTATTTACATCGCCATGATCATCCTTTTTTTTTTACTAAAATGTGACTATATTGCATCTGATGACACGGGCAATGCCGTTTAAATAGCATATTAGTTAATGAGAAATGGCTATTATTCGCCAATGAATACCAGCCTGGTTGGGTCCATATACTCCCTTTCGTTGGTGATAAAAAGTCGGATAAAAGATTTCTCTATTTTTGAATTAACTACATTTTACACCAAAGCAACTAACAATGGGGCGTAGTGGCTTGTTGGTAAACGGACTAGACGCGGCAGCCGACATACTCACCACGGTGGTCGCGGTTTCAAATCCCAGGGCGCAACTCTGACATTTGGAGTCATGTGTGTATTGATAGTCAAACACCACATAGTGAGTGTAATAATTTCTATGGTATGCAATGTCTGCCAACTCGCACTAGGCCATGGTGGTTGACTATATGGCCTAACCACTCTCAATCGGGCTTTCGATTGTTGAAGAAACCCATGCCCTGCAGTGGGATGTAAATGGGCTTATACAGTAAACTATCATACTAATGGACTATTTGCCACAGTTATGTGGTATTTGATAGGAGCAACAGGATTTGAGACTTCAGAAAAAAAACTTGAGGAAATTTGGACAAGAGTTTTATATCATAATTCGAAGGCTTGAAATCTACTTAATATACGAAAGCCTACCCATTTCCCCGAAAACACCGTTTTATAGACTATTTATCAGTAATAAAATCATAAGCCAATTTATTCTGTAACATTAACCGACCGATGTAGGTAAGTGTTTATTACTAAGAAATGAGAGAAATGGCGATTGATACCTAAAAACCTAGCTACATGAAGGCATGAAAAGAGGAATAAAAGTGAATGAAGCGAAAGTATTATTTCAGGATCGAGCCAATTGCAGATCCCAGCCTCTGCCTATCCCTATGGGATACAGGCGTAACGTTAACATATGTATGTAAATGAGGGCCTTAATAGCTTATATTATATGGCATTTCTATTTCTCTTCACCTTGGTTAAAATAAGTATCATCTTTTACGTATACTTTAGTTTAGATTGCTTAGTATGGATATTCGTTTGAATAACTATAAGTATTCTATTTCCGACTCTACTTTGTGGATTTATTTAATTTAAAACATCTCCCGGGATCGATTTCTATCTCGTAAGCAGACGTCAGTCGGAAGGCAAAAACGCATGGAACGAAAACCAATTGGAAATCCACCACAGTACGTTTTTCCCGACATTTTCTTCCACGTACTACTTACTCTGGAACTAATTTCCAACAGCAGCATTTTCAGATAAATAAGACCTAGCGACCACAGAGAAAATTGTATTCTCGCCTTAAAGGTCGGCATCGCCTCTATGGTGGTATCACAAATGTTTATGGCTAGCGGTGATCGCTTATCATTAGGTAACCGTTTGCTCGTTTGACCCCGATAATATAGAAAAATAGATTGAGAAGAATATGATATATTTATAAAATTAATATGTCGGCATAGCAGTAGACAAAAATAAATAAATAATGTATACAACAATTACTGGTGACGCCACGCCGGCTGAATTTAATGATTATTATATAATGATTGATATAATGATTATATAATGATTGATTAATTAATGCTTTAACTATTGTAGACTTTGAAGATCAGACCTGAACAAGAAAATAATCTAATTTTGGTCATTGAAACATACAAAGAAATCAGCGTTAATTACACACTAATACCATACTATTCTAAAATACTACTAACCTTCAAAATCAAAGATACAAGCTCCAAATAAATGATTTATTTGCTACATCGCGTAGAATTTACAGCTAATGTAAATACTACATCCTGTGACATCTTAATACGAACTGTCGAGGTTAATGACATGGAACATGAACATCGTATCGCTGCTGACTTGCTACTGAATAATTAATCAAATTCAAAATGCTATTCAGATTACCGTCGTGAATGTAATGTTAGGATGAAACGTAGTTAGGAACTGTGTATTTTATACATATGATTATAACTCCTGTGCCCTAAAAATCATAGAAATACAAGTTGAGCGGAAAGGTTGGAAATAAAAGATGTATGACGAATGAAAATCGACAATACCATGAAATACCTATAATTTCTTGTCAAACTTATGCTATTATACTATCCATCCATCCATCAGCCAAAGGAAGTCCACTGCTGAACATAGGCCTCCCCCAATGATTTCCACAGAGACCTGTTGGAGGCAGCCTGTGTCCAGCGACGTCCCGCGACCTTTACCAGGTCGTCGGACCATCTTGTGGGTGGACGTCCTACGCTGCGCTTTCCGCTACGCGGCCTCCATTCGAGCACTTTCCGACCCCATCGGTCATCAGATCTCCGCGCTATGTGCCCTGCCCATTGCCACTTCAACTTGCTAATCCGCTTGCTATTATACTATACTATTATGGAAATTAAAATAAATATGGCGCAGCAACTGGTTACAAAACACACGTAAAATTACAGGAAAACGTATAAGAAATAGCTAAAAATAAAATAACCCGAATAGTGTGGGTGATAAAGGAACTAGCGTCTTTATTAAAACCACCTACGAACATTACCTGCTTTTACTACTTTCTATTTTTATACGATATGTACTTTTTGGCATGATACATGCTAACATTGAAGTATATTAATCTTCTTTGGGAAGAATAATATACTTCATATATTTAGATTATTCCTTTTTATCATTAGTTATATTAGTTGTATTTGAAGCAGTTTATTCCTTGGTTATCTTTTAGGTTTTATTTTATTGTAGTAAATGGCGATACGAGCATGCTGTTAGTTTGATGGTAAACGATACGACCGCTCATGAACAGTAGTAAGACCAAACAACACATCCTGAGATATAAGATGTTATTTCTAAATATGTCAAGTAGCTCGATTTGATCGTAGAGCTACGACTGTCTCATAGAAAAGCAAGGCAAAGGAAGCTTACTGTTGCAATTGATACGGTGATTGGGATTTTCTGAAACTGGCAGGATTCTTATTAACAACCAATCAGTAAATAATCTTTGTAGTGGGATCAAAGTTACTTAATTATTATATACGTGAGTTACAATATGATATTTAACCATCTAAGTACCTGACGAAACATTCCGTGTAGTAATGAACTTAATATGAGAAAAATTAAAAATTTATGAAACAAATAAGCTACTCTAAACAAGTTATCACAACAATATTCTCCTTAAAAAAATCTCTATAGTTGTAAAAAAGTAATAGAATCTCAACATAAATAAATTCACACTCGTTGAACAGTAAAATGGATGGAAACAACATAAGTGCACCGGTTCTGCGCACTAAAGATAGGAATGAGGGCTCATTACAGTACCTGCGCCACTTCAACTAATTTATTGCAATGACAACATTGACGTAAAATATATGGACGGGGCGGAGAGCACGAAAAGTGTTGTCACGAAAGTGGTCTGCAGACCAGTGCAACGGTTGTGACGACACAGCGCACCGGTCTGTAAGTCGTCGACAAATGCCTAATTGTATCGTCGTGGTTGCAATAAAGATGACCGAAAGTTCACAATAAAAAAGATAACATTTCTTATCACCGCTAAGTAAAATTATATAACTTTAAATCAGTATAACATTTATTTTAGCATTATTAAAAAACGATTTCATGGCCGCCATTGACGTAAAAATCCAACAGATGGCGCGATTTTCATAGACATCTTTTTGACGTACCCAATGTACTGAAGGGCCTATCCTTAGTTTTTAAATCAATGAATGACAAGCAGTTTACTGTCACACGATCGTTACGGGAACTTTCAGTCACAATGTACTGTTAGGGAATTTTATATTTCTTTTCAGAGTTTCGGAGTATGTGCATGGGAAGCCCAAATGGTATAAAAAAACACCACAACACACAATAACATGAGCATAGAAAGCAACTTAGTCTTGTGCCGTGGGTAGCAAAAACTACGATATTTTCTGGTCTGGTAACACCCAGGCCCGAAGCAATATTTATGGGTGTCCAAATAACTGGCTGAATTTTAAAATCCATGATTCCATGTTCTACTGTAGGTCCTCGACTCATTGCGCTTCGGTAGCAAGACAAACAAAACAATAACAAGAACTATAGAAAATATTCGTGGAAAATACCCAAAGTATCTTCGTACTTGAAAAGTTTATTTTAAGTAAACTTTGTTACACTTTCATAAAAATTTCACCAGCTACTTAGCTACTTAGTTTTTTTTATTCACCAACCAATTCTATATACATACATACATACATATTATACATACATGTGGGGGTGAATTTTAGTGAAATTAAACTGCTTATTTTGCTTGTATTTTATTTCTTCTTTTAGTAATCAACACTTTACATCTTATATTTAATTATTTCGTCTTCCTTCGTAACCCCAGTAACACACACCTCTTACTCCTCCCGTTCCAATCCAGGAAACTCATTCTCTCACTCACTTTCACTCACCCCGTTCATTCACACTCGGATACACTTACAAAATCAATTACAAATTTAGTTTGGATATTTGTTCAATCCTACATACATACGTAAACGTCACTGCTATGTTCCATAGGAGTAGGCAGAGACAATGGATTTCTACTGCTCGATCCTAATATGCTACTTTCAATTCGTCCACTTCAATATCTTCATGCATCTTCAGCGGTTCAGGTTACTTTTAAGCTAAACTTTGCGTAGATTTCCCATTTTACATAAATAAATATTCACCTTCAACTACGATTCAAAGTTACTTCCTTCAAATTATATTCCATGGCAACTTCAGTGCAATAACATCGAGTCGTGAATCAAGTATTTGCTGACCACACAGACGTTCGAAAGTTGTACATTTGCAACAGGTCGCTCTGGAATTCTTTGAGTTAGCTTTATTTTTTCTTTTCATAGTATACTAATAAACGAAAATGGCTTATACAGAGGTAGTTTCCGCTGTGTATAAAAAGTAACAGAACTTGGACCGTAGATCCATGGTCGGTATTGTACATTAGTAGGTCACATTAAAGAAATAGACAATAGGAGTCAATGTAAGAGGCATCGCTAAGGTTTATAACGGGCTAAGTTGCTAATAATGCCAAAACAAGTATTGTATCGTACCAGGAAAATCGATAAAATCCGCATTCATACTCATTGAGCCGTTTGATTGAAATAGATTTGGATGAATACCCCAAAAATAATATTGATAACACACAACAGTCACATATATAATCCCGCTTCATACTGAGATCGCTACTTGTGTCGTGGGTAGCAGGAACGATGGGAGACTTTTCTGTCTCTCAAACACCCGGACTCGAAATAAATACCTATGGACCACACAAATATTTGTTTCAAAACAAAATCAACACTAAATTATTTTTCATAGATATGATTAATAAGATTATTTTTAGATAATTATAATAACAATTCAAGTGTTTCAACGGTGAGTTGTTAGAATCGGCTTCCAAAATTTGAAAATATAAGAAATACAATGCAAAACTTAATTTATACTACGCCATATTCAGCGGCAGATATCCTTACCAATGATGATGGACGGCTCACAATCTCACTTCATGTTTCATAGAACTGTAACGTGGTTACAATAGTGAGTGACATGTGCAAATCAGGTTCCTGGTTTCACGAACAACGACAAATCATATTGCGGACGGGCTGTGGGGATATTGAGGGAAATTGTATTGGCATTGATATAAAGAAGTGCTTAAATCTCTTTAACGTGCATTTTAAACAGGTCGTCAAAATGTGATTTTTGTAAACTTACGGAATTATATTTCGCTCAGGTTTTGCAGTCGATAAAATTAGTTTCTCCGTCATTTCTGTGGACAACAAAATAGGACTTAGTTTACTTTGGTATTCCGCTGGTATGAGTGCGTGGTGGCCTGTTGGTGAACGGACTAGACTGCCAACATGTTCACGGTGGTCGCGGGTTCAAATCCCAGGGCACACCTCTGACTTTTCAGAGTCATGTGTGTATTGATAGTCAATCACCACGCACCAAAACATCGTGAGGAAACCTGCATACCATAGCGATTTATAACATTTCTATGGTATGTAAGTCCGCCAACCCGCACTAGACCAGCGTGGTGGACTATATGGCCTAACCACTCTCAATCGTACCCTCGATTGTAGAGTAGGCCCGTGCCCTGCAGTGGGACGTATATGGGCTGATACAGACAGATTCCACTGGGCTTTCAATAAAACTATCGCATATACAATATAAAAAAAAATCATTAGCTTTCGTATTAAGAACAGACCTTATTTCAACACAGGCCCAACTACACATCATCTTTCTTTACTAAATTAAAATCTACGCGCATTTTTCTAAAGATATTCGTCCATATTATTGTCACGATATTTTCATTGTATAGGTCTATTGTATAGAATTCTAAGAACTCCTAATATAAGGAGTTCCGGTATTTCTTTTCTATAATAGGTTCGCGTATATTTTTAATTGATTCGTATTGAGTTCAGAGGGACGTTTCGTTTAATACTAAATGCTATCGGTTCTTACTAGTTTATTGTCTGTAGACTGTATTTTCATAATCAATCAATATACATAAACTCACGCCTTTTTCCCAGAGGGGTAGGCAGAGGTACCAGCTACCAGGGCAACCACATTTCGCCTCGTATGTTCCGTCCCACGATGTGATAGGTGGCGAGCCTATCGCCATATTGGGCACAAATTCCTAACTCTGGGCTGATAATGAACAGAAAAATCCAATATCACTTTGCCCAACCCGGGATTCGAACCCGAGACTTCAGCTTTGTAACCTTACTGGAGTACAACTACGCCACCGAGGCAGTCAATAATGAAACAATAAAATAAAAACATAAGTAAATTACATTCAAGCATTTATTTTTCTACCACCCAGTTCGGAGAGCCTCTAAAAGATGCACTAGTTGCTATTTTTAAAACATATTATGCAGTAATTATTAAATTACCATCTTGTTAATATCTCTATGATGAAAACACTAAATATCTGCACCAGAATCGTTCACTATCGTCCAGCGGATGTTAATAAGTACATAAACTGGTCTATCAATAGCATATAAATCGAATTTATATCCTCCCGTTTGAAATTGACACACGACTTCATGACTGCGAAACAGGGGAGCTGTTTAAGCCGTATTTATTTAGGCCCAGTGTTTGTACAGCGACAGATCCCTTCGGAGACTGCTCCGAGCCTTACGGGCGGGAAAATCGCGTCACTGTTTTAAAAAAACATACAAACAAACATACAAGTGAAGCTAATATAAAGCGTGTAAAATAGGACTGTTTTGTACTTGAATAAAGAGGTACTTGATTACGTATAAATTATTTTAATTTAATTATTTGAAATTTGACCATGAAATAATATACAATTAAACTTAATTGAATATATGTATGTACTTAAATGTAACAGGGGGAATAATCTGAAATTAATCAGAACCCAGGACCTATTTATATTTTTATATCTAAAAATATTAAAATCTGAATTATAAAACATGATAATCGGGCAAACTAATGACAATGCACATGCAATGCACTTAATATTATGTCTCAGTTGTACACACAAGGCCTCAGTAATAAACATATTTAAAATCTATTTTAGCTATCGAATGTCTTGTCCCTTTCAAACGAATTTTGAATTCTGGGGCCCTACTATATTCATCCGAAACGAAGTTCGAAACTTCGGATGATCGAAGTTTATATACGATACCATTGTACCTACATATACTTATGGTCGTTATTGACTTGTGATCGTAACCATAGACTTATAGTTACGATGTACGTTATACAAATTCGAACTTTTAAAGAGTAGATATATTCGTATCGTATAAAAAACTTCGATCGTCCGAAGTTTCGAACTTTGTTTCGGATGAATATAGTAGGACCCAAGTTGGAGCGAAGAACATAAAACATTTGCTATTTAAAATAGGCTTTGATAAAATAAAAATACATTCAGTATAAATAATTCAGAGTAACCAAGAGTAACAAATACACCTAGCAGTCACTTTCATAGTCGTGACTCCACATTAAGATTAATTAAATCTTGTGTCATGGGTATCAGATACAACGAGAGAATTTTCTATCTCACAAAATAATCAGACCCAAAACCAGTAACTGTGGATCACACAAATATTTGTCTCGGTGCGGAAAAAGCAATCACGGCCTCTTTATTTCTCAGTCGGCCTTAACTTCAGAACAGTCTGTTACCTACAAAATTACTTAGGTTTGTCGCTTGAAGAATAAAGTAATTATGGCAAGTGTTTATTAATTTGATCTATTAAACATGGATGGATAGTATTCCCCATGACTCATAAGTGGTTATGCGTCCTACTTGGAAAGTCCTAGCTTTAGCAATTCATGTTTTGTCGTCGAATATTCGTATTGGAGTATCCGTATCAGTCTATTAATCTGTATTAGCCTGTCCCATTGCAGGGCACGGACCTCCTCTGTAATTGAGAGTACCATTAGGAGGTGGAAGGCCGGATAGTTCACCACGCTGACTTATTGCGGGTTAGCTGACTTTTACATACCATAGAAAATCTTCAGAATCGCTAAGATATGCAGGTTTCCTCGCGATGTTCCCCTTCATAGTCTTAGTGCATGGTGGTTGACTATCAAAACACACATAAATCCGAAAATTCAGTATTGTTTTGTAATGATTTTGTTACTTAATTGTGAATATTTTAGAATTATAGTGTAAGTAGTGGACATTTTGTCTGCGAAATCGTTATATTTGTATACCAATAACATTAAATACTCTTTCAAACTTCAATGTGGCTTGTTTAAAAAGAAATAGATTTAAAATGTGAAAATGGAATGAGGTATTTTTAAAAATGTAAAAACAGTATCTTTTGATTTATGTCTTGTTGGTGCGTGGTCTGATCGTGTAATGTATTAAAATGGATGTAAAACAATCAGAGAATAATATTGCAATCGAAGAGATGGAGTTTCATTCTTAGCCAGAGACACCCTTCCTACAACTACAGTTATAAAGTATGACAATCTGACGGCCATTTATAACAGTTTGAAACCCATGACCACCTCAAACATGTTGGTAGCCACATCTGGTCCGTTCAATAGGCTACCCCGCACTTTTATTTCGGAGTAGTGATAGTTTAATAACGAAATAAATACATATATTATCGACCCGACGGTCACATACATAGTCTTGACCCCACACTAAGATCGAGTCTTGTGTTGTGGGTATCAGAAACTACGAGAGTCTTTTAGTTCTGACGAACACCTAGACCCGAAACATATACCTATGGATCACACAATAAACGATAAAAACTCTTCGTACTAACTAAAGGGACAGCCGTAAATCTTTAGTCCATATAGTTTGATTTAGATAATTTAGAACATAATTCAACATTAACAAATTATATGCTGTTAAAATTCACATACCAAACAAATGATATCACCTACGCTATGATACACATAGCTAGATACACCCAATTGCATACTACCAAAAACTTTACGAGTACATAAAACAAAATAAATTCGCGACATTAATTCGAATTCTCAAGGTCGGGAGCGCGGTCATTAATAAAAGCACGTAAAGTGTCATTTATAATCGCTATAAAACAGTGGGTCATTGCAAGTCGGTTTAGAACGGAAATACGCTGAAATGTTTTACGTGTTTTGAATGCAGATGTAAAAAGCTACATTATGTAGTATTTACTACTCGTAATAGTGATAAGAATGTCTACGGAGTACTAAAATTTATTTTTAAAGGAAAGAAAGCGAGGTACAGAGTTTAAGTAGAGGAGAGAATAGACAACACATCGACTGTGTAGATTAAACTGATCATTCGATTACCTTGTATATTATCATCTCCGAATAATGAGGCGGGAATTGTACAACCGCTTTAATATAAATTATTTTGATGTAGATGTTACGGTAAATCTGATTAATTGAAAATTATTAATAATTTTACAAAATCATTAATAATAACCACATGTTTTGGTAATTATTAATAATTCACGACACATATTGGTGAAAGTTATAAAATAAATAAAAACTCAATGTTTTTTGACCAGCAGGTATTTATTTATAATATTAAACACAGTCTTACAATTAATTATATTAATTAGAGATCACACAAACAAGGTTACTTGGGGCAGTGTAAGGCAGAGTGATGTAAAGCGAATCAAAATCAAAACAATAATGAGCCGAAGTGGTAGAATATAGAATAGGGCAGCACGAGGGGGTGGGTTGGGAGGAGTGGAAGGAGAGGGGAAGTGGTGCACCTCCCCTGGTACCACTCCCATGAAAAGGTAACGCACCATTCCTGAGAAATATCTATTATAACAACCTAACCCTTAAAACACTTGTTGTCAATACAAATTAGCTTCTGCATTGTCTCCGGCGCTACGGGAAGTTCAGCCCCTTCACCCTTGCGTAACAAAAGATAGGCACCCATGCTCACCTCCTTCACTATCCTTCGTTACAGCGGGCGGGGGCTGCTCTCCTTCCGCGCCTCTGGCTTTTTATATACACTCTAGCGTCGGTAGCCAAAAGACTACGTGAAATCGGGGTGTTCCGAGTCGGTTTTGGGGCACAGTCGACCTAACTGATCCATAAAGCCCCGCAACCCTTGGCCACTTATTACATTTATCACTACTAGGGTCAAATTATTAATAAAAACCGACAAATGTGATTAATTTATCACTTTAACCTCGACTTTCGGTAATTATTAATAATAATCGATAATTATTAATAATCTTCAATTATTCACTCTTACCGTAACATAGATATGTATATTCCAAACTATTGTAAGGGCAAGTTCTTCTGAAGCCGCTGAATTGTATGTATGTCTCCATTTAACTATTTAAAATCATCATCATTATCATCATATCAGCCACAGGAAGTCCACTGCTGAACATAGGCCTCCCTCAAGGATCTCCACAATGGCCTGTTGGAAGCGGCCTGCATCCAGCGACTTCCTGCAACCTTAATCAGATCGTCCGTCCACCTTGTAGGCGGGCGTCCGTCATTTCGCTTGCCTGTACGTGGCCTCCACTCAAGAACCTTTCGGCCCCAACGGCCATCGGTTCTACGAGCTATGTGCCCGGCCCACTGCCACTTCAACTTGCCAATCCTATTGGCTATGTCGGTAACCTTGGTTCTCCTACGGATCTCATTTCTGATTCGATCTCGTAGGGAAACACCGAGCATAGCCCGCTCCATGCCTCGTTGAGTGACTTTGAGCATTTTAATGAATTTAAAAATAATTGTAGTGTATAATAGTTGCTGTGTAATACAAAATTTTGCATAGTGCGGGACTAATGTAGTTAACTCAAGTTCATAATCCCCAAATTAATAAAGATGAAATAAAAACCGATAATGGCAAAGAGTCTTGCTTCCTTTGAAACCTAAAGGACGGCCATGCATTACCTCATGTCTTAATTCTGTTTATCACCATCGCAAAACCCAGCAATTGCAATCCCAAAGGATCGTCGATATTTTTGGAAAATTATGTATATCATTTAAACACACGTAACTTACTCGATCTAAAAATTTAAAAGTACGCGTAGATTCGGTTTCATAAACAGCGAGAGAACTATTATATTAAAATATTATAAAACTTCAATGCTTTAGAATTTAAAATTATGCAAACACCGAATGAAAAGACCTTTCAAAACTTAACTTCTTCAGTTAACAAGATTTTCTTCACAAACTTACACAAAATATTAAATTAAATGTCGAAGTTAAGCTACAAGAACCCTTTTATGTTGACGAATTAATTTTATAGTTTTATTTAACACACCAATTGAGCACAACATCAGAGTTAGATTTATTTGAATGGGATGGTCTATTAAAAACAATAATAAAACTAAAAATGTTTGAATAATGCGGAAATCGTAAATTCAAAACTACAAGCTTGATTTAAATAAAATAATAGGACGGTTGTTTTTAGATACATAGGCTATACAGTGAAAAATTTACGTCATTTTATTTAAATATTCTTCGTTCTTTGGGTTTTTGTAGGTGGTCCGAGATGCAAATCACTTTCATGCCAAGGGTCTTCAAATGCATGTTTTCTCACGCATGTAATAAGATATATAATAATAATAATGAAATGATAAGCATTTCCAATTATTGTACTTTATAAATTGACAGGTCTTATTTCCTGGTATCTTGATTTTAACTGTTCATTCGTATAAAGTTATCCTTTAATTCTGTGATTATTTTGTTCACTTGCATATTGACCCCTTTCTGGGTAACTCTGATAAGCTTTAAATGTTTGTAATTTCAATTTCATATTTGAGAAGATTTGCTATTATTTATATTCAGAAACATTAAAAATGAATATATTTTATGGACAAAACTACACAATATAAATTGTTAAATAAGTTGACGGACTATAACAGTCGACTGGTAAGCCTAAACCTCTGCAATAGCTAAGAAGCACAATCCTTGCTCCCTTCATCCATATTCACCCAATCGTATCGAAGATCATCGCTTTACCCATTCTATAAATACATAGCCAATAATAACCCAAGCAAAAATGCCGCATAGTTGTCTTCGCATCAGAAATATTGGAAATAGCAACACGAAAATGCGCTAGTGCGTTTTGGCAGTTCACAATGCACAGCATAAAAGTAAGTGTAATGGTAAAAGCTTTACAATCGTGCCGTATCTGTACTGAAGAGGCTTATTGATAGCGATAGCCGATGCGACTCGCCTATCTGCTGTATTAGTTGATTCTATCAAGTGTCAACTGATTTAATACTGCTGTAAGATATGTCAGGAATGATTGACGCTGTGGGTACTTGGTGAGCTAAACTAGCTGATTTAGATTTGTTATTCTTATTTTATTGTGGTTTAATAATGTTATTGTTCCCTTTTTCATATCTGTGTTATATATGTTATGGGCCAAGTGATTAATGCGAGCAGCGATTATGAATAATGCACAGCTATATCGGGCCCAAGTGATGAATTACAATCTAAACTCACCTATTTATCACATTGCCCGGGCATTATGAATATGGCTACATGATGATCGGGCAATGTGATTAAAAGGTAAATTTTTACGTGGTGCGCTCCCGCATTTTCGCATCTGCGATAGACCCATAAATTAGAAAGGTTGGATTGATCTGCTTATGTTTCGTTGTTTTTTAACGTCCGAAACATTATCTTCAGAAGGAAATTAGTGTACCCACTTTATGGATCAGTTGGGTCGACTGTGCACCAAAACCGACTCGAGACACCCCGACTTCACGTAGTCTTTTGGCTACCGACCCTATAGTGTATATAAAAAGCCGAAGCTGTGAAGGTGAGCATGGGTGCCTATCTTTTGTTACGCAAGGGCGAAGGGGCTAAACTTCCCGTAGCGCAGGAGACGTTGCAGAAGCAAATTTGTATTGACAACAAGTGTTTTGAGGTTAGTTTACTATAATTGATATTTCTCAGGAATGGTGCGTTACCTTTTCATGGAAGTGGTACTAGGGGAGGTGCGTGACCTTGCAATAGCCGCGCGATGCCATTTCGGCTCATTGTTTTGATTTCGATTCGCTTTACATCACTCTGGCCAATAGGCACTGGGCATTATTCATAATGCCCGGGCAATGTGATAAATTGATTGGTTATAATCACATTACCCGCTCTTATTGGGCATTATTCATATTGCCCAGGCATTATGAATAAAGCCCGATTAATCACTTAGCCCATAACATATACAAGTGGAAACTTAACTGATTTGAGGGTTCCATACCTAAAAGGTAAAAACAGAACCACTACTAAGCGTCCGCTGTCTGTCTGTCACCAGGCTGTATCTCATAAACCGTGGTAGCTATAAAGCTGAAATTTTCACATATTATGTATTTCCGTTGCCGCTACAACAACAAATACTAAAAATAAGAAATGTGATAATATTAAGGGGACATACAACAAACGTAATTTTTAACCCTAGAGTGGGCGCGTCTTTTTGCGTAACGTCAGTAGGCGCGTGGGAAGCATTTTGCCGCCTCATTTTCTTTGACCATTTTGACTAGTAATATAGCAATTTAATATTTTTCCTTTTAGGATTTAAATAAATAAACAGTAAGTAATATTTAATCAACATATTTATTCAACTTTGTTCTATAAACTTTGGTTTACAAAAGACTTTAGAAAACTTAATATTTTTATTGACTTTTTTTCTCTTATGCTACATAATACTTTTTAATACTTAAAAAAATGGAAAAAAATAACAAAATTATATATTTTCTAAATCTACAGGATACGCTTTATCAAAACAGTCTTCACAAAGATATGTACAATGTTCATTGCACAGTAACTTTTGGCATCTGGAACACCCTTTTTTCGTGCGCCTGTTTTTCTTTGAGGGACATATGCTGCATTTGCCCTCCTTTTTTGAAGAAGATGCTTGTTCTACTGGGACAAAGCGAGCAATTTGGTTCCTCAAAGGAATATTTAAAGTGCCTATAGAAGACCTTGTGGTCATATATTGCTTGACAAGTACCATGGCAATTTGTTTCAAATATTCTCGACGTAGCATCAAATGTTGAGTATTGGCTTTGTAAATAATTTGACTGTTTGGTCGTAAAGGAGGGTGAATAAGCCATTTCGTGCCATCTTTACCTTGATACTTACTTGATCGGAACTCTAGTATGTCGTCGTCGAGAAGCTGGAGTAACAGATAAAAGTTGAGATTGAGCTGACGTACTTGCCTGCGGGGACGATACAGTATTTCTGAGACGAAGTAGTTGCGCTAGTGGTTCATCATCATCGCTGGACGTACATGTTGGAGATTTATCACCACGTGGTTGTATTTTACGTTTACGACGACGAGATCGAGGCTGATGGCTACTCATATCTGAACTGGGTGTAGGTGCTATTTCGGAAGACACAACAGTTGAATAAGATTCTTTATTGTTCGAAGCGTCACTGTCTGCTGACTGTTCTGTTTCCGTGTTGTGCTCACTATGAATAGTAGATCTATCACTATCTGAAATATTTTCATTTTCAACGATGTGTGTACTAGCATCTTCAAAATCAGATGTTTCTTCTAGCCAAGACAAAATTTAAGCTTCTATTTTATCCATTCTTATTTATTATTATCAATGAATTCTTTGAAATCCTAAAACAAACATATTTTTAGTAGCAAAAGTTATTAATGCACCATAAAATATAGTCAACATTTCGAGTTTGCAAAAAATACATTATACAATATTACTTACGTGAGTGGGCGCGCGGTGAGCAATTTGCCGCCCGGCGACACCTGATGGTAGAAACCTTCTTCTCCAGCGGTCCCCCGCGCACTGACGGCGTCCAGATTCTCGACAAACGTTGCTAACGAGAGTGGGGGCAGCTACTAAGAAGCGCAAGTCTAACGGCTAGTTATTTTAAAAAATATTAAAGGTTTTTTAGCGCGGGCGGCAAAATGCTCATAGCGCGCCCACTCTAGGGTTAAGCAATTTTAACTCGATCTTAATGAACAACAACAAACGTGATTTTAAGGGTTTATTTTATAGATATAATACGGAACGCTTTGTGCGCGAGTCTGACTCGCAATTGGCCGGTTTAATTTTTATCACATTCTTCTGTTATATGTGTTTTTTCCTATTTGCTTCCCAGACAAGCTCTAACGACCCACAGCAAATCTTTGCTTCTATTTATCATAAATACATATTTATACTCACGTCTTTTTTCCCAGAATTGATAAGTAGGGCGCTGGTAACAACTAGTACAACCACGTTTGGCCTTGTAGGTCCCGTTCCATGATGTAATAGGGGCCCCTATCGCTTAATCAGGCACGTATTCCTGACTACGGAATGATAATGAATAGAAACATCTAATATTTATGTACCCGACCCGGTATTTAAATCCATAACTTCAGCGTAATCATCCCGTAGTACAACTGGCCACCAGGCAGGCATAATTCTATGTTAATAATACCCCAAATTATTATTCTCCATACTTGTTGCGCACTACTATATCAGTCCAATAAACACTGAGTAATGTGGCATCACAGCATCACACGATTTCTTGCTCGAGTTCCGTTGGCTACCTTCCATAATCGCTTCGAGATGGAGTCTAATGAACTTTTTTATTGTTTCATTGAATTAATAATGTTTATTTAAATTAAACAATTTTCGAGTTTAATGTGTGATTTTGTTATTATTTCAATGTGCTACGTCGAATTGTTCTTTTGATTGGGATCTGCGATTAATGATGTGTATGCCAAAATATTGGAATTTGTTAACCTATGAATTGAATAAAATATTTGTAACGCGGTATTCAAATTAGTACAGGTTACTGGTGGTAGATCTCTCATATGTGAGAGGCTGCCTGGGTGGGTACCACCGCAATGTCTATTTCTCCCGTCAAACAGTAGTTTAAATGCACTGTTGTGTTTCGGATTGAAGGAAATTGTAGCCAGAGTAACTACTGGACATATTGAGACTTAACATCTTATGTCTCAGGATGGCGAGCGCAGTGGAATGCCAAGCATTGCTTTGTAAATCAAGGTGTTGTTTGGTTTTGCTTCTGTTCATGAGCGGTCGCAACGCTTACCATCAGGCGAACGGCATGCTCGTCTCGCCATTCACTGCAATAAAAAAAAAAAAGATTTTTGTTACGGATCAGGGTATTTATGAGATCCAAAAGTCTCTAGAAGTTTCTGATAACTACGACACACGACACGAGCTTATTGTGGGTTAGGACTATGTATATGACTGTTGCATGGTGTTATATTTTCATCTGCTCGTACAGCACAATTTAGTTATTTTGAAGTTTACCATGGTTTTACAACCAAAACCTGAAGCTCTAGTAAGCCAAAAGGAAAGCAAAAGTATTTGAATGCCACCGAATGCTGAAACTCAGTGAGTCTCCGGGAATCTGTGATTCAAATAGTAACATGACTAGGAAGTATTACAACTATTTTTTTATCACACAACATCGTAAGTAATCTACATCAGCCTATATAAGCGCCACTGTAATCGAGGGTACGATTGAGAGAGGTTAGGCAGTTATTTACATACAACAACAATTAATCTTAACTATTTAATTATCATCACAAAATTCCCAAACCGAGCAACATTCTTATTACCCACAGATTCGCACCATTCCCAATTATTTTCAGTAATTTATTTATCTTTTATTTATCAAACATCCAATCGTAAACAAAAATACGATTATGTTTATTAAAACGGGTATCATTTTTATTTTTATTATAACACGACGTCACATCTTGGCAGAGCTCGATGGAGCTGTCACACTAATTATGCGTCAACTCTAATGGCCAGAATGCCTACGAAAATATAGTACTATGGTACAGAAATATTTGGATTGTATGTTTTTTTAGTGATAACACGAGATTTATAATATAATATTTTGGTGTATATTTTGGTGGGCGTGGTGGAGATATTTTTTTGTTGATTTCATTTTTAAATTAGTTAATCTAGTTTCTTCCAGACTTTAAGTAATAATGTAATCGGTTAAATATCATTGTCCTGTGGCGAATTTCATCTGCTAAGGCTCTATATAAAAGATGTCAGTAGAGACTTATTAAACAAATGTGTATTCACAGGCAACGAAGTGAATGAATTAACAGAATTCTTATGAGGTTGGGCATGGTTGAAGAAATAAATGCAGGCTGACAAAATACATTAATAGTGAAGAAGAGAGTTGTGGTGTAGGTTTCTCGAATAATCAAAGAGAAATGCTCAAATCAAGAGTATTCGTAATTGAGGAACGTATCTTTAATAAAGCGTGTAAAAACTTAACGACATTAAGACTTAGGTACTTTAAAAAATCTATTTTAAAAAGTACTTACAACTGAAAAACGTGGGTAAAGAGAGTAATAAAATTGATGAAGCGAATGTATGTTTTGCTTTTGATTGTAGCAGTTTTTGCTTCTGATTCTCTACCTACCCTAGTTAGACCCAGACTCAAGTTTCGACGTATAATGGGTACAAATATGCCGCTGGGACATTGAGTATAATACCTCAATGCGCTGGGACGATATTTTTATATGCCCAAACTATGACCGTTTTAAACAACGGTGAAAAGTTAGCCTGTGTGACATGACTTGGAGACAGCCATATCTTGGTGCATATTCTATTTGTATAGCATATTTTACCATAAATCATGCTTTGTCCAGAAATTAAAAAAAAAATGAGCACGAAAATCACATAACATTATTGCTATAATCCCGGATCCATTCGTTGTAACGTGAAGCTGCAATTATATAGACCAACATAATTGTTTCACAAAGCAGAATATTACCGTTCCCAACCTATAGCCTGTCTGGACGTCACAATGTCTATATAGTACAGGCAACGAAGCATTTTTTCCTGCATAATTTGCCAGGAGTTTTTTTTTTTTCATGAAGAGGTGGCATATGACCCCACTAAGTTAAAAACCCAAAATACTTACAAAAGTGGCGTCCGCTAGAGCCGCCATTTTGGAAAACGCGTTTGAAGCCATATCTCCGGAACCGTCCACTTTAGGCCCATCATGCTAAGGACCTTTTTTGTAGATAATTAAATTTCCCATCTTTCTTGTTAAATTTTTGGGGTCATATGCCACCTCTTCATGAAAAACAAAATCTCCTGGCAAATTATGCATTGCGGACAAGAACCCGTTGCTTTGTTGCCTGTACTAATATCTCTTACCAAAGAACAGTTTAAATGCACTGTTTTGTTTCGGATTGAAGGGCATTTTAGCCATAATAACTACTGGACATATTGAGACTTAACATCTTAAGACTTAACCTTATGTCTCAGGATGGCGAGCGCAGTGAAACGCCAAGCACGGCTTTGTAATTCAAGGTGTTGTTTGGGTTTGCCGCTGTTCATGAGCGGTCGTATCGCTTACCATCAGGCGAAAGGCATGCTCGTCTCACAATTCAGTGTAATAAAAAAGGTGAAAAAATACCAACAAGTAAGAATAAAAACACAAAAGAAAAATAGCAACAAGAAAAGTCGCAAGAAAAGCTAGTCTGGTGAGAACCCGACACTCCCCAAATAGCGGCAAGTGCCGTCTATTTACATTGCGGCGTCTTTATAATGAAAGCGACGCCGGGCATCCCGACGCCGGAGCGTCATAGGCGCCTAATTAAAAGCAGTAAATCTGTGTCATAATCATTTAATCTCTTTATAAGGACAGTGGAGCTTGGTGTAGAAAAAACGCTGTGTAAAGTTGTTGTTTGCTTGAAAGAAGTGGACACTGAACTAATAAAATGTTGTTTATAGAAGTTCGTTTTATTTAATGAAATAATAGCAATAAGAGTCAATTATATGAAGCTGGACAGTCAATGTTATGTCCTGGTTCTTTATCACTCTTTGCTTCGTGGTCTTGCCATATTAATCCAAACCAGGAGGTTATAAGTGTATTAGTGTTAGTAACATGTAAACATTTTTCACACAGGCCACAAAAATAACAAACATCCCATTATTTTCCATAATGGTGACTAAAAGGGATTACTTAGCCTGAAAAACGTGTTAGACACTTTGAAGAACAATACAGTGTGATTATAGTTTAAGGGGAGCGTTAAACCGATACCTACGAGAACCCATTAGCGAGGGATCGTAAACACCCGTGACGTCACCAGACAAGCACTGCCTTAAAAGTGAATTGCGCAGACAATTCAGTGGCACAGAAGGGTAGAAATTTGTTTATTTTGTATTGGATGCAATGCGCACTGGAACTCATAGAATACGATATGCTGTTCTAACAGAACATCGCTTAGTATATAACTAATTGAAACTCTTATGCCTGAAACCTGATGTACCTTGATTTCTTTGAATTTAACATGTAGACTCTTTGGTGCAGTAACTATAATAAATACACCCAACATTCACATAGATAGTCCTGACCCTACACTAAGATCGAATCTTGTGCCTTGGGTATCAGAGTTCCTGATACCGAACCGCGACAAATATTTTTGAGATTCACAGGTATTTCTTTCGGGTCTGAGTGTTTGTGAGACCAAAAATCACTGGTATATGTTGCGGCTATGACTATAAAAAATAAGAACAATAATCTTTTAGAGTCCTTATGAATTATTCCATTTAACTTATAAAACCGAGGTGAAATAAATTCCTGACTAAGAAGCTATGGTAATTTTTGTATGTTAATTGTTCGGATAATATAATAGCACACGCGTTTCTGTTTCCTTTCAAATAGTAACAAAGCTTCACAAAATTCCTTATAAAACCCGCACTGTAAAGCCACAACGCAATTCCATCGTACACAGAGCCAGCAGTTTTGCACTAGCTCGTAAATAGAACTCATTAGGATTTGTCGCGCGTTACGGACATGTTATGGCACCGTGTTACAATGTTTCCTTTTCATTTGTCCAACATTGCGAGGGGATTAGCTTTCGTCCGTGACTTGCTTTGAGCTGGCTTTCAGTGGATTCTATGGTTTGTTTAGCAGAATTTGCTATAGGAGCTTAAATAACAATATGTCATGATACCACTAAAGGATCATTCAGGATCTAGTTTCTTTACAATAAGATTTTGAGATGGAACTACCACAACCGAACTTGTACGTTTTTATTTCTTATATATACGGGCAAACAAGCATTTTACTTGATAGTAATCACATCAATCCTGTGACCATTACGCACAGAGATGCGTTGCCTTGATCTGAGAGAAATCGTGGAATAAATATAGTTAGTAAGGAGCTTGAAAGGAGTATTTATACAACTATCTCACATGTCATATCTCAACTGTTTTGCACCTTGTCCATTAACAATTTAAATAAAAATCACTAAAGAGAGATAACCATTATCAAATAATGTTTTTCATAAATGATTTAATGGCATATTTGGCTTTTCAACTCCGCTTTTATGGACGCTTTTATGGATTAACTCAATATAATAATTATGGAACAAAGCGAAATTTAAACCGCAATTACGAGCTCGCTAGCTTTTAAATATTTAATTTGGACAAATATTATATCAATATTAATCGGGCTTAATTTTCACATAATTCAAAAAAAAAATGTCTGAAATTTGGTGAAGTATGTTTTTTATTAAATGTTATAGAAGGGAGAAGGAAGCCAAAACCCTTTTACGTTTTTGTTTAAATTTAAAGGATTTTAGAGGGTTAAATCTTTTGGAGTAAAAAAAAAAAATCATGTGAATCCTGAATGCCTGGTGAATTATTAGAAAAAATAGCCTGGCTGCTAAATATTTTAATTTTAATTTTCTGCTTTAGCTTCTTGATGATAAGACCTACCTAGGACATAGTTTAGCGGCTGCCTACCAATCAACTTAGTGTTAAAGATATACAATTGTTGACGGTATAACATTTTCTTACTGAGAAAATTTACGATTCTATACGTCTCGATTTCTATTTAACAAAAATGATTTTCTGTAGGACATTTCAGTACAAATTAGACCTTCTGATCTAAACTAGTTTGGGTTGATTCGTAGATTTATATCTCGTTGTGAACTTGTCTTAACTTTGGTCTATTGGAGACCGCAGTTCGGAGATTAAACATTCACATTAGGAAAGTTGGTTAACGGTCGGTGACAGTTTGTTAGAAGATGTTTGTGCTCCCAACTTTAATGTAGTATTCATGACACGCCGACAGTTAAAATCTTTAACTAATATCCGCTCTCACTTCAACTTTGTGATAAGGGGTAAACTTACGCCGCACTGGGCATAAATTACAGTTCCGGATATCCAGACAGAGAGATTTTGAAATCAAAAACATGAAATAAATTAGAGACCGTTTCACCTAGGGTTTGAACACAGTTGACCGTGCCATCCTACAGCGATATAAGTCTTGAGGCTAATAAGACGCCAAAAAAAAGCAAATAAATAATAATAATAAATAACACCCAACAGTCACATAAATAGTCCTGACCTCACAATAAGATCGAATCTTGTGACGTGGGTATCAGGAACTGCGTCACATTCACAATCATCCAGACCCGGAAGAAATATTTATGGGCCGCACAAACATATCTTTCGGTGCGGGGATCGAACTCGCAACCTCCCGTTTCACAGGCGGCGTGTAATCAACTGCGCCACGGATGCTGTCAATCAATGAAACTGAATAATTCTGAATACAATATCATCCTTTTTGGGCTTGCCTCAACAATTTTTTTATCGATATCTTAGTCAAATCCTCATATTCACAAAGAAACCAATAAAGGGTGAACACGTATAAGTCGTGAACAAAGCAATAAAATCTTTAAGTACATTCGCAGACAGCTGAGTTCGCTGCACATTTTACTCACGACCCGGTGACTGATAATAAAACGTTTTATATTCTTAAACTGCGGAAAACTCCGCAAAGGTAATTTTAAATGTGACAACCTTACGTTCATACAAAAATATTTTCATAAAGTTTACCAGAAGTTTTAATACATGTATTTTTCGAAATTTCGGGGAGTGAGTAAAATTCCGTTTGTTAAACTATGACGAAAATAGAGGGGGTTTATGCTTCATTCTATATGACTGGTATGTGACCCTATAGGGTAAGATTGAATACTGGAAACTCACTATAATATTCTTTTAAATAGATGAAGACTAGGAAGGGATAAAACTCAGTAATTAATTTGACAATCGGCCATCGATCTGTTGTCATCTGTATGCTATAATTTTTTCCAAAAAACTTAGTATCTGAATTTAATTTATTTCATCAGCTGAATCAAATAAGATATTTAAATTATGTAGTGTTAATAGTTTAAGTAGTAAAATTATTATTCTACCGTCTAATTAATTAATGAGCTTCGCCGGGTTTTTATTGCATGTTATTTTTAATTTGAGCTCACGTATGTTGGCAGAGGCAATGATCTATCGAGGTCCAATCTAATAGGCTGGATCCTACAACAAAAATGTATATATATTAGCCTGTTTTAATTACCTAAAGTTAAAGGAAAACATTTTGAGAAATTTTCACGCCTAGAATTTAGACATTTAAAAACATTTTTATTGTCTGCCAATACGCAATATAGCATTGCGTTGATTTTAATGAAAACAAAATAACAAAAAAGTGTATTATTCCTCAATGGAAACAAATGCCGAAACCTGGATTTGAAGATCCATAGGACCTTGTGCTCAGCCGCTAAGCTATTTCGGCTTACGAGAAATTGCTTAAGTTACATTCACAGTAATGATAAAATACGATTGTTATGCACGGAATGAAATGATTTATTTTTAGGACCAACTAAACATTTTCCAAACATCAGTTAAATTAAAATTAACGAATAACATTGCCATTTTCCTAGATTCCTATAAATATTACGTCAAAAAGTCAGTGTTGTATTGCGATGGTTGTAAACTTGATAGCAATTTTTAGACGATGAAAACAATTAAGGTAAAAGCACCAATAGTAGACAATTTAAGGATAAATCAAACTAAATTCTCAAAATTCAAAAATGTTTTTCAAAAAATTAAAGTTACATTTTCTTTTACTGTTAGAGCAACATTTGGAATTTAACTATTTCATAATAATAAAATTAAGAATGCTTTATTTTATATAAAAAAAATATATTTTCTTAGGATTGCCGTAGTCACTAATAGATGACAGTATAAAAAATCAGATGCCCCAATAATAGACATCAATTGGCACTAATAATAGACATGACTATAACATCATTTTAATATTATGTGTTATCAAAAAAATATAATTTAGAAACAAACCGAGCACAGATTGTGCTTTAGAATTAATTAAGTAACAAAATATATATAATATCTTCTACTTTCTTTCAAGGACTTAAAAATTACATTATCATCAGGTGTGATCTTATTTTCTTCGTGGTAATTTTCTTCACCTGTATATAAATTTATTATTATTAGTCCTATATCAATTTCTAATTAATTATCTTTCTTATTGATTTTATTTTTCCCATCTCATCATTCTTTGTTGATCTTAATTCACACAACAGGCTCGCAAATTGCAATCACTAGTCAAGGAACACTATCTTTTTCACTGAACTTACACATTGTTGTGCTTTTACTATTAGCATTTTTTTATATTTATTTACCATGCATATATTTATTATATTTTATGTCTATTTTGTATATGTATATACATATATATGTATGTATGTTGTATGTATTTATATATATGTTTTACTTTTATTTTGTGTTTTAAAATGTTTATTATTGTAGATATATTATTTTGTCACTATACGTCCTAGACTGCCCTTTCTCTCTCCTGTCTCTTATCTCTATCCAAAGGTTGCCTGGAAGAGATTGCCTAGTGCAATAAGGCCGCCGATTGTACTTGTTATAAATATTGTTTTAATTTCTGTATATATTTTTTTCTGTGGTACAATAAAGTTAAATAAATAAAATAAATAAATAAAATAAACTACCAAGTTCACAGATGTCATCTTTTAGATTTTGATCAATTTCTGGAACTAATAGTAGACACCACTAAAAATTTATATAAAAACAAGCCAAAATAACAAGGAAATGATCCAAATAAATCAACAATGTAATATTCATATAATATCGAAACTCGATATAGCCAAAAGTCATATAATATAAGACAAAACCATACCGTTTGAAAATCAGTTCCTTAAGAAAAACGCTAAGAATTACGCGCATTATGGCGCGAAATCACACTGTTTGTGGTCAATTAACAAAAAAAAAATTAAATTTACTTCTGAGAGTGCAAACAAGCTTTTGGGCATGTATCATAAATGGTACATGGTGGCTTTAAAATTAGGAGCAATGTCATTAAAATATTTAGTTTTCTTATTAGAAAATCTTTTTTCGAAAGTGTCATCTATTGGTTCAGTGTCGGGCATTGGTGCTTTTACCTTAGCGCGAAAATGATTTTAAACTTATTATTTTTTTTTGCAAGAAACAGACCAGTTTTGCTATTGAGTGCTAGTGAGTGCAAGGCATGAGCCTTGGCTCACATATTATTCACTATTTGTATGTTTTCTGCATTTCTGTATCTTTCCTCTGATCTCATTCTCTTTATATTCATTTTATTAATAGTTTAATTTACAAGCACAAAATATAATAAATTCATGTTTTTTTTTGGTTACAATCTCAACCAAATTTTTATAATCATTATTTATTTAGTTAGCTTATTTGTTTTTTTTTTTTATTTTATTTGACCTTAATAGGTAACCACCATGATATTGTAAGGTAATAGACCAGCCCGGGAGACTTAATACAACTGGCGTCTAACCTGGCATTTTACTGGGCAACGACCACCGCAATTTCTATTTCTCCCGCCAAATAACAGTGTAAATGCACTGCTGTGTTTCGGTGTGAAGGACATTGTAGCCAGAGAACTACAGGACATATTGAGACTTTACATCTTGTGTGTATCGGGATAGCGGGCGCAGTGGAATGCCAAGTATTGCTTTGTTATTCAATGTGCCCGCTATCCCGATACACACAAGATGTAAAGTCTCAATATGTCCTGTAGTTCTCTGGCTACAATGTCCTTCACACCGAAACACAGCAGTGCATTTACACTGTTATTTGGCGGGAGAAATAGAAATTGCGGTGGTCGTTGCCCAGTAAAATGCCAGGTTAGACGCCAGTTGTATTAAGTCTCCCGGGCTGGTCTATTACCTTACAATATCATGGTGGTTACCTATTAAGGTCAAATAAAATAAAAAAAAAAAACAAATAAGCTAACTAAATAAATAATGATTATAAAAATTTGGTTGAGATTGTAACCAAAAAAAAACATGAATTTATTATATTTTGTGCTTGTAAATTAAACTATTAATAAAATGAATATAAAGAGAATGAGATCAGAGGAAAGATACAGAAATGCAGAAAACATACAAATAGTGAATAATATGTGAGCCAAGGCTCATGCCTTGCACTCACTAGCACTCAATAGCAAAACTGGTCTGTTTCTTGCAAAAAAAAATAATAAGTTTAAAATCATTTTCGCGCTAAGGTAAAAGCACCAATGCCCGACACTGAACCAATAGATGACACTTTCGAAAAAAGATTTTCTAATAAGAAAACTAAATATTTTAATGACATTGCTCCTAATTTTAAAGCCACCATGTACCATTTATGATACATGCCCAAAAGCTTGTTTGCACTCTCAGAAGTAAATTTAATTTTTTTTTTGTTAATTGACCACAAACAGTGTGATTTCGCGCCATAATGCGCGTAATTCTTAGCGTTTTTCTTAAGGAACTGATTTTCAAACGGTATGGTTTTGTCTTATATTATATGACTTTTGGCTATATCGAGTTTCGATATTATATGAATATTACATTGTTGATTTATTTGGATCATTTCCTTGTTATTTTGGCTTGTTTTTATATAAATTTTTAGTGGTGTCTACTATTAGTTCCAGAAATTGATCAAAATCTAAAAGATGACATCTGTGAACTTGGTAGTTTATTTTATTTATTTATTTTATTTATTTAACTTTATTGTACCACAGAAAAAAATATATACAGAAATTAAAACAATATTTATAACAAGTACAATCGGCGGCCTTATTGCACTAGGCAATCTCTTCCAGGCAACCTTTGGATAGAGATAAGAGACAGGAGAGAGAAAGGGCAGTCTAGGACGTATAGTGACAAAATAATATATCTACAATAATAAACATTTTAAAACACAAAATAAAAGTAAAACATATATATAAATACATACAACATACATACATATATATGTATATACATATACAAAATAGACATAAAATATAATAAATATATGCATGGTAAATAAATATAAAAAAATGCTAATAGTAAAAGCACAACAATGTGTAAGTTCAGTGAAAAAGATAGTGTTCCTTGACTAGTGATTGCAATTTGCGAGCCTGTTGTGTGAATTAAGATCAACAAAGAATGATGAGATGGGAAAAATAAAATCAATAAGAAAGATAATTAATTAGAAATTGATATAGGACTAATAATAATAAATTTATATACAGGTGAAGAAAATTACCACGAAGAAAATAAGATCACACCTGATGATAATGTAATTTTTAAGTCCTTGAAAGAAAGTAGAAGATATTATATATATTTTGTTACTTAATTAATTCTAAAGCACAATCTGTGCTCGGTTTGTTTCTAAATTATATTTTTTTGATAACACATAATATTAAAATGATGTTATAGTCATGTCTATTATTAGTGCCAATTGATGTCTATTATTGGGGCATCTGATTTTTTATACTGTCATCTATTAGTGACTACGGCAATCCTAAGAAAATATATTTTTTTTATATAAAATAAAGCATTCTTAATTTTATTATTATGAAATAGTTAAATTCCAAATGTTGCTCTAACAGTAAAAGAAAATGTAACTTTAATTTTTTGAAAAACATTTTTGAATTTTGAGAATTTAGTTTGATTTATCCTTAAATTGTCTACTATTGGTGCTTTTACCTTAATTGTTTTCATCGTCTAAAAATTGCTATCAAGTTTACAACCATCGCAATACAACACTGACTTTTTGACGTAATATTTATAGGAATCTAGGAAAATGGCAATGTTATTCGTTAATTTTAATTTAACTGATGTTTGGAAAATGTTTAGTTGGTCCTAAAAATAAATCATTTCATTCCGTGCATAACAATCGTATTTTATCATTACTGTGAATGTAACTTAAGCAATTTCTCGTAAGCCGAAATAGCTTAGCGGCTGAGCACAAGGTCCTATGGATCTTCAAATCCAGGTTTCGGCATTTGTTTCCATTGAGGAATAATACACTTTTTTGTTATTTTGTTTTCATTAAAATCAACGCAATGCTATATTGCGTATTGGCAGACAATAAAAATGTTTTTAAATGTCTAAATTCTAGGCGTGAAAATTTCTCAAAATGTTTTCCTTTAACTTTAGGTAATTAAAACAGGCTAATATATATACATTTTTGTTGTAGGATCCAGCCTATTAGATTGGACCTCGATAGATCATTGCCTCTGCCAACATACGTGAGCTCAAATTAAAAATAACATGCAATAAAAACCCGGCGAAGCTCATTAATTAATTAGACGGTAGAATAATAATTTTACTACTTAAACTATTAACACTACATAATTTAAATATCTTATTTGATTCAGCTGATGAAATAAATTAAATTCAGATACTAAGTTTTTTGGAAAAAATTATAGCATACAGATGACAACAGATCGATGGCCGATTGTCAAATTAATTACTGAGTTTTATCCCTTCCTAGTCTTCATCTATTTAAAAGAATATTATAGTGAGTTTCCAGTATTCAATCTTACCCTATAGGGTCACATACCAGTCATATAGAATGAAGCATAAACCCCCTCTATTTTCGTCATAGTTTAACAAACGGAATTTTACTCACTCCCCGAAATTTCGAAAAATACATGTATTAAAACTTCTGGTAAACTTTATGAAAATATTTTTGTATGAACGTAAGGTTGTCACATTTAAAATTACCTTTGCGGAGTTTTCCGCAGTTTAAGAATATAAAACGTTTTATTATCAGTCACCGGGTCGTGAGTAAAATGTGCAGCGAACTCAGCTGTCTGCGAATGTACTTAAAGATTTTATTGCTTTGTTCACGACTTATACGTGTTCACCCTTTATTGGTTTCTTTGTGAATATGAGGATTTGACTAAGATATCGATAAAAAAATTGTTGAGGCAAGCCCAAAAAGGATGATATTGTATTCAGAATTATTCAGTTTCATTGATTGACAGCATCCGTGGCGCAGTTGATTACACGCCGCCTGTGAAACGGGAGGTTGCGAGTTCGATCCCCGCACCGAAAGATATGTTTGTGCGGCCCATAAATATTTCTTCCGGGTCTGGATGATTGTGAATGTGACGCAGTTCCTGATACCCACGTCACAAGATTCGATCTTATTGTGAGGTCAGGACTATTTATGTGACTGTTGGGTGTTATTTATTATTATTATTTATTTGCTTTTTTTTGGCGTCTTATTAGCCTCAAGACTTATATCGCTGTAGGATGGCACGGTCAACTGTGTTCAAACCCTAGGTGAAACGGTCTCTAATTTATTTCATGTTTTTGATTTCAAAATCTCTCTGTCTGGATATCCGGAACTGTAATTTATGCCCAGTGCGGCGTAAGTTTACCCCTTATCACAAAGTTGAAGTGAGAGCGGATATTAGTTAAAGATTTTAACTGTCGGCGTGTCATGAATACTACATTAAAGTTGGGAGCACAAACATCTTCTAACAAACTGTCACCGACCGTTAACCAACTTTCCTAATGTGAATGTTTAATCTCCGAACTGCGGTCTCCAATAGACCAAAGTTAAGACAAGTTCACAACGAGATATAAATCTACGAATCAACCCAAACTAGTTTAGATCAGAAGGTCTAATTTGTACTGAAATGTCCTACAGAAAATCATTTTTGTTAAATAGAAATCGAGACGTATAGAATCGTAAATTTTCTCAGTAAGAAAATGTTATACCGTCAACAATTGTATATCTTTAACACTAAGTTGATTGGTAGGCAGCCGCTAAACTATGTCCTAGGTAGGTCTTATCATCAAGAAGCTAAAGCAGAAAATTAAAATTAAAATATTTAGCAGCCAGGCTATTTTTTCTAATAATTCACCAGGCATTCAGGATTCACATGATTTTTTTTTTTTACTCCAAAAGATTTAACCCTCTAAAATCCTTTAAATTTAAACAAAAACGTAAAAGGGTTTTGGCTTCCTTCTCCCTTCTATAACATTTAATAAAAAACATACTTCACCAAATTTCAGACATTTTTTTTTTGAATTATGTGAAAATTAAGCCCGGTTATTCAATGTGTTGTTTGGTTTTCCACCGTCTGTTTTTTTTTTTTCAATATGGCGTCATTTTATCGGGTTGACCAGTTGTTTCTTCACGCATCGCATAAAGAATCCAAGTCTGTAAAAATGAGAATTCATACATCTTAATCTTTACAATAATAAATTCAATTTTTTATCGCATTAAGTGTAATTTATTACCGAACATTGGGTAACGTCCCTGACATTGAAAAATATTTAAATATTAATTTGAAACGTAAATCTTTAAAGCAATATATAAGTCGCAGAAATTAAATAATAGTCAACGGGGAACATTCCAGCGCGTTATAATTTATCGGTTTCATTAGCAGTTATTTTTGTGTTTCATATTGTACGACAATATTTTTTTCTATTTTAATACGTTCAGATGAAGATATATAGAGATGAAAAATATAGGGAAAGCCCTTGCTCAGTCGTGGGATACGGTTCATACCTTGAGAAATAACGATACGTACTATGATATTGATATTTTTTCTATTTCAATATAGCATGAGTTTGAAGTAAATATAACAGATGGAAGAAAAATAGGGAAGACTAATAACTTTATTTTTAAGTTACGTATAGTTCTTTCTCCTATTTATATATCCATCCCATGGTCGCCTGTAGGAAGTTAATTATTATGATAAGACCGCCACTTGTATTATTATGCTCATGTTTATTTCTTAATTTTGCTCGTTACAGTGCAAAATAGGATTCAGTAAATAAATTACTCGTACTTAATGTCATCATAAAAATATAAAAGTTAACACGTGAATACTTATTGGGGTAGGCGGAGGTGCTACAAGTAAATATCCACAGTTGATTTCGTCTTAAGAAATAATGGGCACGTCTCCCATTACTGGGCAATGTACAACTTTTTGCAATCACAATAAATTATAATAAATACACTTATATTATGACCAATTCTCATGTCGTGGGTCGTGGATATCAAGAACTACGCGATACTTTTCGGTCTCACATACATCCAGGCCCGAAACAAATACATGAGAAGAATACAAACATCAGAAATCTCGAACACAGTGTTACCCGTTTTTTTGTGATCCTATATTCACCAACCAATTTAAAACTCCCAACAATTTTTCAATGTCTAAACATTAACCAACAAAAAAAAAATTAGAAATATATTTTCGTCAGCTGACGAGGGTAAAACGTAAAATAAAGTGCCAAGGAACGCGGAAATGAGTTTACCGTGTAACCGTTGTGGGGTGCTAACTAGGGTTGTTAAATTAACTTTCTGCGCCGGAAGATTCAGGTTCGTTTTCGACACACGGAAATTAAAATGTTTCTTTGTTTTCCGTTGATTTGGAATGGATAATTCTTCAATTATCTACAACTACTTTCTGAGTGTTTAGGAAGTAGTTATAAACTAATTGATAATTAAATATGAATTTAGAAACAAAATAAAGTATTATTGGTGATGAAATATTGAAACAGGCAAATAAACTCTGTCTTTTCAGACATACCAAGTCCACTGCTGAACATAGCCAGTGATTTCCTGCAACCTTAACCACTTCGTCTGTCCACCTTATAAGCAGGTATATGTCGGTAATCGCCAGTTCGTGGCTTTCACTCCAGAACCTTTTAGTCCTAACAGCCATCAGTTATCCACGCTATGTGCCCGGCCCAATGCCACTGCAACTTGCTAATCCTTTGGACTATGTCAGAAACCTCTTTTCTCCTACGGATCTCCTCATTCCTGATTCGATTCTCCCCATAGAATCTCAAGTTACATTGAGCCTTCGTATGAGACTCATATTGAGAGGCAACGTTTCGGTGAAAAATTATGACATTTACCAACTCGTGTTCGAGCAGCATGATTGTAGAAAATGCTCGCGATTATTAGGAAGACTTCCAAACAAGGAGGTTTCGGAAAACGATAATTATTAAGACCTTCAAGCTTGAAACTATTTTAGTTCACCGTAATAATAAAACAAAATGGACAGAACTTTCCGCACGCGATGTCGACTCGCTTTGATTCACTATTTTATGAACAACAAGTCCATACCAAAACCATTTGCAGTATAAAAACATTTAAAATCAAACGTTTCATAATACTTTCATTGATGTCTTCATTAGAGATAATATTCACTTTGAAACGAAGATTATGTATTTTAAAATACGCATTGCGCCGGTCGCTATTATATAAATGCGTACGAGCTGTATTAAAACTTGTGGGTTTGTTTGTAATACCTCCACAGCGTAATGGATAGATGAATTTGAGAGAAATTAGGCATGAAGATAATTATCATCCTTCATTAAAACTTAGGCAAATACTCAATGCAAGCTTTATGAAGAGAAATTGGACGAAAATCTTATTACCTAACGGGAAATTTAATTTTTGATCGGTATTTCAATAAGGTGTTAGCTATCACAACTTAGAATGGATTTAGTTTTGTGAACATTATGTGGTACTTGAAAATCCTCTACCCACCCTTTAAAGCAGGGCTTTTTAAACATTTTGCACTCACGGACCACTAACTAAATTTAAAATAGATCAAGAAACTTGAAACCTTTGAACCTTGTATTGAATACTCATTTTTATTGAACGTGCACTTTAATTGGTAGTTAACAAAAGGATAGGGTCTACATAATACCTATGTCTTGCATTAATTAATTACATTTCTAAATCTTTGGTACTTTGCGAACCGTCTTCAATATGTTACGCATATATTTTGATTTGTAGGCTAGTCACGTTAATAAGAAAATTATTCAACATGTACAATGAAATAAATATTATTTTTTGCTTTTCAGTGGAATTTATTTATAATTTTATAGTGGTGTTTTAGTTTTGAATTTTTTGTTTTTATAAAAAGTATAGTTGTTTCTTTTTAATATTTATAAGCATTTAAATAATAATTTTCTGATAAATATATTACAAGTTAAGTTGTTTTTTGAGCTGGACCCCTGGCACACAATCATGATACGGACCCCTAAGGGGTCCTTGGACCCCACTTTAAGAAACCCTGCTCTAAAGGGTATAAATGGCTAACATTACGTGTCGTGAAGTCCAAAAATAAATGTACTGGGGTAAAGCTGCTTAAAATATTTCGTCCCAAATGCCTAAACGCTGGCACATTAGAAGCGTTTCTCGTAACGTTTAATTGCAATTGACCTGCTAACAGAAAGAAATTGTATACATCTCGTAGGCCATTAATAACTTGGCACGTGCGAGATGTAATATTGCCAGTGAAGATAACACACGTTTCTTTCCTAGAGATAAAATGTATTAGCTATAGATACATCATTGGGGCCCTTTTAGTTCAATTGTAGCATGCGCTACGTACATTCAACTGATTATATATATACCCCCAAATACTGGATTGCTACTCAACCACCGGACTCATTTGATATGACGTTATTTTGAGGTTTCGTTAAATTTCGAAATGAAATACTGGATAGCCATTTAGCTCATAAATCGGTCTACTCAGCAAACATCCAGCTAAATTTCCACAGATTAACGAAAAGTTTGTTTTCAGTTACAATTTTTATTGTATAAATATAAACGTTCCATTTGACGCAATATTCTTCATACATGATTTCTCAAAATTGGAAATTTAACCCTTTATATTTAATATGAGGAATCATTGTAACGTTTTTACTTTTGTTACGATTATGTTTAAAGCTATATTATATATTGCCATGTTATTATTTTAAAAATCTGTTAATAAAATCATGTGGGTGAAAAAACTTATGTCCCTAATCCCTATATCCGAAGCGAGTTTATTAAAAATATTATGATGTTTGTTTATTTTATTTATTGTCATGTTGTAATTGCACTCGGTTTGAAAGTTAGTTTTTGGAATATCTTTTCAATAAATATGTATATAAAATACCAAACAACGGCTGCAGAACCACCTAAGTACCAAATGGAGAAGACTATGTAAATAAATACGATATGAGAAAGAAGCTGTGCTGGATATTATAAACAGGTAAGTATACACGTATTCCTCTAAGTTTTAACGAATTTATATGATAATTAACTATTTAATATATAATATGAATCGATTATTCACACATTTTAAATCATCATCATCATCTACAGCCTGTAGGATCCCACTGCTGGGTACCTATAGGCTTCTCTCATATTATGCCTCCTATATATTATCTCCTCCTCATATAGTAGTATTATGTAATAAATATGGAAAATAAAGTATGGTACAATGTGTATAACTATAAATAATCCTTTGTTTCAGGAGCTGGAGTGGAGTACATAAATATTCAATGTGTACCTATATAATAAGACCGTCCAAGAAATATGGCTCATATATATAGTGCCATGTATATCAGCTATAGACTAAATAAGTAAGCTCAACAAATATATATGAAAAATAAAAAGAGATATATAAAATTATGACATACTTTAACTTAAACACTTTTGCAGGTAACGCTATAGAAATCATGCATACAACAAATCATTTGGACAATACACACCCTTTTGAAATGAGTATGTAATATAAAAATATACAAAAAAGAATGAGACAAATTGTGTGAAGGAAGAAATATTTGCATCAGAAAACAGTGTTTTAAATCAAAGTTGAAGAATGTTATGAATTTTAATTAATATGTAATACATAAAATAAATTGTTTATTTCACCTATTTTCATTGTTAAAAAATGTCATATTATATTTCTATTGTACATTCTTAATAGTACATTTATTAATTTAGTTTTAAATTAATGTTAAAATAATTGTTATTATTTTGTGTTTATAAAGGAATATAGATATAAATGTAAGACAGATCTAAAGAAATGTAGATAATTAAAAAAATATAATATGTACTAATGATGTTATTAAAATAAATATACTACAATAAAACATAACTCATTTTTATTTGTATTCATTCCATGGTAATTCAATAAAATGCACTGTACGGTTTAAAATATGTATTTTATTATATTATTCCTTGTTGCAACATTTTCATTGGTTATACTATGTGGAGCTGGTGGAAATGATTCAGAAAGATCAATCTCCAATATATGATCATTCTGGGAACATGCTATATTATGTAACACAGCACATGCCTCTATAATAGTAAGCTAATTTTCAAAAACTTATAGCCCAACTTGCAGACAAGATCTTTGTTGTAAAACCAAAGACCCTCTCCACTGGGTTTCTTGTTTTAATATGGTCTTGATTGTAAGCTTCTTCAGTCTCCCCTTTCCAGAAATGCACATAAAGGAGAATCATTGAAATTTTTACTATCATGCACCGCGCCTGGCCATCGGCCTATAATGTTTCTTATCCTCAAGTTAGGGTCGCAGACTGCTTGCACATTTATAGAAAAATGGCCTTTTCTGTTTCTAAATGTTTCTGCTTGTGGTCCTCCTAAAAACAAGATAATAAAAATTAGAGCTCTAGCAAATATTCTTATTTCAAACTACAAATAATTTTATGTAAATTGAACAAATACATTCATAAAATTGAATTCTTTATAGGAAACTACTATTGTAGTTGAACATTGTTCCAGTATATACTGAATAGCTACAATCAGTACAAATCATTGTATGATTAATTATATTATATTATATATTTAGCCCTACAACTATTTAGAGAGCTTGGTTATATGGGGTACAGTGGGCTGGGGAAGAGCCAATTACCTGCTAAATGTTTTGATTCCAACAAGTATATATATATAAATTATTGTGTAGAAATCATTTAGAGTGTGCCTTTATACTGTGCATAATATATTATTCTATTCTATGATTAATAATATATTATGTACAGTAAAAAGGGATACTCTAAATGATTACTACACAATATAAAATACGCTAGGCATTTTAGAAGCACATTTAGTTAAAATAGGATAAGAAAACATATATTTGTGTACATGTAAAAGCTTAATAGTTATGTATACATTATTATAAGTAGAAATTACCTGGAGATTTGATCCTTATATGTATGAAATTTATAACTTCAATCACTCCTGTGATCGCATAGAAATCATTCGCAATATGGCATTGTTGTTGATAGTTGGGAATTTTCATGCCACGATTTTGTAGTTTAACCGACTCTGCTGCAACTTTGTGATGTACAGTCGGCTGTTCCACATGAAATACATCTCCAATAATCTTCTGGTAACTGCCTGTCGTAGAATATCATAAAGCAAGTAACAGTTGGTCGCAAGTTTTTATCAATCGACTTCTATTTGTAGTGGGTTCTATTTTGTCTCCAGCAAGGAACACAGATGCAGAACAGTTTCTTTCTTCAGGCGGAACCTCACTTTGTTTGAATGTTTTCTTCTTTGTATTTGTCAAAAGCATTGATTTTTTTCTTGATTGACTCGCCTTGATGAAGCTATATCGTCATCAGACAGCGATGAAACCGACGCGAGAGTCATTTTAGTAAATTTTATGTAGAATTTAAAAAGTTAATAGTGGTCGCAGGCGGCCTTAAGACGACGGCTGCTTAAAACTAGAAATTCTTAAAAATTTGACTGTTTGACAGCTGTCAAACTCTTAAGTTGCTTTCGAGAATACGAATCGGATGAATAATGCCCCATTAAATATTTAATTCTTAAGTGGTTTAATCGAAGTTATATTTAACTGGAATCAATTTAACAGGTCATTAGAGCTAGTTAACAGGAGTTAAAAGTTAATTGGCTTTCCAGTATTTGGGCAATAGTCATTCGAAATTTTTATGAGGTTAACTCTTTCTCTATATTATAGTTATTGTTCGGTCTTCCGCGTCTTTAATAATTTTGATTTTGATTGGGTGTGGATATACTGACACCGAAAATGATAATGAAAATAAAGTAATGGGGGCATAGTTATTTTACTGAAATGTTACAATGCTATGGTCCCGGGCTCAATCCCGGGTTGGGCAAATTAATATTCATTTTTTTTTATTCCTTATTAGCCGGGAGTTTGGGCGATAAGCTCGCTCCCTATCACATCGTGGAAAGGAAACCAGAAGGAAAAATGTGGGTGACCTGGTAGCTCCTTTGCCTACCCCTATTGAGAAATGTAATGAAAATGCTTTACTACGTCGTAAGATAACTTTTGTATATGCTGCAGAGTTACATCCCTAAATTATCTAAATTTTGTGTTTTTTTTTTTATTATTATATTTTTATATAGAATATTAGAGTGAACATTTTATCTGATTTATTATAATATTCTCCAAATATATACAAATATCATGTGGTAAAATACACCCCATTGTTTCCCCGTACCATATTATTATAAAGAGGTTCACATTACCTCATAAATTCATCATGATAAAAGAGGCACAAGAGGCGCACGAATTCTCCAAGATATTGCTATTTATTTGTCTTGAAAAGTTGTTTATCAATCCACAAGACTTATGACTCTCGCCTTTCAGCTGTGTAAAAAATTACCAAGTGCTAGTCGGACTTGCAAATCTGAGGTTCCGTGAAATACAATAAGCTAGAGTTTTGTTTAGAGAGCTTTTACTGGTGGTAGGTTCCTCATATGCTAGAGATCGTCTGGTATCACCGCAATGTCTATTGTGTCCGTTAAACAGCAGTTTGAATGCACTGTTGTGTTTTGGATTGAAGGACATTGTAGCCAGAGTAACTACTGGATATTTTTTTTTTTTATTGCAGTGAACGGCGAGACGAGCATGTCGTCCGCCTGATGGTAAGCGATACGACCGCTCATGAACAGTAGCAAGGCCAAACAACACCTTGAATTACAAAGCTATGCTTGGCATTCCATTGAGCTCGCCATCCTGAGACATAAGATGTTAAGTCTCAATATTTTTAGTAGTTTCTCTGGCTAGAATGTCCTTCAATCCGAAACAACAATGCATTTAAACTTAACATCTCATGTATCAGGATGGCGAGCGCAGTGGATGCCAAGCATCACTTTGTAATGCAAGATTTTGTTTGGTGTTGCTGTTGTTTATGAGCAGTCGTATCACTTACCATCAGGCGAAAGGCATGCTCGTCTCGCCATTCAGCGCAATAAACAAAAAAATAATATGAGATATTCTCCAAGGCTGCATAATATATACGTTGAAATTAATGTAATTTTAATAGACTAACATCATTTTAGGATTCTAGGTTTACAGTATGTTGTTGCTAGGCAGACAGACGGGGAACGAAATGAAATAAGAAAAAAGGGGCCTCTTTTTCTTTTTTTGGCACGGTACCCTAAAATATGCAAAATTAAATACAGTCATAACCAATGTTGTTTGTCAATGTCTAGGAATTATTTCTTTAGAGAATTGCTTGAAAAGTCCGTTAATTTTTTTTCATGATATAATTAATGCAACTTTTGTGCTTTACGTGGTACATACACTATAAGAAATATTTTAAAGTTGAAAATCCGAATGATAAATTGGTTTGCAAATGAGTCTATTTATTTGTTTTCATTTTGGCAGTGGTTATTTCCTGTACTTATTAATAATGTCGAAATTCGTAATAGAGCATTTAAAATGTTGGAGAGGATAATTCGAATTTTCAAACTATTTTATAATCTTTAGGGACATCATGGGACATCCATATAATTTAAAATACTTTAAACATATTATGTTAGCTGAAGCCGACTATATGTAGCAGTTATACCGGGTATCTCAGGACTGCTACCGAAAACGAAGCCGGGTGGTAGTTTTAGTGACTACAAACACAATGCAACTAAAAATTTCACAAAGAAACGCGACAGTTATTTTTTATGATTTTTTAAATATCGTCATTTTTGGGTGGTAAATCCATAGTTTTTGCTAAAATAATAATTTAAACTCTTTTATACCTTAGATTATTTATAAATAAAAGGGTAACACTATTATTTTAAGAAAAAATGCATTTACCACCCAAATCTGGTCATAGGAAAAAAATTACAAAAAAAAAATTGTCGCTTATTTTTCCAACTTTTTCTGTTGCATTGTGTCTGAAGTCGCTTAAACTACCACCCGGCTTCGTTTTCGGTAGCAGTCTTGATATACCCTGTATATTCTCTCATATAAGTCCTAAGAAAGAAGAGGTTAGTGCAAGATATTATAGGACTTCGGCGCTTGGACGTTATTTACCCCGGATACGAATTCGCGACCTTAGATACAGAAGAAAATAATACTAATAAAAATACAGTCCAACTCGTTATTAACTAGGCTGCCAGTAATTTCTCAATTTAAAATTAAGAACATATTACAAGACATTTTCAAAATAATTTTACCATGTAATCAGGAATATTAAGATCCCTCTTTATACGCATCATAAAATAAGATTGTGTTTGACCCGAATATTAAACCTTCTATCCAAGGAAATCCCTGATCCCTTTCATAAAACTTGAGTCTTGAACCCTTGAGTTTCACTTCGACTAAGATATTTACATAGAGAAAGCTTTGTCTAGCATTTCGGTTTTGTATGCGCCGTTTCTCTAAGAACAACCGCAGTTTCAAACCTTATACCAACAATACTGTTTTTAGTAAGTTTGAAATCTGTGAATAAATTTGGTTCGCTTCATGTTATATGTTATTTATTGAGTCAGTGTGTGTTGTGCTAGGGATGTGATAGGCTATTTGGCATTTTAATGTTTGTAAAAATAATTTCATCATACGCATGATTCGTAATCATGCATGTGAAAAGATGGATCGTCTCTTTAGTAAGTGTCGTAATTTTATTAAATATTAGAAAGTTTGAATATACTTTCGGTCATAATACATTCAGATACTATGTTTTTATTCGATTGAATTAAAAAGTCTTCAGCATTCTGAAAGAATAGGTTCTTTTATAATATGGTTCAAAATATACGTTACAAATACTACCATTGTAGTTACGCTAAGGATTTGAGAGCTATTTCTTTTTAAAAGCATTGTCAATAACATCCAAATAATTAATTCAAGAATTAGATTTTTGTATGTCCACTTATTTACGTATCCAAAACTACTGTCCTGGTTAGAAGAGGCGAGCATTCTACCCACGCAAATATATCACTCAAGAAAAGTAGTACGTATTATTGATGTTTAGAAATTAAGAAGAAAATTAATAGCTTTCTCCAATCATTGTTTGGAATTTCAGTTTGAATGTACAAAAGCATCCTCTGGATACCTCGTTTATTATTTTTAGAAAAGAAACTTATTTTTATAATGATCAATTTCAGACACAGCAAATTCGTTGGTAAACTTAAGGCTTGAACGAAGATTTGTATAGTTATCGTATAAAACATATTATATTTGTATTAAACTCATGCTTTTAATATTGCAGAGATTATTTCTTTAAATAACGACTACAATGGTAGATGATGAAGATAACTTAATAACATATATTTATCCATCATAAAGCTTGAAATATAGACCGTGTCTGACATGAGTGATACACCAAAATAAAAAATAAATTCAGTATAAGGCACATATTAGCAACAAAACACTATCAGAAAAATCAGCGACACATTCCAATACTAAAGAGCTTTACAAGAATTTCTTTATTACTCCGTACGGAACGTAAACATCGAAGAAATTTCTCCTTTCGAAAGCGTTCGACGCATACAGGAAGAATTTGATGGTAATGTTCACATTCCGGAACGAATAAACGAGTTATTTCTGTTTTAAAAGCTGTCAAATTAACAGATGGGCCTGCTCCCACGAAGATCTATAATAAATTCGATGCTTTATCACTTTGAACATTTTACGCTATTGAATTAAAACTGACAAAACAGTGCACTGACTTTATGTACAAACATGCCACTGGCTTAGTGATTTAAAGCGCAGATGAAAGACGGTATTGTTGGACGTATCCATTCAAAATATCATTTATGATATTAAAGTAATTTGAGACTGGTAACAGATATATATCACATACCCTATATAGCTGTAATAATAAAACAAAACTACAAGTCGTCGCGTCGTGGTTATTGACATAGTACTAACCACACGTTTAAATGACAAGTCTTAGGATGAGTTTTAGGGACTCAGAGTTTTTGATCTTAGAACACAAAATATCACATTAAGTACTAACCAGTCAACCTAATAGGTTTAATCATTACTCTCTGTTCGGGACTTCATAGAAAGATTTATATTGTGGCTCATGAAATCAACACCATTGGGAATGACCGATGAAAGAGGATAGATAAAAATAGGTCACAAAACGACAAAGAGCGAGAACTTGATTTTTTTAAGGTTTTTTTTTACTTTTGTTTCCAAAATCGAAATCAAAGAGGCTATTATTTTTCCAGATACAAAAGATGGAGACGGACAAGATGTCAACGGCATCATCAGTGGGGGCTGAGCGAAGGCCGCTGCTCCAAGCGCTGGTGATCGAGAGGCGGATACTGTTCGCCTGCACGGTACTAGTGGGGTTGTGCACGTTTCTGTGGATAGCCGCTGTCTGCACTGAGAAGTGGGTGCATATTGAAGGGGGAAGTGGTGAGTAATGTATTCTCTATATTATGAAAAATGTTGTGGAAGACAATCGGGTTGAATACGTAGATGGTAAAAAAGAGCTTAAATTACGAGACATATACTGAATTTATAGAATCATATTTGTATTCGTTATTAATTACCACACATTTCATTGCTGAAGTAAAGCATCCTCAGATCTCAGGGTAACCTGCATAGCGTAGAAAAGCAATTTAATAATATGTGAAGAGTGGAGATCTATTTTAGTTTATTATGGGGTGTGATCTAGTACTTATGACTTATCCCAGAATAAAATCAATGAAACCTTGCGACGTAGAAATCAGAAACTTTTACTTGACAGAACAATTTGGGTCCTACAAATACCTAAAACCGAATAAAATATTGTTTATCAGTCCAACACTTATCTACTTGCCAAGCAGGATTAACGTGCGGATGAAGTATGAAAATAATTTTCGCTTAGTTATTATTATACCTATGGCTATACCGCAAGGAGAGCACTTTCCAGCGACGTGAACGAAGTAATTTTTGTCTCTGTGTAGCCTTTATTTTTACCTTAATGCATGTGTCGGATGACGGTAATAAAACTCATTGTGTTAATTATTTAATTATTATTAGCACCACACGTTATAATTAACGGATTAACGGTTTATCCGAATATCTGCGACAACTTGTTACTTTACACACACACTTTAGTAAACACGCGTTTATCACTGTTTCACAGCCGACTGCTGGATCTCGAATATCTTGTCTGCGGTTCGGAGGCGGTTTATATTGCAAACTGTCATGCTCCCACCCTTACTCTGACAGTGGGTAGTGAAATAGAACCACAACAGGGTTTCCTTTAATAAAGTTACTTCTGCAACTACCCGTAGATTCCTTAGGGCCAATTTACAATTATTTATCATATGGGTTTTACACAAGAACACCCCGACACATGGTTATTTTCGTGTTTATAATCCTTAATTATTTATGCAATGCATATGTATCTTATATCAATACATGAGTTTCGTTACGATTTATTTTATAATACATGTAAAGTACTTGTATGAGCATTAGTTGCGACGCTATTCTCAAAACAGCTAGGTATAAAAGAACATTGGTAAAATCATTGTTAATGCAATTCTTAAGCGTCTATAAATTTCATGTATAAAAACATTAATCATTAATTTTTTAAGTAATTTTGGTGCCTAGCTCACGGCGAACCTAAGCCTGAATTACGAAAACACATTTTTCGTAAAACTCTATTGATATTTGCTTTAATTTTATTGGAGAAGCGTTATGTCGTTTCAATGTTGCCATTTTTAAAATATATGCTTGACTGGCTTTCTTGCATTATCTTTCTCAGATAATAATTAATGTAAAAAATAGTGCAGGGAAGTGAGAACAGCAACATAATCACTGATTAATTAATTAAGGAATAACAATTTGCTTCTGTCGCCCGAAAGCGCTATTGTGCAAATAATAATATATAGTTGTCCCCTCTTTCCTTTTTATTTCATTGCACATGATATTACTATTAGATTAATGAAATAAATAAGTACTCGATGTTTAAATTGTGTGTAAAATATATTTTTTACTTTTATTTGTGGGTCATAACTTTGCCTCACGCCAATATAAATGGAATAAAATAACATTAACTACCCACAAAGTTTGACAAGATATAGAAAATCTGTAAAACTTCAAAGTGGAATATCTTTTTTCCTAGGCTTGCTACAACAGTAAACCTTAAGAAATTAGTGTTAAGGAATTCGAAATCTATATTTTAAAATATTTTTCATCTCAAGACACACAAAAAAAATTACAACAAAAAAATGTATGGAGGATTATCATTGTTCTTTCCAAAAATGCATTTAGTATATTTCAACGTTCCCATAATATTGGAAACGCATGCGGTAAATCCAAACAACAACAATAAATAAATTCATACAACAACAAATTGTAAGGTATCATCAAGTCGTAGTAACAACTGTATAATAATTTTTTGGGTGAATTTTGCGACATTTTGGGTTTTTTGCATATAGCGTCGCACCTATTGCTCGTTCAAATACTCTTCATGTAAAACTAAATAAGAGGCAACCAATCTTTTCATGTATTGTATAATGGTACATAATATACAAGAATACTCAAGGAAATAAATACGAAAATAGCCATGGGTCATGGTGAAAATGAAGGCTACATTGTGCTCTCCTTACGGTATAGCCGTATGGTTAATAAGCAATATGCAAGTTTCAACATTAATGGTAATTCTTAAGGTGAGACGAAGTTAATGCAAACTACAAAAAAAAAAAAAAAACAAGTGAGAACCCAAATAAATTGTAAATTTATATTAATATAAATCATAATTATAATGTACTAAATAGGTGACGCGAATATCCTGTATTTTCGCAAAAATTCGCAGAAGGTTAAATATTATTTTGCTTATCCATTAGCTCTCTGCTATAATTTGCCGAAAATAATTTCTTCCCAGAATTGGATCTTTATTATTTATTGTGACTTTTTCCAACTCCTCGTGTTTGATTCCTCGTCAAGGAGAGCTGATAAAAAAAAATGATTATGCAAATTTAGTTTTCATTAAAATAACCTTTCAACAAAATTATAATATGAATGGAATAGAGTATAGGGCAGATGAAATGGAACAGAAGAGGGAAGAATTGCTTGCAAATTACCATTTGAGAGAATGAGACGGGATGGGATGAGAAAAGCAGTACTTATAGAGGACGGGAGACCCCCTCGGGTTTGAAAAACATGTTACAAATAGAACTAGAGTCAAAAATTATTTACACTTGAACAATGCCGGGCTGGGCCGCTAGTTATCTTGTGAATTCTAAAAATACCTCATGAAATATTCTGTGTATAAAACATAATAAAACGCGGCTTGGATTAGAGAGCAACATTATATTCTCAAAGTAATTAAGCTGGCTGCTGATATAACAATTTACATTAATTGAGTCGCCATTTGTATTATCATTTCTGCACGGCGTAATTATAATTTACTGTGGCAGGTAGTAAAATATTACGTGCTCCTCGCATTTAGAACGTTAATTTCGTATTAATTGGGCTGTAACAACTCATTATGTTTTCTATTTATAAACACAACAGCATGCTATGTTTTTTTTTCAATACCTATTCGATTACTCAATTTATATATGGATGTACATTGGGAAAGCATTGCTATAACCATCAGGTAGCCACAATGCCTACTGACTTAGATAAAATAAAAAATAGTATTTTGGGTCTATTAGTAGCAAACCTACGCTTTGAATTATTAGGATAGAATGCAAATCTAATCTTATTTATCATACCAGTTACCACAATTCTAATCTTAAATTACATTCTAATCTTGTATGAACAAAAATCAAAATAATCACGACTAACAAAAATTTCAGTTACGAAATTAGAACAATTTTTATATCGGTCGTTTAATTATTTGGAAACAGTTAATTTTGTTTAATTACCTCCGGCGTGGCAACTAAAATCGCCCGTAGCCTTGCCCGTAGCTTTCCGCTTTCAAATGTCACTTTAATGAATACATATTACAAAGTGTTCAACACGTGCGGAATAGAAGCCATTCATATGAGATTTGGCTCAAAACCCTTTGTATATTGATATTTATCATACCAGGTAATGCGGACAGATACATAGTATATACAATTCAGATGACTGGAATTGTATCATCAGTCTAAGGTAATCATTCACTCGATATTTGTTGAAAATAGAAGCAAAATTTAACCATTTTGCATTTGTACGAATTTAAAGGAGTTTTATTTATTGAATAATATCAAAATATACGTATACATAATTTACATTATTATACCGGGTATCTCAAGACTGCTACCGAAAACGAAGCCGGGTGGTAGTTTTAGTGGCTACAAATACAATGCAATCAAAAATTTCGCCTAGAAACGCGACAATTATTTTTTGTGATTTTTTTAATATCATCATTTTTGGGTGGTAAATCCATAGATTTTGCTAAAATAATAATTTAAACTCTTTTATACCTTAGAGTACTTATAAATAAAAGGGTATACACTATTATTTTAGGAAAAAATGTATTTACCACCCAAATATGGCCATAAGAAAAAAATAACAAAAAAAAATTGACGCTTTTTTTGCAACTTTTTCTATAGCATTGTGTCTGAAGTCGGTTAAACTACCACCCGGCTTCGTTTTCGGTAGCAGTCTTGATATACCCTGTATGATGATATTCACAGGGCTTATTTAAAATTTAAACCAAATTCGCGATAAAATACGTAAATAATACTTTTATTTCATTCGCATTAACAACGCGTAACATTCGCGTAAATCTAAGAAACCTTTAATGCATTGTTGTGTTTCGAACAGAAGGACATTGTAGCCAGAGTAACTACTGGACATATTGACACTTTACATCTTTTGTCTCAGGATGGCGAGGGCAGTGGAATGCCAAGCATTGCTTTGTAATTCAAGGCGTTGTTTAGTTTTGCTACTGTCCATGAGCGGTCGTATCGCTTACCATCAGGCGAATGGCGTGTTCGTCTCGCCATTCATCGTAATACGTAAAAAAAATATGTCTAAAGTTATTCAAGTCATTTCATCGTAGTTCTAATCAACATCCCTATAAAATAAAGTATAAAGCAGCTACCATCGATTCTCAGAACAATTTATTAGCAGCTTAACTCAAGTTCGCTGTACAAGCCGCCCTTAAAAGCTCAACAGCTGAGCGCAGTAAATCCTGAAGCTAAGAGCTATTGAACAAAGACTCGAGTATCGGATCTAAACGGAAAACACGATTCACCAATAAATGAATTCCCAACAAACACCACTGAACTACCAGCACTCAGAATAAAATTGAAAGTTAAGAACCTTGGCACTGAACGGGGCTATGTAAATTGGCAAAAGAGCAATGAATGAAACATTTGTTAATAGGAATGAATAAGTTATATTTATCCACGAGCTTTTACTGTGACTCACTTTGACTAATGAGATGGAATTGTAGAACGATAAACACTATTTTTCAAATTGAATTTAAGAATTGAACAAAAGGTATAATGTTAATTATTCTGAAACAATTGAAGTGAATTTAGATTGAGTACTTGTTGTTGTTCACTATGCCAAAATTGAACACGTACTCATTAGTTTCAGTGTGAATCTTGTTGACGAGAAATGCACGAAACAAAATATATTCCTAAGATTGATTGAATATTTTTTAATCTAAAGAGGATTCAAACTTGGATGTGACTTTTGGTTCCGTACATAACAAAAAAGTCGATTAGATACATACCACCTGCATTATTTTCACTGTAAACCTAATTAGTACCCTAGTTTTGAAATTGCATTTTAAGGCATGGTTAATTTAATATCTTTAAAAAATTACAATATATTTAAAGTGTAAACTTGGCTTTAGATATCTACGGAGGAATAATTTATTCGGAATGCAGAAAGAACACCGATAATTGCTCACAATTATTCTACCCAAACAGTTTATTTGAAATAGAGATTGATGGAAAACCATGGAACAGTTAACGTGCCTAATAGGAATATGCTCCACAAATTCAGCAAGCATTTCGCGAATACTAACAGCATTTTCAATTTTTGTCTTTTTGCCATCTGCTTTAATTTCCGGGTGAACTAGGCTAGTTTTCGCAAAACTGCATATTTATACCTAGAATTTGTGCTTCTACCATCAAGTGAAATTAGAACTGTTTCTGAAGTATGGAGGTTTTTTTGGGTCTGGTAAATAAAAGTCTGATATGTGAAACTTTTATCGTTCTTAGAATACCCCTTCTTCACAGCATCTGTAAAAATATCGTAGACCCCGATACTTACAATTGATCACAGCATTTTTATGCTTTGTCTTTAAACATTTTCCTGTTTCATCCCGGGCGACTGATTTTTATAAAATAAGTAATTATCATCACATATTACATTTCATTTCGAGATCGAATCAGAAATGAGGAGATCCGTAGGAGAACCAAGGTTACCGACATAGCCCATAGGATTGGCAAGTTGAAGTGGCAGTAGGCCGGGCACATAGCTCGTAGAACCGATGGCCGTTGGGGCCGAAAGGTTCTCGAGTGGAGGCCACGTACAGGCAAGCGAAATGTCGGACGCCCACCCACAAGGTGGACGGACGATCTGACTAAGGTCGCAGGAAGTCGCTGGATGCAGGCCGCTTCCAACAGGTCATTGTGGAGATCCTTGGGGGAGGCCTATGTTCAGCAGTGGACTTCCTGTGGCTGATATGATGATGATGATTACATTTTATATTTTTATTGGACTTCAAGTTCATTTCTCCAAGAACTCCGGGCCTAGATCGCAATTATGTTGATATTTATTGAAAATATTATGTTTTATATATATTTATCCCTACACAAAAAAGGAGGTTTCATTGAAGGACAAAAATCTTCGCACCGATACTAAGTTCATAGTAAAATAGACAATCTCCTTTCTTTATAATGTTTTAATTTATAACTGCCTTGGTGGCGTAGTTATACTACTGTACGTACTCCAACTGGGGCAACTCCTAGAATCTCGAACTCGATTTTCAAGGTGCTCAGTATTTCTATGAATTGCACACCTCTAGTCTAAAATACAGTCAAACTTGACAAGTACAATGCTTTGTCTATATCTAACCTAAACACGTTCCACGATTGGAAAGCTCAAACGCGGTTAAAGATATTTACTCAGCGCTCCGTACTTTGGTAAATATATCTGCTGCTTGCGTTGCTAATTCCATTGTTTGCAATTGATTAATGGTTTGATATTGTTTGTTGTTTGATTATGGCATTGTCACTGAGCGTATCAATTATTTGTTCATGTTTAATAGATATTATCATCATCATCATCATATCAGCCACAGGAAGTCCACTGCTGAACATAGGCCTCCCCCAAGGATCTTCACAATGATTGACACAGTCATTGTGGAGATATTACTCAATTGGTATAAATTGTGTTGTCTCTGGTAATCAAATATAATAATAAATACACCTAACAGACACATATATAGTCCTGACCTCACCAAGCTCGGGTCTTATGTCTTGGGAAAAACGAGTGACTTTTCGGTCTCACAAACACCCAGACCCGAAAGGCCACAAAAAATTGTCTCAGGGATCGCACCCGCTTCAGGTATCATAACCGGCATCCTACCCACTACACTATCACGGAGGCTGTCAAATAATGGTTGGGTGTTGCATTTTACCAAGTAAAAAAAACTAGGTAAATAAACATTGTGTTGTGGAAAGAAATGTGTAAACAACATAAATACTCAATTTAGTATTCATGGTAATGAATAAGGACTTAAAATGTAATAGTTTTTGTCCAATAAGGAAATAACTTCTGAAATTCAATCATTCATAAACTCTCCAATCAAAAGTATATTTAGAAAAATCACATCAAACAAGTCAATATCATACACATTTCTAACTATATTGACTGCCTTGTCAAATATTATCAATACAACGTAAACATATTATATTGATTCAGCTTATTTATTGGCGCGTCCGACACGTACGCGTTGCGTCGTGTCCGCTCTGTTTATTTAAATACAAGTGATTTGTGCTACAGAGGATATGTTACACCCCGGGTATTTTTGAATCTATAATATATAAAGCCAAAGAGTTTGTTTGTTTGAACGCGTTTATCTCAGAAACTAGTAGTTCGAATAGAAAAATTATTTTAGTGTTGAATAGCCCATTTTATCAGAAAGGGTATAGGGTACTTTTGATCCTGGAAACCAATACAATGGGATTTCAATCCTGGAAAATGTTTTTCAAGCAGACGGATCCTTGAACAATACTAGTGTATCGTTAAACTGTTAGGTTCCAGTTTACGTATTTTGTTAGGGGCTTTATTTATCTGCCTGTAATTGCTTTATTCATAGATTTGGCTCGTTTATATGTTTCTAATGAGTTAATTGAAACCTTGGGTTTGATAGCGTAAGTGATTTCGGAGGCAATTAATGTGAAATTAATCGTTTCTAAAATAGTACCTGTTGCATGGATGATGTTGAACTTGCGACAGTGAAGTTAAAACACCATCTTTCTCTAATCATTACTGGTGGTAGGTCTCTCATATATGAGAGGCCATCTGGGTAGGTACCACCGCAATGTCTATTTCTCCCGTGAAACAACACTGCGTAAATGCACTGTTGTGTTTCGGATTGAAGGACATTGTAGCCAGAGCAACTACTGGACATATTGAGACTTAACATCTTATGTCTCAGGATGGCGAGCGCAGTGGAATGTTGCTACTGTATATGAGCGGTCGTATCGCTTACCATCAGGCGAACGGCTTGCTCGTCTCGCCATACATATACAATACAATACTATCTGAAATCTAAATATTATAGGTATATGAAAGAACAGGTTCGAATCAGGTCGGGTTAAGTGATATTGGATTTTTCTATTTATTATCAATCTAGAATCAGAAATTTGTGCCCGATATGACAAAAGCCTCGCCCCTATCATATCGTAGCATGGAAAATGCAATGCAAACGTTGTTGCCCTTCTGGGAAAAAGGCGTGAGTTTATACAAGGTGATATTGACATATTGTATTTAATTTAAACCACATGTTCTTATCCCCCATAGGTAATATTGTACAAAGTTTTATCAAAAACTGCCTGATAGTTTTGTAAAAAATCGCGATTTTATGTTCCAAGACTTGATCAACCCCTATAGATACCGAGTTTTTTTTACGACTCAGGTAAGTTCCCGAACCGAACTGAAGTTCAGCAACGCGGTAAAATACTCGTATCTATATGGGATGTCCAAAAATCGTGAAAACAAAAATAACAATTTTTGACAAAAATTCTCTTTATATTTTTTTTTCAAATTATGTACAATGTTCCCTGGGGTAATGAGGAACACGTAGGTTAAATTCAGTACAATGTGTCGATATCACGCTGTATATGTATGTATGTATGTAGGCAATTGCTTATAAACCTCAGTCAGATAAAGAAAACTCTCAAGAAAATGATTCAATATAATAGTATTATGAACGACTGGGTATTTTTAAAGCAATTTATGTTTGAGAATACGTTTGTGAATAAAGGTATTGATGGATATATTAGTTGATAAATTGCTTCCACGCAGGTGTGGATTCCAACATAATATTTAGATATTTTATAAATCATTGGTAGTTCAGAACTAAAATTATCTCTGTATTTTTTCACACTATTGGCGCCAGTAGTAATCGCCAATAGTTTCACAGACACTGTAACTTATTTATTAAAATCTAGACAGTAATCAGAATCATAACGATTCCAATCTAAATTACCGCTAACTGGATGTTTGTAAACTTTCTAAACTTAAATGAATACAATATAAAACTATACATTTAAGAAGTTTATTAATATCTTCAATATTCCAAAGAGGGGTCACAACTTTATTCATTGTTTTGTTAACATTCTAAATCTATATTTTATTTCCATTTTTCAGCTTAAGTTTAATTAGATTTTTGTTTAATTTTACTCATGAACTGATTGTTTCACGTTTTATGTATTCTATCGAGTAGAAATGTTAGATTTAATGTTAGATTGTATTTTAAAGATGTTGATAAATAAAGGTTAATTCTTAAAAATATTCTAAATAATTTTTTTGTATAAGAGATTCTGACAAATTGAGAACCTCCTTTTTTGAAGCCGGCTAAAAACCACTACAAAAGATTTGTTTATTATAGAAGATTAGTTGACTTTTGGCACTTTAAGAAACAGAGGCTATCAACATTATAAACGAACATTTAATTTTATTTTAAAATGGTTATTAACGCTCAACCATGTATGAAAATGTTAACACATTCCTCTGGGTTAAGCGGGAATACCTATGGACTGTACTATATCGACCCATATATGGATGTACATCTCACTACAGGACACGGATATCCTCTACAATAGAGAATACCATACATAACGGTTAGGGCACAAATTCCACCACGCTGGCCTAGTGCGGGTTGGCAGACTTCTACATGGACCTATTTTAATTCCTATATTATCCAACCTTGATTTTCCTTAATGTTACGGTCAGCAGTTACATCTGTATTTTGAAGTGGCGTTCCAGAAAATGCTAATAGAGTCTCTAGGTTAGGAGCACGGGTCATGATAACGTTTGAGAGCGGTATTCCCAAGCGTTCCCTTGCAGATGAATAATATATCCAAGGAAACGTATTGATCGACGTGTGAGCATTAGTTAGGTTATTCGTCTGTAATACTGCGGTAGTTTACGTTCGACGCTCATTGAAGTATACTTTGATATGTGTTGTGCTGAAATGTTGTTTCCTGAGATGACCAAGTCAGGAAATCCGTTTGTTCGATTTTTTGACGTTATTTATAGACTATTTTCTTGAATAAAGTGAATTTAATAGTCATGTGGAATGCAATTCAAAGAGAGTACCCATAAGTGAAATATGGTTATTACTCGCTGGTCGATAGAATCACATTTGCTCGGCCAAAACCTGATATGTTTATGTATATACGGATGAAACGCGATACGATATTGTATGTCATCGTAATGGTGTTTTACTATCGCAAATAGTCATTGCAATCTGATAAGTATCTGACCACAAACTTTATATTAAAAACTCTTCGGTAATTTTCCTAATTGGATTAATATATTAATCACAAATCTCATTGAACGATAGTGTGCATCCATATTTTTTTTTATTAAAATTGAAACCAATAGCGTACATCGTTCTATCTACTTTGAAAATTCTAACACATCAGGCACTACAACTAATTTGTTCCTTTCCTTAATTACGTTAAAATAATGTACTTTTATTTCAATTTTATAAAAACCATTTAAATTGATTAAACGTGTCACTCCATTAGTATTTAATCAGCTAATTCTATTAAGAATATAAGTATTAATTAGACGCTGGGCGCGAGGTCGGTGGCCGTAGGCTATTTCTGTTCCACTCGATACATTCGTACAGTGATAATGCAATCCGTTGCATTGTTTTATTTGAAATTATGCCAAAACAGGATTCCCATTCTTTTATTTTAAGCTCGTTCCCTGATCGTGTTTGTGAGATGTATTTTCTGTTTGAAGGATTTTGTTGTTTTCGTAGGTGTCAACAAAATGGTGTTTGATGAAAAATGTGTGAGATGTTCTCGTTTTGAATAAAAATTATATGTTTAAACACGTAGTTTTACATATATTTTGTCTTTTCATAGACAACTGAAAAACATCATGACGTTTTTTATATTGCTTTAGATGGTTCTCATATATCGTCTATTAGGAGGATATCAAATATGATTGCGCGATCATCGTGAAAACACTACTTTGTCTTTATATTTTGGTTCGCTTTCCATCAAGGCTAATAAAACTACAATTTCTACAGTACCGCCAGAGTATCTCACTCTGCAGCCACTGGAAGTCCAATGCTGAATATAGGCCACCTCCAATAATCTGTACATAAGTCTGTTGGAAGTGGCCTGCATCCAGCGATTTCCTGCAACCTTAACCAGGTCGTCTATCCACCTTGTAGTCGGGCGTCCGACACTGTATACTGCGATGATAATTCGACATAAATTTGGTACAGTAAAAACATTGTGAACATACTAGAATGGCTATGATAACTTCCAAGTATTACTGCAATTGTAATTTATTTCACCTAACTGAAAGCCTGCCAGCAAAAGGTGACTACAACTTAAGACAAAAATTTGTACGGTATGATTTACATAAACCTTCTAAATTTTAAAAGGTCGAATAGACTGGAAAATTCCTTTACTGACGACATAAACGCCTGGCGTTTCAACTTTTTTAAACCCTTTAATGATTACTGGAAAATCGATACAGTATTCACTAGCAGCCCGCCCTAAACTGAATGCAATACGACAACGGTACATTGGTGCAGGACCTGTCCTAGTGATTAATGCTAGTAATTTAATCAGGTCGCAATAATTGTGATTCGATATGACAATTGCCTCCTATTACATCTGTGACGGAACACAAGGCGAAAACATGGCTGTCCTAGTAGCACCTCTGCCTACCCTTCTGGGGAAATTGATTGAGTTAATGAATGCATTTATGTATTCATATTTGTGTCCAACGTTTGATTTTGCGTATTTAGCAGTAGTGTTCCTGAAAAATACCGCTTATAAAAACATAAATCCTAAAACGACATCCAAAGTTGTTAATGACTAAGATTAAAAAAAAATAAAAATATTAAAAAATCTTATCTTTGTCACACCATCGAAGTGTAGAATATTTTTTTACTTCGCATATTCCTCTTTACTAAAATTTTCAACACTTTAATAAGATCGTATAGTAGTAATTAAACAGGCCAACGGTTTATCGAAATGAGAAAGAACTTTCTCGCTAATTGAAATTGAAAGTGAACTGTATTTACACTATTAAATCCTAGTACATATTTAAAAAGGCTTATCCAAACTTTTATTATACATATAAACAAATAAATTATATTCTTTATAAATCTTCAAGATTTACGCTAATCCTAGTATACAGTACATCCCAGTACATCCCCAAACTCACATACACATATTCATTGGGTTACTAAGGATTAATTTACATACGAAAAGTTATAATGACTTTGGGTTTGTTCCTCTCTGTAAAGGATCACGGGTGTTTGAAATCTCCCTCTAAATTCATCGTATGCGTGCGATATCTATATTGCCTGTTGGAATTTCAGAATTATAAATACGAGAGTGTATTTGTTACTCAATCAAATCGGGTGAATGGGTTTTGGTTTGCACAGGCGTTTGCCGCAGTTTTGTTTTAGTGGATATTTTGTAAGTTTTTTTGTCCCACTGCACTGTCCAGAGTAATAATTTTGGGCACACGAGGGCTGGATATTATCATCAATATTTAATTACATAAGTTGTATTTAAAACACATATTCTATCTATTCCTTGAATGGGCCATCCATAAACTACGTCACACTTTAAGGGAGGGAGGGCTCGAAGAAGTATATCATTGTATGATAAGGGGCGAGAGGTCTAAAATTTTTCACATCACATGTATCACTACATAGTAAAACAAAATCGCTTTCTCTGTCCCTGTGTCCCTTTGTATGCTTAAATCTTTAAAACTACGCAACGGATTTTGATGCGGTTTTTTTAATAGAGTGATTCAAGAGGAAGTGTATAACACGTGCATATTATTGTAGATAAATCTATATGCACCCGGACGAAGCTAGGTCGGGCCGCTAGTTGAAAATATATTATTTGATATCTAAGTATTAAAACACTAAAGGAGATACCCATTCCTAGTATCGGTAAAAAATATAATTAATCCCGATATTGATACTGCTTGTTCCAAATGTGATCACCTGTGATAAGGAGGGGACCAAAAACCATGAAATTCGTGTTACTAATTTATGGATGATGATGCAATGGAATATATTGTATAAATATGTTCTAAATATTACTCCAGGTTTTAGGGTATTTTTGCCAAATCCATGATTATCGACTCTTTAGTAAAAATACTCAATTTCACGTTTATAATAATGGTATAAACGTTTCCAACATATTTGTATTACGTATGCGAGTATTGTGCGCACTATTTGTGATTATACTTATGATCGTAAAATACAAAGAAATTTTAATTAAAACCTGCTTTGTTGTTGGCAGTCCATATTCCTAGGTATCTAACAAAGGTATCTAACAAAAAAAAATCTTTTTGTATAATCCTTTTCTCTTTTTTAATGGTGAAAACCCGTCAAATGAGCGAACGGTGAGTTAAATTAATATTATAATATGGTCAATGAAAACCTCCATATGCAGAGCCTTCATAAAACTTATTGAGTCGAACTTAATCAAGTTACAATGCTTCAATATACTAGGGCTTTAAGTTACGTGATGATAATTATGGTGTACTTTTCTATTAAAATATTCATCGGCGAAAGATTATCACATAACTTCATTGGAAATTATCATAAATACATGCATAAACTCTCTTCTTTTTTCGCAAATATGCTTGGGAAATAGCAGCATACCGGTATTTCACGTGTTCTGTCTCGTACAAATTCCTGACTCCGGATTGATTATGATTTGAAAAATGCAATACCCTTTTGCTGGACCATGGATTCGAACCCAAGAATCATACCATGCTATAACTGCACCACCGAGGGAATGCCTACAACGTACCTTATGATAACAAATACACCCATACATAATCCTGATCCCACACTAAGATCGAGTCTCATGTCGTGGATATTAGGAACTACGAGAGACACCTAGGCCCGAAATAAATACCTGTGATTCTTACAAATATTTGTGTCGGTGATGGGACCGAACCCGCTGCTTCTCGTTTCGCAGCCGGCGTCTAACTAGGAACTAGAACGCTATCTAATGGAAAGCAATTCAAATAGAGTATTTATCGGTGGGAAATTATCACATAATTACACTAGAAATTATCAACCTGCATAAAATGACAATTAGTAAAACCACTTATTGCTGATATTATATAGTCATTAATTATTGAGTTTGAAAATATTTTGTCAGCAAAATTTACAAATCAATGAAAACTTACAAGCGAAACCAGTTCTGGCACTGCTTGGCGCCGAAACTGAATTTTTGAGGTGTATTAATTACAAAAAAAAATTTGGACGCCCGCCAACCTTAATGCCTAGAGATATATATATATATGTCTCTTTCTCTTCGATATAATTTCCTCATCACTGGGGGTTGTGACCCCCGCCATTTTTTCTTTGATAACGTTTTCTCCCTGCTTTTTACGGGCTGTAAGGCCTCCTATATGGTATCGTCGAGGGCGGCGAGGATTTGATCGGACATCGAAAAGGATTATCTATATTATTTATCTCTAGTTACTCGTATTCGTAAAGACATTATGAGAGAATCTGGAAATATTTCACATACGTTTTTTCGATAAAAACATAATGAATTTGTTTTCACCTATATTTTAACCCACCTAATAAATAATCTGGCTATTTTATTTATAAAGTAAAAATAAATAAATCACAGATACCATTTCAAATGGCCCCAAAGCCGTTGAGGACAAAAATCATAGCTTCAAAAATTTTACGCTTAGTACAGAACTACATTCTTTCAATCTGTGTTTTTAAATGCAATCACAAAGGTTTTACACGTTCATACAGAGCCTTAAACATCCAATCCAATATATATAAGTATTAAATCTCTTTTTATAATGATATGGCAGTAAAATCGGATGGTAATGTATATTAGCGGGGACAACACAGGCCTTGAACAACTTTTTGCATTGCAATCCTAGCTGCAGTGTTGCTAAATAAAAATAAACATAAACAAGTAAACAGTCACATGCATTATCTTGACTCGACACTCTTGAGATTGAGTCTTGTGATGTAGGTATAAGGAACTACAAACTTTTCGGTTTCACACACCCAGAACCTAAAACATTACTTGTAGTTTACACAAACATTTGTTTTGGTGCGGGGATCGAACCCACGGCCTCTCAATCACAGCTGACTTCTAATGCGCCACGGATGCTATCCACTTTACCCCATGTAGTATGTTAAATTCATATACCATATCACTTGTCCGCAGGTATATACCTACCCGTGAAAGGCAGGTATTTAATGTGGAGCGATTCGGGAGTATGGGAGATCTGTCGGTACGTGTTCCAGCCGAACGTGACGATCAGCACATCGAACGCCACCACCACTACCGCCAGGCCGAGTGACGTCACGGGAATGACCGGGATTTATATTACAAGTAAGTTTGCGAATTGATACAAGTGTGATTTGGGTATATTTTTATGATGGCGACAAGGGACATCAAACATTTAAGTGCGTACTATGTTGATGGATTTCGAAGGGTAGAGTATCTAGTGATTGCCAGGCAGGGATTTAACATGTTATATATTGGCGACAAGCACATAGAGTCAAAATAAAATAGGTAAATAAATATAGTGTTATGCAATACGATGAATTCGGAGTCATCATCGTCATCATCATATCAGCCACAGGAAGTCCACCGCTGAACATAGGCCTCCCCCAAGTATCTCCACAATGACCTGTTGGAAGCGGCCTGAATTCTGAGTATGTTGCTATTATTTATCGACAGGCAAATACCTGTTCGTCTTGTAATTCTGACTGACTATTTTCAAAATCGATTAACAGAACAATATTTTGGTGTAAATAAAATAACGCAACAAATGGCTATACGTATAGATTATTAAAATATTCAGAACGATACTTATTTGATATGTTATTCGTGTATTATCCTGTGAATAATTGTTATTCCTGGTCCAAGATATTGGACGAATATCGAATTGACTATTAAACTATCAAATTACAAACAAGGGTTTCCTATACTGTTAAGAAGGGTTTTGTTTGAAACCGATCCCTGCGGTCCTAATGAAAATTACGATAGACTTTTTAAGCCGTCAATTTTTTTCTCGAAGTTTAATTTGTCTTCTAATTGATGTTGATGAGATTGTGAAGAAATGTACACTTAATATAAACAGTCGAAATCAAATATTAAGAAAAAGATACAAAATTTATTCAGAAATTGTTTTTATCTTTAAAACTGTGGAAATCGTTTTCCAAAGTGTGTACATTATTATTTTACGAAAAACTATATAGTTACCACCTAAACACGACTCGATAGATAAAAAAATTAGGTACGAAAAACATCTACACTTTTTTGTGACATTTTAGTTATATTGTGTCTGAAGCCACTAAGATTACCACCTGGTTTCGGTTTTGTCCGGAGTCTAGAGTATACCCGGTATGTTTAATTTTCTTGGTATTTACTAGAAGCGAGGTTTTTCGCTCTAGCCAGTGTAAAAAGCACACAGTGCACCGTTCTCGTATCGATTATTTTACAGAAGGTCTTTGCACTCGTTCCAACAGCATTTAAAACCTAATAAACGTTTTAACTAATTAGTGTCTCTTACTTTAATGTAATTAGTGTTTGAAATTGGCGAAGTGCAGCTATCTATTAAATTGCGTCTGAAATATTTGCGGCGAGACAAACGTTGCAAAATGAGTATTACATCTTCACAGTAGGACCGGAAAGTTTCTCATAACATCTAATAATAGCAACACAAGATATAATGTCAAGACATTATTACTCGGGACCATATGTGACACTTCATACATTTACTTGCACATAAAAGCAACACCCAACCTAGGCCAAGAGGAAATTCTGAACCGCCACACACCTCTAAAATTACCCACAGCTTGTTATAATAATGAGCTCATTACCGGCTTATCTCACGCACGTGAAATGCTAACTAGCTAATGATATGGCAAATGTACAGTGGAATGACTACGCTCGCTTCAGAGCCAACATTTCGTCACTCAATTTGCATGCGGTGCATTTGAAAGATTAGCGTGCCAAATTACTAGACTGGTTGTGACAATAGCTGTACAGTTGTAGATGGATGTGTGCTAGAGGATTTAGTTGATTGCAGCTGAGTAATAGACTCTGTGACAGCTGAGTTATATACATGGTATATGTATCATTTACGTCCCACTGCTGGGCAACGTACTTCTGACAGTCGAAAAGACGATTTAGAGGGTGTAGTTCATATAGTCCACCACGCTGGCCTAGGTCGGGCTGGCGAACTTTACATACCATATAATTTTTACAAATCGCTATGATATGTAGGTTTTCTCACGATGTTTTCCTTCTTGGTTATGGTGCGTGGTGATTGACTATCAATACACACATGACTCCGAAGAGTCAGAGGTGTGCCCTGGGAGTAATAAATAAATAAAGTCATCCAACAGTTACATACATAGTTCTGATCTCACAATAAGATCAATTAAGTCTTTGTGTCCTGAGTATCAGAAGCTACGAGAGACTTGCGTTCTCACAAACACCCAGACCCGACACAAATATTTGTGGGCCACACAAACCTTTATGTCGGTGCGGCATCGAACCCGCGACCTCTCGTTCTCTCTCGTCTCGACCACGGTGGGTGTCTAACCAACTGCGCCTCGGAGGCTGTGTGTAGAATACAAACCACGTATTAGATACTTATCTGGACAACAATACACTTAGCAGCTACATTGTCCGTTATCTTCTACAATGACCTAGTACGACCGGAGCATTGTCCATTATCTTTAGAGTTTAGACACACAGGCCTCCTACGATCCCTGCAGATAGTTGAATAGGTTTGCATCCACCCGCTCTATCAGATCTTTCAACTTGTGGGTACACGTCCAAGTCACAGCTTGATATCGATCGACGGAACAATGCAAGTGCTCGAAACTATTTATACGAATGTTTGACTCAAAATGCTGCATTCTTACGTGAATTATTATTTAGAAAATTGCATTGTTGTGTACGATGTTTTACGAAGACCCTACTATCATTGATATAAAACTATTTTTACGGATTTTATCGCGAATGAGTCCGCTCCGTGACCACAAAAACTACAGAGTAACCGAATCGCCGGGAAGTTAAAACAAAAGTTTGCCTATGAAACCCCTAAATCAAGAAGTCTTCCCACTGAAACGGCTTGGCCAGTTTTACTGAAATTTAGTATAGAAGCAACTGATATCCTGGATCAATGCATCGGTTTATTTCTATTCCAGAAAAATGTAGGAATACAAATATGTATGTATATTTGCTACTGTTTCAAACTTATAGAGATAATTTGGGAAATGATAAGTGGACAAGATTCTTTCATTTCATTCTTCGGATTTTTTTCCAAAAGTTTTTGTTTCTTTGTGTCTGAATTAACTAAAACTACCACCCGGCTTCGTTTTCGGTAGCTGTCTTGATAATATTCTGTATATAGCTAGAATTTCATTAACCAGAATACATCAAATTCTATGACAAGTTTCACTCCCAAGTCAGCGTTGGGCTAACGCAATATATAAAACTATTAGCAAGGCTAACTAACTAGTTAACCGCCGCACTGACCGGATGTGGGCCTTGGGCTTGGAAGTAACTAGGCTAATGCCTCATCGGGTTGTTGGAGATTATTAGGAAGAAGGGAGTGTGTTTACTTAGGTGTTGGAATTATGAATGTTTTAGAAGTGTGGAGTGAACTTGTCAATGAATTTTAGGATATGTATACTTGGCTTTACGTTGGAGATATATTCGGCCTCACAACAACCAAATTCTAATAAAACAAAGACAGGAAGGAACCAAATTCGTTTCGAGTGCATCAGAAATTACGAGAAATGTATTGCTAAAAAAAACAAGACAAAATTACTTAGAAACAAAACAAATATTTTTTTCACTATATCCAAAAACAGTTGTATTGATGCGGTAATTTCAGGCAGTTCTTGTTTTCCTTACTGATGTTCCAGTTCTACTCGTATTGCTAGAGAATTTTCGGTGACCGAATTATTTCTACGTATTTGGAATACGAGTATTTTTTTTTAACAGCTTAAAAGTTCAGGCAAATCAAAACAAACAAACGCAAAAAAGGCGATTACCTCGGTGGCGTAGTTGTCCTACGGTGCGATTACAAAGCTGAGGTTTCTGGTTCGAATCCCGGGTCAGGTGAAAGTATTGGATTTTTTTTGTTCATTATCAGCCCGGAATCAGGGAATTCTGGGGAAAAGAGGTGAGTTTATGATGTATGAATGTTATGTAAATTAAAACATTCATCTGGTATTCGAAGATTATTTTACACTACGTGATGACGCAAATTAGAATAGCTTTTTTCAGAGCCATAATATACAATAGCTTATATTAAACTTAACCACTTAATCATAAAATGAAACTAGATAAAACACAGATGCACTAAAACATCTTTATTTCATACCAGGTGAGTTAATATGTAAATCACAGAACAATAGCGGGTACGGCCTCGCCGCACGAAATTTAAATGGAACATACATTATAGAAGCTCTGCAGTGAACGTCTGACGAATAATTGTATACATAAAGAAGGTGAAATGTTTGAAAATTGAAGCGAATTTTCGCGTTGTACCGAAACGCGTTAGTTTATTTTTCCCATGGCACCTTCTGTTTTAGCTCACTCGATTTGTCCATTATCTCCTGCTCGTTTACTTTACTGCTTTGCTGTTTGTTGGAAGCTAGAACTACTAACACTGAAGCTCCAATTAATACCCGTGGTTTGTTCGTGTAGAATTGCAATAAAATAAATCTCACGCTTATTACAGAGACAAAATGTTTTAGGTTTGCAATAGTTAAAGTTTAAAACATCATCAATTAAAAAATAATTTTGTTAGTGTTTGTTTCAGGCGATTAATGTGCAAGGTAAATAGTAAAAATAACTTCTGCAAAATGTTGAGTGGAAACAATTTAAATGTTAATATTGTTGTTGCTAAAAGGTATTCTATCGATAGCGACACACGCTACTCAAATTCCAGGAATTCAAGTTAATTGTCATTTTATTTTGCACAATCATTGACATATATTCTACCGATAGACAAGACATGTCATAGAAATTATTTGTCCCAGCTCAATAGCGACATCTACTTTATTGAGTTGATATCATACAAATTATGGCCAAAGAAAAACGTGTCACGAATAGATAAGACAATTCATATTAATCGTAACTCTTCGTTATATGATGTCTACATATTAATACCGACAACTAAAATATAATATAAAATAAAGTCTCCCCTGTCGGGCGACCGTAAGACGGTCGCGCACCCGGAAAATCAAAAGTCCGTCAACTGTCACAATTTTCCGGAAGCCGTAAGGTGGCGTCCAGGTTATACAAAGTTTATATACTCGATAATTACACAGATATTTATGATTTCGATGTTCTTGGGTCGCGGTCGCTCCATTGTGGAAAAATTTATAAAACGTCATTGAAGTCGACAATGCCCGCGAAGTTTGAAATTGTTGTTCATTTCTGAAATAAAATCATTAAACGTGGTGGATTGTTCGTGAAAAGAACAAAATATCATGGAAAAATAAGTAATCTATCATATTTCAGTGTTATACGTGATGTGTTGTGTGTTTTTAAGTTAAAATGTACGTGTCACCGGGCGGCCATTTTGTGTTAAAATTTGAACCGATATATTATGATGGATATTCCCACATACGTGTATCTAGAATTTGATATATTTGATAACTATCTGTGCCTGCGACTTCGTCCGCTTGGAATTTAACAAAAAAGTTAATTAGTTTATTTCGTTGTTTTTTTTTTTGTTTTTACATTTTTATTTTTTGTTTGTGCATTTTTATTTTTTGTTTTAGCATTTTTATTTTAATTATCATTAATTTTTAGTTTTTTAAATTAGGTTTATTGAAAAATTGCGCATGCGCGTGAGCTGCTTACTGGACAGCACTTGGGCATTGCAACATTACTTTATTTTTCTAAAATAAAAGGATTTTTCTAAAATAAATGTAGCCTAAGTTACTCCTTATTATATTAGCTACCTGACAGTAACAGTCCCGTCAAAATCGGTTCAGCCATTTCAGGGATTAGCGGGAATAAACAGACAGACAGACAGACAGACAAAAAAATCTAAGATCATTTTCGTTATAGGTATCGTGTATATAACGATATGTATTTGGTCATTTTTTTTTTATTTTCAATTTTGTTTATATGTATAGATTTCAGTGCATTTAGCTTTCTTGTTTTAACCAATGGGGTATTAGGATTAGCACTAACACACACATTTATATGTTATCGGAAATGTATGAAGTCTAGGAATTGTATGACAGCCTCCGTGGCGCAGTTGGTTAGACGCCGCCTGTGAAACGAGAGGCCGCGGGTTCGATCCCCGTACCGAGAGAAATGTTTGTGAGGCCCACAAATATTTCTTTCGGGTCTGGCTGTTTGTGAGACCGAAAAGTCTCTCACGTAGTTCCTGATATCCACGAAACAAGACTCGATCTTAGTGTGGGGTCAGGACTATGTATGGGATTGTTGGGGTGTTATTTATTTTATTGAAGTGAAAACTTCTTTAGCGGCGTTGAGCACTTTTCTGTAATGGGTATAAAATCTTAAACTCGCGTCAGGACACGTGACCTGATCGAAAAAGCGTAGGACGGCAATGACGTTTTACAAATAAACATCTTAGTAGGACGGATGGAGAGTAGACAGCTATCCCCTCTCTACAGCGCGGCGAAAATGTATGCCTGGGCCTACTGTTTCGTTTTTTTTTCAGTTTCACCCACTTTTTCCAAAATTGTCCCATAGCCCCCCCCCCTGCCTTCCCCCACCCTTATTCCGAAATAGTGCCTATTAGCCTCCCCACGAAACCTAACACCCCCCCCCCCTCCTCTACCCCCACCCCGAAAAATTACCTCACCCCCCCAATCCTATCTCGGCCAACATAGGTCGTAGACCCACCGAGTTTGGTATCCTCGGAACCGTCTTGGTGAGGGCTACAAATTGACCCCGCCAGAAATCCCAAATTACGCAAAAAATTACCCCCCCAAAAAAAAATATTTTACCTCCAAAAAATTAATTTAAGTTAGCCTCCCCACGAAACCTTCCTCCCCCCCCTCCCTTACCCCCACCCCGAAAATTTACCTCACCCCCCCAATCCTATCTCGGCTAATATAGATCGTAGACCCACCGAGTTTGGTATCGTTGGAACCGGCTCGGTGAGCTCTACAGATTGGCCCCAACCAAATCCCCAAATTCCTCCCTCTCTCCCCTAAAATATTTGTCCAGGCATAACTCCGTCATTTCTTAAAGTAAACCCCCCGTGTTTGGAGTCAGAGGAATCGTCTTGACGAGCTCGACAATCGAGAGCAGGCAAAATACGATTTTTCTTATTTTTACTATGGGATCAGGCTGGGGCAGCAGTCTAAAATTATATGTAATTTGCAATCTGTACCCACGGTCTTTCCCCGGTATTTTTGAAGTGAAAACTTCTTTAGCGGCGTTGAGCACTTTTTCTGTAATGGGTATAAAATCTTAAACTCGCGTCAGGACACGTGACCTGATCGAAAAAGCGTAAGACGGATGGAGAGTAGACAGCTGTCAGTTAGCTGTCAGTTTATAAAGCTTTGATGAATTGCCAATGATTTTGAGTGGAGATTTCAACATAAACTTCGCAGACGATAAAAATCAACTATTAATTGAATTGAATTTGGTTTAACTATGTCGAATGATCGCAATCTTAGCACAACGAAATACAAAACTACTATTGATGCGGTCTTTATTAGACATTTAAATAGGTTCGAATCAAAACTGTTCGTTTCTTACTTCAGCTACCATAAACCTATCGTATCAGTTTTAGAGATTGGCGATGATAGTTCTGGTAATGATGATGGTGAAAAAGTCGTTGAAATTATGGATGAAAGTTGATTTTTCGGAGAGATAAACTTTTTAATGTAAAATAATTGTAATAGTTTTAAAGTGTTAAATTTTTAATGTAATATAAATTGTCATGTTTGTGTACGATAGCGCAATAAATGAATATTGTATTCTACCACATAAATGATAGTACTTTTATACTGATAAAGCAATTGGTGCAAAATTATTCCCTAACCATTCCAAAATATCAAACATGCTCAACGTTAATAATCAAGTTTTCACTTCTGCCGGCACTCCCGGAGTGCAACCCGTCTTTTTTTTTATTATTTATTTGTATACAGCTCCTAGGAAATGTATACTATTCCGAAGCTTTTTAGGAAATGTATAAGAATAATGGTTTCTGTAATAAAACACGTTGTTGAAATGAGTGTAATATTTTTTATCACAAGTAACAATCATAGCGTTAAATTCTATAATACTTAACCTAACTTATTTTTTTTTTCTAAGGTATTGCATACAATGACGGATTACATACATTTCCGTTAACATATATATGTATGTATGTATAATCCCTATAATGGTAAGAATCCCCGGGTTGGCCCCGCCTACGACCCCGACGACGACTGGCCCTGGTAACACACAACATACGTACTATGAGGATAGACGAGAAGATTGTCGAACTGGAAGAAGGATTGAGCAGGTTACACTGGGACATTCTGGGGTTATCGGAAGTTCGAAGTATCGGAGAGGATACGATAACCCTGAAGTCTGGTAACCTGCTCCTCTACCGAAGGGACAACCAACAGTCCTGAGAAGGTGTCGGATCTCTCGTCCACAGGGCTCTCATCAACAACATCGTATCCATCGAAAGTGTATCGAGCAGGGTAGTGTACCTTATACTCAGAATATCAAAAGGGTATTCGTTGAAGGTCATACAGGTATACGCGCCGACCTCGACACACCTGGGTGTGGATCTTCATCTGGATGAAGAAGTATAGGAGATGTATGAGGACATAAGTCGGGCCATACATACTTCCAAAACCTACTTCAATGTTGTTATGGGAGACTTCAACGCAAAGTTGGGCAAGAGAAGCGATGCAGAGTTGAAAATGGCGCAATTTGGACACAGAAACGAGATAGATTTCATCTTGACGACGAATAAACGGATGTTCAGAGATGTTTCTGTGATCTACAGAATGAAAACCGGTAATGATCACTGAATGGTTAGGGGCACATTGAATATCAACGTCCAATTAGAAAGTCGTCGCTTGATGAAGTCTACGTGCCGACCTTTTTTTTTATAATGGCCTGGCATAGTGGCGGCATTGCACCTGATGGTAAGTGCCAATGCCGCCCAGGCAGAGTATCCATTGGCATCGGACGGCAGTCCCATGCCAATGGAAACAATTATGCCGGCCTGATAAGGTGCCTCTTCATACCACACCTTCACACACACCTACTCGCGCCCATATCCAAAACCCCGAGAGTTTTCAACTCGAGTTGACAAATCGCTTTGATTGTCTAAAAGAAAACCTTGCAGTGGACGAGTTAAACAGCGGTTTCGTAGAAGCTGTCCATATAGTGGTATCTAAGTATTTTAGACCTCGCCGTAGAGATAGACCACAAAAACTCTCGATCCACACTCTTGATCTCAAGGTCGAACGTCGATCTTTAACGCTGCAGTTCTTTGATCATGCCGAAGTATATCGGCGCTCAATAGAGGGATCTAGAAGTCCTTGCGATACGATATCGGTGCTCACAATACTGTGAACATTAATTGTGTGAAACGGAAGCCCCAAAGTGTTTGCAAGAGACTTGTCTACTGAGCAAAGCCAGTTGTCTAGGCTGAAAACGGCCGATGGCCGCGTACTATCGACTAGGGCAAAGGTGTTAAGAGAAATCGAGAGGTTCTACGGACAGCTTTACACCTCGGTTGCCGAACCTACTGTTAGCTCTGGCTTTCAGCCCTCTGTTCTGCAAAAAAGCTGATAATACTTAATAAATAAGTTGTTTTCGAGGGTCATCACAAATCATCGTGAACGCAGGTTTGATGATATATACAAAAAACCAAGGAATATAACTTACCGCTTTGTTTAGCGTTTGTGGACTATGAGAAAGCCTTCGATTCGATCGAGACCTGGGCTGTGCTACAGTCTCTTCAGCAGTGCCACATAAACTATCAGTACATCGAAGTGTTGAGGTGTATATACAACAACGCCACTATGTCGGTCCGAGTACAAGATCAGATCACGCAGGCGATTCCACTACATAGAAGCGTAAGACAGGGAGATGACATATCTCCGAAACTGTTCACTGCCGCGCTAAAAAACGGCTTCAAGCTCTTGCAGTAGAAAAGATTTGGCATCAATATCGACGGCGAGTTTATTACTTACTTTCGATTTGCCGTCGATATTGTAGTCTTGGCAGAATCGCTGGAAGACCTTAGCACTATGCTCGAAGACCTTAATCGACTCTCCCAACAGGTGAATCTTAAAATGAACATGGACAAAACGATGATCTTATCGAATATCTATGTTGTGCTCACCCCCATTGGAGTTGGGGGCTCAACTCTCGAAGTTGTAGAGGAATATTTCCATTTGGGATAAGTGATCCGGTTAGGCAAGTCCAACATCGGGACGAAGGTCAATCGTCGAATCCAACTCGGCAATACGGCACCGAGACGTGGCCTCTCACTGTGGGTCTCATTAAAAGGCTTAAAGTCACTCAACGAGCCATGGAGAGGGCTAGGCTCGATGTTACCCTACGAGATCGAATTAGAAATAAGGAGATCCGTAGAAGAACAAAGGTTACCGACATAGCCCACAAGATTGGCAAGTTGAAGTGGCAGTGGGGCGGGCGTATAGTTCGTAGAACCGATGGCTGTTTTGGCCGAAAGGTTCTTGAGTGGAGGCCACGTACAGCCAAGTGAAATGTTGGACGCCTGCCTACAAGGTGGACGGACGATCTAGCTAAGGTTGCAGGCAACTTCCATCAGGTCATTGTGGAGATCCTTGAGGGAGACCTATGTTCAATAGTAGTCTTCCTGTGAGACAGAAGACATTTGTATTAATTATTTACACCACCAGAAAACGAAGATCGGCTTGTTTACCCTCTGTGCCCCAAAGCGGGCTCGAGCCGTATCCGATTTTTGGCCGAATATTCGGCCACTGTCGCTAGCAAGAGTAAGTTGCAGCGCCTATGTGTGGTGTGCAAGGAACGGCAAGGCACACATTATGCCCCGCCTGCAACGTTCCTCTGTGCGTGTTTAGGCGGGGATTTTTCTATATTTTTTCTATTGTACTGTATATTAAACTTTATTATTAATTTTATTTTAAAATTATAATTAATATTATTTTAAAATTATAATTAATACTAGCTGTCGGGCCCGGCTTCGCCCGGGTGCAGATAGTTTTTGAGTCCAATCCACATCAAGAACATATTATTTCGCGTGTCTACTAACTATATTTCCCGCGTGCCGTCGACTATATTTCCCGTCCGTATTGAATGCTGTTCAATCCTGTCCTCTCCTATCCCGTGCCAACTATTCGAATTTGAAAGAGTAGAAAATATGTATATTTGGTTTCCTGACTCATCCCACGGGAACACTATATTTTTCGGGATAAAAAGTAGTCTATGTGTTAATCCAGGGTGTCAGCTGTCACTATACCAAATTTCATCAAAATCTGTTGAGCCATTTTTTCATGAAAGAGTAACAAACATACATACAAACTTTCACCTTTATAATATTAGTAAGGATATTATTTTAAAATTAATATGTATTTCATTACTCGAACGAAGCCATATCCATGTTAGTCTAAACAACGAATTCGATTGTTTCAAAGAAAAGTTGGCATGAAAATTCGCGAATTCCGCCATTTTGAAAAGTGGACAGTCAAGGACATTCGCGATTTTCGCCATTTTAAATGACCGACAGGACAGTGGATAATAGTTTCTTTTACATAAAATAATATGGTTTCTTTTATTTACTGGATTTATAAACATGGCGCCTGGTGAGCACATTATTTGTGAATAATACACAAGAAATTAAATTATAAATAAATATTTTTTTTATGTTCAGGATTTAATTAATAGAAACACTCTAGAAATAAAATATTTTTATTAAATCTGAAGGTATTAGGTAACCACGTTACTTCGCCGCGATTCTTCTGAATAAATTTGATCCACAATTATCTTGTTTCACGACATGGCCGATGAAACCTTTTAATTTAAATAATAATAAAAATATTAATTTAAATGCTTTGTATTTTTTATCTTATATAAATACTTCAGTATCCGTTACAAATCTGCGTCGATATTGTCGACTCTGCGCATACAAATACTCGTTAGTCTTTGACATGCATGGCCGCCCGTCATCAACCGCCGTCACATGTCACAATTGTTGATATTAAATTAGATTAAATGTGTTTTTAATATAATAAGTTAAACTCGCTGGTGAAAAGTCACACCTTGACTTTTACTTATGTTTTTTGAATTGTTCGAGCAGTATTTTAATGCACACGACGGCATTTTGTCGAATAAAACTTCGCACTGATACGTGTCTAGTTCCAGCAAGCGCTTGACATAGACTAAATGAGTTGGAGCGCCTGGACTCCAACTCGTGTTACAAACTATTTGCTTGAGGTGTCTTCTCTAGTACGTAGTACATTATAACTCAATGTGCACAATACTGGCTTTTGCTGGCATTTGCAATATCATATTTAATGGAGAAATTTTAAAAGTAGATGTAAGAAAACTTATCAGAATACCATTGCCAAAGAAACATATTCCAAGGCAGTAAGGGAAATAAAATATGAATTATAGATGACTCTAAAATTCACATTCAAATGTGAACTTTGTGCGATTAAAGATAATGATGCTATGAAGCAATCATGTTTACTGACAAAGCCTAAATCCTTTTCTGCTCTGGGGTGTCTAGCATTGGCGGCAAATACAAAGACATGGCAAAATTTTGCGAGTGATTCAAGAATCTATAACTAGATATGGTAATTAAATTATTTCTGTGCCTTCCTAAACACTTTAGACCATTGTCGTGAACGATGTCTTATATTTCTTTATTCCAGGACGCAAAAGAATACAGTACGTATGCAGGCTAGCAGTGGCAAATTAGACACGATGCATTTCCGACGTAGGTCGCAATATGACAATATTCTATGAAATCCAATATCACTAGAATTTAGCTTTTAGTGCCTTCCATTAGTAAACAGCAGGAAGCTACAAATGAGAAATGCTCGTCCATTTTACATTAACCGACTTAGTCATACATTAGGCGTAGCTTTATATACACGAATAACCTCAAATTGTAGTCAAAAAGTAATATATTGGTCTGTTGTTCCGCCGGTGTACGTAAATCATACGTTTTACTAAAATTACACCGACGTCCATACTTCGTCGTAAATTTTCTGGCGCAGACGCCGTAGTTAATCGCTCACAATGTGTTTACCTATTATTAAAACTAACAAATCTGTCGCTATTTACACACTTTCCAACCACGTAGGTTCACGTGCTTTGAATTCTATCAACAGATGCCGTCATGTGATTGCTTGTGGTGATGGACTGATCGTCTTGTTTCTACGTCACTCACAAGTATCGGCATTTGTGTTTTAGAGTGTTTCTTGAATTTACAGTGATTATTGTGAATGGTTTGCTTCCAGTGTATTATAGCAACATTCAGACTTCTATAAAATTCTTAAGATTATTTTCAACATTAAACTTCTTACGGTTTTGAACGATGCGGATATTTTAAAATGGAATAGCTAGCTTTCAATGTAAGAGTCGTTTCTCTCAACTTAATGCAGACATCTTATGGTTTTTATTGGATTATATTTAAATAAATACATCCAACAGTGAAATTTTATTTCCTTCATAATTTAAGGTGGCTGCGGATGGTAAAGATTGATTTTTATTTTATTTGCTTTTGTTGTACTAAAACAACCTGATGCTGATAGGCTCGCCACCTATCACATTGTGGGTCAGAAAAAGGTCGAAACGTGGGTGTCCTGGTAGCAGCCCTGGCTACCCTTTCTGGGAAAACGGCGTCAGTTTATGTACGTATTTAAAAAAATCTACTGTAGAAAACGAATCTACCATATCTGTGATATCAGAAGTAAAACAACACGACCCAAGCTATGCGTGCCTGAATTAACAAGACGCCTGTCTTGTTAATAACGTTCACCCTCAATATTATTCTTCGCAAGTGCGTCAACTCATGTCTAGCTTTATTAAAGCATAACTTATCCTCAGATATGAGGTCGATGGTAAAAAATGTAATATCCACTGAATTAGACGGGGAATAGATGACCTTATGAGGATTTTTATTAATATCCTCCAGGAATTGTGTGCAGCCACCGATTACTAATGGAGTTCTAGTTATAACAGATTATGTAACTGGATTGCGAATGGAATTTTGATTATTTTTTGTCTCCATAGTAACTATTGGACATAGTGATTCTTAATATTTTAAGTCTCAGGATTGCGAGCGCGTTGGAATACCAAACATTGCTTCATGGTGTTGTTAGAATTTGCTACTGTCTATTAGCGGTCGTCTCGTTTACCATCAGGCGAATGGCCAGTTTGTATCGCCATTTATAGCAATAAAAAAAATGGGAAGTATACATTTTTTATGTGATTGAAAAATCTACACCAACTTAAACCATATCAATAATTTATTATTTTTATAATGTAATGATTTAAAATCCACTCTAGTTTTATTTTTATAAGACGACTAGAACAATTTATAAACAATAACACCAGCATAAAGCTTTGTACGTCAAAATTACCCCCTATATGTACAATGTCATTAAAGAAACAGTAGGGTTGTAACTGGAAGAAATTACATTGGCTGTGATTGATCGCAGCAAGGCGCCGGAACCCGCTGCGAAATGAAAATGCGATATTACTGTTACATTAATCAGCACTTTGTCTTGAAAAATATACATATTGGAAAATTATCATTTATTTTATTAGAAATTGTCAGTGGTGTCGATTAAGAAAGATGATTCATTATTGTACATACATACATACCAGGAACCGGGATACCTACGTTTCTCCTTGTGTATTCCATCCAACAAAGTAATAGAGGCCAGCCTATCGCCATATTCATTATGATAAATATTATTTGATTAGTTTCATGTGAAAACATGGCGTAAATTAAAAGTTCCTATATATTTTTGTTCCTAGGTCCCTTGCCTTTAATGTCTTTTACTTAGACAGCCATAATTATCTAATATTGCATTCATATTGATCAACATCAAAATATGTGTAATTTGATACAGACACGACAAATCAAAATAAGGCTTAATTTAGTGTAGATTCAAACACCGCTTTAGGTATACGGTATGTTCTAAATGTCTCCGACAGAAATGATTTCGATTTTATGTTTTATTAAATACCTCATAACATTTTCCACCTCATCACCGTCTACATAAAACTTATATCAATCAAAAAATGCATAAAAAATAAAGATACTCATTCGTCACAATATACATCAAGCTTTTATTTCAAACATTTGTTTTGACCACCCATCAGAGCAGTTCAAATGCAGCAAGACATACAACCTCAATATGTCAAGTAGAAATAAAAGCTGCAAATAAATAGGATTTCTCTACCCGTCAGTCACGATTTGAACCGGTACGTGCCTTTGCAGCAAATAGCGCGGATATCTCTGTACAAAAGTCCTTGTGCAACGAGATGAACTCTGAACGCTAATGCCAAGTTTCATGCAACGTTGCTTACCATTTTTACCTAACTATGCGCTTCCATTGCATATGCACTTCTGTTTAATGAACTGTGTCTTCATTAACTTGGGTTGGAATTTTATTTTTACTTTTTGGAGTAATAATGTTATGTGAGTTAACTGATTTATTTGTTTATAACTAAATTAGAGCGTTACCGAGTAACAAAGTTTACACCTTATTTAAAAATTGGTTTTGCCGAATAACTATTTATAATAAAATCAACAGAAAGGTAATATAAGTAATAGAAATATTAAGCAATGAAAAAACGAGGACCTAAAGGACAAACATTATTGCATCAACATTTTTGATAGATTTTGGTAAGACTCCGACTGTGAAACGAGAGGCCGCTGATCCAATCTCCGCGCCAAGACAAATGTTTGTGAGGGAGACTCGTATTTGTCCTGGGTCTGGGTGTTTGTGGGATCGAATAGTCAACGTAGTTTCTGATATCCATGATGCAAGACTTAATTGATCGTTGGGACTATGTTATGTTGGGTGTACTTATTATTATATTTTCAATTTAAATGACAAAATTATATTCCCTAAAATAACACCTAGTTAGACTAATCTAGTGGGTATAGTGATGAATATAATATTGAAATTTTTCGTTTCGAACAGATGACGCGATTTTCATTCAGTCGTTTCAATTAATATCAATTCCTCAATACCCAAAATATTAAAGAATCGAAACAAAAAATGTAAACAAAATTAGAAGGCATAAATATTGTGAAGTAAAGCGGGGTTTTTCTCGTTCGCCTGTGTTCTTATAATCCGCTCAGTGAACACTAACTTTATTAACGTCAGACGTCGTAAGTTGCCCCGAGATAATTCTGTTTATCCCAGAAACGCTCTGGAAGCAATGAAAACATTCCGTAAAGAACCTTCTGAAAATATAAATAAGGAAAATAACCATCAATTCAACTTCAAAAGTAAGTAAATTTCCCAATGAACAATTAGTATATTAAGTATAAACTTGACTACATTGTAATTGTTTGATTTTTTGACGATCATTGTGGTAAAGTGTGTGGTGGCCTGTTGGTAAACGGACTTGACGCGACTGCCAACATGTTCACGGTGGTCGCGGGTTCGAATCCCAGGGCACGCCTCTGACTTTCCGGAGTCATGTGTGTATTGATATAGTCAATCACCACGCACTAAAACGGTGAAGGAAAACATCGTGAAGAAACCTGCATACCATAGCGATTTATAAAAAAAACGATGGTATGTAAGTCCGCCAACCCGCACTAGGCCAGCGTGGTGGACTATATGGCCTAACCACTCTCAATTGTACTGTTGATTGTAGAGGAGGCCCGTGCCCTGCAGTAGGACATATACAGTGATACAGATTGTGGTAGTGAAAGTAATAAATAAATGAATACACCCAAAAATCACCTAGTCCTGAACCCACATTTAGAGTCTTGTGTCGTGAGTATCAGAAACTACGAGAGAGTTTACGGTCTCGAAAGCACCCTAACCTGACACAAATACTTGTGGACGACACAAATATTTGTTTCGATGCGGATATCGAACCCGCGGCCTCTCGTTACACAGCCGGCGTCTAACCAACTGCGCTAGAGAGGTCGTCAAAAAGTCTGCTGTAATTTGTAAGTAGAGAAAATCTCGTATTAAGAGCGTTTATACCCTGCACGCGCTTTTTGGCTTAAAAACAGGACTTTTCAAATGAGTTAATAGCCACCAATAAACAATTTAAAGGAAAAATAATTATAACTAATTTTAGAAAAGGTTGTCATCTAGGGATTTTGGTGGAAAACATTATAGATTGATGGATAATTTGTGAGTACTATACGGATTACTGAACCCAAGTTTCGTTATTTAGGCTTTAAATGGCAATTTAGAAGCTTAAGATATCCTTAACCACTAAATATAAGATGACAATAAAAATATTATCAGACTAATAAGACTCTTATGGAGGGATTTTGCTGAGAAAAATAATCTTTTTGTGTTTAGTTCCTGAAAAATAAAAATTTAAACAATGCGAAATTATTCAGAAACTCTCGTCAAGAACATATTTTTTTTCACCAACTTATCGTAGATAATTTTTTATATCAATTGCATATTATAATAGAAGAACATCTTATCAATAAATTACCATTTTTATATTTCAACAAAATTAGTTTTCATGTTTTCTACAAATATTTTAAAAACCACTATAAAACACGCTGTCCGACGTGGATCAAATCAGACCGCCGCAAGGCCTTCTAGAGGGAGGACGTATCGCTCGTCGCTCCGGCCTGGCTGCAGTCGATTATGCCGCGCGTAGTAAAAATAGCCACGCGCGGAATGCGATTACCACATCTTAGTACTTTGGTAGTAAAATATTTAATTATTTTGATTACCTACAATGATTTTGTAGTGAGTATAAATTATGTTTCAGGTAATATAATGGGACGTAATTCCGAGGCTAAATTATGTTATGTATTGTAATATAAAATTAAATATATTTCGTAATTGTAAGGGGTTGTAAGGCCCCTAACACTATTTATGTGTTCGAACACGAAATGATTAATAGAACGTCCGTAGTGTCTACTGATTGAACACTGATTTGAATGCAACTTAACAATGTAATAATAACGAAAATATGATTAGTATCCTAAATTTGTATTATTCTTTGCTTGCACAGTAATATTTGTCTACTTATAATGCAAAGAAAATATTTTTATGATATTATATTACAGTTACATTTCAATTGAATGTTTGAAGCGCACGGATCAAAGTTGTTTGAGCCGATTGTATAGCGAGCCGACGCGGCAGCTCTACGCACACAGCTTTGGTCGCTTATGTGTGCGTGAATTTAACGAAGAAATACCTATAGTTGACTTTGCGCGCAAGGTGTATACGCTCTTAAATCCGTCTTATTTTGCATGGATTTTCCAACTGTAAAAACTTGGTTTTTTTTTCGTAGAAGAAATATCACAAAATAATAAATCAAGCGCTTTAAGAATATATTTTTTGAACGTCATACTCTACAATTTAGAGATTTCTTTTAAGCCACAAAAAGCACTTTAACGTCGGCGTTCATTTAGCATAATAATAAATTCCAAGGACGAAATACGGTGCCGCAGAAAGTGGGTAAAAATCTTTTTATTATTCAAAATGAGTTTAGAAAATATTTTAAAATTTTCAAGTTACAACGTCTCCATTATAATGAGGTTTCCTTCTTTCAATTCTGATGTAACTTAAATTTAATTTTAGTCTTATAAGGTTTTCTCATTGATAAGGACACTTGTTGAGTAAGTGCTAACTTCTTATTTTGCCTCGAATTTACCTAAGATTTGCCATAAAATTTGAGATAAAGTCATTTAATGCATCACTATAGTTTCCAACCTTATAATTTAAAAATACACGAGAACGTGCCGCGAAAATTAGGAAATATATTTCCGAGAATAAATAAATACGTAAATTGATAATATTTTTATGTATGAAAGTTTTAATATTATATATAAATTGTGTCCATTTATAAAATGATCACATATTATGGTAAACGTAGCGTCGTCGCAATAAAGTACTGATCGATATTTTTTTGTAATAAAAAAAACACACACACACACATTCATAACCGCTCTCAATCGTACTCTCGATTGTAGAGGAGGCCCGAGTCCTGCAGTGGGACGTACATGGGCTTGATAAAGATAGACGGATAGATAGAAATAGAGTATCGATTGAGGACAGAAAATGAGCTCACGCGCGTTGTCCGATGCAATCACATCGCCATGCTCAACGATTCAGTAGTTGTAATCTAGTCTTAATTGTAATGCAATTTCGTGATATAGAAAATAATGCGAGCTCCAATTTACTTCCTTACCTGATCATGGCATTATTCTGATTTTTTTGTTTAAAAATATTACAAAGGGAAAATGAGCCCGATGGTAGCTGCAGACTAGTTCAAACACGGGAATGGGTAGGATCATCCGGAGCGTTACCACTTTGTCATAGGAAATGGATGTGAAGCGATAAATCGTTTTTCTTTCTTTATTGTCGCTCTTTGTTCGGTGAATTACTTTGTCAGATGCCTAATAATCTCTTCCCATCCTTTTTCCTTCCACTCTCCTCCGGGTTTGAGGGTCCGGCTTACATCCAAGATCCAAGCTTGTTGGATGTTTATTAGCGATAGTCTTTACCATCAGTGACCTCTATGCTCGTTTGCCAGAACAATGCAAAAATAAAAGTCCTTCATCTTTATCACCGCTTACTTCGTGGTCTTGTCCATCTTAGTCCAAACCAGACACTAAAGGCATATTTTTGTTTTGTTATTTTTATTTTATTATTTCTAAATAGTATCTCTGTATAGAACAAAAAACGTAATAAATAAATAAAGGCATTTTTTTCCAATGAATGGCGAGACGAGCATGCCGTTCGCCTAATGGTTAGCGATACGACAACTCGTAAATAGTAGCAGAACCAAACAACACCTCGAATCACAAAGCAATGCTTGGCATTCCACTGCGCTCGCCATCCTGAGGCATAAGATGTAACGTCTCAATATGTCCACTAGTTGCTCTGGCTACAATGTCCTTCAATCCGAAACACAACAGTGCTTCTACACTGCTGTTTGACGAGAGAAATAGACAATGTGGTGGTGGTACCCACCCAGGCAGCCTCTCACATATGAGAGACCTACCCCTAGTGTATGCATAGTGTAGTGCATTTAGTGAAAACTAGTTTAAACTAGAGAAAACGCGTTGTAATTGAGAACGGTTTATAACTGTACTCGTAACATATATACTACTGTTGGACGACCTAAATAAATATATAAAGCGGAAAAACAACGATGTATCTAAAACGCTCCACTTGAATACGTAATACCATAATGTACTAGTGTTGAGTAGGACATACAAGAGGCAGTACATTTGTCCCTTACATGACGTCAAAATGTAAGAGCGGCTCAACTTTTTAATTTGTACTACTTCATATTTGGTGTACTACTTGGTCTATAATGTCATTTCATTGGCTTGAGCCGTGAGGCAAAGTTATGACCCACAAATAAGCGTCAGTACGCCTCACTTCAATTGAAGTGGGACATTGTACTGGCTCAGTACAAAAATGAGGCTACTCTTACAAACTCTTCTTCAAGTCATGTCCTATTCAACACTATAATGTACGGTAGTCACAACTTGGTCACACTTATCTCTCATTATTCCAAACTGCACAAGAAATTCCAACATTTCTATGTTCATTTTCATATGTTCTTTAGAAATTAGGGATATCCATGCATGAATTTATGTTATATTTGTTTCGTAGAAGGTTGGATTTCAGTCCGGACGTGAAAAAAGAAAACGAACAACTGTCAGTTTTCAAAGGATTCTTTTATTCTTTGCAGACAAAGGATTTTGGTTATTTGTAGAATATTTAAAAAAATACAAATTGTGTAGGTAACTCGTATTTTTTACATTTCTGGTGTATAAACCAATAAGTTCGTTGATAACTCAAAATCTGGGTCGTTTCGTCGTTTACCAAAATATGTTTCTAATCGAATAGACTTCTCTAATTTTTATTGCTATCCGATGGAGTACATTATCAGACATTACGTCTCGTTGCATTTTTATCTTATTTATCTAGAGTTTCGGGTGTAATGTTTGTTTAAAACCAGCTGCTGAATTTCACTACCGTGTGACAAAATTTCAACGGAAATTCCTTATCATCTGCCAATCTTCAACCGTGGATTTTTCTTGACGCAACCTCCATTTCAAAACATTTTTAGACCAATATGTATTAAAAACGCAAACAGTTCGTTTTTATAAAAAATAAACTAGCATTGCTCACAGCTTCGCCCACCTGAAAAGTTTTCCATGAAAATATGAAGTACCCTATAGCCTTCTGCAATTAATGGTTCTATCCAACACTAAAAAATATTTTAATTCCAAATAGTAGTTTCTATCGAAGTGCGTGGTGGCCTGTTGGTAAACGGACTAGACGCGGCTGCCAACATGTTCACGGTGGTCGCGGGTTCAAATCCCAGGGCACACCTCTGACTTTTCGGAGACATGTGTGTATTGATAGTTAATCATCGTGAGGAAACCTGCATACCATAGCGGTTCATAAGAATTTCTATGGTATATAAGTCCGCCAACCCGCACTAGGCCTAGGCTAGGCTTAATGCTCAACGCCGTTTTATTCATAATTCAGTTGAAGATGCTGATCAAGCGAAAGTTTGGAAATTTCTGAAATCTCTGGGAGTAGGAAAATCGCGTCATGATTCAATTTCTAAAAATATTAATTTAAATTCTCTCAACCAACATTTCTGTTCTCCATCAAATTTAGATGGGTCTACAAAAAACAAAACATTACAATATCTTTCTACTTGTAAAACTCCCGATTGCCCCCCTTTCATTTTCAAACAGCTTGCTGATTGTGATGTTAGGAAGAACATTACGCTAATTGCGTCCAACTCTGTTGGTAGTGATTGTGTTGGGCGTAATATGATTATCCCTATCCTTAATGAAATTCTTCCCGTCATTTCCCATATTTTAAACTACTCCCTTACCAGTGGAACTTTCCCTACAGCTTGGAAAGAGGCCCACATTATTCCTTTACCCAAAAAAAGTAATCCTTCCATTTTTCCTGAATTCCGTCCTATTTCTATCCTACCTTTCCTTTCAAAAGTTCTCGAGCGCCTAATCCATTCCCAACTCGCTGATTTCCTTTACAAAAACCATCTCCTGAACCCTCTCCAATCTGGTTTCCGCCCTGGCCATAGTACCACTACAACCTTGGTGCATATTACGGAAGATATCAGATCGGCCACGGAAGAAGGCAAGCTGACAGTCTTAGCGCTACTTGACTTCAGTAATGCTTTTAATACGGTCGATTTTGATGTGCTACTTAGCGTACTGGGCTCTCTTAACATATCTCCAACAGCGCTTGTTTGGTTTCGTAGTTACCTGTTTGGACGCCGGCAGCGGATTTATGTCGATAACAACGTATCATCGTGGTGCTCGACTTCTGCTGGTGTGCCACAGGGCGGCGTGCTATCTCCCCTACTTTTCGCAATTTTTATCAACTCTATTAGTAATAAACTCCGTTCTTCTTACCACCTTTATGCAGATGATCTCCAGATTTATTCCCAGGCTCATTGGCTCCAGTTAAATGACGCGATCTCGGTAATCAATGAAGACATCAAGCAAATAAGTGATTGGAGTAACGATTATGGACTAATGATAAATCCAACCAAAACTCAAGCAATTGTTGTCGGCAGCCCCAGGATGATCTCTAAACTTAACTGGTCACTAATACCACCTGTCGTTTGCAATGGGATCACCATTCCTTACAGTGACAGTGTAAAAAATCTAGGTATTTACTTTGACAAATGTTTCACCTGGGGCCCGCAGCTCCGAGAGTTGAGTAGGAAACTATTCGCCTCGGCTGGGTCCTTGCGGAGATTCCGTAATTTTTTACCCATTGCCACGAGAATTTCGCTTGCACAATCCCTTCTTCTCCCCATCCTTGATTATGCGGATGCCAGTTATCTTGATATTACTGAGGAGCAACTTAATAAACTTGAGCGCCTTCAAAATTTCTGTATTAGATTTATATTTGGATTACGCAAATATGATCATGTTTCAGAGTTTCGCAGAAAGCTCAAGTGGCTACCCATACGGCTTCGTCGGAATACACACATTCTCTCTCTTCTTTTTAAAATACTCTTTAATCCACTCTCACCCCCATATCTTAGAAATAGGTTTGAATTCCTACTTGACTCACATTCGAGGATTCTTAGGTCATCGGAGAACTTAAGACTGAAAATTCCCGTGCATTCCACTTCCTTTATAGATAAATCTTTCACAGTACAAGCTGCACGGCTGTGGAATGCTTTACCGGTAACAATAAGAAGGGCCAAATCTCTAGCCATCTTTAAAAGGATGGTTAAAGATCATTACTCCCTGGCTGAATGAGAACATTAGTAATTGTATACTTTTTCCTATGTGTATTTATACTTAACTAGTGGTCGCCTAGCGGTCGAAATTCGACCAAATCAAGAAGAGAAAAGTTTTTACCTGTATGATGATGTTGTTATTCTGATAATTCGTGCACATTTAAATGTACGTATCTCTCAATTTTAGTTATATATCCTGAAGTATATGCAATTACTAAAATCGTAAACTACATTAATTGCTTTAAACCAGCAATAGCAAAATATATATTTTTCTGTACCTGAATGTAGTTATTGCAGATTGCTGCTACAGAACTTTCTTTATACATAATATAATTAATGATAGCGCTCAGTATTTCACGTAGTATTCGTCAAATAAATCTTTTCTGTTTGATATTCAACAAAACCACAGTAAACAATTTTTTCTGATTGACATTCAACTACATATGTCTATAATAAACAATGACGTTTTACAAATAGACACGTCATACACTAACATAATGGCACAAAAAAATGGCGCGATGCATATTGTAATTTCAAATTGGTTCGAAGAAAGAGTAAAAAAGCAAGAAACATAAGTTAGAAGAAGATGAATAGACTTCGCTAGTTACGTAACAATAAGTGCCGCACGGTTATTGGCCAAAGCGCGTGTGACGTAGAACCAAGCATGAAGTACAGAATGACGTGGCGGGAGCTGTCATACGTTGCCATGAGAGCGATTTTACTAATTTTATTTAATAAAAAATTAAATTAGTGTGTACTTGTGCACTAAATAAAATATTTTTTTGTTTCACAGTTTCAGAATCATTTGTACTTTTTTTTAAATAACTCTAATCTATTCTTACGCATTTGGTTTCGAGAATACAGATAGTCAGAGAAACGTGTACCCGCGACACTGGTTGAAGTGTGACTGATTGCACTGGAGGCAATTACCTTCCAAACGTGTTGCCATTATAAAGCTCGGACAACGCATCTATGCTTTATAAACATCTTAGATAATAAAGCAAAGAAACAATTTGACCAAAGAGTATGTATACGTGTACAAATACTTGTGTATGCGTGTGTCAAATGCATGCTGGTTTATTTATTGATTTAATGTACTTTTTATGCATTATTATTAAAATCTTGTTTTATATTACATTTAATATTAGGCTTAATATTAATATTATTGCCTCATTTAAAATTAATATTCTCTTTTAATATTAATATTATTAACTCATTAGGCAAATAAAACCTTTTTTTGATATGTCTATGTCAGAAGAACAAAATGAAAAAGAAAAGAAACAATTTGACACCAGAGTATGTATACTTGTATATGGATGTGTGTTTGAAATGCATGGCAGTGTGTGTAATGTTTTATTTTTTGATTTAATGTACTTTATAAGCATTATTATTGAAAAATATTAGCATTCTCCACTTCTCCTACACATAAACTATAAGTGTGCCAAATTTTATGCTCCTGCGTCCGCGCAATTTTCGTAAAAAGGGATCCAAAGTTTTTGCATCACGTATTAATATATAGATTATATGACCTTTATGTTGTATAGATAGGTATATATATGTATATGTGTATATTGTATGTATGTATATGTGTATATTGTATGTATGTTTATGTATATATGTTGAATATAGACACTACTATAATATTCTACAGGTATTATTCGTACACCTGATGCTGCCCCAACTATCGTCCTTTTCTCTTATATCCATCAAATGGTTGTCTGTCAGAGATTGCCTTGTGCGATAAGACCGCCAATTGTACTTTTTTTTTTTCTCTCTAGTTTGAATTGTTTCCTTTTGTTTTATTTATGGTGTACAATAAAGCTTATATAAATAAATAAATAAATAGGCCAGCGTGGTGTGGACTATATGACCTAACCACTATCAATCGTATTATCAATCGTATTATTTACTGCCCTCCCGTCAAACAGCAGTTTAAATGCACTGTTGTGTTTCGGATTGAAGGACATTGTAGCCAGAGTAACTACTGGACATATTGAGACTTAACATCCTGTGTCTCAGGATGGCGAGCGCAGTGGAATGCCAAGCATTGCTTTGTAATTCAAGGTGTTGTTTGGTTTTGCTACTGTTCATGAGCGGTCGCATCGCTTACCATCAGGCGAACGGCATGCTCGTCTCGCCATTCAATGCAATAAAAAAAAAAAATCGTTTGTAGAGTAGGCCCGTGCCCTGCAGTGGGACGTATATGGGCTGATACAGATACAGTAGTTTCTATGATTAGCGCGTTCAAGCAATAAACTCTTTAGCCTTGTATATTAGCCTAACTTTGCTTACTTCTACTGATGGCTAACTACAGCGCGAGTAGAGAAGGACATATTGGCAATATAACTTTGTTGACCTTACTGTGAAATTCAACATGCAGAGTAAAAATATTGGGTGTCTGTGAATGTCACTGAATGAAACGCAACGGCAAAGCTGTAAATTCACGTCAGTTATCTGTGAGACAGCCGTACGACTCCGAACATTCTGTTACACAATCCTTGATGTAAAAGTGAGATGATAAATGTGATGAAATATACACATGCTGCCATCAATATGTCGGCACGTTTAGACTCACCGATCGATAAAGTACAGCAATTTATAATAACTACTTTTTCATCATACACATGACAGACGCTATCCAGGAGCGTCTGAACCAGCCAAATCTATTGTTTACCTAACAGCAAATTATAAAAGAGCGCGGTCAAAAATTAATAAATTAAATATAAATCTACATAATTTACTGTGCGTATGATCGTTTCTCATTAGTAAAATATTATGTTGATAAACAGCGTGAGGTGCCGTTAAATCATTACCAGGTGTTGAGATTACGAGCCGGTAAAATTTACTAAAGAAAACTCCGTTGATTGGTCGGTTTCGCAGAATAAACACTGCCCGCTTCTGCCCACACAATAAGATTTACACTCACCGATAAAAATACCACATTGGTTCTTTTAAGTCGCCAACGAGCCGAATCCAGAAATCCACGGTTAATCGTCACGTAAATAAATAAACAATGCAAAATGTAAACTAACATCCATTGGTGTACGCAGAGGCAGTATGTTACGCTATTAACGATGCAACGCGTCATTGTAACGCGAATAGATGTGTTTGCACGAAAACTCTATTCGTCTTGCTCAACGAGTTCACTCCGTCGGTTTATTTTTGTTTAACTAGAATGTATTCAAATAAATATTGGGGAAAGGTTATTCTTGTATTGACAGTGATGCTTCACTGGAGGTTCTTGGACACACAAACAAACTAAAAAGTATAAAAAATATAGATGACGATAGAAGAGTAAAGTTAGTCTGATACCTACTACAAATTAAATTACATACGTACCCATCGAATGTTTTTTTTTTTGAAGCTAATTTAAATAATCTTTGGTATTTTTCAATTATTAACATTAACAGATTTCATACCATTAATCTTCTCAGAGAAATGGCAATGACTAAAATGAGAGGCTTATCCACATGAATTGTGTAACTCAGAAACTTGTGCTTCTTTCTGGTTTTGATATTGTGGGGCCAAGGAGTTATCGTGTCGGACCAACGATACCTGCGACATTATTTTTTTTGCACTTACTTTTTTATGCCAGTATAAAAATAAAAGAGTATTTATTGATCGTAAAGACTCCATTGTGATGTAAATGCTCAATTTACTCTCACGTTTGCGATGGGCCGCGCTTACGCTTCAACGGCTATTTAAGAGCTTCCGGCGTAATCAAGTTTATTGGGATTTGAATTACCCTGCTTATGTAGCTTCTATTTATAGTGTGATAGCCTATTAAGAAACGATTGGTTTATTGTGACAAAGTTTAGGATCTCCGAGTTAAAAATACGAAACATTTAAAATTTACGAATGCATTATTACATTGTCGCACGTTCTAATTTTTGTAGCAAATATAAAGAAAAAAAGAATCATTTATTGACACAATATGGAAAATACAGAAACAACAAAAAAAAAATATTACACCGAAAATTGTATGGAAAACAAATCTTAAAAAATAGCTATTAAAATTTAAAATACGAGAAAACCTATGTAGTTGTATTATTTACTTATTTAAACTTTATACAATATGTACAGGGTATAAAGAGTTCCACAAGAATTTTAAAGGTATTTGATGTACTAATCTGCCAACTGGGAGCAGTAAAAGTAAACTCACAATACTAGAGGATACAACTTCCGTTTGAGGTCCATAATACATTCAGTTAGTCTTTGGTTTGTAGTTTTGCTAGAAACTTATCAAGTGTTTCTGGATGAGAGCCAGAAATAGCCACAGTTTACATTGTTAAAGAGTGTTATTGGCTGTGCTATTGTAAGCAGCGCTTTATAGCCTCTTAAAAACTCTTAAGTTTATAGCTTGAGAAATTCTTAGTTTAACTTAAGATGATATTGATTCTGGAGTGCTGTGAAATTGAAACCTGAAGGATTTGATAGTGTCTACATTTTGTATTAAACATCGTCATTACGTGTCACAAAAATCCGTAGAAAAAATCGTATTCCTTTTTGACAGCCCCCTTGGCGCAGTTGGTTAGATGCTGAATTTAAATCGAGAGACCGCGCGTTCGGACCCCGCACCGAGACAAAAATTCGTGAGGCCCATAAATATTTGTCCAGGGTACGGGTGTATGTGAGATCGAAAAGTCTCTCGTAGTTTCTGATACCCTCGACACAAGACTAAATTAAACTTAATGTGTGGTTAGTACTATGTCTGTAATTGTTGGATATATTTTGAAAGTCCTAAGAATTACGTGAATGTCCGCAAATTTTTCATTGTGAACGTAAAGACAATACCTTCTGCAATAGACATTCCCAAGATAGCATTGCGAATACGTTTCCAACTTTAGTTAAAAACGGAAGAAATGAAGACATTTCATATCTCTGAGAAAAATTCTTACACCATTTTCACAGCTCTAATACGTTCCGAAGATGTATTACTTAATGTTGGAAACAGATGAAAGAAAATACTATTATTCGGACAAACGAATATTATATATAGTTTACTTTGAAAATGCTTTCGGTACAATATACATTCTTCAGAAATAACTATATTAATAGATAAGATGTTGAAAAAAAACTATTATTTTTACATTATTTTATTCCCCGGCGTTTCGGTTCCAGCTTTCGTGGTCACATGGCGGACTAGATTAGATGTTAATTGGCAGATCAGATGTTGGTCTTATCCAGTCCATCCTGTCATGCCTAAATAACGAGATAGCTAAATTATTATATACCTACTCTGGTTACTAATATTTATTTTTAATAACCTATTCGGTCCCAGTGCTGGGTAAAGATATACCTCAACTCCTCCATTTTTTCTAATATCTAACTATTTAGGTGCAATAGGATTGGTGTGTCTATGTAGACCAAAACTGTTAAAATCAATAAATGTAAAAGATAAGAATTAGTGCGTGGTGGCCTGTTGGTAAACGGACTAGACGCGGCTGCCAACATGTTCACGGTGGTCGCGGGTTCAAATCCCAGGGCACACCTCTGACTTTTCGGAGTCATGTGTGTATTGACAGTCAATCACCACGCACTAAAACGGTGAAGGAAAACATCGCGAGGAAACCTGCATACCATAGCGATTCATAAGAATTTCTATGGTATGTAAGTCCGCCAACCCGCACTAGGCCAGCGTGGTGGACTATATGGCCTAACCACTCTCAATCGTACTTTCGATTGTAGAGTAGGCCCGTGCGCTGCAGTGGGACGTATATGGGCTGATACAAGAATTAATGAGCATTTTGAGTGATGATAATTGTAGTCTAATCCATTCACGGGCAAGAATTCGTTATCTCTTTGCAGTTGACTTAATTATGCCAGCACGGATGAAACTGGAATATATTCTGTATTCTGTACGGAGAATTTCAAATTCCTGTGTACATAGAATAATCCTGAATAAGCCTGCCTCAGTGTCGCAGTTGCACTACAGGACGATTGCAATTCTCGGTCGGGCAATGTGATATTGAATTTTTATATTCTCTATCAGCCCGGAGACAGTTATTAGTGCCCGAAATGGCTATAGGTTCGCCGCCTATCATGTGGTGGAAAGGAACACACAATGCAAAACTTGGGTGTCCTGGTAACACTCTGCCCACCTGTTTTGGGAAATGGCGTGAGTTTTTTCTAACAGCTTTTTCACGTATGAAGTGCACATTTATTATATGGTAGGAATTGGCTGAAATTCAATTAATTAACGAGCTCAATTAGAAAACGGAAATGGAGCGGATATGCCCGACGTACCACTTCTGATTCCAATTGGATTTCGTGTTGTTTACATATGTAGTTTGTATGAAGGTAGAATTTAAACGGCTGTAGTTCCAACCCTGCAAAAATTACTAGGCCAGCGTGATGGACTTGGCTTACCCCTCTCAATTAAACTCTTGATATTTGAGGAGGCCCATGGTTTGCAGTACAATATAATATATGGGTTGCATTATTATATTAGGAGAACCAAGGTTACCGACATAGCCCATAGGATTGGCAAGTTAAAGTGGCAGTGGGCCGGGCACATAGCTCGTAGAACCGATGGCCGTTGGGGCCGAAAGGTTCTTGAGTGGAGGCCACGTACAGGCAAGCGATAGGTCGGGCGCCCACCTACAAGGTGGACGGACGATCTGACTAAGGTTGCAGGAAGTCGCTGGATGCAGGCCGCTTTCAACAGGTCATTGTGGAGATCCTTGGGGGAGGCCTATGTTCAGCAGTGGACTTCCTATGGCTGATATGATGATGATGATTATTATTATTATATTATACAGCACCTAAGGGTCTATTAATATATAAATAAAAAAATTAATTTAAAAATAAATAAAATTAATAAATAAATTGATAAAAGCAAGAAATTAAAATAAGTAATAATAAGTATAGGAAATATATTGTAAATAGAGATTAAGTTCTATATGTATTGACTTGTCATAAGAGCTCCTTAATTGCCTACGTGATCAATAAATACATTTCATTTCAAATACATTTCATTTCATTTCATTTCATTTCATTATTAATTATGAGTGATGACACAACCTTTTCCACCTCCTTCCGTTCCCAGAAAAGTTTCCGTTCTCCACCCGTACGTCCCGTAACCAAGAAAGATGTAAAGTAATTGAAACGTTGGAAAGTTAAAAAAATAACTAAAGAAGCGATAAAATCCGTTATTAATAGATCTATTTCAATGTGTAACATTCACGTAAATCTAAGAAACCATTAAGCTTTCCTGGTATTCAAAGAAAGCGAGCCCATTTACTAGAATTAACGTCAGCTACAATATGTCACGTTTATACTCTCCAATTATGAACCGATTAAAACAATGGTTATCTGAACCTTTTATATTTGTTATCTTTTACACTGGAGTACTTCAAGTTCAATATTTATTTTACAGCCGCTATATAAAAACAAAGAGTGCAAATATACGCTCAACGAGCTCTCCAATGTTCGGTTACACGGCCCACCCGGTAAAAATATACGAAAACGTAACAGGAGTGTTTTTTCAATATTTGTTGCTGGATCGGTCTAATGAATTTCAATATGAGAGATCTGTAAACATGGATCAATGATATGATCTTTGATGTTGAAGAATTTTATGACACTAGAAAGGCAGTTTATTTGGGATTTTGTTAATTGCCTATTATCAGGTTCAATAACTACTCATGAGAATTTGCTAATACTATTCATCTATATTTCTATTGGCTTGAGGCGTTATTTAGAGCTATATACTATATACAATTTTAAAAGTATCTATTTAACTCGTTTATTTGTTTTCATAATAAAATACAATCTTTTTTACTCTTCATCTCTATTGGATGACCAGTAAAACTGCTTAAAATTGCTTAATTAATATGTCCAATATAATTGGCTTCGCGGACTTTACATACCATAGAAATTTTAACAAATCTCTTTGGTAAGCACGTTTCCTCACGATGTTTTCCTTCCCCCTTATAGTGCGTGGTGATTCATTATTACTTCACACATGAGTCCGAAAAGTCAGAGATGTGTCCTGGGAATTGTACGACCAACCGCGACCATCGAGACCACCACGCACTATTACAAGGATGCACGTTGATAGACACATCAGTGAAAAGCCTATCGGATACTTAATAATTAATCATTGCCCATAAACTCAGAACATCTAAGAAATGTTTTTGCCTTGAAGTCTATAGTGAAAAGAGGTCTCATAATTATTCTTGGTTTCTTATCTCTCAGAATATAATAGAATTTACTGGACATAAAATCGTCTATCTTCCCCGCATTGCACAGTAGTGAATTACAGTTGTCTTGTGTAATGAAAGAACGCTTTGCTTAGATAATATTTTTAGCGGTTTGGCGTCGAAACAAGGCAGTCATGCTATTCAAATAGTAATGTTTGAAGTATTTGTATGGACTAGTGGTGATGTGTGGGTTCATTTTGATATTATCATTTCTATGACGGTGAACTGGGAAACAAATTAGATTATAAGTATTAAATAATATATCGAGCTTAAAAAGATGAATAAAGGATTCTATTTTCTTAGCAAAAATGATAATTATCTCGGTTCTGGGTGTTAGTGAAACGGAAAGTCTCGTAATTTCTGATACCCACGAAACAAGACCTGCTCTTGTGTGGGATCAGGACTATGTATGTGACTTTTGGGTATGTATTTTATCAATATTACCTGAATATAAATATAGTTTCATTCGCAACCATTCTTTTCATCTCTCAATGCGTGGACCGCACAGACAAGACGTTCTATTCCTGCATATTAACAAACATTACGTTTCTTGCATCACTATCATAAATCACGAATATATTAGAACTGTTGCGTTCATTTTATCACGTGATAATACGATAGTAAGACATTTACCGTGGCCGACAAAATCTGGAAGAGATTTTGCATAGCAATAAACTTTATTGTTGATATTGATAGATTTAAAGAGTCTGAAATTATGTTAGCATTTATGGTTTGAATTTCTAGGAACAATACATTCATATATAAACATCACGATTTTGTCATAGATTGATTAGGCAGTGGTTCAACCAGAAATCACGTTTCACCTTACATGTTTCCTCCCACAATATGAGAGGGGGCGAGTTTATCGCCATATCGAACATAGATTTCTGACTCCAGGCTGGTAATTAATTGAACAATTCACCTATCACTTTGCCCGGCCTGGGTTTCGATTCCGAGGCCTCTGTTTTGTAATCGTAACGTAGTAGAACTACGCCACTGAGGCAGTCACAATAACTTGATTTTAAAGGAGATCAGTCGATTTGGTCCAACTACGGACAAGAAATTAAGTATGACTAAAAAATCAGGCGTATTTTTTTAGATTCATGTCTCTATTTATTTTCATCCTACACCGTGGGGATCAGATTTTATGAAAAAAAAAATGGATATCATAAAATATTCTACCACTTTTTACATTGTTTGCAATAATATCAGAATTGACATCTATCAAATTCATTCAGTGTTTGTCAAATTCTATTCTTTGTGCTTGGTCGCGAAAGGAATGTGCTTTTGTGATGTTAGTTATTTTGTGTTAATTACTTACGACAACTCTTGGCAACTCAAAAAAAGATTATAATAATTATATTTCCAAAAATAGCAGAGCTTGCTCAGTGCATCTACGCAATACCTCATTGGATTTTATGACGGAAAGGCTCTATAATATTAATTATATTATTTTAGTTCTAACATGTACAAGACATGTTTACAATTATAAAGAATTCTAAAACATCAATTGATTTAATGAGATAAATAGTATGCCAGACCACTTTGTGTGTAATTGGTTAGGACTGAACAAAAATACATGTTTTACATTGTATGTTTTGTTTATATTCAGATCGACAGCTCTCAAAATGGCCACAATGCAATAATACATTATTGTAATTGCATTGCAATCAAAAGGACAGTGGGATGCTGTGCACATGTAATGACTATTATGTGGTACCTTGGTTGGGCTAGGTACCAAAATGATATCACACCTCCTGCAAAGCACCTCGACAATGTACTGTTACTACCAGGTACATGAGATATTGTTTAGGAACAAGTTTAATTTCAAAATAGAACTTTTTATTATAAAAATGTGTTTCTTATTATCAATACCAACATTTTTACCGTCATCATTCTCTTTTTATAATGACCTACCTACTTTTGAAACGGATATTTCTACCCCCAGAAATGCTTTCTTAATCAACTTTATATCGAAAAGTATTTAACGTGTTTATTAATTATGTAATACATTTTACAATATTATTAAACGAAATTATTTACATAGTTACAGAAAATATAAAATATTGTCCAAATAAGATATATGTGAAGATAGTAGCATATGGTAGTTTTTGTAAAATTTTAAGAGGATATATCTTAAATACCCCATACCGTAGCTCAAAAAGACTATATTATATTTAAAGGATATTCAATCTTTATTATTTAATTCTAGGTTTCATTTGTGTCCGTCAAGTTTTCACTACTAGGCCCAATTTCCTTAGGAAATCGACCGATCTCCTTTATGATTTTCTCTTACATCTATCGTAGTCGTGTATAAGATATATGTGTATACCAATAAGCCTTTTACACTGCATAATATTATTAACCTTGGCGAAATCTCTACGGTTTTCCTAGAGGATTTCTGCAATAGATTCTGAAATATGATCGGTAGGTGGATAAATATCATAGTATGCTATCCAACTTGGAAAGTTTTTACACATATTTTAAGCAAAATTTGGTTTCAGTAAACTTAGAGTTTCGTTATAATATACAATTAAAGATGGATTTATTTTTTATTGAGCTGATTGGCGAGATTAGCATGCCATTCGCCTGACGGTAAGCGATATAGTATACGATCGGTCATGTACAGTAGCAAAACCAAACAATGCCATGAAATACAAATCAATGCTTGGTACTCAACTGCGCTCGGGATCCTGAGACATAAGATGTTAAGTCTCATCACGTTAAGTACTTCCACTGGCTACAATGTAGTTCTAACCGAAACACAACAGTGTATTTACACTGCTGATTGGCGGGAGAAATAGAAATTTTGACGCTACCTATCCAGGCAGCCTCTAACACATAAGAGACCTACCACCAGTTTCCCAAACAGCCTTTCACATATGAGAGAACTACTACCAGAAAATAAACACAGGAGTACATCGTTATTTTGATAAATCATATCCATAATCTTAATACTATTAACGTCTTAAACAAGATTCTGCTGTTGACACGTAATTATGTTTCCAAGGCACATTCGTCTCAAACGAAACCAATTAAACTGGGCCCATTTTCGTATTATATGCGAAATTTAATAATTTCAACTCAAACCCACTTGTAATTTGAATGGATGTGAAATGTTTCTTGAGATACCTTTGATATGAAATAAAGTCTCTTTTGTGAAGAAATTTATATTTTACGACAAATTGGAGGAAATGAGGCACGTTGTGTTGTATATTGATCTTTTTTGCATTTAATAACGGGAAAACAAGCTATATCTCTTTTTTTAATACTAGCATGACAAAGTTTTGTAACTGCTGTGATGATAACTATCTATATACACAAAAAAAGTAGACATGATTTGGATAGACAATCATGAAGACTTTATAGGAACCAAATATATACAGCGTGAACCCAAAAAGCCACGGTAGCATACGTGGGTCATTATGACGGATTCACTGTGTCCAGTGGTTTATAAATACACCTAATATTCATATAGCCCGGATTCCACATTAAGAACAATTTAATATTGTATCGTGGGTATCAGGATAAGCAAAATACTTTTCGGTTTCACAAACCCGGTGGCTACCTTTCTACCAGACACTAGTGGAAACTCTTCTAACCCTTCGAGGATAAATGCGTGGGTTTATAAAAGATAAATAATTTACAGAAATCGATTTTTCAGGCGGACCACCCCTTAATGTTTCGTGTTGGTTAATAAGTCCGGGTTATAATATTAAATCGTTTAAAAGTCTTAGTTTCCAAGACTAGATATTATACTTATCAAGGTACTTCTGGTCCTAAAATCAGTCAAAAACATCAAATTATCAAGGTAATTTATGTCTCGAAATTATAAAATAAATAATGTGTCATAGCAAAAACCCAATCTATTACTATATTCATTGGAAATTGCCATCAAGTCACTACGAGAACTTTACAGTTCTATTCCTTTGATCGTCCCGTATCATTCTAACACTGATACTCAGTTTTACGATCGAAAATAAAATGAAAAATAACCGTGTATCGGTAACAGGCAATAAAACTTCCATGAATTAAAGGGTTATGATTTACAATATGATTTTATGCTAAAATCATTCATTCTTCAAAATTAATGTGAAAATATTCTTTATAGTTTGGATTGCGGAATACAAATAAAACGCTTTTTTCTTTTCTTTTTTTGAATGTCGTTTGAAACCACTATTATACACACGAGATTTATAATGTTCATAAATGAATATATACTGTATTTTATAAAAACGAAAACAAACAAAATAAAGCGTGCTTTCTTTTAGATTTCTTCTCAATTTTTCTGTTTGCATCATAATTTATACAGGTTTTATTAGTCGACTAATTGGGTAAGCGGTAGCCAATATTAGTTGTGATTCGTGATTTTTTAGTTTTATTGTTTAGGCGGGAAGTTGACATTAAGTTTTTTTGGTTTAAAAGATCCCCCGTCACGTATAAATTTACCGTACAACTATGTGACTACATAATATAGTCCTAACGGTAAAAATGAAGCCTATATTTTTTTGTAATCAACTCACATCTTTTTGTAATCTAGTGAAGGTGTTGCCAAGGATAGATTGACACAAATGCCATTGCGAAATAACGCAAAAATTACATGAACGCAAAGGGCGTATCCAATCGTGACGTGAAAAATTGACTTCTTTGAGACGCTCACCTGCCCTTTTCCGGATAATAAAGCGAAAATATATTAGCGGAATCGAATAAGAAATATACACGTGCTACATACGTTTCTTTTTGTACGTGCGCTTATGTTGTATGGAATTCTTACATGTAATAGCGTTAGTTTATTTTTTCTACCTTGTACCAAACAACCATAAAGGTACATAATCGAATTCTTAACTATAAGAACGTCCATTGCTGAATATAGAAAATCCTGAGGATTTGTACCTAGATTGGTTGGAAGTGCTTCCAGCGTATATCTTAGATAAATGTCTATCTAACACGGGGCGGGTATTCAGTGCAATGCTATCTACTATCCAGTATGTTTCCTCCATCCCAAAACTTTTCGATACTTTAACACCGGCTGCCTTGAACCGTTTCAAAGAATGTTCAATCCCTAGAAAAATTATGTGATCTTGATCAAATAACTTACACAAGTTGGATCATTCGCCTTGAGAATTTATCCTAGGTTTACATCGATATAGTTTATTTACGCATGTATAAATGATATGACTGCCTCGGTGGCTGTACTACGGTATGATTGCAACGTTGAGGTCTTAGATTCTAATCCCGGTTTGGGTAAAGTGATATTAGATTTTTCTATCATCAGGAGTCAGGAATTTGTGTCCGATATGGCGAGAAGCTCGCCTCTTATCACATCATGGGACGGAATACACGAGGAAACGTGGGTATTCTGGTTCCAAGTCTGCCTACGTGTGCATGTTTTGTGATAGATAAATCGCAATATGCTCGTTCAAGTATAATAAAATATGCCAATATTAAATAGACCTACATAGAACTATACCAAACCATGCATAAAGCCTAAACGTGCTAATATCCCCAACAACATCACAGCCTATTCGGTAAATTGATTTCACATTACCCGTCCGCAGCAGTTATTAAGTTATCCACACATAATCGTATAAAACTATCGGGCGCAGGTGGTCCCTAGTACCTGCTAACAGTCTAAGAGCCCGGTAGCCCCAGACCTACATCATATTAAACAAACTGGATAAATTTGCGCATGCCATATATGTCATAGGCGTCACGCGAACAGCAACTGTAAAACTTCGCAAATGCAAAACTTGCGCCAGGACTTGACCTGGACACCAAAATTTCGCCTTAAATTTTCCGCTTCGTCATGTTATAGGCTAGCTTATCGTCTTAACGGGCATTTATTTCTGACTCCGGGCTGATACATAAACTCCCCAGAAGGGGTTGCGACAATGTTGAAATTGAATAGAAAAATCCAATATTACTTTGCCCGACCCGAGATTCGAACTCGATATCCAAGTTTTGTTTAACATTTAAGTGTGTTTTAATGTAAAAGTTGAATTTTATATCACTTGAGGAATTATCTAAAAGTTCTTAGATACTTTTGATGATTATTTCGTCTTTCCCACAAACACATATAATATGATGTCAAAAGTCACCATGCAAACTTCATGGATTATTCATCGTGCCACGTACATGAAGGCATATGCAGCCAAACTTTCAGCTTTTGTAAATGACGTCGATGGCTCTCACAATATACAGTTTTTACAGGAAGCTAGCTCAGCTTTATGTTCACAGCCTTAAAGGATAATGGGATTTTCGTAAAAGAAAATCGAGTTAAAATTGAATGTGTCGTTATTTAGAATGTTTAGCTGCTGAAACGCTTTTCTGTGATAAAATTTTATGGCGTTTGACGACGTAACGAAGCTAGTTTAAGTGGAATTAAATATTAAAAGGCTTTTAGAAATTTTATTATAATCTTCTGGCTTCGTTGAATTTTAACTTGCCAATGTATTACATTTCTTAGTACTAAGTTTGTGCCACAAAGTATTTTGCGATAGTTATTTTTAAATCCTAATCAATACGGTATATACCACTAGAATTATATTAATAATACATTTAGATATATACAAATACTAGACCTAGCATTCTTAGGTATTATGAAGTGCTCAATAATGTACCAATCTGCGTTTCATCGCGTCACAAGGTCCCTTATATATGGGAGGCCGCCTGGGTAGGTTATACCGCAATATCGATTTCTACCGTCAACCAGCAGTGCAAATGCACTATTGTATTGCGGTTTGAATGATTTGACGCCAGAGTTACTACCGATCATATTGAGAATTAACATAGCAATAACAACACGTTTCAGGATGGCGAGCGCAGCGGGATGCAAAACATTGTTTTTTAAATTCATGGCTTTGTTTGATGTTGCTACTGTCCCTGAGCGGTCGTTTCGCTTACCATAAAACAAATGGTATGCTCGTCTCGTCATAGATTGCTATTAAAAAAGTCTCCCCTTGGAACATAAAAAAGTGGTCTGTTTTACATACATAATTATTACGCCTGTATCCCATAAGGATAGGCAGAGACTATAGACCGCCACTTTGCTCGATCCTGGCATGTCACTTCCGCTTCATACATTCTCATCAACTTTTTCGTGCATTCTCATCGGTTCAAGGTACTTTTGACCTGACCCTTGTTGAGGGTATCACCGATTTCGATAGTATAGGACGTAGGTTCTGTTGTGGTCTGTTTTGGCACGGTCAAACCTATATTTCGAGTTTTCTTTTATACATTCGCAGCTGTATCACTTGAGTGTTGCATTAAAAGCAAGTGTCCTCTTTTCTGCATATTCCCAGCTGCTTTAACCGACTTTACGCATTCTCTGTCTTAAGATAGTGTCATAAGTGCTCATAAGCTGTGTGAGACGGAAGCCTTCTCACATTACGCTCTTATGGCTAGTACTTGTGTAACAGAGACAAGATTATTAAGAATTGATTAAGATTATTTTATTTATTTATTTATATTTATTTATATATACTTTATTGTACACCATAAAATAGGAAAAATAACAGATTAAATACTTAAAACTAAAGACATGGTAACAATTGGCGGCCTTATCGCTAGCTGCGATCTCTTCCAGGCAACCTTTGGATGGACTGGATATAATAAAGATCTAATGGGGCAGTACAGAGGACGAGATAAAAGAAAATTATACTAGATGTACAGGTTATATATTATGTTTTTTAATCAGTATTTTGCAAATCTTTTCCCTTTCTAGGTAGGTTCTATCCTTTACACTTTTAACTGCCCTCTGTTTATCCTATTCTTAAATCCATCCCATGATTGTCTGTAAGACATTGCCTTTCGGCGATAAGACCGCCAATTGTACTTTTTATATATGTAATTTCTCTCTGTATTTGTTGTCTTTTTGTGCAATAAAGTGTAAAATAAATAAATAAATAAATTATATACTACAAGGCACCAATCAAAAATGTAATCTTTTCTAAGCAACATTATTGCATCGAAAATAGTGTTGTTGTTGTTTTAATGAAATTTGGAACATACATACATAAAAACTGTGGGTTTTTACGACCCTTCAATATTCCTAATAGAAATTCAGTTTATTTATTTCAGTAAACAGTATTGAAACCAAAACATATACATTGAAAACATAAACAATCTTAATAATAATTCTGCAATCTATATAAGAGAGGATAAGCTTTTATTTAATAAAAACCGACTTACCGCTTTACAGCCGATTCTCGCCAACTATACCGCGGAGGCTGAAAAATTTTACGACTTGGAACGTAACAAACAATAAATTTGGTAGCTAAGTAACAAAATATCAATAGAATTCAATGTGAAAATTGTAATATGTATTTTTAGCGGAACGCCCGCTGTCACAGTCCCGATGAATTACTATCATCATTACGTGGAAATATCTTTGATGTCTGCAACATTTTATTGTGCATTCGTCCATAGAAACAAACCATCGGGTTGATATCAAATGTATTTTTACATGCAACGTTTGTTTTCTCTGTTCTGTTGATACTGAGGCTGATTTGCTGGTAATTGTTTGAGTTTCAACAAAGAAGGTCTATGGCCGCAAGGACGGTCAAAAGAGCATTGATTTCATGCTTGGAAATATGAACTGCCACTGCTCTACACATAAAAACAATTAAGAAGAAAAAGAAACACTCAGTTCCTGACACAATCTGCAATGTTACTCATCCAATTTCTTTTAACTCTATCTCTCTCTCACTTAAGGCACTGAAGTCCTATGCTGATTGTGGGCTTCCCTAAAGGTTTCCATACCGACCTTTTATAAACGGCCTCCATCCAGCGACTTCCTGCAACTGTAGCTAGGTCATCTGTACAGCTTATTCTATTTCTTTTTTTTTTTTATTGCAATGAATGACGAGACGAGCCTGCCGTTCGCCTGGTGGTAAGCGATACGACCGCTCATGAACAGTAGCAGAACCAAACAACACCTTGAATTACAAAGCAATGCTTGGCATTCCACTGCGCTCGCCATCCTGAGACATAAGATGTTAAGTCTCAATATGTCCAGTAGTTACTCTGGCTACAATGTCCTTCAACCCGAAACACAACAGTGCATTTAAACTGCTGTTTGACGGGAGAAATAGACATAGCGGTGGTACCCACCCAGGCAGCCTCTCACATATGAGAGACCTACCACCTACTATAGCGGTGTTGTCAAATACAACGAAGGCAACTCAATAGCTCTTTGTGGCGTATTTGCCACTGGCTAGTCACACAGAATCAATCATGCATGCGCTATTTTGTGGAGTGTGCAATGGCAAACGCAAATATCGGGGTAGATTTATGTGAGCCTGAAAATATGAGTTTAATATGGTTGTGGGAGAAACATATGAAATCAAAAAGAATAAGAAGTAAATAAAATAAATATTAAGTTGTTGTTGAAGGAGTCCATGATATTGAATTTTGTACTCATTTATTTATTTAAATCGTTATTATACACTAATTAAAATATAAGTTGACAATATGGGTGAAAAAAAAATGTACTTACATCATATTGTTTTAAACTGGGCACTTTAAAGATAAATTCGATGCCAACGACTAGTCTCCATTTCAACACATTAACACCCTAAAACACTCTAAAACAAACAAAAATCCCAATAAAGCGTAAAACCAAAATAACCGTCCTTTATACGACTCATTAAATGAATTCTCCTCCCGAAATAGACTTGAAAGATATATAAAAATGATATAAACGCGCCTAATCTGTCCCGGTGATCTGTTTTTGGGGACTCCAGAATATTTAATGGCATGCTAAATTGCTTTCACTGTCGAAATGCGAGGACGAAATTAAAAATTCAAATTTAAATATATTTTTACTAACTTTGCACTCGACAGACGAATGTAAAGGTGATGACACAAAGAGGAGCTTGACACTTAAATAATTTATGTTTGGGACATGGTAAATGAATATGTTAGAGGCAACACGAGGAAAATATTAGAAAGTTGTATAAGCGAGGATATAAAAGATTGGGTGTAGTGGAGAGGTATGTGAGAGATGGATCTTGGCACCGACTGACATCAATCAATCTTTACGTCAATCTTCTGTGAGACAGTGGTACCGCCCAGGGTGTCTTGCCTATTCAAGCTGAGCCATGACTGAAAACAGCGTGGCTGTACCACATCCAAAGCCTGCATGTTCATACTGAGTCTTGAGACACAATAGATAAGCTCTCCGAACGTGGTTTGGGTTTATGCAACAAACAGCTACCGTCTCGTACCTATTTTTCCTTCGCTGTGTACGCGGCCTAACTCGTTTATTCTCGTAGACTGGGTGCCGATTGAAACGGTGTCTTAACTTATTTTAGTGACTACTGGTTTACATCCGTCATACACAGGAACGACGGATAGTTTTACACGGTTAATGTATTTTAAACTATGTGTGCATTTGGGTCTAACGGTCTGCCGGCAAAGAATCTCAGTTCTCGGAAAGCATTCTTAATTATACACTTCAAAGTGAGAACTATATATTACTGTAATTCATATTAAAACATTAGAAAAATGATTATTTTTTAATAAAAAATAAGCAGTAGTAATTCTTGTACATGGTCAATGGTCATGATCAATCGTCGAATCCAACTCGGTTGGGCAGCGTTCGGGAAACTTCGCGACGTCTTCTCGTCCAAAATACCTCAGTGCCTAAAATCGAAAGTCTTCGATAGTTGTGTGTTACCAGTGATGACATACGGCACCGAGACGTGGCCTCTCACTGTGGGCTTCATTAAAAGGCTCAAAGACACTCAACGAGCCATGGAGCGGGCTATGCTCGGAGTTTCCCTACGAGATCGAATCAGAAATGAGGAGATCCGTAGGAGAACCAAGGTTACCGACATAGCCCATAGGATTGGCAAGTTGAAGTGGCAGTGGGCCGGGCACATAGCTCGTAGAACCGATGGCCGTTGGGGCCGAAAGGTTCTCGAGTGGAGGCCACGTACAGGCAAGCGAAATGTCGGACGCCCGCCTACAAGGTGGACGGACGATCTGACTAAGGTCGCAGGAAGTCGCTGGATGCAGGCCGCTTCCAACAGGTCATTGTGGAGATCCTTGGGGGAGGCCTATGTTCAGCAGTGGACTTCCTGTGGCTGATATGATGGTGATTCTTGTACATGAAAAATATAAATAATACTTCCCAATCAGTTATTTTCGGTCATAGAAATGCGGTAAAAATGTCGAGTTTACAGAGGAAAATGACAGTACACTCAGTAGACCTCCAAGCGTGAAATAAGATCAAAATTTAATTTCACGAACGAAATCATAATATTTGGCAAAAGACAAGTAGCAGAAGCGCAAAAAGTTATCTTGAAAAAGATGAAATACGAAATCAAATAGACGCATCTCGACGCAATTCTATCCCAAAACATTCTGATTGGATTACGATATCTCAAAGCATTTTTATGAACGAATTTTTCTCCCAACATTCTTTTGGATGGGTCGAAATGGCCTTCCTTCAAAAGTTGTTTGTTTACATTTAAGTTAAGGGAACCTATATTGCGATTGAAGTAATGTAAATTAAATTTAACGCGAAAACTCATGGACTAATAAATTAGTTTTTGTGTTCTAATACATCATTTTAAATTATAAAAGCACAAAGCTTACAGCCAAAATCGACTTCGACGATTTTCCTCTTTTTCCACTATTATATTTTCATGCTACGTAAATTAACATTTGGCAATAAAAGAAGATTCAATTAAACCCGCGCATAGAAAAAATATTTGGTTCTAACAAAATGTGAAGTGCTTTTACGAACATACAACTAACTCCGTTTGATTAAATTTACAGTCGCGTACAAAAAGTATATTTTAATAATTTTATAACTCTGTCGTTGTAATGAATTAAGGTTAATTTAATACTAATAATTTTTGTAATTATTTATTTTATCAAGAATATTGCATATATTGATACCATTTTTCATAGCTGATCACAAGTTATAATAGTATGAAAGCTTGCCCATAAAGGCAAATCAACATGGCTCCGAAATTATTATTAGTAAGCATAGCATAACACCGCGCTGTACCTATCAACAAAACATATGAGCGTTAAATATTCTAATGGCCGGTAATAATATATATTTAAATTATTTAATTCATTCATTAGTAATTGCAATATTAATACGTTGTATCTACAGCATTCCGTATATGACACATTGCTGGGCAAATGCCAGGATCAGCTAGCGTACAACAATTACAAACAAGCCAGCATAATTGAGCCGATAATTTCTCAAGTTGTGGTAGTAAACACAGAGACCCGAAATAAATATCTGTGACTCACAATAACATTTCTGATTTCGCGGGTGTCCTTTTACAGCCGGCTTTCTAACCAACTGCGCCACAGATGCTGTCAAATAAACCTTTTTGAGCACAACTGTACGCAACGCTTGCCCGTCTATTTTAAAATGTTCGCTGTAATTTCACTGGCTATGTAAAAAGAGTCAAACCCGTGAATGACGTTAGGTCCATTCCGTAGCGTGTGGAATTGTAAAAGGCGTATAAACTATTATTTTTGAACGTGCGGTGAACTTTGTTTGTTTTTGTTGCAGAATGCACAAACTATTTGGCGCAACCCGTGATGGAGAATGGCAAGCCGGCAGATCCCGCGTACGATGTAAATATAGCAAGTAAGTGCTCCTACCATTGCTAATAACTTAGATACATTACACACGATGCATATTATGGTAATCGCAGTATCAATCAAATTGAATAATCATCAGTGGCAAATAATTATCTTTGTACTTACTTAAATTATACATGAATACTAAATAGAAGAAGTACAGAAGTGTGCGCAGTGTCGAACGCTTCCTACAACGTGGATGGACAACCTTGTTAAGGTTGCAGAGCGCTGTATGCAGGCCACTTCTAACAGGTCAATGTGGAGATACTTGGGTGTGGCCTATGTTCAGCAGTGGACTTTCTGTGGCTGAACAGAGAGAGAAAGGGATTAGGTGGAAGTACTTAACGAAGAAGTACTTAAAGAAGTTAAGGCATATGCTAGGAGTCTGTATTTTTATTACCTTAAAAATGAGGCGTAATCTAAATGTAAGATTTTGGTATGCATTCAGCTTTAATAAAGTTTATTAAATTACCAAATACGTATTCCTTTGATAATTCAGCCTGTAAATTGTCATCCGTTATATAATCATCTGTTTTTGCTGTACAAAATTGGTCCTTTAAACTATTCTTATAATGACTACAATTGTTCGCAGATTACGTACGCACAATGATCTCCTTCGGCATCATCAGTTTGTTCGTGATGGCCATGGGCTGTGGTTTCTCTACGTACACGTTCAGAAACCCTCGATACATGTTCAAACGTCTGGCTGCTGGCATACATTTCATTAGTAGTAAGTATAGTGTGATTAACATCGCTGAGTTCGTTTCACGAAGATTAACTTGATATTTTTTCATAGTGCAATGGACTTTTAACAATTTTTTTTTTGGTCATTTTTACCGTAATAATTAAATGAATTTTTAAATGAACATTTAATCATATAATCCAAAAAGGAAATCTAAAAGTAAAATACGGATATTAAAATTAAACGGTTTTTAGTCCGTAGTACCGTGAACATTAAATTTTAATAATTCTTACTAATATTTTTCTTCTTACAAAGGGACAAAGAATTTCATTCCTTGCCAGTTCGTGTCGACGCTAAATGCTTTGTGTGTGGCATGGCCACGTATTGGCAGATCCTGCCCTTTATGAATGGAGGCTATTGTGCTGAAGTGCGTTTTCTCACACATAGCCCTTCATTAGAAGTTTGAAAATGTTTAATAGATTCCAGGCAAAAAATGGATGACCAAACTTTTGCTGTTCGGTGATAGTTTTTGATTGTCATAAGTACGTTGCCGTTCTAAGTGCCGTAGCTTATTTAAGCAACAATATGTTAATTTTTAATTCTTATATTCATAAGACCACTTGTTTAAAATTATGGCACAACAATAGATAGAATAAATCACGAAATATATTAACAAACACAAATAAATTTCGTCCCTACCTTATTTTACAACCACCGACTAGACGAAAATACCTGATGTAATTCTAGTATAATTTTGCGGGAAATTAGACATATGACCCAAAAAAAAGAGTGATTAGTTGCTGGTTCGATATATTTGAAAGCCTGGTGTTAATGAGTGTAAACACTGTTAGAATAAGTGCACCCGGACATCGCGAACGGACAGCTAATACTTTATACAAATCATAAATAGTCGACCTACTATCGCTGACAATACGTTAACAACAAGTCAAGCGAAACGAAATTCTGTCTCGCTGACTGAAATGCCAGCCAGATAATTGATATTAACTTTTGAAACGAAATCTTGATGTTATTTGTTTATCCATCCAGCAGTTATCATTTTACTGGCTGTCAGAACCGTGACTTGTGTTTAATTTTAATATTTATATCATCATTCAAAGTTTAGGAAATATAAACTTTGGCAGTAGGGTTAACAAGCGCAGAACTTAGTTTCTTGCGTCGAAATCGCTGCAGTTTATCATCTGCGTATAATTTCATATTCCGTTATTGAACTTTGTCAGTAATCGTTCGGACACCAGAATTTCCTATGAAGCATAGCAGAGTGCAAAAACATGGATTTGAGTTTGAGAATTTGTCGTTGGGAGTTCTTTATCCGATAAATAATGGATTACTACAATCACTGCCGTTTATTTGTTGCAGCTTCTTGCACATTCGTGGTGGTGCAAGTTATGATGTCTTCCGTAGACCACATGAAGAAAAATGTGAAGTTTGTGTATCCAGACCGCGCTTACCATTAGTAAGTATCAAGGAGTTTCTCGTCTTTTATATTATTATGTCTATTGTATTAAATATTGCCTAAGACTTAACAATATTAAAAAAAATACCACTTAATTCATTCAAAACCACATGATATTAGAATTTGTAGGAATTGTATCATTTTTAACAAAAGACACATCAACCAGGTCTATCAACATATTTATATACATCACAACATATTTGAATTAATATCTTATAAGAAAATATATTTATTTAGATTATCATCCTTTCAAAACGAAAGAAATAACATAATACTCTCTCCACAGCTACCACATCAGTTTCTTCCTGGCCTGGTTTGTGGTGCTCGTGAATCTCTTCGCCGCAGCTTCTTTCCTCTGGTACTCTCGGAAGAGGAAAGGCGACAAGGCGGCCACAGACGAACTCGCGATGGCAGACGAACCAACAATCATAGGCCGATGACGCGGCTGCCCGAGCCAAACCTCAACGCATCTGCAACAGCAGAATTTCCTGAAATTTCTACTGAACAGTGCTCAAATCAATAGCTGAGACGGTGTGAGCCCTCCATAAATTATTCTGACTGACGCCGTTGCCAGCTGCCCTATCTCGACTGATTCTGTTCTATCTCTAAGACAACCTGAATTTAATTCTTTATTACCTTGTTAATCTTATAAGCGATCGTTGCTTGCCGAAATCTAGAAATGGGAATTTTATTGTGAATTTTATTTTGATATCACCCTTCCGCGTTCTATTGTCTCGTTCGTTTTCGGAACAAGGAAATGACTTAAAATAAAATACATGATGGTTCCCCATACTATCTGCTTGCGAATCTATTTAAATTTGTCTTATAGGATTAACGAAGATACAGCGCTATAGTGGTTTTGGTAGTTAAGGTCAGCATACGTTTGGGCGACATGAAAACGTCGAAACGATCTATTGAATAAATTCATACATATTGTATGAGATTTACCGCAATGACCTGCAGTGTAGTGCTCAGGCGGATCAATTGAGCTCAATTTACTCTAGATATCACAACCTGATAAATTTAATATTAGCTTCCGTATTCTCATAGGATATCAATGCACCTGTGATTCTCTTCGTATTGTGAATATTTATAGATAACAGCGAAGATATGTCAACAAGTTATCTGCTCATTGATTATGATCCCGTTTCGAAGTATTTTTTATTTCAATAGGAATTTCGTCACTACTTCGGTGGTCTTAAAGATACATACATATATACATTCATAGAAAGTGAAGTTTTGCTACAATATTTCACTCAGTTCTATTAAAACGATACTGAATAAATCAACCTAGCGTGGAATGACCTTTACTATTGAAGAATCTAGTATTTAATCGCATAAAACACTATAAGACGCTGCCAAAACTTTATACGCAAATTATTCTAGTCATATATTGCATAATGATTGTAAAGGATCAATTCCGTAATAACAAATGAATGTTAGATTGCAATTATTGTCCCGAATTGTAAACAATATGTTCTGATTGTATTAAGTCCAAATAACAACACGTAATAAGGGACCAAAAGGATGTTATTGATAAGGGACGTTTAAAATCGTTAAGGAATTATAATAAAATAAGATCGTATGGGAGTAATGCTTCAGGAATTGTTTATGAAGTGTGAAGTGCAAAAATATATTTCTAAATACGTAATAAGAACTTGGATTTCTATTTCTGTCCTGTGAGTATATAAATGTTCCCTATAGTCGTAGTGTTCGATTACGGAATATATCCTGAAGAGTGGTACTGTTTATTCCATTGTATTTGCATTATCGTGTGTATTGGTGTTACGTATGTACGTTCTTTCTATTTATAATTCTTTTTTATTAAATAAAATCTTTAAAATATGTTGTGATTCTTTCTTTTTAGCTTTCGATCTAACGTTATCCTTTCGCACATCTCTGCAATGAAAACACTAGAGGCAGTCAATGTATTTTCTGCAATGTTTCGAACAAATTGCACACCTGCTGGTTTGGAGCGCGGAATGGCATGTGTAAACGATTGAAGCATCGTTTCAGTTTGTTAGTAAATATATCGGTAACTACTGTTTAGTTAACGCAGAAACTGAAATGTTTTAAAACCAAACTACTTCTCGGTATTTTTTTATTGTGAACTAAAATTGTTAAGTAGATTTTTGGCATCTGTTAAAAAACACGTAGAAAAGATAACAATTGTGATAGTTAAAAAACCGAAATATTACACCTATTATAAAAAAAAAACTGACCTCAACTAATCATGACAATCCTAGGGCTTTAAACTGGACAATATAATTATCTTACTAGATAATAAATATAAAAGAAAGAATGACAGTATAAGATGTCAATACATCCATCGAAAAAAGCAAAAGAAAAAGAAACGACGCAAGAAATAAACAAAACGATTTTACAAAGATCAATTCGCCGAATCTTAATCGCCGTCGTACACAAGATGTGAACGGTGCAATAAAATTAAAATCACCATTACCATTGCGTTACAAAGCAAACAAACGCATAAGCTCTTATAAAAATGATTCTGTTAATCGAATACATTCATAAAACGAACGTGCAGCAAGCCGACGTCGGTGACAAAATGATACAAAATTAAAAACAGATGGCCCGGTGTATTCTGGAAAGGGTATCAAAGTGAAATGAAGAAACATGCGCGGTTACGCTGTTTTATGTTTGTATACATATTATGCGTTTTCACGCCTCGGTGTTGGATCGTTAAACTAATTTAATGTATTATTATTACTTTCTATCATTAGCAATTTTAGCAACACTTCCATAGGAATGTCGCTTTAATTATCATCAACCACGATAGAATTCTAAGTATCTTCTAGATGTTTTTCATGTCTTTTCTGTAGACTGCTTTTTTGATTATTATATTTTCTCTTTCCCGTTGTTTTTTTATTTATTTGGATTACAAGGGGATTACATGCGCTGTAGTTTAATCTCTTCTAATGCTGTTAGTACTGTAGACATTTTTTCGTCATTCCTTTGTTCATCTGTTCTATTTTGAGATCAGCTCGGCACACCTTTCCCATTTCTCAATACTACGTCTTCTTTCACTCCGTTAACGTTTACAACAGAAAAAAAAATGTCGAATAAACTTTTCGCCGGCAGCTATTTTAAGATGAGCATTGTCGAATATCTGGCACGCGCCCAAACTTCAGCTGTGACACTGCCAACGTCAACTGAGGTTAGTGTCCTAAAAAAAACCGTTGAAGGAAAAGGCCAGGAGTATTAACGGACATTTGTGAAGGGTTCGGTCCGCTTCCCGGTTCCACATGATATCCGATGTATTATGGACAGTAGCAGAGAATGGAAAATAGCGCATCCAGAACTTTCTACATTCAGTTGCATAGGATTGAAACAATGTGACTGCATGCTGCGCACGCGGCTCTCATTTTGTAAATGGGATTTTTATGATTTTCTTTTTTTTTCTTCCATGGTACATGCTACTCTTTTCTCTTCAGTCAGCTCCTGGCATTTAATAACAAAGATTGGTTTTAGACCCCAATTATGATATCTTTGCAGTCGCTTTCATTTTTAAAAAAACATATCAGAAACCATTTGCCTAATCAGAAGATTGATGCGATCTACGATTTTATACTGACCGATGGTATAAAGGGAGCATCCGGCAGACAGTACGTGGAAACGAGCACAAACGTTGTTATTACTAAGGATTTAAGCCGACGGCATAAAATAAATGCTAGCTACGAATTTTATATTAGCCTGTATCAGCCCATATACATCTCACTGCAGGGCACAGGCCTACTCTGCAATCGATATTACGATTGAGAGTGGTTAGGCCATATAGTCCACCACGCTGGCCTAGTGCGGGTTGGCGAACTTACATACTAAATTTTTATAAATCGCTATAGTATGCAGGTTTCCTTAAGATGTTTTCCTTCACCGTTTTAGTGTGTGGTGATTGAATTGAATGTTATATTAAAACGCATAAATACATAAATACAGCCAACCATCCGTATACACAGTCCAGACCCCACAATGAGATCTTGTCATGTGTCGTTGGTATTGTATGGCCGAAACACCTGTGGATCACACAAATATTTGTTTCGGTGCGGGGATTGAACCCACGGTCTCTCATTTCTCAAGCGATGCCTAACCAACTGCGCCAAAGAAGCTGTCAACTGACATTAAACTAGCCAGTGCACCCCTAAAATCCACAACTTCAGGGGTGCAGTGGCTAGTTTCAAGTCAATGTAACAGATACTTTCTCAATTATAAACCAGTTATTATTGAAATTATAGAACATCAAAAGGCAGCTTATTACCTATTATGAACACAAATATAAATGTAAGATAAATCCGATACATCAGTTTCAGTGCACAAGATATCAGTAGAAGGGCAAAGCTTCTGATTCCCACATTGAGAAATCTTCTTCAATTACCCATGCATTAAGTGCACATTATGGTTACTATGAGGCCGAGACTATATTATTAATATCAGCTCCTCAGAAAAATGGCTATATGCGGCTTATCGAGTAAATAAATATTTCTACAGATTACCAGATCAATCCTGAAAAAAAAAATCATAAAGGTTTTGTCTTCTGACGCCATTCGGCACTCTATTCGGACGGCACTTACCACCAGGTGCAATGAAGTCACTGTGCAGAGCTAGAATAAAATAAATAAATAATTAAAACAATAATACCGACAATAATCTCCAGTTAATCATACCTACATTCATACAGTTGCAACTGGCACACCAAAACGCGTTCAATACTCATTTACCCGTTACCATAGCAACGAGTACAAGTTTTGCATGACAGTGCTTCTGGAGATAATGGAGTAAAATAATTTCGGCAGTAACCTTAAACAGATCAATAAAACCGAGGTAATTCAACTGGATCACGCGATATGGCCGACTCTAAGGTAAGCTTCTTTTCAATTTAATTATCGTTAAGGTTACGTGACTTGGTACTGCACGAAGCTCCTTTGGGGTTTGGAGTTATTATCATTGTAATGTTGGAGCATTACACGAAATATTCGTTTTCGTGACGTGTCTTGCATGTTTAAATTTTATGATGAATTGCTTATGATGAATTTTATGATGAATTTATGATGAATTGTCAAGAGTTTGTCAGGGGTTGAAAGCAGTTGGGAATTTGTTGAAGCTTTTTTGGTTATGTACAAATCATTAGTTCCAAGTGTATGACGTATTGCCTTTAGAGTTTTCGCCTTTAGGTTTTGATATCCTACAATTGGTTCATGTTCAGGTGGGATATTTGTAATAGCTAGCTAAACGTAACATTCTAAAGTGAAGATATTTTGTGCGGTATATCATGATATCTATGCTAGGTACTTATTGACACTGATTGGCTGATGTCAAAATTGTACACCGTGATACGAAATAAAAGCCAAAGGTTACGGATTTAACGTCAAATATCAGGCATTATCTTACCCAAACACTGCTAGTGCCACTCCTGTAATTCAACATTCATTGCAATATGCAATGTATTAACACAATATACTAAAGCCAGTCTCTTAGGGAATCTAGGTGTTTTACCTGTAACGAAATTAATAATTATTTCGTAAGACATTATTATTTAAAAAGTTAAAATATGCACAGTTTTGTTGAATAAATTATCGATACTAATATTATAAAGAGGAATGATTTGATATCTTACATCGAATAGGCTCTAAAACTACTGAACCGATTTGAAAAATGATTTCATCATTAGAATACTTCATTATCCCTGGTGAAAAAGGCGATAGAATAATAAAATAGTGTACCTGCACTTGGAAGGGGTCGGGTCGGGCCGGTATATAAAATAACAGAATAAGGCCCTGCGCAGACGACACACTTTTTGTGCGATCGAGTCTGCGGCGCACAAAAAGTCTGCATGGCGCGCAAAAAGTCGGTCGCGGATTTTTCACAGACTCAACGCACACGACGCACATCTTCGATCATTTTGTCGGCAGAGCTGTAGGGACGTAGACGCTATGGCAATCGTGCAGAGATCGCGAAGTATTATTTTGTACATGAAGTACAGAAAAAGAAGAAGAAATAGAGAATTTTGGGTACATCCTTACAGTTGTGTGTTCCGGGACAGTTCCATACTAAACATTCAATTCTAAAACAACATCCGGCAATTTTTTTCAAATTTTATAAAATGTCTGTTCCTACATTTGATGAGTTGCTATTTATTTTATCATGATTTTGGTTAGGTTAATTAATCATGGTTATTTTTTTATCATGATATTCTGCCTTAGAAGTATCATAAATTGCTGGTCTGTTTTGTATTTCTTGAATTAACATAGTTACATCGACCTCTGGCGCCGTGATAATAGATCGCGTGCGTTACGTCCACCCACCCCTAGCAAATGTAGATTGCCGACTAAAGAGTGCGCCGTCTGCGTTAGCGCGCGTTGAAGCAAACGTTCAATTTTTTTCACACACTTTTTGTGCGGAGCGGCGCGCCGCGGCACGGTGCGGTCTGCCCGAATTACACGGATTTTTTGTGCGCCGGACTTTTTGCGCGTCGTGTGCATTACTGCATATAATTGCATAGGTTCTATTTTCACAGACTAAAAAGTGCGTCACGGATAGTCTGTCGTCTGCGCAGGGCCTATATCATTTGGACTTATTCTCTCAATAAAAACTTCTCCACATTTTAATTTATAAGTATTTGTTTTGGTCTGATTCCAACAAATACTATTCACGCCGTGAACGAAGTAAAAATGTACCCTTTTCATTTATTTGTTTACCATTATGGGGAGTGGCGGCAAAGAACACACACCATTAATTAAATAAATTGTTACCAAGTTGACGTAATTGAAATGTACACACAATTGGGCTCGGTTGTTTGATATTTATGAATGTTTTTATTTTGACATGAATAAAAATTTATAAAAATATCCTATTCCTAGTACAGCTCCGCGGAACATACTGTACTTTATATATATTCTCTCTCGATCCAATAGTCGCTTAATCCGGCAGTATATTTTTAATAATCCATGATTCAAACAATTAGCCATATCCAAAATTTAACGTAAAATTATCAATCTCACTTATTATTTTTAAAGTTTAAAAAAAAACAAATGTCTCAATTTAAACCTAACAGCTAATAAACAATTGATTTTCTTGGCCTAACCTCAAACCACTCATTGGCTTAGTGTTGTTTAATAACGCCATCTGCTGGAATAGCTTTAGTGTTATTGTATCATTAAGCAGTTAGTTGCACACAATAAAAAAAATGTATTATTATTTGCCAATAGATGTCAGGAAGAGTTGTTTAAGTTCATTATAAAGTTGATTTTGGAAAACAGGAATAAAACAACATTTTCTAAACATAAATCCTAACTAGATCAATTTATCGTCCCCGAAACCCCCTGTATACTAAATTTCATGAAAATCGTTGAAGCCGGTTCCGAAATTCAGATTATATATTTATATACAAGAATTTTTATTTTTATAGATATAAAATATAAATAATAAATAAAAGAAATATCAACAAACTTAACATACCTAACATTGCATCTGTCGGAAAGTCTGTTTCCTGCCCAGACAGAACTCATCTGATTACATGTTGTCAAAATATTATCATTTACCGGTCGGTCACTTTGTCAGCCTGCTAAAACTGTAAGCAAATTGGTTACCTATTTTTGCAGTGTTTAAACTTTAAGCCTATGTTCCAAAATGTATCTATATCCTATCGCTAATTAGGACAGACCGCGTTACCAATCAACACATATATTTTTTCTCTCTCTCTCTCTCTCTCTTCATTCTACATTCTCCCAAGTATCTCAACATCAACCTGTTAGAAGCGGCCTGCGCCCAGCTATTTCCTAATAACCTACCACTTGCAAATTACAACATTTCGGTTTAAAATCTCTACAAAACATTTTTCCAACAAATATCGAATGATAACGAAAATATTTATCCTCCTTTTGTTATGATTGGACATTTCAAGGATACTTAACGTTTCAGCTCCGGATGTAATCCAAACTTTGTTGGAAATTTCTAAGAGAGTTTTCTTGTTTGTTACGCATTTTGTATACTCGTACTTGCTCACAATTATTGTGGAGTTTTATGTGAGAATTCAAGATGTGAATTATGATATTTCATATTGTGATATTCAAATGGGTTTTGTGTTGTTAAGAAAATCTTTTCTTGGTATTTTATGAATTGTGAGTTGAATAACTTTCGTAAAGCAATTTATAAAGTACTCAATAACGTAGAGCGGTAAATAAAAATATGTGTTTTACCACCACGAGTTCGTTTTTCATACCGTTCATTCACTTTTATACTCACGATAGAAAAGGTCCAAGATAAACTGTATTCCTTTTCTCTATATCCATCCATCACCTGGTCAATCTTTTTTTCCTTTTCAAATGTTAGTTTAAGGTCGAACTGGCACTTAACTTATTATTTTCGTGCTATCGAACTCTACGTTTTTTTTTATTGCAATGAATGGCGAGACGCGTAAGCCGTTCGCCTGATGGTAAGCGATACGACCGCTCATAAACAGTAGCAACATTCCACTGCGCTCGCCATCCTGAGACATAAGATCTTAAGTCTCATTATGTCCAGTAGTTACTCTGGCTACAATGTCCTTCAAACCGAAACACAACAGTGCATTTACGCAGTGTTGTTTCACGGGAGAAATAGACATTGCGGTGGTACCTACCCAGATGGCCTCTCACATATGAGAGACCTACCACCAGTAGCGATATACACGATTTTGATTTGCTCGTATTTCATTTGAACTAAATCAGGCAGCTCATGTAGGCAGCAACCTGTTTGTGCTGTACCCCTAGAAATTCGAAGGCTCATGAGCGAAATGAGAAAAATTGTTTTAATCAAATTAAATATGCAAATTTAGTAATTTTTTATTGTTTTGTGTTGATATTAACTTTAGCGAAAAATGATGGAATTGATGATTTCCATTTGGCTCGAACGGGTTTGCTTGAATCGCCCACCGGTGGGCCGCGTGGCGTTCAACGTGTTAATCCTTATGCGGTCTATAACTAACATACCATTGAAATCTCTCTTTTATTCTCTCTCTCTTTTTAGCCACAGACGTCCACTATTGAAGCCATGTCTCCCCTATGGACAAAACAAAATAATCTCAATAACTTCACAATAATTAAATCTCTCTTTTTCCCAAAAAAATATGTATACAATAAAAATAAGACATAATGGCGGTACTTAAATGGTGGTAGGTCTTTCATATCTAAGGAGCTGCCTGGATGAACTGAAAATTCTATTTCTCCCGGCAAACGGCACTGTTTTGTTCCGGTTTGGATGATATTGTTACCAGAATACTGGACATACTTATAATTATACTTAACATCATGACGAGCGCAGTGGAATGTCAAGCTTTGCCTTATTATTAATGGCTTTGTTTTTTTTAAATTACTTACCATCAGGCAAATACCATGCTCGTCTAGCCATTCATAGCAAAAAAACAAAAATAATACCACTGGTATATGTTTTGTATATGTAGTTTGTATTAACGATGTTGAAAGATATTTTCCCTTGTAAGCGATACGTTTACCTGTAATCCATCTAGGCCTCATTATAGAACGGCTTCCAGTTACTCGGTGAGAGATTTACAAAATTACTACCGGCCGACTCGAGTGCAATTACCACGTTGCACCCCGGTAGAGGGTGATCGGAATTCCAGAGTAATCTTTCACCCTAAATAAATAGATTTAAATAACCTGTTATAGGCCAGCTTGGTGGACTATATGTCCTTACCCCTATCAATCGTACTCACGATTGTAGAGGAGGCCCGTGCCCTGTAGTGAGAAGTATATGGGCTGACAGAGATGTAAGATACGTAAAACGATCAAGTATTCCACGTGTGGAATCATCATTTCATGTGTCCCACAGCACTCATGGTTCACAAAGGCTGCTAGTGGTATAGATACAGGTTGATATTGGAATATGGTATTGATGACTTATATACCCCCACATGTTTCCCATCATCCCAGGTAAATTTGTAAAAAAAAAAGGTTCGCATTTTTTTAGCCATTCTAAATAAGTACGAGATTTTTTTACTATAGGCACAATACACTACTACAAAAATAAAGCTAATTTGAACATATAGTTTATTATAATAATTACCTAATATAAATAACATCAAATAATTTTATTAGATAGGCGGCGACGGTATCATATCGTGAGACAAGGAGTGAGTTTTTGTATGTACGCAAATATTATTAGAAAATTTATTATCATAAAGATACAGTCGAGTTTTAAATGTTCATAATAAAACAAGAAAATCGATTTCAATTTCTAATTTTACTACGAATGAAACTAGATGGCGTTAGCAGTATAAATTTATTCAAACATGTTTATCTTTCTTAACAATACTAATTGTGTTAGCTGTTAAAACTTAATTATTTTTCACCAAGTAGTTATGCGTTTAATCAAGAACAGCGTCGCTCTTTTGACAATAAAGTCTAGTCTAAATTTAATTAATAAAGTAAATGCTAATACCCATTTCCATGCAAACGCTTTTTGCTAAACGTAATATATATAAAACTATAGCTTGGTCCATTGTGATAGTTTTTAGGCGCAGTAGATAAAAGAGTTATCGAGAAAAAAGAGGTCACAGGTTCAAAACTAACTGCTTAAGTTTCGTATAATACACCAGTAGGTACCTACATATTAATTCGGTTGTTATTTAATAGTAAGACCGAATATTATTGTTTATTTTATTTATTTATTTAACTTTATATACAAATATGTACATAGGCGGACTTAATGCCAGAGGCATTCTCTACCAGTCTACCTTGAGATGGTGCTGAGATTACAGAGGTAGGGGTACATATGTTTATTTGATAATTGATGTTGGTTTATTTCTATATAAATACATAATATATAAACAAATATATGAATAAGTATATACTTACATACTATGTAAAACTATATGTTCAAATATAAATAATTACTATAATATATATACACATAAATAAATATATATCAATATATACGATGACACACTACTGTGATGATTCAGCCACTCTATCCAGCAACAAATCCCGAACTTCTTTTATATTATTATTCTTTTTTATTATTGTGTAATTCCTGACAACCATGTCACAAGATTTGTCTAAATTTCGAATTGGTATGGGGTCAGGATTATGTGTGAGAGAATATTGAGCATTTTTATAACTTTATGCGCGCAGTACTCAATGCTCTGAATTCATTTTATATACTGAGAACTCAATACATATTGAATTAAAATCAAAGTTGTTTAAAACCCCACAAGACTTACTTTACTGAAGTGGCTAATGTTTACTTGCAACTCTTTTTTACTTTTCTGATCTCTTCTGTTTTTTTTCTGATCTTAACTTTAAATACTCAACGAGCTTCAACGCTCGATGTCATTATAATGTGTGCCTCTGTTGACCCTGGCTTACAGGAATTTCAGTGGTGGGTATGATGGCGGGACAGTCTAGGTAGTACCACAGAATACTAAACTAACAGAAGTCAAGCTTCATACAAAGCGCGCGAAATCAACGCACACATAGACAGCGTTCACCGACATGATATTCGAAACCAGTCGAGACCACTGCGAGAGCGAGTTTCAACCTTTGCGCGAACGCCGAGCGTAGTGTGAGTGTGGCAACAAAAGTGAACTCTTCTGTTAGTATTCTGTGGTAGTACCTATACCAAGTTAGGCCACCGGAATCACTTAGCGATTATCGTATACTAATATATTTCCAAATACAGGGGAAGAAAGTGACAACTGCCAAGAAAGGAAAAAAGACTGCGAGCAAAGACCAGACTGACGAAAGTTCCAGTGGATCTAGTGGTAATTTTATTTTCAAATCTAATTTGACTAGTCCAGGAAACGAAGAAACAAGTCCCCTAATACTAAGTGATCACTGCCACCCATGAACAGCCTTATTTATTGCAGTTTAAATGCCTTTGATTGACACAACCTTGTCTCAGCAATAGTACTTGACTATTTTTTTTTTTTGCAATGTATGACGAGACGGGCCTGCAGTCGCCTGATAGTCAGCGATACGACCGCTTACGAAAAACCAAAACTAAACAACACCCGAATAACAAAGCAATGGTTGGCATTCCACTGTGCTCACCATCCTGAGACGTAAGATATGTACACAACAGTGAATTTACGCTGCTGCTTGGCGGGAGAAATAGACATTGCGGTGATACCTACCCAGACGGCCTCACACATACGAGAGACCTACCACCAAGATGTCATTGGAGCCAGCATTGTTCCTTAGTCATACTTTTTATAGCTTGATACGGTCATACCTTATAGACAGACCCCCTTAAATTTAAAGTATCTGCAAAGCACCGAGAGATATTAAGAGAGATATTAAACTTATACAAATGGATTAACGTAAATAATTTATTTCCTTGAATAGCATTTTACTTATAATAGTAATAAACAATAAATAAGATGACTGTCAAAAAACTAAAAGCTAATCAATTATTTTGTAAACATATATTAATTACTATGTACTGACTTGTCATAATAGGTATTTAATTACTTACATGATCAATAAACCAATGTCATAATATATTCTTTTCAATTTCATATGTTCTTTTCAACGATACCCTTGCACTGAAGTAATTATAAAAGTGTACCTCCCTGTAATTATATTACAAAGAAACAAAACAATTCCCGATGCTCCTGCTCAGCGCAAATTAAAACCAGTAATGAAAAAACACCGGCAAAGAAATCTATGCGATAATTATTCGAGTTTCTCCCCTTTATTAGAGCTGTGAATAGAAATTGTTCTGCGTTGAATACTCCAAGTTACCTTAGAAACTAATTAACTTTCCTGCAAGTTGGTTCGTTTGTGCTCTAGTCAGGTGAACATACTCGGTGCGAACATTCTCCCCTTATTTGTTGTGTCAAACTTTACATCTTTATTCGTGCACGTAAAATTTCAGTGTAATATACATTTTACATTGTCTCCATACGTGTTGTTGTAGATATTACTAAATTATTTCTTATTTTTCGGTCAGATAAATCCTCCAGAAAAATGTAGTTTTATTTGAAACCAAATATTTCAACTTCCGATGTTTATATTTTTTCAACATCCCATTTTGTCTTCAGGAATATATTTTTTCATACAAAAGTATTTTAGAAACTTTCATATTATACCACATTTCTCGCTAATTAGATGTGAGAAACAATAAAATTTCTAACGGTCCCATATTTTATAACAACGTAAATAAATACTTGTACATCAGGATCTGAGATGTATACTGCGATTAAGTTTTTTAAACAACTTGTAGGGTACACAAGAACTTTTGTCTCTAAAGAATTTCACCTTAGGAATACCCGTTCACTAGCTGCCTTGTATTGTTGTCCCTTTCGAACGCCTTTTGAATTTAGTTTGAGCGAAGACAAAACATGTTATAATAACATAGGTTTTATAACCGTCTATGAATAAGGCTGTAAGAATAAAACAGTAACCACTTTTAATAGTCAGCGCTGATGAAGCGGACGCAGACGATGCTGGTCAGATCGGCCAGAGCGTGGGCACGGCGGCTATCACAGTAGACCGGGACGAATACCTGCAAGCCCATAGAGATCTCACTTTCGATAGGAACCAACTGCAAATAAAGAACAACATTCTGCATCGAAGACTTGCTGAGTATTACAAGTAAGTTGTAGGAAACATTTTCAACCATATCTGAATTGTAGTGGTGGTAGACTGTTGGTAGTGGAGCAGACGCAGCTGCCACATGTTCATAGGTGGTTCGCGGGTTAAAATCCCAGGGCACACCCCTGAATTTTCGGAGCTGTGTATATTGATAGTCAATCACCGCGTATTATGACAAAAAACATCTTGAGGAAACCTGTATAACGTAGTGATTTATAAACCCGCATTAGACCAGCGTAGTGGATTATAGGGCCTAATCCTTCTCAATCGTACTCTCGATTGTAGAGGAAGTCGTTCCCTGCAGTGGGTCATATCAAGTATATGGGCTGATACAAATTAGCGTGTGCGACATAATTGTATTGCTACCAAGAGTCATACAGTAAATATTAATTAATCTAATTGTATTAATGAAGTCATAATACATATGAATAAAAAATGCAATCAGTATATTGTTGAAAGATTGTTTCAATGTGTTCCGAGTGGTGCTCATTTCGACAGAGGTAATTACTAAACAAATTTATATAATATTATATAACAAGTTTAATATTCGACACAATGTTTTGTTTAAGTGGAGCTAAATTTTTGTTTCATAATACCTCTTTAAATTCTACGTGAATTCGATTTTGAAAATATACACAGACTAGCTTTACAGATCATTTAGTATTCACTATTCTGTTTCTGTATCAGCCCATATACGTCCCACTGCAGGGCACGGGCCTCCTCTACAACCGACAGTACGATTGAGAGTGGTTAGGCCATATAGTCCACCACGCTGGCCTAGTGCGGATTCACTATATTAACGCATAAAAGTATGTACATTCCGCCTGTACCAATATTAAAAATAAATACCCACAAAAAAGATTGACATAAAACCACACGTAAACAATATAACACGAGGCATACCGCATAAAAAATTCAGCTAAAACATAAAATCAGTGTTTATTTTATCTGCAGCGGTCGCAAGTTTGGCTCTGGTCACTGCCGGTTCGGTGAAAGAAAACACACTGGACGTTCTAGTATGAAAGAATAACATGTTGTATAATGCTTGGCAGAAAATTTTGTTTTGGCACACTTTTTCATTAATAGACTATGGGACATCAGTCTGTGCTAATTTTACATGATCCGTTTTGAGTTTTGAGTGCTTGTAATTTGTCTGGTGTTTTCAAGAATTTCAAAGTTCAAGTTGATTATGATGTCTAGGTTTTGTCATACGTGAATCTGTATCAAGGTGAGAAAATCAGAATATACTAAACAATTTATGTCTATAAAATATTATAGTTTTGCATACTATGTAACTACATAATACTGGCCAACTGGCCAAGTATAGGTGCTGCACATAATATTTCTCTTGTATTTGCAAAATAAATATATCTTTATTATCATCTTTAATGTAACGGATTCTTTTCTCTTAATATAAATCTATCGACAATTAGCATGCGTTTTAAAAATAATCTGACAGTGTTGTCAGGCTTTAACATAGGGTTGACTAAGTTTGTGAAAATAGTACCTATGCGATTTTCGGCTAACATGACGCAGAGATATAAATAAAAATAAGTAACAATTAAAATCCATGGGAGTCAATTTTCTTATAAGCTAATATTATGATTTGATTTACATAGGAAACGTAAACTTGAACACGTGTTGAAGCCACTTGAAGGAGCTTCTGATTTAGAAGAAAAATATCAGCTGAAGTTGTTCGCTTACGAAGAACTCAAGGAAAAGGAAGAGAGAGAGGTTAATGAAGTAAGTGTAATTAATATCGAACATGCATTTTCATTTCGGGTCCTATGAAATGATCTTTTGTTTAATTTTGTTCAATTATTGTTTCTCGTATTAGTAAAAAAACATAAATTTCGATGGACATGTGATCCAATCGATCTGTTACCTAACAATTGTAAAAAAGTTGCGGACAGCAGTATACTTTCAAAGCCTGTAGAAATATTTGGTATATCTGCAAATTATGAAAGTAATATTTCTAAAATCTTTTCATACATAATAGTTTTAATAGTTTAGTGATTGACCAAAAGACACATCATTAATTGCTTTTGGTTGGTGTTTATTGGATAATCTTCAATTCCAGATTCGAACGAAGGTACAAGGAGTGGAAGCGCAGTACACGGAAAGATTGGAAGACGCTGAGAAGAAATTCGATGAGTTGCAAAACCATGAGAAGAACACAGGCACAGGACTTATATACTCGAAGAAAGGAAAGCCAATAGCTGACAAGGTATTTTTTTTAATTATTTGTTTATGAGCTAAGGTCTCATGGAATGATAACTAAATACCGCTGCCCAAGAACATCTACGACTCTAACGATTAATGATCGATCATAATTTCGTTGCCGGTTTTTCAAAACAAGAGGGACTAGAGAAGGGTAAAGAGGGAAAGAGGAAAAGGGTATTGGGTTTCCAACGAACACATACTATTTAAAAAAGGAAAGTTTTGTATACACTAAAAAGCCTTGAGATAGCCTTAGGATAATTTAAAACTCATACCTTTTTTGCCAGAAGGGGTGACGTGCTGGTAAATACATCCATGTACATTAATGTGTCGCCTTGTTCGTTCCCTCCAGCGATGTCATATGGGGCGCGCTTATCGCCATATCGGGCACAAATTTCTCATTCCCGACTAATAATGAATTGAAAAATTCACTATCACTTCGCCCGACTCCGGATTTAAACCGGAGACCTCAGCTCTTTAATCATACTGTAGTTTAACTACGCCACTGAGGCAGTCGATATTTTTCAATTAACGAAAAGAATATTTCAGTAAACTGCAGGTCAGAGGGATTTAAATTTAATTATCTGTTAAATATTTGCTTGCAAATTGGTCTGATATAATGAATTAATGAGAATTTACCCGAAACAGCAAGCATTATGAATCAAATGTACATTAATAGTTGGCAGTGAACGTGCAAATTGTTATTATTAATTCATTCGCTGAAAATGAGTTTGCGGTTAACAATGTTATTTCGTTTTGTGTTAAAATAATTTTACATTTTGAAATAAAACTATTATTTACGGATTTTATCGCGAATTTAGTTTAATTTAAATCGATAAAATCCGTAAATAATAGTTTTATTTCAATGTGTAGCATTCGCGTAAATCTAAGAAACCAATTTTACATTTCGCAATGTTGGGCGTAAAATACTCTTATCGTCATAGGTAGCAACTATACTAAATGAAGTTAACGAATTTGCATTTAAGGATAAGAGATAAAATTCATTGAAGTTGAAATTACTATTTTAGCATCAAGTGCAATATTGTCTTACCCAGGATGGTATATAAGAAATAACATAAAGTTCGTTTTTGTATGTGTTAGTCAAAAAGGTACTCATAAAATTGAAGAGTTTTAAACTCAACTCAACAATGATTTCGCGCCAACCTTTCTAGATGTCTTGTGTGGAACTTGTAGCGAGAATTGTCATAAAGTTTACGCTTAAGCCATAGTGGTTGGAAGAACTCGAAAGAAGCGTTCAAGCGAAACATTATTATGCTAAAACTTTGTTCTAAAAGACTGCGCAAGTGGTGTTACATGCTTTTTAAATATAAATTAAGTTTGAACTTAATTTTAACTGTTGCACGAGTTGTAGTTTTGAGGAAAATCTTGCTTATGGTAAAATAAGTTAGGTTAGGTTACCCAACCGTTGCTTTCTCGCTACTATAATATTATTAGTTGTGGTTCCAACGAACCACAGGAATAATAGATTTTATCAAAATTCAATATAACATTAATTCTGTATCTGGTCAATAAAATAATTAAAGAAGGTAATAATATTTTTATGAGTAAAGTCTGTACTGAACGAATTCTTTGTTAATGACAAAATATAAGAATGTTGTTCTCAAACTGTAATACCACAGATATAAATGTTATTAAACGCTTAACCCTTCATACAATGTATAAAATATATAGATTATAAAATGCACGATAAGTACGCTGGTATACTTAACCCGCACATAATAGCCTCGCTCTGTTTGATCGCCACAACGACGCCGGGTTAAACTAAAGACCCACTGGCATGATTAAATGAAAAACGAAAAAAGGTTGAACATAATACGAATATGAACAAAGATACCTCAGTGCGCGGTACACCCCCGGTGTAACTGTGTGTCTAACTTACCGAGGTCTTATTAAAAGTTGGCCAGAATAATGTTGAAAGTACGTAATTGGCTCGCTCTTAGAAGAGGTCAATGCGAACTGTGACGTTGTGATGCTTTTTGTTTTTAGTGGGACAGATAATTCTGGAATGGAACTTAATGCTTTGTGCATTCCGCGGCGTATTTCTATCCCTGGCCATCGAGTATTGCCAGTGACAGTTTTTGAAGATAGATGCGAAATCTTTTTATTTACATTTTCTGTTAATTCGCAGTGCCGTTTCCATTTTCAAGACTTTTTTTTTTTGTTTCATTGTCGTCTTTACGTACCCATCTTTGAAATTAAATCCTACAACTTTTTCCAACAGCATAAATACAATTCATTTATAATATATTCATTTTTATAAAAACAAACTCAACCCCATTGTTCCAAAAACATTTGTTCTTACTCCTCATCACAGTTAGTTCACGTCTCAATTTCCAAGTCAGATCAATCTAATAAAGGCCTGATTTTCTGATGGCGCATAGATTCCTTGCACCAGTCAGCTCTACGTATGCATAATTCACTTATAAAGTCGACTTTCAATACAACATATTTCAACCATATTCAACTAACTCTGCATACTATTTTAACTATATTCAAGCAGTACGCAATCTGCTTTGATCTTCCAAAAATCTTTGTTCCTTTTACTAAACAGCACATCCCAATTCCCAATTTCTATTCATATTCCAACAAAGCCTTGATTTCAGACCGTGCAGAGATTCCTCACGCTACAGCGTCGGAAATGCGAGCAGGCATCTGCATTGTGCCTGCGATACATTCGAGTGAGGAACGCTGTCACTGAGCTCGACGCGATAGTCAGGAAACTGGAGATGCTGGCACCTGGACTGTACGTGGCGCATTATGAGCAGCTGCACATCGACAATCAAAATTTTATGACGAAAATTGAAGGTGGGTGAAGGTGTCTCAATTCTGTAGAGTAATATGCCACCTATTATAATGTGTTTTGTTTAATTGACTACTGGTAGGTCTCTCATATGTGTGAGTCCGCCTAGGTTGGTACCACTGCAATGTCTATTCCCCCGACAAACAGCAGTGTAAATGCACTGTTGTGTTCCGGTTTGAAGGGTATTGTAGCCAGAGTAACTATTAGAAATAATGAGAGTTAACTTCCTATGGCGAGCGCAGTGGACTGCCAAGCATTGCGTTTTTGTTCATGGTGTTATTTGTATTTTCTACTGTTCATGGGCGGTCGTAGCGCTATCTGGCAAATGGCATGCTCAATCTGCCATTCATTTCATAAAAAATAATAATAGGGTGGTGGTTGAGTTCCTATCCCCGTAGATAAATAATAATATGACGTAAACAAGTCATAGGGACGTGTGCGATTAAAGGGTTAGAAAAAAAATCTTTTTTGTAAGAATATTATTTCGTTGCTTTTACAAAGACCATTTGTTTAATACCTAGTATACACGTATTTTCAAATTAATATTATTTTATTTATTTATATTACATGGTTTATTGCATACCAAAATTAAAGACGCTTTCAAAACACCTAAAAAACTAAAGGGATGGTTACATTAGGCGGCCTTATCACACAGCTTCAAATTTCGTATATGGGTTCTGTAACACTCAAACTCGTAGAAAACAAAATATACATTTACCTTCAAGATTACAGGAGGGAGGAAGGAGGAAGGAGAATGTGAGGGTCATTCTCCTTCCCTTATATCCCCTATACAGGGTGAGTTTTTCAAGTGGGCGTGGATGGCCAAATCCGAAACTATGAGGAATAACGAAAAATGCTCCAAGGACTTACGAGCCCGATTTTGATGAAAAATAAAACTGCATACTTAGATTTTTGATAAATCAATATGGCTAGCTAGGAATCAAAACCAATTATTTAAAAAAAAACACACACGCTGTATTATTACACCATTCGATAATGTTGCTAATAGGGTCAAACTCTGGGAAGTAATTACACACGTCAAATTAAAGGCAAGAAGTTTCTTAGCACCTGACCTCCCTGCGTTGATAGAGGAATTTTAGAATTTGTCGTATTTTGTTGAATAATTTATAAAACATTTCATTCTATGATTTCGATATGGTTTTTATTAATCATGACAGATTTGGTCTTATGAAATACGAAAATCTATAAAATTCCTCTACCAATGTAGGGCGACCAGGTGTTAATAAAACTGCAGTAAAATTTGAATTTCGCTTAAAGTGACATCTTTCCTTTTATTTGACGTATGTCATTACTTCCCAGAATTTGATCCCTATTAACAATATTATCGAATGGTATAGTACGTGTTTTTTTTTTTTTTTCAACATCAATGGGTTCGATTGTTAGCTAGGCATATTGATTTATTAAAAATCTAAGTATACAGTTTTAGTTTTCATCAAAATCGGGCTCATAAGTCCTTTCAGCATTTTTCGCTAATCCTCATAGTTTCGGATTTGGCCAACCCAACGCCCACTTGAAAAACTCACTATGTAAATAAGACCAACTTTTGTACCTTTTTAATCTCTTTGTTTTGTTATATTAAATTAGTATACAATGCAGATTAATAAATAAATAAATCCAATAATTCTGGTTTCCCATACAACTGCTCGGCCCCTGCGTTACAACATGTCAGATGTCAAGTGGCGATACGATGATATATCAGTTTCCGTACATAAATCACAATTTGATTGGTATTGGCATCGGGATCAATCAGAGTCGACACTGTCTCGTATAAAAATTGGTCGCATGTTTCAAATTGTACTTCAAAAGCCATACGACATGAAATATTGCTGTGAAATAAAAAATAAAAAACAAGCAACCTGGTCTGGCTTCTCGCGATTGGAACTTTAATATGCTGGGTGAGGGCAAGCTTTGGAAATTTGATTATTTCATTTAATTGAAAAGTTGATAATGTAATAAGAACAGTTTCATTATGTTTATTATTGGTCATGGATATCAATGGTGATTTTCCTATCAATTCAAATGATAAAACAAGAAGGTCTCACTTACCCATAAACAGGAGCAATAGCACTTTGAAATTACGAGCACTGCATGACTCGACACTTAAATTTAATTTGCAACAAAATCGTAATCGAAGTTCAAAATTCCTAATTACTTTGACAAGGGTACACCAAGTTGCCTTAACTGTAGCTGTGATTTAGTAATAGACATTAAGTTTAGTGAGTTTGTGCTTAGTTTCAATGAATTCATGAAAACAGTTGGAGCGCGCGTCACAGCTAATCTCCCGCCCGCATGTGGCACAAAGCGGGCTCTGCCTACGAAACTTATCAATGAATAAAGGTCGTAGTTTTCAGATTTTCAACTGACGTTCGGCAGTTTCAAAGCTTAAATCCTGAAAATGATCGTTAGAATTGCCGGTGATCGTTTTGTTGCGAGAGGACGAAATGTAAACGGAAGATTTCGCGAATTCGAATCAAATTACGTCTTTGATGTTTTAAAGTTAATTAAGATGCTATCATTAGCTTATGCCTGCCCATATAGAATTTATTCGTGATCTACACCAAGAGTGACGATGATTAAGAAAAAGTAAAAGTCGACAATTAATCTGTATGAATGCTCTAAGGAATTGTAAAATTTAATCCCCTGCTCTCCATTCCTAAGCCGAATCACGCGTGTTGGCTTGCGAAGCAATCGCTTGATGGTCCAAGCCATCTCGGCACGAACCGAAAAGTTTGCAAATTCTTTTGTGTGCCACACTGTCAAGTGGTGGAATTGATCTCCTTCTAATAGTCCTTCCACTGTAGAGTGAAGTAGCATCTTAGCAGGCCGGCATAATTGTATCGAATGGCATAGGACTGTCTGATACCATTCAATACTCTGCCTGGATGGTATTTTCGCTTACCATCAGATACAGTGTAGTCATTATGCCGTGCCAGCGTAAAAAAAATAATAATAATAATCGGCACGGTAGATAATTGCAGAAGCCTGTATTGGAGCCTGTATTGGAGCTGCTAACAGATAATGAAGGCAGCTTAATCTTAAAACAAGCTACAAATTCTAGTATGTATTCTTACATTATCCTAATGTTTCAATCCTTTCGCAGAGCGTGAAGATGAACTCATTAAAAATCGTACGAAGTGCACAGAGCATAACCAGATCCTGGCCCACATCAGAGAAAAGATGCATCATACCGATGAAGTGATAGACTTCACTGAATGTGACCTTGGTGACGCGGAAATTGAATTCTTACGAGCTAGAGAAGATTTGGGACAGGTTAAAGTAAGTTAAAATTATTATTGTATAATTTGTTTGCTGGCGCGACGACCTCGACCAATTTAACAGCACTTGGGTGTTATCAGCAACTCATAGGGATAAGTGGAAGGAGTTGAGGGAGACCTTTGCCCAGCAGTGGGACAGAAAAGGGTATAAAAAAAAAAAGACGGGTTGCACTCCGGGAGTGCCGGCAGAAGTGAAAACTTGATTATTAACGTTGAGCATGTTTGATATTTTGGAATGGTTAGGGAATAATTTTGCACCAATTGCTTTATCAGTATAAAAGTACTATCATTTATGTGGTAGAATACAATATTCATTTATTGCGCTATCGTACACAAACATGACAATTTATATTACATTAAAAATTTAACACTTTAAAACTATTACAATTATTTTACATTAAAAAGTTTATCTCTCCGAAAAATCAACTTTCATCCATAATTTCAACGACTTTTTCACCATCATCATTTCCAGAACTATCATCGCCAATCTCTAAAACTGATACGATAAGTTTATGGTAGCTGAAGTAAGAAACGAACAGTTTTGATTCGAACCTATTTAAATGTCTAATAAAGATCTAATAAAGTCAATAGTAGTTTTGTATTTCGTTGTGCTAAGATTGCGATCATTCGACATAGTTAAACCAAATTCATTATTTAAAAATTCAATTAATAGTTGATTTTTATCGTCTGCGAAGTTTATGTTGAAATCTCGACTCAAAATCATTGGCAATTCATCAAAGCTTTATAAACTGACAGCTAACTGACAGCTGTCTACTCTCCATCCGTCTTACGCTTTTTCGATCAGGTCACGTGTCCTGACGCGAGTTTAAGATTTTATACCCATTACAGAAAAAGTGCTCAACGCCGCTAAAGAAGTTTTCACTTCAAAAATACCGGGGGAAGACCGTGGGTACAGATTGCAAATTACATATAATTTTAGACTGCTGCCCCAGCCTGATCCCATAGTAAAAATAAGAAAAATCGTATTTTGCCTGCTCTCGATTGTCGAGCTCGTCAAGACGATTCCTCTGACTCCAAACACGGGGGGTTTACTTTAAGAAATTACGGAGTTATGCCTGGACAAAGATTTTAGGGGAGAGGGAATTTGGGGATTTGGTTGGGGCCAATCTGTAGAGCTCACCGAGCCGGTTCCAACGATACCAAACTCGGTGGGTCTACGATCTATATTGGCCGAGATAGGATTGGGGGGGGGATGAGGTAAATTTTCGGGGTGGGGGTAAGGGAGGCGGGGGGTGGTTAGGAAGGTTTCGTGGGGAGGCTAACTTAAATTAAGTTTTTGGAGGTAAAATATTTTTTTTTGGGGGGGTAATTTTTTGCATAATTTGGGATTTCTGGCGGGGTCAATTTGTAGCCCTCACCAAGACGGTTCCGAGGATACCAAACTCGGTGGGTCTACGATCTATATTGGCCGAGATAGGATTGGGGGGGGTGAGGTAAATTTTCGGGGTGGGGGTAAGGGAGGGGGGGGGGAGGAAGGTTTCGTGGGGAGGCTAACTTAAATTAATTTTTTGGAGGTAAAATATTTTTTTTTGGGGGGGTAATTTTTTGCGTAATTTGGGATTTCTGGCGGGGTCAATTTGTAGCCCTCACCAAGACGGTTCCGAGGATACCAAACTCGGTGGGTCTACGACCTATGTTGGCCGAGATAGGATTGGGGGGGGTGAGGTAAATTTTCGGGGTGGGGGTAGGGGAGGGGGGGGTGTAGGTTTCGTGGGGAGGCTAATAGGCACTATTTCGGAATAAGGGTGGGGGAAGGCAGGGGGGGGGCTATGGGACAATTTTGGAAAAAGTGGGTGAAACTGAAAAAAAAACGAAACAGTAGGCCCAGGCATACATTTTCGCCGCGCTGTAGAGAGGGGATAGCTGTCTACTCTCCATCCGTCCTACTAAGATGACGTCATTGCCGTCCTACGCTTTTTCGATCAGGTCACGTGTCCTGACGCGAGTTTAAGATTTTATACCCATTACAGAAAAGTGCTCAACGCCGCTAAAGAAGTTTTCACTTCAAAAATTGTTTTGATGATTTTGTATTTGTAATTTGTCTACCAGATCGATTTTTCGACCGTTAATCGAATTTACCGTGGACAAATTATACTGCCTGATAAATAATATTGGTGGGACAGTAAAAATAATAAATATACACGCTCTATTATGACCTGCATTGTTTCAAGCACGCTTCAGTGTGAAAATGCCAGTTTGGTAGTTTTTTGTTGGCACATAAATTCAGAGTATGTGCACGAATAAATTAAAAATTTCCGCTTCAACAAAGGCATATATACACAAAAGCCAATGTTGACTCTTATTTATAACACAAATGTTAGTTTTTCATCGGATGTCAAGCGAAAAAATCATATAACAATGGATGTTATTTATGAATTGAAAGAGCCAATAATTGATCAAACGTTTGTTTTGCTTTTCATTAGCAATTCGTGTTGCAAATATTAAATTTGCTATTGGTCGCTATTGTGTTGTAGATTTCTAGTTGTAGTATGATTTTTGTTTATATTTATTATAAAGAAAGAGTGCATAGTGTTATACCATTAAAACTTTTTCTACTTGTTTCATTAATTATCCGAACCCAACGTGGGTGTGTATTTTTTATTATAGAATTACATTGCTTAAAATAGCATCATCATTCTTTCAAATACTATTCCAGTCTTGAAACATCCATTTCCTAATCCCAAAATAACATTTACGAATAAACTGAACTCAAAACTTACAATTCCCACCCAGTTTCTACAGTAAACCTACTAACCCTAACTGAATACATCCAATCATTTATTAAAACGGTCTTATGGTTTTGGCTCATAACAGTAATTCTTGCAGAGTCGCCGCGACAAACTTAGATGGACTTTAGAAGCTGAGAGGCTCAAAGCCGGCTTACTCACGAGAAGAGATCTTCTGCGAGACTTTCAAGATGCCATGGATGAGGTGAATCATTGCAGTTGTTTAAGTGCAGTTCTCAAAGAATTTACCCATTTTACAGAGTAAAGGAGTGCTTGGACGAACTAAATATCGATACTGAGCCTCTTAAATCAATTGGTTTAAGGATGCCCTTTAAATTACATATCGATAGTATGAAAGAATATATTAAGAATACGAGTCCTAAATTATTTTGATATGCCTGAATTGGAAATCATTACAAATTCGATGATTTAATAAATGCAAGCAGTTTTTTGAGTTTACTTTCTTCGCTAAAATTGCTATAAAAGATCTGATAATACTGCGACTTATTGTCAGATTATCTTACAAGAATTTCAGCATTAGAATTGTTTTAATGTGAAGACATAAATCACAATAGGTCGTCGAAAACTAAATGATTTCGCTTCAGAAATATTTGGAGGAGGTTCATAGACTACATATTATTAAGCAAAGTAGGTAGATATCCTTGTACTGCCAATGATGATGACAATAAAGATAAATGTATTCCTTTCAAGGTAGTGAAACTAAGAGAGAAGAAGTTAAGCCTGGAGGCACAGATAGTGAAAACAACGCGGGAACTAAGGGAAGCGCGAAGGCAGATGCAAATCCAGCGCAACCCGAACCAAGATTCTAATGAAATTCCGTAACATTTATTTTACTTAGTTATTGAAGTAGGTAATATAAAAGATAACGGTAACAAGATTTGAGAAGGGTTAGTTAAAATCTACTTTGACGAAAATGTCCATAGTATAGTCGAATTTTGTTGACTAATTTTACCGATTTTTGTAACAGATGATAGCATTTTCCCTACTTTTACATGTGCTAATAATATGCTTGTAAATAGCTATTCGATCACAAAATTGCTGTTTGTAGTACTTTTATGTGAGTTGGAAAATATCAAGGTTGTATTCAAAATGATATGTGTTCGATCAATCTTCATTGTTTTCACGTTTCGCATCTTGTTGTTTGATGAGTACTGCCGCATGATAATATATGTTAAAAACTATTTAATTTTATTTTATATACCTTTATGACATTGTTGATTATCTTATTTTAAATTATTGATATTAAAATTGTATTACTTAAAGAAAAGACCAATAAATTATTAATTGTTGTTTTCTAATTATTTTGTCTTTTAATCTTAATGCTACTGCTTAACCATCCGTACTATATTGAAGTGACCATTTAACCAACTTTTAACTAGAAACTGCGGGTTACAATTATCAGTTAGACTTACATTCTATCTCTTGTTGAAGTTCGTCCTTATGGCTGATATTTATGTGATTATTTGTAGTATAAGTATTACGAGTGCAGAAAAACCATGTTAAATTCCATATCCATATGCTTATTATACTAGGCCATTTAAAACGAAAATAGACTAAATTGTAAAATAAGGTGCAATTTACCACATATATTTCATCAAATCATAACATGAAATCTTAGAATGTCGATTTTATAATATCTTGGCACTTAAAAACAATAAATGGACACACAAAATCGTTTAGAACGTTTTATTATTATGTCATTCATATACAGTTGGGAATCACTGACATTAATATCCAGATATCGATAACATGTGTTGTACGCTCGAGTTCTTACGACACGCTCGTCCCACTTACTGCTAAACTGGAACTATCGACATTTTGTCGCAACCCGAGACCTATGGGAGATTTGATAATGACGATTGCGAAATGTGAGATACGAGATACGTCACATTCCTCGTGGCTTACTTTAGCGGAATGTTACAAATATAACATAATGCTGTTTTCCTTAAATTAAAAGCCGATTTTTCAAGTGTCAGTAATTGGGATAATAGTTTTGTTGTAAACTTTTAAAGAGAATGTGTCAAATTCTAAATCTATTTGGGAAAATAAGGTGTCTGATAATTTGAAAATCGGCCCTAAATGTATTATGAATAACATTGATCTTATTTACAATATAAAAGTTAATTACACGATATACATATAACATATTAGTATAAAAAATTCGAAAGTAAATTACAAATATTGGAATTATGCTAAACAGACTTCAGATATTAAAATCTAATTTCTATTTTGGAATGAACAAATTTTTATGAACACATTTGGTCCCTGTGAGTATAAATATAAGTAATTAACTTAAAGCACGGAACAATGCCAATTTTGTGGAGACCACAGCAAACATAAACTTAAATAGGCATGAATTAAATTGCACACCATTTGTATCCAATTTTAAATTGATAACAGAAATTTTATTTCACTTCGAGCATGCAAGTTATAATAATTTGTTTGACAATTAAACCTAAATATTTAAAATATGCTTATAATATTTATAAGACTTGGTCTTTTCTCGATACAATTCATCACATTTCAAATACAACATTAAACTAGTCTTTAGACATCTTCACGGAAAAACAGAAAATAAAACAAATGCTAGGCCCTCAGAAGGTTTTCGTAATTTGAAGACAATTTTCTATCAACTGTTGATTGACTATCGTCATGCAACTTTCGGACTGTTGTCTGATTGGCACTGGACTGAGTCCAGCTATCAATGATTTACCGTATAAAAGTAATTGACTGTCGTTGATAATTCTTGTTCAGTCAATATTCTAATTCTGGGGCCATCGAACTGGTAGAAATTACACTCACTGGCACTAAAACATAATAAGGCACTTGTACTCTTTCAATTCCATGACTAGTTGCATTGGTACGGAGACTGATATAATCATCCGGCTTTTTGTTGTGTGAGTCGGAGTTCTTCGGCTTCGGCGGGAATAACTGGTTCATCTCGTGTGAGGGAGCCGTGATTCCAGCCTTCAGGATAGCCGTATTGTCGCACGTCATCCCACCATTGCTGCTTGCCGTCCGCCCAGATGCAATAGACCACGTTGGTGCCCACCAAGACAGCGAAGCATACCCAAAATGCCACTCGCCATTGAGCCAGCGTTGACTGAAACAAAAATTGGGATTTAATAAAATTGCCAATAATTCGTGTTTTGGTTACAAGTAATCAATGTTCGATTCTGACGATAATTCACGTTTGGATGTTAGTAATGAAATGATATAAAACCTTGATAGATAACATTGAAAACTTGGATTTTGCAAATCTTATGACCTGTGGACAACATTGGGCTGAGGAATAATTTAAAGTATCTTATCTGTGAAATGTTAAATTTGTAAGCAAACAGTTCCTTCTTGTACAATGTCTCTGAAGATTTTATAAATAGATAAATTGCATCAAGATTGCTAGCTTCAAAACAAATTCACCAGGTCGGTGAGAAAAACATTGAGGGACGCCTTTATTTAAGAATAAATCTTTGTGTCTTAACATAATCTTTTTTTTTTTTTTCATTATGTTCATTATTCAAATAAGTTGAAAATACATTTTTTGGCTCAAGTCGAGTTACAAACCACTTAACATACCCTTGAACCAGTTGCATTCAAAATGAAATGTAGTGCCAAGAATTGTCGTTGCCAAATCATCCTATTAAATTGCAGTGAAAAGGCTTGCTATTCAAAGAACTCAATAAATAAATCAAAAGCTCTGCATCAGTAATATTAATAGTGGAAAAGCAATCAACTTGGACTCCCGGGTACAAACCATTGCATGAAAGTAGGTATATTTAGGTAGGTACATTATGATAACTTAACAAATTATATTCTGTTTTTAATCGGAATCATGATCGAAATATTAAACATAACTTGATTTGAGAAGTATTAATGCACGTATTTTTTAAATTCTGCTTTTTGCCAAACGTATTCAGACAAAAAAATGACATCCGTAAGGGATATATATATTTTTCACAAAATTATTTCAGTCGAAAAAATAACACGAATTTCTTCATGCACCATTTGTACCAACAAACATTGTACCTATGGTAACCTTTGTTTACCTCTAAATTCATCAGAACTTGCGAAGGTGAATCGCCTTTGATCGGCAAAGTTTGGGATGAATGAAAACAATACGTCTTAATTTAGAAGCGGGCGACCTTTGTTAGAAAAACACTGGTAGATTGAAAGTAACTTAGCCGTGTAACATCTCATTAATAATAATTAACGCTATCTAAAATAGATGTATATGCACTGAACGTCACAACTTTGCCCCGAAATAGAAGACTGTGATGCTTGATTATTTTAGTTTATTTCGCTCCAATTTTATTGGGATCCAACCTAACCTCTCTTAGGGTACTTCTCATATTTATAGTTTTAACTACATACAAATACGCCCACCTACGTACAATCACTGGTGGTAGGTCTCTCATATGTAAGAGGCAGCCTGTATAGGTACCACCGCAATGTCTATTTACCCGTCATACAGCAGTGTAAGTGCACTGTTGTGTTTAGGTTTGAAGGATATTGTAGCCAGAGTAACTACTGGATATATTGAGACTTCAAATCTTATGTCTCAAGATGGCAGGCGCGGTGGAGGTGCAAGCAATGCTTTGTAATTTAAGGTGATGTTTGGTTTTGCTACAGTCGTATCTCTTACCAATGACTTTAGACGAACAGCATATTCACCTCGCCATTCACGACAATATTAAAATTTAAAAAAAAAATCACCCACGGTCGTAGGCACGCACTCATCGATACCCATACATATAACAAACAAGCATGTATGCTATCCAGGCGCAAGCAGATAATTCCTCACTCTGTTCCATTCTAACATACCTTCGTTCCATGTAATTTTATCAACCTCATCAATTCTAGGACCCTACTATATTCAACGAAACGAAGTTCGAAACTTCGGACAAACGAAGTTTTTTATACGATACGAATGTATATATATAACGTACACCGTAACTATAAGTCTATGGTTACGACCATAAATCAATAACGACCATAAGTTTTATGTAGGTACATTCGTATCGTATATAAACTTTGATCATCCGAAGTTTCGAACTTCGTTTCGTTGAATATAGTAGGGTCCTTCGTTCGTTCGTTCGTTCGTTCGATGAATATAGTAGGGCCCCTAGTCAGTTCACAGTACTTTTGAGCTTATAAGTTTATCTTCGAAGATTACTTACATCGGGTGTCAACAAGCCGATCAAGTATGGCGTGACGATTCCGGCGAAGGTTGATGTCGTGTTCACAAGCGAGGTCAACGAACCAGCGTAATTAGGCGAGAGGTCCAAAGCGTTCACCTGGAAAATTACAAATCTTATGTTATTATGCTAGGAAATTATTATCTATATTAAGATTATAATTTTTAAGAACAGAAAATGTCTAATAGCGCCATGATTACATTTTCGTGAAGGCCAAAAAGAGCTCAAAACAAAGCCACAACAAAACACGAAAATAACAAAAGGCTATTATCACCGTGCATTTCGGATAACTTATTGTCTTGAAAGAAATCCGTAAACAGGTCAACACAATGGGCTCTCGCAGATATCACAGCTTCTGACAGTAAGATAGCCCCCGGGGAATGGAAAAGGGATTTTTGTAGAAATTGTAATATTCTATTTGCGATAATGCGATCTGGCTTTCTAGATAATATGTTTGTAAATATGAAATATTTGTTTTGAGATATTGTTATTGTGCATTTGTGATACTGATATAACTAATTAAAGTGTGTAGAGAGGATTTATGGTTGTTTCCTTTTAACGCTAAAATGACTAAATGGAAACTTTACAGTGTTTTAAATTATAAATTGATATAATATATGGGTTTTCAATTTTTAAGCCTTAACGTATGCTAAGTCGAGTCAGATCTTAAATACTACTAAATACGTTTGATTTTCTTGGAACTATTTCTGATTAACTTTGATAAAACAATTTCATTTCTAAGGATCTAAATTATTTCGCTTCTCTTATCGCCGAACTGCACTATTGATATAATATGTACTAATCAAAGTTTGCTACTTTGTGTAATAAAGAGAATTTTTTAGTACCTAATCAAAAAACATTATCTTTAATACCTAAGTTTAGTTTGTATTTTGGAGCGTTGCACAGTAACTTTACATAAGTTTCACTAGGAGTAAATATTATGAGAGAACTTGGGTACTATTGATGTCGTAACCAGAATTTCTGTGGTATTTAGAGTTTACCAATCCACAATAAGGACGCGTGGACGCGATAGGGAATTGTAGCTTAACAAAATCAAACTCTAGATTTTAGAGGTGTCGTGTTCAGCAGTACGCATGTTTTTTTTTTATTTGATTCACAAAACTGGACAAAAACAAAAGCCATATCAAATGAAAGGACCTGGACAGTTTCTGCCTAGTTACTTTTTATCATGTACAAAAACAAAGCAATAATTGAATGAATATAAAAAATCAACTATTAATTTAAGAATATGTCATATTTCTGTAGAAGTTTAGGGAGTAATATAGAGTTTAATAAGATTTTGCATTGATTGATGACCCATTTCCGCCATTGTTGGCCCCGCATAAACGTTACGTTCGCAGTAAAGCAAGTGTAGGAAAAAAAAAATAACTTTGTCTAAAATATTCCTAAAAATAATCTATAAGTAAGGTAATAGGTCATAATAACTAGCAATACTAAATATATATAAAGCAATGTTTGTAGTATATACTTACACATATATTCTTCCCATTTTTACACACATTCATTGCAACAACTAAACGCTAACGTAAAATCCTTGACACTTGACAGTTGCTTGACAGGAACCATGCTTTGTTTATTTGTTTACATTGTGACACAATTAAAATACGTCTCGGTGTATATTTTGTGTAACTTATAAAATATTAGTTCCTTTAAATTCCAAATTCAATGATAAAGCATTTATGTAAACGTATTCTTATTAGATTCAATAAATCGACGGATAACCTACAAAACCTAACCTGAAAATAAGATATGTTTTTGTAAATATCTAAAAACCCTGAACTTCATAGGCTTTGTAACTTTTCTGTATTAATCTTGGAACAAACCTTACCCCAACAATACAAAACTAATTGATGTAGACGAGATTCGAAGTACTAGGCACAGCGCCATACAAAAACTGGCCATGTCCTTTCTTTAAGTAACAAATGTGTGTGTGTTGTGTGTGTTCGATAGGATGAAGATCGAGCCCAATGGATTGCCATAAGGGAGGCCTATGTCCAGTAGTGGACGCGAATGGGCTGATGATGATGATGATGAACAAATGTATACATCCTATTCGAAGTGAACACTTCGTTCTTATCTTACAAACGTACCTTCATTCCACTGTAGAACCCTCCCATCAATGCCATAGATAAAACAAAGTACACCATCGCAGCCGAGCGGTCGCATCCCGCGTATGACGCCAAAATAATGCAAATAGCTGGGCCAGTGGCAGCTGAAAAAAAATATTAAAGATTTATGAAAATTAAATTCATAAAATGTTCCTTATAATCGAAACAATTTTCATGAAAACAAGAATTGTAATTTGGATCTCTTTTTTTCTTTACACCTTATATATTATTTCTAAAGATTTGTTGTACATTTGGTTACACCGGCTGTGAAAGTCCAGATTTAAATCTCACATAAGCATTTATGTGATATATTAGAAGGTATATTAGATTCGAGAATTTAAATTCAAATATTGATAAAATAATAATATGGCCTTTTTCTGTGTTATTCTTCAAATAATATTTTTGTATATCCATTTTAATTTAAGTAAAAATTAAGATAGTTAATAAATTACGTTCTAAATTAACGATAACCCACGGGCAATTATGCCGTCCTGAGCAAATTAAATGCTCTAAAAGCGCATCCCTCGGTCTGTAATTGAACCAAAGATCTGACAGTTAAGAGCGTTTATACCCTGCACGCGCTTTTTGGCTTAAAAACAGGACTTTTCAAATGAGTTAATAGCCACCAATAAACAATTTAAAGGAAAAATAATTATTACTAATTTTAGAAAAGGTTGTCATCTAGGGATTTTGGTGTAAAACATTATAGATTGATGGATAATTTGTGAGTACTATACGGATTACTCAACACAAGTTTCGTTATTTAGGCTTTAAATGGCAATTTAGAAGCTTAAGATATCCTTAACCACTAAATATAAGATGAAAATAAAAATATTATCAGACTAATAAGACCCTTATGGAGGGATTTTGCTGAAAAAAATAATCTTTTTGTGTTTAGTTCCTGAAAAATAAAAATTTAAACAATGCGAAATTATTCAGAAACTCTCGTCAAGAACATATTTTTTTTCACCAACTTATCGTACATAATTTTTTATAACAATTGCATATTATAATAGAAGAACATCTTATCAATAAATTACCATTTTTATATTTCAACAAAATTAGTTTTCATGTTTTCTACAAATATTTTAAAAACCACTATAAAACACGCTGTCCGACGTGGATCAAATCAGACCGTCGCAAGGCCTTCTAGAGAGAGGACGTATCGCTCGTCGCTCCGGCCTGGCTGCAATCGATTATGCCGCGCGTAGTAAAAGTAGCCACGCGCGGAATGCGATTACCACATCTTAGTACTTTGGTAGTAACATTTTTAATTATTTTTATTACCTACAATGATTTTGTAGTGAGTATAAATTATGTTTCAGGTTATATAATGGGACTTAATTGCGAGGCTAAATTATGTTATGTATTGAAATATAAAATTAAATATATTTCGTAATTGTAAGGAGTTGTAAGGCCCCTAACACTATTTATGTGTTCGAACACGAAATAATTAATAAAACGTCCGTAGTGTCTACTGATTGAACACTGATTTGAATGCAACTTAACAATGTAATAATAACGAAAATATGATTAGTATCCAAAATTTGTATTATTCTTTGCTTGCACAGTAATATTTGTCTACTTATAATGCAAATAAAATGTTTTTATGATATTATATTACAGTTACATTTCAATTGAATATTTGAAGCGCACGGATCAAAGTTGTTTGAGCCGATTGTATAGCGAGCCGACGCGGCAGCTCTACGCACACAGCTTTGGTCGCTTATGTGTGCGTAAAATTAACGAAGAAATACCTATAGTTGACTTTGCGCGCAAGGTGTATACGCTCTTAACAGTTCAAATAGCTGATGATCAACGGGACGAGCTTAAATACTGCTAATTACGCAAATTAATTGTATTTGTTTAATGCCGTATTGAATACTAGACATCATTCAGTATATATATGTCATTTTACATTACTTCTTGAAGTAAAAATAAGGAAGGATGTATTTGTTTAATATGTTGTATGTAGATAAGCTAAAACATATACAGGGTATAACAAGACAATACCAAAAACGAAGGCTGGGTTTTAGTTTAAGTGACTTAAGACACAAGCAACTAAATTTTTTCAAGCAAAATGCGTCATTCTATTGTTTTATTTTTTCTATCGTCGTATTTAGGTGGTAAATACATAGGTTTAAATTATTATTTTCGTTAAAACTACGGATTTACCATCCAAACAATGATATTTAAAAATCACAAAATTCACATTTCATAGCGATTTTTTTTTGTTATAGTGTGTTTGTAGTCTACAACTACCACCCGGCTTCGTTTTCCATAGCATTCATAATATACTCTGTGTATTTTCTATTATTTAAACCATTTTTCTATTATTTATACCAAAATTTCAATAATTGTATGTTCACTGTGTACATGAGCTATCCGCCGCGTTAAGGAGAGAGTATATACATTTCGTTCCCTTAATTCTAGTTTCGCATACAAATTAACTCTTATCAACCACGTACAGCACCTTAAGCCGTTGTATTAGACCCTGCTGTCTTGGCTAAAACGTATCTACCGCAAGCAGCATGCAAGCATTTTCGTGATAAAAAAGCACATGTCCCCATATTTGCCGCAAAACAAAAAGGACACGTACGGGTGATCATATAAACTCGTGTTTTGAACGCATGACAGAAAAAATGTATTTAGTTGTATTTTGGTCAGTTCCAAACTTCATAGGAAGTAAGCATATGAATGGGACAACATTTTTTTTTTGACATGATACACTGACACGTGACCAGCAGTAGACTTTAAGAGAGAGAGAGGGAGGAGAGATGCACAAAACACCTTCAAACTTACCAACAGTAGTATGAATTATCCTTCCAGTCTTGATGGTGTGCCATCCCTTCTTGATACACAGGTCACAGATGAGGCCAAAGAGGAAGGAACATATCCACATAGCGATGTAAGGTAGGGCTGTCAAAGTTCCCGTAGTTGCGATATTGAATTTGAGGACATCGTGGGAATACTTAGGAAGGTCTGTCACCATTGTGTAATAACCCCAGTCGTGGCCAACCTGTAATGAAATTAAATTATTTATTCATCAAACAGTAATTTAAACACTATTTATGACAAAACAGTACGAAAACAGGTGACACCAATCAATTATGGAGAAGAGAATAGATTCATAACTCTAATTGCCTAGACACAAACTTAGGCCCGGTACCTATTCTAAAATGTGGTATGACTATTGTTATAAATCAGATTAGGAGCAGGCCATGACCGCGCCCACTAGATGCAACCCAGGTCTTCGACTAAGCCATACTTCTTCCAAGATGTTCAGTAAAAAATTTGGCTTTAGCAAATGTTTTACAATAATTATGACAGCATTTCAAGGCTTTAATAGGGCTATGGTTTTATTACTATATGATGCGAAGAAACACAACCATATAAAGTAGTGTTTACTTTCTAAACACACCATATGGTTAGATAATAAATCTTAAATAACATTAATTTGGAAATGTCAGTACAAGCGCCCACGCTTTGGTTGTCGTAACTTAAAACGCTGCAGGGCATATCGTAACTGCCGTCAAATATTACTTAAGACGTTAGTTCAAAACAAGTGTGTTGAATTTAATTTTCGCCTCTTCGGCAGATGGAATGGTGATGTTGTGTTTCGAAGCCATCACGAAATCCAGCGTATGAGTTTTTGATTAGAATAAACTGTTTTGAAGTAACTTAAGACAAAAATTAGAACTAGGCATGCCGAAAGGCTGGTCCCTAATCGTATCTCAAACAAATAAGTTAAACGCAATTTGGTTGTCACGAGCAGGGGCGTGCGCTCCTTGTAGGCAGAAATGCAGTGCATTACTTGCCATTCACATATATTATATTATAACGTTCGTACGTTTTAGATGACTTTAATTTATAGTAAATAAATGAATAAACAAAATATAATAACTTAAAAACGCCTAATATTTTATAAATAGCACCTATTTGCAATCACGCAAATATTATATTTGCCACGCGAAAAGCAAGCGGCGCTGCAAAGCAAAATAATGTACCTAATCAACCAAGTAATGCCGCCGCGTCCCGCATGACATTTGTTTGCATGTGTGTAGTAATTTTGGTGTCCGTGCACAGTCGCAAACGCATACACCCATGAATATTGAAAGGCGCGACTCCTGCGGCAGGCCTCGGGAGTTCGGCAGTTGTCGGGAGTGATCGGGAATGTTCGTTGCCTATAATCCTAGTAAAATTAATAGGCGGGAATCTAATAAATCACCTATGCACATTATGCATTTTTGGTTAGTAAGGTTTTATTTGTTTAAATAGAAATGTTTTGTGTTTCGCGTAATCACTATTTGTAATCACTATTGAAATTTCTTTGAATAGGAAGCAACCAGCTGCTAATGGAATAAGGCAAGAAACTTGGACTTAATTACAAGTTAATCCGTCTAAAAGTTTAGTTTTCTCCAAGCAAAGTTGGTGAACTTTAGAAGTATTTTTCATTAAGATGTTTACTATACCTACGGCATATCTATAATTAATGATAATACGTCGAAACTTTGAATGTAAGGAAAAAAAGTTGCCTGAATTTAAAATCTTATGTTTCCAAATTCTATAACATGTTTTTCTTCGACTTAATCCAGAGTCAGCAAAAGACAAGGGTCTAAAAAAAGACTAGGGTCCCTAAGAGAATCCCGAGGTTCAGCGCTTAGTGTTATTTACTGTGTACCAGTGTCATTCAATGTGTAATTCACTGTTGATCATGGCATTCAGAACTTGCAATAGATAAGTGTGTGGGCGGGATAGTTGCAGCATAAAACAGATTGATGGTACACACAAACAATCATTCGTTCTCCAAACCAGACTTTGACTTGAAACATAAATATCATACACGTGTTCTTTGTTTCAACGTATTCAATGAATCACGAGATAATTATAATTGTTTCATTCATTATTCAGACTGTTATGTACTGATAGTGCGAGTGCGAACATACTGCAAACCGCGTTAGGTTAGTATCCTGATTGTGGTTAGCGACCACAAACCTACAACGAAAATATTATTTTTAGTCACATACAATATTAGCTGTCGTGTGGTATCGCGTTTTAGAATTGTTTATGGATTATGCTAGGTGAGTAAATACTAGCTATATGTTGTGGGTTTTCGTGTATTAATGTCTATAGTGTTTATAGCTTATCCCGTGCTATAGTTTGTGGTAGTGCGGTTTGGTATCAACAACCTTCCCAAATAAATGGTGTTAATATATTCGTATCAAAAAGATTTATTGTAAATTTGCAACAACTTTTGTAATAATCACTATAATATTGTAAACTGGTTTTGAAAAGAGCAACACCCGGTCTTCTCTATTGAAAATCACTATCCGGTGTAAGATCAAAAAATGACTGAATCCAAAAGATGTCGAACATTTTAATGGATTCAATGAATTATTTTCATATTAACATCATCGGCCAAAAAGAATTAATTTCTAAACCACATCTAAAATGTGTTGGTGCTTTTTAAAAGCGACCATTTATACATCTACTTCTGCATTATCTCAATTGATTTTCTTTATTCAATTTATTTTTTCTGAAAAATTTAAATCAAAACGGCCTACATACATTCTGGAATTATTACTGCATGAAATTATCCAATACGAATAAAAAACATATAAAATTAAGCATTACTTACAGCAGCACAAACTAAAGCCCAGACAGGTGCAGACCTTAGTATGGCTTTCCAGGGCACTGGGTCCTTAGCGCCAGCTCCTTCAGCGGTCGTGACAGTCTTGTTCAGATAATTCAGCTCCTTCTTTGATATATACGGATGTGTGTTTGGCGTACTGTAGCAAAGTATACTCTGTAAAGCAAAGAAATATGTCAAAGTTCATAGTCTGTAATCTTCTGTCATTAGCCCATATTCCTGTTCTTATATCAGCACTAATTAATTGTTCATATTTCATACTTATTTGGTTTACTATTTTCGGTCGGTTCCCAGAATGACATCAATACTTTTAAGAAATTTACTAGTCCCAAGGAAGCCATACATTTCGAATCTAAATATTCAGACTTTTATTTAATTACTTAACAAATGTGCTTATTTTTTACTAGTGAAAATGCACTTACCCACAGCAAGAACCACAATATCCCAAACCCTCCGAAGAAGTAGAACACATAAGCCCAGTCCTTTCCATCTGCTAGTAGAATACCAGACATGAAAGAGCCGAAGATGTTACCAATTTGTGCCCCTCCGAAGACCAAGGCTCCTTGGAATGACCTTTCATGAGGAGGCACCCATCTGGCCAACATAATCATCAGAGCTGGCATAGTTGGACCCTGTAAATAAAGTTTTAATGTGAGCATATTCGATAGTCACGCTATAAATAGTACAGTAGGAATGGGTAGACTCATCTAGGTATTGTTACTGCCTCTACCTCATAAAACAGCGTCGGCTTTGTACGTTTGTTTTTAGGAGAGTGAGATTACCGAAGGCTTTTTTATTCCATTTTAAAAGGCCAGCCATCCATTTTCACTTTTTCTTGTGGACGGACGATAGCAAACCCTTACCATTAAAACAGAAGAATATTCTATTGCACGAACGCGACGAATGAAGTGTAAAAGTGATGGATACATTTGTACAAGTGTTTTGCTAGTCTGTGTCTATTTGCATAACGTTGCACTTATCATAGTGCAGTCACCGTGCACTATCAGTGTAAATATTAATACGCCGCTGATTTCACTATTTTCATAACTAATAAAATATATAAATAAAAATTAAAACACCTAACAGTCACATACATTGTCCTGACCCCACAACAAGATCGAGTCTTGTATCGTAGGTATCAGAAGCTACGGGAGATTTTTCGGTCTTAAAAAAAAAACCCAAAGCAAATACCTGTCGTTCACACAAATATTTGTTTTGGTGCAGGGATCAAACCCGCGGCCTCTCGTTTCACAGCCGGTGTCCAATCAACTGCACTACGGAGGTTGTCAATTGAAAACTTATAACCGCTAATTCTAATTGTAGTCACTACTATCAAATTACTGACTAACTATTTACTTTAGTTAAAGTGGAGTGCGTAATAATGTAGCGGCGGTAATTTAACAATGTTGGAACTACTGCACACGACAAAGACAAAGTTAAGGCACATGTTACATGAGATAAAGTAGCAAGAGTAATTCCTCTCATAAATAAAGAGGAGTTTGCGGTCAGCAAGAGCACGCAGAACACCTTGCACGATTTTACTTAATCTTACGAGGACTTATAGTGGCTAGATAAAAGCAAAATGTAGTGTTTCTAAATTGTACTAAGAGAAAAAAAAGTAAGAGAAGAAAAAACAAATATACAGAGACCATAGACAGAGAAACCTATACGGAATATTAACAAAATCATCTCATAAAGCAACTTCGAATATGGGAAAAAAAATAATTGAAAAGTTTTTCAAGGTCAAAAAAAAAACAACGGAAGAAACAATCCTACCCGATATACCTCTTTATATTTAGCTTGAATAATTGTATAAAAACTAAGCTGTTCAGTAAAACGAAACCTGTAGAGCATAAATAGCGTTGGGAAAACCAAACACTGTCCACGCATTGTAATTTGAATAGCACAGCTCGACTCGGACCATGTAACGTAAACGTTGCAGTTGTTTATATTTATTGCCATACAATGGACAACTTCAAAGTTGCATGAAGTTAGCACGCAGTCGAACTTGCCTTTGCTTTGGGCTAATATATTGTTATTTGTTAGCATTGTTCCCAATGTTCCATGATATTTGAGTTTAATGTATTTAAGTATCGTATAGTAAATCTTGATTCTGGATGCAATGAAAGCCTTTGGAAGATTTTGAATATCTACATCTATATTATATATAAGTGACAAATAAATATGTTTTCTTTCTGTATTATTGATATTGTTTTAAGATTAGATGTACATTATCCGCCCATACATTAGAGGAAAGGGAAGTTATCAATCACGATACTTAATGGTACATTTTAAACAGCAATTCGACTACCCTAGTAGTATTTCAACAATTTTTTAGTTCTAAATTACACTACAGCTAGTCAAAAATGAATTATCACCAACCATATTCAAAAGTAATTACTAAATTCTACTTTTAAAATTAAATCACGAATTTATTCGCAAGAGATTTCACTTCGGCTCAACAAAGTGACTGAACTGGATTTGATAGTCGGTAGATAAAGAATAATTTTGAAAAAATCCGAACATCAGACTTAAGTCCCCTGTCATTCTGTATAACAATGCTAGGATGTTTAACAATTATACCTATTACACAATTATATCGACCTACAATTTTTTCTGTAACAAATCCAAATTTACTTACCTCACCCATACCCTGTAGGACCCGGAGTATAAACAGCCACGTAGCACCACCAGCTCTGATGACCACAGGTGTAAGGAAGGTAAAGAGAGCAGTGCTCAACAACCCAAGACCTAGGGTCCACTTGCCTCCAAACTTTTCAGCCAAGTAACCACCGGGAACTTGAGTAGCAGCATACCCGTAGTAGAAGCCACTGAGAATGAGACCTTGGGTTTTCTCGTCCCAGTCGAATATTGCGTACTGAAAGGAAAGAGTTTGTTTAGTAAAAGTAGCCAAAATCCTGTCCTTTAGATCATCGATCTCTCTCTCTCTCTCTCTTTAGCCACAGAAAGTCCACTTCTGAACACGAGTATCCCCATGAATCACCTCATAAACCTGTTGGAAGCAGCCTGCATCCAGTGACTTCCTATGACTTTAACCAGGTGATCCGTCAGTGATACCAATTAATCTATGTAGGTAATGTTCTCCTTTGTAATGGAATCCAAAAATATATTAAGCAATTTTTAGACGATCAGTTAAGGCTTGGCAATAGACTCCTCCAATATCATAATATGGGATAGAAATAAATTGGAATGACGGTTGTTGCTAACTGGTGAATGGTAGCATATCTACCTTTTCTTTTAGACATATAAGCAAGATCATATGTATCACGGGGCAAAATTAAAAACTTAGAAAACGTAGACTTCTCCTACTGTTAGTTTATAGCCTGGGGGGTTATTATATGATCCAAAACAAAGCTCGAATATTCGAATGTTGCACGTAAAACTGTACGAATGTGCCTAGATACTCCACAAAATGTTAGAATGTTAGAATCGTACATCATAACAATTGACTACGTTCGGAGTGAATGATAAGTATCATAGAAAATACTATTTATTTCTTTCAGAAGTGGAAATCTTAAAACATACTTCGGAGGTTGAACGAACATCCGATCTTCTTGCCGATCATATAGTAACCCTCTATATCAAAGGAATGATCACTTACTGATCCCCAAGCATAATAGGTCTTTAAGACCAGTGGCGACCTCTTTTTATGAGGTTACTTGTTCAGTTTAATTTTATTTGCAAAAGACATTTTAACTGCTTTGCAGAATTTATTCATAGCATAAAGTAGATAAGGTAAATAATATTGTTCCTGATAAAGGTTTGAGTGACTTCATAAAACCAGTACTAACATTAAACTTAATAACATCGTAAACTAGTTTTTCAAGGAAAAGCATGCAATTTACATGTATAGTTCTGAGAACTATTATCTTGGACTTTGGATGCAATAATTTTCATAAGCTGTTCGTCTCAATAGATAATGAATTTACCAACGTTGTTTGGTTACGCATGATAATAAAAATACCTTTATCTGAATTCAAAAATATCGAAATTCTGAATTCGAAATTCATAAATTTATTCAGCGTACACCTCTGAATTTTCGAAGTCATGCGTTTATTGATAGTTAATCAATCACAACGCATACGTGTAGGAAAACATCATGACTCGGAAGGAAGCCTACATACCAAGGCTTTCTATGGTATGTAAATCTGCCAAACTGCGCTAGGCCAGCGTGGTGGACTATAATTATGGCCTAACCCCTCTTTCAATCATACTCTCGTTTGTAGAGGAGCCCCATGCCCTGCAGTGGGACGTATATATGTAGGCAGATACAGATGTTTATTTATTGAATATATTACTGCCAATATTGCATAAATATTTATGGAAGCTTAGCCGATGGGTTTTAATTTAATCACATTGCGTTTCGCAGACACTTGATGTCGACAATGCATGATGTCACCTAACAGCACACTGCATTTATTTGCAAGCTCGTTTCCTTGACTAATCACATTAAGAATGAGTGGTACTTTACTCTAACGCTTATTTTTAAAGTTGCACAGTTTGTTTTTAAGATCTTGTTGTGATAAAAAACTGCTTACAGGGTATGACCGGACTGCCATCGAACAGAAAAGACAGGTGGTATTATGCAACTAAAATGTATGCCAAAAATTATGCCTTGTTTGTTTTTGTTTTTATCATTGTCTATGGGTGGTAGTTAATTTTAATAATGCTATGGTACGCCAGGGCTTAAATTATTATTTAGGCAAAAACTATAGAGTTACCACCCAAATAGGATGATATTTAAAACATCCCAAAAATATTGATATTTTTTTTTTTGTGATTTTTTTATTTGCGTTGTGCCCTAACTCACAAAAACTTGAAACTAAGTCTTGATATACTTTGTATTTCAGTAGTCTATTTGGTAATTTTAAGGTATATTGCAAAGTCTGCCAATGCAGACTACCTTGGTAGATTCTATTTTTAGACGGTTTAAAGTTATGCGGGTAGCTGGTTGGAAATTTTTGCCTGGTCATTCTGCAATATGAACGAAGTGATAATGCTGGGTACATTTTCTAAGTATGGAATAAATAATGAAAAAATCAGCAGATTTATACTAAGCAAAGATTTCTCCGCGCGAATCGATATAATTCGAATTTAAAGTTATTTATCAACTATCACTAGGAAAACGTGGTATACTAAAGCTCCATTAACACGGGGAGAGTCTCTCTCCTCGATGATGCGATTGTCGTAAGGATATAAAAAAGTTGCATCGTGTAAACATTTGACAAACACAATAATCTTATAACGATTATGTCATGCGATAATGGTACGAAATTCTTCTGGTGTAAATTGCGCGTAAGTTTAACCCTAAATAGAATTCGAACCCAAGATACCAAAATGCATAAGGTCGACGCAGTCACTAGGTCAATAACACGGAGCTTTCAGATAACCGACCAATTAAAGTACGATCATATCTTATATTGCTTGACGCTGTCAACAAAATTACGCAAACGATGTCACTTGATCGAGTTACAAACGTTTTAATATCAATGTTTTGTCTGCTTAACAATGTGACATTTAAATTGACCCACTTAACTCTTCCCACGAACCTTTAATTACCAGTTGTTTTTAGGCCATGGCCGCTAACCGCATACGGAATGTCGCGGAAGTGTTAAGTCATGCATAATGTCATTAACACTAGAAAGACCAAGGCAGTCAAATTGACGGCAAGGCAATTTCATTGTTAAATATTTCACAAACTATGTTTTTGTTTCTTTTCATATTTTACGACTTTTCCTAATTTGCTATTGTTAAGCTAAATCTATATAAAAAATAAAAATATATATAATATATTGTATATGAGTTTCGATTACAAATACCTACTAAGACCGCGCACCGTCAATGTGACGGCATACATATAAAGGCGGCGAAAAGAATAATTGTAAACAACGAATTTTTCAAACTAATGTGGGTAATTTTGTTTTTATTTATGTTGAATTGAATTCTGAGTAAATTGTTACTGCCTAGTTTGTTTACATTTTACAGTAGACATTGGTTTCGTTCGGTGAGCAGTCGTAATTTGTTATAAAAGAAAATGAGTCGCCGGCTCTCAAATTCAGAAATAGAACAAGAATTATTGCGATATCGGGATATACAAGATGTGTCAGGTGATGAAAGTAATGATGATATAATAGACAGTGTTAGTGAAAACCGTGATGCAGAATTTCAGCCGGAACAGGTCACTTCTTCATCAGAAGACTCCGAAGTAGATTCATCTACTACAAATAACAATATTATTGTAAATTCGCACAGAGGACGCGGGGTATCTCGTAGATCCATTAGAGTACTCTGCACCCCAACGTAAGCATAGGTACTGATAAAAAAAAAGCTGCTTGAAACAGTTGAATTTTACAATGCAACAGAATTTGGTGTAGACATCATCGATGAAATGGCACGCAAATACACCGTAAGAGCTGGAAGTCGGAGATGGCCTGTTCTCGTTTTTTACAATATACTTGATTTAGCAGCTATAAACTCGTGGATTCTATATCAAAAAGTCACAGGAATAACAATTTCTCGTCATGATTTCATCCTTCAACTAGTGAGCGAACTACGTGAAGAGTTTGTGAAAAAAAATCCACTTCAACTGCGACTTAGAGACAAGGAACTAATGCTGAAACAAGTGAACCATGTACTACAAATAATAAGAGGCGGCAATGTCAAATCAATAGTAATTGTAAAAAAAATAAAACTTGTGAAAACTGCACTATCTGTAAGAAAGCTGTTTGTGGAAAATGTACAAGAGTCTAAAAAAAATTATTACTTGTTACTGACTTTAATGCTAAATTGTTTACTATTAATAAAAAATAAATTTGTAATATTTTTATTTTATTTTAATTTAAAATATGTAATAATTTCATAAGTATTCTCACTTAATCTCTAGTACCGTCAAATTGACCGCTGCGGTCTTTGAAGGTATAGCATGAAGCCCGGCCCTTCTAGAGTTAATGTGTACGGTACATTTATTTAAATTTCGTTATTTGTTTTTATAAATGTGTACCACAAATAAAAATATATGTACAATAATGATATTTTACTAATTTTCTCCCTGTTTGAAGGACATTGCAGCCAAAGTAATACTGGACATATTGAGACTTAACATCGTATGTCTCAGGATGGCGAGCGCAGTGGAATGTCAAGCATTTCTTTGTAATTCAAGGTGTTGTTTAGTTTTGTTACTGTTCATGAGCGGTCGTATCGCTTACAATCAGAGGAACGGAATGCTCGTCTCGCCATTCATTAAAATTCATTCATTCATTTAAAAAAAGTAAACTAATAAGAATTTAAGATGAATAATACTATAACATTGAATATTTTATATAATGAGATTAAGTACTATGTATTTTGACTTTGCATAAAAGCTAATTAATTGCGCCTACTTTCACCTATCTATTGATGCCTTCTTGTCTGTTTAGGATACTTCTGACCTGTTCTTCAATGAGAATATCTTCAAAAACCAGTTCTTGCCAACAGGCTAATTCGATTCTCTATCGTAAATATCTATTCTCACTTGATTGATTATTAAGAATTTAAACAATGTCGAATTATTATATGGCATAACCACTCTCAATCGTACTCTCGATTGTAGAGGAGGCCCGTGCCCTGCAGTGGGACGTATATGGGCTGATACAGATACAGAGTTACTATGATAATTACATACAAAGCTAGAAAAACATCAAAAATCATTAAAGCGGCAATGAATCATACTTTAATTATAATTCGCCGGTTGTTACATTACGGTCTTACTGGGACCATTATAAGCTGAGATTTAAATAATGATACCTATAAAGTTAATTCTAATAATAGACTGTGTTGTTTGTAACGTGGCCTTGTACACCATGACATAATACCACGCTTAAAATCCGGAAATAAAAAAATGTTAAACTGAGTACACATGTCAAAAAAAGTTGTTTGTATAGGGGCCACATAACATATTGTATGTAAATATGTCCGCCGTTGTACCTTAGTAACAAAAACCTTGAATTTATTTTTAATTCTTGATCCACCGTAGAAAACAAACTTGTCGAGGTCAACAACTTTCTGCGCTTGTAATAGATTCCCGATAAGAATTACGTATTAGTACATTTATAATTTTATTGCATTCACAGGAAATAGCCCTTGAAGATCGTCTGATTAGCGATTCCCAAGGAAACGCGTGTTTTGACTTGCAAACTGCAAAATATTCACATCGATTGTATAGTTCATATTACTGCATTTTACAGAAATGTTAAGTTGATGCTAATTCCATGCATAACATTATTATAGATATAACTTCAAGATTGGCTGCGGACTCATTTTATTAAAATTACGAGTTTCTCTTTGCCTCTGATAATAACATACTGTTTTGTACTGTTTTGCATACGTCCCATTGGCACGGCACGGGCCTTCTCTAAGTACGTTTGAGAGGGCTTAGGCTATATAGTCCACCATGCTGGCCTAGTGCGGGTTGGCAGACGTTACGTACATTAGAAATTCTCACAAAATGCATATACAGGTTTCCTCACGATGTTTTCCTTCACCATCATAGTGCGTGGTGATTGACTATCAATACACACATGACAGTGAGTCAGCGGTGTGCCCTGGGATTTGAAACCTCGACCATCGTGACGAGACGACATCGTGACGACCAACAAATGTTGGCAGCCACGTCTGGTCCGTTTACCATCGAACAGGCATTAAGGAGTTTAAGGCCTCCAATACGAATAGGATCTTTATAATAAAATTTATGGAAAAACAAAGCAAATACTTACAGGTTTAAAAGTGACCACGGTGTTATTCCCCACATCATCGTCAGGACACGCGTAAGGGTCTTTAGGGTGATAGACGTGACTATTTGTCCTGTTCACCATCTGTGTGATGGCGAGGTTCAAACACACTCGCATGGTGTAGGCATTGCAGACTCCCAGCAAACCTACCACGCCGAGAATGTACCGCTGGGGGATTATGCAACCTGCAAAGATATTTTCATCATGAATATTACATTTATATCTTGAAACAAAACTATTATTTACGGATTTTATCGATAAAAAAATAGAGCAATTGAAGATTCCAAATTTAATTTTGAATTTACTTATTTGGAAAAAAAATTAAAGCGCAATGCTTATACTGTGATGGAGGCGCCGGGTATCGATCCCGGTACCTCTCGCATGCTAAGCGAGCGCTCTACCATCTGAGCTACGCCCCCGGTGTAGGCCATGCCGAAATAGTTGTATACATAGAATAAATAGAAAGATAAATTTGTACAAAATAAGAATGTGTCCGCTATAGTTCCCATAATTAATTATGTATCACAACGTACGTATAAATCCTCTAGAATCTTCTGACGCCCGCATGCGTTATATTTAATAAAAAAAGATTATTCTTTTTTTATCACTTAACTAATTACATTTCATGATATTTATTTATTCATTTATGTATACTTTATTGTAAACCATAAGGAGACATAGAAGAAACGACAGAGAATTAATGTATTATATTTTTTCCGTGTTAGCTTCTATTCTTTGCACTTTAGACTGCCTTCTATTTATCCTTTTATAAAATTCATCCCATGGTTATCTGTAAGACATTGCCTTTGAGCGATAGGACCGCCAATTGTACTTTTTATATTTGTGGTTTTCGTTTTATTTTTTTTATTTTGTGCAATAAAGTATATCAATAATTTAAGAAAATACATAGGACATGTTAATATTATTATTTCTATACTTTAAATTTTACTTTTAATATCTAATTTCGCCACACGCCCTTAGATAATAAATGACCTATAGCGTTGCTTTGGCGACTTTAATTCTAACACATAAGGTATGTCTTGAATGAATAAGAAGACTGTTAATGGGAATAATTTGGCATTAATAAAGGCGCTTGTTAATTAGTAAGGGAAGTTTATGGGAAGTGCGTGGTGGCCTGTTGGTAAACGGACTAGACGTGACTGCCAACATGTTCACGGTGGTCGCGGGTTCGAACCTCAGGGTACACCTCACTAGTTAATATGGCTACAATAGCCTTCAAACCGAACCACAACAGTGCATTTACACTGCTGTTTGTCGGGAAAAATACACATTGCGGTGGTATCTACACAGGTGGACTCTCGCATATGAGAAACCTATCAATAGTTCCAGTGATTCTGTGTAACTGATATATCCCTCCAAGACAGCTTTCATGGCGCAGTTGGTTAGACACTGGCTGAGAACCAAGAGAACATGTATACTATCCCAGTTTCAATACAAATATTTTTGTAATCCATAGGTATTTTTTTCGGGCCTTGGTGTTTGTGTGACCGAAAGTCTTATGTAATTTCTGATACTTACGACAAAAGACTTGACTTTTATTGTGGGGTCAGAATTATAATGAGTGTGAATTTTGGGTTTATTTATTTATCCATATCTGTTTTGTACGGGTCAAGTCACTGATGATGGTTCAATACAATCTAATAACTGACGTCACCAATCTCATAGACCTCGCGTTAACATATAGGCTCTAATCGAATTAACAATTCTTTGTTGTAAAATTAGCTGGATTAAAATCTGTTTAAACGTACATCTTTGTGTACTCATTTATATATATTTTTTATTGAGGGAAATTATTACTAGGAAATTGTTATTGATGTTGGTGTTGTTGAAGTTTGAGAGTATATGTGTGAGTTTGCTACTCCTTTACGCAAAATTGCTTAACGGATTAAAGAAAAAAATTGTACGGAAAAACATTGTGTCTTAGATCGGATCTACATTATTTCTACGTTTAAATCGTAAGAAGAGAAAAGGATTTTTATTATTGAGACGAGCATGCCATACACATAATGGTATAGCTTAGCAAGCTATACCACTGCTCATGGACAGAAGCAAAATCAAACAACATCCTGAGCAACAAAGCAATGCTTGGCATTACACAATCGCGATCGCCATCCTGAGACATATGATAAGTCATATGTCTCAGGTACTAGTTGATTTGCAAAATATACATGGAAAATACCAATACGTTGTTATTTAAATGAGCGTGTTGAAGCTGCGAACCTTGAGGATCTAGTTTTAACACTTAGTAAGATTTTGACGATTTTCAGTACTGAGCAACTCATGAGAGAATTACCAGTCTCAAAAATTGACACAGTTGGTTGGCAGACCTGGGATTCTTATCCATCTATAAATGCTGCACGCTACCACCAGGCAAGTTAAATAAATAAATTAAATATGCCTCGAATAGTCACAAAAATTGTCCCGACTCCACACAAGATCGAGTCCTGTGTCGGTGGTATCAGAAACTATGAGAGACTTTTCGGTCTCACAAACACCAAGACCCGAAACAAATACCTGTGGATTACACAAACATAATTTTGTCTCGATGATCGACCTTTAGCCTCCTGTTTCACAGTCGGCGTCCTTCGATCAAATATACACTAGATACACAGTTCCCTGTAAATGTTCTGTTAAAAAGTGGCACCGATGCATTGAAACCAAAAAAGTAAACAAAAAGATCACATATTCCAAATATATTAACACAAATTCCACCTTATTCCTGGAGCTTAAAGTAGCTTTTCACATAATATTGTCTAAAGTTCTGCGATGTTTTAGAAGCAACGGTCGGTGCATGACTGAAGGCGAAAGAGTGCTTAAAGCACTCTTTTTTGGTGCTATTTTCTAAGCGCTCATGTTGTATCTAGTGTATATTTGATCGAAGTCGGCGCCTAACCAATTGCGCTATGGAATTCAGTAAATAATATTCGAAAGATATAAAAGTATGAAGAGTGAATAAATAATAGCGTATGAACAAAGCTGAACTGTCCCCTTATAATTAACAATCTTAATGAAATAATTTATGAGCAATAATTCTCAAGTACTCGTAAATGTTTTTGACCTAAATAAATAAAATCGAAAGTCACTGTTATTATCGTTTAAATTTGTGATTGCTAAATTTTTTATAAGACTCTGAGTAATAAGAACATAAATGTTGTTGACAAACGGAGGGAATACTTATTTTATATTTTAATAGCGGTCCGACCCGGTTTTGTTTATTTGCAAATACTTTTTAAGCCTCATATATTTTCGCACAGTAACTGTTTTAAAGTAACAGTTTTAGAACTCTTCAAAATTGAGTAGGATTCCAATGGCAAAAGAGTGATTTAAATTACCACAAAAAACTTAATTTGAAGCTTTTATTTTTACTAAGGTATGTTAAGCTTTTCTTTGCATATATAATTGAAATATAAATATTTAATTATAATGCAGTTTAATTAAAATTGTACCCAATCATAAGTTATTGCGTGTTTAAATAATTCGCTAGATGTTGTTTGTACCATACTAAGAATAATTAAAATATGTTAGAGGAAAAGTTTTCACAATATTGTTCTGTTTTAATATAAACAAGACAGATTTCTTGGAATTGTTAAATGCGATAACATGTTAGTTATCTGTTGATACACTCTATAATTATATTTGTCCACAAACTATATTTCTTACGAAACAAAAAAGGGTACTAAAAATCTGAAGGATTTTCTAATATCAAGACATAGGTTTAAAGCTGGTCTAATACTAAGCTTCCATGCTCAATGACATTAAAATACGAGTCATTTTCGTTTTCGGCTTATAGAGATAAATAAATAAATAACACCCAACAGTCACATACATGGTCCTAACCCCACAGTAAGATCGAGTCTTGTGTCGTGGGTATCAGGAACTACGAGAGACTTTTCGGTCTCACAAACACCCTGACCCGGAAGAAATATTTGTGGGCCGCACAAACATTTCTCTCGGTGCGGGGATCGAACCCGCGGCCACTCGTTTCACAGGCGGCGTTGGCGTTTTCTAACCAACTGCGCCACGGAGGCTGTCAAAGATGCAGATTATATAGGGTATGCATTTTTTCTTTCTAATTCCACTGAACGGCGAGACGAGCATGTCGTTCGCCTGATGGGAAGCGATGCGACCGCTCATAGACAGTAGCAAAACCAAACAACATCATGAATTAAGGCAAAGCTTGGCATTGCACAGCGCTCGGCATATTGTCTCATAATTAATAGAAAATATGTCCAGTAGTTAGTTTGGTTACAACGTCCTTAAACTGAAACACAACAGTGTATTTACACTGCTGTTTGACGGGAAAATTTGACGTTGCGGTGGTACCTACCGAGCCGGCCTCGCACATATGAGTGGCCTCCCACCAATTATTGTGAACGCGGGATATTCGAATAACAGTATAAGATTATTGGTCCCAACTATAAGCCAATTCCTTTAAAATCGAAAATAGTCCACCATTGCCTAGTATGGGTTAATCCACAAACCTTTGACTCCATCCTCACAACTCAAACATAAAGATTTCCTTAACCCTAATAAAAGTTCAAAAAGTCATTCACATAGAACTTGCTCATACGAGTTCAACAGTTTTACAATATAGGGAACAATGCATGGGAAAGTTTGTGTGGGAGCCCGCAGCTTTGAACAACTATGGCCGTTTGTTTGCAAGTAACTGTACAGATTTATGGACTATATCGCGCACTGGCTGGAGTAGACTGCAAATATAAAGTTTTACTATGAGTATTTTGTTTTTAATTGGTTTTCAAAGAGGATGTTGTATATTTTTGTGAATGATTACGCGAATGATGCATAATCAAATAAAGCTATTTTTTTATTATAATATGTATATGTTTCAAATTATTTTATTTATCTTATTTTTAGTACTATGATTATATCTTAATATATATAATTCACGTGTCACGTTGTTTGTCCGCGATGGACTCCTAAACCACTCAACTGATTATAATGAAATTTTGTAGATATGTGTTATTTGTTCCAACTTAACAGTGGGATAGTTTTTATCTCGATTGAATATACGAAAGTCTAAAAAAAAGGAAAAAACATTTTGCCATACAAAATGTTCATGGGTTTGTAACTGTCAAAGATTTAATGTTCATAGCGTCGATACGGTAAACTCTTCCCTAAAATTAAATAACGTATTTAAATAAAGGTTTCGAATCGACAACATATAGCCACAATATTCGATTAATGGCGTATTTTAGATTTTAAAGATGTAAATTAATGACAGTAATGAAAAGCTATTGACATTTAAATTGGTTGTCAAATATTTATGCATGCGTTCAGTTTATTTTGTGTAAACTAAAGAGAATATATTATAAAGTTATATAAATATAGGACACTAAAATGAATAATATTCACACGTAAGAAGTTTTACTTCTTTTCAAGATAGAATGTCACTTGAAAAAGAAAAATCTTTAATAAAATAACACATAAAAATAAAAACTGAACTGAACTGAATAAAATAAAAATTTTATATAATTATGGAGAATATTCAGGGATTCTCAAATTAGGCGTTGTCTGTGTCTTGAGAAACCAGTTAAATATAATTGTTAAATATAATTGTGTGTGAGTGTGAGTGTATTTCTATGAAAATTTATATTTCATTTATTTATTTTATTTATTTAATCCTTTTTTGCACTGTACAGAAATACTAAAAAGATATTACACAATAAAAATAAGAGTACAAGTGGCGGCCTTATCACACTAGGTAATTTCTTACAGGCAACCATGGGATGGATATATTAACAGGAGATAGAAAGGGCAGTCTAAGGTGTAAATGAAATAATAATAATCTACAATTAATAATTAAAAATAAAAATATAACATAATCACACTAATAATACATATTTATATATATATACATACATATATACAGAATATACGAACATAAATATTATACATACATATACATAAACATACTATATACCTATCCTAAAAATATACCAAAATAAGAATGGACAAATTCTCTCAGCTACAATCTAGCTGTGAAAGGAAATGTAGTTTGACCTTTCTTTTAAATGACGACAGTGTTTCAGCCCGTCGCAACTCAACTGGAAGTGAGTTCCACAGTCGGACAGCTTGGACAGTAAATGATTTGTCCATGAATACTGTGGAGTGCAAGGGCATTCTCAGTTTCAAGTGCTCCGACGACCTCAAGGATCTTGAATGTGAATCATGGAGAAAGATGAAACGATCTTTAAGGTAAGAAGGCGTGAGAGGATTGAAGAGAATATTATACAGAAGTGAAAGAATATGAGTATTCCGACGAAACCGGATGGGTAACCACTTGAGCTTAGCACGAAATTCAGAAACATGGTCATATTTGCGGAGCCCAAATATGAATCTGATACAGAGATTTTGGAGACGCTCAAGCTTATTAAGTTGGTCCTCGGTGAGATCTAGATAGCTGACATCAGCATAATCAAGGATGGGGAGAAGGAGAGTTTGCGCAAGTGAAATCTTCGTGGTAACGGGTAGAAGGTTGCTCAACCTTCGCAAGGACCTTGCCGAGACAAACAGCTTCCGACTAAGCTCACGAAGCTGCGGACCCCAAGTGAGAGACCTATCAAGAAACAAGCCTAAATTCTTAACAGTTTCACTAAATGGGATGATAGTGCCATTACATATAACGGATGGTATTAGATCCCAATTTATTTTTGAAATCAACTTGGGGCTACCGACTACAATTACCTGGGTTTTGGATGGATTAACCATCAATCCATAGGTCTGGCTCCAGTCACAAATATGTTGAATGTCAGTATTTATAATAGAAATAGCGTCAGTCAAGTTGTGCAAGGGCGCCCGGGAGTAAATTTGGAGATCATCAGCGTAGAGGTGGTAGGAAGAGCAAATATGATCGGTTATGGAATTTATAAAAACTGCGAAAAGTAAAGGAGACAACACGCCGCCCTGTGGAACGCCAGCAGATACGGGGCACCAGGAGGAGAAACTATTCTCAACACAGATGCGTTGCCGGCGTCCAAACAGGTAACTACGAAACCAATCAATTGCCATTGGAGATATGTTAAGAGAACCAAGTACGCTGAGTAACACATCAAAATCGACAGTGTTGAAAGCGTTGCTGAAGTCTAGCAGTGCTAAGACTGTCAGCTCGCCATGCTCCATGCCCGATCTGATGCCATCCGTAATATGAGTCAAGGTGGTAGTAGTACTATGCCCAGGACGAAATCCAGACTGGAGAGGATTCAGGAGGTTATTACTTGAAAGGAAAGTATTAAGTTGGATATAGATCAGGCGTTCAAGGACTTTAGAAAGGAAAGGTAAGATAGAAATTGGACGGAATTCTGACAGCACTGAGGCCTTAGGTTTTTTTGGAATGGGAATAATATGGGCTTCTTTCCATGGAGTAGGGAATATCCCTGTGGAAACGGAATAGTTGAGGATGTGACAAATGACAGGAAGGATTTCGTCTAGGATAGGAAGAATCATATTACGGCTGACACAGTCGCTTCCCATGGCATTTGATGAAATAAGCGTAATGGTTTTCCCAACATCACAAGCAGCAAATTGTTTAAGAACGAAAGCAGAACATTCAGGAGTCTTAATGGTAGAAAGATGCTTAATAGTTTTATCTTTGATCGCCTTGTCAAAAAAGAATGGACAAGAGAAGTGATTATTTAGAGAATTTAAATCAATGGTTTTCGGAATTGAGTCTTGTGTAGGTTTACCCACTCCTAATGTCTTGAGAAATCTCCAGACTTTAGCTGGATCTCCGTTTTCAACTGAATCATGGATATGTCGGCGTTGAGCATTCCTACACACCTTACTGCAGTGATTCCGAATGGTGACGTACTTCAACCAGTTCGACTCACTGGGACGGCGCTTGTACTTAGATTTGGCTGACGCTTTTTTACACAATAACTCTTTAATTTCTTTGGTAAGCCAAGGCGATGGCAGGTGTTTGAGCTTTATTTTCCGAAGAGGTGCATGCTTATCATATAAATTAGTTAAAGTACTAGTAAAAATATCAACCTTGGCATCCAGACAATCGGACTGAAAGAGTGTACTCCAGTTAATGTCGCCGGCATCCTTGCGAAGGTTTACAAGATTCATACCCCGAAAATTTCGCTGCAACAGAACTTTAGGTGACGGTTTAGGAGGACGAACACGATAAGATAGGAATAGGAGGTCGTGATACGAAAAAGCGTCAGCAGAACATTGACCATGTTTTGCAACGAGGTTAGGAGAGGAGACAAAGATAAGGTCGAGGAGAGAAGGAGTGCAATTAGGAGTATGATGGGTCGCTGAAAGTGGTAGAATAGAAAGGTTGCAGGATTGGATAGAATTTGTGAGGGAGGATGAACGACGATCGTTCTTGAGGAGACAGGTGTTGAAATCACCCATGATTATGGTTTGACTGTACAAAGGAACTAAATTTTCGAGAATAGTTTCGAGAGAAGAAAAGAAATCAATGCGAAGCGAGGGACAATAATAGACACCGAGTAACAGCTTCTTAAGTGAGAATTCCACCTCCAAGAAAATGTGCTCACCAGCATTTGGTGGTGGAGGTTGCGGTGAGGTACTTACTATCTTATAACGAAAATAATTTCGGAGATAGATGGCAACACCACCTCCACCACGGGGCTCGCGATCATTTCTGATGAGGTGGAACCCAGGGAGAGCGTACGAGGTTGAAGGGAGGCAAGGCTTAAGCCAAGTTTCAGAAACAAGTATAGCATGGATATTAGTACAGTCAAAACTAGCCAGCATATCGGGGAAATGAGCCGGAATACTCTGGGCATTAAGATGAACAGCATTAAAATTCCTTGAGACATCGGAGAACTGAAACGACAGAGTGTCAGAAAGTGCAGGGACACTTACAAAACTATCATCACTATGAACATCGCTAACCGCCGATAGAAACTCATCGCTATCACTACTTGACGTCATATAAATATATATATAGCAACAATACAGTAATGGTAAATATACTAATAAAAAATAAAAATAAAAGAATACAATCTACTACTAATAAAAAAAAGCCTAAATAAAAATAATACTACGAGAAGAAAAAATAAAAATAAAAAAAATAATTCTAATACATCATCCATCTGCCGGTTCTGAGAAGACAAAAAATTAACAATTAATACAGATAAACACAAAACATTACAATAAAACAAAACCAAAGAAAATCACTATGCAAAACTAAACATAAGATAATACTAAGAAATAAAATAAAAAGCTAGGCTAGTCCAGGTAAATCAAGAGTTAAATACAAAAGATAAAAAATTCCGAACGAAACGCATCTGTCAAAAATTGACACATGTCAAAAGTTTTTACTCAAAAGTCAAAAGGTTATGTTTATAAATTTTGAATGCCGGGTATATTAAGAAACATTATGAAAACAAGTAAACAAACTATTTAAACATTGAAAAATAGACTAAACAATAACAGTTAATAATTACACTCAATTATAATAAAACCAATAATGGATAGAAGGTAAATCGTGATGTTACCTGGACTGCACACTTATCGCAACAAAACATCACAGCCTATTTCTTAGCGGTCACAGCTCGCCTGGTCCTGGGCACAGCTATAGCCTTCTTGGGAGGACTCAGCTTTGGCGTGGCGTCTACATTAATCTGGCGAAGCAGAGTAAGCGATGTCACGCGATGCCGAATACCGTTGTTTATGACGTAAACAACTCCCTCCCGCGTCCAAGAGTTGTTGACGCCAAACTTCTCCCGTGCAGCCATAAAGATGTCATGCCTGGTCCTAGTCAGGAACTCAGAAAGAGTAATACTGGTCCCTTTAAGCTTCGTCTTGCTGAACCAGATCTTGTCTCTAACTGCTGTGTCTTGAAGTTTGACTAGAATGGGTCTAGGCTTCGATGACGATGAGGGTCGACCCATCCTGTGGCAGCGCTGGATGTCACCAACACCAAAATCTGCGATGCAAATGTGTTTGTTGACTACATCCACAATCACCTGGGCAGGATTCTCATCGGCCGCCTCAGCAACACCATGCAGTAAAAGAATCTTCCGACGCCTCTGCATCTCCATGGTGTCAACAGTCTGTGCTAGGGCCTCGATTTGCTGCTGCAGCAGACCAAGTGCCTGGGTGATGAAAGTTCTGAAAGTAGCAAACTCAGCGGCCACATCGGATGGTCCTGAAGCACCAACTGGAGACTTCTGAAGATTGGCTTCAAAAGCAGACATTCTTGTGTGGAAGTCGCTCTTCATATCTTCCAGCGTTGCTCTTAATGCAGATTCCATAATGCCAAATACAACAAGTGATAACCAGTGCTGTAGTGTAGAGATAAAAGTGATGGGAAGAAAGGAAATTATTGTGAGTACCGGCAGGTAGGCAGTTTAACTGTTGTTATTCAACATAAATTGTAGAAAAATAGCAATAAAAACTATTTTTTAAATAAAATAATTTGTAGAGCAAAATTTGTGTTACTACTTTTTATGACTACCCACGCAGAAAAAAGCAACGCAAATTTCATCTCTTTATTACTAACAAAAAGTAATGGCGTAATATTTTTGGAAAACAGCATAGTGCGGGTGAAACAAGGGATGGAAAATTACATGCATAATAAAAATCGCTAAAGTGTTTAATGGCAAAAATTTATAAGGTACGCTATTTGGATATGGAGAAACGGGATATGATAGAGGAGGTAGGGGATAGGACTGGAATAGCTGACAGATTTGATGGGACGAAATGTGAATGCACGGTATAAGACGGGATGGTTAATGAAGAGAAAGGACGGGACGTATCGGGAAGTGATTGAGCAGACGGGATGGGACGGAATTGAGCAGGACAGTAGGATAGCTAATTCATGTTTAGGTAAAAAAGAGCTTATACGAAAAATAACATGTATTTGGTGTGGAGTATAATAAAAAATATTTGCATCCAGGCAAAGGTGGGTGGGGCTTTTTTGCTATGCTAAATAATTGAATATAAAATTAATCATATTATAATAACTAAGCCATAGCGAAGCGTGGTCGGGTCGGCTATGGTATCTTTTAATTGATTTCAATGAATGTCGTCGGAGTAGTAACAGTGTTATAATATCTCCGTAGCAAAATAATGATTTGAATCTGGAGAGATGGGATAGAATAGAATATAAGGTGGATAAAATGGGACATAAGAAGAGGTACAGGATGGGATTGGAATTGGATAAGCAGTTTAGACAAAGGCTGTCATATTGATTTTAAATAAATATTTTTATGGACTGGAATCTGTTTTTGCACCCAGGCGAAGCCGGGCCGGGCCGCTAGTATTATATATATTGCCGTTATAAGTTACGGTTTTGGTTTTTTTATGACTTTCAATTAATCCATATTTTTTCATTTTTTACAGTCTTTACAATCAATGAGGAAACCACTTAAATTGTCTACATATTACTTATTTTGGCCTTGCTCGACTTATATGCGTCGCAACATTGATTTTAAACCATGTTACAAAATAATTTGTTTTATAATTTTACGGTCTGCTGCTTGCATTTAATTCTTTCGGAAGTACGCGTTGTAGTCACCCATGCTTGGCAAGGAAGGGAAACTTCACCTTTGGCATTATATTCAAAATAATATTATTAATAATTATATTCGTCTGCATACGTCTATTTTTATGTATATGTTCACAAGTAATTATTTCGGGATACGAATATTTTTGGATGTCAGCTTATCAAATCATTACTGATTTTATCTTTGAGAGCCTTTCGTATTTCTCATAATTGAATTACTATACTCACATGATCGTAAAGCTCTGGTCAGTCCATTGTCTTTTGGCCTTGGTGGTTGCGTCTTCTGTCCAAGGAGTTTGCGTGCCTGCGCCGGGGCCTCAGTGTCTTCCATGATGTTTTCTTTGTACACCATGCACCTAGTAACAAAACATAGTATTAGAAGCTGATTTAGGGCTCCATATTACATATATTAATGAAAAAATCTTCTCGGCGGAGTTAAGTGGACAAGAATTAACCGAATCTTTCTAATCATTTATAGTGCGTGATGGACTGTTGGTAAATCGATCAGAAGCAGGTGCCAAGATGTTCACGGTGGTCGTGAGTTTGAATCCTAGAGCGCACATCTAACTTTTTGTGGTCATGTGTGTATTGATAGTCAATCACCATGCACTTTAGCAGTGATGGAAAATATCGTGAGGAAATCTGCATACTATAACGTTTGTAAGTATTTTTTTATGGTAGGTAAAGTCTGCCAACTTGCACTAGGTCAGCGTGGTGGATTATATGGCCTAACCACTCTCAATTGTATTCATGATTGTAGAGGAGGTCCGTGCCCTGCAGTGAGACGTATATGGGCTGACAAAGATACAGAAGTAATCCTAGGGACCAAAAATAATATTTTTTTGATTGTCCAACTTGCATTGCTACAAGTATACCATAATTTAAAGGCAATATTTAGCATAGTCGTTTCGTGCAAAGCTATTGAAGCATTTGAATATGGAATTTGATATACAAAATGCGTAACATTTGTCGAAATACAATTTAAATTTTATTAGTATTATTGGCCCTTCAGTTAATAAAATCAAATGGTAACTTGTTAATTTTTTTTTTACTCATTTGAATATTGTATTATAAAAAAGTAATCTTGTCTTTTATGACTATAAAGCTATTTCAATTAGCACATTTACATAAAAAAGACATACATATATTTTGAGAATGGAAAATTTGGACTCAAATAAATGTAGACCAAATTGTATTAATTGTATACAATATTAAGATCTATCATGTCATAGCCAGTCGTAGAATTATAATAAAAAAATATCTGCAACTTGATCTTGATTAGTCATGTTCCATACAAGTGTATTAGAACGGGCAGAAAAAGATAATACATATTTTTTATAGCTGAAATATATAGGTCGATCATTGTTGTATACCAAAATATTTTATACAGTCTTGGGTATAGTAATTGATAAATCCAATTATTCTACAAAATAAGTAAAATTCCTTTTTTGTGTAATCATTATACATACACAACCGACAGTCATAGGTTACCAAGTCTGTGTCGTGATTATCAATAACTGCTGCAGACTTTTTGACCTCAAAAAACACAATTGAAACCAACATTCATAGTCATAAATAACTCTATAGAAATATAATTTTGTGTCGATGTAGGAATCGAACTTGTAGTTTCTCGTTTCAAATCCGACTTTTGAGCCGCTTGCTAGCCTTGGCTGTCAACTATGAATCGTAATTTTTACATTCTGTAATAATGTAAGGATTATTTGAATTGATCTGTGTATTTGTGTGTCTCTCTTTCTATCTCTCTCTCTCTCTTTCTCTCTTCAGGCAACTGCTGTACATAGATCTCTCCTATATATTTTATAAGGACAACAATAAACATATTAAATTCGTTATGAAATTGTCAATAATGTACAAAAACACTTTGATGTTTTAGTACTATTAACATTAATACCTAAATTGGGTAATTGAACGATAAATATTGATTTTATTGTTTTTCAATTGCGCATTCATGACTATATTCTACGTTTATAATGTCGTGCCTATCTGTTTATGAACTAATAAAGATGCAGTGTTGTCACGTTATGGCCGAGACCGTACAATTGTGGCTGCTGTGTCCCAAAAGAAAATTTCCGGACAAATAACTGTGGCCTTTTTAATTATGGACGGAACTATAATTAAAAGAACTAAAATTATCTAACAAATTATATATCATTTTTCAATGTTTAATTTTTGGTTAGTTTTCTTTCGTGGCAGTAGATTTTCGGTTACAATGAATCGTAGCAACGAATGAATGGTGATTGACAAAATGCTGTGCAATGCCAAATTAGAGAATCTAGAAAACTATTTCAATGACTATTTCAATGGTATTATGTTTCTGACTTTTCCTTTATAAAAGTATTAATATAGGTACGATTTTTTTACTATGGGGTTAAACATACATAGGTATGTTCAATTTTAACCATAAAAATATAAGCAATTCTCGGTAGCGGACACTTCTTGGAATAAAATAAGCCGGACTGCGTATTGCAGTGTTGCATTTGTATGTAAAAATACCCGAAACCCAGTTATTCGATAGAGTTATTCGTATTCGATAGCCTGGCCCCCTATTACATCGCGGGACGGAACACGTGAGGCGAAATGTGGGGTGTCACGGAATCATCTTTGCCTGCCCTACTGGGAAAAAAGCGTGATGTTTAGGTATGCAGTTAGAGTTAGGTACTAAGATACGTAAAAACACAAACACACTGAGTACATTTATTGTAAACGAGTCGATTATGACTAATTGGTATTTTGCATTGAATAATGTACATAAATTTCAAAGTACGAAAGGATAATTGGATCAGAATAGTCACTAGGAAAATGTATACGATTTCATTTTCAAATGTTAAGTATTTATTACATTTTATGCTATTTATAAATTATCATACCAACTAAATACATAAACCATGCTAACATTAATGTATAGTATAAAAAAGATTTAACTCAGAGGTTTTATGAATCAAACGAAACGAAATGTATAAAACAAATTGCGCTTAGCGAGATAAATATTAAAAATTCAACTTTCCCATATTCCTTATTCTTCTGCCATCTTTTCATACTTCCCCTCTCATTTTGAGAGAGATATTTGACGAACATAATATTATAATTAAATGAATAATAAATAAATACACCCGACAGTCACATACACTTTTTTTTTATTGCTATGTAGGCAGACGAGCTAGCAGCCCGCCTGATGGTAAGCGGCTACCGCTGCTCATGGACTTCCGTAGTGCCAGGGGACCAGCACAACAAAGTCGCTGCCTACCTCGATGAGAGTACTCTCTTTAAACCTCGTTTGAAGAAGGACAAAGACATAGACATAGTCTTAACCCCACGTTAAGATCGATTAAGTCATGTGTCGTGGGTATCAGGAACTACGACACCACTTTCGGTCTCACAAACACCCAGACCCGAAAGAAATATGTTTGAGTTTCACAAACATTTATCTCAGTGGGGGGTCGAACCCGTGGCCTCTTGTTGCACATTCGACATCTAACCAAGTACGCCACGGAGGCGTCAATTATGATTGAAGCAAGGGCGTCGCCAAGGAGGGGCAGGTAGGGGCAGCTGCCCCTCTCTAGAGATTAACAAAAATTGCCAAATGTAAAGCAACCAAAATCTTTGACTTGGCTTGCCTACTGTACGGTAGTTTTTTTGCATATACCATACGATTGTACAATAATATTGACCGTCTGGGGGCCGCCGTCAAAATTGTGTAAGTTGCAATCACATTTTTCTCATTCTCCATAAAATTTGCCCCTCCCTAGGCCATCGGCTGGCGACGCCCCTAGATTGAAGTGAGGTAGATAGATGTCCAAGGGCGGCGGTAATAACTTATCATACCATATACAAGTAGGATGTCTGTTTGTTTATCGATTATGCTAATGATAAATATTCATAGTATTTTATGAGACATTTAAAGCTTAGCAGATACCTAACAGAGGTTATGACGACTGTGCTAAAACTTATTGAATTCGTTTTCGATCTAAGTCTTATACAGAAATAATTAAGATATTTGTAATTACTGGACTTATTGGAGGGACTACTGGATATAATGAGACTTAACATCTTGTCTCAGGATGGCGAGCGCATTGAAAGCTAAGCTTCACTTTCTAATTCATGGTGTTGTTTGCTTTTGCTACTGTTCATGACCGGTCGTATCGCTTACAATCAAAATTATTTTTAAAATTCCCTTGACATTCTATGTTTTTGGAATATTGAAACTTTAAATATATTATAATAAAGCAGTTAAATAGTTTTTATTTTTATTATAATTTAAACGATTATCAAAAGTTGATCATTAAGACTTGGTTGAGAAACATAGTAACACTAATAATTACAAAAATATATTTTTTATGTTTCAGAAAGCCATTGATTACATGTAGAATTTCCTATTATTGTTATCGCGTGTTCATGGGTGGTAATAAATTACCATCACATGTTTTACCGGCTTGCCTCCTGTGTGAAAAATCGATTTCTAGATTAGATAAGATTATTATAAATATTCAAATATAAACATTATATGCAATTTTATTATCGAGTCACTTTATCACTCTGGTAGCATATCCTACATATGCTTGTGAAACGCGATGGCGTGGGATAGATTCTCAGGTGATGCAGTTTTTTATGTGGAAATCTACCTTCCATCTCTACCTGTCCTTTTGAGGATATAAGCGCGATCTTATTTGTATTTTAATTTTTAAACTTGTTAATAGTGCTTCTATTTTACATATTTTTCATATTGATTGTACATACATACATACATAAACTCACGCCTTTTTCCCAGAAGGGGTAGGCAGAGGTGCCAGGGCATCTACATTTCGCCTTGTATGTTCCGTCCCATGATATGATAGGTGGCGAGCCTATCGCCATATCGGGCACAAATTCCTGACTCTGGGCTGATAATGAATAGAAAAATCCAATATCACTTTGCCCAACTCGGGATTCGAACCCGAGACCTCAGCTTTGTAACCATACCGTAGTACAACTACGCCACTGAGGCATATTGATTGTAACACTATTTAATCGCATTAATAAGTTCTTATTATGTTTCTTTATTTTTTATGTCATGCAAGTGATATATGTCAGAACCTGATAGTAAGCGATCACAGCCGCCCATGAAGATCCACAATGCTTGGGGCATGAATGTATTGCCAGCCCATCAAACCAGGAGGGAGCGGAAGGAAAAAGGTCAGGAATATGGAAGAGATATTTGGTATTCGGCAATCTCACTAACCAAATGAAATTTTACGTCGATCTCCTGTGAGAATGCTTCCCTTGGTGGTTTAATTTAGAACAATTTAAGGCGAATTATAATCATCGAGAGAGCGAATTTTTTTTTGGTTTTACGGGTTACTACATTTTACGCAGATAATATTGGCCCTGAATCACTTCTAACGGCACTGATTAGTGGCTTACTTTTATTTTAATGAAGATGTATACGCATGCGGCAATGATTATTGTTATGTTTGCATTTCTATACATAATAATTGGTAAATTCATACGTATTTCAATTAGACAAAGTACGAAATGATGCTGTTAGATCTAATTCAGGTCCAAGCTTCCCTCAATCTTTTCGTTATTTTTGGATTGTTTTTGTTACTTAACGCCAGAGGGCGCCTTGTATTGTTTCAGTGACGGCCCATCTCAGTATGTAAAGAGTACTTTGTGGTGATACTACCCCGGAGAACCTACCCATTAATGCTGTTACATGAATGTCAACAGCATGTTTCTGCCGCTTATAAAATGCACATGCATATTATGTAGTGTATTCAAATATTTACACGTTAAATGATTATATCGGTGGCCGACATGTATGTTTGTTCCACACACCTGCTTTTGTTAAAAAAATATGTTATTGCGCACTTACTTGCAGATTTTACTTTTGATTACTTTAAATTTTATAATAAATACATGCACAAAATTATTCCAAAGCGCCTCAGAGTCACGGTACAGAAACAAAGCGGAGGTCTCGGGTTTGAATCCCGAGTCGGGTGAAGTGATATCAGATTTTCTATTCATTATCAGCCCGGAGTCAGTAATTTGTGCTTTATGTGGTGATAGGCTTGCTTGATTATCACATCGTGGGACGGAACATACAAGGTGACACGTGGGTGTCCGGGTTGCAACTCTACCTACCCTTTCTGGGAAAACGGCGTGAGTTTATATATATTGTATTAAAATAGCATTATAACTACTGGACAAGTCCTTTATTCAAAAGAAATTTAAATAATAATCAATTAGCAATGCGTATGCGCAACTTATCAAGAATATTAATTTAATGAATGACAATTAAATTATTCAAACGATGCTTTTGATTTGAAACGCGAAAACAGGGTCATGTATGCCATATAGATAGCATTCGTTGATAATGGAAATATTTAACATTGTCACTGATTTTGTATTTATAAGTAAATTATTGTAATTTGCGTGGTTTATCCGAGAAGTAAATTATACAATAAATAAATAAATTCGAATAAAATTCAAATATTTAAATCCAATTGCAAATATTATTCATGATTTTAACCGAGTATTTGTTTTTTTTAATTATAAAAAAAATATTTACATATATATATTGGCACCGGCATAAATATTTTCAAAATTCAAAGTAATAAACCATTTAATGTAATTTGAATTTTAAGACTAATAATTTAGAAATATTAAAAAATAACAAAATAAAAAACTCACAAATAAAATTCAAATATTCAAATCCAAATTCGTTCACAACACTATTTATTTATCCACAATACACTATTTGAAATATTTCACTGGGCCCCTCGCGTGGCACATACGACAGTGCGCTGGCTCGTGCGTTTATTATCTGGCAATGCCTGTCCGTCGAGGCACGGTTGGCGAATATGGCAGGCGCCAGCGGTTGGCACTGGTTGCCTCTCCACTGCCACGAGGTGGTTGGCCTTGAGCGTAATCAGTTGATCGCGGCTGCGCGCGAGTCGGTTACATGTTTTTGGTAATTGATATGTATGTCTTCGTTCAATTAAGAGAAGCAGGGATCGTTGTTTTTCTTCCTTTTTATGGTGTTTTAAATGATTTTGACGGGGCACATCAATCTTTTTTAAATAAATAGCATGATATTCACATGTATATGAGATAATTGACATGTATGTATCAGCCCATATACGTCCTACTGCAGGGCACGGGTCTCCTCTACAATCAAGAGTACGATTGAGAGTGGATAGGCCATATAGTCCACCGCGCTGGCCTAATGCGGGTTGGCGGACTTACACACCATAGAAATTAGCTATGGTATTTAGGTTTCCTCACGATGTTTTCCTTCAATTGACATGTAATATAATTTAAAATTAAGAAGTAGATTGAATAAAATAACAATTTATAGGATTCTAAGGAAGCATTACAAATAAAAATATGTGGCATTAAAATATAGAATAAGTGGTAACCTACTTAATATTAACTTAGGTGTTGTCTCATATTTTTGCAATATAATGAGGGTATACCTACTGTTTTGCGTTCGCCTTTTTTATTCGTAAGAGCACATTTTTATAACCACATTCCTATGGAAAAAAATCTTAGTCATCGCCCATGGTCGCAACAAATTCTCGGGTGAACATAGGCTATTTCAAAAGATTTTAAAAAGTTCTCTCTTATGTGAAAAGTCGCCTGGGTAGGTACCATCGCAATGTCTATTTCTCCGACCAAGAAATAGTGTATTTGCACTGTTGTGTTCTAGTTTGACGAACATTGTCAGAGTAACTACTGGACATATTAAGACTTAACTTCTGATGTCTCAGGATAGGGAGCGCAGTGGAATGCCACGCGTCGCTTTGTTATGGTGTTGTTGGGTTTTGCTTCTGTCCATAAGCAATCGGATCGCTTTTCATCAGGCGAATGGCATGCTCGTATCACCATTCAAAGCACTATACAGGGTATATCAAGACTGCTACCGTAAACGAAGCTGGGTGGTAGTTTTAGTGACTTCATGTGTTGATGATGACATTAGTGACACAATGCAACCAAATTTTGCGCAAAAATTTGTGACGACTTTTTTTTTTGTTTTTTTTTTATCGTCATATTAGGATGGTAAATGCATAGTTTTTTCTTAAATAATAGTGTACAACCTTTTATTTTTAAAGACGCTATGGTACGCAATGCTTTAAATTATTATTTTAGCAAAAACTATGGATTTACCACCCAAACTCGACGATATTTAAAAAAAATATAATAAAAAAAGATCGCGTTTCTTTGCGAAATTTTTAGTTACATTGTGTTTGTAGTCATTAAAACTACCACCTGGCTTCGTTTTCGGCAGCACTCTTGATATACCCGGTATATAAGTACCTATATAAATTATATGACTTGATTTATTAAACCACAAACGCCCATAAATGTTTGACCTCTAACTTAATGTCTAGAATACAATACATACGTACAACAATGATACACAGGGCAGCAGAGTTCATTACGATACGCAAACATTCAAATGAAGTACTTTGATACGCCACATTATATGAATCGCTTTGATTGGCCGCTTGTTTATATTGATTTCAATGGTACAGCGATTACTGTTACTATATCAGTTTGTTTGTGAAAAATGGAATATATTTTTTATCATCGTGAAATTAAACAGTATTGAGTCAACATTGACGATTTTACACTTCTTTAGTTAAATAATTTTACTTTGATTAATAAATAAATAATCCCAACAGTTACATCCATAATTCTAACCCTACATTAAGATTAATTAAGTCTTGTATCGTAGGTATCAGAAACAACGAGAGACTTCGCTCTCACAAAAACCCAAACCCGAAAGAAATATTAGGCCCGTACAAGCATTTCTCTCGGTGCGGGGATAGAACCTGTGGCCTCTTGTTTCATAGTCGGCGTTTATCCAACTGCACCACGGAGGCTGTCAATGTAATGTGTGTTTAATTGTACAGGAGAGTTATTAAAAGGTAGGATTTCAGTTATAGGGGCAAACAAGCAGACAGTTCACCTGATGGTCAGTGATCACCGTCGCAAATATATATCTGCAACATTATAAAGATGCGTTGCCAGCCTTTAAGGTAGGAATATGCTGTTTTTCGAAGGTCATCTATTTATTTATTCACCTTATGAAATTCATCTTCAGTAACCTATCTGTAACCTAACCACTCTCAATCGTACTGTCGATTGTAGAGGAGGCCCGTGCCCAGTGGGACGTATATGGGCTGATACAGAACCTATCTGTATCTGGAATACATATACGGGCTGATATACATTTTAAATTCGATAAATATCTGTAACCCAAATTCATATTAAGATCACAAGCCACATTTTGAGGTCAGAGCTGCATTGCTGGACTTTTATAATGCACAGAAAATAAAAGTAAGAAAGAAATTTGTAGAAACAATATTACATTATCTTGAAAAACGGTTGAAACGAAAATACAAATGGTATTACATAGGACAACAGTCATAATTACATAAGGATTTATCACACACCGCATGAATTACATAAAGAATTGAATACTGAACAAGTGTTAATGCAGCATTGTAAATGTAATAAATGTTTAAAATAACGTAATGTATGCCAGTGCGATCTTGATCTTTAATATTGGGTGGTGTCAAGAGACGAGATAAAAAACGAAGATTATTTTACTATTTCGCAATAAGGTCGACTAACCAGTACGACCGAAGCTTTATTACGATTTGAGATTTACTATTACATACATACATAAACTCACGCCTTTTTCCCAGAAGGGGTAGGCAGAGGTGCCACAGGACACCCACATTTCGCCTTGTATGTTCCGTCCCACGATGTGATAGGTGGCGAACCTATCGCCATATCGGGCACAAATTCCTGACTCTGGGCTGATAATTAATAGAAAAATCAGCTTGCCCAACCCGGGATTTGAACCCGAGACCTCAGCTTTGTAACCGTACCTTAGTACAACTACGCCAGCGGGGCAGTCTATTACATATTACGATATAAAATAATACCATCATTTTTGGCACTACCGAAATATTTGTTTCGATTGATGTTTATGGTTCATGCAGACTGGCTTGTACAACAGTTACTCGTACTATGACTTATGAATTTTGGTACTTTGTTATTCTACTATAAGATATAATTAGGTACCACCCGAAGCGTATTGCGTTCCAAAATAATTTCTGGTGACCGGATCCAACTTCTTGCTGAATCTTCGCTGATTCTCCGGTTCTTTGGCTTCCTCGATAGTAAGAGTATTGACTCTCATATCTTCAGTGACAACACCAAACTTTTCAGTGAACTTGGTGCCTAAGTCTTGCTATACGATTCTCCTCGATAGTAAGAGTATTGACTCTCATATCTTCTTTAACATCCAACTTTTTGGTGAACGTGGTGCCAAAATCTTGCTATACGATTCTATAAACTAATTTAACTTTTCATTTTAAAGCTTCAGGCTAACAAGGAAAATATATTCTTAACATGCATCATCATTATCACCGGTCATTAAATAAGGTGTTAAACTTAGACCTTTACAGTACTTGCAATTTACCGATTGCAATAATGATCAATGCATCAGTTAAGTCAAGGTATTTCTATTCTTATGGGTAATTTGAATATTATCCTCCTACATGCGTCAGTGCCACGATAAACAAATTAACTTACCTGGAGTCATAGCAAAATTAACATCTTCAATTGCTTTATTAGTACCTATGACAATAATAAAGAAACTTATTTTACTTGTAATAACCTTTATTTCATCTGTAAGTGAGGTTTTCTATTAATTTCATTTTCATGACTTTGGCTACATTAAACAATTTTAATTCATCATATTCACTTCTCTTCGGCGACAGGAAGTTACTGCTGACCATAGGTTTCCCTCAAGGATCTCCGGATCGACGTGTTGGAAGCGGCCTGCATCCAGCGACTTTCTGTAACCTACTCCGTATTCACTTAATTTTACTCAAATCTAAATACCGTACGGAGATTCTAGCTAAATTCAAAGATCAGGTTATATTTAGCATAACAGTCCAGTTCTTGGTGTCTAACCAGTTGGGCTGGTTGCGCGGTCCTGTTTCGCAAACAAGTTCATTGCGCAAAGCTATTTTGTTGCTGGGAGGAGCAACGTTTATTTTTTTCGTGTGAGTTTACGGATGTAAAACATATAATTACTGAATTGAAGTTTAAGTAGTAATTGTCTTTTCCTGATATCTTCTTTCCATTTCAACTTTCTTCAATATCTTTACAATTATTGGTATCTATGAAATGGCTGGTCTCTCATGTGTGAGAGGCCATCTGGGCAGGTATCACCGCAATATCTATTTCTCGCGCCAAACAGCAGTGTAAATGCACTGTTGTCATTCGGTTTGAAGGACATTGTAGCCAGAGTACCTACTGGATGTATTGAGACTTAATGTCTTATCTCTCAAGATGGTGACCACAGTGGAATAATAAGCATTGCTTTGTGATTCATGGTGTTGTTTTGTTTTGCTACTGTCCTTGCGCTGTCGTATCGCTTACCATCAGGCGAACGGCATACTCGTCTTGCCATTTATAGCAATAAAACAAAAGAATATATTTCAGTTTTACGAGGCTAGATCTCAATTACTTGGAAACTAGTCGCTACAATATGTCTAGATAACAAATCCAAATAGTATAGTAAAACTATCTTCGCCGCGCTTGAACTGGTCATCGAGACTTAAAACTGTCATACACAAAACAAATAAAATTAAAGTGACAAATATTTCCACTGCACACTTAATTTACATTAGCCTTGTTTAAATACACAGTCAAATTTAAAAATAACAGTGTAAATTATATTTTTATAACATTCACATTTGATCTTGCAATTGATCACAATATGTGAAGTATCAGGAAGAAAACAACATGTTACAATTTAAAAAGTTAAATAAAATGACCCAAATAATGATGCGTGAAGTACTCTGTATACTGTATGACCTTTAAAATCTTTCACTGTGCCGTTCTTTTTATTTTATTTACTTTTAAACTTTATACAATATGTACAGGCGGACTTAATGCCGTCGGCATTTTCTACCAGTCAACCTTTAGGAGACGCAGAGATGAGATCCAAGGGGTGTTTCAAAGATACGAAAAAATGAACTTTTTCTCTCTCTTCTCTTCCTATTTTGGCAAGCTGGCAACGCACATCCGATCTAAGCTTTGTAGATATTCAAGATCACTTAAAGTATTATGAATGTAATATGTTATTAATTATGGTATAAAATATTAATTGGGTGAAAGTATAGTATACAATATTTGGATTACATAGATAATTATTAAAATTCCAACCGTCAATGCGTATCTAAATGGACAAAAAGAGGATCAATAAATCAAGTATAATGTCATAATACACGCTTTCTTGAATTTAAATCATAAGCGTTGACCTTCTATTCCGAGGAGACGTCGACGTAATTTTTGCAAATTTAAATTTATAATCGCGTAATACTTCTAGTTCATTCAACTGTAGGACCTTATTGGTATTCATATCACGGCACTGAAAGGTTTTAGCATTAGCAGAATATTAACAAAAGTGGAATTTAAACTTTTAGCATCAAGTCTTGTCCACCAGGCTACTAGGATTTTTATGAAGCTCATAAAAAGTATAAGATGTAACTTTGTCCATGAAAAGAAAAATGTTTTATGTCTTTAGAAGGTTATGTCACTAGGGTAGCATATAAGTCCTCTTTCATGTGTACGTTTTATATTCTAAATTATATTGTTAGAACTGCCTTGATGGTGTAGTTGTACTACGGTACGTTTGCAAAGTTGAGGTTCGAGTTCCAAGTCGGGAAGTGATATTGGAGTCAGATATAGCAATAGGCTCGCCCCCTGTAGTGGGTGTCTTTGTAGCATCTCTGCTTACCACTTTTTACCACGTATTTATATTTTTAGTGTTTCATCTTCGATACGGTAATACTTTTGCTGCACTATGAGGCTGTTTAAAGTTTGCCTGCCCATGTGTTGCCTCTTTGCTATAATTCTTGGCGGTTTCAATTTGTTGAACAGTCAATCTTTACTTTGTTTCAACGGCATTGCACTTACATCAGGTTTTGCAAAAACAAGTCAAAAGATCAATTGAAGCCTGTTTGTTTGTTTGTACACGTACCACTTACAAGCAATTGCTCAGAATGAACCGTTGTTCACCGCTGTAGTTATATTGCATCTTAGCATATGCAACAATGTAGATTGAGGTTTTGTTGATTTAATTTTGACTTTATTTTCAGTGGTTTATGGTAGAGATTTGATTGATACTTTTATTTTTGGATTCGAGAATTTGCGTCAATACTCCTGAGATAAATCAGCGAGATAACCGCTAGCTAATTCCATTCAACTCATATCTAATAAGTAGGTTAAAAATCTAAAAATATATCCTAAAAACATTTTCATTTTAGGGGTGAAAATGTGACTGTAACGACCAGCTGATTCCGAAAAACAATACATTTAGTTGCTATTAGGGTTGATGCGACTATCCTACTATCAGATATAGTTAATTCTATCCTACCACCACGTTTCTCTTGGAATTTTCTTCCACGTCCTACAAATCTCTATCGTTAGCGCTAGTTGCTATGACGCGACCATCTTAATACCAGGTATAAATTCCATCCCACCACCACGTTTCCCTCGAATTTTCTTCAATGTACAACAAATCTCTGGAACCAATTCCCCACAGCAGCATTCCCGGTCAAATACGACCTGGTTACCTTAAAAAAGTGTATTCCCACCTTAAAGGCTGGCAACGTATTTCTATGCCCTATGGTGTTGCAGATGTTCATAGGTGACGGTGATCACTTACCATCAGTTGAAACCTCACGCTCTTTTCCCTGTATATTACATCAGACTATTTACGTCCCATTGCAAGGCTCGGACCTCCTCTACAACCGAGAGTACGATTGAGATTGTTTAGGCTATCCACCACCAAACGCGGTCTGGTGGGATTCACATTACATTAAAAACCTAACCGATTCCTACATTACCTAATGTCGGTAGTACCACATCAGGTAACAATTCAAAATGGCATCTGCTTGAACTGATTGCTGTAAAATTAATTCAAACGACCGTGGGATGTATGCAATACAATGGGTAACAACTCTTATCGAATTACTGTTTGTGGTGTACTTTATAGCGGAATTAGCTTTAGGTCATAATGTTATCTGTGGTAGATATTTTTCACTTATAATTGGTCGTTAAAAATTGTAATTATGTTTTAGATAGATGACTTGGCGATTTAAAAGTAATTGCTATGTTGGAAAAGTTTCTGAACTGTAGAAACAATAGTGTGGAATAAACAACGTCTTTTGGCATTAAATGAAATTCAGTTTTAGTTACAGTTAGAAGAACCATGTTAAACATATTTTAGTGATCAAAAGTTCTAATTTCAAAAGTTGTGGCTATGTCGAATCTGTCTCTTTTCCGTAGAGTCAAAATTGTGGACTAATGTAAGCCATACACACTAAGGTCTACCGGAGAGGTCATCTGTGCATTTATGCCTGCGCAAGTAGACCGAACATTGGTACCGTGTATGGGAACGTTACGGTGTACCGGAGCGGTCTTCAGTTCTTTTTGCGATGGCATCGAATGGACGAATGTTTCTTTGACGTCACTTACACTGCAAGTTTAATACATGTACTCACTGCACAATAATCATGGCACAAAACATAGTTTCTGTTCACTACAGTAGCTGGTAGCAACTTCACTACAAGAAAATACAATAAAATCTATCAACCCATTACGCAATACTTGTGAATAGAAGTTGTAAACAATCAAGGCAGCCCGCGGCGCAGACGCCATCCCAGACCGATAGGCGACCGCGGGGTATGTAAGGTTTGCGCGAGGGGTGCTTATGTCATGTAATGGTATAAGCATAGATTATAAAGGATCGCAAACATTTTCAGGGACGTTAATCGGCCAGGCTAGAAAACAACTGACGCGACCTGCGCAGGCGACCGGAGTAGAGACACACACGCACTGGTACGCCCTAGAGTGTCACTCGAAATAATTGATTTTCGATCTTGCGCCGGTCGCCTGTACAGGCTCAAAAAACTGCACAGGTCTATTTCCTGTATACCTTTCGGTATACCTGCGCAGGTGGACCTTTCCGATGGACCTTAGCATGTATGGCAGCCATAAGTATAGTACGTACAAGGTCTTTTCGCAAGTACCCGTTTTTTTGTTATATTTTAAACATCATGTTAACTATATGAACCCATCATATAGGTTTGTGTCTAATATATAGTTCATATCAATCCATAGTTTTGGCTCGAATAATAGTAATAATTTAAACCCTAGCGTGCCATAACGTCTTTAAAAATATAAATGTGTACATTATAATTTTAGGAAAAAACTATGTATTTACCATCCAAATACAATAATAGAAAAAATATCGTCGTTCTTTTTGCAAAATTTTAGTTGCGTTGTGTCTGATGTCAATAAAACTACCACCTACTTTCGTTTTCAATCGCAGTCTGTATACTCGTATACCCCGTATATAAAACGAAAGTGTTTAATGATAAGCAAATATAGAATTACGCGTAGATTTTCTGATATCTCTAGTTGAAATAAGAATTGCACAATGACAGACTATCAGAACAAAACAAATATATATGTATTATTAGCCTTAGGTAGGTATATAATATAGCTAATCACCAACATTCTGGAAATTAAATTTATTTGTTTTATGTATTTAAATTTTCACAATATTATTCAATATAATTGTTTTTAATTATAAATTATGATGCGGCACATTGCTATCATACTTGTTGTCAGTACTAAATGAGCGTAGGCGAAAAGTTTTATTTGATTAAGTGCTATGTACAATTTAATGTGACAATAATAGCCCTATATTATAATTCGAGGGTTATATTAAGATTTTTATTTATAGCAACGAATGACCAGACGAACATGCCCTTCGTCTGATGGTAAGCAATACGACCGCTCATGAAACAGTAGCAAAACCAAACAACATTATCAAATTAAGCAATGCTTGGTATTCTACTGCGCTTGCGATTTTGAGTCTCAATATGCCCAGTAGTTACGGTGGCTACAATATACTTTAAACCCAGAACACAACATGCGCATTTACACTGCTGTTTGGCGGGAGACATAGACATTGCGGTGGTACTTGCGCAGACGGCCTCTCTATTATGAGAGAGCTACCATCAGTAGAAATGGTGTAATGTCTTGAATTGATTTGTCATGAATAGAAATATTGACAATCTCTTGAACCAAACTAATCTTAAACTCTTTAATAAGATTCAGATCTTTACACAAAATTATATTTAAGTACAAAACATAAATACCATATACATTATGTAAGATATCTAAAGACTGTTGTCACAATATGTGCTATTGTCCACATTAATGTTTTTAAATGTGTTAATTCTATTATAATGGTAATATGTATTCCGTGAGCATTGGCAACGACTTGTTCATGATGTCATATTGGGTTTGTCATTCTAATTTATTGCGTTTCTTCATCTTATTTAATAACATATTGTTTAAGTCTTTATTTAGGTATTAACAAATTATTAAATGTACCCCACACTACATACTTCAGAACTCAGTGTGGCATGCATGTGCTTTAAGTAAACTAATATTTGTTCTTCAAAAATTTTTCTTAATATGGACATTCAACGTACATTCTTTGGCTCTATAATGTTCAACGTTGTATTTACATACGTAAGATTTGAATTCAGAACCCTACTAACCTCAGCGCATAAACAACTGGATGAATGAGTTAAAAATAATCATTACAAAAGCGAAAGTTCGTTTGTTTTTACGCTTTCACGGCATCACTACTCAAGCGATCGTCACGCAATTTTACATACACGTTCTCAGATGTACAGAAAAAGTATCAGAATATATATATATATATATTTCATTCAGTATATTATATCATCCACATAACTGAAGTACCTTTTAATCCTAAGGAACAGAAAAATAGTTTCAGGTGCTACTCTGATATTATAATTTGGCCTACTGACATACATAAATTTGAACATGTTAACTAAAGTAGAGCAATAGAGACTTGTAGCATTCTGACAAAAAAAAAAAAACAACTGTTCCGAATTTGTCTGAAGCGAGTGAAGTCGCCAGTTAAAGCAATACTAGTATAAACTATATCGGCCTCATTCAGAAACAGTTTTAAAAACTTATTTTAGCTGTCAAATGTTTTGTCTTCTTCGCTCAAACTGAACTTAAAAGGCGTTCGAAAGGGACAAAACACTTGATGATTAAAATATTTTTTTAAATGTATATTGATGAGGCCGTGAGTATTAATCAGTTATTTTACCAAAAGTCAGTATAATCTTTCTGCTAAGCAGAGTATACAATATGTATTTTATCGCAATATCAAATCATTTCAAATCCAATAGAAATATTTGAAGTGATGCCGAAGTGTTATCTTATCTTATATGCACAATGTTTACTTATTTCAGATATTTTTCAAAATAAATGCCGCTAACAATTTCCACGTCTGTGTAGACTTTTTACGAACACAAATTCATTCATTGACTGGGAAGTTCTTACTTAAAGAAGAAAGCTTGCTTGTTAATCTCTATCTACATCGATAGTCAAAAACTGATCTTTTTCTTGCAATTAATGACTAGACAAGCGTGCCATTCGCTTGACGTAAGCGATACGACCGCTCATGAATAGTAAAGCTCTAAAAGTCTCAATATGTCCAGTAGTTACTCTGGCTGCAATGTCCTTCAAACCGAAACACAACAGTGCTTTACACTGCTGTTTGCCGGGAGGAATAGACATTGTGGTGGTTACTGCCCAGGCGGCCTCTCACATAAAAGAGACCTGCCACCAGTGAATCTGGATAATTTTATATTTAATTTACACTTTGTAGAAATGAAATATAAGGCTTAATGACTTAAGAGCGTTTATACCCTTTGCGCGCGTTTTGGCTTAAAAACAGGACTTTTTAAACGAGTTAATAGCCACCAATAAACAATTTAAAGGAAAAATAATTAGTAGTTATTTTAGAAAAGGTTGTCATCTAGGGATTTTGGTGGAAAACATTATAGATTGATGGATAATTTGTGAGTACTATAAGGATTACTAAACACAGGTTTCGTTATTTAGGCTTTAAATGGAAATTTAGAAGCTTAAGATATCCGAAATCAGTAAATATAAGATGAAAATAAAAATATTATCAGACTAATAAGACCCTTATGGAGGGATTTTGCTGAGAAAAATAATCTTTTTGTGTTTAGTTCATGAAAAATAAAAATTTAAACAATGCGAAATTATTCAGAAACTCTCGTCAAGAACATATTTTTTTTTCACCAACTTATCGTACATATTTTTTTATAGCAATTGCATATTTTAATAGAAGAACATGTTATCAATAAATTACCATTTTTATATTTTAACAAAATTAGTTTTCATGTTTTCTACAAATATTTTAAAAACCACTATAAAACACGCTGTCCGACGTGGCTCAATTCAGGGTACACGTACGTGGTCGTAGGTGGTCAGTCAGTGCTCCGACTCCGTAGCGTGCGGACGTGTTCTCCCAACTCCGATCTTTGATCGTCGAGAGGGTGACCATGTGTGCGTGAAAGTGCTCAAGTGCTGCCATCTCAACAGTGCCTGTTTGTGTGTGCAGGTGATTCCGGCCCGCCGCCACGTGCGGTAAGCCACATCAGTCTCCGCCCGGTGAGCGTCGTCGACGCTCGCCGGCCTCGGGATGAGCGACCTACGGGATCGCTCTCCCCTCGACACCCGTCGGCGCGACCCCCGTCGCGACCGTTCCGGCGATCGCGTCAGGGGTCGTGCGGCTGAGCCTGTGCCGAGCACTTCTGCACAGGCCCAGCCTATCGCCCCCCCTCGGTCCCCACTCTCGATTCCCCGCGCCGCGCCCGTACCCATGGAGGAGGGCCCGTGCCCTCCCACTCGTCGCCCGCGTAGCCCCGAGGACACCGCGGACGTTACCGACGGTACCTCCTTGCGAACCTCCTTCGCGGACTCCGTGAAGAAGGCTCGCTTCGCCGCGCAGGATTCCCCGAGCTCCCCATCCCCGCCGCCGCCGGCGCAGTCGCCCGAGCGACCCGCCGCGCCCGCTGGGCCCTCAAAGCCCAGCCCGAAATACCCGCCGCTTATTGTGGAACATCTTCCAGATTGGTCCACACATTTACGTAAACTTAAAGAAAAATTAGGTTTTACGCTCAACGCGCACGTCTTTGGCGGTAAGGGATTCAGGTTCCTCCCAAAGGGGGAACTTGAATACCGTACCGTCCAAAGGTACTTGAATAACCTACAAAAGTCCGAGAACATTTCGTGGTTCTCATACTCTCTCCCCGCGGAGAAGAGTATTAAAGTAGCGATCCGCGGCCTCCCTTCTGATACCGACGTGGACCTCATCCGCGCCGACCTGGCCGATCAGGGTTATACCCCTGAATATATTCGGCCTATTAAAACTAGGATAGGCCGTTCGGGGTGCCTTTTCTTCGTGGAGTTGAAAAGGACCCCGAACGTTAGGGCGATCTATGATGTGAGGGAGATTCTATCTCTCCCATCCATCAAGGTTGAGCCATGGCGGGGCAAAAAAGGCCCCGCCCAGTGCCACCGGTGTCAAAAATTCAGGCACTCGTCACATAATTGTCACAGGACGCAAGCGTGCGTCCGATGCGGAGAAGAACACTCCGCCCGTGACTGCCCCCGCCCCCGCGAAGTCCCGGCCACGTGTGCCAACTGCAGCGGCCCGCACCCCGCCAATCACTCTACCTGCCCTGTTTTGCGTCGTGAAGCACGCAATAGCAAGGCGGGTACCGTTGCAGTGACGATCCCTCCCCGCCAGGCCATCATCGAAGGCGACAATCAATCGACTTCGCTGATGGCCCCGGCCAACAACCCGTGGTCCAAAAATGGACCGTCCCCGAAGAAGCGGGGAAAGAAGAAGAGGAAAGGCCAATCTGCCCCCTCTCCTTCTGGCCCCGCGTCTTCCGCTGCCCCGCAGGTCACGGTTACGGAACCGTCTCGCCGACCTGCCCCCGCGGTTGGACCGGAACGCCCGGTCCCCGCACCACGCCGCCCCTCAACAACCCCCCGCGAGTCCGCCCCTAAAGTTTCTCGACCCTCTATTCCAGCGGGTCGAGGACCTAAGGGGGTGGAAACGCCCAAACCCGCGTCCGCGCCCTCCAGCCCTCTCGGTTCCAGGGTGATAGGCTACGAGCAGTTCATGCAGATAATGCATCGACTGTTCACAGCCTATTTCAACGGCGAGGACCTGGCTCGCACTGTATTTGCGTTATTCCCCCAAAATGCCGATAATTAGGGACCTACGTATCGTCCACTGGAATGCAAATGGTCTCCGCGGCAAGACCAATTTGCTTCTAGCTCTCCTTCGCTCCCAAGACGTTGACATCGTATTAGTCAACGAAACGCATCTTAGGCCTGTAGATAAATGTAAACTACCGGGGTTTATTGTTTATCGACAGGACGAAATATCTCCTAACAACGTCGCGTACCGCGGTCTATTGGTAGGCGTCAGGAGGAGAATCATCCATCAGTGTTTGCCTCCTCAACAGCTAAATTCCATGTACGGACTTGGAGTGGAAGTCTGTATCGCCGGAAATCCGCTGCGCCTGTTCGCGGCCTATAAGCCTCCTACAGTCGCACTGGGGGTGTCCGATATCCACGTTTTACTGGATTCGGTACTCCCGACGCTGATCGCCGGCGATATGAACGCCATCCACCCGTCATGGGACATGGGTTCGGCGGCAAACAGTGCTGGATGTCGCCTCTTCGCTGACTCGCAATCGCGCGGATATTACGTTGAGGGCCCGGATGCCCCCACGCACTACCCGTCTAATAGGGCACATACGGCCCACACCATCGATCTCATAATACACCGCGGTCTATCGTCCTTGCCCGCGCAAGAAGTACTAAATGATTTCCTCGAATCCGACCATCAACCCGTCCTAGTCGTGTTGCCCGGGCAACCTGAAAAGTTGTACCCCCCTCGCGATAGGTTCAGGATTAATTGGGATTCCTTTGCAGCAGCGTTGCACGCGAGCGCTCCGACTCGACCGGTCACCAACGCTTCAGAGGTTGATCTTCTGGCGGACGAACTTATTTCGTCCATCCAGGTCGCCCTTCAGGCTTCCAAGGTCCCGCTTTCAACCGCGGTCAGAAAGCCGGAACTCCCTCGTCATGTGCGAGAGCTCATTGATGAGAAACGGAGGCTCCGCGCTCGGTGGCAACACTGTCGCTGCCCGCGGTTGAAAACGAAGCTCAACCGTCTGACAGATAGGGTGAAGGCTGAACTCGAGGCGTTCAGGACGGAGGGTTGGAACAGCGTCCTGGACTCGGCGGTGAGCGACGCTCCCGCTCTCCATCGTTTGTGCAGGGCGCTCTCCAAGTCTCCTGATCCCGTGCGGCCGCTTCTGCACGCCGACGGAAACCTGAGGTACAGGGCTGAAGATCGAGCGGAGATCTTTGCCGAGTATCTGGAACGCCAATTCCAACCGAACCCCACTTCCCATCCTGGCCATGAGACAGAAGTCTCAAACTTCCTCGAGGATTATTTCGACGAGCCCATAAGGCCCGACGACGATCCTCTTTTCTTCTCTCCTTCCCAGGTGCGGGAGATGATCCGAAGGTCCAAACCGAGGAAAGCCCCAGGCGCTGATGGCATTCCGAACAGTGCGCTTCGCCGCTTACCACTGAAGGCAGTGGTAGCGCTGACGCGCCTGTTCAATGGCATCCTGCGCACGGGTCACTTTCCCACTCGGTGGAAAACCGGCAGGGTCATCATGATTCCCAAACCTAATAAGTCCCCTCACAAGCCCGATAGTTACCGCCCTATCACCCTCCTCCCGAATACCTCAAAAGTATTCGAGAAACTCCTCCTCTCCTACCTCTCGCCCATCCTGACTCCGAGGCCCGAACAATTTGGTCTTCGCGCCGATCACAGCACCACTCTTCAATTGTCTAGGGTACTGCACCACTTCACGGTTGCCAGAAACAAGCGTGAAGCTGTCTCTGCAGTATTCCTGGACATGGAAAAGGCGTTCGACAGGGTCTGGCATAACGGTCTCGTATACAAGACCGCTTTGACGGACACTTCCCGACGCGTCACAAAGGTAGTCCAATCATTCCTGACGGATAGATCCTTCCACGTCTCCGTCGACAACTGTCTGTCCCGCGATCGACGTATAGCTGCGGGCGTTCCGCAGGGCAGTTGTCTCTCTCCGATTCTATACGCGCTTTATACCGACGACATCCCCATCAGGGATGACGTCAATCTCGCTCTCTACGCAGATGACATCGCTCTTTATACGTCATCCATTTCCGCGAAAGGAGCCGCCGCCAAACTCCAACGTAGCCTGGACCTACTTCCCGACTGGCTTTCTAAATGGAAGATGTCGGTGAACGTAGGCAAAACTCAGGCCCTAAATATGAGAAAAGTCAACGCGAGAGGCCATAGGGCAGCGAAACCTCTGACGATGTTCGGTCAGGAAATCCCATGGGGTTTCCAGGCCAAATATCTCGGAGTTATCATTGATAGGAATCTCCGTTTAGCTAGGCATGCCAAGGCTACCGTCGCGAACGGTAAAGTCGCGTGCGGGAAGCTGCGGCCCATCTTTTCATCCAATCTTCCTCTTAGGGTGAAACTGGGGGTGTACAAAACGTACATCCGACCCCGGATCACATACGCGGCGCCCTCTTGGTACGGGCTCATCAGCCGGTCACAAAAGGACGCTCTGCGCAGAGTACAATCAGTGGCTCTGCGCAGAATCGTTAACGCTCCGTGGGGTGTCAGCAATGCTACCATCGAGAGAGATCTCCGAATAGAAAGCCTGGACAATTACGTCCGCCGGCTTGCGACTTCCATGTTCGCGCGTGCTGACGCATCGGATTGGGTTCACATCCAGAACATTGCGCCTCAGCACGCCCGACCACCGGACGGCAAGCCATTGCCCCGCGAACTCCTCTCGGCTACGACCGAGACCTCGACTAGCATCACCGACATCCCGCCCATTAGGCTCGCTACGTGAGAGACGCTCCAGTGACTGAATGATCCGAGCGAACCGGTCAAATGTGTTGCTGAAAGTTTGTTGCGCCGCTTCTTCTACTCAGCTATAACACTAGGAAGCGGTGGTAGGAAATTGCGTTGACTGAGTTCGCGTCATGTCAGTCACCCACGGGAACTCTCTCACACGTAGACATCCTAGGTCTCTTGGCCGGCCAAGAGAAACATAGTCATTCTCTCCCGCGTTCGCGTAGTCCGTATCGTACGGACTACAACCCCAGGATCGGTACCGTATTTACGGACCGCAAGGATAGGCCACAATCGTTAAGGCTTTCGCCTAGGAATTGTTAGCCACAGCGTGGTACTTCCGCAATCACGGAAGTCCCGCGTTCGTGAAGTCCACATTGCTCAATTCAGACCGCCGCGAGGCCTTCTAGAGGGAGGACGTATCGCTCGTCGCTCCGGCCTGGCTGCAGTCGATTTTTGCCGTGCGTAGTAAAAATAGCCACGCGCGGACTGCGATTGCCACATCTCAGTACTTTGGTAGTAAAACATATTTTTTCTTTTTATTACCTACAATGATTTTGTAGTGAGTATAAATTATGTTTCAGATAATATAATGGGATGTAATTCCAAGGCTAAATTATATAATGTATTGTAATATAAAATAAAATATATTTCGTAATTGTAAGGGGTTGTAAGGCCCCTAACTCTTTTCATGTGTTCGAACACGAAATGATTAGTAAACTTCCGTAGTGTCTACTGATTGAACACTAATTTGAATGCAACTTAACAATGTAATAATAACGAAAATATGATTAGTATCTAAATTTGTATTGTTCATTGCTTGCACAGTAATATTTGTCCACTTATAATGCAAATAAAATATGTTTATGATATAATATTACCAATATATAAATCATAAGTTACATTTCAATTCAACATTAGAATTTTGAAGCGCATCAAAGTTGGTTGCGCTGACTGTATAGCGAGCCGACGCGGCAGCTCTACGCACACAGCTTTGGTCGCTTATGTTTGCGTGAAATTAACGAAGAAATACCTATAGTTGACTTTGCGCGCAAGGTGTATACGCTCTAATGTTTTCTCTACCAGTCTATTTTCGATTGCCATCATCATTTTGTAAAAAAAGGATTAAGTTTTATAAAGGAAAAACATAATCTTTTTTATACCACTAATTTTTCTAACCATATAAGATTCTGCATAAAAATCTGTTATTCAATTATTTTTGGCGTACTTATACTACATAAATACATAAATAAACTCATGCCATTTTACTTTACAATTCAAATTGAATTCTTAAAAGTCGCTATGGTACACAGGTTTCCACACAAGGTATTTTGGAATAACATTCGGTCTTGTAATTTCCTACAGAATTGTGAGATAAATTACTCATAAAAATTAATAAAACGTATACTCGACTGATTGTAACAGATGTGGGCATTTTATGGCAGGATGTAGGGTTAATCACTTGTTACGAAGCCATTTAAATAAACTCTTGACACATTTTGACTACCATAAACTATTTTGTGCAGACGGGGTTTCCATATGTATCACCGGTAAAGGCCAAATAATCTCCATATTTATGTTAAAATTACGATGACAAAGTTGTAATATAAAAGTATTTCTTTATATACAGCCCTTATAGGTTCCGCTGCAGGGCACGGGTCTCCTCTACAAACGAGAGTACGATTGAGAGCGATTAGGCCATATAGTACAATAGTATTATAATATGTAAAGGATGAATTATTGAAAATATTTTATTTTTAAGTTCAAGATACTCTCCAATATTTAAGTTTATTTGTTCAATTATGTAGTTTTCATATCCAACTTTATTTGCAATAACTTTGCTCTTATGTATCTACATAAAAAACTCTATCAATAATTTAGTGATAACAACATTAAAATACTTCTATATTATATAAAATAAATACATCCAACTGTCACAAACATTGCCCTGACCCCACACTAACAACGAGTCTTGTGTCATGTGTACAAAAACTACGAGAGACTTCGGTCCCACAAACACCGAGACGGCAGACCAGAAATAAAAAACCTGTGGATCACCCAACCTGCCAATAAGTAATCTAAGATATCTGATAATACACACAACACATGCAGTATGAATTAATAGTTATTTATTTAGTTTAAAAAACATAACATGCCCTTATTAACACCGATAAAAATAATCAACGTGTAACATAGATGCGAAGATTGTACGTACATTTACATAATTCAGTATCAGCGAGGCTAAATGATTGATTGTTATTCCGTACGCACCGGAACACTTCGCCACGCTAATCATAGAATACATTATCAAATGTCGCACCTACCTGGGTAATATCATGCTTTATATCTTTAATACAAATAGATACTAGCGGCCCGTCCCAGTCTCGCCTGAGCGCATATGTTTTTCATGCCAATCCACACCAGATATATTTAATTTTTCTTACATATTGGTACACTTTGTATATGTATTATACATATAAACGAAGGGTTATTTTTTCTTTTAAAAAAAGCATCGAAATTTGTTGCGTAGTTTTAAATATTTAATACGAAGGGACAGACAGACGGGAAGCGATTTTGTTTTTTATTATGTATACTAATACATCAAGTTCAAGAGTTTCTTTGAACATGATTATCTCAGGAACTACTGGTAAGAATTAAAAAAATATTTTAGAGTTGGATGGTCTATTGATTGAAGAAGGCTAAAGAATAGTTTTTGTCCCGGATTTTTTAAACCCCCGAAGATGCAATCTATTCGTGACTATTTGTGAAATAATAATTGAAGATATTTAGGGTGGTAGGATTTGTAATCTTTGCCATAATAATGCTTGAAAGAACAACAGTATACCGTACATGTGTCACTTTTCGGTTGCAGATTATGCATTAATTCATCTTTAATCAGTTGGCATGTGGCGACCATTTTAATGTATAAATATATATTTATTTCTGAAACAATGCTCAAATACACATGTATTTAATACAATAAGCATTTACCTGTCCAATATAATTAAATGTGAAGAGAGAAAAACTTTTTCTAATATTTTGACAAAAGGTAACAAGAGCACATACGCCAAAGATCGCAAACGATATATAGATTGTATAATTCTGTATGTACTCAGTATATATTCTGTATGTATTCTGTATGTTACTGGTGGTAGGTCTCTCATATGTGAGAGGCTGCCTGGGTAGGTACCACCGCAATGTCTATTTCTCCCGTCAAACAGCAGTTTAAATGCAGTGTTTCGGATTTAAGGACATTGTAGTCAGAGTAACTATTGGACATATTGATATAACATCTTATGTCTCGGGATGGCGAGCGCAGTGGAATGCCAAGCATTGCTTTGTAATTCAAGGTGTTGTTTGGTTTTGCTACTGTTCATGAGCGGTCGTATCGCTTACCATCAGGCGAACGGCACGCTCGTCTCGCCATTCAATGCAATAAAAAAAATGTAGGTATGGAGTTGATATATGATAAAATAAAACATTTCGACATGACCAGTGGTCCGTCAAACTAGTATGTGAGCCATATAAGGGTGAATATACAAAAATTGGGTAACTCGCTGTCATCAGCCAATATATACAAAGTCTTATTATATTTTATTGAAATAACAATTTATTTTAAAACAATGAAAAGTCCTTTATATGGTCACCCAATTTCACTTATTCATTTTAAATACAAGTTAATAAAAAAACAAAATTAATACTTAAAATGTCAGTCCTTTGGCATGTCACAATCCCGAAAACCAACAATCAAGTGACTATCTATTAAACATTATCATTGATTTAAGAAAACTTACTAATTTACTACAATCTGTGATGAACATAGTATTATATACTACAACTTTCATAATGCAATGTTCTCCAATTTATTTAAAAAAAAATAAGAAACTTTGTGTTTGTTTTCATCCGTCAGTCCGTTGTGTGTTCTTTAAATTTGAAATTCTCGCCATATATCACCGAGTCAAGGTCAAATCCCTGTTTATGTATTAATGTTGGTAATGAAGTTAGTTGCGGACAGCACAATTTGACGGCCGCCATAACTGTACGAGTTCTTGGGTTGTGTTTGTCTTCTATACACATGCAAAGCCAGTCAAAATTTCAGTCCCGTGGTGGGTCGTTATTTTCTTGTTAATCTGAGGTTTATTATCATTTATACATAATTAACTATGATTTGTTAAAATGTAGTTTGTTGATATTCGAAATTATCAAAAAAAACATTAGTTCTGATTATAACCTCAAATTATGTCTTTTTCGTCAATCCGCTGGCGTCAGTCCTTTGTCAGGTATCGCGCTAGAGGATTGAATTGTCTCCATAGTACTGCTTTTTTTTGTTGTTTTAGAGCACTTTCATCTTAATTGCTACCGTGTATAAGCATTTCTATTTTATATTTCAGTTTAGAATATCATACGGCACACTAAAAGCAATGTGACTAGGGAAGAAGATTAGAAAAAAAAAGAGAAGCCAAAAAGGCTCGCTTGGCCAGAATTAAAAGTGCCCCATTAAATTAGCGGAATACAAAGAAAAACAAAAACTTCAGTACTTAAGGAAATAACTAAAATTTTTAATAAAAACCTACTTCAAAACAAAAAACCATTAAAAACCAAAAAACAATAAAATATTAAGTTACGCATATATTTTGATTTGTTGGCTAGTCAAGTCATTAAGCAAATTAATCAACATGCACAAGTACAATGAAATAAATATTATTTTTTGCTTTGCAGTAGAATACAAGAAAATTGAGATAGTATTTTCTCCCAGTAATACATTAATAATTATTTTTAATTGTTACTAAGTGATTTGAATACTTAAAAGACATGTGCCATTATTAAAACTAAGAGATTTGTACTAATTCTTATTAAATTTCATTATAATTCTTAGAAAATTGTGTACTTTATCAGTACTATGTTAGCCTCGTCAGTCCCTTGGCAGTCAAATTCAGAAAATTTTAAATATCTCATAATTTACTTAAAAAAGTGACTGGCCCGATTTGGAACAATATAATCATTAGATTTGTCATCATATGCACCCGAATTTGTTATAATTTGATTTAATTATTATAGTAAACAAAATATCCTCAAAAGTTACCCAACTTTTGTATAATCACCCATAAGCCGGTCATAAAATGTAAATTAATACAACACCGGAACACTCCGAGTGAGCTAATTAAAGAATATATTACAATCAATTTAAATGTATCTTTGTTGCTGGCGATGTGTTATAATAAGTCCAAGTAAATGAATACTTTAAATTTTATAGAACTGTATTAGTTATAAAGGAATTTAAAATCAGTTGTAAACTAAATCAGATTCTGAAATCGCTGAAACTTATAGCGCGTATTATGAGCGGTTTGGCGAACTTTTCTTCTGTATCAGCCCATATACGTCCCACTGCAGGGCACGGGACTCCTCTACAACCGACAGTACGATTGAGAGTGGTTAGGCCATATAGTCCACCACGCTGGCCTAGTGCGGGTTGGCGAACTTTTACCTACCATAAAGATTATTCCGGATCGTTATGTTATGTAGGCATCCTCACATTGTTTTCCTTCACGGTTATCGTGCGTGGTGATTGACTATTAAAACACACATGACTGCGAAAAGTTCGAGGTGAGCCATGGGATTCGCACCCCCGACCACCCTAAATATGTTGGCGGCAGCATCTGGTCCGTTTACTAATAGACCACCACGCATTTAAGAGTAGCTTAATGTCTTTACTCAAATAGCCAGTCACCTTCAGGAAGGCAATAGTTAAATTGAAAAAATATATATTATTATGAAATACTATAACAAGTCGTAAGATAATTTGTTTATATTTCATCGAGTCATAAAAAGTCTTGTTTGAGATTGTAAACTACCTTTTTGTATAGAGACGTCCAATATTCATTTTCGCCGGAAGTCGTAATTCGTACATTATGCTTTAACATTCTATAATTTCTGAACTAATCAAAATCAAATAGATTCTCATTTTTTTAAATCATCAGACTGTATTTATTAAATTAAGATTTTGAATGACCATAAAAACACACGATATCATTACCTTATCTGCATAAACTATAATAAATCTAGTACATTTAGGCCACAGTCTGTCTTTGTTACTACTAAATGATTGATGCAATAAAATTAATTCAATATAAATTCTTCATGCGATTGCCTCGGTGGCGTAGTTATACTGCGGTTACAAAGCTGAGGTCTCGGGTTCGAATCCCGGGTTGGGCAAAGATATTGGATTTTTCTATTCATTATCAGCCCAGAGTCAGGAATTTGTGCCCAATATGGCGATAGGCTCGCCACCTATCACATCGTGGGACGGAACATACAAGGCGAAATGTGGGTGCCCTTGCACCTCTGTTTACCCCTTCTGGGAAAAAAAAGCTTGAGTTTTTGTATGTATTTATGTAAAATCCTCATACCTGTAACCCGTTTCGAAGACATGGTATTATATATTACATACACATTCATCATCATAATCATCATTATAATCTCAGCCACAAGAAGTCCACTGCTAAACATAGACCTCCCACAAAGATCTCCACATCGATCTGTTGGAAGCGGCCTGCATCCAGCGACTTCCTGCAAACTTAGCCAAGTCGTCCGTCCACCTTGTAGGCAGTATGATATGGTAGCATTACTTTACGCTGTTTTGTATATAGATACTAAGGGTCTAATTCATAGACAGTATAAATCTAAGTATATATATTTTTCTATAATCTTGTAAAGGACTTTTATAAAAATATATGATTTAATAAATAAATACAAACTGTCCACTGCGCTACGGAGGCTTTCAATTTTATCATTCCCTTTTCAGGAAATTTCAAAATAGCCCTTTAACAATACAGGAAGACAAAGCTCAATATATTCAGATCACGTCGAGGCAATTCGAATAGATTAGATAAGTTGCTCGTAATATGTATCTACTTTGTATTCTCTAGGCGTAGCTTGTGACGAATTGATAAAGGAAATTGATTGTTTCAATGAACAGCTCCTTCATACTGAGTAGATTATTTTTGTGGTGTTTATACAAAATAAAAAACAAAGCTCATAATTGAAAAATACAACTTAGTAATGACGGTTACGGTAGGTATAATTTATGTAATCACGATTTTTCCATTCCCGCTAATGTTAGCGATTATTGCCCGCGAAAACAGATGTATTTCGTGTATGCCTTTAATCCTAAATACACTTGTTCGGTTTTTATTTATGAGTTTCTCATAAATCTACTAATTCGTTTCGCTTATATTATGTCGAGATAGCTGACAATATTGGCATCAATATCTCTTATTACATAATGTCATCACATTCAAAATTATTCACAGTGTGTGTCCAGCCTATATGAAATTACTCAGAACAATAATAAATCGTGCTGAGTCAAATTATGAAGACGGATAATACTATTGTCTTAGCCAAATTATGCCAGGTCTCATTATATATATAAAAGTTCTGCTTCTTGCTATCTTCGCGAGTCCACAGTGTAGCAATCTTTATCCATGTTTTCGGAAGCCTTTGAATTTAGTCGATTGCGCAATCCATATTGAATTCAAACAATGTACTTCCCTCACATTGATTTATAAATTACTATTCTGCAATTACCGATACTTTTCCATATGCAGCAATCAATATCGATCGATTATAATCAACACGATCGTCAAATCAATCACACTAACCGAAGAAATTAACAGAGCGCCTGACAAACGAAGACAAAAAAACTTAAACGCTGCACTCACAGCGAGATGTAATTGCTTTACGATTTAAAAAGGCGCTTTCAATGCTGTGGTGGTATTGATTGATGGCAAGTTTGATTTGCAAGGCGCATCGTTCTTCCAAAAACGTGAATCTAACATGTATACTTAAATTGTACGAAGCGCTTAAATTTTACGCCTTTTTCATTCAAATGATAGCCATAGGTACTATTACTGTCATCCCAATTTCACTGAATACTTCCCTTGAAAGTGATGATAGGGTTATCGCATATAGTCAACATGCCAGGTATTTATTACATCCTATTCCAAACCATAATTCATATAAATTATTGTTACCAGAAAGCTCAAACACAGTGTCTTTGCTGGTATTGCCCGAGCTAGTAATCGAACCTAGGAACTCACGTTTTACAGACTATGCAAGCTGGTACTAAACTTTATAAAAAAAATGTCTCATGTTCGAAATTGTCGTTTTAGATATATATCTACTAATTAAAAATCTACTTATGGAGTTTTTAGGAGGCATTGGTGCACAAATATATTCTTGATGATTATGAGGATTCTTCTTAATCCACCACACTAGCGTAGAATGGATTACCAATACAAAGAAAATAATAAAGGACATATCTTCATACTTGTATATTTAAATTGGTAACTTAAAATTAACTAATAACTAAATTATAAATAATACTTAGCGTATAGGCGTATCACATAGAAAACTTCTTGTATAATATTGTACTAATTGTTTAAGCATTTACCAAAAAAATACATTTATATAAATTGCTCTTAAAATGACTTGTACTACATAGATTAATTGGTTACACTGACTGTATGTTTGTTATACCGGGTATATCAAGAGTGCTACCGTGGTAGTTTAAGTGACTACAAACACAATGCATCTAAAAATTTCGGAAAAAAACGCGACGATGTTTTTTACCGTTTTATAAATATCATCATTTTTGGGTGGTAAATCTATAGTTTTTGCTAACATAATAATTTGAACTCTTTTATACCTTAGAGTCTTTATAAATAAAAGGGTATACACTATTATTTTAGGGAAAATAATGTATTTACAATCCAAATACGACTATACGAAAAAAATAATTAAAAATATCGTCCCTTTTTTGGCAACATTTTCTGTTGCATTGTGTCTGAAGTCGCTTAAACTACCACCCGGCTTCGTTTTCGGTAGAAGTCTTAATATACCCTGTATTTTAATTCTTAAGCACATGAAGTCTTTTATTGAAGGATGGTATTTTTTTACAAAATTTCATAATTAAAATATCAATCAATAACAAAACTTAATAAAATCACAAGGGTATCACCGAAGATAAAATTATTATAAATATAATATCCAAAGGATTCTGGTGATAAAGGTTGCTATATAAATTACAAGATAATTCGGAAAATCATAAGAATATAATCACTTACATAGTATATTCCTCATCAATTGAATTCGAGGCGTCGCGTCGTATTAAATTCACAAGCATATTTTTTCGTACATTATTTTCTATAAATAACTAATTCGAAATTTAAATCTGTATCAGCCCATATACGTCCCACTGCAGGGCACGGGCCTCCTCTACAATCGACAGTACGATTGAGAGTGGTTAGGCCATATAGTCCACCACGCTGGCCTAGTGCGGGTTGGCGGACTTACATACCATAGAAATTTCCATAAATCGCTATGGTATGCAGGTTTCCTCACGATGTTTTCCTTCACCGTTTTAGTGCGTGGTGACTGACTATCAATACACACATGACTCCGAAATTTAAATATAGGAAGTATAATATTTTTAAGCTTTTTTAAACAATAATATAACAACAAATAATACGTCCATCTCTCACATTTTAGTAACATAATATTATATCACTCTGAAACACAACCATACAATTCAATTTGTACCAAAAAAATGGCACTGCCGTTCGGTCTATTTGCGTATCTTATGAAATCTTACATCTAATAAGGTGTTTTACCCTATGTAATATTGTATAAAAAACCTTTATCTCTATACATATACTATGAAAATCAGGGTATGTAAGTAGAATATGGGGTTTAACCCAAAATTCTTAAAAAGTTGTCACCTACTAAAGAATCAATGACATGCCTCATTTGTTCGACGTCCCTAAATTATACGGACTCTCAATGTACGTGGAAGATTTCAAATACAAATATATTGATTGCCCCATATTTATGGTCTATTAAGCACATCAAAACCGTTGGGAAACTCACAGATGTTACTACATTTTCCCATTTTTATGACTACCTACATTGTTTACATTTTGTATCTCTATATGCCCATAAACATCCCACTGCAGGGCACGGGCTCCTCTACAATCGAAAATATGACATAGGGGTTCATATAGTGCATCACACTGGCCTAGTACGGGTTGATAAACTTTACTTGCAATAGAATTCTTACAAATCGCTATGGTATGGTTTCCTCACGATGTTTTCCTTCACCTTATAGTGCGTGGTGATTTAATATCAATGCATATTTACATCCGTATAGTGATATTTGTACCTAATTAATTTATTTAGACATATATGTAGTTCAAGATGTATCACCACTTAGTCGATTCAGAACTGGTAGTGATCATAGGCTGGTAAGAGCAGTATTCAGATTTGATTTAAGAAAAGAAAGATCTAAGATGGTTCGTTCTCAAAAAACGTACGAAACGTCTATTATTAATACTCTAGGAGATGAATATAGAGACGATCTGAGAAACCAGTTCGAACAATTAGAAGAGACAAATCTGGATGTTGACTATATTAACACAGCGCTTTCCAAAATTTTAATTGATACGACCCGCAAACATATTGGCAATAACACTCTTAAAAAGATGCGTAAACTCTCTGAAAACACTCAGGCTTTAATAGAAGAAAGAAGACTAATTAAGGATACAACAAATACAGGACAAAAACAATTAAGGGAAATCAATAAAAAAATCCAGAAATCTATTAAACATGATATCCGAAAATACAATGTTAACATTATTAAAGACACAATTAAAAGATATAGGGGTCCAAAAGTGTTCCAAAGAAAGCTTAAAATAGGGAATCAACAAATAATACAATTAAAAGATGAAACTGGAAATACAATAACAGACAGGGACAAAATAATAAAAGTAGTTGAAGAATTTTACCGTAAACTATACACATCTCAACCGAACGAACCTTTATCGCCAGACAAAGATCCACGAGCACAGCCTATAGAACATTGTAGCTTTGAGCCCTTACCACTAATTTTATTTAGCGAAATAGAAACAGCGTTGAAACAAATGAAGAGTGAAAAATCGCCTGGTGAAGATGGAGTTACCATTGAGATGCTTCGCGCGGGCGGACAACCAATAGTTCGCATACTGGCAAAACTTTTTAACACAGTCATGTGTAATGAATGCACCCCAAAAACTTGGAAAAATGCCATTGTCACCATTATCCATAAAAAAGGCGATACTTCACTTCTTGGCAATTATAGACCTATAAGCCTTCTCTCCCAGACCTATAAACTGTTTGCCAAAGTTATCTGCAATAGGCTAAGTCGACAGCTAGACGAATGCCAGCCAGTCGAACAAGCCGGCTTCCGGAGTGGTTTTTCTACCATGGACCATATCCATACAGTAAAACAACTTATGGAGAAGCATGGGGAGTTCAATCGGCCCTTATGCTTGGCTTTCGTTGACTACGAAAAAGCATTCGACAGTGTTGAGCACTGGGCCATGATTGACTCCTTAAATCGCTGTTCCATAGACGCCCGCTACGTAAACCTACTCCGGGAGATCTACACCTCGGCTACAATGCAGGTCAAACTACACGATTTAACCGACCCTATTCCAGTCAAGAGGGGAGTGAGACAAGGTGACACTATTTCACCCAAGCTATTTTCGGCGGTTTTAGAAGACGTCTTTAAAACGCTTGTATGGGACTATTCAGGCATTAATATCAATGGCGCCTACTTGTCTCATCTCAGGTTTGCTGATGATCTAGTATTGTTTGCAACAAGCCTTGGAGACCTACAACGTATGCTTGAAGAACTATATGATGCGTCCTTAAGGGTGGGTTTGAAGATGAATATGTCCAAGACCAAAGTCATGAGTAATATTTCTGCAGTCTCGACTCCAAACATCATGATTGGAGGTGAGACCCTAGAAATGGTGAATGACTATGTTTATCTTGGTCATATTCTATCTTTTGGTAAGGAACATCAGACAAAGGAGATCTCCAGGCGAATACAATTAGGCTGGGCAGCTTTCGGTCGACTAAAAGACGTATTAGAATCACGTCAATACCCACAAAACTTAAAAACTCGCCTCTTTGACCAATGTGTCCTACCCACCATGACCTACGGTGCCGAGACATGGACGCTCAGGCGCGATGTTTTACACAAAATTGGTGTGGCACAAAGAGCCATGGAGCGATCTATGCTCGGCATCAAACTGCAAGATCGAGTCCCGAATGTCGAAATCCGACGCCGAACAAAAGTTCGAGATGTCGAAAAATGCGTTTTGGGACTCAAATGGAGTTGGGCTGGGCATGTGGTTAGACGCACTGATGGCAGGTGGACTAAGACGTTAACAGAATGGTGGCCAAAACTGGGTAAGCGCAGCGTCGGCCGTCCGGCGGCAAGGTGGGTCGACGATATTGTCAAAGTTGCAGGCCGAACCTGGATGCGACTGGCAAAGAACAAACAAAAGTGGCAGAATATGAGAGAGGCCTATACCCAGCAGTGGGAACCTACAGGCTGTGGATGATGATGATGATGAGACATATATAAAGCATCGACTGAATATTATTGACTGCCTATCGGTACGATGCTCTCTACCCGAGCGAAAATGAATATTTTAGGAGACGTTGATCAAGTAGGTCAATAGTTAATAATTCAACTGCATTAAAATCACTGACTTCTACTAAACTTCCTACGCTAGACTCGATAAGGACTGGAAAATGACAATTATATTACATAGATTGAAAAGCCTTCGTAAGGGTTTTGAGAAATTGAAAATTGACGGTTGGGCATAGTCAATTGGAAATCAAATTTGTTCTATGGATACTCTGGACTTCAGTGCTACTAACAACGCCAAAATAGCGACAATCAAGAAAGTTACTACAATTATATTTCTCCCATCCTCACATCCATAAGGTATGTTTATCTCCAGTCCATCAGTACTATAAATTTCAGTGATAAAATCTCATCCTCACAGCACGAGCACAAGCCTTAAAAACTAATGCATCATAAAGCAGAGCTCTTAGATTCTGCTTTCTTGTTCTTCTCTTTGTCGGAGTCGGACATGCTGAGAGGCCCGTGTTTCCATTCGGCTGGATAGCCGTACTGTCGCACGTCATCCCACCACTGCTGCTTACCGTCCGCCCAGATGCAGTAGACCACGTTGGTGCCCACCAGGACAGCGAAGCATACCCAGAACGCCACTCGCCATTGGACTAATGTTGACTGTAAAGAAGGATGAAGAAACATTGGTTAATTCTATAATGGTTATATTTACGCGAATGTTACACATTGAAATAAAATTATTATTTACGGATTTTATCGTGGATTTGGTTTAGTTTTTACATTTTTTTTTAACTTTCCTTCGTTTTGATTATTTTACAATTTTCTGGGTCACGGGGCGGACTCCCACCCAAATTCGTGATAAAATCCGTAAATAATAGTTTTATTTCAATTGGTTAAGCCTTTTGGAGCAGGGAGCAAACGAGCAAACATGGTTCTCGATAATTGCCATTGATATGTATTCTATACCAGAGGAGACATAGGTATGTGGCAGGCCTTTTAAACACTTTTTAGTTGCTTTTGTTTCTCATAATTATTTTGCTAGGTCTGAACAGATCTATATGTCGGTTATGTAGTCATGTGTAACAAAAAGGATGATCAGACGGAGAAATAACAGATAATTATGAATTAGCATCGCATGTCATGGAAAGGATTATGTACACATATATATATATATTTTTATTGAGTTTGTTTATTAGGTCCTGTCAAGCAAAAAAATTCCCATAGTATACTGTATTTAACGCATATATACAGCAGTAATATACGCATGTTTTTTATCATTTTCACTTCATTCGCTAGCAATAAATATGTACATTTCCAAATAAAGCAAACGTACTGAATACAGTCGTAAATTCCTCAAAATTATAGCACAAAATCGCGTTGAAATTCAATATGAAGCCAGAAGGAAACAAGTGTCAGCAATGGTAACTTTGACAATATCGCAAGGTCGATAATATCTTGATCTGTCCAGTGGTGCACGCAGAACTTCTGTAATATACGACCCAGCTTGCTGAATTACCAACGTTACAGCTGTTAAGTGCTAGTCGTAATAAAATCATTGAAGATATATAAAAGTTGGTTCATATAATTTGTAATTCTTTTTTACGTATACGAAAAACCATGATCTTGTGTAATACATTATCTCTCTTGTGCTAATAAACAATATAACATGATACATGGAACGATTTCAGCAATTATCAACAGATTAAAATACTTTTGTTGTTTATTTAATAAAGTGTTTTATCATAATTTCATCCGTTAAAACATTAACGACGTCTGATTATATTTTGTTCTTTAAATAACTTTAAAAAAATCCTCAGTAATAACACTATAGAAAACTCATACACATAAAATGAATTGCAATTATATGTGGAGGCCACGTACAGGCAAGCGAAGTGTTGGACGCCCGCCTACAAGGTGGACGGACGATCTGACTAAGGTCGCAGGAAGTCGCTGGATGCAGGCCGCTTCCAACAGGTCATTGTGGAGATCATTGGGGGAGGCCTATGTTCAGCAGTGGACTTCCTGTGGCTGATATGATGATGATGATGATGATCTATCATCAAAATATTTTCGAAATCTATAAAAAACCTTTCAGACAAACTTCAAATCTTCACAGTCCATTAACCCTTTCAAACTGAATCCGTGCCCGATATTTTGTGTTAAAAGCATCAATAAGACCAGGGACGGTTACTCTCTACTCTGACATGAAGACGACTGTTCGAACATCTCAAATAAAACTGTACATACACGCCTTAATCACTACATTGTATAAAACAAAGTCGCTTTCTCTGTCCCTATGTCCCTTTGTATGCTTAAATCTTTAAAACTACGCAACGGATTTTGATGCGGTTTTTTTAATAGATAGAGTAATTTAAGAGGAATGTTTATGTGTATAATACGTGCATATTATTGTAGAGAAATCTATATGCACCCGGGCGAAGCTGGGCCGGGCCGCTAGTACTTTATAAAATGTTCCAGTCCTGGGGACTTATTCTATGAAACGATACGAACAGCGAATATTCGGATGTCCGACGTCCGGAGAAATATATATGTTTTCCATTTCAGAAAATCAATATTATTCTCTATTAAACTTATAATTTTCTCCGAACTTAGTCTATAGTTACGACTTATGAGAGAGAATTCCAACATTTTGTGGAGTATCTAGGCACATTAGTAAAGTTTTACGTAAGACGTCCGAACATTCTAAGTACGTATCGTTTCATATAGTAAGCCACCTGTATCGTACGTCGTAATCTTAGACAAAGTTCGAAGTGAATGATATGTTTCGTACAGAATAATATTGATTTTTAGAAGTGGAAAACGTTTATCTTATATGTTGTCGTTCAATGTCCGAATATTCGAACGTCGTGTTAGACTAAAGAGTAACCCCCTGATGCGAGCCTACGCGAAAGTTTCCGATTACAACGGCTAATAAACGTCGATCATTTCAATTTAATTATAGCAAACTTGGACATTGATTCCCTTATAAACACTTAGAAATTTGAAAACTCCATGCTTGTTTTGAAATTATTGGTGCTTAGTTTTGAGTAGAATATTTTGAAGGAGTAAGCAGTTGGTTGTTTGAGTTGAGTATTTCAACAAAAGCTCGTTTAATTACCGAGCGATTTTCCATCGTCTAAATGCTTAAATATTAATGAATAAATAAGAAGACTGCCACTGTGGCGAAGTTATAACAAACATATAGGGACAAACAAACACATAACAAAGCTGAGGTGTTGGGTTCGAATCCCAGGTTGGGCAAAGTGATATTGGATTTTTCCATTCATTATCAGTCTTATTAAGCCTTGAAATTGTAGAGTCTTAAAGCATCAAGTAGTAAATAAACAGGCTTGCACAACTGATGTCAGATCAATTGTCAGTGGTCAACATTGTGTATTCATTAAACATAATAATTAAAAAATATATTATATTTATAATCGCCATACTGTTTCATTAGAGAATCATTTCATCACGTTTGCCTCCACGGTTATAGTGCGTGGTGATTAAATATGAATACACATGATTCCGATAAGTCAGAAGTCGGCCCTGGGATTCGAGCCCAGGATATGTTGGCAGCCACGTCTGGTCTATTTAACCATATGATACCACGCTTGAATTGAACACAAATGAACTATGAAACTAAAGTGCAGTAAACTCACATCGGGTGTCAGTAGCCCAATTAGATACGGCGTGATGATGCCTGATATCGTTGACGTGCCGTTGATCATCGCGGTCAAGGAACCCGCGTAGTTCGGGGCCAAGTCTAGAGCGTTCACCTGGAACCAAATACAAAAACTTATTGACATGTATTTGACCGACTTCAAAAGAGGAGATAATCAATTCGGTTGTTTTTTCTTTTACTAGAAGTTATAAATACAAGGATTATTCGATATATCGTTAATTCGATACCATATCTTTATACCAAAAACAAAATAAAAGCAACAACTAAGTAGTGTATAGTGTTAATAAAATTGGTTTAATATTTTTTAAGCAATAAATTTGTCACGGCAAGGTTTGTTAATTAATGAGTTAAATAAACTAATACGTTGATCAGAAACCGTTCTGTATATCCTGAACTCTTTTTTCAATTTTTATTCAATGAAATTGAAAATAATAATCCTGTAATCTTTCAAAATATATTATAGTCACTTTTATTCTCTACCATCTGGTTCACAAGTCTGTTTTCGCCAGAGAAGAACGGGAAATAAAATTTAGCGAAGACCAACACTCAATAAAATCATCATCTGTTCAAGCTACATTTATCGTTTAATCACTTAAATATAATAATGTTGGCAAATAATTAATGAGTTCAAAACAAACAACATAACAACATACCTTCATACCGCTGTAAAATCCACCCATGAGAGCCATTGAGGCGATGAAGTACGCGACCGCGGCGAAACGGTCGCAGCCGGCGTACGAGGCCAATATTATACATATTGCAGGGCCCGTGGCAGCTGTCGGCAGTAAAACATACATTTAACGACACTAAACATAAACACGTAGACAAAGAATACATAAATATGACATTATATATGTATACACGAGCCCGTGTTGTGAGGCTTTGTATTACTTTATACTACTTTTGCAATCGGAATCGATTCTAATTGGAGGGGCTTTAATCAATAATCGATTCTAAAGGAACTAAGAATTTGTTGATTTATGGGCTGGCTGGGCTGGATGTATTATATTAGTAAAATCCACCGGTATGAGACATAGAGGCGATAAGGTACGTGACCACGGTGAAACGGTCGCAGCCGGCGTACGAGAGCAATAAATATATAATACATATTGCTGGTCCGGTGGCAGCTGTTCAATAAAGCCATACATTTAACGATACTAATTAAAAATGAAACCGCATTGTGAGACTTTGTGTCTGCTTTTGAAATCGATTCTAATGGGACGGATATAATATATCGCCCACCGATTGTAAAGTCACACGAAGACCGGTTGATTTGTTAGTTTGACTATTTGTAGCTAGAATCATGTACCAGAATATCTTATTGTATTATAACGGTATAAACCTAAGATAAATAATTACATGCAATAATTATACCAAAGAAAAATAATGAACGATGTTGATATCAAACTCAGTTGCAGATCAAATCGATATGAAAAATCAATTCGTGTCTAAGAATCGATCTTTCAATTTGCGGCATCAGTTTGACTTATTTATTTAACCACTTTTAGAATTATTTATGCGAATCCAGTAACGTATTTGCTTAAAACCGCTGGCTCGAAACGTTTTAATTGCCACCGAGTAGCTTTTACACTCGACCGCAACATTTTCACATGTTAATTTTGAATCCGTAGGTCATTAATCCATGTATCAGTTACATTCGCAGTTTTAGCATGTATTTCGCAATTTTAAGTACAAACACAAAATTAAGTAAATTGACAGAATAATGTTAAATTTTAAAGCGATAATTTTACCGTTGCTAAGTAGATAGAAGTATAAATTGTCCTTCTAGACCCCGATCATACAATTGCCCATAAACAATGCCTTAATTTAGGTTGGTAGCTGCAGGAGACGATGAGCTGAAGATGGAGTCACGTGAAGTGTCATAGAAGATTCACTACTGGATATAGGCCATATCCAGTAGTGAAATGGGAGCACTTTTCGTTCGGCAAGTCAGATCATGGAAGTCCTAACAATATTTTTTTCCCTCAGCCTATCCTTGTCTCTCTCTTTCTCATCTCACGTGAATTGTAAAACTCAGAAACGTTTTGACTTGTATGATTACTGGGCGTTTGTAAAACTTGTCTATTACTTTTCTATCAGGGGAGCCCGGAGCCTCCACAAATTTTCGGGTATAATATGCTTACAAAATGCAGGTATATAATACGTCTGTATTTTGAATAGTCTCCATATATTTGATAAAAAAAGGTTATCTTAGCACGACGTACAAAATTAGATAAGTCTCGCATAAAAGTTCGACCCTCCTCCACGTGATTTTTTATTACATTTAATGGTCGCCGCGGTCAGCCTTTCTAAGATTTTTTTTATTTGTTTCTTTTTAAACCGAAAGATTTGTCTGGAGCCCTTAAATCATTAATTAGTGACCGAATGTAAACATGTATAATTTTCCACAAATTAAATATTTCCTAAAATTCACGTAGTACTTTTTAACTATGGATTATTACTGGTCTCGACATTTAGGAAAATAATAATAGAGATGTATCGCACGTCTACAAAATTCAAGTCTTTAGGCTTTTTGAAACCCGAGAAATCTGTCTTCCATGACACTATTCATTATTAAACAAAACTTACCAATAGTAGTATGGATAATCCTTCCAGTCTTAATAGTGTGCCAGTTCTTCTTGACACAGACGTCGCAAACCCAGCCGAAGATGAACGAACTGATCCACATAGCAAGGTAAGGGATAGCGGTCAGTGTACCAGTGGTCGCAATGTTGAATTTGAGGACATCTGTCATGTACTTAGGCAGATCTGTGACCATTGTATAGTAGCCCCAGTCGTGACCAACCTGAAAATAAAAGGGGGAATTTTCATACCAATCCAAAACTGGAAATGGATGGAACTGGATGGAAATGGGCTTATTGATCTAAGATCTATTTATGATTAAAATGATTTTGAATGTATCATATAAATATATCAAAGATGAAAGGATAATGAATGACTCATTTCTTAAATTGAAACGATTACAATATGAGCAAAGTATTTCACTCTTCAAAATAATGCTAAATTTCGTTCTTTGATGGTACGAGTTATTCAATTCTTTAAACATTTATATTAATAGTATATTTCCTTTATTTTTCTCACTACCATTCTCAATAGCCATTGACAAAGCAATACCTTCTGAATAAGTAATTTTATTCTATCAGTTAGATTGTCCTAAACAATGATGTCAGCTGTGCCCTTCGTAGGCAGAACGTCAAGGGTACGTGGAGGTTTGAGGAAAGGCAGTGTCTTGACCTTCTGTTTTATTTTATCAAAATTGCTTGTAACAATATGATTATTTTATTTTATTTTTATGATTAGTCCAATTTCAAAATTAAAGACTGGAATCAGATATTATATGGCAATTTTAGTGAAAAAATCTTTGTAAAAAAATATCCATAGCGCAGTGGGCGATAACTTACATGTGAAACGGAAGCCGCGGGTTTTCAGGGCTCATTATGGTTGCACGGAAACGTATCGAAGTTCAACGTAATATTTTTCGAAAAAATATATATCAATGTTAGTCAATCTCAATCTCAAATCAAGATCGACAATATACAGAAATTTTGAACTAAAAAATATACTCCAACATGATTAAAGGAATGGGTAACTGCAAGTAATTAAAAATCTATCATTCCAAAAATGCCTCTATTTTATACAACAAATAGCGGCTCGGTTCGGCTACGCCTGGCTGCAGATACACTTTTTAAAAAATATTCTAACAGTGAATTGATTTTTCAAATCAGTCCAGTAGTTTTTAACCAAATAAACAATCAAATCTTTCCTTTTTATAATATTAGTTTAGATTCCGTCACGTAATAAGGTTCTCTATTTAGTTCGCAATGGAAACCCATTATAATTTATGTAACTTTGAACACAATAGCCAACAGTTGTATAATTTTAATTGGCCAATCGAACAAATAATTATCTCCCATTGAAATACTCTAATCATCTCAACCAACGAGGTCATTTCATTGCCCGATAAACACTTTAGACTTACACTAGAGTTTATTACGTCAATGAAACTATCAAATGTAATTCATTCAATGATCAATGATTTGTTTTATGTGATACAGTTTAATGTATGCCGTTTTTGTACAACATGTTATTGGAATAACAATTGATTACAAGAGTGTACACGAGCAAAAAGACATTGATTTATTAGTTAACTGGTTCAGGCAAATAAATAGCGATGCAGAGCTTAATACTACGAGTAAATACTAAATATAAATTGATATTGTTTTAAGTTTTTTTTTCTTTTTACAGAGGCAAGTGGTCTGTTGATAACGGACCAGACGCGGCCGCCAGTATATTTATGGTGGTCGCGAGTTGAAATCTCAGGACACAGTTCTGAATTCTCGAATTCGTGTGTATACTGATAGTCAATCACCAATCACCATGCACTATGACGAAAGAAAACATCGTGACGCAACTTGCAAACCGTAGGGATTTGTAAGATCTTCTATGATATGTAAAGTTCGCAAACCCGCACTAGGCCCGTGTGGTGGACAGCCTTACTCCTCTTAATTGTATTCTGAATTCTTCTGAATGATAGAGTTATAGGGCCATATAATATAGACACAGATATAGATGTACAGATTTAGATACAGACGCAATAACTTTTATCTCAATACTGCTCAAAACTAAATATAACTTACATAGCAAAGTAAACCGAAGGATTAGATTTTACAACGATAGCAACGGCGGCTCAGCATTAAGTACTAACCATAAAACATCTACAATGTCTCCTAATGGCCAATAACATAAATAATACTTTTGGTACTCAACATATCTTTTGTTATTTTTATTTGTGTCTTTCAAAATACTTTTCGGGGAGAAAAAATATATACTACTATAATTGTTCAAAGAATGAAGTCCTCAGACTTAAATATCATCACTTAGCAAGCTTTTTCATATTGGAAATATCAAGCACCATCTTTCTTTATTAATATAACACACTTGATTTTAGTAACCAATGATAATAAAATAAATACAAATTCAACCAACAGTCATAGTTCTGACCGCATATTAAGATCGATTAACTCTAGTATCATGGGTATCAGAAACTAAGAGAGACTTTGCGGTCTCACAAACACCTAGACTCAAAGCAGATATTTGTGGGCCACACAAACATTTATATCGGTGTGGGGATCGAACCCGCGACCTCTATTTTATAATTTCACTATTTTAGATTCAGGATCACAATACTTCAAATTACTACTACCAAAATTACGAGAACTATTATTACGAATAATACTTACAGCTGCAAACAGCAACGCCCACACTGGAACAGATCTGACAATAGCCTTCCAAGGTACCGGGTCCCTGACGCTTTTCGTATCAGCACTCGTCACTGTCTCATTCAAATACTTCAGCTCTTCATCAGATATGTAAGGATGTGTGTTTGGCGTACTGTAGCAGAGGAGGCTCTGAAATAATCAAATAGCAACAGAGTATTAAAGACTCTGAAACTGAATAGATCGAATAATATTTCTAAAGTTTCTAAGAACAGTACAGAGAACTTGGTGGAAGGTCTCTCATAGGTGAGAGGCCGCCTGGGTACGTACAACCGCTATGTCTATTTCTCCTGTCAAACAGCAGTTTAAACGCACTATTGTGTTTCGGTTTGAAGGACATTGTAGCCAGACTAACTACTGGTCATATTGAGACTTAACATCTTATGTCTCAGGATGGCGAGCGAGGTAAAATAAATTGGTTATTCATAGTAATGAAGATGGGAGTCGGGAAGAAGGTTGGATAGATTATATTCATCAATGGGCTTCCTATAGACAAAGATGGTGACGATATCATTGCCCTTGACTGTGGCGAGCTATTTAACCAGCTGTCAGATGCAGTAATACTATCGAAATTGTACGTGAAGTTAAATCGTTCAGTGAAATGAATTACTCTACTCTTCATTATAATTGTTTATTATTCAAACATTATTGAACAAATTTAATTTAATACTTTGGATTTTAGGGTGACGGCCGAGATTTTTATAAGATTCCATTTGCTTGTTAGCCATTTTCCAAAAAACATTAGAATTTTGTTTCGGAAGTTCAAATAATTTTGGAACTAAGATTAGAAACATTGCCAAGATTCCGCAATGTCAATGTAGAATCCATATTATACAATATTATATGAATCATTTTGAACATCTGCAATGAATCCTCGGGACAGTTTTCCCCAAGCTGTCGCTTGGGTAAAATACAAGTTATAATATGGGTTTGGCAGCTGAAATATTAGTTTTGATATTCAGAATTATGTATTTGCGGGGAAATATATATTGTTAAATTTATGAAAGATAAAATAAGTAAAGTAAAATCTATATTTTCCTTAAAGAAACTGGTTTAGAATACAAATATTGCACAGTTTTATAATAAAAAGTAATCAAAAAACAGTCCGTTGGGACGGAACAGCACACAATAAATTAACTTATTCTCAGACGTTATTTCTACACAGAATTATTTTCGAAGTGGTAAATAAGCAAACAGATCGGAAATCACTCTGTAAACTATAACGGAAAACCGTTTTTAGGCAGCTGTGTATTAAGACAGAACTAGTACAAAACCATTAAAAAGTTTTCTAAACATAATATATTATGACAAAATAAGTATTATTAGATTCAACATTTAAGCTGCTTACCCAAAAGATGAACCACAGCACTCCAAAGCACCCGAAGAAGTAGAACACATTAGCCCAGTCTCCTCCACCAGCCATCAGAAAGCCAGACATGAAGGAGCCAAAGATGTTGCCGATCTGAGCTCCTCCGAACACTAGGGCACCTTGCCGCGACCGCTCGTGAGGCGGCACCCATCGAGCCAGAACTATCATCAACGCTGGCATGGTTGGACCCTGAAATAAAATATTTTGTGTTTCAAACCGAGACAAATATTTGTATGATCCACAGATATTTATTCCATGTCTGGGTGTTTGTGAGACCGAAAAGTCTCCCCTACTTATTGATATCCACTACACAAGACTCGGTCATAATGTATGGTCAATATGTCAGGACTGTGTATATGACTGTTAGGTGTATTTATTATTCAAATGCATGGTTACGAACTATTAACGGACTGCTGAGAAAATGTCGCTTGGAATTGAAGGCATACGATTTACTTTTGGGAGACCTTGTTGGTCACTTACTAGTCATTTAAAGGCAAAAAATATCCTGAGGAAACCTGCATTCTGTAGAAATGTTTCCAATAATTTTTATGTATGTTAAGTCCGTATCAGGTAAGCTCGGTGGATAATGGACTAACTCCTTTCAATCGAACCTTGGATTGTTGAGTACTTTTGATGCTCAGCAATGGGCGTGTATGCGCTGATTTTCAATTAGCACTAGTTTTATAGAATCCGTGAATAGCGTCTCTATGCATCTGAAGATAAAGTCAAAGTAATGTTGGAGCGATGGATGACGGAAAACATCTCAATGACGACCTCCATAGTTGGTAGTACAGATTAGACTAAACCGAGCCTCTATCACTTGTAACAACAATATCACGTTGGAAATAATCTTCACGATGTGTGTTAACTTTAATCTCCATGAGTGATATTTATACATACACAAGCGGTCGGGCCCGGCTCCGCCCGGGTGCATACACGTTTTAAAATGGCGGTCAAAATGTTTAATTCTGACTATCAGTTTAGAATATCGACCAATCGGACCACGAAAAACGAACAAAATTTCCTCGTATTTGCTAGAAATATCACTACTGCTTTCCTCCTATACGTCATAGCGTGATATATAGCCTATAGCCTTCCTCGATAAATGGACTCCCCAACACTGAAAGAATCATTCAAATTCGACCAGTAGTTCCAGTGATTAGCGCGTTAAAACAAACAAACTCTGCGGCTTTATAATATTAGTATAGATATGTTATCGACCACAATTAATATTAGGGTGTGCTTCTCTAAGCTATATTTACAAATTTATCATCATAATTAGAATCGGGTAACTCTAACAGCTTTGGTAGGTATGCTGTGAATAAATCATTAAGATTAAAGGTTGTCTACAGTTGACTTTGCCATAATTTTTTTTAATCATATCAGGTTTATTTATTGATGTTCTATAGATTATTAAATAATTTTCTTGCATGTTATTAGTCCGACGTGATTTTTGAAATACAGGTAAATTCCCCACCCAGTACCTAAACACTTAGTGGAGTCACTCATACAAGAATGAATAAATAGATTAGAACTAATTTAAATATATATAAATAATGTGCCACTACGAGTGTTACATAACCGGATCTTCTACGAAATAAAATAAAATATAAACTAATAATGCACCAAAAATAGGTTTCCATTCAATACTGATTACCATAATTTGAACCAGAACATCTGTCAGCATTCATATTAAAATATTTTTAATTGTCAACCGCTGAAATACAAGGAAACTAAGACTCAACTTCTTCAAGGTTATCGCTGATTTTACACCTGTTGAATTGTATGTTATTATTCTACAACTTATTGAGGAAAATTAATACGAAGTCTGGTTTTTAATTTATAGGTATTCGCAGTCTGGTAACCCCCTGGGTTAGTTGAAAATTAAGTTTGCAGATGATGTATAAGTTTTTGAGATTTTTCTTAGCTATACTTTGCAGATGTTCCATTTTATAACAAAATAATAAGTAAACGGTATTCGGTAATTTTCACCGGACAGTCATCTATTTCGTATTTTTACAGTCACATAGATAGTCCTGACCTCACACGAAGATCGAGTCTTGTGTCGTGGGTATCAGGCACTACGAGAGACTTTTCGGTCTCACAAACACCCAGACCCGAAAGAAATATTTGTGGGCCGCACAAACATTTCTCTCGGTGCAGGGATCGAACCCGCGACCTCTAGTTTCACAGGCGGCGTTTAACCGACTGTGCCACGATGGCTATTTGAATCTTATCTTGCTCTAGTGGACACACGTATAGACTACTCGAAACTGAATATAAACTGAATAACTCTGAAATGGAATCAGATTTTAGGTTTTTCATCATTGTATACAGATGTCGCTCTCCAAGAATACAAACTACAAGAGTAAACATTTCTTACCACCTATATAAACAAAGGCCCTTACTTAATAGGTACTTAATTCCTTTTGCAATGAATGGAGAGATGAACGTACCGTTCGCCTGATACGACCGCTCATGGACAGCAGCAAAAGCAACAAGACGATGGTCTTGTAGCATTGCTTTGTAATTGATGAATTACAAAGCAATGCTTGGAATTTTGCGCTCACCGGCCTGAGACATACGATGTGAAGTCTCAATATATCAAGTAGTTACTCTGGCTACAATTTACAATGTTAAATTGGTTATTAACTACGTATTCTGCCTTGTACAGAGCTCTGAACAAGATACCCTTTCACATTTCTTAAAGACATTTTCGCTTGCCTCAAGGCTTACCACCACCGTGAGAATGCGATAATCTGTAACAATCTAGTTTTGGCAGTCGCACAGTTAATCAAATTAAATTGCTTGTATTGTTAAGAAATTCGGTTTGCATAACCAATGTCGGTGCTAATTTAAATGCGGGCAATTTGTATTACAATTCGGTAACTTTGATACGTAATGGTAGGTATTTCAGAAAATGTTTGCTCGTTTAAGTTGTGTTTCAATATTTGAAATAAATTGGCTAACATATTATTTGTAATTTAAGACACGAATTATAAAACATTCACCTATTCAATTAAAAGTTTTTGAAAAATAAATTAGGTATAACATAATAAATAAAAATTAATTTCCCAGTTTTTGAAAAAAAAAAACCGTCGTGTGACTTTGGTTGTATGAACATAAATAATATTTTTTCGCTTCATTAATTCATTTCCAAACTTATAAAATGGTATATTTTAAAGATTCTATCCGTAATTTTGCATATTATCTCCATAAACTAAACTAATTCTACATATTCTAGAATCGGTAGAAAGGGTAAGTATTTTTATAAGCCCAAAGGTTTAATCGTTACCTACAGATTAATAAACAGAGCGACATAATAGATAGCTGTAAATTGTAATTTAATAAGGGTCAGAATTTAAATTTCGAACAAAGGATTTCATTAAAAGAAATAGAACATGGTCTTAATAAACTTTTTTTTTTAACTCTCGGACCTAAAACATGTGTTTGAATAAAGCCTGATACTATACTATAGAAACGCCTCACGAGCCGACACGTGATGAGTCAAACCAAATCATAGTATTTTCTATAACCAGAACCACACTACGAATACGCGATGCTACGTTGCGTGGCGTGTCCATTGTGTTGTTCTGGGTTTCAGTTGTAGGTTTCGGGCCCGTGTTAGGTCCATATTAATTCATATATTGTCTACGATCTTTCGGCGTCCGAATACGTTGCTGTCATGCTGTTGTCACAATATTACAATTAGAATTGATCTCTTTACATTTTATTATACTGGACATGGTAATACTATTAGATAACGAGGAAAAATACTTGTTGTTTATATTAGGAAAATATATCTCGAACAATACGTTAAAGAAATAATTTTAAAATTTTAATTGTAGTTTCAAATTTCGCCACACTCCAATAGAGTTTAGATAAATGTTATTTATTTTACTTTCGTCATTTCATATGTAGCGACAACAATCAGTTTTCAGTGAATATTGAATTGTATTTGCATGACGTCTTCATTGTTATCACGAAAAACTGGGATCGATAACACCAAGCTCTCTTTGTTATTCAAATACAATTTCACGCCTATTTGAAGACATTGGCATAATAATTTCTATTATTGATACATCTTCAGTGGGAATTTGTTCATCCGTAACAAATATTGTAATACATACATACATAAACTCACGCCTATATCCCAGAAGGGGTAGGCAGAGGTGCGAGGGCACCCACATTTCGCCTTGTATGTTCCGTCCCACAATGTGATAGGTGGCGAGCCTATCGCCATATCGGGCACAAATTCCTGACTCTGGGCTGATAATGAATAGAAAAATCCAATATCACTTTGCCCCACCCGGGATTCGAACCCGAGACCTCAGCTTTGTAACCATACCTTAGTACAACTACGCCATCGAGGCATATTGTAATAGGTTCTCTAATAGCAAACGCAACAATGGCATCTATCTCTGCATTAAATATTTTATTTTCATAGCATTCATATAATCAAGATGGCGCAGTTGTACTACGCGGTACGATTATAAAGGTGAAAACTCGGTTTCGAACTTCGGGTTTGGCAAAGTAATATTGGATTTTTCTATTCATTATCAACCTGGAATCAGAAATTTGTGCGCGATATGGCGATAGGCTCGCCCCCTAACAAATCGTAGGACGGGACATACAAAGTAAAATATGGGTGTCCTGGTAGCACCATTGCCTACTCCTTCTGGGAAGAAGTAGTATGTATGTATATACACATGTAGTAGTAGTATGTACACATACGTGTATAGTCACGTAACAAGTCCATTCATATTATAACTAAAATAATTCTGATAAATATTCAGTTAAGTGTTTTAGTTATTTTGTCCTCATTTCTAATTATACGTTCTTATTGGTCCAGAGCAGAATTTATGGACGGCCAAATATAAGGCCCTGGTTATGATTACCAGAACAGGAAATCTACTTTATGTGATTTTACTGGTATCAAAATAGATAACAACTGCCAAAGACTGTTTGCCTTCAGCATGATTACATCTCACCTCTTATCACATAATGTGATAAAAAGTAATCTATACGAAACATGGTATAAGTGACATCTCTGCCTACCTTCTAAAGGTTTAGGCATGATCTTTATATTAAAAAAAAACTCAAAACACTAACCTCTCCCATTCCTTGTAGCACCCGGAGTATGAAAAGCCATGTTGCCCCACCAGCCTTCACTACAACTGGAGTCAAGAGAGTGAAGATCGCAGTACTAAGCAGTCCGATACCCAAGGTCCATTTCCCTCCATATCTTTCGGATAGGTATCCTCCAGGGACGTGGGTTATTGCATATCCATAATAGAATCCACTGAGGATCAGCCCTTGAGTGGATTCAGACCAATCGAATATCGCGTACTGAAATAAAAATAAATTGTTATTGGGCGGTAAATGTTGGAGAGATTGAGGTTATACGATTGGAAATAATGTTTTGGGTTTTAGAATATCAGTAAAAAGTATGACTTGAATTGAAAGTTAGCGTAATTAATATCGAGCTTAGCTGCCAAGTTCAAATTATGGCCTTATCTAGAATTATATATCAGTTGCTTTGAAAAAAAAAACCACGAGAATCTACTTAAGTATACTACTACTACTATACTAGAAGTAGTCAAGAATTCAATCTAAAAATAAAATAAAAAAATAATATATAAAGTAGTATAATGTTATAATGTTTTTATAAATTAGGCAACATTTAAACAGTGAAGGGCTAAAGCGTAACTCCTAACAATCGAAAGACAAGCCCGTGCAATTTACTATCATTATTGTTTTATCTTAAACGTTGTTATATTGCGCAGACCATATTTTATCAGATGTATCAAGTGGTACAAACGTCATTACGAAGTGAAAGTGCATATTCCATCCTTGAATGTAATATCTTTGTGATAATGAAGTACTTATGGCATTCATGTAATTGATTTTTAATCAAAACATAAGTAAAATACATGATTCAGCTGTTTAGCATAAGTATTCGTATGATTTAGTTAGGTTTGACTTTAAAATGTCAAGTACAGTGAGCAATATAAGTCACTAAACATTTTTTGATAACCGTTTTATGAGTTAAAATTTGTACGTACTACTCTGTAGTCGTAAAATATAACCAAGTAATGTCATCTATGCCGAGAAGTGCCATACGATATTGAAAATTATTATTTTGTATGATAAGACAATTCCAAATCTCGTGAATGTGCAGCGACTTATGTTGCTGATTATCTTTTATAGTACATAAACAACAAACAAGGAAGTGGCAAAGAAAATAACATACTTAGGGAAACGGAGTTAAACATAAGAAAAATATAGGAATTATTAAATATTTTAAATTATTTTACTAATAGAATATCATTTTTAATAATTCTTGTAATAATATAAGAGCAAAATGCATTTATCGTAATTTCCGCAAGGTAGTTCATAAGCTGAAGAATGATATAGACGTGCATGCCTGGGAAAATGAACGCTTTCTTCAAGACAGATCAAGATACGTAATTCTACAATATCGAGAAATTAAGATAAATAAACGATACTTTTTATAGCCTAGTTGCGGCAAACGGACAAAGAGGTCACTTGATGTTAACTGGTCACTGCTACCTTACCACAACTCTTCGGTCATGGATGAGCCACATCAAATCGGGAGGGGAGCAGGAAGAAAAAAGGATGGGAAAAGGAAAGGAGTTTAAGGTATCTATCAATTTCACTCACTAAATAAAATAACAAATCGAATAGAACAAACCTAATAAAAATAATACTTACAGGTCTACTACTGACAGTGGTGTTGGCAAGAATCTCGCTCTCATCAGGGCAAGCGTTGGGATCGAAGTGTGACTCCTCGTCCTTCGTGTTGTTGACCATCTGAGTGACGGCGAGGTTGAGGCAAACCCTCATTGTATACGCGTTGCAGACGGCCAGCAGTCCCATAATCCCGAGGACATACCGCTGGGGAATTATGAACACTGGAGAAGAGGGTCTTATGTAGTAACATTAGGAAATTTTAGACTAATTTGGATGGGGATGGCTGAGGGAACTTTGATAATGCTGCAATGTTTGCGGTTTTGTGATGTTTTAACTAGTTTTTATTTATATGAACCCGTTGATTGCGTAGTGCAGTAAAGTTGTAGTAGAAATATTGATGAAAGACTTTGCTTGCCGATTCTTTGCGCCACCATTCAAAATAATATATTAGCTATAAGATGTCCAAATGATCCAGTATAATAATTTGAATAAAACAATATAAGAATGTAAAATATAATAATGTTTAAGGATATACGGCCTAACCACTCTCAATCGTACTCTCGGTTCCAAAGGAGTTCGCTCGGTTCTCTTTAACCCTCAACGAAATTAATCAGAAAGTTACATAAGTAGAAGAAGTTGAAAGTAAATTATTGTCCACTGTTCTCCGTGCAAAGCGGGCGAAAAATCAATGAAATAAAGAAGTAAATTACTTCGCAAAAAGACTTTTACAGCCGGAGAAGCCAGCTAAAACACCACGGATCAAATCATTACGGAAGCTATTAAATGTTGACAAAGGCAGATAGAAAGAGATAATAAATACTAGCTCAATAAATGATATGAGGAAGTACAAGGTTCTAGACCCGGCTTAGACTGCGCTTTGTCTTTCAGTTGGTAATTTTATAGTGTAAACCTGTTTAACATGAGCACTTAACATTAAAGCAGCTAAGTTGTTAGTCGATAATGGGTAATTATTGCCTTCGAGTGAGTAGGTATTGTAATTTTCTATGATGATAAATTATATTTATCTCTTATTGAAATTTTCATAGGTGTACTTTTATTAAATTCTTATGAATGACGAGACGAGCATGCCGTTCGCATCAGTAACAAAACCAAACAACACCAGAGAATATAAAGTAATGCTTGGCATTCCACTGCGCACATCATCCTGAGATATAAGATGTTAAGTCTCAATATGTCTAGTAGTTACTATGGCTACATTGTATTTCAACCCGAAAGACATCAGAGCTTTTACTCTGCTGTTTAGCGGGAGAAATAGACATTACTGTAGTAAGTACCCAGGTGGCCTCTCACATATGAGTGACCTAGCACCAGTCAAAGATATGGTCCTAATCATAATGTAGTTAAAACCTATAAAAATAGTCAATAAAATGAACAGTGTTAAAAGTAGGTATACCTTAATAATAATCATTATTTTAATACTATAATGTCATTTTAATAGCAGAATATTTTAAACTTTAATTAAAGTGCATATAGAGTCGACATTCCCTGACACACATGAACTGTGTAATGAAAAAACAATTAACCAATTTACATAGTTTGATACCGTTGACTTCAATTACGAAATGTCATAAAACGAACAAACATTACTGCTACTATTAAATAAAATTAATTTGCTTAAATTTTACCCGGAAACTTGTATTTGTAACATGAAAATCTACAAGAAAATTTTATTTAAAATATCTTCACCGTTACAATTTTTTTTAATTGTGGTATTTTGTATAAGCGATTATGATTATAGATTGCCAAATTTTATTATCATACGGGCAAACGAGGTAACGGATCACTGACGTTGACGACCCATTAACATTTGCAACTCCATTAGGGCATGGAAATGTATTTACATATTATATGAAAGAAACATTGAGATATTGATAATGTTTGTAACAAAATGAAGGGTACATTCTATTTATGTCTCTGTCACGCCTACGAAGTAATATATCTTCCCTCTCGCTTCACTGTGTACCCTTGTGCACGCACCATACGCAAAGATTTTGTTCCCGATGTCCCCTCTAGTATAATACCTCAATGGAAAGAAAGAAAGAAATACGATTTATTACGATTTATTTATATAAATACGCCGCGTGTGAGCGGATTTCTATCTTAATCTACGCCAGTCCCAGAATATCATACTGTAAGATATAATACCCACCTGCCTCTAATACAGGCTTTCATGGGGTTATACGTAAGATATTAAAAAAAAGTCACACACACAAATGTTTGTCTTTGTGCAAGGATCAAACCCGTGACCTCTCGTTTCAATATTGAGGCTGTCATATATTTTATGCATGTGGTTTAATAGATTTTATAAATAGCACCATACTACATTATTGGATAGGCATCCATTCGCAAAAAATTATACATTTTATACTAAAAACAAAATAAATTTGACCAGTATTTTTGGAATCAAAAAGCATATGAAGTGAATCATCCCATATGGGACTCGAACCAGTGACCCGACCTTCACGTATATACGTTAAGTAACTCGTGTGATATCATTGCAAGTTGTGCGACAAGGTACCGGTGCAGACACCTGCCCCGAATCACTTTCGCTTATATTTTGTAACCGAAAACTTGATTTACCACTTACGATATTTTTGGATTATTGTACATTAATATCTCAACATAACTAAAGCTTGGTAAACCAAACTCTCAAATACACAGAGCAGACTTTTTGTGTGAATACGAAATAAAACTAAAGAAAATATACACAAAAGACTAACAGCCACTGCCAATAAACAGTCCCAATCCAAAATTTGCCGTTTTAGATTGACAGCTCAATCTTTTTTCTGATACTATATTGCCAATAATCAATCTCAGTAGTGAAAAAACAATGGCACCATGGTAAATGACAAATCGAAAAGTAGAAAACAATTCATATTGACTTCAATCTAATTTTTTCGGGCGGCATCGGGCGTAAAGCGAAGTATTTAAAACAAAAGGGTTTGAAATTCAAAAGTCGTGTATAAAACGATCAATTAGATTCATTGATAAATTCGAAATAATTTAATAAATAACACCCAACAGTCACATACATAGTCCTGACCCCACACTAAGATCGAGTCTTGTGTCATGGATATCAGGAACTACGAGAGACTTTTCGGCCTCACAAACACCCAGACCCGGAAGAAATATTTGTGGGCCGCACAAACATTTCTCTCGGTGCGGGGATCGAACCCGCTGCCTCTCATTTCACAGGCGGCGTCTAACCGCCTGTGCCACGGAGGCTGTCTAAATTAATTTAATAATTAATTTAATTTAATTTAACTAAATTAATTTAATAATGAGTTTCGTTTGATATTATAATACCAGGTTACCTATAAATATCCGATTTGCGTGTGAAGTCATTTAAAAAACTTAAACATAATTAAATAGTGACTTTCATAATATTTTAAAGCTCGTTTTGGAAGTTATTTTGGTCTTTGAAATAAAATTCAAGTTAAAATATCAGAATGATATTTATTTTGGTTTAGTCATTTTTTGTAACAGATTCTTTTGTTATTAAAATGAGACATAATTATTTTGGCAACTAAAGTGGTCGAGACAATTTAATGAAATAAAAGTAAATAATTTATTTTCACCCTTATTACCAAATATAGTTACCACGGCAATGTTTATTTCTACCGCCAAACAACAGTGTGAATGCACTGTTATGTTCAGGTTTGAAGGACATTGTAGTCAGAGTAACTACTTGACAGATTGAGACTTTACATCTTATATCTCAGGATGGCAAGCGCAGTGGCATCGCCAAGCATTGCTCAGTAGCAATCCTCCGTTCCACTACGCTCGCTCATGGACAGTTTCATGAGCGGTCGTATGGCTTACAATCTAGCCTAGTGGTGGTAGGTCTCTCATATGTGAGAGGCCATCTGGGTAGGTACCACCGCAGTGTTTATTTCTCCCGGAAAACTGTATCTGTATCAGCCCATATACGTCCCACTGCAGGGCACGGGCCTACTCTACAATCGTAAGTACGATTGAGAGTGGTTAGGCCATATAGTTCACCACGCTGGCCTAGTGCGGGTCGGCGGACTTACATACCATAGAAATTTATATAAATCGCTATGGTATGCAGGTTTCCTCACGATGTTTTCCTTCACCGTTTTAGTGCGTGGTGATTGACTATCAATACACACATGACTCCGAAAAGTCAGAGGTGTGCCCTGGGATTCGAACCCGCGACCACCGTCAACATGTTGGCAGTCGCGTCAAGACCGTTTACCAACAGGCCACCACGCACTTCCCGGAAAACAATACTGCGTAAATGCACTGTTGTGTTTCGGATTGAAGGACATTGTAGCCAGAATAACAACTGGACATATTGAGACTTAACATCTTATGTCTCAGAATGACGAGCGCAGTGGAATGTTGCTACTGTTTATGAGCGGTCGTATCGCTTACCATCAGGCAAACGGCTTGCTCGTCTCGTCATTCATTGCAACAAAAAAAAAGCCAAAGGTATGGTCGTCTCGCCAATCACAACAATAAAAAATCACTAATAATTACAATGAAATATCTATGTATTTTCGTAGAGTATATTATGTATAAGTTGTATAACTCTTACAAATAGCGGTTTTATCGCAATAAGCAATTTTTTACAGAGACCCATGACAAATTCTGCATAATATCGAAACCACGAGGTTAATACATCACTAAATAATATTTGTGTTACAATGTACATAACAGTATACATGAATGTAAACGAAAAATTAATGTTTTCTTATATTACAGCGAATGTTACATAGAGAAATGAAATTACTGTTAACGGATTTTGTCGTAAAATTGGTTTAATTTTACTTTTTTTTTTTTAACATCCTGGCATTTCTAATACTTTAAAACTTTCGTGGTCATGGGGCGGACTATCCGTCAAACCAAATCCGTGATAAAACCCGTAAACATGATTTTTATTTCAATATGGAAAATACCATACAATTGAGCAATATAATTTTTATTTAAATCACATTATTATAAAATTATACTCACGCCTTGAAATCGTTTTCCGCCATCGTGGTATCATTTTTGGTTCTGTTTTGTTCGCCAATCACTTAATTACCTGCAAACAAATACAATTTTAGAATACAATAATGTTCTTAGCGTTTACTTTCTATCTCAAATTTTGTAAGACATGACTAACAACGTTACACAAAAAAACGACGATTTGTAAATCCTTTTTTGAAGTCGGTTAAAGAACTGCAACATGAACCAAAGCGCGGTGATTAAAAATTTTATATTTCCTTCCACCAACTATGATGAATTCAATTTGCACCGATTTTGGTTAATTTCAAATTATACATTCAATACACGTTCAAGAACAGAGTAACCGCTGGAAATCTTCTTAGGATAGCAAGCGCAGTGGAGTGCCTGGCATTGCTTTGTAATTAAGGGTGTTTAGTTTTTCTACTGCCCATGAGCGGTCGTGTCGCTTTCCATCAAGCGAAAAGCATGCACGTTTCACCACTTGTGTAAAAAGAATCTCATGTTTTGGACTATATATATTTAAAACATAAAAATGAGTATTTTAAATATATAAATTAATTCAGTAACTACAACTCCTAATATGATTTTATTGTTTAATTATATTTCAACAATATACTATTACGCGCTTATTAGTCAAGTGCATTGACCTAGTAATATCATAAAACAATGGCATATCCAATGAGTTAAACCAAATCTAGGACACTTAATAAGTAATATATTGTAGTAAATATGTAATTTAAATATTATTGCATAGAAACATAATATACAGTACAATTTATACATAATGCTGCTGGCCAAGTCGATCTATTTATTTAAAACGTAAATAATTTTTAATATTAATATGATGATAACTTACGTAATAACTTTATACAGAAGGTCCCTTAAGTAAGGACTTAATAAATTAATCGACTTGGTATTACATGGATCTCGCAACTTTTTGCGGTGGAAAATCCGAGTTGCGAGACTTGGTAGTTTTTTACAGGATGTTTTGATGGGATCTCACGTCTTTTTGTATAGTAATACTTTTTTTCCTTTTCGGTACTTTTTATTTCTAGAATATCAATAACGATTTTTTTAAAGCCTCTGTCTTAGGGTTTTTCTTATTTTTGTAGGTATCAATTTATCACAAATATAGTGGATTTGGAGTTGGACTGCCTCGGTGGCGTAGTTGTACTACGTTACGGTCATAAATCTGAAGTCTCGGGTTCGAATCCCGGGTTGGGCAAAGTGATATTGGATTTTTCTATTCAGTATCAGCCCAGAGTCAGGAATTTGTGCCTGATATGGCGATAGGCTCGCCACCTATCACATTGTGGGACGGAACATACAAGGCGAAATGTGGGTACCCTCGCACCTCTGCCTACCCCTTCTGGGAACAAGGCGTGAGTTTATGTATGTATGTATAGTGGATTTGATTATTAGTGTTTTTCTTTCATGGTAATTGATATTTTCGAGCTATTAAGTCTATTTATTTGCAAGTTTTTCTTCGTCATGTTTTTCTAGATGAATGTTATACAGTTTCATGGGCTGAATACGCCCTTTCCCACTCTATACCCCCCCTCCTGTTATGCCTCATAAATATAGATACCTAACTACAACTATTATTCCATTATATACGAGTACAATGATTCATTAACTGCAAATGTAACTTTGTAATCCTATACATTTATATGGGATTACAAAGTTATTCAAGCAGTTGGTGTATCTAGAAAACTAGACAGAAATTATGAAATGTTTAAATTTTCCCTTAATTTAGACACTAAACACTAATTATATTCTAAATTTGAAGGTTGTATGTCTGCTAGAAGTGCCTTAGACTTTTGATGATTGGTCAGTCAGTCAGTGAGTGACAAAATGAAGAATGTTTGACAAGTTACAATTCTTAAACTACTGGTTCAAATTGAATGAAATTTTAAATATACTATGTTTACACAATGCCTGCTTAGTAACTGAAAATTCAGGCTTGTTGCTTTAACCACAACGAAGTTATAGGGGGTTGAAATTGGTCTGAATTGCTTCGAGAAAAGGATGGTACGACTGTGCCGCTTTTTAGCTCGACTTGGAAGGGGCACTGCCGTGCCCCTAGATACGACGCAGAGTCTGTACTCTGCACATTACGTATATTGATCAGATAATGAAACACTTGTCATTGTAAATTATCTCGAGAGCTGGTTACACACGTAGATAGTGCAACGCAGGATCTACTTGATCGTGCAATTCTGTTGAATTACAGAGATTAGTTATAGCTAACATTCTATTGTGAGTTTAGATTAGTTGAGACTGTCTGTTAAATTTGTAATATGCATATTAGTTATGCAGTAAAATAAATAGATCCTCTTAAAAATTAGGATATTGTAGGTGATTGAAGGAATGCTGAATAATTATACTTAAATACTTAAACGTTACGCCTGTAACCCAGAAACTATAGATCTTTACTTTGCTCGATCCTGACGAGTATGTCCACTGTCATTAAACTTTTCATGCATTCACGTCGATTCAGAGTACTTTTAAGCTGGCCCTTGCGGATAGCTTTACAGATTAAGAAATGATAAAATATAATAAATTTAGCATCAAATCTTTTTTCAACAAAGTCCGCCTCTGATACAGCATACTGATAAATAATCATTTCAGCAATTTTTATTGGACTAGAATGATGGACCAAGCATCAGTAAACAATGGGTTAATCCTAAAAATAGTTAATTTTGTAACAAATACTTAGTCTTTACTGATACATGATAATATAAAAAATTAAATAAAAGTACTATCCTTAACCAATGTCATTGAGCTTTATAAATCACATTATATTCTTCTTTCCCTCTTTTAACAACAAATGGTTATTTAATACCTAGATACACAAAATATATTTTATGTCGGTGCCAGCGTGACGACTATGAGCTATATCACATCGCGCTGTGAATTTTGCGGCAGACCAACAGCTTAGTTGAGTGGAACACCGCAAGACCGCAAAAGGATATTTTTGGTGTTGTCAGAGGTTTAGCTTCCCTTTGTTTGTCAAAGTATTTTTATTCTGTTTATCATCATCGTCATTTTTATTTGGTCTCGGTTTAGCAGAAGTCTACTCTCCACCTGCTGCCCTACTAATCTCTCATGTGTTTTAGTTACATCATACATAACTGCAATAAAATAAATTAGTGTAATCCTGTTACGTTCAAATATTTTCAAAATTTCCCCTGTTTTGTAAACAAATAAAAACCAGGTTTGAATTTAGCAGCTATAGTCCGTCTACAATATTCTGTCGCCGAAAGGAAGGTGTCAAAACAATAAGAATTGTTTTTCACTCTTTAAATTTTACAACATTGTACGTGTTCTTACTATTAGATTATGAGTAAAACGCGAGTATAAATACTTATTGTTTATGAAAAATGTCTAAAAAAAATTAAATCTGTATCACCCAATACACGTCCCACTGCAGGGCACGGGCCTCCTCTACAATCGACAGTACGACTGAGAGTGGTTAGGCCATATAGTCCACCACGCTGGCCTAGTGCGGGTTGGCGGGCTTACATACCACAGAAATTTTTATAAATCTATGGTATGCAGGTTTCCTCAAGATGTTTTCTTTCACCGTTTAAAAAAAATAGATATTTTTAATTTTATTTTTAGGTCCAAATTTTGCCATATGCCTATAGATTTTAGATAATCTGTAGCCGTAACTGAATTTGCTATTCAGATATTGTATAATTATATTGGTAACAGATTATAATTTGACTCACCTATCTTATTTTTATAACGCAACTTAAAGACAAAATATTATTAAGTATTAAGCAAAATACACAATTTTGATTGGCGGCCATTAAGATAATACACTAGAGGGGACACTGCAAACAAAATGTTTGTAACAAAATGAAGGGTACATTCATACATTCTATTTCTGTCTCTGTCACGCCTACGAACTAACATATCTTCCCTCTCGCTTCAATGTGTACCCTTGTGCACGCACCATACGCAGAGATTTTTTCCCGATGTCCGCTCTAGTATAATACCTCAATGTTGGCGGCATATTCCTATAATTTTCTTATCATTAGATAGATAGCCATAATTCAACACATATCATCACTTTATCACGATATCTCTTCTTCTAACTCTAGATATCTCTATCTTAAGATATTCTCAGAAGAAACTTAGAAATCTTTTCCTAGAAGGAAAATGTCAAATATTATTATTAGATATTTTCAATTCATGGTGTATAGTTGCTATCAAGCAGTAAATTTTCCACTTAAAATTTTGTGATATATTACGACCATTAAGTCCACTGATGGGAGAATCATTAACAAGGTGGTGGAGTGAAAGAAAATATTCAATTACTGGTGGTAAGTCTTTCATATATGAGAGGTCGTCTGGGTATAAGATTTCCTTTGTTAAACTATTGTGGTACTACATATTTACAAACTAATTCAGACTATTGTTTAATGTTTTGAACACAATGTACTATAAATTAGTTATTTTATAGTATTTGTGTGTATTTGTTATTCTGAGCTATGGAATGTTACTGAATTATTTTAGATCAGTAATTCTATTTTCGTTTTACCTTAATATGTAATACAAACATAATTTATATTATTATCTTTGTCAATACTACATGCCAAATTTATATTTCTTGCACACATTCTAAAAATTCACACAAAGTGGATTACTCACTCTAGAGCCAAATCCAGGTTATCGCTGTTTATAGCGCTGCAAAAAAGAAAGGTTGTATAGTAATAATAATAATAACACCCAACAGTCACATACATAGTCCTGACCCCACACTAAGATCGAGTCTTGTGTCGTGGGTATCAGGAACTACGAGAGACTTTTCGGTCTCACAAACACCCAGACCCGGAAGAAATATTTGTGGGCCGCACAATCATTTCTCTTGGTGCGGGGATCGAACCCGGGGCCTCTCATTTCACAGGCGGCGTCTAACCAACTGCGCCACGGAGGCTGTCAAATATATGTCAAATGGTTGTATAGTGTTGATATATTATGTCTACTTCTCCCGCCAAACAGCAGTATGAATGCAATGTCCTTCTAATGTCCTACTACCGGCACACAACAGGTGTGCCGGTTAGAAGGACATTGTAGCCTGAGTAACTACTGGACATATTGAACCCATCGTATGTCTCAGAATGAGGAGCGCTTTGGAATGCCAAGCATTGCCTTATAATTAAAGGTGTTGTTTGGTTTTGCCATTGTCGCTTACCATCAGGTGAACGGCAAGTACGTCTCGCCATTCATAGCAATAAAAAATATATACATACTCAACTGGATGACAAAATTCTCAACATGAAGATAAACTGCACAATGCTGGATTTATCACATCATAATTTCATACAACCGCGACGAAATAAAGCCTATTGACTACTCGACGTGCTCACTTTGAGTTGATTTTAAACATTTTCCAGTAAAATTTCCAGCGCGTGCTACTGACGGCTTTGTGAAAAGCCGGCGTATTAAGCACTAGCGGCCCGGCTCGGTTTCATCCGGATGCAAATAATTTTTGAAATATTCATGAATGCCCTATATTGATCATAGCGTGATATTATATAGCCAATAATCTTGCTTAACAAATAGGCTATCTAACACCAAAAGAAATTTGTAATTGGGGGCTGTATTGTCAGATATTTTTTTTATTGCCTTGAATGGTGAGACGAGCATGCCGTTCGTCTGATGGTAAGCGATGCGTACACTTAGAATTAAATAGTAATGCTTGGCATTCCACTGCGCTCGCCATCCTGAGAGATAAGATGTTAAGTCTCAATAAGTCCAGTAGTTACTCTGTACTCCTTCTACAAATAGGCTATTTAACACTAAAAGAAATTTGTAATTGGGACATGAATTCTAGAGATTATAGGGTACAAACAAACAAACAAAACTCTCCAGGTTACATATTAGTATATATAAATATGTAGGCATATTGATCAACGTTAATGATTTCAAAGGCTTTGCAAAAAGTTAATCGGGCGGGAATTACCGAGGCTTTCCTCATACGTTAATAGATTTGCGACACAGATTCTTGCGTTCACTTGATACGTTATCTGTTTGCCTGAACAATGCACTTTGATTGTTGTGAAAATATTCAATATTACTTAGATATTATAATCGGTGTTATTATAAAAAAGTTAAACGGGCGATGAACACGTGACTAGAAATTCTTCAATTACAAATTCATGCCAAGCATTGGTCAGAGTTAGACAAGATTTGAGCACCACTACATAGTATAAAACAAAGTCGCTTTCTCTGTCCCTATGTCCATTTGTATGCTTAAATCTTTAAAACTACCCAACGGATTTTGATGCGGTTTTTTTAATAGATAGAGTGATTCAAGAGGAAGGTTTATATGTATAATACGTACATATTATTGTACAGAAATCTATTTGTACCCGGGCGAAGCTGGGCCAGGCCGCTAGTTCTTTATATTTAAACACAAGCCGATGGTGCTTTGACGCATTTATCATCCGATATCTGTCTCTCTGCAGGACACGTGCCTCCTCTTCAATAGAGAGTATAATTGAGAGAGTTAGGCCATATAGTCCAACACGCTGCACTGGCCTAGCGCCGCTTGGCAAATTTTACATGCCTATTACCTATGTGTACATATGCAAGGTTTCCGCATTATGTTTTCCTTCACCGTTAATGTGCGTGTTGATTGACTATCAATACAAACATGACTCGGAGAAGTCAGGGGTGTACCCTGAAGTCGCAATTACCATGAGCATGTTGCCAGCGGCGTTTGATCCGAATTAAAAAACAAGATAATACAAAGAAATCACAAAAAAGTAAGAAAATGACTTTCTAAAATCTCAATACGGTAATGTTTATAAATTATAGTAACAACCATCACAACATGAGATAAGCCATCTATCGCAGTATTACACATGTTTCAAACATTAAAATTTAACATGCATTTCGTTCTGGGCTTTGTGTGGCAAGGTCAATGGCATACCCGACCGAGGTCTGACCGAACACGTTTCAATTCAATAGTTATACAATTAAAACAATTACATCCATATTGAATTCACTGTTACAATGTCAATGGGAGAAATGAATTGTAATAGCAATATTACAGACATAAGCAGTGTTTCGTTCATTTTGATTCTTGAGGTAAGTATAACCAGTGAATCATTTACGTCTTAAAATATAGTCCTTCGGCGCTATATTATATTCCACGTTATCCTACTATTAGTAATTGATCTCTTTTGATTTACTACCCTTGTCTTCACTCCATCCTTTTTTTAAACTACAAACAGCCCTCTATTATTTTATATATCATCAATTTATATTTTGATTTCCTTTTCGATCGAATCTTTCCTGCTACGCTGTTCAAAAAGATCCATATTTATCATATAAACGCGCGCCTTTTTACCATGTGGGGTAAGCACAGTTGATACCAGGATACACACGTTGCGCCTTGTGTATTCCGTCGATGTTATTACGGCGAGCCGATTGCTATATCAGGCACAAATTCTTGACTCCAGGCTCATAGAAAATAAAAAATCCTAAATCACATTTCCCGACCTAGGATTCAAACCCGAAACCTCGGCCTTGTATTCGTACCGAAGTTCTATTGTTAAAATATGATGTATATACTGTGTATGTCAAGACTGCTACCGAAAGCGAAACTGGGTGGTTGTTTTAGTGACGACATTTTTTTGTTATTATTTTTCTATCGCCGTATTAGGCTGGTAAATACATATTTTTTTCTAAAATAATAGTGGACACCCTTTTATTTTTAAAGACGCTATGGTATGCAAGGCTTTAAATGGTTATTTTTCCAAAAAATATGGATTTACCACTCAAACATGACGATGTTTAAAAAAATAATTTAAAAAATTGACGCATTTCTTAGCGAAATTTTTAGTTTCATAGTATTTGTAGTCACGATAACTACCACCCGGCTTAGTTTTCTATAGCACTCTTGATATACCCGGTATTTTTATGTCCTACTTGCTACAATACATGTGATTTCAACCTCATTGCAAAACTCTTACATAATTCTCTCGAGTTTATTTCACAGCTACAATTATTCATTTGAATTCAATAAATACTGAAAATTGAAAAGTTTTTCCGCAGTAAATCACAATAGAATGTAATATCAGAAGGATCCCGCGGGAATAATCGTTGTTTCCGTCACATTGAAGGAGATTTATTATCAAGATAATAAAGTAAAATCGATCGTGTTCTGTTCCCGCGAGAATTGATATGGCATGTAAAGTCCGCCAACCCGCAATAGGCCAGCGTAGTGGACAATATACATAACCTAATAATTTTGATTATAGAAGAGGCTCGTGCCGGGCAGTAGGACATACATACATATATGGGCTGATACAGTAAAGTCGAGGTTCTGATTCCATAGAAACAAAGTCAAACAAATAACACATGTATTGCAAAAAATACCTAAAGTTACATTGTTTTTGCTTTGAATACCAGAAATTAAGAAAGATCGTTCAGGCCCACATACCCAGATTCGAACTACATTTTTTTATTGGAAAAATATTTGAAACCAGACCTGCTTAATAAAATATATTAATATAGTCGTATACAAACCGACTTATTCATAAACAGTTTTATAAACCTATTTTAGGTAAGTATCGAATATTTTGTCTTTTTCGCACAAACTTAATTCAAAAGGGACAAAATATTCGAGAGCTAAAATTAGTTTGTAAACTATTTAAGAGAGAGGCCGAAAAAGAAAGATATGAATTGACGTTGAAAAGTAATAAGTCGGAATTCAATAACATTGTTGGGAGTTGGCTCAAGTCTGGTCGTTGAAACGGTTGAAACATACTCACACATTTACACGTCGAGAAAGATTTTTTCTTTACGTACCAGTACCAAAAATCTTATGATTTATTATCCTGTAATTGTATGTCAGACAAGTAAAGGGAAATGTGCAAAATCAAGTGAAACCAGAACTACCATAGAAAGACATTGATCGTAAATTAAATTTCAAAACAATCTTTTACTTGTTAAAGCGATACGACCGTTCATGAACAGTAGGAAAACCAAACAGCACGAATTACGAAGCAATGCTTGGCATTGCACTGTCCTCGCCATCCTGAGACATAAGATGTTAAGTCTCATTATGTCCAATAGGTACTCTAGCTATAATTTCCTTCAATCCAGACTATACCTGTGCATTTACACTACTGTTTGTCGAGAGAAATATACATTGCAGTGGTATATAGTAGTATAGTAGTATATACATAAGCAGATCAATTCAACCTTTCTAATTTACGGGTCTATCGCAGATGCGACAATGCGGCAGCGCACCACGTAAAAAATCACCTATTAATCACACTGCCCGATCATCATGCAGCCATATTCATAATGCCCTGGCAATGTGATAAATAGGTGAGTTTAGATTGTAATTAATCACTTGGCCCGATACGGCTCTGCTATATTCATACTGCCCGGGCATTATGAATACTGCTCGCATTAATCACTTGGCCCATAACATATACATATAAGAGACGTACCACCATTCAAGTTTCAGAACAGTGTCGATTTAAATCTATCATACATAAACCATCTTACAGTACCGTAAACAAATTTTACAAGCTGGCAAGTGGCAAGCGCATAAGTTTGTTTACGAAATGATACACGTCCAGTAGAGCAGGTATAAAATGAAAGTACATTGTGCGCGGATCAAGGACTTCGGTACCAGTTCGTTGCAATGCTTTTTATCTCCACGTCTGGGTAAAGAAATTATTTTTATATTAATTGGGTTAATTAAATTCCTACTCTTAAGGTCGGTGGATAGTGCTACGGAAACAATTAAGGATGAAATTTAATAAAACGAAATATTTGAAAGAACTAGTAATTTAAATGAGCGTTTAGTTGCTATTTTAATTTATATTTTAAATTGATCTAGAAGAAAGTATTGCCAAGTCAATTATAAAAGAGTCAGCATGGTTATATTTTGAGGATAGGTCTAAAGAATACCTTCCGAAGTAGTATGAATACCAATGAATATTTGGATATAATCGTTTACATATACATTTACCATTATGTGAACACCTAAGATATATTTTTTACACCCATTCGCATTCACAGTCCTGATTCATGTGTCGTGGGTATCAGAAAATACGACAAATCAGGTCTTAAAATCCGAAATTAAGACTTAAGACCCGAAACAAAGATCCCCGTGCGGAGATCCAACCCGCGGCCTCTCGTTTCCAAGGCGGCGTCTAACCAACTGCGCCAGGGAGGCTATCAAATAATGATCTTATTTCGTATCAAACTACTTACTTCAGGTATCTATGCACTGTTGTGTTTTCCCAAAATAATCATAATATGTAAAGTCATAATAGATTGAATAACGGTAGTAATAAAATAAAATGCCAATTTTGAAACAATTTACGCTAAAATTGTTAAGGTTATTGACAAGGACACAATCTAATAGAGATTAAGAAATTCGTTTCAAATTCAAATATATTGAATATTATTACATGGTTAATTTATTAAACATTCAAATATATGCAAAATGGATATAAAGAGTTATCGAAGCGTATTCTGATGCGTACATAAAAATATTATTGAATTCACACGGTGTGTGACTAAATAACGTAACTAATATTGCATTTTGCGGTGTTTGAATGTATGAAAAAAATACAGAGTAATTATAAAGAAAAATATTTATTTCCTTATCTGCAATATAACTACAGAACCAAACATAATATTTGGTTCTGTAGTTATTTTATTTCAATCACAATTTTTGTCTTTGATCGATCTGATTTTAGATTCTTTTCCGGACCGATTTTTAAACAGACAGAAATTATTATTGACATGATTTTTCATGAACGGTCATATCGCTCACTATTGGGCGAACGGCATACTTCTATCGCCATAAATAGTAAAAAACCAAAAGTAGTTTTAGTGAAATCGATCAATTCAAGAATTCAAAAATATTCAATCGAACATAAACGATCTCACGACACCGTCAACAAATTTTAAAAGCTACCAAGCCGATAACAGTTTATTTACGAAATTATACATATATTGCAGTAAAAGTCTAAAAAACAAGGTATATGTATAGACGCTCGTATACGTTCTGTAAAATGTACTGATAATATAAATCGAAAATCAAACGCATAATTTTATCACGATTTCGTAGGTTGGCTCCAAGTGAAGGTGCCTTAGACTCGCCTACATTACTGCATGGGAATTTGTCATTATAAACCTCATATCCAAGCAATTGATCGTAAACTGAACTGCAGTAGATTTTACTTTAATGTTCTGGCTCAGAGTAATTAGTTATATTGCGAAATTACGTGAATATTCAGATGTAAGGTTATTGTTGCGTGGTTTATTGATAGTGTTCTAAATTTTGTATTCTGATGTTCTAGGATTGAATACTAGGTTAGAAAAAATATATTTTAAAGAGCTTACACCTGCATAAACCCGATGTTCCTTCTTGGTGGATCTCCGGTTGATCTTCTTGTACAGCACAATTTCATATTTTCAAACCAAAAACGCTCACAAAATTTATTACCGAGCTGAAAATCGAACCCGGTACCTTACGGTTTATAGCCTTTAAGCGTACCTTCCACCAAATTACAGGATCAAAAGGCGACTATCACTATTTCTATGACTATCTCTCTCTGTCTCTCTCTTCAGCCACAAAAAGTCCACTGCTGAACATAAGCTTCTTCCGTGGATCGTCATATAGATCTGTTGGAAGCGGCCTTCATCCAGCGACTTCCTGCAACCTTAAACAGGTAGTCAGTACATCTAGTATGCGGGCCTCCGACACTATGTTTATGTTTTTATGATTAAATTTCAGTAAAAATCACAAACTATCACTTAACAACTGAACTTACTGAACAAAACTATTTATATTTGTACAATAAATAATTGAAAGAGATTTGCTATCTGCGGTAGCGATAACGCCGCCTCTAACAGGATATCAACTCGCATCAATGACATACAATACTCCTTTATAAACTTTATTTGTATTCTATAGATATTTTGAATGTTTTTTTGTTATTTACTGACACGAAAAAGGGATTGCAAATTAGTTTGACGGTACATAAATGATCAGATCTGTACATTTGTCCTTTTTATTTTTGTTCTGTTTTTCGTGATATTTATTTATTATTATATTATATCACTATTTCTGACAAGACAAGCCGACCAAGAAACACAACATACCGTTAATCATAATGAAGTGTTTTTCACCATTGTGGACGATGGTTCCTTTCAGGGTCGATCCTAATATCGTTGTACAAAATTAAGATTTGCCGACAATCTTACTCACCAATCAGGAGAGCTTCGATTGAGTTGTTTTTTTTTCTAGCGTATACTGTCCCGCTATTGAGCAGAGGCCTCCTTTTCCTTCTTCACCCGTCTCTATCCAAGGCTTTCATCCGCCAGTTGTTATGAAAATGATCCTTGTCATCATGTCATGCCATCACCAAGTCGTCATGGGTTGGTATAATTATACAATTTTAAAAGACCACCTGCCTAAGCACACTCTTGACTATATCATAACGTATATTCAATGTCATGCCAACATAAAGAATACATTATATTTATTATCATCTAAGAATTTCCTCTAAGCCGAAACCAAAGTACGCCGACCCCAACATTAGTCAAGTCACGGCCAAGGTTCACTTCGCTCGGATTTTCCCTTACTCGTCCCTTATCGCAGCCAAGGTCGTGAAGGTCATAAAACGCTTCCTGCCCTGTCAGCAGAATTATAATAAGGCTTACGTGTAAACAAGTATAATCAGGGTAACAAATTGACGCAGGCCGATAATTTTTCATCATTAGAAGCGAATTAGTTCAACTGTTTTCAAACTGATGCATCAGAAATTATTGTGAAAATTGTAGTAATGGTAATTTATATTCGTCGTGAGACTTGAACTCCTAAAAGAAAATTACACACGCCTGAAGGTACAATAAGTACGATTCCAATCCACAAAACTACAAGTCTAATCAAAAGCGTCTAGCTTAACGTGACTAAATGTAAATGTACAAACTTTTCTGAATTAAACTTGTAACTTCCGTATAGGTACTGTATTGTGAAACGGTTTCGAAAACAGCAATACCAGAGTTTTGTACCCGTTCTTTTCTAGTCAAAACCGGCTTCCGAACCTGATGGTAGAACAAAAAATAATAATATTTTTTTATGGATTCAATAAATTATTTCATTTAATTTATGATAATTTATATGTAGTTACTCTAACGCGAATGCAAAGGTAAGGGCACCTACAAGGAGTTTATTGACATCATTATTCATTACGTATGTAAAAAAGGTATATTAAGAAGGAATCCACGCACTTATAGATTGGTTACTTCGCATTTAGGTCCATTTGTCTCCGTATCAATTATGTCGTTACCGAGCTATATCCAGACGGGTTTTATTGACGTATGACTGCGAAATGATCGCCATTTGGTTATAATTGTACCTATTCATCACAATCTTGTTTTGAAGAGGACAAAAAATTGTAACAGTCTTGTTTTGTTGTTTAAGCACCAATGTTTATGTCATGTCCGTAAAGCTTTTGAGTAACACATTTGAATTATTGCGGTGGATTTTCCAAATGGTGTTTGTATCAAATTGGTGATCTTTCATATTACAGAAGTCGCCTGGGTAAGTACCCTCGCAATGTCTGTTCCTCCCGCCAAACAACAGTGTGAGTGCACTGTTATTTTCCGGTTTGAAGGACACTGTAGCCAGCGTACCTAACTATTTGACATATTGAGACTTAAAATCTTGTGTCAAAATGAAGAGCGCAGAGCATTGCTTTGTAATTCACCACCATTTGGTTACCATCAGGTGAAAGACCTGCTCACTTTGTCAATCATTGCAATAAAAAGAAATGTGTGCCGAAGGCAATGTTAATGGAAAATAATAAAAATACCCCTCCACCGGCAATTTTACAATGTAACATTTTAAATAATTGATAAATTCAATAGTAACACACGTAGTCTAAAATCTAAACTAAGATACGATTCTTGCATCATAAGAATCAGAAACTGTGATAGACTTTACGGTCTCAAACATCAACATTACTGGTGGTAGGTCTGTCATATGTGAGAGGCTGCCTGGGTGGGTACCACCGCATTGTCTATTTCTCCCGTCAAACAGCAGTGTAGAAGCACTTTTGTGTTTCGGATTGAAGGACATTGTAGCCAGAGCAACTACTAGACATATTGAGACTTAACATCTTATGTCTCAGGATGGCGAGCGCAGTGGAATACCAAGCATTGCTTTGTGATTCGATGTGTTGTTTGGTTCTTCTACTGTTTATGAGCTGTCGTATCGCTTACCATCAGGCGAACGGCTTGCTCGTCTCGCCATTCGTTGGAATAAAAAAAAAAAACAGACTTGAAACACAAGATAGCCTCCGTGACGCAGTTAGTCGCTGACTATGAAACGATAGGCAGCGGGTTCGATCTCAGCACGGAGATCAGTGTTAATGTGTTTGTGAGACTGAAAAATCTCTATTAGTTTCTAATACCCAAGACACAAGGCTTCTTAGTGTGGGGTCAGTGTGTATGTATATAATTAAATACCAGAGCGCAAATATTTATCTCGGTGCGGAGAGCGAACTAGCCTGTGTTCCACAGTCGTCTAAACTACGCCACGGGTGCTGTCATCAAATCATTTATATAATTTCCACGTATGGAAAATTTGCGGAAAACTCACATACAAATGATTTATTAATGCTAAATGGTGATTTGTACATACTATGTGTCAATCTATACTCATATATAAATCTGAAGAGTTTGAAAACGTTAATCTCAGGAACTACTGGTGAGAATTAAAAAAATATTTTGGTGTTGAAAAATATTTACCGTAGAAACCTATAGGTAGCTTTTTATTTAGGGAAAATATAAGGACTTTTATTCTGGAAAAAAAATCACCCGGACAAACCCGCGAATAATGTTAGTGTGATGTATAAAACCTTGACGGAAAGCAGGTTAGCAGGCCGGCGTAGCGATTTCGATTGTCAAGTATTGGCCTCTCATTGATCGATTGTTATTGCTCGCTGCACTTGAACTGTGTAGTCACGTAGGTATGTGTCTTAAATTACATGACGTCACAGTAAATGGTCTGCATTCTACATAAACAAACAGACTGTATTACCAAAAAAGGCTATCTTATACTTCGCACTATATTGGTGAAGGAAGACATCGAAAGGAAACCTACATAACATAACGATTTGAAAAAAAAATCGATTGCATGTAAAAGTTCGCCACTCCGCGCTATGCCAGCATGGTGGACTGTAATATTATGCTCTACCGCTTTCAAATATAGTACTCTCCATTGTAGAGGAAGCCCGTGCCGTACGGTGGGACGTAAATGAACCGATGGAGATTGTCAAAATTTACCACTTTTGTTTTTCCACAACCTTAACAAAATAATCACAAACTGTAATGTCACTTTATACCTACTGAGTTACTTAATATTGACATCGATTATGGTATTAAAACCTTTTCATCATTTCGTAAATCCAATCATAAAATTCTAATATTAATTAAATAAAACCACCCATCAATCACGGTATTAGCGAAACACGAAATCAATTAAAAAGTTATTAAACTCGCAGAGACCGCGTTGCAAAATATCGACGAGATTAAGCCAAATACTTATGGACACATTTTGCAAAACTGAACGTGTTCAACTTGACCCATTGCTGTTTAAATTCAACGTAGGGCTTACGATTAATTCTGTAATACCAAACTGAATGGTTGAGGAAAAATTCTACAGTTTTGACTATGTCTATATGATTTACGGCCGAATGTAAGCGTATAAATTAAACGAAATTTGGAACAAGATAATTAATATTATTCGAACAGCTGTAATAGTTGTTGAGGATTTGTGAGTTCAAACCTCTTATTGTTCTCAGTTCTGTGTGAATTTTAAATCAATTATCATGTATTTTACTAGGAAAGGCTGCGAGAAAAACTGCCCACCATACTGAATTTCAAAAGGAATTCAATCAACTTAATACAACTAAAAAACGGACTAGACGCGGCTGCCAACATATTTACGGTGGTCGCGGGTTCGAATCCCAGGGCACACCTCTGACTTTTCGGAGTCATGTGTGTATTGAAAGTCAATCACCACGCACTAAAACGGTGAAGGAAAACATCATGAGGAAACCTGCATACCATAGCGATTTATAAGAATTTCTATGGTATGTAAGTCCGCCAACCCGCACTAGGCCAGCGTGGTGGACTATATGGCCTAACCACTCTCAATCGTTCTCTCGATTGTAGAGTAGGCCCGTGCCCTGCAGTGGGACGTATATGGGCTGATACATACAATACAACTTTCGATTAAATAGGGTTTAAATGCTAATCTGTAGACTTATACGTATATATTTTGGTTACCACTGTAATAATATTGCATATTTTTGAACTCAAATGAGATGAACTTTTTTAAGAAAATTAACATTTGCGTACGACAGCTGTAGATGTGGTTTTAGATAATAATCCAGCTAAAGTCTTTAGGAATACTTTTTACTAATTTCACCTGATAATCTATATCAGCATCATATAAATAAACTTGAAGTGTCAGTTTTTAAAGTGAAAATTAAAAAAAAATGTCCTACTATATATCGTTATATACACGATACCTGTGCCGAAAATGATCTTTAAAATTTTTTTGTCTGTCTGTCTGTTTGTTCCGGCTAATCTCTGAAATGGCTGGACCGATTTTTTCGGGACTTTCTTTTGTCAGGTAGCTGAGATAACAAGGAGTAACTAAGGGTACATTTATTTTAGAAAAAATATTTTATTTTAGAAAAATAAAGTAATGTTGCAATGCCCGCGCGCAGCTCACGCGCATGTCACCACTGGGCTGTCACGTCGGGCGCCTCCCACCACTTCTCCCACCAACGAATAAATATCTCATTTACAAAATATTGTATATAAAGAAATTTTTCAATAAAGCTAATACAAAAAACTGAAAATAAATGTGTAACGGGAGTTTACCGCCGCTCGCTAAGAGATGGCGCCACCGTAAAATTAGATCGCCGTATGGTTTCGTTACAAAGGTTGATAATTAAAATAAAAATGCAAAAACCAATACAAAAACTAAATAAAATAATTAACTTTTTTGTTAAATTCCACGCAGACGAAGTCGCGGGCACAGCTAGTTGGCTATATAGTCATGATTTGAAAGCAAGATATTTATCTTTTGTTTCGCAACGATTGGCTAATTGTATCATCATCATCATCTGCTTTAGGATGCCTAATAATTAACATAGAGAGAACCCTACAAAGATGTCCACAGAGCTGTTAGAAGCGGCCTGCATTCAGGGACTTCCTACAATATTTATTAGGTTACATGCCTATCTTTTGGGTGGACGTCTAATATTGAGATTGCCAGTACGTGGCCGCAAGAACTTTTAAATAATACTAAAACAGAAACTTTAATACCGCTATAAAGAATGCAAGAACCGCCGACACGCGTGTTTTCAAATTAATAATCATATTTCTATAACCTTGTAACAGTTTTTTACTATGCATCCGTGGGGAATTTAATCACCGTGTTGAATTGTAAGTATGCAGTAATTACAACTCAAGTATATATTAATTATCTCTGCTATTATACGTGTATCTTAAAAGAATCCCAAGGATGATAAAATTTTCTTTTCAAAAGGAGTTTAATTTTTATATCAAATATTTATTTATTTCACGACTGCCTCTGTGGCGCAGTTGTGTTGTGATATGATTGCAAAGCTGCGGTTTGGGGTTCAAATCCCGGGTCGGGCAAATTGATATTGGATTTTCTATTCATTTTCACAGAGTCAGAAATTTATGCCTGGTTATGGTTATAAGCTCGCCCCCTATAATACCATGGGACAGAAAATACATGGCGAAATGTGGGGGTCATGATTGCATCTTTGGCTACCACTTCTGGAAAAAGGCGTGTGTTTATTTAATGTATATTTATTTATTTCATTCTTTCTTTCTATTTTCATAGAGACACAATTATATTAAAGAAATGACCTAATTATTATATTTTAGAAGCGACCTTATCACACTAGCTCATTTCTTCCAGGCAATCTTTGGATTGATTAAAAAAATTGGAAAATAAGTGTTCAAATTTGTACGCAACAGTAAAAAAATAGCCTCTGCCTCAAATATGATTAACCACTGGTTATAAAACTAGAGGCTGCGTTGATCCCCACATTGAGATGTTATGGACCACAAATATTAAATAGTTTCTGGTCTGAGTGTGATAATATAAAAAAATCTCATAGTTTTTTTTAACCTCGACGCTATTTTTTTATTTTAGCGTACCCAAATTCAATTCAAAAAGTTGCGTTTAAAGGTACTGTTGCAATATGCAATTTTTAACAATATTAAAATGTACAATATTCCACTTCCCTAACCTTCCCTTCTTATATTGTTTTTGAAGTACAAGTATATCAACAACACTCAATAAATATTTTGTTCTATTAAAATTCCGCTCCAACCGAAATCTTGATTACAAGCGATATGTAGTTTATTTTTATTATCCATTGTTATTTACTATTAAGTACATTGCAATAAGAATATAAATTGATTTTCATCTGACAGCCTATAAATAAAATTTTATCTACGTTTGCGGCTGTTCCAAGTCGTATAAATAAATAAATATCCAACAGTCACATACATAGACATAGTATTTTATTTTTTCACCAGTGGATACTCTTCTTCCATACATTTTTTTTTTTCAAGAGGAAAAGCTATTAAGCTTCCCGTCCCGTTTACGTCCGCGACTCTTCTTCGATACATACATAATGACACGCCTTTTTCCCAGAAAGAGTAGGCTTAGTACTACACCCACGTTTGGCCTTGTGTGTTCCGTCCCCCGTGACAGGGGGCGAGCCTATAGCCATATTATGTACAAACTCCTAACTCCGGGCTGATATATAGTTAAATCTATCATTTTGCTCGACCCGGGATTGGAACCCGAGACTTCAGCTTTGTAATCATAGAAAAATATATAGCGAGGTAAGAGTATAGTCTATCACGGTAGCATTTACATACCGAATACAATTTTACGAATTGCAATGGTTTTCAGGTTTCCTTGCCATCTTTTCACTTGATGTACATCAATTTTGAGTGTTTGTATAAAAAACTCTTATAAAATGTAGAATGCTTGAGAAATCTAAGAGTATTGCTTCTCATTTTAATACCATCTGTGAACAGGAAAAAGGATAAAACTACAATAGAAGACGGCCTCGTGGAAGCCCTTCGAAGTTCCTTTAGTGATAAGAAAAAATATCATTAAGGATAACTTGCTAAAAGATAACCAATGTTTTGAATGAATGATATATTCCTTGCGCGGTGATCTAATTTTAATATGTTCAACAAATTCGAAAATATATTTCCGCAATTTTTAACTTTTATTACATTTGCAATAAACCACGACAAGGAGGTATTGTATTAAAACTAACTGCATTTTATTTACAATCTAATTTTAATATGATCAGCAAATTAGAAAAAATATTTCCGCAAAAATGTTAAACTTTTATTAAATTTGCCATAAACCACATCAAGGTGATATTACTCGTACTACATTCTATTTACACTAAATGTTGCTTTATGGTTATTAAAAATATATTTTTTAGTTACCATATCTCGAACAAGTGTAGAAACCAACCAAAACCAAATATTAAGATAAAAGATAAAGACTTACACGACGGTTTTCAACTTACGAAAAGGCTTCAAAGAATTTCTCGGTATTACAAGGGTCAAACTTGCTACAGTGATAATTTTGAAAGAAGATGTAGATGTTTTCGAGCAGAAGAATGCGAACAGGTGACGAAGTCGTTGGAGAGAAAAAGACGGGGCTTGTGATGCGTTCACATGCTAAAATATATTCGAACTAAGTTTCTACTATTTATATGAAAAAAACATGAAGTGCGTAGTGGCCTGGTGGTAAACGGACCAGACGCGGCTGTCAACATGCTCACAGTGGTCGTCGGTTCAAATATTAGGGCACACCTCTGACTTTTCCGAGTCATGTATGTATTGATAGTCAATCACCACGCTTTCTGACGGCGAAGGAAAACATCGTGAGGACACTTACATACCATAGCGATTTATCACAATTTCTATGTCATATAAATTCCACCAACACGTACAAGGCCAGCGTGGTAGACTATATAGCCTAAACACTCTCTATCTCACTCTCAATTGTGGAGGAGGCCCGTGCCCTGCAGTGAGACATGCGCTGATACAGTATATGAAAAACATGCCTGTAACAGTAGAAATACACCTACATGCAAATCACTACACATCGTCATTAAAAAAGCAAATACAGGAGATTAAACGGCACCAGATAAACATCAAGGTAATGAGTTATATGATCATTAACGAGACATTAAAAGCTTTTGTTGTATCACAGAGTAAACATTACTATTGCGGTATACTGACGGTCATAAAACTACTCAGTCTCGCGTAAATACAGGGTGGAAATATGGAGTTATTGTACAAGATGATCACCATGAATAAATCAATAATTTGCCTAATACCTCTTTCCTGTTTCCATCTTTTCGTTCCCACTCTGTTCCCGATTTAGGCTGGCATCACATTTATGGTCCAAGCGTTAAGTATGTTCAAGGGCGGCAGAGATCAATTTAGGCTGGCATCACATCTACGATCTAAGCGTTGTGAATGTTTATGGATGATAGTGATCACTTGCCATCAGATGACCTGTCAGGTCGTTTGCCGGGTTTGAAAAAAACATATTCTGGCCCACGCATGCAAAGACCTGGCAGTTCGCCTGATGGGAAGCGGCCACCGGTGCTCAGACTTTCCGTAATGAAATGGGCACAGATAAGCGGACTTCCGCATAAGGAATACAGATAAATACAATTACAAATAATGTAATCTGTAGAAACAAACATATTGAAATAAAACTATTATTTACGGATTTTACCGCGGATTTGGTTTAATTTTTACATTTTTGACTTCCCGATATTTCGACTACTTTACAGCTTTCGTGGTCACGGACTCAAAACGGCAGAGTTTTAATTCAATTTTTAACATTCGCGTAAATCTAAGAAACCATTATGAACCATACCCAGTTAAATTAAATGTTAAGTTTCATTTTTAAAATACAAATGCTTTTACGTCGTCTAATGTCTTAAATTTCCAACACCCTGTATATTAAAATGGCGTAAGTATAAAATAAGTAGATAAGTAAAATTTAAGGTATATCGTAAATGCAATAAAAATTGTGAAAGATTGTATTTACTCAGTTTCATGCACTGTTTCTTTCCTGGTAATTTTATAAATAATTTTACCTAACCTAATTTTAGTGACGTGCCTTTATTCACGGGATTATTTTTCTTGTTAGGAAACAATAATAACATATTTTCCCAGTAAATATAACAATTTGTTCCGGAGAAACCTGGAAAGTGATTTATCCTCGAGGATAATTTTGAATACAAGACCCGAAAGTTCAAACCCACTTTATGCCTTCACTAGGCGAATGAGGCAATATACAAATAAATTAATAAAGATATTGAACATAAAAACGATATATAAAAATACTTCAGCATCAATATTACGTCAATGCTTTTATAAAATAAAATAAATGGAACTAAAATCTCATTATTTCGGAAACAGTTTATTGGCAATCTTTTCAAATTAATGTGTCTGACAAATGACTAATATATCCTTGAATATTAACATTATTTCTGTTTTAAATATCCGAAATTGGCAATAGCCAACGGATACACATCCGTTCACGTGTAAATTAACTTGCATAATAGCGAATAACATGTATTATAAAATATCTCGCTAATAACCACAATGTATTCTTAAACAACATAGGTATAACATGTATATCTAGCTCCTGTTAAAATATTTCATCCAGATACAGAATTAAGTATAAGTTTATTACAATAATTATATCCCGAGTAAATTACATTCCTAATAAGAAACATAATATTATGTACATCACTTCTGGTAGCTAAACAGGGAATATCTAATGGAAGATAGTGGATAATTTATCTACAATATATACATGGATTTATTCATAATAAACCTACTGAAATATGCACGATATTCTACCACAAACTATTCTGACTACCACTTCAGGGGCCCTAGATTCATCCGAAACGAAGTTCGAAACTTCGGATGGTCGAAGTTTATATACGATGCGAATGCACCTACATATACTTATGGTCGTTATTGACTTATGGTATCGTAACCATAGACTTATGGTAAGATGTACGTTATACAAATTCGAATTTTTACAGGGTAGATACACAGATTGGCAGACAGAAAAAAATGTATCATTGGCCGAATATCGTCACCCTATAGCTGAAATTTGAAACGCCGCGGCAGACTTAAAAATGGCTGACGAGACGAGCTGAATGCACAATCATCACAATCAATCATAATGCAATGCACCCACCAAATGAAATAAGACACCAAACAGTCACATAGCCTGACCCACACTAAGATTGAGTCTTGTGTCGTGGGTATCAGGAACTTTGAGAGATTTCGGTCTCATGAAAACCCAAACACCAAACAAATACCTATGGACCACACAGATATTATCTCGGTCCAGGGATCGAACCCGAGGTCTTGCGTTCCACTACCGGCGTCTAACCAACTGCGCCGCGCATGCTGTCAATAACATCTAGCCTAAAATTTCTTTAGAGCGTAAATTGTGGAGGAGTAAAGAGAGACTATTACCGAACAGGGAAATGATACAGATTAATAAAATTAGTCTTTTGATTTAAGGAGTACCAAGATATATTAATTATCTTGAGTGCGTTTTAGAAAGTATTAATATGAGCAATGTAGTGATTTAGATAAAACTAGTGACCACGGGTTTAATACCTGACCTAGGTAAATATTTTCATGCCATTTTGCTTTAGGAATTTCGTATTTTCTGATAATATGAACACTTGCCTGTTATATGGTCGAAAGCTGCGAGTTTTTGAAAGCTAAAATGTTGCAAAACACATATTATAATTGGGACAACCTTGTGGTTTTATATTCTGCAACATTATTAACATACAAAAAACGAAATGAATACATCTAAACTAAATTCAAGAATGCAATACTACTTTTTAATAATCTGTCATTTGTATTGATCGTAAAACTACAAATATTATTGGTATAATACTTCTATATTTATTTTGTCACGATTAAGTAAGGTTCGCGAAGTAAATTGTGTATTATTATATACTAGAGATTATATTCAGGATAAAAATCTTTGTTTTCAAATTTAGCATAAAACTACTACATTCCTATTAAGAAAAATACGACAGAAAATCTATTTTCAGTAGAAAACTTGCTCTAATTAAACGTGGAAAAAAAGTCGAAATGACCCATAGTAGTGTGAATAATTTCAGAATCCGTCTGTATCGATTAGTCCGTCATAGATTCTCTTTTTGTACTGCATTTACTATTGTTCGATATTCATTTGCTTTTGTTAATAAATCTTAACACAAAATCAAACCTATGACATCATAATCAAATCCCATATCATGACTACAGTGAGAACATAACAGTATACAATACAAATAATTATGTGTACATTTGAAAACACGTTTACTCAGGTGATTATTCATAAAACAATACAGTGAAATAGATTTTCCACGTTCTCAAATGTTTATCTAACGTACCTTTGATTCATTATAATACTTTACTTTTTGGTATATGTTTATTTACATCCCGAGCACTGGCTATAGTGTTAAATAATTTTTTGTAAAAAATATTTTCACACGATTAATTGTTGCGGAATTTTAATTATGCAAGAAGTTTTATTACTGACCTTGAGATTTGTCATTTAGAGTCAGTGTTCAGGATTTCAGAATTCTGATTATTCTTTTCACGTGATATATGTAGGTATTTAAATCAATAACAAAATATTTTAAATCTTACAGATTTAACTTTTCTTATGATATAAATTTATCGTAGAATTCAAATTATATTTGCTATTTATGTCCCTGAGATTAGTTACAAGTTTAAATTGTGTCAAAAAAGTATGATTTTGATATAAAAATACTAGTATTCTCACCATTGTCATTGTCTAGTTATTTTAATTCAACAATAAAGGTAATTTATTAAAAAGGCATTAATATAAATTACTAGCGGTCCGGCCCGGCTCCGCCCGGGTGCAGATACACGTTTCAAAATGGCGGTCAAAATGTTCTATTCCGACTATCAATATAGAATATCGACCAATCGGACCACGAATAAAATTTCCTCGTATTTGCTAGAAACGTCACTACTACTACCCTCCTATAGGTCATAGCGTAATGATATATAGCCTATAGCATTCCTCGATAAATGTACTATCCAGCACTGAAAGAATTTTCCAAATCGGACCAGCGGTTCCTGAGATTAGCGCGTTCAAACAAACAAACAAACTCTTCAGCTTTATAATATTAGTATAGATTTTGTAAAGCACTAAACACACGCGTAATTAATTTGGTTTTAACAATCACTAGATATTACCATTCAATAAATTACACGTAAAAACTTTGAAATTTAGGAATATTAAAGAAACAAAACCAATGCTAAATATGCTAAAAACTACCGAATATAAGTAAAATATTTTTTTTTATATTTAATATCACAAATATGTTGCTCTTATTTAAACAATTATATCACATAATAATTTTTTCACAAATAAACAACAATAAAGGATTTTAAAAAATCGTATCCTAAAAAAATTAACAGAAAACTCACACTTAGTTTTGTGATAATTTTCCACAGTCTTTTGTCTCCGCATCCAGTGGTTAGAGAACACTACTAACATACACGAGCGCACAATCCGCAGTGATAGGGCGACTGACGTTGCGCGGGAAAGAATGCGCGCGCGCAGCCTCGACACACAGATTATGGTAGGGTTTAATGCCTACCTACTGTTTACATCCTAACACCGACTTTACATGACCCAAACGCGCTTATATAGAAAAAAGGAAATCTGACGTGAAAATTTTTGAGTTCATTAAATTATTAAGAAAGTTCTTATTTTAAAATCGCGCGAGCGGTCTGGCCCGATTCGTTGGGTGCAAATATATTTTGACTCCTCTGCACATAAGAAAAATATTATTCTGCTTTCGATAAGTAATCCTGAACGCAATCTAAGCACCCTAGCGCCCCCTTTATATTACACCTTATCTGGTCCCGTTCCTTCAAGTGGACATAATATGATAGCTGTACAAAAGGCAAGCCTGTAAAGCCGTGCTCAAGATTTCCGATTAGCACCATTTTTAGGTCTACTTATATTATTTTCAAGAGGAATATTATTAAGGAATTCTAGACTAAGAATATTCTATGGTAAAAAAAACATAAACGGTAATACACTAATAACCCTGAAGGATTAAAGTTGCATTCTCGCATGGAAGACAATGAGTTTAATTCTCTAATCTCATTGACTATAGGACAAAAAATATTACATTTATCCACTGTATTATACTAGAGCGGACATCGGGAACAAAATCTCTGTGTATTGTGCATGCAAACGGGAATCCAGTGAAGCGAGAAAGAATATGTATTACTGCGTAGGTGTGACAGAGATAGAAATAGAAGGAGCGGTGTGCTTCCTCTAGTATAATATCTTAATGCATTAATCAAACAATTTAGTAATAAGCAGTCGCTTTCATTTCCACTCTCATATTTTCGACCTCATTTTTTTTTCAAATATTATTTTGATGAGGGTAGTTCTAGAAAAAATAGATATCTTGCTACACTAATAGTTCAGTTTCTCGGGTACACTTGCAAGAGCATGATGCGCGCTCCGTTGCTGCGCTGGAGTTTTGACAAGTATTGTTTGTTTTGTGAACAATAAAATGCAAGTGCTTTTGAGTGCTACAATGATTACCGTTTTTGTCGGCATCGTCTAGCCAGCTTCGGGAACGAGATTCCGGTGAGTGATAGATATGTATCATTTTTTTATCCACTTTTTTGTGGGTACCAATAACACATTATAACTTACCTATAGAACTGCTTCACTGATGTTTGAAGAACATTTTTTAAATTTAAATGTAATAAATTATTTTCATCAAAATTACATCATGTCGATTAATGTATATCAAAATTATTATAAATAAGGCAAAACGGGTCAGAATTTTAATTCGACTCGTTTGAGATATGTTAATGTAAATTCTCTAAGACAGTAAAAAAAACTGTGAATATTCACGGCTACGTTGCCATTTGACATTTGCCTACATTTAAAAATAGAAAAAAAATAACGATAACAGAACATCTGCGAAATAATCTTTGCCCTAAGTTTTGAATAATGAAATGCCATCAAGTTAATCACCAGACAGTTTTTATTCATATGCATGCATAATGCAGCATACACACGTGATGTTTGTTATTAAAAACGTCAGTATCACGCTTCATAGTATACTTTTGAATGATAGCACCAGCAATGAAAATATTATGTAAATCATCTATTTAATTTTATTAATAATAGGACACATGCCCACACACACACCCACACAAATGGTGTACAGTGCACTGATACGGCTGCCAACATGTTCACGGTGGTCGCGGGTTCGAATCTGAAGGTGCACTTATCGGTTTTAAATTAATTTTGGTAAAATGTCAACATTATCATCAACATCACAGAATCAAATCTGCAAGGTATTCAGAACCTCACCTAATATTTTGAGCTGTTGAGTGGAGTGCGGTGCCATCGAGTGCTCAAACATAAGTTCCAAGTGTTTTTTTTTTATTTGCGATGAATGGCCAGACGAATCTATATAAATAATTATAAAAATAATGGCAAGACGATATGCTCGCTCATAGACAGTAATAACACCACGAATTACAAAGCAATGATTGGTATTCCCCTGCGCGCGCCATCCGGAGATATAAGATGTTAAGTCTCATGATGTCCAATAGTTACTCTATCTACAATGTGCTCCAAATTGGAACACATTAGTGAATTACCTGCTGTTTGGAGAAAGACATATTGCGGTGGTTCTTACCTAGGCGGCCTTTTGCTTCTAAGACACCTACCACCAGTTATTCCTGTTTATGTGCTGGTATGAAACTTACAATGGAACAAATGGAATTTAAAAGGACTAATCTTTTCTATCTTTGAAAGCGTTTTGTAAATTGTATCAAACTTTATTTCGTGGTTAATAACCAACCATGCTGGTAAAGTATGAATCTAAGAAAGCCAGTATAGAGCCGAATTAAACATATTCACGAAAAAACTGCCTGACTCAACTGTTTTTATGTATATATCTTCTAATGGAAAATTATGGCGAAATTACTGGTTCTAATATTTTGACAACAGCATGGCAACAACGCATTCGGCCGCCAAAAAATGCAGACTATCTGTATTCGTATACTCCATCGGTTTAGGTACTTAACTAAATGTAAACAAACCAGAACATGTGACGCATGGTTGTTCAACATTTTATTGCAATGTCCAATTTACGAATATTTTTTTAGTCAACCAAGTAACAAGTATTAACAACAATTAACAGCAGCTTATAACAAATAATAACTAAAACAGAGTAAAGAACAACGATGAACACTTCCAAACATTTCACCACTTCACGAAAACAGTTTTATTGGTGAATTTACTGGTGGTAGGTCTCTCATATGTGAGAGGCCATCTGGGTAGGTACCACCGCAATGTCTATTTCTCCCGTGAAACAACACTGCGTAAATGCACTGTTGTGTTTCGGATTGAAGGACATTGTAGCCAGAGTAACTACTGGACATATTGAGACTTAAAATCTTATGTCTCAGGATGGCGAGCGCAGTGGAATGTTGCTACTGTTTATGAACGGTCGTATCGCTTACCATCAGGCGAACGGCTTGCTCGTCTCGTCATTCATTGCAATAAAAAAAAATGTACAATAACGCAATGAATAATAATTGGCTGCCATAGATAACATAATATGATGATGCTTAGTTAGCCGACCTAACGCATTATCTTTTATTTAAATGGTCACATTATGGTAAAGTCGTACTTCTAGATTTTCTAGCATATTTTTTGTAACTTTTATGAAAATGTTTTGGATGCCTGACTGTTTGGGTCTTTTTTATAGACAGATTGCATTATGTAAAATTATATCATTTAATTTAGATAATTTAATCATGATCTTACATAATTTAATTGTTTCCAAGCTCACACATTCATAATTATAATCGCTATAATAAATTTGAACATGCAATGTAGTTTTACATTTACGTAAATATTTTTTTGTCTTCAATTAATTCAGAAATGAGAAATGGCAATGTTAAATAACCTTTTTTATGGTTTGTTTACATTTAGTTAAGTACCTAAACCGATGGAGTATAGTAATATATCTCAATGATAATATGCAAAATTTTAACACACTACCAAGAGACGCTTCTACCAAAGTTAATAGAACCAAAAATTACAATTAACTGCAGTCATTTTAGTTTGTATTGAGTTTCGAAAAAGTTTATTCTCAAGTTTGTCACTTCTTGCACTGTTTTTATCGTGTTATTTTTAAAAATTATATTATGATTATATTATGGTTGTGTTTTACCTGACTTGTTTATTATTTTGTAATTTTATAAGAATTATGCAAATCGTATTCACATCAAAAAGGACGTGCACACATTAGTAATGATTTAAAAACAATATTTCATTGGTTGTTATCTTTTGGACGTTTCCAGTTTTGCGGACCAAATACAAAAAATAAAATATTATGGATATCGCCTTTATTTCTATTAATCTGCCTTATGTCTCCAAGCAGTGATAAACAGATCTTCACAATCTTTTCATTCTTGAGTGTTGTTATCGTTAACATGATTTACTTAGCACATGACATTGACATGTTTATAACTAAATGGCTTAGTCAGATAAACTACATCAAACATTGTACATTAGTTTCAAGTAATAAAGCCTTCCTTTAAAAGAGCTGTGACTTTTTTTTACGGGCTATAAACACGTTTTAGGCCACTTAGTTATATTACTACATAATGAAGAGAAGCTCTCCCATGCAAATGTCTTGTTCGATTTTAGTAAAGTTGAAACAAAATTAGTCGTTTAGCCAAACAGTATAACCATATAATGCTAGACCGCCTTCAGCGTGTAGTTTTCAGGCGACCAAAAGGTCGAAACCGGCGTAAATTTCATGGCGCTTACGCGCTTTTACTGATTCGTGTGCGCACCTATGTACATAGGTGGGATACAATTTTCTATAAAGAATGTCTTATCTAGTGTAACATTAATATCAATTTTTTAGACATGGTTGCCGGGGAAGCCTTTGTTAAGCAGTGGACTTCCTGTGACTGAGATGATGACAAGGCATGGTGTTGCGGGCCGACTCAATTCAACTCATAGGGTAGGGTTGTCTAGTTACGTATTTCTTAATCGGTTATAGTTTCCCTGATTGGCGTGAAATTCAATACGTTTTGCAATATATTTGCAATCCCAGGAGGGCCAATCATAAAAGCCCCACGGGCCGCAAGTTGAATATACCTGTTTTAGAACGATAAAGCTACTATATTACTGTTTTATTTCACTGGTGGTAGGTCTTTCATATGTGACAGGCCGCCTGGGTAGACCCCAATGCAATTTCTATGTCTCCCGCCAAACAGCAGTTTTTTTTTATTGCAATGAATGGCGAGACGAGCATGCCGTTCGCCTGATGGTAAGCGATGCGACCGCTCATGAACAGTAACAACCCCAAACAACACCTTGAATTACAAAGCAATGCTTGGTACTCCACTGCGCTCGCCATCCTGAGACACAAGATGTTAAGTCTCAATATGTCCAGTAGTTACTCTGGCTACAATGTCCTTCAAGCCGAAACACACCAGTGCATTTAAACTGCTGTTTGACGGGAGAAATAGACATTGCGGTGGTACCAATCCAGGTAGCCTCTTATATATGAGAGACCTACCACCAGTGAAATGCACTGTTATGTACCAGTTTGCAGTTAAACTAAAAAAAATGCATTGGAGCATGAGATAAACACTAGACATAATGAGACCTAATATCTTATTTCTCAGGATGACGACAGCAGTGGAATGTCAAGCATTGCTTTGTAATTCAAGGTGTTGTTTGGTTTTGCTCCTGTTCGTGAGCGGTCGCATGGCTTACCATCAGGCGAACGGCATACTCGTCTCGCCTTACACTTCTTTAAAAATCCAAAAAACATAGCGAAATATATCTATACATGTTTGAACTTAGTTTTGCTATAATATCTCGAAATACATGGAAACAAGACATTAAAATAATTTTATTTCAATAAATTAATATTATGGAAACTATATGTATTTCATTATTCAAATATCGTTAATAAATGCACATACGTTTAATATCTTATTCTGTTCACGCGGTTAATGACTGCGGCGCAGTTAATAATATACGTACATTTTCAACAGAGCATTATAATGGAAAATATGTTGCTTTATTGTATTTATATAATTGTTGGAGTTAAAAAACTACATATATATATATATATATATATATATATATATATATATATATATATATATATATATAAAGTGCTATCAATAAAGGCAGCATGGTAGACTAAGGCTAAAATTAAATTCTCTCTGAGTCGTAGAGAAAGATTTTTGTATGCAGAAAGCTTGAAATAAAGATATAGTATGTCTGGTATACATGATTTTTTCAAATAGGCGAGGCTAAATCCAAAATTATGAAAGATAGCAAGCAAATCACTCTACTACATAATGGCAGCGCTGGTCGAAACTGGATCTATGCAGTTTAAATACGAAACGCCACCGTCGTATTCGATGTTCACTTATTAAAGGTTATATACTTCGTACCACCTTTTGACCTCTGGAAATCTCACCAAATCACAAACGCAAAACTACCTTCTTCGGCTTTTTATTAGTAAAACCAACATCATCATCATCAGCCTATACTGTTGTCCAATTTACACCTTAGATCTTACTTTACCTTAAAACAGTTACACCACTTTAGTCAAACCTACCCTGTAGTTGTACAATCAGCAACATAAGTCGCTGACCACTTCACATTTTTTGATAACGTTTTTATGAATTAAAATTTGTACGCACTACTCTGTAGTCGTAAAATATAACCAAGTAAAATCATCTATGCCGAGAAGTGCCATACGATATTGAAAATAATTATTACTTTGGATGATAAGACAATTACCAATCTCGTGACTGTGTAGTGACTTATGTTGCTGACTGTACTTTTTCAATCAGCAGGGCTCTACCACTTGCTTTGTATAGATCAACCAGTAATATCCCAATATAATGTTATTTATTTTAATAGAACAATAAAACACGGTGACAAAAGTATTTTTCCTTTCAAATGATAACAGCTTTTAACCACACAATATTTTTGTGTGAAATAATATTAGCATAGAAAACTGGTTCTATCTAGTATTTGTAAATATTTATAATAATCTACAGATATTTTATTCTCAGATTCAATGTCTTGATGGCAAACAGGTTTTATTGCGTCAGTGAATTTATTTTCGTCTCCAAATATAGTTTGTGTCCATTCATTATTTGTAGACTGATTGTATAATCGCATGAATTACCAAAAGTAAGATTTAGGTAAACAGAGCATTTTTTCAACGTACATTACGTTACGTGCGTTTTCAACTTACTCTGACTACAATGGCATTGAAAACAGAACAGACCAGTACATTTACACTGCTGTTTCGAAGAAGAAATAGACATTGCGGTCGTACCTACACCGGCGGCCTCTCACATAACATGAGAGACCTACCAGTTCAGATACTATCAAAACAAAATATAAGTTTTTCGTATTTAATTTAATTTATTTATTGGTCTCCAACTAAAACTACACATAACATATATTCAGTGAATTACATAATTTGAAAAGATGATCTCTGCGTCTTAAATTACAGGATGACACAGCTTGCTCAAATTGTGGGAAATACAATCAAATAAAATAAAAAAAAAGAATACAATCAACAACAAAGAAAATAATAAACAAAAAACATTTGAACAAAATATTAAATAGTAATAACAATATTATGGTCATTAAGAACATGTGAAAAAAGATAATTATAAATTATGTTACTTTCATTAAGTTATCTTTAATTAAAACAAACCAAAAATCTTAATGAGATAAATTTAGAGAATTTGTAATAAATAAAAAGTAACAACGGCAAAAATAAAAAGTAATACAAAGAAATGAACTTATTTCTATCGCATTAAAATTTAAATATGGTTTAAAATGTATTAAAAAATATAATATTTATTAAACACAAAAGGAGAACAAAAATACAAATGAACAAATTCTCTTAAAATTAGTTTTGTTTTATTTAATGCAATCTAATCAAATCCTACGTCAACATTTATTCGGTCGAATTCTTATTACGCATTAAAGCATCTTTAAGGCATCTTTAAGGTATTTATTCGTTTCAAATTTATTAGTTTGAAATATAACTGAGAGTTGTTTATTTCCGATTTATAATAAATTCAAAAAATAACCATAGAGGATAAAATAGCCTAAAGGTACGATTTAAATACTGATGTTGACGAATGATATTTAATTTTAACATGTTCCAACCATATCTGGTAGTCTGGTCAAAAGTCTTAACAAAAATCCCTATTTCAGTTTCATAATTTTAATCAAGTTTTTTAAAGCTCAAGTAAGTTCCAGAGCTCTATCTAAAAATAATCTGATCTATTTCCAAAAAATGGAAAAACTAAAATTACGATTATTTTTTTAAATTTGTTCAATGTGATCTGGGGTAGTAAGAAAGATGTGGGCTAAATTTGATACCATAATATGTCAATACAACTCTTTTTAAATTCACGCCTATAGGACTGCGAGGTTATTTTCATGTCATAAAGTGATTGGCTTGGCTATCGTAACTTCGGGCATATATTCTAGCCCTGTACAAATAATATAATGTGTAGCTTACAAACTGAGATTTTAACTTAAGACCTTACCGCGTCGTAGTAACACAATAACATCGAGTAAATGTTATGTTGTGCTAGCTCTTTATAAGCCTAAACGCGGGTATTAGTCGTATATCAAAATATGTAACAAAGTACTACGAGCGACATCTAGTATAATAAATGTAAACTGTATGAGTGTACGTATGTTTTATCTAGTAATTATAATCCTATTCTGTAATTAGAATGGACCAGAAATAGAAATAATAACGTAGGGTAAGTTCGGGTATTATGGCCTAGTCAGCCAATATGGCACAGTATGATTTCTCCGCAACAATCCAACACTAGCGGTTTATCTATTCGCCATATTAGCGAGACCCTTCCTCTCACGTCCTCAGCCGATCCCTGCGTTGCGGCGAGTTCGCTTGTGTCCAACGCGTGCAACAATCAAAAATTACGTAATTTTATGTAGTATTTTGGTAAGTTTTACACATTTAAGTTTCTTGAATGACCACTATTTTTACACTCCCAGTGCTCAGTTTTGTAGTTAAACTATTAATCTATAATATAATGACAGTTTAGAGGCATATTATTTAATTACTTTTGAGGGTAGAATTTTATTTGTCAAAACGTGCCTGCGGCCAATATGGCCCACTAGATAGATCGCTAATGTGGCCTACCAGGCCATATTGGCCGCAAATGTTATACATGTCGGTATATTTATCTTTTACGGTATTTTTTAAAATCTTTCTAAATGTTAGTATATTTTTCGTTTAAGGCAATGGCCCCACGAACACCGGTGTCAAAAAAAAACGCCAAATTTGGTGCAAAATCTCGATGAAAAGGCAATAGAGGATGTGAGAAATAAAATGGGCTCACTAAAAGTACTGTATAATGTACCCCATACAACTTTATGGCGTTTGGCTGCTAAAAACGAATTCGTGAACGAATTTTTAACGTGACAAATAGCGCAAAATATATTACTTTCACTCCATTTGTGGCTATATGCTACTAGGCCATATTGCCCTACATGTTTAAATTTTGGCGATTATTCATGATTACGAAATAGGTTTATTAAACGTTATTTTTTTAAGCTAATAATTATAAATGTTTAAATGTCCGTTACTATTAAGTTCTAAGACTGAATGAACTAATAAAGACAGTTTGATCTCATAAATTCCGTGTTTAATTTCCAAAAAGGGTTATGGTGTGCCATATTACCCGAAACTACTCTAGATAATTTCGATAATTCACTATAGCATAAATATCCATCAAGACTATGACCATCAGACACTAGATTATAAGTTACGACCTAAAAAACGACAAGATAAATAGGTACACAAATAAGCGTGTAGTCTTATTTGATATTAGTATGGTCGAAAAAAATCTATCTATCCATCTATATCAACCCATATACGTCCCACTGCAGGGTACGGGCCTACTCTACAATCGTAAATACGATTGAGAGTGGTTAGGCCATATAGTCCACCACGCTGGCCTAGTGCGGGTTGGCGGAATACCATAGAAATTTTTATAATTCGCTATGGTGTGCAGGTTTCCTCACGATGTTTTCCTTCACCGTTTTAGTGCGTGGTGATTGACTATCAATACACACATGACTCCGAAAAGTCAGAGGTGTGCCCTGGGATTCGAACCCGCGACCACCGCGAACATGTTGGCAACCGCGTCTAGTCCATTTACCAATAGGCCACCACGCACTACTTATAAAAATAATAAATCATAATTTAAAGGAAAAAGGTTTATTGTTACCTGAAGTTGAATATAATTTAAGACTTTTTGCTACATGTCGTAGTTCAAAATTCAAATGTATAAATATCAAATAAGTATAAGCAACCTTGGCCACTTTTGGCGTGTGATTTTGTTCTGGACCCTGTGTCCAGTATATATTTGATCAAAGATCATAAACAAATACTAAAATCTAGTGCACACGACTAGACGTTTGAAAACTGACTAGAACCTTCCAGCGAGGTAATAAACTTGATTAACCGAAAGATTAGGGTTTAATTAACTTAGGCGGCAGCGCTGAGATTGCATCACACGCTCCCCTTAATTGGGAAATTGGGAGGAATGATCAAACCACACACTCGTACCTGAAGTGAAATAAAAATATAAAAGATCGAAAACGTTCCCAACGTTTTCGGTCTTTTATATTCAGCATTTTACTGTCATCTGGAATGAAAATTCTCTATATTAACGCCATTAAATACTTGTTAAATAAAGATGTAACTGACGCTAGAACACGTGGAAAAGCATACTATAATATTTAAAAAAAGAATATAGTCAAATTCTATCTAAGCCTCATGTCTGGGAGACTTGTTCTCATGGCATAATAAAGACTAATTAACAAAACAAGTCACCTGATGAAAAATTGATCACTGCCACCCATGAACATCCACATTGCTTGCATCGTGGATGTGTGGCTGACTGCAGATCTGGAGGGAAGCGGGAAGAATAAAAGATGGCAAGAAAGTGGTATTGTAAGTGGTAACTGTGTTTGGGTGGAAAATACATAGTTATTTCTGAAATAATGATATAAATACATCCTTTATTTTTAATAACGCGGCAAGCAAATTCCTATTATTATTTTACCAAAACCTATGTATTGACTACTCAGACTCGATGATACTTAAAAAAAAAAAAACAAATTATCGCTTTTTTGGGCGAAATTATTATTTACATTGTTTCTGTAGTTGCCAAATCTTCTGCCTGGTTTCCTTTTCGGCCGTAGTCTGGATATGCCTCTGCATCGTAATTGTTTCAAAAATACATTCTTCGTTTAATAACAGACGATGAAAGTTATTTTTAAAGTTCTTCATCTACATATTTTACTTTAAAAATTGCAGCGAATCCCATCGGGCTTACAACTGCTGCATAGCAATTTCAGCACTTGTGTCAAGCGCATTGCAGTAATTACTCTAGCGAAATACAATTACAATCCAAATTCCCCGCTAGAATGGCGCTTTAGTGCATCATACTTAGTTTACAATTCGCCGAATGGAGTTATGCTAAGCAGGGTAATAAAGGTATGCACACACTGCAAATATTGTGTAGTATATCATGATGCATACGTACATGAACTCACGCCTTTTTCCTAGAATGGGAAGGGATAGGTGCTACCATGACACCCACACCTTATGTATTCAGTCCCACGATGTTATTTTAACCTAATTAGACTGAATTTAAAGAAAGAAAGAAAGAAAAAAAGAAAAACTATTTATTGATACACACACGCAACGTACATAAAACACACAGTATTAATTAGTAGTAATTTGTGGGCAAGACGGCGCGTTCATATGGTTACTACAAAAACAATTGTATATCTAACAGAATATAGCAACATACTTTGACTAAGATATAGAGTTTGAGCTCAACAAGCTATGGAGCGGGCTGTGTTCGGAACACCGAAAGAGAAACATCTCTGGAGGATAGAATCAAAAATCAGGTTATCCAACAGTGACCCAAGATAATCAATATAGCCCAACGGATCAACAAGTTGAAGTGGCAATGGGCTGGTCACATTTGTCGGAGAATCGACAACCGTTAGGGTAGACGTGTTCTCGAGTGGATACCACACCTCGGCAAGGGTAGAGTAGGACGGCCTCCAACCAGGTGGAGTGACGATAATCGAAAGATGGCTGGTAGCAGTTTGAGACGATGCGTTGAAGAGCGAGCCCAGTGGCGTGTCATAGGAGAGGCTTATGCTCAGCAGTGGAAGATGATGATGATAAAAAGTGAAGATTGAAGGTTGGCTTACATGACATCCGATAACTTTTTGACAGTGCGTATCACAGGTATGGTCTCGTCTTGGTAACATTTTACATTAAAATGGTTTTGGTGGGATTGCATTTCCCACCAATTCCATTAAGTGTTGTCATTTATACGATTCTATATAAAAAAGAGCCAATAACTCATTGCTATTTTTAGGTAAATTATATACAAATCAAATTATAACATCATTTATTTACACGAGAAACAAATACATAGAAAAAATACAACATTCAATATTCAATCATTTGCTACAGGCGAATGATCGTGTTTGGGGTACACGATTTTCTTCTCTTTATCGACTTGTCTCTTCTTCAGGGGTCCATGCTTCCACCCGCTGGGGTACCCGTATTTGTCTACGTCATCCCACCATTGCTGCTCTCCCGATCCCCAAATCAGGTAGACGATATTAGTCCCAACTAACACTATGAATACGGTCCAGAATGCTATGCGCCATTGTTCGATTGTTTGCTGAAATATAAAAAATGAATATAATTTTTAATGTGTTTTTAAAGAAAGTTGAAACTTGGTCAATTGTTAAAATATAACTATTATTTACGGATTAATCGGGGAGGACAGTCAGTCGTGTGACGACGAAAGCTGTAAAGCAATCGAAACTTAGCGAGGGGAAGTTAAAAAATGTAAATATATTCCAAATCCGCAGGTATTATATGTTACTGGAACGAATGTCTTGAATTGAATCTGAATCGTTTAAAATTATCATACACGCTCTGACTAAACTCGACCATAATATTACATTGGACATTATTTATTGTGTCGTTGTAAGAAAAAAAAACTTATTTTATGCTATACCTACTTTCATAAAATGTCTGTTACTGTTAGCTATTTAATAATTTAATTTGTATTATTACTTTTATAATTATTAAAATGTACAAGGGGATTTTGAATCGTTTTCATTCCCTTATTTTTGGAGATTCGACGCAGTATGAAAGCTATAGGTATTATAAAATCCACAATTAGCTCACATCATATTCTATCATATGGGGTGTAAGGGGGAACGAATATCAACTTAGTGCTCCAAGTCAACCTCACCTGCTCGCGGTGCATCCTGCTGACTAACCAACGAGGCTCTGGCGACCGATGCACGGCGGTATATCCATGCCATATTGACGTAGCTAAATACCACAGACCAGTGACGGGCAGCAGCGTCACTGGTGCGAGAGGTTGCGTCCTGCGATCGCCAACCCGCCTGCCCAGCGTGGCGATTATGGGCAAACCCTCTTATGGCTAGCACCACAATTAAACGGCCCCCAGTTCCCGGTCGCCCCGCTATTCCTGGCCAAGGCGGCGGCCACGGTTACGGCGGGGTAGGGGGTGCTAAGAATCCCCGGGCTACGAAAGGCCGCCAACACCAACTGACTCTGGCTACGTACAACGGACGCACGCTACGGCTCGATGAACATCTGGCAGTACTAGAAGAGGAGCTGAAATGTATAAGATGGCACGTTTTGGGGTTATGTGAAGTCCGAAGAGAGGGTGAGGACACCATCACATTAGATTCGGGCCATCTTATGTATTTCAGAGAAGGAGACCAACCCTCTCAAGGTGGCGTAGGGTTTTTGGTCCACAAGGCCCTCTCTGACAACGTTTTAGAAATCTCCAGTGTGTCGTCCAGGGTAGCATACCTTGTGATCAAACTCACCGAGAGGTACAACCTCAAGGTTATCCAGGTATATGCACCGACTTCGACACATTCGGATGATGAAGTGGAAGAAATGTATGAGGACATTTCAAAGGCTTTGCATAACACCACAAAGGCTCACTTCAACGTTGTCATGGGGGACCTCAATGCTAAAGTAGGAGTACATGCAAGCGGTGAATCGGTAGTAGGACCACATGGATATGGAAACAGAAACCATAGGGGGCAAATGCTGGTCAACTTCCTGAGTAAAGAAGGGCTTTTCTTAATGAATTCATTCTTTAAGAAACAGCCCCAACGGAAGTGGACGTGGCAAAGCCCCGACGGTATGACGAAAAACGAGATTGACTTCATAATGACGGACAAGAAGCGGATATTTAGAGATGTCTCAGTGATCTCCAGGTTTAAAACCGGAAGTGATCACCGTCTCGTCCGAGGCACTCTAACTATCAATTGTAGCTTTGAGCGTGCCCGTCTTATGAAGTCTACGCTCCGACCAAATCTGTTCCGTGCCGTGGTTGGGTCTGAAACGTTCCAGTTGAACCTGGAGAACCGATTCGCTGCTTTGGAAACTACAGTTTGCGCTGATGTGGATCAAGAACTCAACCAAGTGGTGGAAATCCTCAGGGAGGAAGGGACCAGGTTCTGTGAGATGCGGAGGATCCGAAAGGGGTCCAAACTTTCGGCAGAGACTCTGCAGCTTATGCAGAAGCGACGCGATGATGTGGCTGTTACTTCGGCAGACCAGCGGTCACTGAACCAAAACATAACCAAGCTGGTTAGACGCGACTTTCGAAGGTTCAATACGCGCTCTGTAATGGAGGCGATTGAGCTAAATCGGGGGTCGAAAGTCTTCGTTCAGCAGCTGGGCCGAAGTCATATCACCAAGCTGACCACATCCTCCGGAAAAATCGTCACTTCTAAGCCGGAGATTCTGTCGGAAGTTCAGGACTACTACGGGAGACTCTACGCATCTCACATGCCCTGTCCAGAACCCGATTTTGAGGATCGACGAGCCACTCTTACACGCCACTACTCAGACGAGCTGCCAGAAATCAGCCTAGACGAGATTGTGATGGCTCTCAGGCAACTTAAAAATGGAAAAGCCCCTGGCGAGGATGGCATTACGTCTGAACTGCTGAAGGCAGGAGGAACACCTGTACTTAGCCAGCTTCAGCGGATTTTTAATTCCGTCCTCTTTTCGGGGAGAACTCCTAAGACATGGAGCAAGAGTGTCGTTGTATTGTTCTTCAAAAAAGGAGACAAGTCCCTCTTGAAGAACTATCGACCGATCTCCCTCTTGAGCCATGTCTATAAGCTGTTTTCGAGGGTCATCACAGACCGTCTCGCGCGTAGACTCGACGAGTTTCAGCCTCCGGAGCAGGCTGGGTTTCGAAGAGGATATGGCACCATAGACCACATACATACAGTACGGCAGATTATACAGAAAACAGAGGAGTATAATCTGCCCCTATGTCTGGCGTTTGTGGACTATGAGAAGGCTTTTGACTCCATTGAGATCTGGTCTGTTCTGGAATCCTTGCAACGTTGCCAAGTTGATTGGCGATACATCCAAGTGTTGAAATCATTGTACGAAGCTGCCACTATGTCCGTCCAAGTACAGAATAAGCAGTCTGAACATATCCCTCTGCATCGAGGCGTGAGACAAGGGGACGTGATCTCCCCCAAATTGTTCTCAAACGCATTGGAAGATATGTTCAAGACCCTAAACTGGAAAGGTCGCGGCATCAACATCAATGGCGAGTATATTTCACACTTGAGATTTGCGGACGATATCGTCATAATGGCTGAATCCGTGCAGGATTTGCACCATATGTTGACCGGCTTAGCTGATTCTTCAGCTCGCATCGGTCTCCGGATGAATTTGGATAAAACCAAAATAATGTTTAATAAACATATTGATCCGGAACCGATCGTTGTGCACGGAGCTCCTCTTGAGGTTGTTTCGGAATATATCTACCTCGGGCAGAAACTGCAATTAGGTAGAAACAACTTTGAGAGTGAGGCTCGAAGAAGAATCCAGCTGGGCTGGGCAGCATTTGGGAAACTTCGTCGGGTCTTCTCATCGCCAATACCGCAAAGCCTGAAGACGAAAGTCTTCAATGAGTGCGTCCTACCCGTAATGACATACGGTGCCGAGACGTGGACACTGACGGTGGGACTGGTTCACCAATTCAAAGTCGCTCAACGAGCAATGGAGCGGGCTATGCTCGGTGTTTCCCTGAAGGATAGAATCAGGAATGAGGTTATCCGACAGAGAACCAAGGTGACCGACATAGCCCAGCGTATCAGCAAGTTGAAGTGGCAGTGGGCTGGTCACATTTGTCGGAGAACCGACAACCGTTGGGGTAGACGTGTTCTCGAGTGGAGACCGCGCCTCGGTAAGCGTAGTGTAGGACGCCCTCCGACGAGGTGGAGCGATGATATCCGCAAAATGGCTGGCAGCGGTTGGAGACGTTGGGCTGAAGATCGAGCCCAGTGGCGTGCCATAGGAGAGGCCTATGTCCAGCAGTGGACGCGAATGGGCTGATGATGATGATGATGATATTCTATTTATTGAAAGCGCCTGCTCAAAAACGAATGGCAAATTTATGTTGTGCTATCATTATTCTTGTAGGCGCACAAATATACTACTCTTAAAATAGAAGGTATGTCTAGTGATGTGACATGGTGTTCATAAAATAATTTGTAAATAAGTAAGTTACGATGTAGTATTATTTACTGATGATATGATATCAGTGGGTACTAATGATCGGCCTCCACTTTAATCAATGAATTCTTAAATAAGTATATGATTATAAAGAAACTCTATATAGCCTTTGAATTTTATTTCATCATTTTTAAGGTACGAACTAATGACTGCCTCGGTAGCGTAGTTGTACAAGGGTACGGTTGCAAAGCTGAGGTCTCGGATTCGAATCCCGGATTGGGCAATGTGATATTAGATTTTTTTATTCATTATCAGCCCAGGTCCAAACCCAGAGGAATTTGTGCTCGATATGGCAACAGGCTCGCCACCTATCATATCATGGGTCGGAACATACAAGGCGAAATGTGGGTCTCTGGCACCTCTGCCTACCCCTTCTGGGTAAAAGGCGTGAGTTTATGTATGTATGTCAATTGATATTTTGATAACATCAAAAGGCTAAATATTCCACTTGGTGCTTGTCAAAAGAAATATCCTAGCTCTTGAAGATAATATTGAAATTGTGGCTCGGCAGTCTGCTCACGTGTAAAATAAAAACAACCAAACAATACGTCATAGATATCTTATCTGCTTTAAACTTCATACATAACCATAAGGGTTAAGGAATTGATGCTGCGTTTAGATGAATAGTGTGTGGGAGGCATGAGTACACCACCCACGGTATTCCAGCTATACAGCCGTCCGATTAGTGTCGCGATATAATACATAAATAGTCCTGAACCCACCCTAAGATCGAGCCTTGTGTCGCGGGTATTAAGAACTACGAGAGACTTTTCGATCTCAGAAACACCCAGTTATTTGTTTTGGTGCAGGGATCGAACCCATGGCCTCTCGTTTCATAGCCGACATCCAACCAGCTGTGCCACGGAGGCTGTCGTTTGGCATTTGCCATAAATCATAATGAGAGTTGGGATAGCCATATAGAATGCTAGGAATGATTCTACTTAACAAGCCTACGGTTCCAAGTGCAACCCGCCAGTACATCCCGCTGGCCGTGTCACCGATATACCCCCTTATTCATAAGAAACCGTCAATCAACCATATAAACGTAAATTATTTAGTTAATGTTAAACGAGATAAAACGTTCATTAACACGTTGAACGCCACGCGGCCCACCGGTGGGCGATTCAAGCAAACCCGTTCGGGCCAAGTGGAAATCATCAATTCCATCTTTTTTCGCTAAAGTTAATATCAACACAAAACAATAAAAAATTACTAAATTTGCATATTTAATTTGATTAAAACAATTTTTCGTGATATTTTCTTAAGAGCGTTTATACCCTGCACGCGCTTTTTGGCTTAAAAACAGGACTTTTCAAATGAGTTAATAGCCACCAATAAACAATTTAAAGGAAAAATAATTATTACTAATTTTAGAAAAGGTTGTCATCTAGGGATTTTGGTGGAAAACATTATAGATTGATGGATAATTTGTGAGTACTATACGGATTACTGAACACAAGTTTCGTTATTTAGGCTTTAAATGGCAATTTAGAAGCTTAAGATATCCTTAACCACTAAATATAAGACGAAAATAAAAATATTATCAGACTAATAAGACCCTTATGGAGGGATTTTGCTGAGAAAAATAATCTTTTTGTGTTTAGTTCCTGAAAAATAAAAATTTAAACAATGCGAAATTATTCAGAAACTCTCGTCAAGAACATATTTTTTTTCACCAACTTATCGTACATAATTTTTTATAGCAATTGCATATTGCAATAGAAGAACATCTTATCAATAAATTACCATTTTTATATTTCAACAAAATTAGTTTTCATGTTTTCTACAAATATTTTAAAAACCACTATAAAACACGCTGTCCGACGTGGATCAAATCAGACCGCCGCAAGGCCTTCTAGAGGGAGGACGTATCGCTCGTCGCTCCGGCCTGGCTGCAGTCGATTATGCCGCGCGTAGTAAAAATAGCCACGCGCGGAATGCGATTACCACATCTTAGTACTTTGGTAGTAAAATATTTAATTATTTTTATTACCTACAATGATTTTGTAGTGAGTATAAATTATGTTTCAGGTAATATAATGGGATGTAATTCCGAGGCTAAATTATGTTATGTATTGTAATATAAAATTAAATATATTTCGTAATTGTAAGGGGTTGTAAGGCCCCTAACACTATTTATGTGTTCGAACACGAAATTATTAATAAAACGTCCGTAGTGTATACTGATTGAACACTGATTTGAATGCAACTTAACAATGTAATAATAACGAAAATATGATTAGTATCCAAAATTTGTATTATTCTTTGCTTGCACAGTAATATTTGTCTACTTATAATGCAAATAAAATATTTTTATGATATTATATTACAGTTACATTTCAATTGAATATTTGAAGCGCACGGATCAAAGTTGTTTGAGCCGATTGTATAGCGAGCCGACGCGGCAGCTCTACGCACACAGCTTTGGCCACTTATGTGTGCGTGAAATTAACGAAGAAATACCTATAGTTGACTTTGCGCGCAAGGTGTATACGCTCTTAAGGAAACATGTAATCGGTCACCGGTGACCCCCGTGGCCTGGCAATATAAAATCTCGATATTACGTCTACGGGGGCCGCGGGGTCACCGCGCGGCACACCCCGCTCTTTCTCGCGCGGTGTAAGTTATTCCCGCTAGCCGCATTTAAAGAGATAGCTTCAAACATGGGTAGCAAGATTGCTAAAAATAAGTCACAATAAAATAATTTAATTAAAAATTAAAAGACCGACTTCAATGTGCACTACAAAGTAATAAATAATACATATTTCATTGTGCTAGTACACATTGATTAATTTTCTTATTGACTAGACTAGCCAACAAATCTTAAATACGTAATATTTTGAAGGCGGGTCGCCAAGTGCCAAACGAGAACAAATTTAACTAATGTGTGTTACATTAGTTGAACAATACCTACATGTAGATGTATCGTTGGCGCTCAGTAAGGTCCATATGTAAACTAGAAACAAATTAATTTAACATATTGATCCTACGTGTACATTTGTTAAAATTTTAATAGAATTAATATGTGTCATATGTGTGATCTAATTTTAATGTATTGCATACGATCAAAGATACAGTGGTCAAGGGTTTCAACTCCAGGGTACACCATAGACTTATTGGAGTCACTTGCATATTTATATACAATTACTTTAACAGTGATAGGAATCATAGTGAGGAAAGTATAGGAAAGGGAAGGATTGTTAAGTTTGTATGTTTCCCTCGATTGTAGATAAGTCCGATGCTCCACAATTTTGATTAAGAGCTGTTATATTAAGGACGGGCGATTTTTCTATTAGTTATCAGGACAGGGACTAGAATTTGCACCCGATATGACTATAGACTCTCGCCCCCAATCACACCGAGGGACAAAACACGCAAGGCGTAACGTGGGTGTCCTGGTTGATACCAGAAGAATCTCTGCATACCCCTTCTGGGAAAATGGCGTAAGTTTATATAGATTAAGACAAATTAATATTGCGTGTAAAATTGCATGTTTTTCGCTAGGATGTTTTACACAAATTAAATTTAAGTGTAGGTCGTCGTGTTCGTCACTTGGCGACCCGCCTTCAAAATATTACGTATTTAAGATTTGTTGGCTAGTCTAGTCAATAAGAAAATTAATCAATGTGTACTAGCACAATGAAATATGTATTATTTATTACTTTGTAGTGCACATTGAAGTCGGTATTTTAATTTTTAATTAAATTATTTTATTTATTACTTTTTATTAGTTTTCATAAGCATTGTAATGATGCCAAAGGTAATCATATTGAGTACACTTATCCGTGGTAATCATTCGTTATCCCCTCACCTCAAAACACATATACTTAACCTAATAGACGAAAAATCATCGGGTTTCTGCAAAGTTTTGTGGAGGTCTGCTCTCCAGATATGTACCTATTCATCAGATTGTCACCATATTTTATATGACCAATATTGTGTATAATTCGTGCCGAAGAAAAGTTATTTAAAATCATTTTTTACTGTCGCAGATATTTAGTATTTATATTGGTATATATCCCCCCCCCCCTTCCCACGCCCCTTTCTACTTTCCCCTCCCCCCCTGTGGTAATAAACTTATACTGAACCTAATGTAAAAAGAATTATTTCTGTACTGTTCAATTTTGAGGAGTTCTGCCCTTCAGGTCTAAAGATATTCATCAGGTCTTCACAATAGGTACTTTTTTTGGTCTAACTTATCATATAATACTCTTTGACAAAAAAGTTATTTTTAAGTCGGTTAAGAACTGCCGGAGATATTGAGTATTAACATTTTTACCTATTTTCTACCACCTCACCCCCCCACCCCCACCCTTTACCAATTTTCACCCACCCTTTGTAATAATATACTTATACTTAATCTTACGCAAAAAGAATTAATGCTAGATCGTTTAATTTTGAGGAGTTCTGGTCAGCAGATCCTAAGATATTCATCAGGTCTTCACCAATTTTATATGGGACCAACCCTGTATATCATGCTTTCCGACAAAAAAGAAATTTTTAAAATCGGTTCACAATTGTCGGCGTAATCGCGTAACAAACATACAAAAAAAAAAAATTCAGTCGAATTGTTTACCTCCTCTTTTGAAGTCGGTCAAAAAGTGATCACTTATTGCGAACAATGTCCCTCCAAACCATCACTTTGCTTGCCCTGTTTCAATAAACTTCACTAATAATATGTTTTTTTTCTATTTTAATTTTTTTAGGTCATTTAATTGTTAGCCATTTTTAAACACAAATAAACACAATATAAAAAAATTATACATTTTTTATTCTGTTTTAGAGCAGCCCTAACATCTCCTACGAAATTCGCTGTAATTTTTAATCTTTTCTAAATATTTAAAAACCAAGCTGTTTCGGTGGTTACACAGGGCCATGCGGGTCACATCTGAGAGGAAACCTGCATACCATAGCGGTTTAATGGCGGTTTATAAAAAAATTCTATGGATGTAATTCCGCCAACCCGTACTAGGCCAGCGTGGTGGATTATATGGCCTAACCACTCTCAATCGTATTCTCGATTGTGGAGTAGGACCGTGCCCTGCAGTGGGACGTATATGGGCTGATACAGTACATTTAAATATGCACGAATTATCAAAATAACAACATCATCATACAGGTAAAAACTTTTTCTCTTCTTGATTTGGTCGAATTTCGACCACTGGGCGACCACTAGTTTATTAGTCTAAGATCCCGCCATACATCGACCTTCACCGAGATGTTTATTTGATGAAACCTATTTTATATGCAATTTAATATGTCAATAAATATATTGTATATGGGTTGCCTTGCAAATTTCAGTCCAGAATACGATTGATTAATTATTAAAAAAAAAAAAAATTTTTTACACATTTCACCTGTTTGATTATTAAACAAATTCTATACCAATCGAAAGTATGAAACCCATAGAATATGTAAACGTTAGGTTGCCTATTTTTTTCCGGTCACAACCCTCAGGTTGCCAGGTAACACAGAACACAGCATATACGAGTCTATCGCTGTCCTTTTCATTCTCAAGAATAAATAGCATGCGCACCCTCTTTAGGTATAGAATTTGTTTAATAATCAAACAGGTGAAATGTGTAAAAAATTTTTTTTTTTTTTTATAATTAATTAATCGTATTCTGGACTGAAATTTGCAAGGCAACCCATATACAATATATTTATTGACATATTAAATTGCATATAAAATAGGTTTCATCAAATAAACATCTCGGTGAAGGTCGATGTATGGCGGGATCCTATACTATATATAATTAGGCAAAGTAACAAAAGTAAATTAAAATTGACAGCTAATTGGAATTACTTTATACATGAATTTATAATTTTAATAAAAGTAATCGAAAAGTCTAGTAAATGAGGACCTGGGTGGTAAACAGAAGCTATAATAGTGATAAATAGGTGAGGTTACAATACAATACAATACAATAATTCTTTATTGCACACCAAATTACAGTATTGAGCTTAAATATATGTTATGTTTGGTAATACAATGGGTGATCTTATCGCTTAAAGCGATTTCTACCAGACAAGAGTTTAGATTGTAATTAATCACTTGGCCCGATATGGCTCGGCGATATTCATACTGCTCGGGCATTATGAATACTGCCCGCATTAATCACTTGGCCCATAACATATATTTGATCAAACAGCATAAACAAATACTAAAATCTAGTGCACACGACCAGATTTTTGAAAATTGATTAGGGTTTAATTAACTTAGGCGGCAGCGCTGAGATTGCGTCACACGCTCCCCTTAATTGGGAAATTGGGAGGAATTATCAAACCACATACTCTTACCTGAAGTGAAATTGGGAACGTTTTCGGTCTTTTATATTAAGCATTTTACTGTTATTTGGAATGTAAATTCTCTGTATAAATGCTATTAAATACTTGTTAAATAAAGATGTAACTGCCGCTGAAATCCGTGAAAAAAGCATACGATTATATTTTTAAAAATAAATTAGTAAATTTTTATCTAGAGCGTCATGTCTGAGAGGCTTTTCCTTATGTGATAATAAAGGCTAACTAAACAGTACAGTAACTAAACAGGTCCCCTGATAATAGATGATCACTGCCACCCATAAACGTTTACACACTTGAATCATGGATGCGTAGCTTCACTTCAATTTGCTGTGAGACAATGATAACACCCCGGATGAGCCCTTTTGTAAAATTATAACGTACCTATTTCCTTTAATTTTACAGAGACAAACGCACGCAAGCGCTTAAATTATTATTTAAGCAAAACCTATTTATGTACCAGCAAAAATCGATTATATGAAAAACGTTACAAAAATAAATCATCTCGTTGTTTTCGCGATGTTTTGCATTATGTCTGTAGGTATCAAATCTTCCATCTGGTTTCATTTTTGGTCGTAGTGTGAATTTACAACTGCATCATAAATTGGTATTATTCCAGTCGACTGAACAACCTGTAACATTTCAAAGCATGGCTCTACCATTTCAAAAATACATTCTTCGTTTAATAACAGACGATTAAAGTTATTTTAAAAGTTCTTCATCTACATATTTTACTTGAAACATTACAGCGAATCCCATCGGGATTACAACTGCATAGCAGTGTCAGCACTTGTGTCAAGCGCATTGCAGTAATTACTTTAGCGAAATACTATTACAATCCAAATTCCCGGCTAGAATGGCGCTTTTGTACGTCATGCTTAATTTACCGTTCGCCGAATGGAGTTATGCCACAGATTACTAACAGAAGTCAAGCTTGTGTATGTACTTCACTTTTGTTGCGACACTCACACTACGCTCGGCGTTCGCGCAAGGGTTGTTAACTCTGGCTTACGCGAAAACACGTATCGTCTTAATAGCACTTGTATCGTTTGATTGAATTTTTAAAATAAAATTTATAAAAAACAATAATACAATAAATAAATTTTAATTTTATTTATGAACTGGCTGAGAATGTGTGTGTGGCCGAGGAGGTGTCGGATTTCTCGTCCACAGGTCTCTCATCAACAACATCGTATCCATCGAAAGTGTGTCGAGCAGGGTAGTATACCTTATACTCAGAATATCCAAAAGATATTCGTTGAAGGTCATACAGGTATACGCGCCGACCTCGACACACCCAGATGAAGAAGTAGAGGAGATGTATGAGGACATTAGTCGGGCCATACATACTTCCAAAACCTACTTCAATGTTGTTATGGGGGACTTCAACGCAAAGTTGGGCAAGAGAAGCGATGCAGAGTTGAAAGTAGGGCAATTTGGACATGGGCAACGGAACCTCAGGGGTCAGAGGCTGGCCGACTTTCTGGAAAAAGAGGGACTCTTCGCGATGAACTCTTTTTTCCAGAAGCCGCCTCACAGGAAATGGATCTGGTTGAGTCCTGACGGTTCTACGAGAAATGAGATAGATTTCATCTTGACGACGAATAGACGGATGTTCAGTGATGTCTCTGTGATCAACAGGGTGAAAACCGGTAGTGATCACCGAATGGTTAGGGGCACATTGAATATCAACGTCCAATTAGAAAGGCGCCGCTTGATGAAGTCTACGCTCCGACCTACTCGCGCCCATATACAAAACCCCGAGAGCTTTCAACTCGAGTTGACAAATCGCTTTGATTGTCTAAAAGAAAACCTTGCAGTGGACGAGTTAAACAGCGGTTTGGTAGAAGCTGTCCATACGGTGGGATCTAAGTATTTTAGACCTCGCCGTAGAGATAGACCACAAAAACTCTCGATCCACACTCTTGACCTCATGGCCGAACGTCGATCTTTGACGCTGCAGTCTTCCGTTGACGCCGAAGCATATCGGCGGCTCAATAGACGGATCTGGAAGTCCTTGCGACAAGATGTCCGTGCTCACAATACTGTGAGCATTAAGGAGACAATTGAGCGGAACGGAGGCTCCAAAGTGTTTGCAAGAGACTTGTCTATTGGGCAAAGCCAGTTGTCTAGGCTGAAGACGGAAGACGGCCGCGTGGTATCGACGAGGGCAGAGGTATTAAGGGAGATCGAGAGGTTCTACGGACAGCTTTACACCTCGGTTGCCAAACCTACTGTTAGCTCGGCCGAAGACCCGAGAGCCGAGTTAATCCGACACTTTAGCGATGATATCCCGGACATCAGCCTGTTTGAGATTGAGATGGCCCTCAAACAACTTAAAAACAACAAGGCGCCGGGTGAGGACGGAATCACCTCAGAGCTTCTGAAAGCGGGCGGAACGCCGGTACTGAAAGTCCTTCAGAGGCTCTTCAATTCCGTTCTCCTCGAGGGCTCAACGCCGGAGGCATGGAGCAGGAGCGTGGTGGTACTGTTCTTCAAAAAAGGTGATAACACTTTGCTGAAGAACTACAGGCCCATCTCGCTCCTGAGCCATGTCTATAAGTTGTTTTCAAGGGTCATCACAAATCGTCTCGAAGGCAGGTTTGATGACTTCCAGCCTCCCGAACAAGCCGGTTTCCGAAAAGGCTTTAGTACCATAGACCATATTCATACGCTACGGCAGGTTATACAAAAAACCGAGGAGTATAACTTGCCTCTTTGTTTAGCGTTTGTGGACTATGAGAAAGCCTTTGATTCGATCGAGACCTGGGCTGTGCTACAGTCTCTTCAGCGGTGCCACATAGACTATCGGTACATCGAAGTGTTGAGGTGTATATACAACAACGCCACCATGTCGGTCCGAGTACAGGATCAGAGCACGAAGCCTATTCCACTACAGAGAGGCGTGAGACAGGGAGATGTCATATCTCCGAAACTGTTCACTGCCGCGCTGGAAAATGCCTTCAAGCTCTTGCAGTGGAAAGGATTCGGCATCAACATCAACGGCGAGTATATTACTCACCTTCGATTTGCCGACGATATTGTAGTCTTGGCAGAATCGCTGGAAGACCTTAGCACTATGCTCGAAGACCTTAATCGAGTTTCCCAACAGGTGGGTCTTAAAATGAACATGGATAAAACGAAGATCATGTCGAATATCCATGTTGTGCCCACCCCCATTGGAGTTGGGGGCTCGACTCTCGAAGTTGTAGACGAATATGTCTATTTAGGACAAGTGGTCCGGTTAGGCAGGTCCAACTTCGAGAGAGAGGTCAATCGGCGAATCCAACTCGGTTGGGCAGCGTTCGGGAAACTTCGCGACGTCTTCTCGTCCAAAATACCTCAGTGCCTAAAATCGAAAGTCTTCGATAGTTGTGTGTTACCAGTGATGACATACGGCACCGAGACGTGGCCTCTCACTGTGGGCCTCATTAAAAGGCTCAAAGTCACTCAACGAGCCATGGAGCGGGCTATGCTCGGTGTTTCCCTACGAGATCGAATCAGAAATGAGGAGATCCGTAGGAGAACCAAGGTTACCGACATAGCCCATAGGATTGGCAAGTTGAAGTGGCAGTGGGCCGGGCACATAGCTCGTAGAACCGATGGCCGTTGGGGCCGAAAGGTTCTCGAGTGGAGGCCACGTACAGGCAAGCGAAGTGTTGGACGCCCGCCTACAAGGTGGACGGACGATCTGACTAAGGTCGCAGGAAGTCGCTGGATGCAGGCCGCTTCCAACAGGTCATTGTGGAGATCATTGGGGGAGGCCTATGTTCAGCAGTGGACTTCCTGTGGCTGATATGATGATGATGATGATGATGAGAATGTGTAGGTATGTGATTATTCTAAGTTTTTTTTTATTGTTTTTATTAATGAAATTTATATTCAATTATTATAATCTGGTGTTTTATATACAAGTGTAATAACTTTTATTCACTTGCTCCATTTTTGCACAAAACATCTCACTATTTGCGTGCCCGAAGCGGGTGACACTCGCGCTCGCACTGGTCTCGACTGGTTTGAAATATCGTGTAGGTGAACGCTGTCAATGTGTGCGTTGATTCAGTGCGCTTTGTATGGAGCTTGACTTCTGTTAGTTTAGTATTCTGTGGTTATGCTAAGCAGGGTAATAAAGGTTTGCACACACTACGAATATTGCGGGGTGTACGAGTATTGTATCATACGTACAGTCAGCAACATAAGTCGCTGAACACTTCACATTTTTGGTAACCTTTTAATGAATTAAAATTTGTACGTACTACTCTATAGTCGTAAAATGTAACCAAGTAAAGTCATCTATGCCGAAAAGTGCCATACGATATTGAAAATAATTATTATTTTAGATGATAAGACAATTCCAAATCTCGTGAATGTGTAGCGACTTATGTTGCTGCCTGTACATATACTCACGCCTTTTTCCTAGAATGGAAAGGGAGAGTAAATTATATACAAATAAAATTATAACATCATTTATTTACACGAAAAACAAATAGAAAAAATACAACATTCAATATTCAATCATTTGCTACAGGCGAGTGGTCGTGTTTGGGGTACACGATTTTCTTCTCTTTATCGACTTGCCTCTTCTTCAGGGGTCCATGCTTCCACCCGCTGGGGTACCCGTATTTGTCTACGTCATCCCACCATTGCTGCTCTCCCGATCCCCAAATCAGGTAGACGATATTAGTCCCAACTAACACTATGAATACGGTCCAGAATGCTATGCGCCATTGTTCGATTGTTTGCTGAAATATAAAAAATGAATATAATTTTTAATGTGTTTTTAAAGATAGTTGAAACTTGGTATATTGTTGAAATATAACTATTATTTACGGATTAATCGGGGAGGACTGTCAGTCGTGTGACGACGAAAGCTGTAAAGCAATCGAAAGTTAGCGAGGGGAAGTTAAAAAATGTAAATATATTCCAAATCGGCAGGTATTATATGTTACTGGAACGAATGTCTAGAATTGAATCTGAATCGTTTAAAATTATCATACACGCTCTGACTAAACTCGACCATAATATTACATTGGATATTTTGATAACATCAAAAGGCTAAATATTCCACTTGGTGGTTGTCAAAAAAAAAATCCTAGCTCTTGAAGATAATATTGAAATTGTGACTCGGAAGTCTGCTCACGTGAAAAATAAAAACAACCAAACAATACGTCATAGCTATCTTATCTGCTTTAAACTTCATACGTAATCATAAGTGTTAAGGAATTGATGCTGCGTTTAGATGAATAGTGTGTGGGAGGCATGAGTACACCACCCACGGTATTCCAGCTATACAGCCGTCCGATTAGTGTCGCGATATAATACATAAATAGTCCTGAACCCACCCTAAGATCGAGCCTTGTGTCGCGGGTATTAAGAACTACGAGAGACTTTTCGATCTCAGAAACACCCAGTTATTTGTTTTGGTGCAGGGATCGAACCCATGGCCTCTTGTTTCATAGCCGACATCCAACCAGCTGTGCCACGGAGGCTGTCGTTTGGCATTTGCCGTAAATCATAATGAGAGTTGGGATAGCCATGTAGAATGCTAGGAATGATTCTACTTAACAAGCCTACGGTTCCAAGTGCAACCCGCCAGTACATCCCGCTGGCCGTGTCACCGATATACCCCCTTATTCATAAGAAACCGTCAATCAACCATATAAACGTAAATTATTTTATTAATGTTAAAGGAGATAAAACGTTCATTAAGTCTTGCTATTCATAATCGTTTTTCCTACATATTTTAACTGACTAATATTGCCACTTCAAAGAATAAGAGTGATTTCATTTACCTACTTGAAAATAATATCAAACGTCCTGTGCGTCCAGCTGATAACCATCATTTTCTGTTCATAAATTTGTTGTAAAAAAATGAGTCTAGGTTATTATGAAGTGAATGGTAAGTAAAGTGATATTTGAGGTCTATGAATAATGGTTTTGAGTAAGTTCATATTAACAGCATTTGAAAAATTCGTTAAGCCCTTACGTGTTAAGAGATAGTGTGGAGGAAACATCATGATAAAATGATATTATGACATAAAACATTATGAAATAGACAGCCTCCGTGGCGCAGTCGGTTAGACGTCGCCTGTGAAACGAGAGGCCGCTGGTTCGATCCCCGCACCGGGAGAGATGTTTGTGCGGCCCACAAATATTTCTTCCGGGTGTGGGTGTTTGTGAGACCGAAAAGTCTCTCGTAGTTCCTGATACCCACGATACAAGACTCGATCTTAGAGTAGGGTCAGGACTATGTATGTGACTGTTGGGTGTATGTATGTATTATTATTATTATTTTTTTTAATACATTATGAAATACGAATCGATTCATACAGATATATCTCAAGGCTGACACGTAATCTCGAACGGCTTAATCAAAAAGTCAACAACCTGGTTCTTATCCGCACTGATGATCCACAATAAATGTATCTGCTGTTTACTAAATACTGATATCAAATTGTTATTGTTTTGAATTTCATACATATTATGAGTTCAATAAATTTGAAGTCATGCATTTGCAGGAGATGCAGGTCGATTTTAATAATTGGATAATCCCTAAGCATCTTTAGATTTCCTGTGGCGTATGATAAATGTGATGATAGTAAAATTAAAAATCAAGACATACTCACATCAGGTGTCAACAATCCAACCAAATACGGCGTAATGATTCCAGATATAGCAGCCAAACCATTGACAAAGGCCGAACAAGTACCAGCGTAGTTAGGAGCTATGTCCATAGCGTTGATTTTCACGCTGCTGTAGAAACCGCCCATGAAAGCCATAGAGGCTACGAACAAACCGACGGCAGCGGAACGGTTGCAGCCACAGTATGAAGCTAAGATGATCAAGATAGCTGGAATTGTAGAGGCTGGGGAACAAGAAACAAAACTTTTATTCCAGCCAAAAATACGCATGCAATTATTATGTACAATATTAGATCACAAAACTAGAATACCAGCGGTTTTCTTCAGTTGCAGGATATCCCAATTTGCACATCAGAATGTAAAATACCAAATACAACTAAAAATATATTTATACGAGTATAATTAGGCAAAGTAACAAAAGTAAATTAAAATTGACAGCTAATTGGGATAACATTATACATGAATTTATAATAATTTTAAAAAAGTAATCGAAAAGTCTAGTAAATGAAGACTTGGGTGGTAAACTGAAGCTATCGAGACAGATAATACTTTTTAGAAGACACGAGTGTGTATTCTGAGTTATTATCATCGCTCACTTTAACAGTGAATAAAAACACGGTGAAGAAACATGCATAATCGGAATAATTTACCAATAATTTTGTTATATCTACCGATCTGTACTGTACTAGGTCAGAATGGTGGAACATGGTCTTAAATCACTCTTGGTTGAGGATGAAGCTTTTTTATATCAGTGGGTGTGTGTGCATTGGATATTGTTTAAGAAAAGTTTCAAATCATAAGTTTTACGCCAGAAGTTCTAAAATACGTGGGATAATACCAATATATGACAAATAACTATTAGTTTACCAACATCCCGGAAAGGCCATGATACGCTGTCTTATGTAATAGATTATAATATTTCTAAAAGCTCCCCAGAGTATTTGTTTTATTTGCACACAGATTTTGACAATACCAGGTGATGTAGATTATGAATGTTTTATAACATGTCTTGTTTAATAGTAAATACCAAGTCGAAATAAATATAACTAACGAATAAATACGTTAACACCGAACGCATGAAACATCGCGGAAGGCCCAGGAAAAGATGGCGAGACGAGTTGGATAGGTGGGATAGATACTGGCAGGAGATAGAAAGAGAGTAGAGAGGCCTTTGCCTACAGTGGGACAGTGCAGGCTGACGTATGTAGGTATGTATGTAATGTATCACCATACATTTAAATACAAGTCTCGTGACTTCTTCGAAAGTTCGAAATGGTTTTTGAATTTTCGCAAATCTGTACTGTACCTCTTAAGAGTTTGTCCTGGTAATCGAATCTAACGTATGGCCTCTAGTCTCACTAAGGTATTGAAGTTGTCAAGAATATGGAAAGAAATTAAAGTCATTACATTTGTAATTACTTACAAATTGTGGTGTAAATCTTTCTGCCAGTTCCAATACTATGCCATCTTTTCTTAATACACCAATCGCAGGTAGTGGCGAAGATGAAAGTACATACATACATAGCTATGTAGGGTAACGCAGACATCACCCCAGTCTCTTTGATGTTGAACTTGAGTACGTCGGAGAAGTATTTGGGCAGATCGGTTATCATCGTGAAATAGCCCCAGTCGTGACCCACCTGAAAATAATAATTTCATTCTTAAAACTATTTGAGAAGAAAAACACAACGTAACTACACCTGAATATCATCTGCAATGCAATCTAAATATTGAATTTGCCGTCGAGATATTATAATAGTCAGCCCAGTCAGGGTTGAATACAGAGAAACTTTGTATCTACGGAATATATGTAACAATGCCTGTAACCTGTATTCTGCTAATAAAGGAATTTGATTAGATTTTGAAATATTTATTCGTCAATGACGTACATGAATATGCCTGGCCGAATTTGGAAGATTTGAAGCCATATGGACGAATAAACCGTCACCAGGAATTTTTAAATTTACTAGTAGACATATTTATGAGATCACAAAGACTAACATGGTTGAAATTGTGGTAAAAAAGAGAGATTATTTCGTACTTACAGCTGCCCAAATTAGTACCCATAGAGGACCTGATCTCAATATTGCCTTAAAAGGCACTGGATCCAATTTCTTATGAAGTCCTGATGCAATAACATTTTTGTTCAGATAATTCCGCTCTTCGTCTGATATGAATGGATGGGAATTCGGAGTACTGTAGCAGAGGAATGCCTGAAATATTAGGAATTATATTATAACTTAAGCCTATTCTAATAATATTTAGAGCACTGAGTAGATTTAAAATTAATCGCTAATGAATTAATTGAGAAATAAATAAAAAAAAAGTAAATATAACTATTAATCTTGCTGGCTTGTTGATCAGTTATTATTTGTACCCCAGACTCAGCTTTTGAAGGCAAATACAAGCATATGATTACTTAGGAAGTATAAATGAATAGTTTTAAGGAAGGCCTTAGGGTAACATCGAGGTATAAGTTAAAATATTTATATTTTTAGCTCCCGAAAATTAGCTATAGTAGGTAGTAATATACAACTCAATAATAGAAATAGCCCGTAGGATGTGGAATACTTTACCCAAAATATACACCATATGATGCCCAAACTGCCGAAGAAATAAAAGACATTAGCCCAGTCTCCTCCATCAGTTAATAACAAACCAGATATGAATGGTCCAAATATGTTTCCAACTTGTGCTCCGCCGAAAATCATGGCTCCGAACCGTGATCTTTCAGCTGGTGGAACCCATCGAGCCATGATTAATACAAATGCTGGAGTTACTGGTCCCTGCAATTATTATTTTTACTAATTGGTGTTTTCGAAAAATGTGTACTAGAATATCTCTGTATCAGTCCGTAAGTCACACTGCAGGGCACGGGCTTCCCTTTATAATTGAGACTGGTTAGTCTATAAAGTCCATCACGCGAGCCTAGTGCGGGCTGGCGGATTTTGCATACCGTAGAAATTCTTACAAATCGCTATGGTATGCATGTTTCCTCACGATGTTTCCCTTCACCGTAATAGTGCATGGTGATTGACCATCACACGTGTGTACTAGCGTGTATATTCATAATTATAATATGCACTCATCCCAAAGAGTCTTCCAGGAAGAGTTTTGTTAGGCATTAAACTACTCTATTCTAATTATTAATTATGTAATAATAATTTAAATGGGCATATCCATGTATAATATACTTGCTATCCCTAAACCCGTAGTTTGGGCTAATAAAGATAAAAGTGGGTTTAAAAATTTTAAATATTTTTTAATAGTATATAGGGTTAAATTATGACGCAAAATATGTAAATACAATTAAATTGGTAGGTATTCATTGGATTATAATTCACTCACCTCACCAGCTCCTTCAATAACTCTAATCATAAACAATCCAATTGCACCTCCGTATTTCACAGCCAATGGAGTCAAAGTTGTGGCTATAGATGTTAGCAGCAACCCTATACCAAGAGTCCATTTTCCTCCGAACTTCTCCGCGAGTAGACCTCCAGGTAGATGAGTGATCACATAACCGTAGTAAAAGGCACTAAGCAGTAACCCTTGAGTTGCCTCGTCCCAGTCATATCGATCTCGACCCTGGGATCAATATAATATTTGAGTATAAAATCAACCTTATGGATAGTTGAGAAAATTCTAGAGGATTATATGCAGCAATGGATTTGATGTGGCTGGAAAAGAGCTAAAATCTTCTTTGTACTCCACAAAGGACTACAGTAAACACCCTTAGGGGCCCTAGTTAAATTTATCCTTATATTATGCAGTATGCTAGCCAATAGGCAAATCTGTGACGGCCCACTGATGGGAGTATATCGATGAGATAATTTAAACAGATAAAAAATATCAAAAATATTGTGAGGTTGCGTCAAAAAGTGTCTTCATAGTATCAGATTGATGCTCTTCAGGTTGACTATCAACTGTCAAGAACGATTACCTTGAAGATTAAAACTTTATCTTCCACGATATTAACGATAGGATCATCACTAAAGTGGCAAACCTAAGGATAAGAACAAAAGTGGATGGAAATGAGGAACATTAAATCAGATCATGTCATTCTAACAAAGATTTCATCCCAAGATAAAATTATAAGTACAGGGAAAAGTGACACAGACTTAAATATAGATCGAAGTAAATACCTATCAGATCGCTGGTGGTAGAATATTCGATTATCACCAGATTTTTACCACCGAGCCGTTTTAGATGAGAGAAAATATTAATAATGATCTATCTGACACAAGAACGTCGAATTTCGAAGTCCATCTATGTTTCTCCAAACTCAAAAATCTCTAGCATTATTTTTTCCATCAGCGAGAGATGCCTCTAGTGAATGGATGCCCTTTTTAAGTTTCTCTGCATTAACAGACTAAGTCTTAAGATGTTTGTGAGACTGAAAAGTCTCTATAGTTTTCGATGCCCACGACACAAGACTTAATTGATCTTAATGAGGGGTCAGGACTATGCATGTGACTGTTGGGTCATTTATGTATTTCTGTTTTAAAATAATTTAAAACGTTCAATGCCATGTATACTCACCAGAAAATGTATTCCAACGGATATTTTCTAAAGATAATTTTCAGTGATAACAATGCTTTCCCACATTTTTAGATATTCATTCTTTATTTGACCTTGTATTGTATACAGACAGAGTTAATCTTTAGACAACAATCTCAAATAATAAATTAATAGAATTTTTAAGTAGGTTGCAAAATCATGATAGGTATATGTGGGTATAACGGATACATAATATATCCTACTAATATTATAAGCGCGAAAGTTTGTAAGTATGGATGTTTGTTATTCTTTCAGGCAAAAACGGCACAACCGATTTCAATGAAATTTAGTATACAGATAGCTGACACCCTGGATTAACACATAGGTTACTTTTTATCCTGAAAAATGTAGTGGTCCCGTGGGATGAGTCAGAAATTCAAATATACATATTTGTTACTCTTTCAAATACGAATGGTTGTCACGGAATAAGAGAGGAAAAGGTGAATGTTTTTCGCCATTAAACTGAATGAGACGGGAAAGAACGGGATATAACGGGACGAGAAATATAGTCCACGGCGCGTGGAAAATATAGTTAGTACGCGAAATAATATTTTGTTGATGCCGAGTGAAGCCGGGCCCGACCGCTTTATTATATAAATAAACGTAACAGTTACTTTACATACTGTTGCATAGTCGTGACTCCATATTAAGAAAGAAGTCTTGCCTAAAATATATCCCAAAGCTACGTGAATATTTGAACAGCACCCAATGTTTTGTTTTGGTATGGAGATTGAACCCATAGACTCCAGTTTTGCAGCAGGCTTCTCAATTTTCTGCGCCTCATAAGCGGTTAAAATCGGAATTCATCTTCTTCGGTTTTAAATGAACACCTCTGAACTCAAACGTAATTTCAGCATTACCGCGTTGGGAGCACCCATTTTTTCCCACCCACCATTCATTCAACATTCAACACTCAGCGACTTTTTAGATTCATTAAAAACAATCTAGCTCAATCTTGTTTTTAAGTCACTGGAAGGTGGCCTCTTCAAACAGATTTCCATGACAATTCTAATCCCCTGTAGTTCACTGTAGATTTACTATATAGGTGTATATGTAAAACTATACTAAAGGCAACTCAAGTAAACTAACTAAACTAAAGGCCGTTTCTAACCGGTTCCTATGGAAAAATTTCAGCAAGCCTAAATTTAGCAGTGAATTGCCTGCACCAAAGAGTGAAATAGTAAGGTGGATACAGTAAAAATGTTTTTATTTAAATATTTTAAAATTAATTAATTGTTCGACATTTTTTTTCTAGGTAAGTGATAGCCCGTTTACGACCCAATGCATGGCATGGGCCACTTCTTAAATATAAAGTACAATTGAGAGGGGTTAGACGATATAGTCCACCGTGCTGCCCAACATTTTTGACATACCATAGATTTTTTTCCGATTCGCTGTGATATGTAGGTTTCCTCACGATATTTTCCTGCATCGTTATGGTGCGTGGTGATTGACTGTCAATACAAACATGATTCCGAAAGGTCCTATAACGTGCCCTGGGATTTAAACCCGCGACCATTTTAAACATATAGATAGATATATCAAGTAAACGAAAAAGAGGGAAATGCTTAAAACAAATTCAAACAGCTCACCGTAAAAACAGGCGTAGTTTCGTTGCTGGTCGCATTGGTAATAAGATTGTCTGCTGGATCAGGGCAGGTTTCTCCCACTATGTGCTCTGATGACTCAGCATGTAGCACCATTTGGGTAATCGTCATGCTGAGGCATACCCTCATGGTGTAAGAGTTTGCCAGGGCAAACAAACCCATGATACCCAGGACATAGCGCTGGGGTATGAAGAATACTGTAAAAAAATACCTTTTTTAAATTTATATTGGTGAAAGAGGGTGATAGGTTTTTGGACGAGGACTAGAATGCAAAGATTGAAATTTTCAAAAGATTGAATATTTTCATAATATTTACTAATAAAACGTGCATTCAAAATTCGTCGTTTACTTTGACTTTATAGATGACCAATTAATTATTTTTATTTATATTAGTGTTAGACAGGGACAGATTATTTAGTATTTAGGAGACTAATAGGATATTAGTCGAGGGTATAGGAGGAAAATGCGAAGGTCAAAACGAATTAATAGTACATTTTCAAAATGTTTACTTTAAACGTTGCGTGTATTCAAAATTTGTCTTTACGTTAACGGTTAAGTAAATTGTGAAGAAATTTGGAAAGCTACAAATTCATCATAAAAACCTTTAAATGCAAGTGCAGATGGCTAATCCTCATTATATATTACTTTCCGATGGACGGTTGATTATTTTACAAGCCTAATAATTTTACAATTAAAAACTTTGCTTTTCGTCCTGATTTTACCAATTAAAAAGATAATAAACATTGGATTATTTGCTATAAGGTTAAATACAAAATATTTCTACTGAACTGTATATGTAAAAATTAACTAATTCGAAATAAACAAACAAAATCGTTAAATATTTTCTTGCAACACTATTTCATAATAAAAAAATGGACATACATAAACTCACGCCTTTTTCCCAGAAGGGGTAGGTATGTTCCGTCCCACGATGTGATAGGCGGCGAGCCTATCGCAATATCGGGCACAAATTCGTGAATCTGGGCTGATAATGAATAGAAAAATCCAATATCACTTTGCCCAACCCGGGATTCGAACCCGAGACCTCAGCTTTGTAGCCGTATCGTAGTACAACTACGCTACCGAGGCAGTCAAAAAATGGAAACATTTAAAAAACAACTTACACCTGTTCAGCACAAGTCGCCATCCTGTTAAGGTCATTATACCACACTATTCCTTTTCTAATACATACAGACTTGTTGCACTGCAAACTTTTTCGAGCCTAGAAAATGTTAGAGAAATTTGAGGATTATTTAAATTTAGATGGATTAAAAACGGTTACTACGATTCAACCGTCCACCATGTGTTAATAGTGTTGAATGATTCGATACATGTTGCGACATACGTTATCTCGTAAAGATGTTGACGCTCGCTTTCAAAATCTCTTTAGATAAATTGACAATAGTGTTAGTAGGTAGTTTGATAACAATAGTGAAAAACGCAGCGTACACCGTTTTGCGAGGGGCTTTTAAATCTCGTGATTATTGTCACGTTTATGGCTCGTTTGTGAGACCGAAAAGACTCTCGTAGTTCCTGATGCCTCGGCACAAGACTCGATCTTAGTGTGTTGGTAGTACTATGTATGGTACTGTTGGGTGTATTTATTTTATTTAATATTTTGTGTGCAGTTAATTTCTTTACTTTAGTTAGGTCGTTTGTCTTGCAGCCCAAAGTCCGTTTCCAACAGGATCCTATGGAAATATTTAGGCAAGCCGAAATTTAGCAGCAAATTTCCAAAGACTGCGCCAAAGAGTGAAATATATTGCATCAGGTGGATTCAGTGAATATTTTTTTATTTACATATTTAAATATTTTATAATTAACTAACTATTCGACCTTATGTTCTACGTAAGTGCACACATGCTCCTAACCATCCCAGGTAACATTGTACCAAGTTTGAACAAAAACTACCTGATAGATTTGTCAAAAATCGCGATTTTAGATTTCAAGGCTATTGATCAACCCCTATAGATACCGAGTCTCTTACAGCTCAGATAAGTTTCCGAACTGAACTGAAGTTCAGCTAAGCGGTAAAAAAACTCGTATCTATATGGGATGCCCAAAAATAGTAAGAACTAAATCACAATTTTTGACAAAAAAATCTTCACATATTTTTTTCAAATTATGTAAAATGTCACCTGCGGTGATGAGAAACATTTGGGTTAAAATAAGTACAATGTGTCAATATCATCCTGTATATTTTATTCAAACTATACTATTATTACTATAATAAATTAAAAAAATATACAGACTGTGACGGTAGAATATTCAAATACGCTCAGATAATTATCACGATATACGTCGGGGGAAAATTATTCATAGTGACTAATGATTCACATAGGCGAGTTGCGTTTTGGGTTCAGGCTTCGACCAAGCTTGTATATATGTTACGGTAAATCTGATTAATTGAAGATTATTAATAATTATCGATTATTATTAATAATTACCGAAAGTCGAGGTTAAAGTGATAAATTAATCACATTTGTCGGTTTTTATTAATAATTTGACCCTAGTAGTGATAAATGTAATAAGTGGCCAAGGGATGCGGGGCTTTATGGATCAGTTAGGTCGACTGTGCCCCAAAACCGACTCGGAACACCCCGACTTCACGTAGTCTTTTGGCTACCAACCCTAGAGTGTATATAAAAAGCCGGAGGCGCGGAGGGAGAGCAGCCCCCGCCCGCTGTAACGAAGGATAGGCAACCGTGCGAGCCGTAGCGGCTGAGGCTGGTCGCCGGAGGTGACCAGCAAGCCGAAGCTGCGGAGGTGAGCATGGGTGCCTATCTTTTGTTACGCAAGGGCGAAGGGGCTGAACTTCCCGTAGCGCCGGAGACGATGCAGAAGCTAATTTATATTGACAACAAGTGTTTTAAGGGTTAGGTTGTTATAATAGATATTTCTCAGGAATGGTGCGTTACCTTTTCATGGGAGTGGTACCAGGGGAGGTGCGCCACTTCCCCTCTCCTTCCACTCCTCCCAACCCACCCCCTCGTGCTGCCCTATTCTATATTCTACCATTTCGGCTCATTATTGTTTTGATTTTGATTCGCTTTACATCACTCTGCCTTACACTGCCCCAAGTAACCTTTTTTGTGTGATCTCTAATTAATATAATTAATTGTAAGACTGTGTTTAATATTATAAATAAATACTTGCTGGTCAAAAAACATTGAGTTTTTATTTATTTTATAACTTTCACCAATATGTGTCGTGAATTATTAATAATTACCAAAACATGTGGTTATTATTAATAATATTGTAAAATTATTAATAATTTTCAATTAATCAGATTTACCGTAACATATACACAAACAGGTCATAAGTATTGTCACACAGTAAAAACTTTTCTTTTAGAATGCTGGCCACAAAAAAAGTTTATTGAATTCGAATTTCGAATTGTTCATGAAAATAAAAATGTATACTTTTTAGAATTTTACTCACTTTTAAATATGGAGTGGACGCTTAAAGAAGACCGTGTTGCAGTTATTGCTTTACATCGTTGCGGTTACGCGCGAATTCAAATTTTTGACATACTGAAAAATCTGAATATAACCAAAAGATTTGTTTATCGTACCATCAAACGATACAATGAAGACTCTAGTGTAGATGGCAGGTCAAGAAGTGGTCGCCCTCGGTCTGTTAGGACTCCAGCAGTGATAAAAGCTGTGAAGTCGCGAATTCAAAGAAATCCCAAACGTAAGCAGATACTGTTGGCCCTTCAGATGGGGTTAAGCAGAACCACGGTGAAAAGGGTGTTAAATGAAGACTTAGGGCTTCGGGCATATCGAAGAAAAACAGGACATCGTTTAAATGCTCGTCTAATGGACCTGAGACTGAAGAGATGCCGCGCTTTGTAGAAGCGGTACGCGGGAAAAAAATATGGCTCTCTCTTCTACGGTAAATTTTTTTACCGTAGAAGAGAGCTACAACAAACAAAATGATAAGGTGTATGCACACAGTAGTGAAAAAGCGAGCAACCGTATTCCGCGTGTCCAACGAGGTCATTTTCCATCCTCACTCATGGTATGGTTGGGAGTTTCTTATTGGGGTTTAACAGAGGTACATTTTTGTGAGAAAGGTGTAAAAACGAATGCAGTTGTGTGTCAAAATACAGTCCTGACGAACCTTGTGGAACCTGTTTCTCATACCATGTTCAATAACAGGCACTGGGTATTCCAACAAGATTCGGCGCCAGCTCATAGAGTGAAGAGCACACAAGACTGGCTGGCGGCGCGTGAAATCGACTTCATCCGGCACGAAGACTGGCCCTCCTCCAGTCCAGATTTGAATCGGTTAGATTACAAGATATGGCAACACTTGGAGGAAAAGGCGTGCTCAAAGCCTCATCCCAATTTGGAGTCACTCAAGACATCCTTGATTAAGGCAGCCGCCGATATTTACATGGACCTCGTTCGTGCTGCGATAGACAACTGGCCGCGCAGATTGAAGGCATGTACTCAAAATCACGGAGGTCTTTTTGAATAAACTTTAGTGTCATAAGAATCTATGTTTCGTTAAGTTCATTTTGGTATATAAATGGTTACATAATGAATAAACTTGTTTCAGTTATTTTATATTAAACATGTGACAGAATTTATGACCTGACTAGGTATATTTGAGTACGAAAGATAACCTTTTCGGAGGTGATAAAGCCAGGCTATTGTCAGTCATGACTCAGCATGAATGGGCAGTCTCGTCCGGGCAGTACTACGGCTTACAGAAAATCAAAGTAAAGCCACAGCTTCATTGTCGCGTTTCTTTCGGTGAGAAAGAGCTTGTCGGATTCCCAATGTTCCTCTTCCCATCCTTCTTCATTCTAGCTCCATTCCTGATTTGATGGGCCAGTAATACATCTATGATCCAAAAGTTGTAGATGGTTATGGGAAGCAGTGATCACTTACCATCACAGTTTTGCTCATTTGCCGGTTCATTGCAATAAAAAAATCCTACTTAGTGCATTGTGTTTACTTGCGGTTTCTTGCATTTAATATATCGTGCTGTTATGATAAAAACACCATTGATCTGGGGGCGCGGCCGAGCCCCCTCCAAGTCGAGCTATAGGCCGTAACATCCTTTTCTCGAAGCAATTCAGACCATATTCAACCCCCTATAACTTCGTTGTGGCTAAAGTATGAAGCCTGAATTTTCAGTTACTAAGCAGGCATTGTGTAAACACGGTATATTTAAAATTTCATTCAATTTGAACCAGTAGTTTAAGAATTGTAACTAGTCAAACTTTCTTAATTTTGTCACTCACTGACTGACTGACCGATCATCAAAAGTCTAAGGCACTTCTAACAGACATAGAACCTTCAAATTTAGAATAGAATTAGTGTTTCGTGTCTAAAGTAAGGGAAAATTCAAACATTTCATAATTTGTGTCTAGTTTTCTAGATAGACCAACTGCGTGAATAACTTTGTAATTCTATATAAATGTATAGGATTACAAAGTTACATTTGCAGTTAATGAATCATTGTACCCGTATATAATGGAATAATAGTTGTAGATAGATATCTATATATATGAGGCATAACAGGAGGGGATATAGAGAGGGAAATGGTGTATTCAGCCCACGAAACTGTACAACATTCCTCTAGAAAAAATTGACGAGGAAAAACTTGCAAATAAATAACTAAATAGCTCGAAAATATCAATTACAATGAAAGAAAGAACATTAATAATCAAATCCGCTATATTTGTGATAAATTGATACCTACAAAAATAAGAAAAATATATAAGACAGAGGCTTTAAGAAAAATTGTTAGTGATATTCTAGAAGTAAGAAGTACCGAAAAGGAAAAAAAGTAGGACTCTACAAAAAGACGTGAGATCCCATCAAAAACATCCTGTAAAAAAATTCCAAGTCTCGCAGCTCAGGTTTTCTACCACAAAAAGTTGTGAGATGCATGTAATACCAAGTCGATTAATTTATTTAGTCCTTAAGGGACCTTCTATATAAAGTTATTACGTTAGTTATTACCATATCAATATTAAAAATTCTTTACGTTTTAAATAAATGGATCGACTTGGCCATCGCATGAAAACATAATGTATCGTACAATTTATACATAATGCTGCTGGCCAAGTCGATCTATTTATTTAAAACGTAAAGAATTTTTAATATTGATATGGTAATAACTAACGTAATAACTTTATATAGAAGGTCCCTTAAGGACTAAATAAATTAATCGACTTGGTATTACATGCATCTCACAACTTTTTGCGGTAGAAAACCTGAGCTGCGAGACTTGGAATTTTTTTACAGGATGTTTTTGATGGGATAAAATTGTGCAAGAATAGGAACTTGTACAACAATATTCCTGCATATAATCATAATAATATCAACATTATTTATCTTGCTGAAAAATAGCTTTTCGTTAATGTCAACAATGAAAGAATAAGCCCACTCCACTGGCTTCTACACGTGAAAACTTTAAGTGAAAAATATCCGCAGATGAAAAATTTATAGAGCTCTGTCAGCTGTAAGAGTCTTTGTAATATTTACGAAGAACTGACTTTAAAATACTCGACTTTTTACGAAGTTATAAAACACGAAGTGATTATTTGCTCAGTTGGAAAGTTTGCATTTGATAGTATTGGATGAAGTATTGAAAATAATGTTTACAGAAACTAAAGACTGTTGATCAAATAAAATAACCTAAATTAAAATAATACAAGTCATGTTTTTTTTTTAAATCAAAAGGGTATAATCAAGCTACATTTTTTTTTATTGCTGTGAATGGCGAGACGAGCATGCCGTTCGCCTGATGGTAAGCGATGCGACCGCTCATGAACAGAAGCAAAACCAAACAACACCTTGAATTACAAAGCAATGCTTGGCATTCCACTGCGCTCGCCATCCTGAGACATAAGATGATCAGTCTCAATATATCCAGTAGTTACTCTGGCTACAATGTCCTTCAGTCCGAAATACAACAGTGCACTTAAACTGCTGTTTGACGGGAGAAATAGACATTGCGGTGGTACCCACCCAGGCAGCCTCTCACATATGAGAGACCTACCACCAGTAAAAACAAACAACTTTTTTCAAACTATTATTGAATTAACAAAGGCAAAATATAGTAAGAATTGGTCAGATTGAAATAAAACTATTATTTATGGATTTTATCGCAGATTTGGTTTAATTTTTACAAAGCTAAAGTGATTGAAAGGTCGGGAAGTCAAAATATGTAAAAATTAAACCAAATCCGGGATAAAATCCGTAAATAATAGTTTTATTTCAATATGTAGCATTCTCGTAAATCTTAGAAACTATTAAGAATTGGTCAGGTTAGAATCAGTGCCTTATACGGTGGTATCACCTTCACCCCTCCCCCTTTTGCGAAGTAAGCTCCGCGTATTTGAGAGGCACTTATTACATCGGTGCCGACACTTAGATTGATAATTACATAACAGACAATATTATGTACCGTTCTCAATCGTATTCTCGATTGTAGAGAAGGCCCGTGCCCTGCAGTGGGACGTATATGGGCTGATACAGAATATTTTATATTCATTTTCTTTCTAGGAAGCTGCCGTCTAGACCAGTGGTCGGCAAGCAGTTTCAGGTGGGGTCCGAAACCGTGGGGTTATTTTATAAGATCCAGAAAAAAACGATTGATTACATCGCTGAATAAAAACTTTTTGGCCCAGAATAGAGTAAAATGGCCACAGTTTATGTGACCCGAGACTACTGAAAACATGAATAGGGAATATATGAGTAATGAGCTCTTACTGTATACCCTTCTTACTACCATACGTATTAATTTATACTTATACAATATTTTGTGGTCCGAGTTTTGATTTTTCCATTTGGTCCGCAAACCGACCGCGGTCCGCTTGTTGCCGACCTTTGGTCTAGACTTGGATATCAATAAATATATATTTAACAATGACATCCAAATCTACGGCTTTGATAATAATGACGCTGATGCTGCCAATCAAGATAAACTTGTGAAGTATTTGACAGACCTTCCCGCGCACACCTACTGCAGCACCTGTCAGCTAGGATCATAGATCACTTCCAATAGATACCGCATTACGATAGTTTTGTTTTGAACCGAAAACGCCAACGAAGAGAACTGCGCGGGGAGTGGGCGGGTGGCAGCCCGGTCACGTGGACTTCACTGGAGAGATGAGGCATAAGTCGATAAATAAAAAAATGTATCGATAGTTCGATTTGCCAGTAAGTTCATGTATTATGATCGCTTCTATAACTTAATTACCAACTTGTTAAATGTTTGATAATATTTTTTCACCGGCCTGATCTAATAAATTATACCAACCGGCAACCGGTAACTACGAATAAAATAGGATTAAGATTTATACTTTAGTATGTAACGGTTTTATTTCTATTATTCACCGTGTATTTTTGTATACCATAATGGCGAAATACCCAAATTAAGTGTTGATATAAAAGATCAGATAAAAATATGAAATAGTAAATAACTAAACCTCACGCCCTAAAGGGCTACAATAACTTATTCCGTTTCTTGAATTCCGACGGCGGCTGTAGTAAATGTAATATCGACAAGTGACGATGAAACCCACTTGACGAACTATGATTTTTTTTGAGACGATACATACAACGTATGTTAAAATTAGTGGAATAGCTTGTGCTACTGATTCTCAATAAACTTGGTATACTAAAACTTATTATAAATACCCTCCCATTATATTTGAAAACGTATACAACTAGAGGGAAAAAAGGAAATTTAGTTACGCCAAAGATAAAAATAAATAAAAAATATTGTAAAAGTACCTTGTTAACAAGTTTAACTATTTCAAATTACATAAAATAACGTAATTATGGTAATTTGCAAATTTTATTTTCTGTATCAGCCCATTTACGTCCCACTGCAGGGCACGGGCCTACTCTACAATCGAGAATACGATTGAGAGTGGTTAGGCCATATAGTCCACCACGCTGGCCTAGTGCGGGTTGGCGGACTTACATACCATAGAAATTCTTATGAATCGCCATGGCATGCAGGTTTCCTCACGATGTTTTCCTTCACCGTTTTAGTGCGTGGTGATTGACTATCAATACACACATGACTTCGAAAAGTCAGAGGTGTGCCCTGGGATTCGAACCCGCGACCACCGTGAACATGTTGGCAGTCGCGTCTAGTCCGTTTACCAACAGGCCACCACGCACTAGGCCAGCACAAATTTTATTTAAATCAATATAATTATATTTTGTGACATTGTCATTTAATAAAATTAATTTACATTTTTCTTTTACAATATCGATATTTCTGGGAATTAAATTATAAACATGCGTCAAACACTAGAAGGGCGCGTGATTTCGCCAAAAAAAGATGGCTTATTACGGTTATTGCTATGCGAAAAAGAGACGGCTGATTCTCCATCTGAACTCGACTGTTTGAAATTGATACATAAATAAGCAGTATAAATTGAGCTCGCTCGGGACCAAATTAATTGAAAGAATATTAGTTATCGATGAAAACTTATTGCGTCTTTCAGATACTTTATTTTTTAGAGTTTTTTGCACACCATTTTATTGAACAAATTATTTTTAACTGTAATATTATGTTCCCAAAATGTAATTTTCGCTAACGTGCGACGACATGTGCGGGTCCACTACTTGGACGACACTGATGACGCGACATTTGGCATCGGTTTATATCTATCTGATAGCTTATATGTTTTGGGCGCAACCGCTGCCTTGCATTATAGACCAAGAGCCCGTGGCCGCCAGACCTTCGGAATTTCATAAAAGCTGTAAGTTTGTCTGCACATGCCTCTGACATAGGCATCGCACAATCAGCTATTATGAAGATCGGGTCGTGGTTGCTTTGGAAGTTATGAGCTTTAATGTTTCTGGCCAGATGAAAGAACCATCAAAAATGTCTGAATACCAAGGAAATATTTGTTTATAGTTGCCTTAATAATATACCTATATAAAATTCAGCTTTTATACTATAACGCTGACAAAATTACATTATGTTAAAGTTTGAAGATAGCGTAATATTTAACAACAACATACCCCTATGACAACATACTCCATACAAAGTCAAATATTTTACATTAAATAAGAACATAATACTATTTATGTTGCCACTAAATTCAATTTCAAGCAACAGTCAAACATTCTAACGGCCGATGCCAATAATCAATCAAAAAAAATAGATTGAAGTCAATCTGGATTGTTTTCTACTCTTCGAATTGTCATTTATCACGTTGCCATAGTTTTTTCACTACTGAGATTGTTTATTGGCAATATAGTATCAGAAAAAAGATTGAGCTGTCAATCTCAAACGGCAAATTTTGGATTGGGATTGTTTATTGGCAGCGGCTGTAAGTCAAATAGGTGTCTCCTATGCATCTCAGTATGTCATATTCATCGTAGTCTAGGATCAGCTCAGTTAAAAACAAAATTAAAGAAATATAATTAGCCCATTCATACAAATTATTGGAAATAAAGTTTTTTAATTACTTACAATAATATTTCTGCAGTACAAAATATTTTTGGAACAGATTTTGTTTAACTGTTACAACTGGGTTATACAGCTTTTTAAAATTTTTCATAATACCATTTATGCAGTCATTTACATAGAGTCATATGAAAATTATGCTTATCTAAATTGAAGAAAAAGCTATGAGTTCCGATCTCAACATAAATAAATAAATACACGTAACAGTCACATACATTTTCCCACAAAACAGCAGTGTAAATGTACTTGTGTTTCGGTTCGAAGGATATTGTAGCCAGAGTAACTACTGGACATATTTAGACTTGACATCTTGGGCCTTATTAATAAACTCGGATGAGCGAGGGATTAAATGTTAGCCCAAAACTTTAAAATTGACTAATTTATCTTGACCGGTCTTTTTACTTTTAAAATCAGTGGATTGTCATAACAGGATTATCATATTAGGCTTAAGAATATAGAATATAGATTTTTATTAATACAGTCATTACTATCTAGCTATTCATAATAATAGATTGAATTCTCTAGTCCAATGCCTAAAGTTAATCCTTTGCTCATCCGAGTTTATTAATGAAGCTCCTTATGTCTCAGGGTAAGGAGCGTAGTGTAATGCCAATCATTGCTTTGTTATTCAAGACTTTGTTTGGTTTTGCTACTACTCATTTTGTAGTCGTAACGCTTACCATCAGGTAAACGACATGCTCGTCTCGTCATTCATAGCATTAAAAAAATATATTACATAGTTCGGACCCCGCTCTAGGATCGAATCTTGTTTGTCATGTGTATCAGCAACAACTAGGTACGTTAGACTTTTCGGTCTCACAAACATTCAGGCCTGAAACAAATACCTGTGGTCTACAAATATTTTTCTGTATCTCCCACCCCCTCACCGGTATGCGGGGAAGAACCCGCAACCTCTTGTATCGCGTCTAACCAACTGCGCCAAGGCTGTCAGTGCAATGTTTTCATAAGTGTTCAATAAAACTATAATATTTTATACTCCTTCTGTCTTTGAACCATTTTCATAACTATTTCCTCACATGTATTTATAATACATGCGGTTAAGTGTAGTATTAATATTTGATGTGATGGGTACTACAGTAAATCCGCTTAGGGTATAAAGGTACAGTCAGCAACATAAGTCGCTACACATTTACGAAATTTGAAATTGTCTTATCATCCAAAATAATAATTATTTTTAATATCGTATGGCACTTCTCGGCATAGATTACTTTACTTGGTTATATTTTACGACTACATAGTAGTACGTACAAATTTTAATTCATAAAAAGGTTATCAAAAAATGTGAAGTGTTCAGCGACTTATGTTGCTGACTGTACCACGGAGAGAGCTTTTAGTCCGGTACAAAGACTTCTTCGTGGTACGGTGTTGTGTAGGGATTATAAGACAATAAAGAGCAGGCTAGTATTGTGTGACACTGGAAAATAATTCCTTTGAAGGGATAAAAATAAAACAAATATATATAACACTAAAAAATATATAAGAATACAAGGCTATTAAAATTCCACTTAGCTTTTGCACTCTTAGTACACAGACCTGGAATATTAGAAAGAAGAAAGAAAATATTTGTTATTGACACGATTACAGAAAAATAAATACAGGGACCAAAAGGAGAAAAATATTGAAATAAAACTATTATTTACGGATTTTATCGGGGATTTGGTTTAATTTTTACATATTTTGACTTCCCGACGTTTCGATTACTTTACAGCTTTCGTGGTCACAGGGCGAGCTGAAACCGAAACGGGAAGTCAAAAAATGTAAAGATTAAACCAAATCCGCGATAAAATCCGTAAATAATAGTTATATTTCAATGTGTAACATTCGCGTCAATCTAAGAAACCATTATCTGTATATCTGTATCAGCCCATATACGTCCCACTGCAGGGCACAGGCCTCCTCTACAATCGACAGTACGATTGAGAGTGGTTAGGCCATATAGTCCACCACGCTGGCCTAGTGCGGGTTGGCGGACTTACATACCATAGAAATTTTTATAAATCGCTATGGTATGCAGGTTTCCTCACGATGTTTTCCTTCACCGTTTTAGTGCGTGGTGATTGACTATCAATACACACATGACTCCGAAAAGTCAGAGGTGTGCCCTGGGATTCGAACCCGCGACCACCGTGAACATATTACCAACAGGCCACCACGCACTTCTAGAAACCATTATAGGAGAAAAAAAAAACACAAAAATTGGAGTGAACAACTAAGTGAAATTAAACAATAATAATTATAATAGATGTTTTAAATAATTGAAATAATTCGCAAACGTGCCAAAAGGATGCTATCTCAGCATAATTGCAGAATTGTCATTGGAATGACAACACAGTGCTGGTTTTCAAAGGCAACCTAAAAGGAACCCATTAATCTTAATCCGTAATAATCCCCTAATATCAATTACAAATGTCGCATTCTTAAATAAAAACAAAATTAAATGTAAGTAAGTAAAATAACTAGTATAGTACCGACATCAGTCATCAGTGTTGAAAAAACAATTGATTTCCTTACAACATCTCCAAATTTATCTTTACGGTTGATTGAGTATTTAGCTTCCTATTAAAAAAGGTTTAAACGACTCGGTTCATTTAACCCATTACCGTACAATGCACGCCCAAAACGAATTCATTGACAATGTCTTACAGTGATTTTGTTAACTGAATCGTTGCGGCACGAAAACTTAATAAAAACGTCAACCACGGCAAGTAACACAAAAAAATAAAATATATTGTTAGCTATTTAACTTCAATTGTATGTAGGACAAGCTGTGCCCGCGACTTCGTCCGCGTGGAATTTAACAAAAACATTATTTTTCTAAAATAAATGTAGCCTAAGGTACTCCTTATTATATCAGCTACCTGACAATAAAAGTCCCGTCAAAATCGGTCCAGCCATTTCAGAGATTAGCCGGAACAAACAGACAGACAGACAGACGGAAAGAAAGACAGACAGACAGACAAAAAAAATTTAAGGTCAGTTTCGTTATAGGTATCGTGTGTATAACGATATGTAGTCGGACATTTTTTTTATTTTCACTTTACAAACAGACACTTCAATTTTACTTATATGTATAGATGTATAGATAATGGAACTGATGTTAAAAAGAAATTTTAATGTCTTTGCTGTATCAAATTGTCTTAGAATTAAGTATAGAAATAAAAACAACATACAGTCGAATTGAGAACCTCCTCCTTTTTTTGAAATCGGTTAAAAAGAATTAGTATTCTAACCATAGCAGTTTGTCGATCTTATTTACTAAACAATATGTGGCTTTTTTAGCATGTTAAATAAAAGAAAAAAATAAAAAATGTAGGATAATAACAAATGCAGTATGAAAATTAGTCTAAGAAAAGTGTTTCTAAAGATGTGTTGTACGTTAGTGTAAATATATCACATTTGATCCAATCCGCCTGCAGAAATAATAATAGCAATGTTTATTTATTCTACAGCGTGATTGCTAAGAATTTTATAATAAATATCTGTATCAGTCATTAAACCTCCCACTCCAGGACAAAGGCCTCCTCTGCAACCGAAAATAGTAATGAGATTGGGCCGTATAGTCCACCACGCTGGCCTAGTGCGGGTTGACGGACTTTTACATACCATCTAAATTCTTTCGAATTTATGGTATGCAAGTTTCTTCACCATTATAGTGCGTGGTTATTGATATCAAGGAGTCTTTTTAGACACACATGATTCCAAGTATTCAGAGAAGTGGCTTGGCATTTGAACTCGCGACCGCCTTAAGAAGCCGCGTCTGGTCTATTACCGACAGGCCATCATACTGCATACACATTAAACATATATATCAACTATAAACTAAAGCGTTATTTTAAAAAGTGATCTTAAATCTAATAATAGTCAAAAACTGTTCCCTGTACTTAAATAAAGTACGGCGGAAAAACTATTATCATTTTATTTCTATTTTCAAAATCCAAAATTTTTGGTTTAAGAACGGCCAATTTTTTTAACAGAAAAATATTTAATATCGATAACTAATATCACAAACAAATACTTACGTGGGACGTCAGCAATCCAACCAAATATATTATCGAGTGATTCGTTACACCAGAGCTGATTAGCTATTCACAAACACAGTGCAATCTGCTGTATATAGGATTTATGTCAATCGTATTGATTTTCACTCTACGGTAAAGCCTCGTATGATAATAATCAGCATAGCATTTTTATGCGACAAATTGACTACGATTCACTTATTTTCTAGCTATGAATGGCGAGGCGAGCTTGCTATTTGGCTGATGGTAAGCGATACGACCGCTCATAGACAGTAGCTATACTTGGCATTCCAATGCGCCCGCCATGAGACATGTCTTTTAATATGTACAATAGTTACTCTGGCTACAAAGTCCTTTAAACCGGAACACAACGGTGCCTTTACATTGCTGTTTGGCAGGAGAATAAGACATTGCGGTGTTGCGTACCCAGGCGGCCTCTCACATATGAGAGTCCGTCTGCCAATAACTTCTTCCACCAAAAACTAGAAAGAGATGTATAGCTCGATCGAAAACAAATCACATTCAAATTGGTATTTTTAACCATCCCACCTTCATGTATGGTGGTAATTATCCATGTATATTCTAATATCCTACATACATATATATCTCGCCTTTACCCAGGAAGGGTAGGCGGAAGTGCTACCAGGGCACTCACGTTTCGCCGTATGTTTTCCGACCCATGATGTGATAGTTGGTGAGCCTATAGCAATATCGGGAACAAATTTCTGATTCCGGGCTGATGATGAATAGAAAAATCCAATATAAATAATTCTAATATCCACAGGAAAAGGCTGATTGACGTCGAGCAAATGCAACAAAAATACAAGGCTATCATAAAAACTAAAGGCAAATAGGCGGAGGAAAAAACAGCCTTTAACAGCTAGTCGTGATAGCTTTATAGTATTGTCTTATGGATTGAGAAGCTTGCGTGTTGCAAAACATTAAATTCATTACGGAAGCAGGAATATTAGTTGAAACGAATTATATAATAGACCAATGCTTCGATCGAAATATAGGACATTTGATCGAAGGACCAATGGGAATAATTATTTTTAGTATTGTGTTGTTGTATAAGTACTAATTTTATTAAATTTTTCCTGTTTACTTCTGAATTAACTTCGTTGTTTGCTTGTTCTAATTTAAAAGCTTTAAGGATTCTAAGATTTTTTTTTATTATATACTCCAAGATTCTACTGTATGTTTTCACTTTTATTTAATTATTTCTAAATTATATGCAACAGTTAAATATATTTTTAATATATGTATAATAGAGGAATGTGTTTAAATCAGGTTCTTTAAAAATGCTTTAAATTTTAAATTTTTTATTCCCTATTCTTTTATTTATTTTAAAACTGTATCTATATATTCCAAAATCATAAATATATTTTTACCACGGAAATGCATAACATATTAAAGTTTAGATCATATTTATGGGTGCCTCGGTCACGTTTCATTGCTATAAAAAACATTGTCTATACGGTAAAGGCATGCAGACAAATATATGTAGGTATTCTACTGATGAAAAAGAATATAAAACTCCTATAATATTAAAATAACGAAATAATCATATATTTGAATATAATAATAAATGAACTGAAATAATTAATACGTATTTCAGAGAATACAATATAATACAAAATACAATGTTTATATTTTTATAAATACGAACAAAGAAGCTATATTTCATACAAAATATTATTTTAAGACGAAGGTGACTCATTCATTCAAACACCTTAAGACCATTATACAATAAAGCAATATTTGTTACTTTACACTTCGTTTCTTTTTGTATACTAAAAGGGCCTTTGTGATGGAAATAGAATGCTAAATATAGTTATGTATAGCATAAAAACAACACATAATATTGAAATCTTGAATATTATTATTCAAGAACTCAATAGATATTCCTTTTTAAATATACATCCCATGGTTGCCTGTAAGAAATTACCTAGTGTGATAAGGCCGCCACTTGTACTATTATTATTATGTGATTCCTTTGTTGTTTCTGTGTACAGTGCAAAAAAAGAATTAAATATATAAATAAATATGTCAAATAAGTGTATCCAAGAAGGCTACACATTAGAAATTAGTATAAAAACATATAAATACACCCAACATTCACATACATAGTCCTGACCCCACACTAAGATCGAGTCTTGTGTTGTGGGTATCAGGAACTACCATAGACTTTACGGTCTCAAAGAAACCCAGACCCGAAAAAAATACCTGTGGTTCACACAAATATTTTTTTAGGTGCGGGGATCGAACCGGCGGCCTCTCGATTCAAAGCCGTCGTCTAACCAACTGCGCCACAGAGGCTGTCTATGGGTATATGAGTGATGCATTTCGTGTTCATCTTGTGTATATATTCAGATTTGTCACTATAGTCACATCTGCCGTGCCGGTAAAAAGTCGTTTAGTGCCAGCCACTTAGCCAGCCAGTGTCAGCCTTAGAAAAATGCGTCGAACACACTTTTTTACTTTTATCAACCGACACCAATCAATACTTTGTCTAAACCACACTGAACTTACCATCCTTACTAATATTATAAAGGTGAAAGTTTGTATGGATGTTTGTTACTCTTTCATGAAAAAACGGCTCAACAGATTTTGATGAAATTTGGTATAGTGATAGCTGACACCCTGGATTAACACATAGGCTACTTTTTATCCCGAAAAATGTAGTGTTCCCGTGGGATGAGTCAGGAAACCAAATATACATATTTTCTACTCTTTCAAATTCAAATTGTTGGCACGGGATGTCCTCTCCTACGGAAGGGAAATATAGTCGACGGCACGCGGGAAATATAGTTAGTAGACACGCGAAATAATATGTTCTTGATGTGGATTGGACTCAAAAACTATCTGCACCCGGGCGAAGCCGGGCCCGACAGCTAGTATTACATATATTTTTATATTACCGTATATCCCGGTGACGTTGCTGTACTACGGTATGATAGTATGTGCTGTACAACGCTGAGGTCTCGGGATCTCAAGTCGGGCAAAGTGATATTGGATTTTTCTATTCATCATTAACCGGTAGACAGGTATCTCTACCCGATATGGTGATATCTCGCCCCTATCTCATTGTGGAACGGAACACACAATGCGATACAGGAGTGTCCTTCCCTCTGCCTACCCCTACTGGGAAAAAGGCGTGAGTTTATGTATGTTATTTACCTTTTATATTTCTATTAATATTTCAAATTACAGACGTCGTAAAAAATCCTCTATCATTCTAACTAAAGACTATCATTAGAGTTGCTGACAATTTGTATCATAACAGAGCGGAGGTAATAACGTGATTTGATGTGTATTCACAACTTAAGCATTATCTTATCACAATTACACGCGATTACTTTACTACTTATTGTTGTAAAATCAAGTTAACTGTTAATTGTAATAAAATACTGCAGAATTGTGCGTCCTAGTTAGATAACAAACATTTTAAATGTTATTTTAGAAGCCTCGGCAATATTTCATAATTCTAAATAATGTTAATATTATTTCAATTTCCTTGATTTTATAATCAAACATAAAGGCAAACTTACACAAGTTTCTGGTAGTTTTGGATGTGGAAGACCCAAGCTGTTATCAGTTATGACTTAGTATGAATGACCAGGCTCGTCCGGGGCGGTACCACTGTCTCATAAGAAATTAACGTTTAAAATTTCTTGGGTTTTGCTGGGTGATTATGATTATCGAATTCCCAATACCCCTTTCCATCCTTTTTACTTCCCACTCTCCTCCTGATTGGATTTGTCGGCCACTCATCCATGATCCAAGCGTTGTGGATGTTCATGGGTGGCAATGATCTCTTACCTTTAAGTGACCTGTCTGCTCATTTGCCGTAACTATGCAATAAAAAGAAACCTTAGAGGAGGCCAAAAGGGGTATCCCGTTGTCATTGGATTTGAAGATACGAAGACACGTAGACGCATATTTTAGTTGAACTGGTAATACTATTTTGGGCTGAGTCCCTAATAAATTCTAGGTCAGCGTACCTACTAAAACCACTTGGTGGCCGCAGCGCGCATTCAGGAGCCACTGAATATCTGAGGGTGAGAAGCTCCCCGATTGCGTCTCTGCGACGCTCTCTAATGGAGGACATTATCCTCTACCTACAACTGGGTTTGGATGCCCCTTTAAATTATTATGGGCGTTCATGACGACAAGGCTAATATGGAATATGGTTGAGTTCAATGCCAAGAAAACCCAGGTATATGCGTTCACGTGCAAAAAATCCCCGTTCTCTCCCCTCCCCATCCTTCAGGGTGCTCCCCTCTCAGTGCGGAATGACCTGAGTATCCTTGGTGTGGATATCCGCTGTGATCTCAATCCAAGGAATCACATCGAGGGCGTAATATCTGCCACATCACGCAGGGTTGGAGTCCTGAACAGGGTGCGTCGGTTCTTCACGCCCGGTCAGCTTTATCGCTTATATAAAGCGCAGGTTCGGCCGGGTATGGAGTACTGTTTGCACCTCTGGGATGGATCCGCCCAGTACCTGCTCGATGCCATGGATGGATTGCAGCGGCGGGCCATCCGCATTATGAATGTAAGTGTATGGGCGTCAGTAGTACCACGTAAATATTGAATAGTTTATTATATACACTTACTTTAATCTATACTTCTATACTATAATATTATAAAGCTGCAGCGTTTGTTTGTTTGTTTGTTTGAACGCGCTAATCTCTGGAACTACTGGTCCGATTTGAATGATTCTTTCAGTATTGGGTAGTCCATTTATCGAGGAAGGCTATAGGCTATATATCATCATGCTATGATCCATCCATCCATCCATCAGCCAAAGGAAGTCCACTGCTGAACATAGGCCTCCCCCAATGATTTCCACAGAGACCTGTTGGAGGCAGCCTGTGTCCAGCGACGTCCCGCGACCTTTACCAGGTCGTCGGACCATCTTGTTGGTGGACGTCCTACGCTGCGCTTTCCGGTACGCGGCCTCCATTCGAGTACTTTCCGACCCCATCGGTCATCAGATCTCCGCGCTATGTGCCCGGCCCATTGCCACTTCAACTTGCTAATCCGGTGGGCTATGTCGGTTATTTTAGTTCTCCTACGGATCTCCTCATTTCTGATTCGATCTCGTAGGGAAACCCCGAGCATAGCCCTCTCCATAGCTCGTTGAGTGACTTTGAGCTTCCTAATAAGGCCCATAGTGAGAGGCCACGTCTCGGTGCCGTAAGTCATCACTGGCAACACACAACTATCGAAGACTTTCGATTTAAGGCACTGAGGTATTTTGGACGAGAAGACGTCGCGTAGTTTCCCGAACGCTGCCCAACCGAGTTGGATTCGACGATTGACCTCTCTCTCGAAGTTGGACCTGCCTAACCGGACCACTTGTCCTAAATAGACATATTCGTCAACAACTTCAAGAGTCGAGCCCCCAACACCGATGGGGGTGGGCACAACATGGACATTCGACATGATCTTCGTTTTGTCCATGTTCATTTTAAGACCCACCTGTTGGGAGACTCGATTGAGGTCTTCGAGCATAGTGCTAAGGTCTTCCAGCGATTCTGCCAAGACTACAATATCGTCGGCAAACCGAAGGTGAGTGATATACTCGCCGTTGATGTTGATGCCGAATCCTTTCCACTGCAAGAGCTTGAAGGCATTTTCCAGCGCAGCAGTGAACAGTTTCGGAGATATGACATCTCCCTGTCTCACGCCCCTCTGTAGTGGAATAGCCTTCGTACTCTGATCTTGTACTCGGACCGACATGGTGGCGTTGTTGTATATACACTTCAACACTTCGATGTACCGATAGTCGATATGGCACCGCTGGAGAGACTGTAGCACAGCCCAAGTCTCGATCGAATCAAAGGCTTTCTCATAGTCCACAAACGCTAAACAAAGCGGCAAGTTATATTCCTCGGTTTTTTGTATAACTTGCCGAAGCGTATGGATATGGTCTATGGTACTAAAGCCTTTTCGGAAACCGGCTTGTTCGGGAGGCTGGAAGTCATCAAACCTGCGTTCGAGACGATTTGTGATGACCCTCGAAAACAACTTATAGACATGGCTCAGGAGCGAGATGGGCCTGTAATTCTTCAGCAAAGTGTTATCACCTTTTTTGAAGAACAGTACCACCACGCTCCTGCTCCATGCCTCTGGCGTTGAGCCCTCGAGGAGAACGGAATTGAAGAGCCTCTGAAGGACTTTCAGTATCGGCGTTCCGCCCGCTTTCAGAAGCTCTGAAGTTATTCCGTCCTCGCCCGGCGCCTTGTTGTTTTTAAGTTGCTTCAGGGCCATCTCAATCTCACACAGGCTGATGTCCGGGATATCATCGCTAAAGTGTCGGATCAACTCGGCTCTCGGGTCTTCGGCCGAGCTAACAGCAGGTTTGGCAACCGAGGTGTAAAGCTGTCCGTAGAACCTCTCGATCTCCCTTAATACCTCTGCCCTCGTCGATACTACGCGGCCGTCTTCCGTCTTCAGCCTAGACAACTGGCTTTGCCCAATAGACAAGTCTCTTGCAAACACTTTGGAGCCTCCGTTCCGCTCGATTGTCTCCTTAATGCTCACAGTATTATGAGCACGGACATCGTGTCGCAAAGACTTCCAGATCCGTCTATTGAGCCGCCGATATGCTTCGGCGTCAACGGAAGACTGCAGCGCTAAAGATCGACGTTCGGCCATGAGGTCAAGAGTGTGGATCGAGAGTTTTTGTGGTCTATCTCTACGGCGAGGTCTAAAATACTTAGATCCCACCGTATGGACAGCTTCTACCAAACCGCTGTTTAGCTCGTCCACTGCAAGGTTTTCTACTAGACAATCAAAGCGATTTGTCAGCTCGAGTTGAAAGCTCTCGGGGTTTTGGATATGGGCGCGAGTAGGTCGGAGCGTAGATTTCATCAAGCGACGCCTTTCCGATTGGACATTGATATTCAGGGTGCCCCTAACCATTCGGTGATCACTGCCGGTTTTCACCCTGTTGATCACAGAGACATCTCTGAATATCCGTCTATTCGTCGTCAAGATGAAATCTATCTCGTTTCTCGTAGAACCGTCAGGACTCAGCCAGGTCCATTTCCTGTGAGGCGGCTTCTGGAAGAAAGAGTTCATCGCAAAGAGTCCCTCTTTCTCCAGAAAGTCGGCCAGCCTCTGACCCCTGAGGTTCCGTTGCCCATGTCCAAATTGCCCCACTTTCAACTCTGCATCGCTTCTCTTGCCCAACTTTGCGTTGAAGTCCCCCATAACAACATTGAAGTAGGTTTTGGAAGTATGTATGGCCCGACTTATGTCCTCATACATCTCCTCTACTTCTTCATCTGGGTGTGTCGAGGTCGGCGCGTATACCTGTATGACCTTCAACGAATATCTTTTAGATATTCTGAGTATAAGGTATACTACCCTGCTCGACACACTTTCGATGGATACGATGTTGTTGATGAGAGACTTGTGGACGAGAAATCCGACACCTCCTCGGGACTGTTGGTCGTCCCCCCGGTAGAAGAGCAGGTTACCAGACTTCAGGGTTATCGTATCCTCCCCGATTCTTCGGACTTCCGATAACCCCAGAATGTCCCAGTGTAACCTGCTCAATTCTTCTTCCAGTTCGACAATCTTCTCGTCTGTCCTCAATGTGCGAATGTTGTGTGTTACCAGGGCCAGTCGTCGTCGGGGGTGGTAGCCGGGGCCACCCGGGGATTCTTAGCACCCCCTGCCCCACCGTAACCCATGACTGCTACCATAGCCAGGAATAGTGGGGCTGCCGGGGACTGGGGGCCTGGTATCTATAAGTGTCGCCATTAAGGGGGTATTTGCCAATACTCGCCACGCTTGGCAGGCGGGTTGGCGAGCGCAGTAGGGGACTGGCGTTAATGACGCTGCTGCCCGCCATTAACGGGGAAAGGAAATAGGATTTGTGGGTAAAGGATGTTATAGGAAAGGAGAGTATGGCCTGAGGGAGTGGATACTGCAGTCACGGACGGGAAGTTAAGGTGACTGCAGTAGCTCGGGGCCGAGGTCGCGTACTCGTAGCACCTATACTAGGGCAGGCCATAACCACTAGATAGGAGCATCCCTGACCATGCTATGATATATAGGAGGAAAGCAGTAGTGATATTTCTAGCGAATACCAGGAAATTTTGTTCGTTTTTCGTGGTCCGATTGGTCGATATTCTAAACTGATAGTCAGAATTAAACATTTTGACCGACATTTTAAAACGTGTATGCACCCGGGCGGAGCCGGGTCCGACCGCTAGTAATCATAAAAATAACAAAAATTAGATTACAATGTATGAGCGACTTGAAGAAAATTTATAATGACAATGACATGAGCTTTCTCGAATGATGCGCGCGCATCTACAATATTCCCCCACCGAGACCGGTTCACGGGCGATAGTAGTCAGGAAAACGAACTCTTCGTCCACTTCTTGTCGTACTTAGAGGAAGCTCCTCTGGGGGTGAAGTAGAGGGCGCGCAAGTGTCTGGCTTCTTTTCTTCGTTAACCATATGCGCTGGTTAAATGCGATCAATAGTGACAGTAGTAGGTTTCCCCTGGATCTCTATCTTGAAAATTTTGTGTGACTTTTCCAAAACTTTATACCCTCCTCTCTCCTCTATATGGGCATTCCAGGGCACCTCTTATGGGAACCCACGCGAAGAAAAACATATTGTATCGTAAAAATATCCTTCGGCAAGTAAAATGCTCTGTTTTGCGCATGACTAGACGTCGGAGTTGGAGAAATCTTCGCCATATGATTACGAAGACGATTGGTGAAGTCAGTCATGTCCAAGACGTGGTCTTGTTTGGGTGCAAAAAACTCATTTGAAAGTCGTAGTGGCTCCCCGTAAACGAGTTCTGTAGCAGACGTCTTAATGTCTTCTTTCCATGCACTCCTTATTCCTAAGAGCACCCATGGAAGTATCTCGGACCAACTTTCATTGTTGTGACACATAATTGCTGATTTCAGCTGCCGATGCATCCTCTGTACCATTCCGTTAGCAGCAGGATGGTATGCTGTTGTTGGGCAGTATTTAGCGCCAACAAACTTTGCTAGGGACTGGAACATGTGCGACTGGAATTGACGACCGCGAACTGTTGTAATCTTAGCTAACCCTAAGCCTGTAACCTCTCACTCAATGGCGTTAACTTCTCTAGATGCGGTAAAATACCCGCCACTCCACAGAGAACTATCGCTAATAAGTTGATAAGAGAGAGGCTTGTTAGATAGCGGTGCCACAGAACATTTTCTACTTTATTACTCTTCAAGAATATTTTTGTAGATATCAAATCGAAACCGACGCCAGGTGTTGGTATTAGTTATTTTAGGTACAATGTCAAAAAACATATTGCATAAATAATATGCTCGGTGGTAGATAATACTATTTTTAAAAACTACGTGCATTTAACCCCTAGCGTCAGATGATTTTAATTATCGTGCTATTATTTTATTTGTGAAAAGAAAGGATGTCAATTACTGTTTTATCAAAATTCGATGAATTCATCAACCCCAAAAAAACATGGATGTGTTTCGATTTCGTTCGGTTCCGAGAAAAAAAAAATAATATTCATTTCATCGTGAGACTAAAACGTGAAGCAATAAAAAGCAATGCGATCGTAATAAATATTTACTTACAAAATAACTTAAATATATTTACAAAAGTTTAGTATCAATAGTCGTTATTGCTCATCAGTTTTGTCTTCTTTTTCCTTTTCTTTCTCTGAGTCGACCTCTCTGGTAGGGAGAGGCCCGTGTTTCCATCCAGTAGGGTAGCCATGCTTCTTCACATCATCCCACCAGAGCTGTTCTCCTTTGGCGAAGATGAGGTAGATTACGTTGGTCACCACTAGGACACCGAGACACACCCAGAATGCGACTCGCCATTGTTTCAAAGTGGACTGAAAATTGAAAAGATTATGTTAAAAATATTGATGGACGAGACGAATCATGGATAAAGATTACATATCGCCCAATCTAGACAGACCCAATATCAATGGGATTATTCAAGAAGAGGTATATTATATACATATAGCGGTAGGATTATTATGGTTAAAAATGGTGATGTTTCTCTACTTCCTGCGCATATTATACTCATAAATGAGAAATTTTGTTAAGATATTTGACTATATATTAACATGTACCATCAGCCAACATTTGTGTATTCCAAATTGAAGACAATGTAACTTTAATATTAAGATATCAAGATTTACCAAGTCATAAGCAGAAACTGGTTATTATGATAAATAAACTTACATCTGGAGTCAGAAGTCCAATGAGGTACGGCGAGATGATGCCAGAAACGGCGGCTATTCCGTTGACCATGGCTGTAGTGGTACCAGCATAGTTCGGAGAGATGTCCAGAGGGTTGATCTTCATACCGCTGTAGTAGGCTCCCATTAGGATCATGGCAATGACGAACCACATGACAGCCAGAGTCGTGTTACAGCCGGAATAGGAGGCGAGGAGAATGCAGATACCAGGGCCAGTAGCGGCTAAAATAAATCATATTTTGATGAGGATTGGGTAATGGTAAAATGTGGTATTACTGGTGGGATATTCGTCAGTCCAGACAACGACTACGAAGCAAAATGTGTAATCTCCCGTAATAACAGATGTAAGTAACAATCTCTCGTTTTAAAATCAGTCTAAATCCAAGCTGAGGAGGTATCTGTGAGATATCTATGCTGAAATTCAACAATTCTAAAAATTAAACCTTATATTTCATAATCATTAAAAATTTATGTCTATATGACAAAACTTAATTACTCACCAATAGTAGTATAAAGTTTTCTGGCCGTAAGAATGCTGTGGTATCCCCTCTTCACGCAGAAATCGCACACGAGGCCGAAGAAGAACGAAGCGATCCACATAGCAACGTAAGGCAGCGCTGACAATGTACCAGTCGACTTGATGTTGAACTTAAGGACATCTGTCATGTATTTAGGCAAATCTGTCACCATGGTGAAGTAGCCCCAGTCATGCCCAATCTGTTGATAAAAATATGCGATTTAGAAATAGATACTTAACCTAGATTTTGGTTACAAATCATTTTTAGATGTTTTTTAGATAAGTCCCTTGAGTGGGCACTTGATTGCTTTGATTTCTGCCGCGATAACGTGATTGTTTATGCAATAGTAGCTAGTTTTAGAAGTCTGCCGAAGAATTATGTGTGATATCTGAAAGTTATAAGTAGTAATGGGTGTCAATGGTTTCACAAATAGAATATACTGTAAGGGGAATCTTCTCATTCGCACCTTCCAATTGATTTTTTCGTAAGCTGTAGGTTTTTGTATATTCTTATTTATGGAGGTTAGTAGTACACTAGCTATTAAATTATTAGCAACCATATTTAAGCACAAGAAGGATAATTTAATCGTTTCTCGACTATGAGGAATGTACCCTAACATTTTGATGATATAGCGTAAATTAATTTTTCAAAAATAAGATGTTTTTCAAATCATGCCTAATGTATAAAAACCTTGTCCTTTATTAGTAATTTAATAAATATTTTACTCTGTCTATCCAAACAAATATGCTCTTCAGAAATAAATAATTATGTTGAATACATATTGTGTTTTGATTGTAATTAAAGAATGAATGATATTTTTACTTCAATTCACTGTCATAACAACACCTGTTTTAAGAGTAAGTAGCTTGATGTATATATTTATAATTTTAATGTAATGTTTACATACTATTTTACACATTTTAACATTGGCATGATAAACACTGCACCTGTTGTTATCGACGGTCTTGTTTCCAATAACATTGAATGTACCAAATTCAGTCCTTTTTATTATAAAGAATTATAAATCTTTATATCGACTTGCAATTAGTGCTAAACCACAAAAAATAAATCAGTTTCGATAGTTTACGTAGGGATCATCGGTATTCATTCCAAAACGAACAGCTGTCTATCTTTATTAGCACGTCCAGGCTTTATATTTCTAGTCAATACGGTATTTTTTCTGTATTATATCAACAATAATGATTGGACCGACACGCGACGATAGTAACATTTTTTTTTGTTTAATTTATCTAACTCTTTGATTAAAAAATTAAATTTCTTTCTTCCTATATCTTTTTCTTTAGTGAAAAGAAATTCATTTGTAAACCTATTAATTTTCTAAGTATTTCCATAGTGACCAGTTTCAAACAGCCCGAATCTATAGACTTTTTAATTTAGGAATATTTTAAGTTGATCTATCGGATACTTACACCAGCAATGATAAGGGCCCACAAGGGTACTGATCTAAGGAGACCTTTCCATGGGATAGGGTCCAGTTGCTTATGCTTAGTGTGTGCCAAGGAGTCAACGCTTTGGTTGAGGAACTTCTTCTCTTTGTCTGAAATGTATGGATGGGTGTTGGGCGAGCTGTAGCAGAGCAGAGACTGGAACAAAAATATTTAATTATTTATCCTATTTGGAACATTGGCGAGGTATTGGCTATAAAATAATAGACGAGCTAGTGTATCTTCCCAATGAGGCAAGTAATTATCATCCACTGTTGGAGAAATGTAACCGCCGCGCCGCGCCGTTGTGTTTTTTAAGTAACACTGGAGAGTAGAAAAATGTTTGAGTTCTAATTTTGATAGAATATTTTTTTTGTTTTCTAGTCTTAGTTACCGTACTTCAATTATACACTCGTGTCAGTCGACATCTATTTTATTTTTCAATCTTTATCTGCAAAGCATTTTTAATATTTTCTAATTATTATTGCAACATCCAAAAATTGAGATTGACGCGTAGCCGTTGTAGAATCAGAAAGTTTAATTAGGATAATTTGTGATGCCCACAACAAGATACGTATTTTAGAGTAAAATAGGCTTTATCTCTACGATTATTCTGTGTTTATATAAATAATAAATAACACCCAACAGTCACATGTATTTATGTTCATGAACAAGTACTATTCGGGCCAATTTTTATTTTTTACTGTGTATATTTTTGTACGTTGGTTGTCACTTTCTAAATGCGTAGAAATTCTGCAAGTATGCTCTAGTAAGACCTTGGATTATTACACTCGTGACAAATACTAATAGTACGCAAAAGCTCAATGGCGTCGTTGGTATAACCCAGTTCCATCATTGACAAAATCACGATAAAGTATCTTCAATATTTCGCAAATTAAGATAACATTTGAGATGGCTTGTTTATCGATTCAGATAAACTTCGAAATATAATTGAGTCTTGTGACTTTAACTATATCTCAAAACGTTTCAAAGTGACTAATGAACAGTAGCCAAAATTTAATAAAATAGTAATATTTAAATTAAAGTAAGAAATTAATACACAATACTAAGTATAGAAATTATTTTGTATATAGAGATTAAGTGCTATGTGTATTGACTTGTCATAAGATCTATTTTATTGAAATTGAATACATTAATATTATATTGCGCATATTCTGATGACTAATACATAGTATTTCATTTAATTTTGTCATCACAACTTAAGAGACATCCCCTAAAGATTTTCAATCGTCAAAGCGACTTGCCCGTTGCTTTTTGCTTCCTTTATCAGGTCGTCTGTACCTTCATATACAATCATCATCATATACAGTCACAAGAAATAAACCTTTAAATATAATTCCGTCCCAATTTTAATTTACACCTTCTAAAATATAAGCAATATCTCAACTCACCCAAAGAATGAACCACAGGAATCCAATTCCTCCGAACATGTAGAACACGTTCTCCCAGCTTCCTTCATGCATGATGAGACCGGAGAAGTATGAGCCAGCAATGTTACCGATCTGAGCGCCACCGAAGACTATAGCTCCTATTCTGGCACGCTCTGGTTTCGGAGCCCATTTGGATAACATCGCCATCAGACCTGGCATCGTAGGTCCCTGAAATAATATGCTTGTTTATTTCTTAATAAATACATCAAACAGTCACATACATAGTCCTGACCCCACACTCATGAACTACGAAAGAAGTTTCGGTCTCACAAACTTCCAGACCCGAAACAGATACCTGTGGTTTACACAAATATTTGTTTCAGTGCGAGGATCGAACCCGCGGCCTGTCGTTTCACAGCCGGCGTCTAACCAACTGCGCCACGGAGGCTTTAACTAATATTACATTACTTGCCCTGTTTCATAATCAAGAGGCAGCGTGTATGAACAAAATTATAATTAAACACTTCAAATTGAGTGGTTTGAGAAAGGTCCTAATGTGTTGCAATAAACTGAATTTTGGGTCCAGCATAGCGAGTGGACCTTGGATATAAACTCAGTGAAATTTGAGTACACAATCTGGGAATCAAGCGTGAATGTATGCATATAAAGTACCTACATGTACTCTAACATGCATAACGCTTCAAGTTAAGTGTTACAACCATTCAACCAACAGTGAAATACTAAGTGAATGTTGCTAAGCTAATATACATAATGTACATAAACTCGCGTCTTTTTCCCAGAAGTTGTGGGCAGAGGTGTCGGGACACCTGAGGGTGGCGAAATGAGTTTCGCCTTGAATATTTCGTCCCACGATGTGATAGGGGGCGAGCCTATCGCCTTATCGGGTACAAATTCCTGGCCCCGGACTGATAATATGAATAGAAAAGTCCAATATCACCTTGACCGACCCGGGATTTGAACCAGAGACCTCAGCTTAATACGAGTACAATTACTAACAATAACATAATTAAAATTTGAAATTTGATCAATCCAAAATAGGTATAATCATAAAAATGTATGAAAATTACCTCGCCAAGGCCTTCAATGACTCTCAAAATGAACAGGGCAGTAGCACCTCCCATTTTCACAGTGATCGGTGTGATGAAAGTACATACAGCTGTGGATAGCAATCCCAATCCGACCACCCATTTACCACCGAACCTTTCTGCCAACATTCCTCCAGGGATGTGTGTGAGAATGTACCCGTAGTAAAACGAACCGAGAATCAGCCCTTGAGTGGCTTCACTCCATTCGAACAATACCGTCTGCGGACAAAGGAAACGGGTTAATGAAAAAGTTGGAAATTCTTTAATTATCCCGTTGAACTTCGATCAAATATGTACCTATACAGGGTCCGAAACAAAATCACACGCCAAAATTATCCGAGGTTGCTAATACTTATACATTTGAATTTCGAATTACGATTTGTAGCAAACATTCTTAAATTATAATAAACTTCAGGTAACAATAAACTTTATTCCTTTAAATTAATATTTATTATGTTTTGGATCATATTAAAATCAAATAAGAGCACATGCTTTTTGTGTTCTTATTTCTCTTACCGTTTTTTAGGCCGTTACTTATAATCTAGTGTTTATTTGATCGAAGGAATTGAATCTTCGTACTTTTGACATAAGATTAAAGGAATAAGTTGTGAACTTCAACTACATTAGAACGATCAACCCTTAAGTTAAGCATTACTTTTGTTAGTTTATTCGTCTTTTATCAATATAAAGTTACTACAAGAAGAAGCGCCAAAGTCTGACGACAATATACACTCGGGCAGCTATGAATAATTAACCTTATAGCGAATAGTTTCTACGATTTGAGTTACTAAAGGTACTGTATCTATCTGTATCTGTATCAGCCCATATACGTCCCACTGCAGGGCACGGGCCTCCTCTACAATCGACACTACGATTGAGAGTGGTTAGGCCATATAGTCCACCACGCTGGCCTAGTGCGGGTTGGCGGACTTACATACCATAGAAATTTTTATAAATCGCTATGGTATGCAGGTTTCCTCACGATGTCTTCCTTCACTATTTTAGTGCGTGGTGATTGACTATCAATACACACATGACTCTGAAAAGTCAGAGGTGTGCCCTGGGATTCGAACCCGCGACCACCGTGAACATATTGGCAGTCACGTCTAGTCCGTTTACCAACAGACCACCACGCACTACTAAAGGTACTATTATTTTTATAATTAAATGTTATGATGATTAAATATAAAAATGGTAATTAAAAATAAATTCTTATAAATCCCTCAAGTATCGCCTCGTCTTTAATCCCTATCATTTATCATCAGCTATTTTTGGTTCCACCACTGTTTGGTGCCACTAATTCTGGGAATCAGGTTATAATCAGGTTTATCATGAATCAAACGCTTATCATGAAAAAACATAGGACCTGAATGATGAATGAATTATCAAGTTGCATCTTGATTACCTACCTCGCATTTTTACCACTCTGCACAATCTTTATTACTTAAAGAAACCAGATTTACGCCCCATGCATACTATAGCTTAAATTATCATTACGCAATGTAAATAACTTTAATAATTGCGATTATAAACGCGCTTTATATTAGTAAGTTTTATAATCTCATCTGATTTCATTATATCTGTGTTATCTTTGCAAACAACTTACGTAAGCGGTGGTACATTGTCTTCTTAGTAATTATCATGCTGAGTATTGCTCATACAAAGAAAATGTCGTGAATTACTAATTACATCCACTAGATTATTCTAAGGAACCAAAGGATCTTTTTTTGATACAAAAATTTTACACTACCCCGTATCTATATCTGAATCATCTCTTAAAAGTCCCACTCAGGTCTCGGGCCTCTTTTACAACCGAGAGTACGATTGAAGAGGTTAGGCCATATAGTCCAATATAATGTGCAATATTACATTAAAATAATCCTAATAAAACAGGTAAATATCTTAGTGCTGGACTGTATCAACCCGTATACGTTCCATTGCAGGACACGGGCCTCCTCTACAATCGGGAGTACGATTGAGAGTACTTGGGCCATATAGTCCACCACGCTGGCCTGATGCGGATTGGCGGACTTTAAATAACATAGCTAATTCTTAAAAATCGCCATCCTGTGCAAGTTTCCTCTTGGAGATAGTTACAATAAAGTTTAAATAGTTGACCTCAGAGTAAGATTAAGATCCACTTCTAATGGGATAACAAATAAAGGAAATGACGTTGAAGAGCACTTCATTACAGTACCGATAAAGAAACACCTTGTCAATAAAACATCTACATTATCTGAACAAATTACTTTAAGAATCTGTATTTGTGAAGGAATTACTGTAATCGTACCATTTATTATACATTCTAAGTGTAACTCTTAATGCTGCTGATGATTATAATTGTTTTGAATTTACTGTGATAATTTGAGTAAATATTTTTTTAAATTTAGAAGCGTATTTTGGGTCTAAAGTTCAAAACCTAAGCTCTGCTATAATTACGATGATCTTAGTACTACCAAAATATAAATTATTTCCTTAATATTCTCCATATTGCGGTATTTTAATATACGTATGCCTATTATACATTAAAGAATTTGAATTGAACGAAAACTATAATTAATAAAAAAAATAAAAACCGACTTCAAAACAAAAATCCACTAAAAACCAAAAAATAATAAATACCACTCCAAAGCAAAAAAAAATAATATTTATTTCATGGAACTCGTGCATGTTGATTAATTTGCTTAATGACTTGACTAGCCAACAAATCAAAATAATCAACATGCACGAGTTCCATGAAATAAATATTATTTTTTTTTGCTTTGGAGTGGTATTTAATATTTTTTGGTTTTTAGTGGATTTTTGTTTTGAAATCGGTTTTTATTTTTTTTATTAAAAATTTTAGTTATTTTTATCTTTTTAGTGTTGATAGGCATTTAAATTAAGAAGATTTGGTCCCCACAAGGAATGTGTTCTTTCCAATGACAATGAAATCGCTAAAATCGACTAAAAGCTGCCAAAGATATTGGAATATTCACATGTTTATTATTTTTCTCCCCCCCCCCCCATCCCTTCGCGCCTACCTCTTTTTCCCTCAACCACTGTAGCCTAGCTTTTATACTGAAGCCAATGCAAAAAGAACCGTTGAAATCCTATTAAATTTTGAGGGGTTCTACTCTCCAGGTCCGAACATGATAATCAGATCTTAATGTTGTGTTCCTGGGATCAACCTGTTAATACGTTCTTTCTAATGAAAAAGAAATCACTAAAATCGGTTATAAGCTGCTCAAGATATTAGTATTTACGTGTATTTTAATTTTATCACCCCCCTCTCACCCCTACCCCTTTTCCCTCCCTCACTATAACTTAACTTTTATAATAAACCTAATGCAAAAAGAACCATTGGAATCCTACTAAATTTTGAAGAGTTCTATTCTCCAGGTCCGAACATAATCACCAGATCTTCATGTTGTATTCCTGGGATCAACCTGTCAATACGTTTTTTCTAATGAAAACGATATCACTAAAATCGGTTGGAAGCTGCCGAAGATATTAGAATTTACGTGTATTTTAATTTTATCACCCACCCCCTCTCACTCCCACCCCTTTTTCCCTCTCTCACTGTAACTTAACTTTTCTAATGAACGTAACGCAAAAAGAACCATTGCAATTCTCCTTAATATTAAGGAGTTCCCCCTCTCCAGGTCCGAAGATATTCATCAGATCTTCACCATATTTTTATGGGACCAAACGACAAGCACCAGCTTTCAGTCAAAGAAAGAATGATCGAAATCGGTTCACACAGTACAGAGAAACGAGGTAACAAACATAAAAAAAAACAACATACAGTCGAATTGAGTACCTCCTCCTTTTTTGAAGTCGGTTAAAAAAGTAGTGCTTTTACAACATCGTCATGTTCAGGACTATATGTCGTAACCACTCTTATTCGTGCTTTCGATTGTAGAAGTCAGTGCGCTGCACTAGGACATAATTATATGGGCTGATATAGTTACGATTGCATATTCAAACAAGAAATCTGTTATTGAAATGAAAATAAACAAACTAACCGATACAAGTGTTCTAGTAATTTTAACCCAATGCCTTTCTGAAATGTATAACTGCACTGCTTTTGCATCAATTCCACTAAATATCATATTATTATCAGTATCAACAACATTAATATCCCTTACAATAGCAATAACAACTTCTAAATCACTATCATTCATCAACCACACTAATACAAAAGTAAAATCATCACTAGCCTCATCGTCTTTTAAATATGCTATCCTGGTATCCAGAGTTCATTACTTTACTGCTTTTTGCATCAGTTCCATGAAATATTATCTCCTTTTCACAGTCAACGCCTTAAATATCCTTTTTGATAACAGTAACAACTTCAATATCACCATAATTCATCAACCACATTAATATAAAAGTCAAATCATCACTAACCTCATCGTCTCTGAAATATGCTATCCTGGTATCCACAGAGCTGTTAGTCACAATGTTAAAGTCTGGACATGCGTCTGGGTCGTAATGTTCGTCTCCTTCACTTGCCGTGTTCTTCCTCACCATCTGAGTGATGGCGAGGTTCAGGCAGACCCTCATTGTGTAAGCATTCGCAATGGCGAACAATCCCATGATAGCCAATACATACCTTTGAGGTATTATGAACACTGGAAAAGAAAATTTCAATTAGTTTAGTTTCGCCATAAAGAACTTGTCTATCGCTCTCTTGTTTTGATTTGTTAATTAATAGTAGCAGTAGTAGTGCAGTTTTGAAAGAAAATAATAAATTTTTTATTTATTAACTTTTTCGATATTGTGTTGAATTTTAAGTAATTATATTCATCATAAATAATAAGAGAAAAATGATCTATTTCTATGCCATTATTATGAATGCTAAAGGTAGATTTCTTGTTGATCCAAATAACTTAGAGTAGAATGTGGCAGAAACAGTTTCCTGAGATGATTAACAACAAAATAACGGTATATTTGTAAGACACTTAATATGATTAATGACAAGTAACAAAAAATAAAACAATATACAAAAAAACTACAAACCAATTCATTCCGAATGTGCAATATTTAAAATTAAAAGTACTACTTATCTCTGAAGTAACTATAAGAATGTGGAAATAAATGGATAAGAGTTATTTTTGAATTTAAAATTAACATTAATGTTAGTCATCCTATTTTTATATGTATCAAAATGAATTAATTGAAGGAGGAATGCCTTGATATCTAATTAGGGTAAACAATAAGATCATTGATTGGATCCCAAAACAGAAAATAAATTTATTTTTACAATACAATAACTGATGATTCCTCGTATATGCAATCGAAATGGTGAATTTGAAACACATATATCAAAAGATTTTACGCCGAAATATAATAAACAAAATATTAGCTTGAATTTTTAAAATTTAATTCTCACAATTTAATCTGAGCTAGTAGAGAAATAATAAGTACAGAATGTCCTTACTTGTTTACATAATTGATAAAATTTTACAAAGCAATCAATTCAGGAATTTCAAAAAACATAGTGGTGAAAAATGAAAATTCTTTAATATTTCGCAAATAGTTCCAAACAATACTTTATCAAGAAAGCATCGAACACACTACCACCATTTAAAATTGTATCACGAATTTAAAAAAAAAAATAACACAAATACTCACGCTTCGACAACGCTAGCTTACATCCCGTCAACATTTTTACTGTTTACCTAAAACAAAACAAAAATACACTTAAACTACAGACACGACCATTTCACATCAAGCACTATCAGGAAAAAGTACGACTGTGCTGTGGTAAATAGTTTTCATCGCCACTGCCGGATTAGAAGAGCCAAGGTTATTGTTAAGCGACATCTCCATGAAATATAAAAAAGGCTTAGCGTCGATTATCTTATAGGAAATGCCTTGTAAAGAATACGTTGACATTCGAGGCTGTAATCTAGTTTATTCACCAATTGTGTTTTTACCTTATTAATATATTTATTTACTTTATTAATGGAGTAATAAAAATATATAACAATAGTGACATCATCATCAGTTGCTTGTTAGAACAGCAATACAAAGAAACGGATTTCTTAGACAATATAATATTAACATTTTTTTAGGATTTACATTGAAGTGATCATAATTTTATAAGTATTTTTTACTGATTTCTAAAAGAGTAAATTGTGTTAAATCATGTGCATTTTAATAGTAAATAACTAATTTTTTATAGATTTATTATGAAGCATTTTCTTGCGTGTGGTAAGGTATTACAGCGGTCCCACATTAATTTTAATGGTGATAAACCCACTCGTATTTTTTTAGGAAAAAAAAGTCATAAGTAACTATAAACATGTTATTTAGAATTTTTGACATTATTTTTCTGTTCATTGTTGCCGTGTATAAAAACATCGAAAATATTTTTGGATTTATCTTATTATTTTTCTGCTCAAAATAATGCAATTGGTGTATTATTTTGTGAATACTGTGGCTCGAATATTATGAATATTAATATTGTTTGAATATATTACAAGGTCCAAGGTAATAAGTACGAACGGAAAAAGAAAGTTCTCACATATAAGGCAATAAAGGAAAAACACTTCCACGAAAAAGTAATTAAGATAAACATTTTATGTATCTTCCACGCGTAACAAAATTATTTTTGTTTTAAATCCGGTTCATCGTAAATAACTTACATCACATTACTGTTGATATAAATTTATTGTTGTGCAAACCTGATTTTTAAAGATACTGGTTTTAATTTATTTATTTGAAAATAACCTGTTTGTGATAAATAAATATAACATTGACAGATGTTCTGTGCCATATTATATAAACAAAAATATAGAAAAAATATACAATAGTATAATTAATATGATCTCATTGATGATGATGATGATGATATGTTCACCGCGAATAATGTAGGCTTCTAATGGTGATATAAATATTCGAATCGGTCCATTGGTTTCAGAGCCTACTTAATACAAACAATGAAATTTTGCTTGTTTATATTAATAACTAGCTGTGCCCGCGACTTCGTCCGCGTGGAATTTAACAAAAACTTTATTTTTCTAAAATTATAGAATTTTTCTAAAATAAATGTAGCCTAAGTTACTCCTTATTATATCAGCTACCTGACAATAAAAGTCCCGTCAAAATCGGTCCAGTCATTTCAGAGATTAGCCAGAACAAACAGACAGACAGACAGACGGACAGACAGACAGACAAAAAAAATATATGGTCATTTTCGTTATAGGTATCGTGTATAAAACGGAAATGTAGTTGGTCATTTTCTTTAATTTTCACTTTAAAAACAGACACTTCAATTTTATGTATATGTATAGATTATAGTTTAGACTAACTGTCTAATCCGACTTCGACGTGTATAGATTCCACTTTATTACATATTTTTTCTTAAACGCGTCACAGAAATCTTTGTCTCACGTGTCGTAAAAAGGCCAAGGCTACCATCGCGTAAAAACTTGCACTAATAAAATTAAGTAATTAGTACCATCGAATGTCAATTAAAATATAATTGATATCGCGTATCCTGTCAGAAGTAACATATTTAAGGAAACGTCCTTTATAAATCAACTTATAAGGTTATGTGGTAATCGTAATTCCTATATAAGTGTATTGCCAAAGGCTGTAAAATGCGATGTCCCGAGATTCGATTCCCATCAGACGCAATTTGCTAAGTGACTTTTAGCTTGAATAGTGCCTACACAACTAGGGTAAATAATACTGAGTGTTTTGGGATAACCTTTTTTTAAATAAGTTTTGAAAACTTTAAAGAAATTCTAATGAATTAATTTTGTATATTCATTTATCTCATCAGTGGAGACTCTATCACGATTTATTATATTTGAAATCACGAAAACTACCACCCGGCTTCGTTTTCCGTTGCAGTCTGGATATATCCTGCATAAATCAATAGGGTATTTGACAATGATCGGTTTTTTAAAACGTAAAAACATTAAAATAAAACTTTTCTCTCAAAACAGTATTAAAGTAGCTTGTGTGTTTAAATGTAAGAGTGGGAGCATAGTTTGAACAATGGGCATCATACCGTCACACGTCACATACGTGCACACTGTAATACATGTGAAGACTAGTGACGTCACTAGTTTTGTTTTGCATCCCTTTTCTTTTACTCCCACTACAAGATTTAATACTTTTCTAACTCGTTTAATTCTGAATGGATTTATATAATGATTTGTTGTTAAATTTTGGACATGGTATAAACACTGGTGTCAAATACTCTGTACATTGATTGTTAGATTTGGAATATCCATATCTTTTGATAAATACAATAAAACAATAGAGTTAAATACTCGTACTTTATACTTAATAGAAATAGTTTAAGTGTACTTCACGAGTCATCTTTATTTATTTATTTATTTATTTATTTAAAACTTCATTGTACACCTAGAAACTAACAATACAGAAATAAATGACAAAAAAAAAATGTACAAAAGGCGGTCTTATCGCTCGAGGCGATCTCTTACAGACAACCAACCATGGGATGGATAAGAGGGAACGAAAGTTTTGGGGTACCATGAGGTGTACGAGAAGATAAATGAACATATGTCTATAAGTATACATACCAATGCATATATAAATAAATATAATATATATACATAAACACATACATAAATAAATATTATAACTAACATGTATCAATATTATGCATAAAATACCATAGCAACAAATATATATATATAATATATATAAATATGAATATATATAAATAAACACGGTATACATGCAATGTCTTCAGTTTAATTGTGAAAGATAATATTGTTTTACCGATCTTTTGAATATGGGCAGCGACTCTGCCCGCCTCACTGTGACAGGTAATGAATTCCACAGCCTAGCAGCTTGTACAGTAAACGATTTGTCGTAAAATGTAGTGGAATGCACTGGGATTTTAAGTGTTAAGTTCTCTGATGACCTCAGGGATCTAGAATGCGTATCATGAAGAAACTCGAATCGGTTATTAAGATACGGGGGAGAATGGGGATTGAAAAGTATAGAATAAAGAAGGGATAGAATATGGGTATTCCGGCGAAACCGAATGGGTAACCACTTGAGCTTGTTACGGAATTCGGAGACGTGATCATATTTGCGCAATCCAAATATAAATCTAATACAAAAGTTTTGGAGACGCTCAAGTTTATTAAGTTGTTCCTCAGTGAGATCAAGATCAAGATCAAGATATCTTTATCTGATAAAACACTTCAAATACATCAGGAAGTCAATACCCAACACTTATACCGGCTATATACAGCGTATATCAAGACTGCTACCGAAAACGAAGCCGGGTGGTAGTTTAAGCGACTTCAAACACAATGCAACAGAAAATTTTGCAAAAAAGCGACAACTTTGTTTTGGAGTTTTTATTTCATTTGGTCGTATTTGGGTGGTAAATACTTTATTTTCCTAAAACAATAGTGTATACCCTTTTATTTAGAAAGACTCTAAGGTATAAAAGAGATTAACTTATTATTTTAGCAAGAACTATGGATTTACCACCCTAAAATAATGATATTTAAAAATTCATAAAAAAAAATGTCGCGTTTATTTGCGATATTTCTAGTTGTAATGTGTTTGTAGTCACTAAAACTACCACCCAGCTTCGTTTTCGGTAGCAGTCTTGATATACCCGGTATAGGCTTGAACAGATGCGTCGTGAAGGGTACAAGGATCCCACAAAGACTATTTATCCCACAATATTAAATCCTACGATAAAAATTCGATAAGACTTAACTATCATAATTCACTGTGGGTAGATAGATACCACCGCAATGTCTATTTCCGCCAAACAGCAGTGTAAACGCATTGTCGAATTCCGGAATGAAGGACATTGAAGTCAAAGTAACTACTGGATTAATTGAGACTTATATCTTATGTTCGCTGTCCACCTTAGTTTTTTAAATTTCGCTTGCTGATGGCATGGCACCCACTTGAGAACTTTTATGCCCCGACAGCGATCAATTTTCCGCGCTATTTCCCTGTTTGCTGCCACTCCAACCTGAGCTATTTATTTTTTCACGAATTTCCTCATTTCCATTTCAATCACGCGGGTAAATTCTAAGTATTTGTATATATAACTAATATTTATACAACAGGCTTCTCGCCTACCGCCTCGTGGAGGCGTTAAACTATTTATATTTTGATTTTGAGGTTTCCGTATGTTTGTAAAGCCGTAAGCCGCCACTAAAAAAAATCTCTAATAAAACTCACTATTCCTATTAAAACGTCTTGATACTAGATACTGCTTCGGTGAAGCAGTTGTATTGCAAAGATGAGGTCTCGGGTTTGAATCCCGGGTTGGGTACAGTAATGTTGGATTTTTTTATTTATTTGCTTGGAGTCAGGAATTTTTGCCCGTTATGACGATAAGCTGGGCCATCCTTATCATATCATGGGATGGAACACACAAGGCGAAACCTGGATATCCTGGTAGCTCCTCTGCCTACTTCTTCTGGGAAAAAAGCGTGAGTTTATGTATGTATTTAAAATATCTCGCGAGTATTTTTTTATTAAAGTCGATTTTTGCTTGCCTTAGGAAGTATAAGCACAAGCAGAAGAATACAATAGACCAGAAATTATTTTATATGAAGTATGTAAGTTTATCAAACATTATACACAAAATAAAGTGTCGGTGAATTGAAATCCACTTGAATGTAGTGCGCAATTTCTGTATCAGATCTCCTAGAGTATAGATATTAAGATAAAGCGAGTACAATGCCCCGACCCGCTCATTCTTCGGTTAATATGAGACTGTTTGAATAAACAAAGCATCTATATTATATTTTCTGTGAGAAAAAACAAAAAAAAACAAAACAGGTCGACGCTTTATTAAAATTTAAATAATAAATCGTTCTACATTTCAAAATGTGAATTTTTTTGCTGATATTGTTTTGTAAAAGAATCTATAAAATCTAATTTGAATAACGAATATCTAATTTTTAAACTAGTCTTCAATCACCGCGTACGATGTTCGCTATGTTTGAAAATGCGAATATCGTTTTGCCAACTGCCCAGCTGTTCTTACATTATATCCAATAACAAGTGTAGTGTAACACAGATGGAGCATCCACTGGACTTCCGACATCCGACGATTATGCCCTCTAGTCGTAATTATACCGATCCGTCACAATTAGAAAGAATTGTTGCAGGAATAATACTTGAAAACACAAAAGGTACGCCATTATTCACTTGACACACATAATTCAATTACCGTGTATATCCTGGACGGTCCGGTGGTAAGCAAACGAAACTGCTTCAATTTAGCTTCAATGAACCAATATTTATTATCACTGGCAATTAATTTAAAACTAAAATAACATTTTATAGTGAAAGAAATCACTATCTAAATTTCACTTCAAATTTAATCAAAAGAGGTCCTTGTCACATTATTTTAAAAATGGAACGGCAAATTAAATTTATATTTAGAACGAATCTAAACTTTTTAAGAATATTTTTTAATTACACCACATAATTATAATTTTAATAAACACCAACGTGACCGCGAGACGGCGGTAAGACGCGCAGTGACGAATAAAAGCCGACATACGTTAGTTTATACTAATATAAGAAACTTATGTTTGTTATGAATAAATATTATTCTGTCGCTTTTTAATCATCGTTTGTGCCAGTGTCTGTCTGTTTTCATCGAGTAACATGATTAATATAAAACATTCAATATAATAATTTTTTCTGTTTGAAAATCGTGACGAGCCGACTACGCGTGAATTGTAATCAAATCGAATTTAAATATGCATGTAGGAAAAGTAATTTAATTTTAATCAGTTTTTTTTTTAATTTTATACTAGCATGAAAAAGTGATTATTGCTTACGTATGTTATGTAATAGTAAATACAGAAGTGTTTTATAGAATATCAAATGATGAGAAACGATTAGGTCTCTGATCATTAAAAATAATGAGTTTATTTTTTATGGTTTTCTGAGTTTTTGTAATTTGGTAACTTCGATGTACGTTTTTCATCTGGCATATCTTTGTCAGAAATATAAAAACAATATTGTTATAGTATTCAAATCATTTAGAGGCATATAAAATCTGGAGGGCTTTTTGCGATTTTGTTAGTGCCTGTTAGTACGTGATTTGTTTTTTTGGTGCTAATGGAGAAATAAAATACAAGGTGTTAACTTCAATATAAATGGTTCTAATAAAAGTTTTTTTTTTTTGAAAAATGACCACTTGAAAAGCAATTACAAAGTGGAGTTTACACAGACCTCTACAACCAATCGGCACAATAATGTCGGCTTCATCAAAACCGGATATAACCAGTCTGAACCAGGAACTTAGAAAGAAAGAATAGTGAAGTTAACACCTTGTATTTTATTTCTCCATTAGCACCAAAAACACAAAATCACGTACTAACAGGCACTAACAAAATCGCAAAAACAAATATTTTCCATACTATAACAATATTGTTTTTATATTTCTGAAAAAGATATGCCAGATGAAAAATACATCGGCATTTATAACAATATAACTCTTATGTGTTCAATTCTTTAACAATATTGTTTTATATTAATATAAAAGATGTAAAATACTTCGGTCTTTCGAATTAATAGCTCAATCGTTTTTGTTTTTCTGTAAAATATGCAACATTGAAGTATTGACTTTGTAAGTCTTTAATTGTCGGCATGTGTATTAGTGAATCGTGATTAGCATTTTTTAAAGTCAAACTATTGTTTTTTAATACGAGTATTCAGTACTTCTAACAGTCACATACATAGTCTTGAACGATTAAGATTAAAATCTGGTATCGTGGGTATAAGAAACTACAAAAAATAATTAAAGCATTACATTCTACAGATCCCAAAATAAATTCTTATCCCACATACTTTTGGTTTGGTCAAAGATCGAACCCATGATTTTTTGTTTCATAGCCGCGGTTTAACCAACTACGCCAGCCTGTTATCAATTTTAAGACATAATGTGTGATTTAGTGATTTATTTAATCCTTTTTCGCACTACACAGTGATATATTATAGAATTTACACAAAAAAATTATACAACTGGCGGCCTTATCACACTAGACAACTTCTGACATCCAACCATAGGATGAATATAGAAATAGGAGAAAGAATATTTTACATAATTTTCCTCAACATTAACATAAATTGATCATAATATGTAAAACACGCGCCTCTACAACTTGTTCCTCAACTTTTATCAATATTATTTATAATACTGGTTTGGGTATATTATAAAAAATTCTGCAAACACATTAAGTTGAAAATTAATCGAATATTTATAGACATTTGTTTGATCATAGACAATGGGTGTAGTGAGCGTGCCATAACCATAATAAATAATTGTGATGTAAATATTGGAATAATACGGAAGGGTTGCCTCAATGGCAGCATTTACTTAATTTAAATACTGGACTACGTATTATTTGTTAGAAAATGAGTTGAGAAAAAATTACTCTGGACAAATTATTAGCACTTGTGTCTACCCCTCCAGTAATACAGATGTTGTCTTATGTACGTAAGAACTTTATACATCTTATATTTATGAATTAGGTACAATAGATCAGCAATTACCGATTAAGGGATTTCATAAACTTTTTGCTATTCAAATTTCTGCAAATTGGCATTAGTCATACGGCTACCATTCGAATAAAGAATTAATATTTAAACAGAAAAAACTCAGCAATGTAAAATCAATAAAAACAAATTGTTTTAACGACGCGAAAGTAATCATTGCACAGCAGTATTCAAACCGCATCCGGGTAAACAAAGAACACTTAGAGTTTTTACGATAATCTCGCATTGTTACAAATATGAAAATGCAGAGTAAACACTCAATTCAAATAGTCAGCATTCAAAGTGACTGCGACTAGCAAACAAACCGCACTATTCTGTCAATTTATTATCTAGAATTACAAAGAGGTGTGTTTGTACGGGGCAAACCCTTACAAATTGCGAACATATTGTGATTTTTTGTAAAGCAAATGAAGCTGTCATTTTTAGTTGAAGATTGAAAGAAAGAAAAAAGAAAGAAAATTATTTACTTGTATCTAGTAGTAATAACTTCGCTAGAATATTTGAGAAGTCCTAGGACGATTCGGGCTAAACCGCAAACTTTTAAAAACCATCAACATGATAAGTACGAGCTCCTTCAACTTATATTGATGGGAAAAGTAGCTGGTAAAAGGAAAGTCGCTCGAAGGAAAAAGTCGTGGCTGCGAAATATCCGAGAGTGGACAGGGATTGCGAGCATCGTAGAACTATTTCGCCTCGCACGAGACAAGCGACAGTATGCTGAGCTGACCAACCTTCACTCGTTCGAGAGGCAATACAAGAAGAATAATAATATTTAACATCACACTCAGCATGTGCTGGTATTAATTGGTGAATGTAGCTCATTTCAGAGCGTAATGGGAGACAAAATTGGTTATAAGGTTAGTTTCGAGCATATAATAATAAATTAAATTACCAATTTACTAAGGGACAGAGAGATACATATAAAACTCGCAACAATTGATAAACAAATTTTACATTAAATCGCAACTTTTCATTGAGCTTTTATAGCAACTACGTAAGAAAAGATTAGTCTGAATTTTTTACATACTTAAATAAAGGGTGATTTGACAAGGATTTCCTCTACTTTAGATATTATTTTGATCTTTGCAAAGTTTAATCAATAAAAAAAACATTAACGAGTATGAAAGAATATATTGCTATCCGTCCGTTTTTTGTAGATATAAACAAATAATTATATGCTAACATGTGTAAGTACATATTTTTTATACTATCAGCTTGCCGTATCATGTGCCATGTAATTAATAAAAAAGTTCCATCGTTCTATTACATAATAGTATACGTAAAATAAAGAAAAATACATATTTAATCCTACTTGGGCGCCGCGCAATATTGTCATACGACAAATGTTTCGTGTTTATACAAGGCGAGTAAATCTTATCTCTTGTGATGTCTTCATTTAAATGTTGCCATTAAAATTTAGTTATTTAATTTCAGTTTACATTATGATAATATTTAACAGCATATTTGTTCTAAGAATTTCAATGCCAAGGAATTTCCTATAAACAAACGCCTCGGTTTTATAAGGAAAGTAAAAGATTGAGAAAGCCTTTTGATTGGGCGAGGAAGGGAAATACCGATGGAAAAGCCTTTAAAACGAGACACGAAAGCAAGTCGCCATTCGGGTTTGTCTGTATATATCGAGATTTTACCTGCGCCGGTATATTTATGAGTTACACTATGATCGATCCCCGCACCGAGAGAAATGTTTGTGCGCCCCACAAATATTTCTTTCGGGTCTGGGTGTTTGTGAGACCGAAAAGTCTCTCGTAGTTCCTGATACCCACGGCACAAGACTTGATCTTAATGTGGGGTCAGGACTATGTATGTGACTGTTGGGTGTTATTTATTTATATTTATTTATTTATTTATGATCCGAAACGAACTTCGAATTATCCAACGTTCTACAATGTAACCATTGACCAAGTTCGGAGTAAATGATAAGTATCATAGAGAATAATATTGATTTTTAGAACTTGAAAGCTATATTTTATTTCGTATGTTGAACGTTTAACCTTCGAACGTCTTTTCGGGTCATAAAGTGGTGGTAGGTCTCTCATATGTGAGAGGCCATCTGGGTAGGTACCACCGCAATGTCTATTTCTCCCGTGAAACAACACTGCGTAAATGCACTGTTGTGTTTCGGATTGAAGGACATTGTAGCCAGAGTAACTACTGGACATATTGAGACTTAACATCTTATGTCTCAGGATGACGAGCGCAGTGGAATGTTGCTACTGTTTATGAGCGGTCGTATCGCTTACCATCAGGCGAACGGCTTGCTCGTCTCGTCATTCATTGCAATAAAAAAAAAAAAAAAGTATCTCCTTTTCGTGTCGACTGTCAAAAGAAAACCTTATATCAGCCCTTATACGTCCCGCTGCAGGACACGGGCCTCCTCTACCATCGACAGTACGATATAACGGGGTTAAGCTATATAATTCACTACGCTGGCTTAGTGTGGGTTGGCGAACTTTACATACCATATAAATTCTTACAAAAGGCTTTGGTATGCAGGTTTCCTCACGATGTTTTACTTCGCTAATTATACTGTTGAAATTCTGTTTATCTCACAATACACTAACGTTCAAGCGCAGTCATTTAGTATATAACAAAGAAAAACGTGAGGGAACCTGTATACGCGTACAAGAATGCAAGTAGATGAAGAATACGTAAAATTTTGAATATTCAAAGTTGTCTTGCTTTTTTGATTGAATCTCATCTAGTTTATGGACCGTATTACAGGGATTGAAACCTAGACCTCTAACAAATGCAGGGCACGGGGCCTCTCTCTCCTCTCCTCTGATTAAGCCATATAGTCCACCACGCTGGCCTAATACGAGTTGGCGTTCCTTACATACCATAGAAAGTTGTAGTAGATTGTTATTGTGTTAAAACAAAAAATATTTTACCGGTCATCGTTGGTCCTGTAAAGTTGTATAAGTTGACGTCCGAGTATCTCTTTTGTATTTAAGGTGACGTAAAATCCTTACTACTTTGCAATGAATGAAATAATTCTTATATTTATCACGTGTCAAGACACGTGCGGTAGATATATTACCATATATTATTGACATGGCAAATCTCGGTTATCTCGCCGTATTGATATACTGGCTTCATCAACTTTGAGGTTTATACGATAATTGTTAGGTAATTCACTTTATTTTTATTTTTTATACAGTCCATAGCTGATCGAAAGGGGACTAGTAAACCCTCATGCTATAGGTTCAACTTTTGTTAATGTGTACTAATATATAAAGCTGAAAAGTTTGTATGTTTGTTACCTCTAATCTAAGGAATTACTGGATCGAATTTAAATATCCTTCTCGTGTTGGATAGGTAATTTATCAAGGAAAACTATATATTACCACGCTATGTCATATAGGAGGGAAGCAGAAGTGAAAATCAAGCAATTTGAGGATTTTCTTTTCGTTGTTCGTGGTCCGATTGGTCTCAAAATCGATATCTAAAATAGCCTTTGCTCCGATATTCAAAAGTGATAGACCGAATTGGACATTTGGGCCACCATTTTGAAAAGTATATCTGCACTCGGGCGGAGTCGGGCCGGACCGTTAGTAATATTATTTGGTCAAGCAGACATTTTGGCTCGATGCGGGGATCGAACCTGCAGCCTCTCGAATTATAGCTGCCTCTGAACTAACTGCGCAAAGACTAAATAATCAATAAATAATAAAATGAAAATAGTATTGGCCATGTATGCAAAATCAAATAGCGCTTACTCATTACACTTCATTCTATTTTTGGCAGTATAAGTGCGACAAACGAGGAAATTGGTCACCTGATAATAAATGGGTATGGTTACGCATATACACACATAATACATAGTAATCATATATACGATATCGGACTTTGAACATTAATTTTATCAATAAAGGTGTGGAACCAGTGGGTAGTTTTAAGGCCTCCAGCCAAAAATACTGACCCCTTGTACCTTTATACTGTTTTCTTTTTTTTTGTATTAAAAGGAATGAGACGAATATGTCATTCACTTGGTGGTACGCGATACGATCGCTTCTAGATGTAGCAAAACCAAACAACACCATGAATGCCAAAGCAATGTTTGGCATTCCACTGCGCTCGCCATCCTGAGGCATGAGATTTTAAGTCTCATTAGGTCCAGTAGTTACTCTGGCTGCAAAGTCCTTCAAATTCTGCGGCCGAAATAGACATTGGTTCCTACCCAGGTGGCCTCTTAAATATGAGAGACCTACCACAAGTAAAATGTGACGTTGCACAAAATGTTATCAATTTCAAAAATGCTTAGTGATAAAATCGCATTGTGACTATCAATGGAGTTAGGCAGAGATGTCACATTTATAATATTATCTTTACGCCTCGCGATACGATATAGGGAAATCTTATTGCAATAATAATATTATCTCAATTCAAGGTTACAATTGGCTTTTAACCATTGAGGTAGTATATTATCTCAATGCTTTTAACTAAACTCTTCTTGGTAACTTTTTTTGTATAGTATTTATTGTCTCGGCGCGGGCATCTAGCACGTGGCCTCTCGTTTACAGACACATAAAGAGCCATAACCCCACAGTATGTTACCTACAAACAATTTGTCGTAGATATAAAATAATAGTTAAAAAAAACTAAAATACACGCTTTAATAAGATATACAACTAAAAAAGTAAAAATAATTGATACTAAATTTAAGATAAGAAAATGGAGTAAAATACATATATTTTATTGTTACAAAGCGTGGGGTGTTTACAACAATTACTTATCCTCCTGCACCCCACGCTTTGTAACAATAAAATATATGTATTTTACTCCATTTTCTTATCTTAAATTCAGTATCAATTATTTTTACTTTTTTAGTTGTATATCTTATTAAAGCGTGTATTTTAGTTTTTTTTAACTATTATATAATTGTTTTGACTAAAAACATCCATCTACGGCTGTATTTCCAATCAATAACGCCATCTGTTGGTCAGTAGTAACATTTGACACTTGAAGAATACAAGAAGCTTATACCCAAATGGAGATTGCATTCCGTATATAAAAGTGAAGCACAAAAATTTTACCTTGAATGACGTCGCTGATGCCTGCTATCCTTTTCTTTAGCGTAACAATGAATGAACTTCACGTGAACTTCATTCATTGTCACTCTAAAGAAAAGGATAGCAGGCAACAGCGATTGCATTCAAGGTCAAATTTTTGTGCTTCAGTGTTTTATACGGAATGCAATCTCCATTTGGGTATAAGCTTCTTGGAAGAATACAATGTTAACGCCATCTAGCGATGAATGTAGCAATGGTCATCAATTATAAGAATAATTAATCCTGGCGAATCTAATCAGGATAATTATATATTTTAATCGAATTATTGTATTGTCATCGGTCTTTGACAGGTGTGCAAAATTTGAACGAAATCTGGCCGTTTAAAGTGGGTCAAAATCGCGCCCAAAGAAGTCGGTTACAAACAAACATACAAACATACAAGTGAAGCTAATATAAAGCGTGTAAAAAACTACGAGAGTTTTCACTTTTAAAAACATCCCTCGTTAATTCATAAATTATTACATTAAAATATTAATAGTATTACATGTTTTGTATCAGCCTCCTTTCTTCAATGGAGAGTACGATTGAGAGGAATTAGGCCATATTTCCACCACACTGGCCTAGTGCGGGTCGGCGGACTTTTACATACCATATAAATTCATACAAATTGCTGTAGTATGCATGTTTCCTCACGATGTAATTAAAATGTGGGTTAAGGCGCGGTCGTGGTCCCAAAGAAATATTTCAGATTTGAATACACATAATGTATTAATAATTATTCCGAAATATATTTCGGAGTTTCAAAAACAAAATATGTGTTGTTTATTACAAGTTTACTGTATCTGTATCTGTATCAGCCCATATACGTCCCACTGCAGGGCACGGGCCTCCTCTACAATCGAGAGTACGATTGTGAGTGTTTACTGTTGTGATAATAATTTTAGTAAAATATAATATGATTGAAGAATGAGGCCTTTGTTCAGCAGTGGACTTCCTGTGGCTGATATGATGATGATGATGATAATATGATACAATAGTTATAAATGCGGTTACATGTTTTGTTAACTACAATTGAATTTAAGTTTACGAATAAATGTATATTCTTTTACCGATTTAAAAATGTAAAAATATTTATGTTTATTCTTGAATATGAAAATATACGTTTTAAATATTGTATGGGATGAAAATGTTAATTGAAAAACTTCCTTAAGTTTTGTTTGCGATATTGTAACATTTTTAATGATTTACGTTTGATTACTCTATTTTTTTAATTTTTAATTTAATGGTTTACTATTAGGTCCAACATTTGTTTAACTTCTTTCCTTTTAACTTACTTATTAACATTTGTAACCAATTCAACATTTATATATAAGATTCATTCTGGATAGTGGTTGCATAGTCACTCTATGGACCATAAAAAATACTGAGAACCACAATATATGAAATTATGAATGTAAAAATCGCATGTACTAGTTTTAACAATAAAAAACACGCTAATTAATCATTCCAAAAATACTACTAAAATGTTTACCTATTTTAACAACACAAAAATTATTTACATTCATTATTCATGAATTCAATAGCATAAGCGGTTTTCTATATACTTCAAACGTAATTTATGTACTTACTATTTAACCGAAAAAAAACTCACATTAAACAATTAAATTTAAATATAAAAAACTTAACACAAATACTCACTTTTTAATTTATTATTTTAAACACGTACTAACCAAGTTTGAATATGTGCAAAACTGGTGCACATACAAAAAATTCTCGCTAGATATATTCCTAGTGATTTTTGACTCGAAGGGTTATCTCGCAAATGATTGACGTTATCAGTTTCAATGGGTCTTTGCATACAGGACGATTGATTTCACTTATTTATTTTATATCAGCAATCTAGTAGTGATCATTGCTAAACATGAAAATTTTAACTATCCATTACCATAAAATGCAAATATCAAAAAATCGGCAGTGGCCAGAAGTTTTTCTTTGCTTGTAGGCTTGCGCTGGAAACGTACCGTTCCCCTCCCGTACCGTTCTTTTCTATCACGTACGTAAGCTCTGGAATGAACTCACTGCATCGATGTTTCCTGGGCGTCATGACCTATCCTTCTTCAAACGAAGAGAAAGTACTCTCCTTAAGGTAGGCAGCGACTTTGTTGTGCTGGCCCCCTGGCACTGCAGAGGTCCATGAGCAGCGGTAGTCGCTTACCATCAGGCGGGCTGCTAGTTCGTCAGCCAAAAAATATATATATAAATATAGTCAGGTCATAAATTCTGTCACATGTTTAATATAAAATAATTGAAACAAGTTTATTCATTATGTAACCATTTATATACCAAAATGAACTTAATAAAACTTAGATTCTTATGACACTAAAGTTTATTCAAAATGACCTCCGTGATTTTGAATACAGGCCTTCAATCTGCGCGGCCAGTTGTCTATCGCAGCACGAACGAGGTCCATGTCAATATCGGCGGCTGCCTTAATCAAGGATGTCTTGAGTGACTCCAAATTGGGATGAGGCTTTGAGCACGCCTTTTCCTCCAAGTGTTGCCATATCTTGTAATCTCACGGATTCAAATGTGGACTGGAGGAGGGCCAGTCTTCGTGCCGGATGAAGTCGATTTCACGCGCCGCCAGCCAGTCTTGTGTGCTCTTCGCTCTATGAGCTGGCGCCGAATCTTTTTGGAATACCCAGTGCCTGTTATTGAACATGGTATGAGAAACCACAAGGTTCGTGGTTCCACAAGGTTCGTCAGGACTGTATTTGATACACAACTGCATTCGTTTTTACACCTTTCTCACAACAATGTACCTCTGTTAAACCCCAATAAGAAACTCCCAACCATACCATGAGCGAGGATGGAAAATGACCTCGTTGGACACGCGGAATACGGTTGCTCGCTTCTTCACTACTGTGTGCGTACACCTTATCATTTTGTTTGTTGTAGCTCTCTTCTACGGTAAAAATTTTTTCATCTGAGAAAAGAATTTCCCGATATTTTTTTCCCGCGTACCGCTTCAACAAAGCGCGGCATCTCTTCAGTCTCAGGTACATTAGACGAGCATTCAAACGATGTCCCGTTTTTCTTCGATATGCCCGAAGCCCTAAGTCTTCATTTAACACCCTTTTCACCGTGGTTCTGCTTAACCCCATCTGAATGGCCAACAGTTTCTGCTTACGTTTGGGATTTTTTTGAATTTGCGCCTTCACAGCTTTTATCACTGCTGGAGTCCTAACAGACCGAGGGCGACCACTTCTTGACCTGTCATCTACACTAGAGTCTTCATTGTATCGTTTGATGGTACGATAAACAAAGATTCTTTTGGTTATATTCAAAATTTTCAGTATGTCAAAAATTTGAATTGGCGAGTAACCGCAACGATGCAACGCAATAACTACAACACGGTCTTCTTTAAGCGTTCACTCCATATTTAAAAATGAGTAAAATTCTAAAAAGTATACATTTTTATTTTCATGAACAATTCGAAATTCGAATTCAATAAACTTTTTTGTGGCCAGCATTCTAAAAGAAAAGTTTTTACTGTGTGACAATACTTATGACCTGACATATACACAACGACTGTGTATATATACACAGTCGGTTGCGTTGCATCGTTGCGGTTGCGCGCCAATTCAAATTTTTGACATACTGAAAAATTTGAATATAACCAAAAGATTCGTTTATCCTACCATCAAACGATACAATGAAGACTCTAGTGTGGATGACAGGTCAAGAAGTGGTCGCCCTCGGTCTGTTAGGACTCCAGCAGTGATAAAAGCTGTGAAGGCGCGAAATCAAAGAAATCCCAATCGTAAGCAGAAACTGTTGGCCCTTCAGATGGGGTTAAGCAGAACCACGGTGAAAAGGGTGTTAAATGAAGACTTAGGGCTTCGGGCATATCGAAGAAAAACAGGACATCGTTTGAATGCTCGTCTAATGGACCTGATACTGAATAGATGCCGCGCTTTGTTGAAGCGGTACGCGGGAAAAAAATATCGGGAAATTCTTTTTTCGGATGAAATTTTTTTTACCTTAGAAGAGAGCTACTACAAACAAAATGATAAGGTGTACGCACACAGTAGTGAAGAAGCGAGCAACCGTATTCCGCGTGTCCAACGAGGTCATTTTCCATCCTCGCTCATGGTATGGTTGGGAGTTTCTTATTGAGGCTTAACAGAGGTACATTTTTGTGAGAAAGGTGTAAAAACGAATGCAGTTGTATATCAAAATACAGTCCTGACGAATCTTGTGGAACCTGTTTCTCATACCATGTTCAATAACAGGCACTGGGTATTCCAAAAAGATTCGGCGCCAGATCATAGAGCGAAGAGCACACAAGACTGGCTGGCGGCGCGTGAAATTGACTTCATCCGGCACGAAGACTGGCCCTCCTCCAGTCCACATTTGAATCCGTGAGATTACAAGATATGGGAACACTTGAAGGAAAAGGCGTGCTCAAAGCCTCATCCCAATTTGGAGTCACTCAAGACATCCTTGATTAAGGCAGCCGCCGATATTGACATGGACCTCGTTCGTGCTGCGATAGACAACTGGCCGCGCAGATTGAAGGCCTGTATTCAAAATCACGGAGGTCATTTTGAATAAACTTTAGTGTCATAAGAATCTATGTTTTGTTAAGTTCATTTTGGTATATAAATGGTTACATAATGAATAAACTTGTTTTAATTATTTTATATTAAACATGTGACAGAATTTATGACCTGACTAGGTATACTTTCTTTTAAATGAAGCTGTTATTTTTAAGGCAAATGCAGCTAAATGAGAGACATAAAACTTATTAGGTGGAGTTATTCTAAAGCGCTATACACTTACAAATACACTTATGCCTCTAAGGATTTTTCTGTATTGTATTCGATTTTTAGCATCCGGAGGGATACGAATATTCCAACCTACCAGCTTCATAGGCCACTACGTTGGCTTAATTCCACGTAAAAAGCTTCATACGCACTGGTTTGCAACACCACAGTTCCGTGGTCGTCATCAAATCAGCCCGAACTAGAAGATTTGCTGCACCATTAAGCTGTGGAACAATTTGCCGGCTCTCGTAGATACTCTCCTTCCTACAATTCTGGATCCTAAGAAGCAGCAGAAGAAGCATCCGGCATAATGACAGCCTCCGTGGCGCAGTTGGTTAGACGCTGCCTGTGAAACGAGAGGCCGCGGGTTCGATCCCCGCACCGAGAGAAATGTTTGTGCGGCCCACAAATATTTCTTCCGGGTCTGGGTGTTTGTGAGACCGAAAAGTCTCTCGTAGTTCCTGATACCCACGACACAAGACTCGATCTTAGTGTGGGGTCAGGACTATGTATGTGACTGTTGGGTGTTATTTATTATTTATTATTATTATAATGATCTCTAGCGGCAATGAACATTTGTTGCCGATCGCCACTCTTTCTGAACGGTATCGTACATCAGGTGTGGCGGATTTATTTGAGTAAGTTTAAAATGTCTATTAAATACTGGGAATGATTTTTGAATGACGTAAAGCTAATTTCTCCTTACATAAACTATTATCGGCGCTCACCCTATTAAGATAAAGGGGAGTAAGTATTTTTTAATTAACCTTTTTTCTTTGTTGTTCCTTTGTTTGAAAATAAAGGTATATTTGTGTTTTGTACTACTTATGCTAATGATGTGAAATAGATGTAATTTATGACAAGGCCAATTTGTCTGTACCATGTGCATACTATTAATCGTATTTGAATTCTAAATAAAGGTGTATCAACCAAATAAAAAAAGGAATAGCAATCAAATAATTCAGTCTTATTTTTACCCGACTGCGAAAAAAGAGGGCTATATTTATTCCTTAATTTGTCTGTAACGCAAAAAAAGCGTTTCGTCCATTATTGTACTAAATTAACACATAACACATAATCTGTATAAATAAAAACAAAAATATTTGCTTAGTCGTGTGGTCTAGGATGTATCCCTAACTATGTATACAGATTTACTCAACATGATTATATTGCAAACATAACATTAAATAACAACAAAAATAAACAATTTTCGATTATGAACTGAAAAAAAAATGATAACTAAAAAAAAGGCTTGGTAAAATTATAAATATTTCACATTTTCAAAAAGAAACCTGATGGTATCACGCATTTCGTCTCTTTATGCAATTCTCAAAGATGTACCGGCGATGATAATATAAATAGCATGTAATACTTGAGCACGCCTGTATTTTCGATTATCAGTTATCTGCAAGATGTGCATCTTAAACGGTTTGCAAAATATACCAATTTCAAAGTCATTTTATCATGTTTACGTACTGTCATGTCTTTGTCAATTCTTTGTTCTATCAAGACCCATCTTTGAAGCCTGTTTTAAGATTTTATTTGATACTGAATTGTCCGGTTAATAATCTGGTGCTAGATTACCATCGTAATGTCTATTTCTCCCGCCAAACAGCAATGTAAATGCACTGTTGTGTGTTGGTTTGAAGGATATTGCAGGCAGAGAAACTACTGGACATACAGGGTATAATCAAGAGTGCTACCGCAAACGAACTGGGTGGAAGTTTTAGGGACTTCAGACACAATGAAACTAAATGTCTTGCAAAAATTGTGACGATTTTTTTTGTTATTTTTTTTCTAACGTCTTATTAGCGTGGTAAATACATAGTTTTTTCTTAAATAATAGTGTACACCTTTTTATTTGTAAAGACGCTATGGTACGCAAGGCTTTAAATTATTATTTTAGCAAAATCTATGGATTTACCACCTAAACTCGACGATATTTAAAAAATAATAAAAAAAATTGTCGCCTTTCCTTGCGAAATTTTTACGTTCGCCTGATGGTAAGCGATACGACCGCTCATGGACAGTAGTAATGTATGGCATTCCACTTGGCGCTCGCCATCCTGAGACATAAGATGTTAAGTCTCCATACCGGGTATATCAAGACTGCTACCGAAAACGAAGCCGAGTGGTAGTTTTAGTCACTGCAAACACAATGCAATTAAAAATTGTACAAAGAAACGCGTCAATTTTTTTTTTTAATATCTTCGAGTTTAGTTGGTAAATCCATAGTTTTTGCTTATATAATAATTTAAAGCCATAGCGTCTTTAAAAATAAGGGGTGTATACTATTATTTAAGATAAAACGATGTATTTATCAACCTAATACGACGACAGAAAAAACATGACAAAAAAAATCGTCACAATTTTTTGCACAAAATTTAGTTGCATTGTGTCTGAAGTCAATAAAACTACTAACCAGTTTCGTTTTCGGTAGCAGTCTTGATATATCCTGTATGCTGTGGATAACGGTGCTGGTTACGTTTTATATTATGTTTGCTTTAAATTATTATTATTTTCTTTGAATATTGTAATGTGTAACTGTTAGTTTATCCTAATTTTAAAAAAACATGTTCATTGTGGTGGCGGGTTCAAATCTCAGGATACACATCTGACTTTTCGGAGTCATGTTTGTATTGACAATCCATACGCACTATAACGATGAAGGAAAAGATCGTGAAGAAATCTGATAACACAGCGATTTATAAGAATTTTATGGTATGTAAAGTCCATCAAACCGCACTAGGCTAGCCTGTTGGACTATATAGCCTAACCCCTCTCAATCGTAATCTCGATTTTAGAGGAGGCCCGTGCCCTCCGTTTGGTCATAATATATACACTGATACAGTACATTACCATAATCTAGATTCCATACAAATATTTACGATCCAAAGAACATATCTTTCAATACAGACTTAGAAACCGCGGCTAATGGTTCCACAGCTTGCTTTGAACCAACTACTAAGGCTATCAGTTTTACAAGGTGGTGAAATACACAGATCCAAACTCCCAGAAGGGGGAGGCAGTGGTGCCAGGACACACAAAATTCGCATTGTATGTTCCGTCCCACGATGTGATAGGTGGAGAGCCTATCGCCACATCGGGTATAAATTTCTGACACTGGGCTGAAATTGAATAGAAAAATCCAATATAACTTTGCCAAACCCGGGATTCGAATAAGAGACATCAGTTTTGTAACCTTGCCATGGTACAACTACGCCACCGAGGCAGTCGAGTGTTACGGAACACACAAGCCGAAAAGTGGTGTCGTGGTAACACCTCTGCCTACTTCTTTTGGGAAAAAGGCGTGAGTATATGTATATGTGTAATTTTTTTTGGGTTGACTGATAAAATATTCAATACAGTGCAGCCCCGATTACATACAGCTGTGACATACTTTAGAATTACATATATAAACTCACACCTTTTTCCCAGAAGGGATATGCAGAGGTGCCAGGATACCCACATTTCGCCTTGTATGTACAGTCCCACGATGGGATAGGTGGCGAGCCTAATGCCTTTAGAATTCATAACAACTTAAACTCAAAATTTTAGTACACTCCATTAAGACATCCCCCCAAAAATATAAATGTGAAAACAGAGCTAAGTTCAATATTATGATTTAATATGCCTAAGTGGTTGACTTCAACGACAAAATAAGTTATATCTAAATTGGTGCCAAGTTCACTAGTCAGTCCTATAATTTATTTATAACAATATAAAATATTTTATAACTATTTAAAACATAAATTCTTCTTATAACTTAGGATCCTTAACCTAAGTTATAAGAAGAAGTAAAGTGAACAAAAGTTAACCTTGGACCTTTCCAAGTTTAACTTTAGTTTTCATTTAGGAATGACATTATAGCCTTCGCAAATTAAAATTTGGCTTGCTGGTAGAAACTAGCCATCAAACATAGGTCTCTCCCATATCAGTTTTAGTAAGGTTACATATACGAATTATTTTTGTACAGACATTTGAAGCGTTGGTCGCCCGCTCAAGTAGAACATATAACTTAGTCATGGTTGCAGAAAGTCGCTGAAGATACAAGCCGCTTCCAACAGGTCAATGTGGAGAGCCATGAAGGAAGCCTATGTACCGCAGTGGACTTCCTGTGGCTGAAGAAGTAGAGAGAGAAGGCTGTAATATTATATTGTCATTGTTGGAATTCATAGGGATAGGACCTCCACTGCAGCACATAAGTCTCCCTCAAAAACTACACACAAGGTGAAACGCTGGTATCCTGGTAGGACTTCCTCTGCTAACTCCTTCTGGGAAAAAGGCGTGAGTTCATATATGTATGAAAATGAAATTGAAATGTTAAACATGTGATGTGCAGAAAGTTACAAGGTTGCTAAGGACAAAATGAATGTTGATAAAATAGCTGTCCGGTAAATCCATATATCTTTTCTCAGATAAATACTTGTTTCGGTTAGTTTTCCTTGAATCTATAATATTTTAATAAATAAAGCTGCAGAATTTATTTGTTCGTTACCTGTAATCCAGTAATTAAATTAGAGTTTAAAAAAATTAAAATACACGCTTCTATAAACGATCTAACTAAAAAATAATTGATAATAGTTTAAAATTAGAAAATGGAGTTAAATACATTTTATTGTTTTAAAACATCCATCTACGGCTGTATTTTCAAAGGAAGACAGCGGTGTGCAAATTACCCACTTTTAATATTTTTTTTCCACACATGTTTTTTTTTTAATAATTGTCCTCGGTCCTGGATAAGTATGCAAAATTTCAAGTCAATCCAACGTTTTGAAGTGCTCGAAAATAGACTTTAAAAATTCCGTTACATACTAACATACGTCTGAAGCTAATAAAAAGCAAATTAAAAATATTTTGTGTTGGAAGTCATTTATCGAGTAATGCCATATATCTATAGTAATAGTAAGGCTCATCACGCTATCACCTATAGGAGGGACGCTATAGTGTAATATCTAGCAAATACGAGGAATTTTTAATCGTTCTTCGTGGTTCTATTGGTCGATATTCTAAATTGAGTCTGAATTTAATATTTTGTCGGCCATTTTGAAAACTGCACTCGGGCAGAGCCGGGCTGGACCGTTAGTAAAAGATAAATAGTAATACTCCTATTGCAAAGTTAAATCAAGATAACAATATCTTAGTCTATATAATTTTTGAAGGTATCGCAAATCAATCAGTAGATATTGGATATTCTAGCTAGGGGGCATTTTAGTAAGTGGACAATGACAAAGGTGGGGTTCTGAAATTCGTTCTATAATTCGCATTCATAACTTTAAAGTGACCTAAATCAACTTTAAGTTGGCATTAAGCAAACATAGGTAGTGCAAATAAAAACTCGACTGTTTATTTGGACAATATAAGAAGATGGTTCTTTTATTGGTTAATATTTAAAATATAATAACGAAAATAAAATAGTTTCGCAGTGAAAGTCCTTCTCTTTCAGTCTAAAAATTCAAACTCTAAAATAATGTTATTTTCCTGTGTTAAACCGGTAGTGAACATTTAAAATCTTAATTTTAATTGTGTGGCTTGTTATTTTTATAATTATAATAATTCTTCCAAATATAAGCAAGAGGTGTAGGAATAAGGAATTTACTGGTTGTAGGTTTCTCCGACCAAATAGCAGTGTAAATGCATCCTTGTGTTCTGTAACTACTGGACATGTTGAGAGTGGAATGCCAAGTATTACTGTGTAACAATTCATGGTGTTATTTGGTTTTGCTACTTTCCATGAGCAATCGTATCGGTTACCATCAGGCGAATTACTCGTCTCGGAATTCATTGAAACAAAAAAAATGGAAATCTTAAATTTGATTGCGTGGTTTGTTGTTTTTTTTTTTAATAAAGCTTCTATGATATTTATTCTATGCAGGAATTAAATAAAATTTGCGTTGAATGGAGCGATAGTTTGCCAATTTTTTTATTGACAGGTATCTATTTCGGTAATGTGAATCGAATAGTTGTGATATTTAATTGGACTGAACACATTACGCTGGCTTATTACGTTTGTTAATATTACATTTAATTATTAGCTATTATGTATAATAGTACACTTAACAAATACCAAATAGGCAAAAAAAAACAGTACGTGTTTTTTTTTTTTTTTTTTATTATTAACCGATTAGTGTAAAATTCCTTTAGAAATATGAAAAAGCAGGCTTATTACCCTTTGTAAAATTATTAATAACAATTATTAATGATCAGTCAACTATTTATAATGTTTAATTATTAATATTTAATGTATTGTATGAGCCCATATATGTACGTCTCAATGCAGGGTACGAATTTTCTCTACAATTGAGAGAGATTAGTTGAAAAATTGATTACGAATCAAAATTAAAATACCTATGGGCAGTTTCTAAAGATAATAAAGAAAGAAATTTGAAAAACTATATTTGTGAACAAAAGAGAAACAAGTAGAAAGTAGATACCAAGGGATTCTATTATACACAGCAACGTGCCGGGCTGGAAGGCCAGTGACATTAAAATACTCCTTTCGGTATTCCTACTGTGTACCGAAAGGGGAGCTTGACAGCTTTCCACTTGACATAAAAAAGGCTTAGCAACTAACAAACCATCAAGGATAAATGTGCCCCATATTATATTCTCAATGACGGATATTGAAAAGTGATAAAATGCGATAAAAGGACCGAATGAAACTTGTTCATAATATTTTGATAAATGCCGATAAATATCAACTGATGACAAGTATGACACCTTCCACATCGATATTTATATAATAAACAGTATCTATCGCCTAAACGACCCGTCTAAATTTTGCGTAGTTCAAGATAACTGACGTCATAAAAGATAAAAGGCATATTTCGCAATACGTAGTTTAGGTAAAATTTCCAAGAATTTATCCCTTGTGACATACTGAATATTCATGGGTGGCAGGCCGATAAACATTATTGTTTTGAGTATTGGAAAAAATAAGAAAACTGTAAGTCACAATATAACATCATTTTCCAGTCAAGGACAAATTGTGGTGTTTTTAATTTGCCTTTAGAAGGTCATAAAGCATGGGACCCTCCTGATATAAATGCTGTCACCGCCGCCTTTGGATCTTTGCAGTGCCAAGGATCTAGCATAGCCAGTTCGCTATCTAAAATGTCTCCGCCATTAACAACTTCAAATAATAACTATACATACATACGCGATAGCCTAGTGCGTTGATCACTAGTATTTTTTTCTGGTGTATATAAAAATATTTTGTTAATTTTAGGTTAAGTTGATTGTATTACTTACTTATTATTTTGATCTCTCCTATACCTAAGTCTAGTTATAATTACTACTATTGTACAAACTTACTTTTTTGCCAATAAACTTATTATTATTTCTGAGTCTTCTGTTCTGAGTCTGACCCCACATTATGATGTATTAAGTCTTGTTTCGTAGGTATCAGAAACTACGAGAGACTTTTCGGTCTCACAAACACCCAGACCAAAAACAAATACTTGTGGATCACACAAATATTTGCTTTAGTGCAGGGATCGAACCCGCGGCCTCTTGTTTCACAACCAATCAGGCAATCCCTTCGATCAAATATACACTAGATACACAGTTCCCTGTAAATGTTCTTTTAAAAAGTGGCACCGATGCATTGAAACAAAAAAAGTAAACAGTAAAATCACATATTTCAATTATATTAACACAAATTCCACCTTATTTCTGGAGCGTAAAGTAGCTTTTCACATAATATTGTCTAAAGTTCTGCTACGTTTTAGAATGAGACGCTCTCGAAAGTAATAAAATTTTACGACTTTAGTTAGACAGCCGAATAAAGGCGCAATGGGGTCGAATGATTACATATTTTTCTATGAATTTACAAGAATGTAGTAATAACATTATCTAAAATATGTTGTCCGAATATGTATTTGATAGTAATATGGAATAGGAGTCACACACACTACGCTCAAATTGTTATATTTAAGATTTTCTTCACCTATTTCTCGCGAAATAATTTAACGCCAATTATTCCTTTCTATTGCATTAAGTGGAAATCTGTAATAAATGTTTCTGGTGTTAATTTATAATAAATATAGATTACTTATTACTAGTAATTTAAAAAAAAACGATTCCATATATTTTCTGTTCCAAATCATGACATATATAGACAAAGATGAGTAAATCTTTGACTGAAAGGGACAAGTGCAATGCACAGTTTGTTGATTTTAGTTTGCTAAATTTATTTATATTTAATTATTGGTACTCAATTCCGCATATTTAGAAAGCAAGTACTGTATGTATTATAATTGCCGAAAATATGAAATCCCATGTGTTTTAAGCTTTGTAAGTGCTTTTTTTTTTTGCATGTTTTCACAGAGCATTTAGGCACTGTCACAAGCAACGGTCGGTGCGTGACTGAAGGCGAAAGAGTGCTTACTCGAGATTAAGCACTCTTTTTCGGTGCCATTTTCTAAGCGCTCATGTTGTATCTAGTGTATATTTGATCGAAGGGCAATCCAAATAAAGTATCCATTGGCAACAGATGGTTACGTCTCGACAGACACATGTGACGACCAGCGCGTAACCAGATATATAGTCCGAACACAAAACGAGATACAGTCGCGTGATTCTCTATGACGAGTTTACGGGACATGCAGGTGATATCCCGTGGTCGCTATCTGAAAAGATGCAAATCTTACTACCATTTGGCCAGTTTTATTACAATCACTGTCAAGATTTGCACTATGACATAAGTCTTCTCGATGTTGCTTTCATCACAATCAGCCATTTTATGTGGCTTTATGACTTGATGTCCCACTGCAGGGTATAGGCCTCCTTTGCGAGATTACTATTGAGAGGGATTAGGCCTTATAATTTTTGCAGACTTTTACATAAATATGTACCATAGAAATTCTTCCGAATTGCTATAGTATGCATTTTACATTACGATTGTTTTATTTCGCTAGTGTGTGGTGATTGACTATCAATACATACATGACTGAAAACTAGGAGGTGTGCCCTGAGATTTGAACCCGCGCCCACCGTGAACATTTTGGCCGCCACATCTGTTCTGTTACCAACAGGCCACCACGCACACTTTATGTCCCGGTACCTACTATTAATTTACAACTACGTATGAGTCTCCATTCACTTACTTTGAGAATGAGATTGGGATCATCTTAACATAAATTTGTGATGGTTAATCATGATTCAAGGTATGAATGCTTCGATATCAGCCAGATGACGTCCGTTTGTATTTTCTTATCTAGCTGAGAAACAACGTCATATATAACTTAGAATATCTCAACAATTTAGGCTTATAGGCTTTGAAAGATTTTCCTGTTCACCGCGTTATTTCCCACCCATGGTATAAGTGAAGTGCTGTTTGTGTTAACTTAACACAAACAGCACTTCACTTATACCATTTTAACACTGTTAAGTACCCACCGCATTTTATAGCAAAAATACCACCAAGAGGATATGGAAGGGGTAGGCAGATGTGCTACCAACATCCACGTTTTGCATTGTGTGTTCCATCTATGAAATAAGGGGCTCGCCAACCGTCATATCGGAATAGAAAAATTTAACACCACATAGATTCGAATCCGAGACCTCAGCATTGTAATCATACCGTAGTAAAACATAGACACTGAGGCAGTATCTGGAGGATATATTAATAGTAAATTGTATACCATACGGTATTACTGGGATTCATAGCAGAAATATCTAGTTTCCCTGATATTTTAAGTATTGCCACTGTCTTAATTTAGAATCACATTATTTAAAATAAGATGAACAGGTACTCTAAATCGATCTGTATCTGCTTAAAATGCTTAATTTGTTAAAGATTTATGCATACGTAGGTATCTTTAAAATGCCACGTATACTGCTAAGTCTTCAGATACGACGCACAATGCCACTCGAAGTTTCAAGATGCTGTCAAGATATTGCCACAAGAACGTTTCTATCTTTATCGTTGAGATAAAAGCCAACGTCACATTTACCAACAAAACTGACTTGCAAAACTTTACACTTTATATCTATAAAGTCGTTTTCTATAATACGCTTGTTATTTTCTTCTTCTTTTTTAATGGTGTCCGGGCTCAATTTCGCCCGGGCGTACAAAGATACTTTTTGATTCCATTGCATATCAATACGATATTAGTCCGCCCCTTGACCACGAAAGATGTAAAGTAATCGAAACGTCTTGAAGTTAAAAAAGTATAAATTAAACCAAATCCACGATAAAATCCGTAAATAATAGTTTTATTTCAACACCATAGTGTATTTTCGCATACTAACTGTTTTATATTTAAACTGAATGTAACTGACGTCTACGATAGGTAACTGCTCTTCCCGTCCCGTCCCGTTTCATCCCGTTTTATCCCGTCTCATACTGTACCATTATTCAAGGCATGCAATTTTGTCGTCCTCTGTACCGTGCCATTCCTTTGAATGTAAAATACTAGCTTTTCGATTTGAATTTCTTGCTCATTACAAAACTACATTTTCAGGATAACAAGTAGCATATGTGTTAATCCAGGATGATAGGTACCTCTATACAAAATTTTTTCATTAAAGTCGATTCTGTGTTTTATTTTGCGTGCGTAACAAAAACAAACATGCAAACATCCATATATGAACATCCATATATAAACTTTCGCGTTTATAATACCTAGTCAGGTCATAAATTCTGTCACATGTTTAATATAAAATAATTGAAACAAGTTTATTCATTATGTAACCATTTATATACCAAAATGAACTTAACAAAACATAGTTTCTTATGACACTAAAGTTTATTCAAAATGACCTCCGTGATTTTGAATACAGGCCTTCAATCTGCGCGGCCAGTTGTCTATCGCAGCACGAACGAGGTCCATGTCAATATCGGCGGCTGCCTTAATCAAGGATGTCTTGAGTGACTCCAAATTGGGATGAGGCTTTGAGCACGCCTTTTCCTCCAAGTGTTGCCATATCTTGTAATCTATCGGATTTAAATCTGGACTGGAGGAGGGCCAGTCTTCGTGCCGGATGAAGTCGATTTCACGCGCCGCCAGCCAGTCTTGTGTGCTCTTCGCTCTATGAGCTGGCGCTGAATCTTGTTGGAATACCCAGTGCCTGTTATTGAACATGGTATGAGAAACCAAGCCAAGCGAAACTAGGCCAGCGTGGTGGACTATATGGCCTAACCACTCTCCATTGTACTGTCGATTGTAGAGGAGGCCCGTGCCCTGCAGTGGGACGTATATGGGCTGATACAGAATGAGAAACAGGTTCCACAAGGTTCGTCAGGACTGTATTTTGATACACAACTGCATTCGTTTTTACACCTTTCTGACAAAAATGTACCTCTGTTAAGCCCCAATAAGAAACTCCCAACCATACCATGAGCGACGATGGAAAATGACCTCGTTGGACAAGCGGAATACGGTTGCTCGCTTCTTCACTACTGTGTGCGTACACCTTATCATTTTGTTTGTTGTAGCTCTCTTCTACGGTAAAAATTTTTTCATCTGAAAAAAGAATTTCCCGATATTTTTTTCCCGCGTACCGCTTCAACAAAGCGCGGCATCTCTTCGGTCTCAGGTCCATTAGACGAGCATTCAAACGATGTCCTGTTTTACTTCGATATTCTCGAAGCCCTAAGTCTTCATTTAACACCCTTTTCACCGTGGTTCTGCTTAACCCGATCTGAAGGGCCAACAGTTTCTGCTTACGTTTGGGATTACTATGAATTTGCGCCTTCACAGCTTTTATCACTGCTGGAGTCCTAACAGACCGAGGGCGACCACTTCTTGACCTGTCATCTACACTAGAGTATTCATTGTATCATTTGATGGTACGATAAACGAATCTTTTGGTTATATTGAAATTTTTCAGTATGTCAAAAATTTGAATTGGCGCGTAACCGCAACGATGCAACGCAATAACTGCAACACGGTCTTCTTTAAGCGTCCACTCCATATTTAAAATGAGTATAATTTTAAAAAGTATACATTTTTATTTTCATGAACAATTCGAAATTGGAATTCAATAAACTTTTTTTGTGGCCAGCATTCTAAAAGAAAAGTTTTTACTGTGAGACAATACTTATGACCTGACTGTGTACATGTAAGGATATACCTACTTCCAGATAAGACTGAATAGTTTGGGTTTCTCTACTCTATATAATACTAAATTATATGGGGTTCTGGAATCCAACGAGGTTGGTGCTCCTTAATAGCAATAAGGTCAGGTGTAACAAACTTCCAGTCCCAAAATTTAAAGTAAGGAAGAGAAAAATCTTGCGCAATCATTTTATATTGCGATGAATAGCGAAATGGGCATGCCATTCAGTCAAACAAAAGCAAAACCAAACCATACCATGAATTACAAACCAATGCGTTGCATTCCACTGCATTCGCCATCCTAAGACATAGGATGTTAAGAAAGAAAGAAAGAAAGAAAGAAAGAAAGAAAGAAAGAAAGAAAGAAAGAAAGAAAGAAAGAAAGAAAGAAATATTTATTTATTTATTGCTAGCACAATAACAAAATAAATTACGACAAATAAAAAACAAAAGAATACAAAACAAAAAACGAATTGCAATGGAACCTCCCATTCAGCTTTTGTTAAGTTTCAATATGTCCAGTTGTTACTCTGGCTACAATATGTTTCAAACCAGAACACAATAGTGTATTTACACTGATGTTTGTCGGGAAAAATAAACATTGCGGTAGTATCTATCCAGGCGACCTCTCACATATGAGAAATCTACCAAAAGTAAAGAAAAATAAGGTTTAATTGTTACGATTTCAACTTCGATATGTTGCTCAAATTTAGACATGATTTAAACATTGTTTTGTATTTAAACACAACACGGCCATGTTTAATCTTAAAACCACAAATAATATAGTAAATTGAGGTGTACTCTTTGATTGAGATTAAAACAGTTTTTGTCTATTCTATATTCTGTGCCATCAGTTCTGTTGAGTTCAAGTAACTAAAGAAAGTACTAGTTTTTTTAACGCTTTTTATATAATCTGGGTTTTCCGATATTGGTGACATTGACGGTTTTGTTGCATCTGCGATAGAGACATAAAGCTTAATAATAAAATTGAGCTGGTTTTTAATTGGTATAAGCACTATTTTATTAGAGTTATTCGCCGCCTCGTGACCACGAAAGCTGTAAAGTAATAAAAAGATGTAAAATTAAACCAAATCCGCAATAAAATCCGTAAATAATTTCATTTTTCCCGTTTTTCAAAGATGGAAGTTAAACATAGTTAAGAAAAATGGAAATTATTTGTAGCCAACTAATACACTGACATAACGAAACGCATCGCAACTCCTCGTAGTTTTTCTGCGTGTGGTGGCCTGTTGGTAAACGGACCAAACGCGGCTGCCAACATGTTCATGGTGGTGGCGGGTTCAAATCTCAAGGCATATATCTGACTTTTCGGAGTCCTTTGTGTGTCAGTCACCATGTACTATAAGGGTGAAGAAAAAAATCGTGATTAAACCTGCATACCACAGTGATTTTAAAGGATTTCTATAGGATGTAAAGTGCACCAACCCGCACTAGGCCTGACCACTTTCAATCGTACTCTCGATGGTAGAGGAGATCCGTGACCTGCAATGGGACATATGGGCTGGTACAGTATAGTAGTTTTTCTGTGTGACTAACACCGTCTCGGTCAACCTAATGCATTTGCTACGATTGACACCGGTTGCAGTGAAGCGTTATCAGTTAATACTAGCTCAAACCGATCCTTTCAATGTAATCTCATTTCTTAATTGATCGTAGGAGTCAAATACGTGTAAAGGTCGTATACGATCTTTTGTCGCTGAAAGCATTGTTGTCAAAATAATAAGAATAGAATGGTTTCTTAAATACACATTGAAATCAAACTATTATTTACGGATTCCATCAGTCTGCTGACCACGAAAGCTGTAAAGTAATCGAAACGTCGCGTCGTCGGGAAGTTAAAAAATGTACAAATTCAACCAAATCCGCGGTAAAATCCGTAGTAGTAGGTTTTATTTCAATAAGAACAGAATTTGTCTCTTCAAATTTTATTACTTTTATTTGAACCCGCTGATCTCAAGAATTACTAGTTTGTATTGAAAATATATTTTAGTGTCGGATAGTCCAACTATGGGATAAGGCTCTCATCATGCTTTGACCAATACGAGCGAAGCATTAAAGAAAAATGTTACTAAAACGAGGAAATTTTGGGAATAGTAATGGAAGTTTGGTAATGTATTTACCTCCTACGATTGCTGTTGATTTCAAAAAAGCATTTCAAAATGTAAGAGAAAGATACGATCAAAAACAAAGTTGAGGACTTACTTATCTATTTTACGTTTTTCCGAAATGTAAATTTTGTGATAAATATATGAAATGACGTAAATGGATAAAGCCAGCAAGTATATACTAGGTTTTACGATAAAATAAGGTAATCATAACAAGGGTTGGGCAAAAAATAAGAAAAGATGAATATCATGTATGTAAACAAAATTTGAATACGATAGTAATTGGACATACAATGAAGTATTAGACTAAGAAAGTAAAGGATGTGTGAAAAGATAATACACAAATAGAAAAAGCTGGAGAAAAATTTAAACTTAGACTATCATTCAGACGGATCAATCAGGATAATACCACTGTCACAGAACAAAGAAATATTTTAGCACAACGCCATAAGGCGCTTCAGTTGTGGGAAAATTGATATATCTGAAGGCAAAGGTGAATCAAGAATTCTGATCAAAACACTACATTTCCAAAGGTATGCTGATGAATCCGCTTATGATACATTAATCTATAGCAATGTATTAAGAAGATCTTCTTAAATTATGATCAGCAGTGATGATGATGGTATAAAAAACGATAAAATTCGATGCGTATCAGACTATTTTGTTATTTTTACACCTTATAATTAAAACCGCTTCGGGCCTTACCAAAACTGAAACAGTACCATAATATCGAGATCAAGGAATATTTTCAAGGATTCAGCGACATTTATTATTAGCAAATGTTAATGCGCTTCTATAGAATATCTCACAATATTCAATAGTCTCTATGTTTTCTTAGATAAACATAATTGAATATTGTTTATTTATATGTAGATCAAAGTATTTTGATTCTTTAGATAGATAATAATCGCACTCCGTGGGGTTATTTTGCTTTATCTATATTCAATCCTTCTGTCATATATAATGATGGGTATAAGCTTCTTGATAATGACACAATTGAAAATAACATTTGTGGTTTTCCGACAGGAAAAATATAGAGCCACAAACTTATCTGGCTAGGCCAAAGTGGAAACAACGATGTCATTTGGAATTGTCAATCTACCTGCCAGTCGCTGACATATCCGCCATTGGTTGTTTACTCAATGTATTTATTTTTCCTGCATTATTTAAAACTAGTGAAATATGCCGAAAGCTTTAAAAAGTGACGCTAGCAACGTTAGACTTCAGGTATTAAATTTTACGAAGGAAGAAAAGCGTCTTCAGACACCAATAATACCCTTCGAAAAATTGTATTAACGCGTAGCTGCCGCCAACAGAACAGAATTTTGTATGTACTAGTACTATGGATGTAAGTACATAACATAAAATAAAATTTTTCGTTACGTGCGTGGTGGCCTGTAGGTAAGACGCGGCTGCCAACATGTTCACGGTGGTCGCGGGTTCGAATCTCAGGACACATCTCTGACTTTTCGGAGTCATGCATGTATTGATAGTCAATAACTACGCAATAAAACGGTGAAGCAAAACATCGTGAGGAAACCTGCATACCATAGCGATTTATAAGAATTTCTATGGTATGTAAGTCCACCAACCCGCATTAGGCCAGCGTGATGGACTCTATGCCCTAACCACCCTCAATCGTTCTCTCGATTGTAGAGGAGGATACAGATACACTTGTTAAAAGGTTTTGGGGAGCGATTTGTTAGAAATCTTGTGAACGAAAATAACATGCAGATGAAACCATAATAAAAAAAAAACTGGTAATTTTCCCGACACTATTGATCGGATTGAAAAATCTTACTTTACCCACTTTATTGCAATATCTATTTTTAATGGCAACACGAAATTCGATTACAGCGACGCTCTCACCCGGTCAGATAAGTTTGTGGGACTATATGTAAATTAATGAAGAATACAAGGAAAGTAAAGAATTTGCTGAAGGTCTACTCAATTTATAACTAACCTTCATGTACCAAAACATGATATTGGCGTAATTTTAATACCTATTTTGAAAGCTTTTATTTCGCCGAGTTAGTATACCGCCACCTCATTGACGAAGTTATAAATTGAAAAAATTTGAACCTATTTGTTCACAAAACTTCGATGTTAAACATTTGCTGGTAGCGTCACAAACTTTGCGCATGTCACTATTAAGGATCTGTCACCACCGCGTCTAATGGTTGTTATTAAGACGATGCTAAAATGTTGCCATGAGAATTTTGAATTTGTTCATGACTTTGTAGACACTCTAGAAGAGATCACTTCCCTAAGGTTGACACTAAAATTTATATATAACCATTTCTAATTTGTTCATGACTTGGTAGACATATAAGTTCGCTTTCCATCAGATTATCTAACTAGGTTCAAAGCACCTCCAGCTATGATGAAATGAAACACAAAAATATTATGATAATAAGGTTTCTTGTTCGATTAATGCTAGTTTACAATAAGATTACCATACCCTTACAAATTAATGTAATAATTACGTGTATGTTCACAATGTACAATTATGTAAGTTGTTCTTAATTTTAAATTCTGAGAACAGTCCGCCGGGCCGCCGGTCGCAAGGGCACTTCGAGACATCACTTGACACGCTGGAACTGGGAGCCAGTAACACTTCACTACATGATCATAATAATCCTGTTGAACGTAAACTTGCACAGTAACATGGCCTTTGTCCACCACTACACGATATCAAAAATAATTTTAAGGTGATCCACACCATGACCAACACTCCTGTAATCCAAAGCAATTTGTGCAATCCAAACAGTCTTCATTATTGCTAGTAAATAAACAATTTGAGCTAATACGTAACGCAATTTATCCTGGCTCGTTACCGTACTGTGTTTGTGCATCCAAACTATCACTAAACGAAAATGTCGAAACAATTAACGATGTTAACAAACATCATGGCAGTGAAACATTCGTGTACAGTTATTGCTATAAGAAACAGGTTAAGCTTCGTAGATACTACAATTATAAAAATAACCATTGTATTTCTATAGAGACTACATTATTTAAATACGCGAATAAATGGATAAACACTGCCGTTTACGCAACTATTATTACATTTTTCTTTCATTCGCAAAAATCACATACACATAAGGGTAAACAAAATTAACTCATACATGTACGAAGGATGTAGTCGTACTGAAAATGGAACCGGACTTAGCTTACGTCAGTAATTAAGTTCTTAAGCTAGTATTGCATACAAATCATTTTTTGACACAAAATAATATTCTATTGTTTAAGAAATCATAGATAGCTATAGTAGACAAATAATCTTGATTTATAGTTTGTTGCTTAATTGGTGGATTTATAATATACGTTCAGTACATTTCAGAAACATCTGAGTGATCCCCACAATACAAACAATAAATGTCATTTATTTCAAACGACTTTATATCAATTTATAGCCAAGTTAAGAAACAAGTTTTCTTGCTTATTTATTTAATCTAGCATGTGTGTCAGAAAATGTATCAAATAATATTCTTTGATTTAGAAACGTTGAAAATCGAATTCAGACTTTGTGAAGATATAAATTTTGTTACAACTTTTAGTTCTTCATCATCATTTTGCTAATGTTTGAAATATTTTTGCTGTATTACCTTCGAATTGTTCGTAAAAGATATTTAATGGTTTTGGTGATCGAATTACCAAAAATCCAGTTTATCTCTGTTCCCTCAATGTAATATTGTTTTCATGCATACCAAATTACTTTGCTTAAAATTCAACCCATCGTCTAAAAACCTATTATCATTGTCATAAGATATATGTGACGATGCTTATGTACCGCAGGCAACAAAGGAATTATCCACTCAATATTTTAAATCCACAATGTGATACTCAAAATGCAACAAAATTACTCAACATTTTGCAATATTTCACAATAGTTGAAATGCTAGCACAAACTATATCAGAAACTTTAGGAACTTTAGTAGCAATGAAAACAACTTAATCGACATGACTAATGAGGAATATGCATGATTTTTTTTTTATTCCATTCTACTAGTCATTACATTACCAAACATACAAATAACACGTCCAAAATACAAACCATTATGCAAAAAAATAAATATTAAAATTGCTATCAAGTTTGAGCGATCTAAACGCGGCCATTTTGGCGCGCTTGTTCGTGACGTCACGATTACACAAGTTCGATGTCAACCAGCAGTGTTTGGTTCAAAAAATTACCAAAAAATAAAGAGAGTGACTGAATATCGACTTAATTACCATGGAAAAGCTCAAAAAACCATATTACAAATATTGTGTCGTTCCTATGTGCCCAAATAACATAAAAATTGCACCTGACAAAGTATATTTCCATAACCCGAAAGTTGTAAATCTAAGGATAAAGTGGTGCAAGGTAATGAGAAGAGACAATGTATCGTGTTTGAGCTGTTTATATTGTTGTGAAGACCATTTCGCTGTAAGTAAGGATATTAAAATTAAGTAAAATACATATACAAATCATTCTTACGTTTACCTACCTACTTGTTTTGTTTACAAACCTCTACAAAACATAACCTAGTTTACGAAAAGTTCTAAATATATTATTAAGAATTCTTATTCGATATTCTAAATGTATCCTTATGTATGTATGAGTATACTATTACTGATAATTAAAAACATCTAAATGAGTAAGAGGCAAGTGCGAGACTAGTTTTATTAATCTTTCTTTTATTTCTGGGTTTCAGATTGAAGAGGATACAGAAAAAAATATATTAAATACAAAATAATGGCATTAGAACGTGGGCAAAAAGTGAAGTTACGATTTAAAAAAGGAGTAGTGCCACATATATTCCATTACCAGAAAAAAGAGAATTCGAAGAGAAATACAAGGACACAATACAATAACAATCATTCCTCAGAAAAGAAAACATACAAATAGCTTCTTGACAGCAGACCTCTCGTGTAAAACTGACGTCACGTTTTCACCTACCAATAGTGTTGCGTTTCGGAAGTTTTAGCACACAGTCACTTTTTGATGATTAAATTTCACTATTAGATTAAAATAAATTTAAAAAATTATTGTATGGTGTGTTTTCAGTAGCAATAAAGATTACAAAAAAAAATGTTTTGTCTATATTTAAGTCACGTGCATATTCCCCATTCTGATGTTCTGATCTTGCTATCTGATGAATCGACTACATGTGCTACATCCATCAGTGTTATCGCTTTAACTACATACTAAGTCTAAACGTCAATTCGAGGATTTGCTTATCAATGGAAAGTACGCATAAATATAGGTTATTTGTAAAGGATTATTCTATCTCTCTTAGAAATGAAGCCGAATTTGGCCCCCAATACAGCAAAGATTTGTAGGGGGGATAAAATACTTACACAATTGTTTACAATCGTTATCTACTGTCAGTGTCAGTTTAAGTACTGGGGCCTTGAGCGAAGTTTGTGGTCGCTATGAAGATAATAGTTTAGAAACCTAGGCAATATTGCAACGGCAGCCCTTATTGACCATTCCAAGTCGTTATAGAACGAGGAAATAAAAAGATAATAAAGCTGACGTGCGTTTTATTTCTGGCATCTTTGGCAATCCCCCAACCATAACATATTGTGATTCCGCTACTGACTACTGGATTTCATGTACTTGTTCTTCTTTTGTGCTAAGTAATATGATATGCTAATGGCTAAATCATATAGTAACCTTGAAATGAACAAGCAGTTCACCAGACGCCGCTGTAGTTAGAGGTATTAAGAATTCCGTCAGAGTACCTTGTATCAGAAATGATTTAAGGAGTCGTAGGGATTGCAAGCCACATTCTCCACATTCACCAGCATATCTTAGTGCCACCAATACTTAGTTGTTGATTGAATTTTATTGAAGAATTGTTGGGGACCCAGCAACGACCTTAAGATCAACCAGCTGGCAAGCTGGAAAGCCAGCGATAGCGGCATTTCCCTTTTAGCCTCTTCAGAAAAACTACAATTTGAGCTGAGAAACGTAATCTCATGACTATGTAGAAATGTAAGATTTAGTGAATATTAGTAGGGTTTTTTTCTAGTATTCTTATTTGAATACATAATTACTAGAATACGTAATACGCTTGAATATGGTGAATGATCAGAAGAGAATGACATTAGAATGCAAAATAATAAGTTGCAAATCATGCTGGTGGCGGGATAATCGTATCCATTCAAATACTGATAGTGAAAACCCGAGATAGAAAAACCGTCGCATATAAGTTTGCGAACACTTCGTTTGTATGCTGGTAAACATAATAATATCGTCGAGTCATGGTCATCAGCACTAGCCGATCATTAATCGCTGATATATTTTATCTAGACTACTCTAGATAGACTCTGAATTACTATAAGGTTTATTGCAAACACTGTATTTTCAGTATATAAAAGTTATATCATGCTCAATATACGAATATTCACACGTAAGAAGAAAGATTATGACTACAATGTTGATCCAGGTGTAAATTTCTAAATTCCTCCACTTGTTTATTTTTATGTTATAAGGCCGTAACAGACGATTAAACATGGTGCGCTCTGCTCAACAGACGAGAGAACAATTAGTAATTATTTATCGCATGGTCCGGAGCGAACCAGCTGCACAGATAATAATAATAATGATGTGTGGTGGACTGCTCTCTACACGATTGAATATGGGAGGTTACTGTATGATCCGAAACAAAGTTTGAATTTTCGAACATCGTAAGTAAAACTGTACGAATTTGCATAGGTACTCCGATAAGTGTTTGAACCCTCTATCGTACGTCGTAACCATAGATTAAGTTCGGAGTGAATGATCTAGGTATCATAGCAAATAGTAGTTATAGAAATTAAAATCATAACTTACTTCGAACGTTGAACGTATGGACATTGAAACTTCGTTTCCGATTAAAGAGTAGTCCCCATGGCCCGAAGTGCACCAAGTTCGCGGTGTGCTAGGGATCATGTTCGATAGTCTGTTACGGGCTTAACAGCAAAACAAATGAACGATAAAGTCTGACTAACGTAAGCTAAGTATGGTTCCATTAAAACAAATTAATAAATAAACGTCTAATACAAACTGCTCATACCCCTAGAATATATTAAAACAATATAATCCTATGCAGACTTCATGATTAGCTATATAAATTGACGAAATTAAAATTGATTAGTGATACTTAGATATAAGAATGAATACGCGTATATATAGTGAACATAATAGATGAAAATATCAAATTTATTAACACACTATGTACATTATTTAGTAATATACTAAATTATTTATATTTTGACACCTTTACGGGGGCATGTTGTGACCTCACGTTGCTTTTTTGGTATTTCAAATCAAATATTTGCATTGGTGGTACTGGAAGTAAAGTGTACTGAAATTCACCTGATCTCAAACAATGTAAATATATTAATTTTTCTTTTTCATTTGTTTTGTGATGGCGCTCAAGCAATATAACACACTTAACTTAACATATTTTTTATAATATTTCCAAGTTATCTGATTATAAGAGCATTATAATATAGAAATATTATCAATTTTCAAATTCATCTATTCACATATTATCACATTAGTCACCTTTAATAACATTTCATAAGATAGAAGTTACGTCCAAAGTTATAAATACCAGCCAAGAAATAAATTTTAGCGCCTGTCGTCCCTTTGAAATCACAAGTGTTTCTAAAAACAATATATTTAAATATTTTCATAATTTGATTTCATACTGATTTCACTTTATACACAACTTATTGTGGTGATTATAATCTAACTTTCTAAATTAACTCATATACGTCGTACTAGTTAGCACAGATTCCTCTCTAAATTCAAGAGGATTAAAATGAACTCCATCACGCTAGCCCAATATAGTCTTAGAAATTAAAATAATCAAATAAAATTATTTTTGATGTTTTCCAAGCACAGAAAGAAGAACAGCTAACAAATCAAATTTTATACAAGATGTCAACCATAACTGTATCAGTATCAGCCCACATACGTCCCACTGCAGGGCACGGGCCTACTCTTCAATCGAGAATACGATTGAGAGTGGTTAGGCCATATAGTCCACCACGCTGGCCTAGTGCGGGTTGGCAGACTTACATACCATAGAAATTCTTATAAATCGCTATGGTATGCAGGTTTCCTCATGTTTTACTTCACCGTTTTAGTGCGTGGTGATTGATTATCAATACACACATGACTCCGAAAAGTCAGAGGTGTGCCCTGGGATTCGAACCCGCGACCACCGTGAACATGTAGGCAGCCGCGTCTAGTCCGTTTACCAACAGGCCACCACGCACTTACATCCATAACCAACATACCATAACATCAGCTGTTTTTCACACTATTGATTTCTACTCTCTTTATTAAACCATGTCTTAAACATCCTTTACTTTACTGTTATCGATGGTCACAATATAGCAATTGTTAAAATGGCAAATAAACAATTTCAGGATGGTAAATTTGATCAGTCAGATCATTAGGAACAATGGTCTCTTGGGAGGCTTCAAACGATGACACTAGGTAATGACTATGACTGGTTACTAATACAAATAATATAAACACCGCAACAAGCCAACTATCTCCACCAGCGTGATGAAAATTTCCAATTAGAAATTCCCATAACCCCTCCCAAAATGTAAAAAGAAGCGACTAGCAATACTCTTATCTACTTCATATTAGGTGATATCAGTCCAATAACTTCCAAATCTACCACCAAATTTGAAACTATACGAAGCTTATCCACATCTATGTATATACATTGAAATGTCAGGCCACAACAGAACTCCCGTAATATGCACTCCGACAACTTAATTCACACGCAAACACATCTCACTTAACTCTCACAAGTAATGTATGTTACAACTATTTACATTCTTCAAAACGACCGAAATTTATTCATTGAAAACTCGAACATTTTGGGTCGTGTGGTAAAAACAATGAAGATTGCAAAGGGAATTCGTTCGACCGATTCATCGATTAAAGCAATTGTGATGACCCCAGTATTTGTAATGTTTGAAGGAATTGTATCTCTTGTATTAGTATTGCTAAGTATATACAAAAGGTATTTTGTGTCAGTATTGCTCTAAATTATTTCAATAATTGCATTATTCTAGTTCACTATCTCAAACAACTGCTTGAAACAATCTGTAAATGATCTTTGATATCTCTTCACTAAAGTGGATACTAAACTGCTCTCTAAATAAGAACAAAACACAATTGCATTAACCGAAGAAACTTCCACACTTTCCCATTTAATGACTGAAAGATTTACAATATTTTCGGTTTGTACTATAATAAATTTCAAAGAAACATCATCACATTCATAATAGACCCTAACACTCTTTACACGCACACAAAAATAACCTTATAAATATTATGTTTAACAAATCTCATCACTCGTAAGTTTTAAATTCTCAATACAATACCCGCTAGCTCAGTATGAGATTTACAACAATCGTCTATCAGCTAGAACGGGTCGGGATTACGTGAGGAATTCCATCCTGGGGCATAACAACGGAGGTAATTAATGAAAACAGCAATGTTTAGTAAAATACGAAACGCAAGTAACGACACGTACACAGCTGAGTCCAGAGGATCCTTTATTACGAATCCGTGGCACGATCCACTCGCACATACAAACACACCTGCACTCGATCCTCGGGTGCTGCAAAAGTCAAGTTTCAGCAAATCCGTATACCACGTGCATGCTTCCGACGAGCTCGATGTCTGGGCCTACGTCGGCGTGGCGAGTGGAGCGGCGCGTGCAGCGAGGGTGCGGGCGGGCGCTAGGCGCGGGCGGCGCGGCGGCGGGGCACGCGGGGCGGCGGCGGGCAGGCGGCGGGTGGCGCGGGTGGTGACGGTGCAGGGCGGGGGGGCGGCGGCGGCGGGGGCGCCCGGGCCGCGCGCCGTCATACCCCGTCCAGCTGGCGCACACGCACGTCCTGCGAGGCGCACATGTCGGGCGCGAACGGCAAGCACGTGAAGTACGCACAGGCGGCGCACTCGTACGCGGGCGCCGCGTAGAACAACGCCACCAGAGCGAACACCATGCCCGCCGCCGATACCATGCACACCCATACCAGCACGATCTTCCGCCTCCGCTCGTACGGCCCGAAGGTTATGAAGGGCAGCAGCGCGTACGAGAGCAGGAACCCAAACACGAAGCCGAATACGTGCGCGAAGTTGTCGATCCACGGCAGAAGGCCCAATAAGAACAACGCTATCGCCACCCCCACCAGTTTGAGTATTGCGCGCCGCGGATGCCTCAAGATGGGCCACGCGCCAATCACTTCCACTATTAGACATGCTAAAAGACCGAAGTGGGATCCTGCTGGTCCAACCTGGAAATGGAAAATACAGTGTCACAATACAGTTATACCAAAGACTGATTGCAAACCAAACGCTAGAAACTTAGATTTATTTTCCAATTACAATACAATGTTAATTCAACTGCTTTTTTAACAATCTTATTCTCACCTCCGCACGATACGGCTCGAATATAGACGAGGCCATGTTCCCCGCGACCCCACTGCCCAGGTAAATGACAGCTATCCGCACCGGGCCTGCCATCTTCTCCAGGTCCCTCATGAAGAGCCACTGCAGTGCCAATGTGGCGGCGAGGTGTAGCAGCCCCGCGTGCACAAACAGCGACGTCCACGCTCTGTACAATTGGTCTGGACGGCGCCGCCTCATAAACGGGAGCATGCCGCACACATCGTCCAAACAAGACACCTGGGGTGATGAAATTTCGTTATTGAATAAAATTGAGTAAGCACTTCAGTGAGATCAAATTGCGTAGTTAATGCCAAAATCTATTCAGAGGAATTTATTGCTTCCTAGACATATTCAATCACCAGAAGTAACCGTATTAGAAGCAACAGTTACTGCTTCTGAATTTGAAACTGCCTTAATACAAAAACAATACTAGAGTTTCTCGTAACAAAACCATCCATTATAACAAACATCTTGTGGAAACTATGCTTAAACCGAAGCTCATTTTAAAATCTGTTTTACCCTAGATTCACCATGTACTCCAAAGTTTAGAGGGGATACACATTCGTTCAGAGAATCCCGCGGGCAACTTTTAGAAGCCATCACTTCCAGCACTGTCTTTTATGGCGTCTAACAGGCCCTCTTACTGTTGTTATAAGACAAATATTTTAACCACAACTATGTTCGTACCCGTTCGTGTTGAATATCCACTACTATTAACTATTAACCCTAAAATGCCTCTTCTAAAACTTAAGCTATTTCACTAACCTGTGAACACAAAGACGCCTCCTCATGAAAGTAACCCTTGACGAAGTCGCAGTGTTCCCTCGTGGTAATAACACATTGCCCGTGCACTCCTATACAGCAGGGATGCGCTATGACCTCACACGCCATGTGTTCTGCAGCGTGGCCTGCACGTCCCGCCGCCGCCGACCCGTCCAGCACTGACTTGCGACATATCGGCCATTTTGTAATGTCGTCTGGCCATTCGTGTGGTGCTATCGAACGTGGCGCTTCGCAGAATCTGGAGATTATTGGTGGGATTAATCAGTAACGGATTTTTGTTGTTTTGGTAATTCAATCTGATGATTCACTAGATAACAATGTAGTAGGTACTAATGATGTAGTATCATTTGGCATTTGAAACCCTTATTCTGAATTTATCAATATAGGATGGAGGGTACAGATAAAGAAAAAACTTTTTATTAGTACAGTAGACATTTAAACCAAGGACGCTTTTGATTTTAGCTCACGGGACAATTACTTTAGGAGATAATATTTTATGGGGCTCTTGACGTTATATAAGTTAACTTAGGCTTTGATTTTAAAAAAGTACGCAATATACAGTCACCTATTAATCTCAAAGAATCAAGGCTCTCAAAGAATCTGGAAACAAAACAAACAGCATTTTGCCAACTACATATTGGATTTGTAATATACTGAAATCACGTGACATGTCTCCTGTATGGGTAATTGGAGTAATTTGGCTTGGTCTAATTTGACAAATCATTTAAATTTTGAATTGGTCTAATTTGACAAATCTTCGGTCCCGCGGCAGTGGTGCTTTTTATGCACCACCTTGCGACGCGTCAAAGTTTGTATTTCCATTCTAATCTTATTCATCTTTTCTGTGGTTACTTTACAAATATTACATGGCGTATTTAAAAATGTGGTTACTCACTTAGGATCCAACCCGCACACTGAGCCCGATATCCGCCCTCCCGGACCGGAGTCGCCTGACGACCATTTTTTCCACGTTGATATCGTGTTCTGGAATTATTACAATATACATTTTATAACTGAATAACTCACAGTTTTATTATTTTATATTGATGTATATTTGTCTTTTATTGTCGTTCCATATGTATTTATTATTTGATATAAATATACTCCTGGGAGGTGAATTTTTTAATATTTGGCTTTTGAAAAATAAAAATTATGGCGTCAGTAGCTAATGCTAAATAAATATTTGAAAACATTATGACGAGATTACATTATACGATATTATGTTATAGTTTTACCTTTGGAACTAATCCTCTTATCTGTTGTAAGCGTGTGAAACATACATAGTATTGATTAATTTATATATTAGTTACAAATACACAGAAATTCCAAGAAACATAATGTACCACACAAAAATATTAGGCACTGTAAATCCCACTCTCGACAAACAAAGTCGTCACAATAAAAAGACACCTTTTAAATAGTACAAGTTCTGTAAAAAATATTAAATTGAACGTATAACTTTAATAAAGTCAACGTTCAATCACATCAGTTGCATTTCTACCATCACCCACTACCGCTAACACTTTTATCACTCTCATCTCACTTTAATCCCCAACTACAATTATATTAAACTAATAACTCACAGAACAATCAGCCTTAGAAGACTGCACGCATCCAGAATCGTCGTTGCGTATACAGCACGCTGTATCCCTCTCCCGTCGCGCCGACGCCGCTATCGCCCGAGCTATCCTTGCGTCCCGCCGCATGCAAGGCGCGAACTTCGCACCCAAATGGATCAGGTCAGCCGCCCTGGGACCCAGCCAGAACGACGCAGGCTCCTCCCATTCCACCTGTTAAGTTTATGGTGTGAATTATTAAGCTGGTTTAGGTAGAAAATTTGATCTTTGATGGAGAGTTTGAGACTTGGATGATGGGATTTTTAGGGATGTTGATTATGATGAAAAAAAATTAAGCAGTGAAATTTGCGCGACAGACTTACTAAAAGTATGATGCCGTTTTTAACAAACTAATAACGATATAGTTATTAGTTATATTAGAACAAGGAATAGCAATTTTGAGAATTTGATCACATATCTCTGATATCTGGTCAATATTTTCAGTACCATTTCATTGAAATGCTATTAAAGTGCGAAAATCTTAGAATATTTATATGTAAGTTAGGAGAACATTATTATTTAAAAAATATTTATAATTAAAGACAACATACAAATGACCATTTATAAAGATGAGATATGTCTACATCGGAAAAATTAAACCAACCAACTCTAGATACAAACTGACCACTCGTGATGAACGGAACAAAAATAGTATGACCTCGAAAATAGGTGGACTGTACGCGGTACAATTCTAAAGACGCGCCATCATGAAAGATTGCTCTAAGCAGCAAAAACTAGACAAAAGAGAGTAAGTCACAAAGCGTGTGCGACCTATATTCCGGGACGCTAATGTGCTTACTTTGTATCTCATACACGCCACGACAATCCTTTTGTGGCTTGCTAATTATTAATATGTAGTGAGAAATACAAGGATAATTACTACGGTTTATGAGTAACACGTACGCCTGTCATCATTATCATCAACCTCAGCCGAACATACTACGAAACATAAGGCCCCCTCAGAGATTTCTATTAGATTACGAACATGTAAGTAGCCTAATTTGTGTTTGGGAGAACTGTCAATAATAATATATATTTATTTAAGATAAAGATAATTGTAGTCAATGAAAAGGGACAAACAGATTGGAAGAGATGGAGTAATTTGATTTACAAGGCGGACCCCGACATCTGCCATGATAGCATTTAAATCTCATACTCGTAATGTACATATTAAATTTTGAATGACTTGAGTTCATCCCCATTTTACGAATTCAGATATTATAAAGTCAAGAATAAGGTTTCACGCTACGAGATGTAACAAGTCATAGTGTTGAATAAAACAGTCTGCTCACTCACTTGAACCTTCTGTTTACGAGTAAATAGCATATTCTAGACCTGTTATTTTTTTATAGCTAAGCGCTAATTTAGTGGTAGTTAATCTAGATAAACAGGTAAGAACATTGTTTTAAAGGATCAATATATAAAGATAATCATCAAAATATTCATTTAAAATTTTAGAAAATTATTTTATTTATTCTCTATAAGAGAGTAATATAGTCAATAGTCATACATCGAGAACACTCCAAAAGTTTCCATAAAAGGGGACCAAATCACTCAAAACACTACTCGCAACAACATTTAAATTAGTTCCATCGCAACCTCAAACAATTCATTATCACGAACCCGCGCACGCTCCAACACTCTACTTAAAACTTTTAAAACTTTCCAGGTAACGTTGAGAATTTCACTATGGCCCTGTTACAATCCAGCATGTAGGATACGTACAGCGCGTCTTAACTCCCAAACATTAAATCTAGAGGGAACGATTCCTCTGAAAGCTTTGTCTCGTTTTACCTTGTTAAACTAAGCCGTATGCAGAGAAACTGCGGATTACTTTCATACGAAGAGAATTTTTAACTAGTTTCAACACAATATCAAAATTTAATAGTAAATTACTTCGAGAGTTGTGCTACGAAAAAGTAAGGATTTGCGCAAAATTAAGTCTTTCAACAGCATGTTCAGACGAATTAAATCATTTAATGTTAAGCTTATACCTTTAATAGAATATTTATATGGAAATATAATTGATACAATTCGCAATCATAATTATCATAGTACAAAACCTATCGAAGACTTGTGTCCGATATCAAAGCACCAAAAGCTAAAATAGGCTTTTCAAAAACCTCAAAAGAGAACATAAAATAATAATTTCAAATAGTATTAATATTTATCAAACTTCTACTAACACAAATGGAACATGAAGTTGGAACTAAAAATAGCTTTGTAATATCGTGAACTTCAGTTTCAATGGTAATGGAGAAACGTTTCGGCGTTCGTAACTCAGCCTTTGAAGAGAGTTTTTATTTGAATTACAGCGACCAACTAATAAAAACGATCATTTACGATTACAACTGAGGAATTGTGAATAATTTTGGAAATATTTGTACATTATAACTGGGTATTTTACTTGTAGGTTTTTTCCTTCTAAGAAATGTATCCATCGCAGCATACTATGTACTCTTATTGCAAACGAAAAATAACTGACTATCGCTTTTACTATAAAAATTACTACCTAAGCATACAAACAGCACTTACCAATTAACTGTACCTAGAAGTTCATAGGATATTTGAGTCACAAATTATTCAGAATTTGCACAAAACAAAAATATACAAAGAACAAAGAAAATCCAAAGATATTTTTCAAGATAAGCGCTTATAACCCCACGTTAAAATGACCGAGTGCCCTAAAGATTGATGTAGATGAAAGGAAGTTCAGTGATCTTTCCGAGTTGTAAACTCCAAACAACCAAGTTACGAGGGGATCGCATCGGTTTTTTGTATTCACATCCTGATACCCGCTGGAGTGTAAGGAACGAGCGTTCCACCGCAAATGTCTTGGAAATATTAGTTCCTTGTACGTTTCAACGGTATCTTTGAAGAGTATGTATCGAAGGCATTGTATGATATAATAAAAAGTAATTTTGAATAAAACTTTCTAATAATTGTTACGATTCAAAATAAGACGTAAGACCAGACAAATACACACTTTTCTCATCTAGTAGAGGAACCCTGTTTTTTTCGATGTATTCATCTAATTTCAATACCATCCTTAAAAATATTCCCTTAAAATTATCCTTAAAAATATATCCTTAAAAATATAATATTTACTAATAGATTACTTATGATGACGTGACCTATAAATATGGATACGTCATTGAAGGCGGTGTGCATAAAACATTATTGAATTACAGCATTTCAAACCACACTAAGGAATCCTGCGATTAATACTACAGGATTTAATATTTATAACATGATATTTATAACGTGAGTTAACATGTGCGTATTTTATTTTGTTAGCGTTCCAATATTAGCACATTGTAACTTTCTTACCCACAATTATAAATCATAGATTAGTTCTCTCCGATACAAGAATCATTTTATCTATAGAATTAACATATCTTATGAAGTGAAATTATTTTTGTAAATTTTATTTTGGGAATAAAGTTTCTTTAACCACATATCACATTTGCTAAAACCAACTCACCTGCTGCAAACTCAAACTTTTCACCAGCACCTGTCCCGAGTGCGTGTGCCTGCCGAAGCCGACTGGTCCGAACCCGTAGCACAGCAACGACAGCAGCAGCACCAGCGTCTGCACCGTGCTCACCCACCACGTGAAGTAAGGCCGGTAGTCTGTTAGCTCGTCCAACTGCCTCGCTATGTCCTCTTGACGCGTCATCGACTTGCGAAGAGAACGCCTGGGGAGAGGGTATTGTATTGACAAATATGAGCTGTAACTTTGTTGATGATGGGCTGGATATATCAGAGCTTGCTGTTTCAAATGGAACACATGATTTAATAGTGTGTTTTATCAAAATATAATTGCCCAGTGCGGAGCTCGATCCCACTCACAAAATAAGAAGGCTTAGGCCATTATACAAGATGCTGACCTTTTAAGTTCTCATAATTATTTTCGAAATTATGTGAATCAATATTGATATGAATCTAGCAACAAGGGTCTAGCTAATGGTCTATTTTTAGTACGTTCTCAAATCCATTGTTTGGTAACTAGAATTGAGTTATTGTATTTCCAAAACCCTCATATGAGTAGTCAATGCAGGTCTTTATTCAGTAGTACTTACAATACTTATTTTATATTCCCTTACAAAGTTATATACTTAATAACAAAAGAAGCAAAGTTCCAAATAAAGTACAGAACAAATGCATCACGCCAACTGCAATATGGCTTCCTTAAAGCAAGACATGGCAATAGCAATGAATCACACTTAAAAACCACTAGTGAGGATTAAAAATAATATACGAACAGACCGCTTGATCCGACCCATATTTCACCTGAGCCGCTATATATTACTCTGTTTACGGTAACTTCCATTTAAAACTTGCCGTAATGGGCTTCTGAGTTAATATGCCGTGGAAATGACGAACGTAATTTATTTCGTGACATAACATCGCGGGGCCGCGTTTCATACAAGCCAATGGGAATGTGTAGTGAAATCATAATTAGTATTATGATTGGATAAATTATACTGATTATTTAAGAAGATATACAGGGTATATCAAGACAGCTATCGAAAACAAAGCCGGGTGGTAGTTTTAGTGACTACTAACGCAATGCAATTAAAAATGTAAGTTCTAGGATAGAAAAGACCAAGCTCATTTCGAATCTAGATTAAAGATTAACCACATTTATTAGTTTAGGACCAATCTCTACGTTTTATAGACCATATTGAAAAGTTCTTCCAATATGACCAATTTGTAAACTATCACTAGATAAGCCAGCACTTACAAATATTTCAAAAGCTTCCAAAACATTTTATGTATAGTGCTAATAAATGCCAAATTTATCCAAAATTCCAAATCTCAACAATGTCACTATTTTCTTCAAATACCGCTACATATTCCTATCTCTCGAGCCTTTGTTATTTACACAAACGCATATTTTACTTGCCCAAATATCCAAAGCCGGAACAAAGATCTGTAAGCCGTGCCAATATTTATTCGTACAGGATCGGAACCGCAAACTTTAGTGGCGAGAATAAAAGGCTTAGGGGCAATCAATCGTCGATATAAATTGGTATTGCTTGGAGGATTTAACAAAAAGACAATTAGGAAACAGTCATAGAAATATCAGCAGTGTAAGGTAGTATCGCTTTTGGTCAAGAAATCCTTATATAATTAAAAGAAGTTAATTAAAATAAAAGTTATTCCTTCGAAATTGCAAAGCGTTTATTAGGACAGGGAGCCATCAAATTGAATTAAAATGAAATACCTTAAATAGATTTATAATTGCTCAGTAATTGAGCTATTAACCAAAATCAATAGAATTTAGTAATCTTTTGTGTATAAACGCAATATTAAGAACCAAAGCATTCTCAGTAAACCTTAGATTGATTCTACCAACTACCATTACCTTTTAGGTAGTTAGGCTAGCATAAAAACAACTCCAATGGCGGACTGACGTAGAGTGGTCTTTGTTAGAGCTCTTTAATTATGCGACGGATCGATTCCGCCCGACGGAACGCACGTCGATGACCGATGAGAATCATTTGCAGTTTAAAGGGAAATTTCTATTCAATTAGAGGGAATAAAATAATGGTAATGCAACTGGATCGTGGCTATATGGCGTTCGTTGGTTAAAAGGGTTAATATTGCCTTTGTCAATAGTATATTTAAGGAGTATTTTTTGTCTAAAATTTTAGCAGTAATAATCTAGAGTTTAAGCTGTATCTATGTTTTTATACTAGACTATTCAATGTTTAGATTAATTAACGAAAAAATTGTGACTTTTATGTTAAATTATTGGTTTCATTAGAGGCTGAAAACCAAGAGTTCAGTCAGGCAGGCAGGTTTACCTACGATGCGTAAAATTATTACGAATATAAACATCATAGCTGTGCGCATTGGACTTAAATTACAACCTGTAAGTCATCAAATCAGTCCGCTGAAAACTAGACCATCAGTCACTTATAAAAAAATCACAAAAATTGGATAGATAGAAACCCCATAGAGTACACAGCTAGTATGTTATATAAACACTACGATGACATTTCAGCTTCCCTTTTAAAAACTTCAAATGTGGCTGAAAAAAGAAACGTTATATTTTTTGGCGACTGTAACCCATCCGGGTTTGCAGAAAAAAACTCGTAACGATTTGATTGCCAAAGGAATTGTATTGTGTGCCAACTGCTAGGTCGGAAAGTCGAAATTTCATCGTTCATAAATAATTCGTGCGAATTGTTAACATTAAATTTAATTTGGAAACCAATTCGGCGAAATAATTGGTGCGACGTGAATAAACTCATTCCGTGGGTAATTAGCTTTTCGAAGGGGATTTCGTCAGGCCCAATGTAAGTGCGTAAAACGACAAATTAACTTATTATGAAGGTTTTGTACATAATTTACGCAACTGTAAGGTCGACATTTAGGATATTTTCAATAACTTAGTTATTATTTTTTATATTTGATTATGTTAGTATAGAATATTGGATCCAGTTAAAAATTAATATAAAAGAGCTGGTTGCTCTTCAAAAATAACAATTCGAAACATAGACGTTTAATCCGCTTTATGAGGTAATACAATATTTTAATACCTGCAAAATAGTTCATTAAAGAACAAATATGACAAAATAAACCATCCTAAACAAAACAAAAATATCGAGTAGGTACGTAATTAGTTAACTATGGACTATGCGAAACAAGCACTATTTTTTACACTATTAGGCCCAATTGTACAAACTAACTTCGTCCGTAACTTGAAAATGTCAATCCCATACATTAGTCATTTCAAATCCATCTCAAATATACGGTGATAAAAATATCAATAAGTCGTCAAAGTAAGTTTATGCAACTGGGCGTAAGACTTAAGTTTTTTTTTTTATTATTATTTTTTTATTTCATTGAATGGCGAGACGAGCATGCCGTTCGCCTGATGGTAAGCGATGCGACCGCTCATGTACAGTAGCAAAACCAAACAATACCTTGATTTAAAAAGCAATGCTTGGCATTCCACTGCGCTCGCCATCCTGAGACACAAGATATTAAGTCTCAATATGTCCAGTAGTTACTCTGGCTACAATGTCCTTCAATCCGAAACACAACAGTGCATTTAAACTGCTGTTTAACGGGAGAAATAGACATTGCGGTGGTACCCACCCAGGCAGCCTCTCACATTTGAGAAACCTACCACCAGTATTGCAGTGGTACCCACCCAGGCAGCCAATGAGTGGTAGCTATTATACTGAACTGACACCCACCATATTCACATTAATTCAAATTAAACTAGCACGAAAATCTGACATACTTTCGTCACTATCACAATACTCGTATAACAGAAAACGAACAAAAATCTTACCTGAAAAACCTTCCAACAACTCCCATCCCGAACTGCCTTCGGTTGGAATTATCCGCCAGTGGTTCCAACATGGGACTGTGTATCCGCGCGCCCCCAGCTCCCCACGACACGCTCCGCTCCGGCCTGCGGTACTCCACGCCGCCGGACCCGAGGGGAGATCGGGCTCTGCAACAACATTAGCGTCTTCGATAGGCTTTCACTGAGTAATGAAACGATAACAATGGATTTTGATCATGTTTAGGTAAAATAATTTTTGTATTGATTAATGGTGTATTATAATGCTCTATTTTTATTGGTTGGTCTGGGATTTATTCAGTAAAATAAGTGTTTAAAAAATATTTTTTATATACACGAACACACAACTCAACACACAAAAAATATGTTTAAGTCATCTAATTTATAAAAAAAATAATATTTAGTCTCACTACCATTCAGTTTTCAATTTAATCATCATACATATCTTATTTTGCTCTCAATATTGTTTTATAGAAAAAATCACATGAAAAATCAATCAAAATAATTCATTATTCATATGAAAAAACATTCAACGTAAAAATCAAAAGCAATTTTACACATTTATTTACTTCAGTATTGACAGCAGTCAGAAATAAATACAAAAATACAGGCAGTACATCATTGTATGTGTATCGGTCCGAAGATTTAATCTCGAGGGACCCACGTCACAAAGATTTGGGTGAACTTATGTCACTCCGAGTAACTTACTGCCCCGCCTAACAATAGTGTTGTGTAAAAATCGATGGCGATCGTATCTCAGACAGTATTAGTTTGAAGTAAGAATTATTATTGCGAATAAGGAATTAATTTTGTAAATATTTGTGATACTAATGTTTTTTTTTACAGCGAAAGTGAGACGAGCATGTCAATTGCCCAAGCGATCTGATTGCTCTTAGACAGTAGCAAAACCAAACAATACCATGAATTTAAGTGCTTGGCATCCACTGCGTTCGCCACCCTGAGACAAAAGATGTTAAGTCTCAATATGTACAAAAGTTACACTGGCTACAATGTTCTTCAAACCGGAACACAACAGAACATTAACACTGCTGTTTGGCGGGAGAAATATACAATGCGGTGGTACCTGCCCGAATGGCCTCACACATAATATGAGATACCTACCAACAGTAAACATTTTTGTTTCGGGATTAGGGCATTGTGTGGCCGAAATGTCTCATAGTTTCTGATTCCCACGAAAGAAGACTTAGTATTATATTGTGGGATCAGGCCAAATGTGTATGATTGCTAGGAGTACTTATTATTATTAAAAAAATAGCTTTTTATATTTCGTAGCCATGAAATAGAAGTTATTAATAAAGGTGACATTTTAAAGTATGTTTTTTTTATTTCTGGTCTACTTCGAATTCATATTAAAAATATTGTATGTCCTGTTTTGTTAGACTTATTGCATTGTAATCCTGTTTTAACGTAAAATATTTATTCTATGAGTCATGACGCTACATGATGTGAAACTATCCTTTAATTTGATATCAAAAATATTGATACTCCGGTTAAAATGTTAACAAAATTTGCATATACGAATTGTAAACAACACTAAATTATTACCAACACATTATATTTCAAACAAAAATAATTAGGCCAGATACTAGATAAATAATGTTATCAAAACAGTTAGGGTTATTGTACTAAATTAAATGTCCTATATAAAACATTGTTATAAATTACAATTCATTAAATAATATTTCTGTGCTAAAACTTATATTTATATTTCAAAGCAATTAAGAGCGTTTATACCCTGCACGCGCTTTTTGGCTTAAAAACAGGACTTTTCAAATGAGTTAATAGCCACCAATAAACAATTTAAAGGAAAAATAATTATTACTAATTTTAGAAAAGGTTGTCATCTAGGGATTTTGGTGGAAAACATTATAGATTGATGGATAATTTGTGAGTACTATACGGATTACTGAACACAAGTTTCGTTATTTAGGCTTTAAATGGCAATTTAGAAGCTTAAGATATCCGAAACCACTAAATATAAGATGAAAATAAAAATATTATCAGACTAATAAGACCCTTATGGAGGGATTTTGCTGAGAAAAATAATCTTTTTGTGTTTAGTTCCTGAAAAATAAAAATTTAAACAATGCGAAATTATTCAGAAACTCTCGTCAAGAACATATTTTTTTTCACCAACTTATCGTACATAATTTTTTATAGCAGTTGCATATTATAATAGAAGAACATCTTATCAATAAATTACCATTTTTATATTTCAACAAAATTAGTTTTCATGTTTTCTACAAATATTTTAAAAACCACTATAAAACACGCTGTCCGACGTGGATCAAATCAGACCGCCGCAAGGCCTTCTAGAGGGAGGACGTATCGCTCGTCGCTCCGGCCTGGCTGCAGTCTATTATGCCGCGCGTAGTAAAAATAGCCACGCGCGGAATGCGATTACCACATCTTAGTACTTTGGTAGTAAAATATTTAATTATTTTTATTACTTACAATGATTTTGTAGTGAGTATAAATTATGTTTCAGGTAATATAATGGGATGTAATTCCGAGGCTAAATTATGTTATGTATTGTAATATAATATTAAATATATTTCGTAATTGTAAGGGGTTGTAAGGCCCTTAACACTATTTATGTGTTCGAACACGAAATGATTAATAAAACGTCCGTAGTGTCTACTGATTGAACACTGATTTGAATGCAACTTAACAATGTAATAATAACGAAAATATGATTAGTATCCAAAATTTGTATTGTTCTTTGCTTGCACAGTAATATTTGTCTACTTATAATGCAAATAAAATATTTTTATGATATAATATTACAGTTACATTTCAATTGAATATTTGAAGCGCACGGATCAAAGTTGTTTGAGCCGATTGTATAGCGAGCCGACGCGGCAGCTCTACGCACACAGCTTTGGTCGCTTATGTGTGCGTGAAATTAACGAAGAAATACCTATAGTTGACTTTGCGCGCAAGGTGTATACGCTCTTAAGTAGTGTTGTAAAGTGAAGATTACAGGAACTTCCTGTGGCTGAAACGAACGAAAGAACTAAGTAGTATACCTGCTTATAGATTAACGTTACAGACAATTTACACATGCATCACTTTCTGCATCTTCATTATCCAGCATAAGTTATTTTAGAATACAAATGAATTTTTTAATTAAAATAAACATTAACATAATATTATTCCTTTTCTTTAAAAAAATAATGCAATCTAAATTATTATTATTAAAATTATTTTGACATTTTTTTGATAGCCCGCTAAAATTTGCTCATTTATTTTTGTTAGTTGTTATGTGTAATTCTTAAAATAATTAAAATTCGAAATATTTGCACGCCAAACATGATAGATTGTGAGACACCATAAAACAAATGTATAAACACCTTGAGAAACAACTTTATATAACTACATTTTTGCAAATAATTTTTCATTTGTTGGTTTTTATGCAGCCTGTCTGGATTGTCTTATATATTAAACAGAAAAAAAAGGAAAGAAAACGAGCTTTTTCGCTCCTTAAAGGCCGGCAATGCGTCTCCATGCCCTACGGTGTTGCAGATGTTCATGGGCGGTGGTGAACACTTACCGTCAGGAGAACCTTATGCTCGATTGCCACCTATAACATAAAAAAAGAACATTTTGAATCATTTCATGACATCCTGTGCCTGATAACTTACCCTTTGCTTTCAACAGTGTCCGTCTCGTCATGGTGTTGGTTGAGCGGCGTCGTTGACGTAGGTGGCGAGAAGAACACGTCATCCACTTCAGTTTCCTCCTGAGGGGAGAGGGCGCTCGACCGAAACGAACGGGACCACTGCGCCGACGTGGACTGCCGGGAGCGTCGCGTCACCGCCTGAGTGAGCAAAATATTTTTATTATTTAGGAAACAAAAGAAAATTGTATTTGGCTAAAGTTGCAGAAAGTCGCTGTGTGTTTCAAACTGTCCATGTGGAGATCCTTGCGGGAGGCCTATGTTCAGTAGTGGGCTTCCTGTGGTTGAGTTGAGGATTTGGGAAATAGGCAGTAAATAGAAAAACAAATATACAAGTGCAAAATCAAATCTGAAGAAGTTCACGCCAATGAGTATGCATTTAACAATATCACGCTTATTATATTAATTGCTCACAATATATATAAGATTTTCCAATAAACAATATGACTCGTACTTCGTAGAACAGCTTCTAGCAATGAAATTGAAAACCCAATGAAACAACGATACAGTATAAAGTACCAAGTTTGAAATCTTCCACCGAAAGCATATCAGTCAAGATTTACAAATTCAGGTCATTTTAGATAGAAGATTAAATTAGCAATATCACATATTGATTGACCTATCTAAAAACTGAATGCTCTGAAAATTGTATGGTCGCGAGAATTTTATTTTATATATAATGTATGTTATTACATACCTTGATTTTTTTAAATTATTATTTATATATTCGACAAATTTGCATTAATTGGGACCACAAAAACCTTCCTTATTAAATTCTTTCAAACCAACGATCACAGGCCACTAGACCAAACAGCAAACCATTAGCAATAACAAATCCATCTGGCGTCTGATTGGTCGGAAGCGTTTCTATTTCGATGCGGGAATATTTCCTTCCGGCGTTATTGGACGCTCTTCGGCTATTATTTACGATGCCATAACGGTCGCCTCCACCCGAAAGACATTTTTCTAATTTATAGCAAGAAAATATCCCGGCCTAATACATCCGCATTATATTACAGGGAATTACACGGTTTTGAGGTTAAGGGTTGGTGTTATGAGGTAAAATTATAACCAGAGGTATAGGGTTAGGATTATTTTTCGTTGGAAAACTATGGATGTGAATATTTCAAACACGATTGATGTTTATGGGGTAAATTTGTGGATAAAATACATTCTTGAAATGACATCACTTTCTTTTTTAAAAAGTATTATCGAACTTTTTAGTATCTCTCACCCTAGTTGAACATCATTTCATGACAATGGGCAAGGGGTATATTGTATTGTATGTATCTGTATCAGTCCATACACTTCCTACTGCAGGGCCAGGACCTACTCTACAAACGAAAATATGATTGAGAGTGCTAAGGCCATATATTTTGTTACGATTTGTCTTAAGATAGCTATGAACATATATTGTTTGTTTGACGCTCGTGACATCACATCACGGCCACACGGAAGACCAGCGCTGGTAACACCAGCACATGCTGAGTGTGGTCCGTTTTTGTAACGAGCACTATTTGTATTACTTTTACTATAATATTTTGATTTTGTTACTGCTACTTGTTACAAATAAATAATTTTCTTTCGTTTCTTTCTTTCTTTCATATAGTCCACCACGCTGGCCTAATGTGGATTGACGGACTTGTGGTTTTGTGTATATGATTACCAGAAATACTCTACAACGAACTTCAGTATGTTATGATCCTATAAGATGAAACTTCCCTAAGCCTAACAGCAGTGAGATATGAACATAATAATAGTACAAATATATTGGGGTCTTCATTAAATAATTATCAGCAGTCAAATATTAGCAGCAGACCGGGCATATCTTGGATCTCTCCAATGTCCAACAGTAGACTGCAACGGGCATAGATGATGATTATGATGATGATAAGAATATTATCTCACGTCATATTGTTTAAAAACTTCAGCCTGATTCACTTGAAAATAAACCAGCGTCTCCCGTTTAGAAATATTTTACATTGGAATACTGCCTACGTCATGTCAAATGTCGGTTTGAAAACTAGGTGAAACTGTCCAAATTCAGTTGAGTCGACACAATCTGTTTTAACATGGTTTTAACCGAACGTGAATGAATTTTCACTCTCTCCACCACTCTCAATCGTAGTGTCGATTGTAGAGGAGGCTCGTGCCCTGCAGTGGGACGTATATGGGCTGATACAGACTACAGAATGAATTTTTTATTCTTTACTGGCTTACCAATAGATTAATTTCTTTATTTCTTGTTTTGTTCTTTTTTTTGTTTGAAATTATCGATAAAAGGGTGGTAGGCAGCCATTTTAACTGTTCTGGAGAGGAATGGTGAAGGTGGAATTAAATTATAAAATTAATCTATATTAGCAGTGTAAATGCATATTTCGGTTTGAAGGATGTTGCAACTAGAGTAACTACTGGACATATTGAGACTTAGCATCTTATATCCCAGAATGCCAAGCTTTGCTTTGTATTCAAGGTGCTGTTTGGTTTTGCTACTATTCATAAGCAGTCGTAGAGCTTTACATCAAGTGAATGGCACGCTCGTCTCGCCATTCATGGCAATAAAAAAAAATAAAGACTACCCTATCATAATAACTTTAGTGTTAATGCACAATAGATACAACGAGACTCCAGAAATTTCGAAAAATATTTTCATTAGTCAATAGAAGCCCCCACCTGGCATCGCCCTAATGAGAAAAAGTGTCGACCCTAGATCAAAAACATTTTATTTTTCGTACAAATTTTTGTATACCTTAACTATACTTGCCGTAATAAAGTAATTTAGCTAGATTTCTAGATTACGTAGTATTTTCAGCCAGCACACAAAATAAATAACTAATGTAGCGCCACAAACAATAGGCCAGACGCGATTAAGGTAACAATTAAAATTAAAAAAACGCAATAAATATTTTTCCCATTTTTAAAATGTCTGAAAATCAACGCCCCCATTTAAAAAAGTCGACATCGATTACTATCAGCATATTTGTAAAACTTTTATGACATTTTGATGAATGCGGTTACAACAATTATATTATTTTGTATAAGAGTCGTAAATCCTTAATCTTATTGTTGTTGTATTGCGTGAGACGCCGGCGAGACGACCTTTAGTCCTTTACATTGTATGAAAATGTTCAAAACATTTTTTAATAAAAGTAACAGTATATTTCAAGCTAATAAATGCTATCATATATTTTGTTAATATGAAAAAAGCTAATGATATTCGAGTGAATATCTATTCACTGAAATGAATAATCTACATTTCAAAACTATTTCGGGTAAATCACATATCAATCCAAAATTATTTTACCATAAATTTTAATTTATATTTTTGCAACCATTTTTTGTAAATTGCCACTAGATGGCGCTATAGTACATTCCTCTTTCAAAGGCCACATGCCACGTGCTGTTTATACAATAGGGATAACAAAAGAAATCAGTAAACTCATTAAAGATGAGGTAGTTAGTGACGAGGCACGTGCATGTCAAAGGAATGAGCGACAGAATAATGGGGCTAACGAGACGTGACACACGTTTAAACACGCGAGTACATCTTGCGTATACCTTGGTTTTACATAATATATACATAAACACACGCTTATTTTCCAGAATAGGTAGGCAGAGGTGTTACCAGAACATCCACTTGTCGCCTTCCGTGTTTCCGCTATACTGAATAGAAAAATCCAATAGGAATATTTTTTCCCGACCCGGAATTCGAACCAGAGAGCACCGCTTTATTTGGCGTTTACTTTAATTTGTGTATGTAGGTTTGCTGACAGCCATTCTTTATTTATCAAAACTAAGATATGGATGCATTTTAATGGATGAAGAAATTATTGATTTATATCTTACATTTTCAAGGTAATTTCAAGCATTGGCATCCAGACAAGATCAATATGTTTGTGCCGTACATACATTCATAAATTATAGTACCTGACTATAATTGATTACTCATAAATAAATTATATTATTATCGTTGGAGTGGTAGGGTTTCAAAGCAGAGATGTCTAGTAGTCCAATTAGTGACTATTATACTTCGTTGAGACATTTATATATTTTAATATTTTACCTGTGCTTCTTAGTTCACAGGAAAAGAACATATTATAATAATTAATTGCGTACATCGACCGGTTATCGACAAGGCCAATAGATGGCGCTATATATCACGTTTAATATTAAATCATAAAACTACAGACTCCAATAATTTTCATATCTAAAAAGATGCATATATAGTCCTGACCCCACTTACATAATACTTGTACGTATACAGTAATAAGTATATGAAAAACTGCAAGAAAATTTATGACCCAACAAGACTCAAAATAATTAAGTGACCTCCTAAATTCTGTTTTTACGACATGTACTTAACCATACTTGCTCATTAATGTCCTCTCCGTATCTCGTGAAACGACAATCCATTCATGCTACACTGCCTTACAGAGCAGGAAAGGAATCAAAGTGCAGGAAACCCATAAACAGCTCTCTGCTTCAGAAAAGGTCATAAAACACTTACATATATGTCAAATGATTTTCAAAATAAAGATATGAACAGTTTGAGATATCAATGACAAATTATCTGTAACTATGTTTCAAGTTGAAAAAAAACTATTTTATACAGATGTTATCACGGATTTGGTTTATTTTTTACACTTTATAACGTCCTGACGTTTCGACTATTTACAGCTTTCGTGGTCACGGGGCAGACAATATACCTTGCGCATAATAGTTTTATTTCAATGTGTAACATTCGCGTAAAACGAAGAAACCATTACGTTTCAAGTTTTCAAGACGCCTGCCTACAAGGTGGACGAACGTCCTGGTCAATATTGCAGGAAAGCACTGGATGTAGGCTGCCTCCAATAGATCGATGTGGATATCCTTGGGGGAGGCCTATGGTTGAGGAGAAGAAGTTTCAAGCGCACTCAACAAATTTTTATCACATTCAGCTGAGTTTTGCGACTAACGACGCAAAATTTTGAAGCTACATTTTGGCTTAGTAACAGTGATTTTATTGACAGAAACAATTTATTTTCATTCACCAAAAAGACAAATATAGCGTGGAATAAAAACCTATACCTAAATGAGTGACAACAATGCCTAATAGTGAGATGTTAAAGGATAATGGAAATCATAATAATAATAATCCTTTTTCGAATACACGACGAAAATATCCTATACGTAGACTTACGTATGATATTAGGCATAAACTAGGATCATAACACGTAGACAGACCACAAAACAAAGTAACTAAAACCATTTACTTTTTATATAATAATTTCGTTTGAAAGTGCCATTAGAGCAACGAAAGGTTTGGGATTTCGCACAGCGCTCAAGTGCTTTTACCCGGTGTTAAAACAGGCCGGCCTGTGACGTCAGTATCCAGCTAACTTTTAAATACTTAGCGGGAAATGGGCGTGCGGCTTAATACGCCACCTGCGCCCATAACAGTCTGTTTGTCGGAAATTATAGTCGTATCTAAACCGCCAGAGACCGCATTCACGTGTTTAGCCGTTGTTTCAAATGGACAATTGAATTTGTTTTAAATTAATGCCCGGGATAGTTTGTTTGGTTTGAACTATATACGTGGCTTATAATGTCGGATTGGTGGTATGGAACGAAAATTAACGAGATTGATTCTTGAGTAGAGTTTTATTATTGTATTTTCTCATTTTTTAAACATGATTTTTAATGATTAATACATATTCGATATTTTGACGTAAAATAGACACAAAAAAAATTCGAAGAATATAATATTGAAATATTTTATGCGTTATTTCTTCTTTACTAAAAATGTTTTACTTTATCACACTCAATATAAAAGATAATATTATTCTATGTAAGAAAAATAAAAGCAAAGTGAGAAATATAAAATCTTTTGAAGTTGAAACACAATACCATCCAAGTTTTTTTTTTAAACTTCAATATCAACAGAACTGCTACATTTCTATACAAAGATGACGCCAGTAGTACTGTTATTTAGAAATCTCATGAATACTAAATTGTTTTGACTTTAGATCTTGTCAAGTTAGGCTACTTAAGATCTATCCTTATTCTGAGAATAACCCCAATTATTCAATGTTAAATAGTCAGTAAGTCCTAATAATAATGGCTATTGTCGGGACTATCTCTGACAGCTGACCCCAAATTTATATTCATAATGTATACCGTACTATGAGTTTGCATCACGGGCTGGACAATTATATTGGATTTTTCTATTCATTATGAAACCGGAGTCAAGGATTTGGTTTCGAAACGGCGATAGGCTGAGAAGGGTGAAACCTGGGTGTCCTGGTAGTATATCTGTATTCCTCTTTTTGTTAAAAAGGCGAGATGTTATGTATTATTTTTTTTCTTTATTAGTCATATAGCCCAATGAAAAGCTGTTATGATAAATCAATACGCATAATACTTAATCTCTATATACAAAATATTTTTATAGTTTTTATTTCATCGTTCACTCGATCGTCGTGAAACTTGGTACACATATTCATGGAGGTATTATAATAAGTAACATAGAATGCTATCTATGAAAACAATAAACAATTTATTTTACGAATGATAAAGTAATTATTTAGTTGGAATTGAACATTTTGGCCGCCATTTTGATAAGTATATCTACAGTGGAGCTGGAACGCTTGTATATAATAAAATGGTTTTATTACTCACAGTAACAACATAAGAGAGTCCGGTAAGCGTGAGCCGCGCGACGCTGTCCTTGCCTGGGCGAGGCAGCGCGGGCGGCGCTGGTTCGGCGAGCGGCGCCGGCGCGGGCAGTACGTCGGGCCGCTCGCGAGCCCGCCCCCGAGCCTCCCTCGGCGCCGCGCCCGATGCACCGTACATGCTGGAACAATGCACAAGGTTAGACATGGTCATCCTTCCATCAAATAAATAAATAAATAACACCCAACAGTCACATACGTAGTCCTGACCCCACACTAAGATCGAGTCTTGTGCCGTGGGTATCAGGAACTACGAGAGACTTTTCGATCTCACAAACACCCAGACCCGGAAGAAATATTTGTGGGCCGCACAGATATTTCTCTCGGTGCGGGGATCGAACCCGCGGCCTCTCCTTTCACAGGCGGCGTCTAACCTACCTGCGCCACGGAGGCTGTCAATACATACTAGATACAGGGTCCGGAATAATGGCCGAGATTGCTTATACTAATACATTTGAATTTCGAACTACGAGATGTAGCTCTTTTAAATTATAATCAATTTCAGGTAAAAATAAACTTTATTCCTTTTAATTTACTGGTGGCAGGTCTGTCATATGTGAGAAGCCATCTGGGTAGGTACCACCGCATAGTCTATTTCTCCCGTTAAATAGCATTGTAAATGCACTGTTGTGTTTCGGATTGAAGGACATTGTAGCCAGTGTAACTACTGGCCATCCTGAGATTTAACATCTTATGTCTCAGGATGGCGAGCGCAGTGGAATGCCAAGCATTGCTTTGTAATTTAAGGTGTTATTTGGCTTTGCTACTGTTCATGAGCGGTCGAATCGCTTATCATCAGGCGAACGGCATGCTCGTCTCACCAATAAAAAAAAAGAAAAAACAAAATAACACGCCAAAAATGGCCGAGGTTTCTTGCATACATTTGAATTTCGAACTATGAGGCGTAGCAAAGTCTTAAATTATAATCAACTTCAGGTAACAATAAACCTTAGATTTCGATGTTTATGGACCATACTAAAATCAAACAAGAGCACACGCTTATTTGTTCTCTTATTTCTCTTGCCGTTTTTTACGCCGTCACTTATAAATCTAGTGTATTTTTAATCGAAATGGTCACACTGGCATGTGGCACTACCTGTGCCAAGTTTGAAAATAAACTGGTATTTTTGTCAAAAATTTCTTTTTTCTTTTTTTCTATTCTTTAGATCAACTCGAATAGGTTAAAATCTTTTGCCGGTTCGCAGGTAAGCTTCCGAACCAACATGAAGTTCAGCTAGGCGGTAAAAATGCTCGTATCTATACGAGGTACCAACCCGCACTAGGCCAGCGTGGCGGACTATAATATGGCCTAACCACTCTCAATCCTACTTTCGAATGTAGAGTAGGCCCGTGCTTGCAGTGGGACTTATACGATACGATACGAGGTGACCAGGAGGTGCACTATTTGAAAATTTGGAATTGTGCTTGAAATATTTCAATACAGAAAAATATATAACACTTATCTTTATAACTAAGTTCATACCAAATGATACTTTTCAAATTAGTTTGCTAAGAAAAGTATTAATGTTACTCAATGTATGGAGAGCAACATTATGTAGGTCGAAATAAATTGTAAGGGATCAAGAAAACAACGTTAATGATATATCGTTGAAATTAAATTAAGAACCGTATCAAAACATCATTGGCCCAGTTTTGACGCCGGCGCAATCACAATAAGTGGATATTACATAATGCTTACAATCGTATTAACTCGGCATATGACTGCACCAATTAAATAGTTACGTCATAAAATTGATTAATAGAAATACCTTGTCAATTTATGTTTTTGAGAAGTGCTCTAGTATTGATTTCGGTTGGTAAAATTAATGCCAATGGGTCAGCTTTACCAAGATGGTACCATTCATCTACAGTACTAAATAGAAATGCGTTATGAAGTAGCAGATTTTTTTATTGCATAGTTCTGGCAAACTTGCAAACTGGTCACCTGATGGCAAGTGATCACTGCCGTCCATGAACATGCACAACGCTTGGATCATGGACGTGTTGTCCATTAAATTGGGAGGAGAGCGGGAAGGAAAAATGCAAGAGGATAGGGCATCATCCGGAAATCTCATTCACTGAACAAAACACACCCGGGAATAGACGGCCATCGCGAGTACCTCGGAGCTCTTCTAAAAGACAGACAGAAATATGCGGAGCTAACTCCCAACCTTCAGTAGTTGGAGAGGCACTGGAAAGAAGAAAAACGAAAAAAGCCAGAAAAGCTCACTTTACAATTTACGTCGATCTTTTGTGGGATCAGGCCGCCCCAGACGAGCCTGCCCATTCATGCTGACTCATCACTGAAAATAGCGTGTGTTTACCACCTCATTTTGTGCTATCTACGTTTCGTTTTATATGTAACCGAATATATTTAATAGAACATTCTTATCAGCTAGGATAGTAGTATACATAGTATAGTACGATGATGGAAAATCCGTCAATGTAACCAGGAATGTTACTTCAAATACAGCCTTTGAATACCATGATTTCAATTAGGCCGATATAATTCTATTCATGAATAAACTATTTCTATTGCATTTATGTACCATTAAGTGTATTGTCGCCGCCAACCCGCACTAGGCCAGTGTGGTGGACTATATAGCCTAACCTATATTATTATTAAACTCTCAATCGTACTCTCAATTGTAGAGTAGGCCCGTGCCCTGCAGTGGGACGTATATGGGCTTATACGAAGTGTATTGTCGTGCCTGTATAAAATATATTAAAAAATATACAAAGCACAGCCCCATACAACAGCATCTAAAAAGAGCACACAATGAATTTCTTTCAACCGTCTTATGAAATTTCGTACTAATTAATTTGAAATGAATATTATAAGATTTTCCGAGTCGAAATAATAACGAGAAACTCGCCTCGGGTATGTTACGAGCCGAGTTTTAAAACACAAAGATAAAATGGTGCATAATTAGTGTAATTTAAATAAATTAGACTTATGTTTGTAATGGTGGAATCTGTGATGATTAATACATATGTATGTATAGACGATTATGCATGTGTATAATCGTCACGCCTGACTTATTACTTTAGCTTCATTCACTTTCATCAACCTTTTCATGCATTCTCGTCATTTCCTCGTGTTAATTAAAGTACGTGATGACATCATAAGAAAACATTGATAAAAAAATGAATACTTATATGAATGAATTGAACGCTTAAGCCGATCGTGTCTCTCTACCGCGTGTTTCGCACTCTCGCTCGCACTCGCGAAACGTGACACCGAGTCATGCTTTTTCGTACATGCAGCCTGCTTTCATAGATTTATGAGACGTAATCACGTCATGAACAATAAATATGATTAATAGCCACACAGAGCTCTGATCCCATGGTAACATAACAAATCTTAAGGTGGATATTAGAAACGATAAATTACTTCTTGGTCTTTCAACTCTCACACCCAAAACTTAAATTTTTGGGCGATCCAAATATTTTTACCGTTATAAGAATCGAACTCGCAACCTCTTGTTTTACTCAATGACCATAACTTCGGGGGCGCCCAATTAGAAGCACAGATAAATATTTATAGAAGCATACATATTATGAAAGCAAATCAACGTTTCTCGCAAAACGTAATGTCTAAACGAGAACAAATTAAATTAAACAGTGAAACTCTTTTACCTTACAACAAATATCTAACTCGCAATTTTGCATGAAATCAGAACAATAATAGTTAAAAAAAACTAAAATACACGCTTTAATAAGATATACAACTAAAAAAGTAAAAATAATTGATACTAAATTTAAGATAAGAAAATGGAGTAAAATACATATATTTTATTGTTACAAAGCGTGGGGTGTTTACAACAATTACTTATCCTCCTGCACCCCACGCTTTGTAACAATAAAATATATGTATTTTACTCCATTTTCTTATCTTAAATTTAGTATCAATTATTTTTACTTTTTTAGTTGTATATCTTATTAAAGCGTGTATTTTAGTTTTTTTTAACTATTATTTAATTGTTTTGACTAAAAACATCCATCTACGGCTGTATTTCCAATCAATAACGCCATCTGTTGGTCAGTAGTAACATTTGACACTTGAAGAATACAATGTTAACGCCATCTAGCGATGAATAGTGCAAACATGCATTATTGACGTGATCACGCCATCTATTAGTCAGTAGCAAATTATGTTCATCTATACGCCACCTAGTGGTCAGTAGCAATGGTCATCAATTATAAGAATAATTAATCCTGGCGAATCTAATCAGGATAATTATATATTTTAATCGAATTATTGTATTGTCATCGGTCTTTGACAGGTGTGCAAAATTTGAATGATATCTGTCCGTTTAAAGTGGGTCAAAATCGCGCCCAAAGAAGTCGGTTACAAACAAACATACAAACATACAAACATACAAACATACAAACATACAAACATACAAACATACAAACATACAAACATACAAACATACAAACATACAAACATACAAACATACAAACATACAAACATACAAACATACAAACATACAAACATACAAACATACAAACATACAAACATACAAACATACAAATATACAAACATACAAACATACAAACATACAAACATACAGGTGAAGCTAATAAAAAGCGTGCAAAAAAAAAGAACGCCTTGTAAGTGACAGAGATTTAATTTATTTTTTCCCCCACGCTCCGCGATATAATATATTAAAATACGTTATGACAAATTATTCTATCTTTTATATTTATGGAGTTGTTTCGTGTTTACCTAACTCTGCTTATGACCTGGTTCAGAATACAGATACCTCCCAAGAGGTTTACGTTTTTCGTACAGTAAGCATTTTACTCTTAAATCCCAGTGCAGTTGCCGCAAAATGTTTTCGATTTATAAATAAATAAGCAGCTATCTAGTTCGAGATATGAGATACTATGAAGCAGACTAATACATACGTTTGTAAGAAGATATTGATATCAAGCTCGTCCTATTATACTTACTGTTAACTATTTTGAGAGATCGACAGAAAACAATTTCTATATACATTAGATAATAATTTTGCATTATTTCACTACTTGTAGTTTGCCAGACATATTACTAAAACTATCAATTGTTTTGTCTTTGTTTTATTGGAATGAATAGACAAGCATGCCTTTCGCCTGATGGTAAGCGATGCGACCGGTCATAAACAGTAGCAATATTCCACTGCGCTCGCCATCCTGAGACATAAGATGTTAAGTCTCAATATGTCCAGCAGTCACTCTGGCTACAAACTGTTTATAGTTAAGGCGGTAAGCCTTTAACAATAAAAATGATAAGGCTTTGTCTACCAAGCAGGACAAAAGCGTGTTAGTAGGCTTTTTCATCGATAACTATTTCTTCTTGCATTGCTAACTCGTCTTATTTTTCTATAGACGATATTCAGTCACAAGGTGAGCCATTCTACATTTTTCAAACTTCATAAATAATTTAATTCTGAAACTTAGGCTCCGAGAAACACTTTTTATCAAGCATACATCCCATCGAAAGTACAGGAGAAATGCAGTATCCCTATGCACACAGTCACGGCATTTTGAATTACAAACTGATAGTGTTCCATTATAGCCCTCCCGTGGGACTTTAAGGAGAGCATAAAGACGGCGCATGTACAATTTAAGTCTTTCAGGGATGTTTTGTAAAAATCTGGATCTTTTAGGTGATGTTGCTCCATAGTAAATATTTATAGGCTGAAAAGTCAAATTGTGTAGATCCCTTAAATATTTGAAATGAGGGTCAGTGAAATCAGAAGCGAATTATTTAATTTAACTAGACCAACGGCATGCATATTCAACATTTTCTAATAATAAAATCATATACGAACTACTGATATACATATCAATTAAAGGTATACACAACATTAATTGGAATAGTACATCAAAATAAATTAGAAGAGAAATTTACAAAAATGTGAATGTAGTAAGTACAATAAAGTAATTGAAAACAAACTTATTCAATAAATATGACTATAGAATAGGTGTTATTTTAGGTTAAACTCGGAATGCAGAACGAAAATATAACATCATAAAAATATTCGTTTTTCTGGCCTTAAAACAGCACGGATCTGTACGTAATACCCATAATTTAAAACCACACCATACCAGTTATCAATAAAGTAATTCATACAAAATATAATAAATCGAAACTCCATTTCCAGTAATATATTCCGTATTCTGAAAGCATTTCCGCACCGCACAGGATTTTCTAGTTCCCAGTCTCAGAAATCCGACGCTTTGATTTCTCTTACACTCGTACTGCTGATCCGGACGTTATACAAAACAAATATTGCCAACATCAAATGCAAGTTTAACGTTGCCAGACTAAAATGTACAAAATTCCAAGCAGTGTGTTTTAAATTCCCTTTATATTCCCCAGTATTGGGGCAAGAATATTTTAGACAATTCGGGATTATTTTTGTACTAGCTGTCCGGGCTGGCTCCGCCCGTATCATCATCATCATCATCATATCAGCCACAGGAAGTCCACTGCTGAACATAGGCCTCCCCCAATGATCTCCACAATGACCTGTTGGAAGCGGCCTGCATCCAGCGACTTCCTGCGACCTTAGTCAGATCGTCCGTCCACCTTGTGGGCGGGCGTCCGACACTTCGCTTGCCTGTACGTGGCCGTATAGATACACTTTTTTGAAAATATTTTTCAAATGTATTCATGAGAGAATGTAGGATTCTAATGGTGATTCTAATCATTTTTTTAAATCGGACTGAAGTTTCACAGCCTTTACTTATAGTAGGTGTTTCATATATGAGAGGCCGCCTGGGTACCAACGCAATACGTTTCTCTCGCCAAACAACATTGTAAACACACTGTTGTGTTTCCTATTGAAGGACATTGAAGAAAGAGTAACTATTGGACAAATTGAGCCTTAATATCTTATGCCTCAGTATAGCGAGTGCAGTGGAATATCAAGCAATGCTTTGTAATTAACGGTGTTGTTTGATTTGCTGTCCATGAGCAGTCGTATCGCTTACCACCAAGCAAATTGAATGCCAGTCTCACCATCATTACAAAAAAAAAAATATATGCCTTTCACCAAGCTAGCTGATTTAAAGGTTAAAAAAGGTTTGTATGTGACCACACATACCCGTTACATTCTTATGAAAAAATCTAATATACGCAGTTTTCCTCACATGTTTTCACCACAAAATCATGCGAAAATTAGCTCTGAATACACACGCAACTAAATGTACAAAGTTTGCGTATTTTAAATTTCCTTTGTACTCACGAGCCAATGCTGTGACAACGTTCTTTTTCAACAATTTGGTGAGAAGTTTTGTACACAAAGTTGTAAAATAGCTTAAGTTTGAAGGTAAACACTAACTGGGTTAGATCTTTGATGTTATGTCTGCCGAAAATGGCTTGGTATAATAAGACTTTTTGATTTTGGTATGTTCATTAAAATACTGTACTGTACTGTATCAGCCCATATACGTCCCACTGCAGGGCACGGGCCTTCTCTACAATCGAGAATACGATTGAGAGTGGTTAGGCCATATAGTCCACCACGCTGGCCTAGTGCGGGTTGGCGGACTTACATACCATAGAAATTCTTATAAATCGCTATGGTATGCAGGTTTCCTCACGATGTTTTCCTTCACCGTTTTAGTGCGTGGTGATTGACTATCAATACACACATGACTCCGAAAAGTCAGAGGTGTGCCCTGGGATTCGAAAATTCATTAAAATTATAACAGTAAATGATACGGCGGGATGTCCGTAAGATATCAAGACTGGCGACGTATCATTAACTACGAGAAGTGTTATATAAATGAATAATTACACGTAACAGTCACATACATAGTGCTGATCCCACACTATGATCGAGCCTTGTGTCGTGGGTACCAAAAATTACAAAAAGACCTCCCACGCAGGCTCCGGGTTCAATCCCCGCACACAGACATTTGTTTCCGGGTGTTTGTGATACCTTAAAGTCGTATAGTTTCGGATACCCACGACACAAGACGCGATCTTATTGTGCGGTTAGGACTACGTAAATGACTGTTGGGTATATTTATTTATCTATTTTGCACATCTAATATAGTCATAGTTGTAGCTTCTTACCATTACTCTGATTAAATATCATCACATTTGCGATCAAATGCCTAGCAGACACTACGTACACGTATATAAAAGTAAACGACCTGACCGAACATTCACTAAAATCAATCCTTTTACACGTGAGTTTAAATTCGGTTATATTAAATGAAGTCTACACGCACCGCTTTGTACATTTCGATTTCACAACGGAAAGGTGTAAAGGAGGTTAAGACGAAACATGTACCACAAAGCTTTCTCGCCTCACCTTTGATGGTTGCCTAAAGAAAAGAAAGGCACAGTACAATGTTGTTATTGAATAAAACCGTTTCTTTTTCCTACAGTTGTTATTTCCTATTTTCTAAGAAGTTCGCACGGTGCTACGGAAACTGAGAAACATCTTAGTCAACTTATTTCGATATGCAGTCGATTTCATTTCGATAAACAGTGGTGTTCCTTTGTACCTTATAACATAGGCTCTTGAAAGCAAATGTTCTATAATATGTGTATCATACTGAAGGGCCCCTGCACACCCTTACATAGATGCAAACAATGCAGACGTTAGCTATTTAAGTTAAAATTATAAAGGACCCTGATATTTATTTAACAAACACTTTAAATAATAAACCGAACCATTTCAAAATATGTGACATCACATAATACATTTTACAGGTGGTAGGTCTCTCATATTATTTGAGAGACCGCCTGGGTAGGTAACACCCCAATATCTATATATTCCACGAAATAGCAGTGTAAATGCACTGTTTAGTTTCGGATTGAAGGATACTGTAGCCTGAGTGACTACTGGACATATTGAGACTTAACATCTTTTGTCTCAGGATGGCGAGCGCAGTGGAATGCCAATCATTGAATTGTAATTCAAGGTGTTGTTTGGTTTTGCTACTGTTCATGAGCGGTCGTATCACTTACCATCAGGCGAACGGCATGCTGGTCTCGATAATCAATCCAAAAAAAACATATAGTGTACGTAGGTGTGTTTGTCGTGAAGTCACTAAAATTACCACATGGCCTCGTTTTCGTCCCAGTCTAGATATTCCCGGTATAACCCAAAATGAAATAAGCATAAACGTATGGAATGACAAAAAATATTACTCGATTAAGACTTTGCACTCGTCATCAATAATCGTCAGTCTTCCGATTCACAATAAAAACATCATTTCATATCTACCCTATCTCATATTACGAAACATGAATCCGACACTAAGTAACAAGGAAGACTACTTGTTTACCCGCGGGACCCAGGACTCGGCGCAGACTTATTAATGTCCCGGTTAATTCCAACTGCCAAGTGCCACCAACTTGGTCCGCTACTTAGACACTTCGCTATATACCGTATCAGTATTGCAACGGGAAGTAATAATTCTGTCTTGTATTTAGTTTATGATTTTTGAGTACTTGAAGTGTTGGGATTCGTGCTAGAAATAGGTATTGTATAGTTAGTATTAGATGATATTAGTATTAGATGCTATTAATAATACATATTTACATGAACTCAGGCCTATAAACCCAAAATATCTTATTAATAAATTTAGATGAGCAAAGAATTAACTTTAAGCCATGGCTTTAGAGTTGACTCGATTATTTTGAATAGTGAGGTATTCACAACTTTATTGATATTTGATAAACATGAATGTACTTCGGCCTTTTATGACAATCATGTTATAGCAATCCACTGATTTTAAAAGGAAATTAATAAAACTTATACAGCTCCTAAGTTGGAGTATACTATATGTATTCGAACGAAAAATGATCAAAATTAGACATTTTGAGATATGCGTGGACAAACATACGAACATACAAACATATATTTTTTTAATTTGAAATTCGTGTTCAGACGCTGGTATAGACTAACATAGCTAAAAACTGTGCAATTGTCCCTTTTTTTAAGTCGATTAATAATAAACAAAACTATTAATTCGATTCTAAAGCCTTGAACTAAAGTTAATACGTCGTTCCTCCGAGATTATAAATAAGACTAAAGAAAAATCAGAGCTGTCACTAACACTACCGCCAATTTTCCCAGTTTATTATCAACTAAAATGTAAAAGTAGGCAAGTTTACCGTTTAGCCAGGCAGAAATTCCAGTTGCGAGGAACTATATCGAGTTTCTGTTAACTATTATAACAGAGAATGATATTTGATTATTTCTATTTTAGCCATATTTTCTACTCGACTTCATGCTACTTATCTTACTATAAGTCATAAATTCACCCACATGTGTTAAAAAATCTTTTATGCAGTACATCAAATTGTCAATCACAAAAAGCACAAACCAACCCCAACAGATATTTCACAACCATTCCGTAACCTACGTTTTAAGTTCAACCAACCAATCCCTCTGTTATCGTTGCTATTAATTTTATTACAGACACTCGGTACTATTGCCAACAATAGCAGAACAATACTCGTCTATTCCGAGGTTATTCCTACCAGTTTATTTGGAATAGCATTCGGCTCCGAATTCTCTTGTACTATTATGTCATTTCGCCAAATTGACAGTTCTCTAGCTGAATTATGTTGTATAACATTAAACTACAGTGTTTACTCCAAATGTGTATTGAGGAAATTTAGCACCGTCTATTTTGTTTGCTGTTATCCTTTATAACTAACTTGGGTTGGGATTTCCTTGTATCGGATTGGAAATATTGCTGAGGAGTTATTGGATTTAATGGGTAATTTTCAACAAATTTTAATCATGTCTACTAAATTTCTGATTTAGAATCTGTTAACATCAAGATTCATCATGTTCAAGATACACCAAATTTATTTATGATTTTAGTGGTTTCTATTATAATCAAGTTTCTACGTTTAATCATTAGCAGCTCACATTATACTGTGTCTTTAATTTTATACATTCTTTAGTACTATTTACTCTACTCAAAAAACAAGTTGGAAGTTTGCACAAATCTGTTTTACTCTTAATCCTTTAGTCGTCTTTTGCTAAGTGATTTCCGTAATGAGGAATCAGATTCATCTGAATTTAGTGAAAAGTAAAGGTGTAAACATGCGCTCCAGGTTCAATCCAACGAACTTTACATTCTTCGAGGCAGAAAGTAGCCCAGATTTTATTATTATTGCATAGATCCACCAAACGAGCAAGTAAGTTACCCGATAGCAAGTTCTCACTGCCACCCATGAACATCCATAGCACTGGGTCGTGGATGTTTTGCGTAGTAGAGAGAGTAGAGTAGTTGTAAATTACGCTCTGTTTACTTAATAAAAGAGAACCCAATGTTTCCATTTATCTATACGTAATAATGAAAGAAGAAGACGTTTCGTTCGAATACCCCAGTTCACTTTTACCCAGGTTGATACCAATAGCAACCTATAACTTTAATCGCTTTCCTACAAAGTGACCAGACCATCTAGCTAAGATTGTAGAAAATAGACCGTTTTCAAAAGATCACTGTTATATTCTTGAAGAGAGAAAGAAAGATTCTTACCTAATATCATCGTCATCGGGATGATGGTCCGGTGGCAGGTCGAGCCGGAGGTCCCCGAGCGCCCGCGCCGCGTGTCGTCTCCGCCTTTCATACCACAGTTTCTTTTGTTCCCTCTCGTTGTCTCTTTGCACGCCGAAGAACGTCTGTGTTTCTCTCTTGAGGTAGTCCCGCACTGCGACGGTATGAACCCGCCGGAGTCTGACCCCCTCTTCGTGGACAGGTTGGGGCTGTTCTGGAGCTGGTTGGGGGTGGGCCACTGGTGGGGCGGACACGATGCGGGGAGGGGAGGCTGGGGGTTGGTGGGGTTGTGTTGGTGCCGCACTCGCTGTCGATGTCTGGCACGCGAGCTGCGGCGCCAGCAGGCCTGCGCTTGATCGCCTGTAACAATGGAAATATTGTTTAATATGTCGTCTTTATTTATATAAAATCTGTTACATTTGTGTAATTATAAGAAACCCTTTTGCATATTTGTAAATATTTTACCCGAGACCGTTTCTAGGGTGTGGTGGTAAGTTAGTTTTTAAAATAAAATCAATGGACTGTTACAAGTCGCTGCAGAAATCCTTTGGAGAGCTATGTATATTTTGATAAGTAGACTTCCTGTAGATGTAGACGAAGAAGGTAATAAAAGATAAGACAAGTTGGCAAGGCAACATATGATAGGTAGCCATTAATAAAGAATGTTAAAGATTGGACAACAGCAAGATTTACAACTAAAGCTGACTCACAAGTCACACTTCAGTCACAGTCAGAAAAATATCACAGATACACAACTGTCAATTTCTATGGTACAATAAATTGCCGATTCTATTCGATGTAGCACCTACAATTGTCGAACACGTACTAACGTCGAGCTTGATTTATTATATTAAAACGTCCATCGGAATCCCGTGCAAATCCAGTATCAGGCTCCATCAAATTCAATAGAGGTTTTGTTATTGATATCAAATCTGCGTGCCTTTTAATTGTCATGTCAGCATATTTGGAACGATCGTGTCATTGTGGTCATATTGATGAGGGGGTGTATTTTAGTCTTCCTGTGATTAAGGATAATGAGGACTATGACTACCACATTAATTATTTTAGTTTGCTTAATATTCCGCCCGATTGAAGATACACTTTTTTGAAAAATCTCTTTCGCCTATGTTCATCAGGGATAACGTAAGATTATAGTGGTGAAATAATTTCCATAAACGGTCCAGTAGCTTCAGAGTCCATTCAATGCAAAAAATCAATAAAAAATTACCTTCATAATATTATTATTGTTTAGACAACCCTAGCATGTGAGCGATTTGACTCAGGGTATGAGTCTTATAATTAAGTCTTTTTAGAGACATTTTAAACCAACTAAGACTACATGCCTCCATTAAAATCCACAAAACTATGAACATTAATTTGATCGCAACAATAACGGAAGGTATTCAGAAAGCGACGCCAATTAGGAATGATAAACAAATTGTTGGTAGACAGAGCGCTGCCTAATAAATGAGGAGCGACGGAATCCGACGTTCCGGCTCCACCGTCGTTGTCAAATTGACCGGATTGATTCGGCATTTCCCCTTGCAATTCCAATGTAAATTGATTTGTAGTTATTGAGCTCTGTAAATTATTTAGTTTTGATGTAAAGGTTCTGGGTGATGTTAGTGGTTTGGTTTTACTAGGGTTTGAATATAAGGATGTTGATTATTGTAATGTACACATTTTTTAGATGAAGCCCACATGAAACAGATTCAGAAATGTAAAATAATTCTATTCTGGTCAATTGAAATGAAGATTGATGAGAATTTCTTCAATATATTCTATTCTTTTATTATATTTTTACGTCCTGCATTGTTCTCCTCTTCCCCTATCTTCCATGCAGTTCTCAAATATTCCATCTTTGCATACTTAAACATATAAATCTTTCATTCTCTAACTCTTTCCATATTGAAAACTTTGATTCGTCATCCATTCCATTCATTCGTCAAATGTTTCATGCTATTTATTCGTCTCACGTTGCTTCATACTAATGGGTTATCATATTACAATCCTACATTAATGCACCATATATCTACGAATACAAGTAGAAAAATATGTATCATGAATATTTCCTTATCATAATTTTATAAGAGATGTAACTATTACCATATTAGTGGATAATATATAAAACTGACAGGTTTGTTTATTTGCTGTGTTGCCTCTAATCTCAGTAACTACTGGTCATTAAGTAATTGAAAAAAAAAGTGTTTTGGATAGGTAATTTATTGAGGAATGCTTATACCATCTTCTTTTAGGTCTGGATGGTGCTAGATCATGTCTCGTAGTTTCTAATGCCCAAGACACATACATACATACAGACTTGAATATTTCGACGAGGTCACCACATTTGTGTACGACTACAAGGCTTTTTTTTAGGGATCAACAACAACAAATTAAAAACGTTATCTTTTCAAGATCTGTATCAGTCTATATACGTCCCATTCCATGCACGTCCAGAGTATGATTGTAATGGGTTAGGCCATATAGTTTAAATACTTTACTAACTTTCAAATCGTTAGGGTATGCAGGATTCCTTACGATGTTTACCTTTCCGATATAGTAAGCGATACACACATGACTCCGAAATGTAAAATTGCCCTGGGATTCGAACCTGCAGCCACCTAAAACATGACCGCAGCCACGTCTAGTCCTTAGCCATGAAGCACTTTGATGATTGGTGATATTGAAAATAAATCATTTTGTAGTATTAACTACATAACTATTTGTTGTTCGAAATTAAGTCAAAACTCACAATTATTCAAATTAGCTATCTAAATATCAATTTCAGGTTTGTTTATAATATTAAAATGTCACAAGTTCTAGTGAACATATTTAGAGTATTTATACAAAATTTTGTGATTAACACCTGATAATAAATGCTTATGTAAACATAAATTTTACCTGTGAATTTTACATATCAAATATCAAATAATTTAGTTGTTATGCTTGTTAAATTATTTACGCCGATAAATGCTAAGTACGCACCCAACTCACTAATAATATGGAACTTATAAGTTGTATTGCTGTATAAATAGAAGATAAACTTAATAACTAAAGGAATATGACTGCTTATCAACATCCTCTTTTAACGTGGAGTCCACATCTGAACAAAAATTTCCACAATAATATGTTGGAAACACGCCACTTCTTACTGAAGTCTTCCTTACTGACTTCTTCCTGGAAGCTTCCAAGAACCTTGTGCACAACTAAGGTTTGCAATTGCAACTGCTTGAAGCAGCCTACACATAACGACTTCCAGAATATTTAGTAGATCACATTTTTAAATAATATTATTTTTCGGTGTAGAAAACAAACGCCAGTACTGGAAAAAACCAGCCATAAATTTGACCTCGCATTTTTTTCTTTTTTCTTTATCGACAGTTATTTTAACTTCACCTAATTTTTTTATATTTATCACGAAGAGATAGCGAGTCCCTATCAACTGCCACATTTTGTAGCCTCGTAACAATAAATCTATCTTAATAGTCTACTTACGAATACTAATCTTTCGAACTTTTAAATATTTCTTTTTATCTAATTCTGAACAGCTATAAATTTAGTTTCTTATATCAGAATAGGTGAACTTGCAACAATCCAGAGCTGTTACCAAAGAATTATTAGTGTACTCGATCAGATTATTATATCACTATACAGATATACATACTGAATAATAATAGATAATAGTTTACAATATGCTTGCGCCACAGCTCAGCTTTGCATAGAAGCAGGATTTTTTTCAGTAAAATCTACAACGGAAAAAATTTGTACATATATTCCCGAACTCAACAGAAGTACTTATTTTCTTTGGTCCCCGTCCTGTCCCAGTCCAACCCATCTAATCCTTGTCCACGTCAAGTTTCTTTTCATTCTGTTTCATCTGGTATCGTACACAATCCAGCCCCGAACAAAAGTAATAGTTTAATAACCCAGAAGAATCGAATATGCATTCTTACGTTGAAGTTAAAACTTTAAGTATTTAATCTTACTATCTATACAAAAAGGAATTTTTAAATACTACAAACATATTAAAAAAGAGTCATTTTCGTTTCAACCCTCATATTATCAGTTCAGTTTTTTATAAGATGGCAAACAGTGCCGATGACGACAATTCTGCCAATGTCAAATGTGCGATGACAACTCGTGTGTTTTGATAGAGTGAATTCAGCTGTAAATTCCAGTGTTCGTTTGTCTTAACTGTTGTTATTGTATCGACACTAAACTAAATGTATTAGTTAGCACCAAATACCAATGTAATTAGAACATTTACTTACAAGTAAACTGAAACAAAGGACACACACATGTTTATTTAACGGTATAGTAAATAAATAAAAATCTGAATTTACAATAAAATAAAGAGGAATATAAATATTATATATATTATTAAAATCTTTGGATAAAATGTTTCTAAAATAATTAAAATCATTATCACATAAAATAATTTGTATTCCACCCTAAACATTTCTGACGTTACAGGCTGACACTTCACAGTCTGATGTCATTAATCCGCATAAAGGACAACATTGCTTCGAGAAGTTCAGGAGAAAATTGGGTTAACAGAAAGGGAAAATTAATGGGAGCGGGAATATTTAGAGCTACCATATTTGTGTATAGATCATGTGCTGGATTGTTCCTAGGGCACATGAAGAATATGTGCTCCAGGGTACCATCATCTAACCCACATTCACATAAAGATGAATCCCGGACCCGAATTTTGTTCAGAAACACAGGAGATGAGCAGTGGCCAATACGGATTCGGCAAATAGTTGATATAATTGACTTTGATACTTTTTTACATTTAAAGAACCAGGGCTTAGGTGGAATCTTTGGTTGTATAGCATAATAGTGTTTGCCTACACGTTTTGAGGAGTTGTTCCACTGAGTCTGCCATGAACTCATCAGAGACCTTTGGGAAATGTTCATTAAATCATAAGGGTGGTGTTTAAAATGTTTTAAGTCAGCCAATTCTGAAGAGATTGCATTTTTGGCCAATCTATCTGCACACTCATTTCCAATTATCCCGCAGTGACTTGGAATCCAGGCTAACTGTACTATTTTACCTATCTGTGCACAAGAAAATAAACACTTTTTGATTTGAAGCAGAATGGAACTATGCAATTTAGTTTTGAACGGGTTCTGAATTAAAGCTTTAAGTGAACTCAATGAGTCTGTGAATATTATGGCCTGAGATATGTTATGAGTTTGGATGTAGAGGCAAGCTTCCAAAATGGCAATGCATTCTCCAGTAAACACTGAGGTCTCTTTAGGACATTTAAATTGTAGTATGATTTTAGAATTTTGGTAGTATACCGCAACACCAGTATAATCTGTGTAAGAAAATTTTGATGCATCTGTATAAAATTTATGGTAATTAGACCAATGTTCTCCAACTAGGGCATTAAAAGTAGAATCTGCAGAAACTGACTCTTTAAGGATCCCAATGTCGAAGAGAATAGCAGGTCTGAAACATAGAATTTCGAATTCGCAATTGAAAATTGGAAGTATATGAGATATAATTACTGGACCCTCTAAATTTTTGAAAGACTGGTAAGCCTGAAGATATAGTGGTTTTTCTTTATGTGTCCAGTAACTAGATGTACTGCAAGCAAGGTCTAATTTGGCAATTTTTCTGAACAGGGGATGGAGACTTTTGCTGCAGATTTTGCTCCAGAACCGAGTGGCAAGATATTGTCGCCGTAAAGACAAAGGTGGTTCGCAACATTCCACCTGCAGCGCGTTCAGAGGAGAAGACCGCATACAACCAGAAATTATTCGGAGGCATTTAGCCTGTATTTTGTCTAGTCCTGCTAAAGCCAATTTGTTACATGGAAACAATAGAAACATGCCATAGTCCATAATACTTCGAACCAAAGCATTGTAAACTAACTTCATAGTGAATGGATGTGCACCCCACCAAACACCAGCCAAAACCTTTAGCATAGGGACTACTTGTTCACACCTTTTAACCAAATAGTTAATGTGGTGTACTCCTGTTAATTTTGAATCCAAGTAGACGCCTAAAAATTTTGCTTTCGGGACAATTGGAATATTGTGACCAGCAATGTCAATTTCAATTGGAGGAATTTGTGTTTTACGGGTGAATATCACCACGGAGCTCTTCTGAGGTGACAAACTCAGACCATGTCTCAAGAGCCAATGGTTCAATGAGTTTAACGAAAGGCAAAGGGACGTGCCTGCATCACATATTGAGAGATTTGATACATACAAAGCCAGATCGTCGGCGTATTGTAAGATATTACAGTTATAGTTTAGGCATGTATCAATATCTGATGTGTAAAGGTTGTACAGTAATGGGCTTAGTACAGAACCTTGTGGCAACCCTTTCCATGAGAGCCTTCGTTCAAACTCCTCGCCTTGGACTCTTAATGTCAGGGATCTCGACATAAGCATTAGGCATATGCACTGTATCATCCTTACCGGGAATCTCAGCTGTTGCATTTTCTGCCTGAGAAGGGGAAGGAGGACGTTATCATATGCAGAAGATATGTCTAGAAAAGTAGCGACTACCGACTTATTTTTGGAAAGGGACAGTCGAATGTCTGTCACCAATGTTCCTATGCTATCGGCCGTACCGAGTCCCTTCCGGAAGCCAAATTGGGAGTTCGGCAATATGTTTCTGGATTCAGTTATCCATTCTAGCCGGTTTTTGATAAGATGTTCAAAGATTTTAGCCATAGTGGATGATAGGGCAATCGGTCTAAAATTATTTGGGTCGTCTGCATGTTTACCGGGTTTCAGTATGGGGATAATTATTTGAGTTTTCCAAAGTTTAGGTATCAACCCATACACGTAACAAAAATTTATTAACTCCAAAAAATATTTTTTAGTTTTGGGACCACAGTGCACTAAAAAGGAATAAGGTAGTCCGTCAACACCAGGAGCAGAATCTCTCACACTGCCAAGAACCAAGTCTAGTTCCTCTGCAGTGAATGGGGAATCATGTGGGACATCAGATGTGTCTACCGGGGGGATGTATGTTTCAGAGAGCGTGGGCACATAAGGAGGTGCAATTTTACCGAAGAAAAGCTCAGCTACATCGCGGGAGATAGGACAGGATACAGATGGAGAGCATCCAGATCTAAATCTATTTATAGATTTCCACACTACAGACGATGGAGTTGAAGGCTTTAAAGAACTGCAGAAGTTAGTCCAACCCGTGCGTTTCTTTCGCCTTAAAGTTCTTTGGGTCTTTGCGAATACCTGTTTGTAGTTCAATAAATTTTGTGTGCTCATATCCTGGTTGTATCTTTTCTCTGCCGATTTTCGGTCCCTGATGGCCATGGTGCATTCACGGTCCCACCATGGCGGGGAAGGTATTTTATGTCGGCTAGTGTTCCTAATAGGGAAGCAAGAGTCTGCGCAAGAGGTTAAGGCTTCCACAAATTGTTCACAACACAAATTCACATGGGAGTGACTAATATCAAGTTGATTTGGATCATTGACTTTAGGAAGGGATATAATTTTAATGTCTACTAATCGAGCGAATTTCGACCAATCCGGGTCTGATAAATTATATTTCAGGAGAGGGGGAGGGGATTTTTCCAAATAGGTCCTTTGTGTTATTGAAATTACAATAGGATAATGATCACTCCCATGTGACAGGTCTGTGCACTGCCAGCAGGCAGATGCTGCAATATCAGGAGAACAAAAGGTGATGTCAACACAGCTTTTTTGTTGACCTGGTAAAATTCGGCGAGTGGAACAACCATTGTTAAGCACACAAAGATTGACTTCATCCAGGATATCCACCAAGCCGGACCCGAACAGATCGCAGCGCTCAGAACCCCATCTGTAATGATGGCAGTTAAAATCGCCCATCACTAGCAGAGGTCTGTGAGCATTCTGTAGTGTAGCCTTAATAAAGGGGAGGAAAGCTGGGTCGGTGTGGGCGATATATATTGATATTATATTTATACCTGCCACTCTGCCAGTAACAATATTTATATCTTCAAACGAAGGATTTATGGGGGACATAATAAAAGGGCTTCGATGGTTAACAAGCAGTGCGGAACCACCGTAGCCATCAGGCCTGTCACATCTAAAAATGTTGTAGTGTGGTATACGAAAGCTGAGATTTGGGAGCAACCAAGTCTCAGCCAAGGCACAGGCCAAAGGCTTGTATTTATTTAAAAGGAAGGTGAGGTCGTGTTTCTTATGAGACACGCTCCTCACATTCCACTGAAGGAACACTACTGGGGAAGCCATTTTTAAAATTTATTAACGTGTTTATAAGTTGTTGGGCAACGTTGGACGGTTGTTGTGTATTCGGGGATATAGCATTTTGAGAGCAATTTAAAGTTAAAAGAGATGTTAAAAGTTGTATTATAATATCAATAGTGTTAGTATCGGAGTGAGGATTATTAAGAGCACAACCATTAGGCTGTGTAGGTGGGGGCGGGTTAGTTATAGAGCGGTGAGTAGATTTATCGTAGGAAGGGGAAAGTGGGATATGAGATTTAGGTTGTCGGGAAACTGTCTTGCGATAGGAAAGGGGAGTTTGGGGAGTTTTAAGGGAGTCTGCATAGCTACGGGAAACAGCTGGGATGGATTTGCTAGCTTCCGCGTAGGATATAGTTTTCTCCGCCATGGCGGTTTTAATAGCTCTTTGTCTGCTATATTCCGGGCACGCCTTGCTGTTCGCAAAGTGTTGTCCGGAACAGAGCACACAAAAAGCTTCGGTCTCTGAGACACTGCAACCATTCCCTGGGTGGTCATGTCCACATTTGTTACAACGGGGCTTTGATCTACAGACATTTTCGATATGACCAAATCTACAGCATTTCCTACACTGTATTGTTGGGAAAATATACTGTTCCACTGTTAGAGAAGTGTAGCAACAAAACACCCGCTTAGGTAGGATTTGACCATCGAAGGTGAGGACACAGGTCTCTGTGGGTTTCCACTCAGAAACTCCGTCTCTATTAACTCTCCTATTCATGCGCCTGGCTTTGAGAATTTGTCCGCAACCTGGTGGAACTGTTATATATTGCTTAATAGATTCTTCAGACATATCCACAGGGACTCCAGACACCACACCCATTCTGGTGACGTTAAATGTAGGGATGGTGGCAGCGAATTTGTGTTTGGCTAAAAGGTTGTTGGTCAGGAAAGCGTTTGCATCCTGATGAGTGCAGAACTCAACAGAAACTCGGTTTCGTCCAACTCTTTTTACTCCATCTTTAACTACATTGTGGATATTGTTGTTGAAAAGGAAGAGGCCAAAAGTTACTGGGTGCAAGGTGGTGCCAGAATTAGGTTGGGTTTCAATTCTTGAGACGTGTACAACATAGGGACCCCTATCTATTAAATTGTATTTGGAACGTCCAACCTGATTTCTTGAATGCTTAGATGGTCGAATATCGGAAAGTCTGTGATCTTGTGCTGGTCGTTTATTAGTGCTGCTTGTTTGAGGGACAGCATCTGTTTCCATTAAACTGCATGCTACTTCCGCGAACTGGGTAAGAGGATTGGGGTTCTCATGCGTAAGGGGAGAGGAATTAAAGGCTGGGGAAAACGGTGGGGTTACATCGGGAGGGTCAGGAGGGTCAGGAGGTTTGTTGTTGTTCATATTTAACTACCTTACTTGTTAATATAAAAAATTAAAAAACACGTAAATAAACAAAGACAATTATTAATACAAAATATATCTAGTATATACAAACAAAGACACTTCACATAAACAATCACAAAAGTTACAGTATCTAATACAATACAATATCAAAATAACAATAAGGAAAAAAATAGGAAAAATTCTAGACACACGTGCTGCTCAAAGACACACCGTGGCGAGAATCCTCATATTATCGATCTTGTATTTTCTTTTAAATATTATTTTGTGGAGGGTAGTTGTATTTATTTTGAGTCATCTTGTTTAACAAATACTTCAGTTTCCCGTGAACGCTTGCAGAAGCAAAACGCGTGCAACTTTGCCGCGCTGGAGTATTTAAATATTTTTAATTGTTTTGTTGACTATATAGTGCAAGTGATATTCAGTGTTGCAACGATCAACTTTTTTGTTGGCGTCGTCCAGCCAGCTTAGAAGCGAAATACCGGTGAGTAATTTGATGTAATTGATTATTATTATCACCTAAGCGTTGGACCCGGCGGTAACATTTAATCAGTGAGCGTCGTTTTAGTTATACTCATGGTCCACTCAATTATAAATTATTAATTAACGTAAATAATGTATTTTCTCGAATAAAATTTTACTTACAACAAATAGTTTTTAGTCATGATTAAGAAGGGTACCAAAACTAAATAAATTTTATTGAATTATCATAAGAGTTATTTAATTACCTACATAATCAATAAACCAATTTCATTTTATTTCCTCTATTGTTTGTTACCGTATCATAATATAATAATAAACCTTTACTTCTAATAAATCTAAAACAATCCACAACCCGTCACTATAATCACAAATTTCGTCAACGTCGAGATAATAAGGGGTTTAAAGGGGCATCGGACAAAAATCCTTTCATTCCAGGTTTCGTCACGTTATCCCCTGAATGGTCGCTCAAATTGAATCTAGTGTGCGTAATTTATTCCCTGTAAATGGATCTCGTGACGACGTCCACGTATTGATTAGGGAGTAAGGGCTTGTATTGTGTAGATACCCTGTTTTAGGAATTCAATAAAATTACAACCACCAAAACATTTTAAAGTATTACCATAAATCAAATTTTGCAATCGTCAGTTATATAACACACACTTTAACTTGACTTATATAAACGTGAAACAATTGAATAACATAACCGAAATTTTAAAGTAGATAGTTTATTTAACGAATTATTATTCACAAATTGCAAAGACATTAATTAAATCAAATATCTCGCCAAACTTGGAGTGCTAGCCTAGAATTCGAACCCAGGATCTAGGCCATCCAATCCATAAAGTTGTCTCAAGGTCAACTTTTATACCCTATTGATAATCCCTGTTCACGTCACAGAGCACGATTGGCATTTAGCTCACGTCATCTCTCCGATAATGCAGACCGTAACTTAGTTCCTAACTGATTACTATTCTTTCCAGACCGCCCAATATCTGGTATTATTGAATATCCCGGGAACCAAGTTCAGATACATCCGTGCAGTTCCGTTCTTGTATCGGAGGCTTTATTATTATTATTTTTTAGTCTTTAATGCACACAAAAAAGAACAAATAGCATACAATATTTTACAAATAAAATCAAAGAGTATAGTTGCTGGTCTTATAGCCCTAGGCGATTTCTTACATACAACCTTTGAATGGATATAAGAAAAGGATAAGAAGAGAGGGCAGTATTTAATTAAAAGAAAAACATGCTCTTATAAGGAATAGATAAACAAATTATTTATAATGAATATATACACAATATAAGACACACGACGTGGACGGACGATCTGACTAAGGTCGCAGGAAGTTGCTGGATGCAGGCCGCTTCCAACAGGTCATTGTGGAGATCCTTGGGGGAGGCCTATGTTCAGCAGTGGACTTCCTGTGGCTGATATGATGATGATGATAAGACACATAATTATATAATACACCTAATATACATAAATTTATATTTCTACTAGCTGTCGGGCCCGGCTTCGCCCGGGTGCAGATAGTTTTTGAGTCCAATCCACATCAAGAACATATTATTTCGCGTGTCTACTAACTATATTTCCCGCGTGCCGTCGACTATATTTCCCTTCCGTAGGAGAGGACATCCCGTGCCAACAATTTGAATTTGAAAGAGTAGAAAATATGTATATTTGGTTTCCTGACTCATCCCACGGGAACACTACATTTTTCGGGATAAAAAGTAGCCTTTGTGTTAATCCAGGGTGTCAGCTATCACTATACCAAATTTCATCAAAATCTGTTGAGCCGTTTTTTCATGAAAGAGTAACAAACATCCATACATACATACATACATACAAACTTTCACCTTTATAATATTAGTAAGGATAGATAACCAAACATATAATTTCGCTATAAGCTGACAAGTATTGGTATTATTCATGGGCTTATATTCTACCGATAGACGAGACGCGTCAAGGAAACAATTTGTCCCGTATTTGTCCAAGTATAATAGCGGCATCTAGTTCATTGACTTGAATATTACAAATGATAGTCAAAGAATAATAGATAGAGGACAGCTCATATAAATAATAGCTTTTCCTAAGATATTGCCCAAGTATCAATACCGACATATAATAATAATTCATTGAAATAAAACTATTTTCCCGATGTCAGATTAAGAGTCATCTTATAATGAATACAGCCAACAGATAGTCACATACATATCCTGACCCCACATTAAGATAAATTAAGTCTTGTATCGTAGGTATCAGGAGCTACGAGAGACTTTTTGGGTCTCACAAACACCCAGACCCGAAACAAATATCTGTGGATCGGATTTTGACAGCCTCCGTGGCGCAGTTGGTTAGACGCCGCCTGTGAAACGAGAGGCCGCGGGTTCGATCCCCGCACCGAGAGAAATGTTTGTGCGGCCCACAAATATTTCTTCCGGGTCTGGGTGTTTGTGAGACCGAAAAGTCTCTCGTAGTTCCTGATACCCACGACACAAGACTCGATCTTAGTGTGGGGTCAGGACTATGTATGTGACTGTTGGGTGTTATTTATTTATTTATTTATTTTTCAATTCTATCACTAGAATTCACAAGAATGGGGCATAAAAATACACACAGCTATAATACATTCAAAGTATACAGGTACCCACGCAAAATCCTCCATAGTTTTCCTAGAAAAGCTAGGTTGATTGTTGCATGTCTATATGTGTTGTCTCATGTGTGAAAGGCGGCCTGAGTAGGTACTCACCACAATATCTATTTCTCTCGGTTTGGGCGTATTTTAGTTTAAAATACATTGTAGCCAGAGTAACTACTGGACATATTGAGACTTAACATCGTATGTCTCAGGATGGCGAGCGCAGTGGAATACCAAGCATTGCATTTTCATTCATGCTGCTATTTGGTTTCGCTGCGATTCATGAGCGGTCGTTTCGCATCAAACGAATGGCACGCTTGTCGCCATTAATTGTCATTAAAATGCCCAATTTGGGGAGAGGTTTGGTCCATATCACATCGTGGGAACACACAATGCGAAACTTGGGTTTCCTAGTAGCATATTGGCTTAATTCTTCTCATGGGCGTAGTTACGGTGGGACAGAGTGAGGCGCTTGCCCCACCCTGGCTTTGACCTGTAAGGTACCTAACCAACTGTAAAAAAGTAAATTATTTAGGTAAAGTACTAGCAGGTGAGCAATAAGAAAGCATTTAAGATAATTCGTATTATAAAAATAGATACAGGGTATTTTAAGCTATAACCTTTTTATAGAAAAAAAAATACCGGGGGAAGACCGTGGGTACAGTTTACTAATTACATAATTATGATTTTAGATTGCTGCCCCACCCTGATCAGGCTACGATCATGATCCTTCTGCGAATAAGGCTCAAGTCTATACATGTATTAACATTTTAGCTCACTGGTCCGCTTCTAACTAGGTCACTCCTAACTAATTAATATCTTCAATTAATAATACGATACGTATAATGTACATATTCGATACTCAATATAAATACCGAATTCTGTGAATTGTAATTAATCTACAAATACGACACGTCGAGTGAAACATTTCACGCTTTAACTTAATTAAGTATATTTATGCTAATAAAACAATAATGTATTACAATAATAATTATTGTTGTACATTAATATAAATAATAATACATTTTGTTTCATAATTTCATTATTACCATTTTGAAATAAAATACTTGAAATAAATAGAGTTACTGTAAATTTTATCAAAATGACAGGGCCATTTTAATATAACACGAAAAGACGTGTTTTCGGTTACAAAATTTTATTTAATTTAGTTTTTAATATTAATAACTATAAAAGTTGTGTATTGCGCTGGACAAAGAGTTAATTCACTTTACTTACATTTACGCTATTTATGTGACGCAATTTAGTAAACACTGCCTGCCGGCACGCACTTAAACACTTGCACTGAGATTGGACTTGCACTTAAATCTATCAGACGTTACTATGGCTACGCTAGCGGATATCCAGAGCACTCAGAGCAAACTAGAGGAGAGTTTTTCGACGCGCATGGCTCAACTGGAAACACAACTGCAGACAGGGGGCGCAGCCAAGGACACCGTCGCTCGAGTGGCAGAAGAGTTCAGGACCTTTCGGGAACTCATGCTGAACATGCTCCGGCTACTGCGGCAACAAATTACGGAGTGCACCAACATGGTGGATGCACTGGAGACCAGGCATAGGCGTAAAGCCCTTCTGTTTCTAGGGGTGCCGGAAGCTGAGACAGAAAATTGTGCCAATACCGTCTTGGCTATCGTCAATGGCACCATGGCACTAAAAGAAATTTCATCGTCCTGTATAACAGTATGCCATCGAATTGGCACTCCGAATAAAGAGCACCACAGGCCGATCCTTGTTAGGTTCTCCAGTTTGATTCACAGGTCCTCTGTGTGGGCTGCAAAGACTAAGTTGAGAGGCTCGCCAACTTCAATCAAAGAGTTCCTGACGAGGTCACGACAAAACATCTTTAGCAAGGCACGTCAGCACTTCGGTATGCGAGCTTGTTGGACTCAGGACGGCGTAATCATTGTTAAAGCTCCAGACGGAAGTCGTAATAAATTCTCCACAATAGAAGGACTCAATTCCTTAACAGGGAAGTATCCGAATGTGACTGAATCGTTTTCGTCGACAGCACGAAGGAGCCCCGGAACATCATCTACGTCGCGCTCGAATGTGAAGTCGCGTCAGCCATAGTGTTTTTCAATGCTTCAATGATCTGAGTTACGATTGCCAGATGTTTTGGATCGTTTTATCTTTACTATATTATTTTATACCTTTTTCAATGACCACACACTGTGTTGTTGTTTAATTTTATAAGTGTCACTATTTTTGCTGTACTGTATATTAGCCTACCCTCTTTATTTTTATTTTTTTTATATGTCAATACTCGGTTAAAATGTTGCGTTCCAAAACTAAACATTTTCCATTCTATTTTGTATTTATGTTTCTAAATTTCTTTTTTTTCTAATTTTATTTATATTTTTGTAACTCATTTTCCTTATTATTTTTTTTTTTTCTCATGTTTTAATTATTACTGTGTTTGAGTGTGTTAGCTGGCGGGTGGTGCATTTATGACTGGCTTTTGATATATTTCATAAAGTAGTATTAAAATTAGTATATAATATATATCATATGTATGGTGTGTATTTTTTTTCTTTTGCATAGTTGTACGTATATATGAATTCAGATAGCTCATATTATTCTGTCAATGAATCCAATTCCACATGTAGTGATGATAGTTTCTGTTCAACTACTGATGAACCTGGACATCTGGTACGTGAAATATTCAACTGTCAAGGTCGTCTCCACTTGAACGTTTGCCATATCAATGCGCAAAGTATACCGAGTCATTATAATGACTTGATGACAACCTTCAGCGACACTAACGTTCATGCCGTTCTAGTATCCGAGACTTGGCTCAAACCTCACCTTCCTTCGGCCATTTATCCTCTTCCCGGCTTCATTTTGATCAGAAATGATCGGATTGATCGAAGGGGGGGTGGAGTGGCGATTTATCTCCGTAGCGATTTTCCATACAAAATTTTAACTTCCTCCTCTTCCCATTGTGATACTTCTGCTGAGTATCTGTTTCTAGAGGTTTGGGTCAGGGGAGTGAAGTCCATACTCGGAGTGGTTTATTGTCCTCCTGCAATAGATTACTTCTCCAGTCTTGAACTAGTTCTGGAATCTTTAGGGTCGGATTACGTACACCACATCATCATGGGAGATTTCAACACCAACCTCCTTGTTCCATGTTCCACACGTTCCCGTAAACTCCTTGACATTCTCGAGTCTGCCAGTTTGCATGTCCTGCCTCTACAAGCCACTCATCACAACATTGATGCAGATGACACCTGGCTCGACTTAATTATTACTTCTGCCCCTGGCAGTGTTTTTTGTCTCGGTCAGTTTCCCGCTCCTGGTTTTTCCCACCATGACCTCATCTACGTTTCATACACCCTTAAACCCCCTAAATCCCATCCTAAGGTATTGTTCTTGCGTTGCTTTGGTCGCATGGATCCAAAGAAGTTGTCTGCGGTTGCTGCACAACTTTGCTGGGATGAACTGACGGCAGCTACCAACATTGATAATAAAGTGGACATGTTTAACACCCGTGTTCAGGCGCTGTTTGACATCCATGCTCCCGTCAGGAAAGTCAAATTAAAACGAACTCCAGCTCCTTGGATGACGGATGAGGTTCGAGCGATGATGAGGCGCAGAGATCGGGCATTTCGAAAATTTAAGCGATGCCGTTCGGACGACAGCTGGACTCTTTATAAGGCCGTAAGAAATCGCTGTAATCAGGTGATACGAAACACTAAACGCCGACACATTCTCGATAACATCACCTCCTCTTCATCTGCTAATATCTGGAAGTTCCTTAGGACTCTAGGTATTGGCAAGCAGAAAGACACTAACTTCCAACAAACCATTGGCTTAGATGATATTAATCGTCACTTCAGCACATCTTCTTCGATGGTTCATCAAGCCAAATGTCGTTCTTTGAAGTTTATTGCTAACCTCCCCAAGCCTGACATAGATTCTTTTAGTTTTTCTCCAACTACACCGGATGAGATTAAGAAGATAATCATGTCCATAAAGTCTAATGCTGTGGGCTGCGATACCATAAGCCGTCGCATGATTACTACAGTATTAGAACATCTCCTCTCCCCTCTTTCCCACATTATTAATTTCTCTTTTAGCAGTGGTGTTTTTCCGTCCTTGTGGCGGAAAGCCTATGTTATTCCTCTCCCTAAAATTTAAACTCCCTAAACTCTACTCTCCCTACCCACTTCCGACCTATATCCATCCTTCCCTTCCTATCCAAAGTGCTAGAAGCCTGTGCCCACAAACAACTGTCCAAATTTGTGTACTCCAATAATTTATTGAGCTCGCTGCAGTCTGGATTTAGGCCTGGCCATAGCACCACTACCGCTCTCCTCAAAGTAATTGGTGACATTAGAGCAGGCATGGAGGACACCAGAATCACCGTGTTGGTGCTGGTTGACTTCTCGAATGCCTTTAATAACGTCAACCATGACATCCTCTTGTCCATCCTTTCCCATCTCAAGATCTCACCAGTTGCGTTGGAATGGTTCACATCCTATCTTCGAGGGCGCCGGCAGTTGGTGCGCATCAATGACTCTTCGTCGGATTGGTGTGACCAAGAATCTGGTGTGCCTCAAGGCGGTATTCTTTCTCCTCTTCTATTTTCAATTTTTATTAATCTCGTAACCCAGAATCTTCAATGTTCGTATCACCTCTACGCCGATGACTTACAGCTTTATGCTCAATCTGGTGTGGACTGCTTGTATACAGCCATTACCAAAGTTAATAGGGATCTGGGGTATATTAAAAACTGGTCGGATGATTTCGGCATTTCCGTAAACCCGCTCAAATGTCAGGCTATCTTGGTTGGTAGCCAACGTATGATGAACAGAGTCGATTTATCAACTATACCACCGGTTACCTATGATGGGTCACCTATTGCATGGTGCTCTGTCGTGAAGGATCTTGGGCTACTAGTAGACTCTACACTAAGCTGGCGACCCCAAGTTATTTCTATAAGTCAGAGAGTCACTAGTGTTCTCCGAATGCTTTATCGTTTGAAGAACTTTCTCCCTGTGAAGACCAAAGTAATGCTCGTTCAAACCTTAATTTTCCCTATAATTGACTATGGTGATGTATGCTACTACGACCTGAATGCAGATCTTCTCAACAAACTCGACCGCCTTCTCAATAACTGCATTCGATTTATTTACAATCTTCGCAAATACGATCATGTATCTTCTTATCGTTCCCAACTTCAGTGGTTACCCATTCGTCAACGCCGCAGCCTGCGCGCTCTCACTACGCTCTTTTCTATATTAACATCTCCTACTGCACCATCTTACCTAACACATCACTTTCAATACCTAGGGTCTAACCACGATAGAAATCTCCGCTCGTCTCATAGTCTCCTTCTTCAATGTCCAACCCACAGTTCTGATTTTATACACTCCTCCTTCACGGTGCAATCCATTCTTTTATGGAATTCCCTCCCACTCGAAGTTAGAGCGGCCACTAACCGTTATGTGTGTAAGGTAAGAGTTCGGGAACTGTTTCATCAAAGAAAAGTCGCTAAATTGACAGATTAAGTAAGTTGTATATATTGTTGTATGTATGTATGTGTATATATTTATACATATGTAGATATATATTATGTTGTATGTATAATGTATGTATGTTCATTTTAATCTTAGTACAGTGTACACTTATTTAAATATTTTACCAATTCTCCCCTATCTAAATGTAAATAAAACCTGCTGTACTCCATTTCTGCTTCACCCAAAGGTAGACTGTTAGAGAATGCCCCTGGCATTAAGTCCGCCTGTATACTGTTTGGTATATAAAGTTAATAAAATAAAATAAATAAAAATAAATAATTGTAGTCACATATTTTAGCATTTCTTTAAAGTCTGTAATCATTTTCACTAGGTTATGCCTTTAATAACATGTAGACAAGTATAATGATTTTAAAAGAAACCTCCTATTGGCCACTACTATCACACACGGTACGTATTTTCTACCGAAATTTGATTAATAAGCCGGCACGCTGGTTTAATTCGAGTTGAAAGTCTTCACATAGACCACAGCATTTCTTGTAAACATCTCTGTGATACTATTTTATTGCAATGAATGGCGAGACGGGTATGCCATTCAACTAATGGTAATCGATGCGACTGCTCATGCACAGTAGCAAACCAAACACCATGAATTAAGAGCGTATACACCTTGCGCGCAAAGTCAACTATAGGTATTTCTTCGTTAATTTCACGCACACATAAGCGACCAAAGCTGTGTGCGTAGAGCTGCCGCGTCGGCTCGCTATACAATCGGCTCAAACAACTTTGATCCGTGCGCTTCAAAGCTCTAACATTCAATTGAAATGTAACTGTAATATAATATCATAAAAATATTTTATTTGCATTATAAGTAGACAAATATTACTGTGCAAGCAAAGAATAATACAAATTTTGGATACTAATCATATTTTCGTTCTTATTACATAGTTAAGTTGCATTCAAATCAGTGTTTAATCTGTAGAAACTACGGACGTTTTATTAATCATTTCGTGTTCGAACACATAAATAGTGTTAGGGGCCTTACAACCCCTTACAATTACGAAATATATTTAATTTTATATTAAAATACATAACATAATTTAGCCTCGGAATTACATCCCATTATATTACCTGAAACATTATTTATACTCACTACAAAATCATTGTAGGTAATAAAAATAATTAAATATTTTACTACCAAAGTACTAAGATGTGGTAATCGCATTCCGCGCGTGGCTATTTTTACTACGCGCGGCATAATCGACTGCAGCCAGGCCGGAGCGACGAGCGATATGTCCTCCCTCTAGAAGGCCTTGCGGCGGTCTGATTTGATCCACGTCGGACAGCGTGTTTTAAAGTGGTTTTTAAAATATTTGTAGAAAACATGAAAACTAATTTTGTTGAAATATAAAAATAGTAATTTATTGATAAGATGTTCTTCTATTGTAATATGCAATTGCTATAAAAAAAATTGTACGATAAGTTGGTGAAAAAAAATATGTTCTTGACGAGAGTTTCTGAATAATTTCGCATTGATAAAATTTTTATTTTTCAGGAACTAAACACAAAAAGATTATTTTTCTCAGCAAAATCCCTCCATAAGGGTCTTATTAGTCTGATAATATTTTTATTTTCATCTTATATTTAGTGGTTTCGGATATCTTAAGCTTCTAAATTGCCATTTAAAGCCTAAATAACGAAACTTGTGTTCAGTAATCCGTATAGTACTCACAAATTATCCATCAATCTATAATGTTTTCCACCAAAATCCCTAGATGACAACCTTTTCTAAAATTAGTACTAATTATTTTTCCTATAAATTGTTTATTGGTGGCTATTAACTCATTTGAAAAGTCCTGTTTTTAAGCCAAAAAGCGCGTGCAGGGTATAAACGCTCTTAAAAAGCAACGCTTGTCATTCCACTGCGCTTTCCATCCTGAGTCATAAGTTATTAAGTCTCAATATGTTCAATAGGTACTCTGGAGACAATGTTCTTTAAACCAACACAAAACTGTGCTTTTACATTGCTGCTTGGTGGGAGAAGTGACCATGGCGGTGGTACCTACCCAGGCGGCATCTCACATATGAGAGGCCTACCACCAGTAAAAGTGCATTTTTCACTATGTTTTCTTTCATTTAGTGCCTGTTAAACTATAATTATGTAAATATAGCAGAATCTGTATAAAATTGGCATTAAGCTGACGTCATTCGGCATCCTTCCATTAGATTATAATTTTCATCGAACACCATAATGTAATGTCAATTACCATGTTCGAAATACGACGCGGCCTTCGATGGCGCGCAAACAAATTGCTTTTACCAAATTTGCGGAAATAAATGTATGTGTTTAGCGTATCGTGTCTCCCATATTTTTAGGTGACCGAAATAACTGTAATAGGCTAGTTTAGTTATTTTTATAAAGATTTCGATGTGTATAAACAATATATAAATAAACAATAATCTTTATATATAAATAATAGCAATAAAAAATCGTCCGTGTTATGAATAATCATAATTTTTAAAATCTGTACGGTATTAGACAAGTTATAAATTAACTTTTATAAAGTTCATGGTAGAAGTAACAGAAAAGGATGTAACATGTACGACGTGACGTGCATGCGTGCGAAAAATAAAACGAGTGTCCCCACCGCACTATTAAACATATTAATATCTCAGTCATTTTACTACCAATATTTATGCTGTTTTCAAATTTATGCTAAATGTAGCACAGTTTAGGCACCATTACATACTGCTCAAAATCAAGCCTTGTACATAACCCTGTTTATAATTTTATTATATTGAAATAGCTTATATGATGGATAAAATTCACTTTACGTAAATATTTACTAAATCACTTTGAAACGACACGTTACAGAAAGTCTGTTATTCCACTGCACACGAACCGAACCCAGGACTCAGTTCTGCTAGTGAGGATTCAATAATATTGCATATCGTAAAACCGCAACTACTGCCGATACGAATGTAATCGTGGTTTCAAAACAAATCAATCAAACACAATAATTATTGTCATTATTTTGATGATAAGTACAGATATCACAAATTATTAACTATTGTTTATTGTCTTTTTTACCGACTTCAAAAAAAGGAGGAGGTTCTCAATTCGACTGAATGTTGCTTTTTTTTTTATGTTTGTTACCTCGTTTCTCTGTACTGTGTGAACCGATTTCGATCATTCTTTATTTGATTGATAGCTGGTGCTTGTCGTTTGGTCCCATAAAAATATGGTGAAGATCTGATGAATATCTTCGGACCTGGAGAGGGGTACTCCTTAAAATTAAGGAGAATTGCAATGGTTCTTTTTGCATTACGTTCATTAGAAGTTATGTTCGGCAGCTTTTAACCGATTTTAGTGATTTCTTTGTCATTGGCAAAAACGTATTAACAGGTTGATCCCAGGAACACAACATCAAGATCTGATTATCATGTTCGGACTTGGAGAGTAGAACTCTTCAAAATTTAATAGGATTTCAACGGTTCTTTTTGCATTGGGTTCAGTATAAAAGCTAGGCTACAGTGGTTGAGGGAAAAAGGGGTAGGCCCGAAGGGAGGGGGGAGGTTGGAAAAATAATAAACATGTGAATATTCCAATATCTTTGGCAGCTTTTAGCCGATTTTAGCGATTTCATTGTCATCGGAAAGAACATTCCTTGTGGGGACCAAATCTTCTTCATTTAAATGCCTATCAACACTAAAAAGATAAAAATAACTAAAATTTTTAATAAAAAAATAAACTTTATTATTTTTTGGTTTTTAGTGGGTTTTTGTTTTGAAGTCGGTTTTTTTCGTGGAAAGTCTAGTGTACAAAATACAACCTACAATCTGTCTCTTAAGACATTGGTCTTCTTATATTAACTACATTACTATCTCATTAAGTTGTGATCATAGCTCAATAACATGACGATCTGCTTTGTAACCACCTACTCAACTTATCACAGGCAGGCGGCTCAATTTCATAAAAAAGTAATTATTACCGCCCACGACCTTTTGTGAGAGAATCGTCGTTTTTAGTCTCCAAGATAAGTACATAAATAATTTTATTGACTTTGTTTGATCACCTCTTTGCTTTAGTAGCAGTTTTCAGTCTTCGAAAGAGTGGAAAATAATTTTATTGACTGTATTTGAACAGCTCATTGCTCTACTAGCCACGTGTAGACCCTTTGAACTATGCCGTCCTGTTTTCAACTCTTAGTTTGGATCGGCTTGAGAAATGTCATATGATTTAACCAGTATTGGAACTTGTCTCTTTTTCAATAAAGTCGCACCAAACCATAAATTTTGACTTAAACAGTCTTTAATAAATGTGAGTGGCATCTCTAACTACCCTTTTAGTAAAACAAGCGTAAATATATAAAAAGGCAGATATAGCTACCATCGATTCAATATAAAATAACATAGTTACAGAAACACCGATACGAGCATTTAATTGGTCAAAACGTCCCAACAATCCCAAAATCACACAAGTAATCAAATGATCTGAAACTATTCAGGTTAATACGGAATGAATGGCAAGAAGGCAATACAGGTCCCCACGGCCAGCCCTCGTAATCTAAATTACCTCGCTTCATGTCAGAAGCGTTCATACAATATAGTTAATCAAAACTATTAACTCAATGAACTTATTGGTTATTTAAGAGGTGAAACATAGATACATAAAGTTTACGCATGCATCATAGACGTAGTGGAAAGCTGTAGATATACAGCCGCTGCCAATAAACAATCCCAATCCAAAATTTGCCGTTTTAGATTGACAGCTCAACCTTTATACTATATTGCCAATAATCAATCTCAGTAGTGAAAAAACTATGGCAACATGACAGGAGACCAATCGAAAAGTAGAAAACAATTGACAACAAAACAGATTGACTTCAATCTAATTTTTTCGATTGATTATTGGCATCGGCCGTTAGTGGTAATTGTAAAAAACCGGTCTTATGAATGTACAGTCAGCAACAACTTTTAACTGTGTAATGATAAATGTTGTTTTCTTTTCTTTATATTGTTGTATCGCAATTTTTCTTGAAGTGTATGAATGAGATAAAGATGATTGACCTTAGAAGAAACGTCGTGATTGAAAATCATAATTATAGACCATCAGTAAAAGAAGAATGGAACGCTTAATTTAATTTAATTAGAATATTTGTTTTCTTTTACTTTGATTGCTACTTTAAATCATTCAAGCTAAATATGTTTGTTTTTAAAAACACAAAATCATTAATAAAACTATAATTTTGTGCTGGTAAATACATATAAATTAATAAATAAATTCAGTTTCCAACTAAGCTTACTATAAATCACAACAAATTATACGAACGATTTAAAAGAATTATAATTCTCCAACGCAAGCCGTTTCAAAAATCTTTTCATGTAAAACATTAGGCATTCAAGTGTTGTCGAAAGCAAAATTCATGAATAATGAGTTTCGTTATTTCAGGGACATTAGCTCCGCGAAACTCCCTTATCTTTTGTTGCAAATACGTTGATAAATCTTGGCCAAAATAAATGTATTTCTTTGGAACAATAAAGATAAATTAGTGAATATTTCGTTTTATTGCTGTAGTGGTAGGTATCTGAAATACAATTTTACTTATTAAAGGACAGGCCAAAATATAACTGGCTCATATTTTAATTATGAAAATATAACGTGGTTTGTTATTTGACGCTAAGTTATTATAAATATTGTTATATGATATACGTTATCTGTTATCAATTTATTAGTCTGCCCATAAAAAAATACAAAATACCAAAAAATAAAACCACTTCTCAACACTGATTGATTACTTCAACTGCTAAAAACCCAAAAAAACAAGACATATTTAACTAGTTGATCGGTGTGTTTGCCGTCCTTGTCGTAGCCGCTACGGTGCTACACCGCTACGTGTTCGTAGCAAATTATAATTCGCTACACGAACTCAATAACTCAAGTAGGACTAGGGCGAAAGAAACTCAAGAATATATTAAAGAAAAGTAATTAACGTTACAATTTATTTTGAGTTACAGTATGTCACTGGAAGTACTGTAATGGAATACGCTTCCTGTAATAGTTGTTTGTAGTTCACTGGAATACATAAGTTCAGGTGACTGAATCTTCGAACTTTGTTGTTTTTATTTGTTATTTAACTTTTTCGATAGATTTAATTTCGAATTTATTTTCTCTATAAATAAGTTTTTACGATAGTGGAGCATTGAATAAGTAAATATGTTAAATCAATTTCATTCATAAACTGTGGATTGCTAATAAAAATCTCAAACTTTATATTACACAAAAGTGCGTGGTGGCCTGTTGGTAAACGGACTAGACGCGACTGCCAACATGTTCACGGTGGTTGCGGGTTCGAATCCCAGGGCACACCTCTGACTTTTCGGAGTCATGTGTGTATTGATAGTCAATCACCACGCACTAAAACGGTGAAGGAAAACATTGTGAGGAAACCTGCATACCATAGCCGATTTATAAAAAATTCTATGGTATGTAAGTCCGCCAACCCGCACTGGGCTAGCGTGGATCTCGGGCCCTACTATATTCATCGAACGAACGAACGAACGAACGAAGGACCCTACTATGTTCAACGAAACGAAGTTCGAAACTTCGGATGATCAAAGTTTATATACGATACGAATGTACCTACATAAAACTTATGGTCGTTATTGATTTATGGTCGTAACCATAGACTTATAGTTACGGTGTACGTTATATATATACATTCGTATCGTATAAAAAACTTCGTTTGTCCGAAGTTTCGAACTTCGTTTCGTTGAATATAGTAGGGTCCTTCGTTCGTTCGTTCGTTCGTTCGATGAATATAGTAGGGCCCCTCAATCGTACTGTCGATTGTAGAGGAGGTCCGTGCCCTGCAATGGGACGTATATGGGCTGATACAGATATTACACATTATTTAAATAAAGATAATTTAATATTTCCCAAAAATCAGTTCAGTACTAAAAATATAAAATATTTTCGACAATGTTGATTGAAGGTTGAAAATTAGACGACTTGACCTCTGAATGTTATTGGACTTCTTAATATTAAATCATATTAAAATATACTCGGCAAATTATAATTTGCATAATTAATAAGTTAGTTCTTATAGATCTTTACACTAAGCCTACTTAAATGCAATAAATTAGATTGGAATATAATTTCATTATAATATATGCCCTTACTATGGATAATAATTTACATGAAATTATAATTATTTTAAGGTTTACTAATCCTTATCCATAGTGTTTACATACATTTGACTGGTCTCTTATATGTCTTATTTCTCCCGCCAAACAGCAGTGTAAATGCACTTATGTGTTCCAATTTGAAGGATATTGTAGCCAGAGTAGCTACTGGACATATTGAGACTTAACATCTTAAGTCTCAGGATGGCGAGCGCTGTGGAATGCCAAGCATTGCTTTGTAATTCAAGTTGTTGTTGGTGGTTTTGCTACTGTTCATGAGCGGTAGCGTCGCTTACCATCAGGTGAACGGCACGTTTGTCTGACCATTTAAAGCAATAAAAAAAGCATGGAATCATGATAATATTTTTTGTAATGATTTTGAGGTTTAGTAATCCTTATCAACCCATATACGTTCAACTGCAGGGCACAAGCCTCCTCTATAATCAAGGGTAAGATTGAGAAGTCTTAGGTCATATAATCCACTACGCTGGACCACGCTTTACTGGTGGTAAGACACGTAAGAGTTTCTCCCGCCAAATAGCAGTATAAATACACAGTTATTTTCCGTTTTAAAGAACATTGTAGCCAGAGCAACTACTGGACATATTGAGACTTAACATCTTATGTCTCACAATGGCGAGGGCAATAGAATACAAAATTTTACAACTGTTCATGAACGACCGTATCGCTTACCATCATGCGAATGGCATGCTGGTCTCGCTATTTATAACAATAAAAATATGTGTAACACATTTTCCACGAATTTTCACTCACTTAGCAATTTTTTTTTTGTTTATAAGTATTTTCCATTACCACGTTTTAATTGTACCTTTATATTACCGACGACATAGCAACATATAAGGTTATAGAGAAACTGTTACGCGAGGCATCATATTTAATGTACCATCATAAACATTTTACGGCACTTTCTCCCCTGCGTGATAAAACGAAAAACATTACGCGCAATAATTTTCAATATCCGATATAGTGATGTGGACTTACGGTGCTTGGTTTATGTCCTAACTAGATGTATATTCAGACTTTATACTTAACCAGCTCTTTGTGACTTTAATAATTGCAGATGACTTATTTTCCGGATGCCCAAAACACCTCCCCCCTACTCATCCTTTTTCTTTCCGACTCTCTTCTCAATTTGGTGGGCTTATACATCCATGATTTGAATGGTATTGTATTGAATGGCCGTCAGATTGTCATACTTTATAACTGTAGTTGTAGGAAGGGTGTCTCTGGCTAAGAATGAAACTCCATCTCCTCGATTACAATATTATTCTCAGATTGTTTTACATCCATTTTAATACATTCCACGATCAGACCACGCACCCACAAGACATACATCAAAAGATACTGTTTTTACATTTTTAAAAATACCGCATTCCATTTTCACATTTTAAATCTATTTATTTTTAAACAAGCTACATTGAAATTTGAAAGAGTATTTAATGTTATTGGTATAAAAATATAACGATTTAGCAAACAAAATGTCCACTACTCACACTATAATTCTAAAATATTCACAATAAAGTAACAAAATCATTACATTATGAATTTTCATGGGTGACAATGAATACTAAATCAGGTGATCTAACGAAGTAACGAAGAAAAAAAGACTGTGAAAGCATAGGTTGATCATTTATTTTTAATAGGCACATGAATACTCATGAATTTTAAATAAATTAAATCCCAAAGACAATGCATGTTCAATTTAAGTAAAGTCTATGCTGATTTTCAGCCGGGGAGTGTTACCTTTTCTTAATAGTTAAACCAATTGAAGGAGAAAAGAAGAAAACCGATTTATTTATCACAGACATACAAAAATATACAAAATAAAAATCTGTATCAGCCCGTATACATTCCATTGCAGGGCATGGGCCTCCTATACAATCGAGAGGACGATGGAAAGTAGGTGCATGACTAAGTTTAATACGAAAATTAATGATTTTGGTTGTCACAAACATGGATCTTGATATAAGAATGGCACCCACTTAGTGCCTAATTGGATTTGACCAAAAGAGACTCAGAGTTTGATAAAATGAAATGAAAATACTTTACTGAATTCCTAAAATGTGTACGTTATTTAAATTCCCTCACTTTTTTTGTCTACCACCCGGTTAACAATCCTGTTTTAGCCAGAGATAAACAGGCAAGAAACTCTAGCGTTGCTCTTATCAAAACAAATTGACAATACAATGATTATACAGGAGTTACAGCTTATTTTAATTCGGAGCAGTTCTTAAATAATTGATAATAATATTGGTAAAGTTATTTGGTACGGCTAGTAAAATGAAGGCACCCAAAAATCGGAATCAGTATACACTAATGTCAAAAGAACTGAATATTTCTGCATTAGTCCTATTCTCTTTGTAAAAGTTGAGTACAAAACGCACCAAAACAATACCGTAGCATTAGAAAAATTGTTTCAAATAAAAAAGCCACAACTCGTTTATATCTAGCGCCGTATCACAAAATCAATAACAATCAAAAGAATATCTCGGACGCAAAAATGCATTGTGAATTTCCACCGACAAATTCCACTGAAAATGTTAGTATAGAGCCGGTTCAGATGGCGTGACACGAGGCAATACGATGGCATCTCAAAAGGAAACTAGTTCTGTTTACCAACAAAAACTTCTAACTCGTAAACATTATTGTGGAGTTCCTGGAAGGTTTAGTGAGGCTTGGTATGTTATGTACGGGACATTTTATTTTTATATTTTATTTATTGTTTTTAGCATGATATTATTTCCAGTAGTATTATTGTTTACAACATATCTACCTGGAGGATTTAGCTATTGAAATGCGAATGGAAATACAAACAATTGGAGATGAATCCAAATTGATTTGGGCCTTTGCTGTTTTGGATTAAATAGTAAAAAGGTATGTTTTTTTACACTGGCGCGGCATAATGACTGAACTGCACCTGATGGTAAGCGCAAATGCTATCCAAGCTGCGTATCGAATTTTATCAGCCTATATAGTTTACTGTAAAAAAAGGGTAATTTATGACAGCAGAGCATAGTAAATAACTAAAAAGTAACTTTAACCTATATCTAGCCCATTTTCTTTCTACAGTATATTATCGAGGACACGAAACACAGAGCATTACATAAACAACCTCACACCACAAGTTTAAAAAAAAACGTTTTTTTATACAATATATTTTTTATGTAATAACTAGCTGTACCCGCAACTTCGTCCGCGTGGAATTTAACAGAAACTTTTTCTTGAATGAAATTATTTCTCTAAAATAAATGTAGCCTAAGTTACTCCTTATTATATCAGCTACCTAACAATAAAAGTCCCGTCAAAATCGGTCCAGACATTTCAGAGATTAGCCGGAATAAACAGACAGACAGACAGACAAAAAATCTAAGATCATATTCGTTATAGGTATCGTGTATATAACGATTTGTAATTGGAATTTTATTTTATTTTCATTTTACAAACAGACACTTTAATTTTATTTATATGTATAGATGTATAGATAATAATAAGTCTCACAAAACCAATTCCTTACTCTGTCTTTGAGAACTTATCGCTCTACAGCATCAAAATACAAGATACTGTGCAATCAACAAGAGTACGGAATACAGCTACAGCCTGTTCGAAACGTGAATAATACGGCCGAATACGAACGAGATTTGACAAGTCGATACTTATTCGATTAGTCCGGCTCAAACTGGGCTGGTATTTACGTAGCCAACTTGGTGGATTTTGGGCACCTTTCCATTGTTTACACGTTAGAGATGTTTTAGTAAAAGTCAGTGCATATTTATTGCTAGGAATGATTAGAGTATTTAATTGTGTTTGGTGTTTTGTATCATTTAACAAACACAAATACCATTAAAATAAAACATTTCTGTCAAAAAAGTATTATAGTGGCTTAAAACATGAAAGAAAATGAAAATTAACATTTTAAATGTAAGAGTGGGAGCGTTGTGGGGATATTTTATCGTATTTTTAAGACTTATAGTTTTGTTTTGCATCCCTTTTTTTTACTACCACAAAAAGATTTAAAACATTTCTAAATTTTATTCTGAATAGATTTACAACATTTTTTTGGTTGGTAGATTTTAGATATTTAACTAAATACGACAAAAAATTAGTCAAATACCATATTGTTTCTACCCTGCAATTCATTTATTTCTAAAATATTTTATTACAGATAAATATTCTAGCAGCGTTGTCAAATATTAGAAGTAAAAAGTAAATCATATAATTTAATTCGCTACCCAAAAGTACATTTTCTAATATGAATCATTACCATTACACATTTACAGCTAATAACCCCAAAACCATAAATTAAATTGTACTAAAAATCTTCCACAATACCTCACACACTAAATAAGAAACAACTAAACCTAATAACGCAAAAAGCATGCCAAGTAATTACACTCATCCACGCGTACGTAATTAGAGGTTCGTAATTCCGTGAGTTGCACAGGTAGACAGGGACAGGTAGACGAGTACACAGGTAGGAGAGTACACAGGTAGACTAGTGTTACTAGTTATACAGTTCTGCGCGGCACGTGCCGATGTCGCGAAGTATCATGTCTCCCGTGAGAGAACATTAATAATTCAGCAGGTAGACACGGGGAGACGAGCCCTCCGCACTGTTAAGAACCGTGTTCATGCGTTCATGTAGTTTTTTTTGTTTTTAAACATTCTGTAATGTTGAGGAAAATAAGGAGTGAAATGTGTGTAGTGAGGCATGGGTGATTTAGCAATGTTTTCGCCTGTTGATTGTCTATTTATTGGTAATTGCTCATGTTATGGTAGAGTAAAGTGTGTAAGGGTATTTACTAATTTGACTCAGCCTTAAGCCGTATGAATTTGACTTTGGAAACAAAACTATTTTTTACGGATTTTGTCGCGAATTTAGAAAATGACGCTGCAAAGTGATAGAAACGTCAAGAAGTTTATATTTAAAATTAAGTGAAATTCGTAAAAAATAGTTTTATTCATGAAACACGCTTATAGCAACTTTTGTATATATTTTTTCAATCCGCTGTAGTCAAGCCTAGAAGACTGAGACAAAATTAAAGCATCCTACAAGATATAAAACAACTCTCAACCCTGGAACAGAAGGCTAAAGTATTTTGTCTAAGGTATAATAGCTAACTCCAAAAGTAAAAATATATTCATTTATACATTAACCCACTTTTCTCTCAGAAAGGGTAGGCAGGGTTGCAACTAGTACACCCACGTTTCGCCTTGTTTGTCCGTCCCATAATGTGATAGGGCGAGCCTATCTTCAAATCTAAGGGCACATGTTCCTATCTCCCGGCTGATAATGAATAGATATAAAATCCAATATCACTGCCCGACCAGGGATTCGAACCTCAGTGTTGTATTTGTTACGTATTAAAACTGCGCCACTAAGATAGTCGACCGAGGCTACATATATTAATTACTTTTTAAATTCATTTTAAAATTAAGACGAACATACAAGGTAGAGTAATTACAAAACATAACGCCCTATTTACCTGACATAAATAAAGCATTTATTTTTTAAAAACATATTTTAATTCAACCTTTTCACATAATCAAAATGTCAAGTGTGGGCGTGGCTTTACGTCTGGTAGAGACTGTAGAGTCTCATCTCTCGGTAAAACGTTGTAAATTCGCGATAACATTCCCGTTAGCGATGTCGGATAGACAAGATATAAATACTAATGTACTCTAACTTATGCATATTAACGTGTATTACCAACACGTAGAGGTAAGTTTTCTATATATTTTGTGAGAGTGAATTTTCGTGGAGAGGAGGTGAATTTGTATATTTATGGATTGATGGGGTTGAAATTTTAGTGACTAATAAATGAGCAAGAAGGTTAAGATTTTATAGGAAAAGCAGTCAGATTATTAAAATATTTTAAAACGTTGTTGCTATTGAAAACAATAGTTATGAATGCCATAATATTAACACTAAAAGCAAAATTACAAATACGATGAAGAATAACCTTCGCCGTACACATAAGTTAAAATATCGGAGGAATTCAAGGCTTTTCATATTAAAAGATCAAAGACACGGATGGGACAGAACACCAAAGCTATTATTCGAGCTCAGTTTTCTGTCATGTGGTCAACGTAATAAATGCTATTTTTTGGAACGAAGTTCCTTTTCGCGCGTTGCGAAAAGGGGCTAGACGGAAAAAATTAAGACCAAAATTTGGAACGACACTTTAAAACATTTGACAATCGTTTTTTACAATTTTGGTTTGTTACCCTGCTGTTTCAATCATCAACTCTTCATTTGACTATGTATCTTTGCCAATTATTACTAAAAAGATGACAGATCAGAAGAACACAGACAGAAGAAGACAGATGACGGTCTTATCATTCTCAGAAGGCAGTCTCGAATATATAAAGGAGGCACATAGTAGGACTGCTGACTGTATCATAAAAAAAAGTAGAGACTACTAAAGTCATTAGCAACCAGCATGGTTCATGGTTGTCTGGCAGAGATTGCTTCAAGCAATAAGACCGCCACTTGTGCATTTTACATTTTATTCTTTTACTTTTATGTATATGGAGTACAATAAAGTGTTAAATAATAATAAATAAATAGCAACCGGTACTAGACCAGAGTGGTGTACTATACGGTCTGAATCCTCTCAATCGTACTTTTGATCTCAGAAGATGCCCGTGTCCTGCCCAGTGACGTACATAGGCTGATATAGTACAGTAAAATCATTATCCAAACTATTAACCCATAAAACACACACAATACAATCTTACATCATGAAATACAGCAAAACGAATCAGCTCTACGCAAGTACTGTACAAACTTAGCCGCAAACTCGTAACATTTCACTCTGCCAGAATAACCTCTACATTGGTAGAGCCGCGGTCCGCCCGATGCATATTGTGACACTTGTAGGCACATGTTGACTAATGGTCTCTACTTCCAACTTTACAAAACGTAATATGTTTTGCCAATAGATTTTCTAGGATGAGGTTGTGTTTGCATGTTGTATGAATGTATGAGTGATGGTTAGAGTTGAGATGTGCACTTTTTAGTGACTGTAGGATCATACGATGAAATACAGGGTATATCAAGCTGGTGAGTAATTTTAGTGACTTCAAATACAATGCAACTAAACATTTTGCAAAAATAAGCGACAATTTATTTTTTAGCCTACTCTCTTATTTGGGTGGTAAATACATAGGTTAGGTAATTATATACACCATTTTATTCTAATGACGTCAGAGTAAGCGAGGGTTTAAGTTAATATTTTAACAATAACTATGCATATACCACCCAAATATGACTTAAATATAAATACACCCAACAGTCACATACATAGTCCTGACGTCACACTAAGATCAAGTCTTTTGTCATTGATATCAGGAACTATGAAAGACTTTTTAGTCTCACAAACAGCCACAAATTTGTATAGGTCTCACGATTGTTTGTCTTGTTGCTGGGAACCCGCGATCTCCCAGTTCTCAGCCAGTGTTTAACCATTACGCTAACATAACAAGCATATTTATGGTAGTAATATGATTTCTGTGGCTTTTCTAACGAATATGTATATTACTTCACGTAAAATCGACACATATATCATATAACCGAAATATTAAAAAATATCATCTTATTACCTCGATCTATACATACTTCATATTTATTTCCCTCGAGCGTAGGTACTCAAACGAATGTAATAAATTGTACACTTTATACTGGATGTACGTTCACTATAAGTCTTCATATTATGTTTGTTCCTAGCGGATAGAAGCCAAAACCAATTCGGATACTTTAAATTTTGTTTCGGCGGACTATATGGAGTAACCACTCTCAATCGTACTCTCGATTGTAGAGGAGGCCCGTGCCCTACAGTGGGACGTATGTGGGCTGATACAAAAAAATAGCTTTAGATCACTTCCATTATTTAAATCTACTAACAAATTATATAATTTGTGATTTAGGTATATAGTCCATAGTCAGCAATATTAATTTCTCGAGCTTAACAGCGGTGAATGCACTATTTGGTTCCGATTTAAAGAACATTGAAGCCAGAGTAACTACTGGACATATTGAGACTTGACATCGTATGATCAGGTGGCGAGTACAGTGGCATGCCAAGCATAGCTTTGTAATTCATGGTGTTATTTGGTTATTGTCCATGAGTGGTCATATTGCTTAACATTTGGCTGGTCATTCATAGCTATAAAAAATAAAAAGAGAAATATGGTTCCCCTGATTCGTCTACCTCTACAGGAAAAAGGTCGATGGTTTATGTATCTATGTAAGTATTTTTGTATATTTTTTTCAAGCATGTTATACACAAAAATGACACACATATGACACAAATAATGCGCCAACTTCGCAGTAACATTATGGGTTTATTTATTTATAATCTTTACTGTACACCCGTGACAAATAAAAAAATCATTAAAGAGAACAAAGTATAAGTATCAATCTTATCACTCAAGGTGATATCTGCGAGACAACCACAGGACGGATAGGATAACACGGGATATATGGTGCAGCATGAGTACTAAAGTATTGTGGCTATCAAAAACTACATGACAATTTTCAGCCATACATGACCCAGACTCGATACTAAAGTAAGTCAGCCAAAATATTTTTGTGATAAAAAAAATCTAAGATATTTATAAATCGCACAGATAAAATGCTGACCCGAAAGCTTGATTGCCGGAACAATGGTCTATCGTGGAGTCACGTTGCCGCGCGCGCAAATAGGTCGGGTTAAGTAGGCCGAGTATGGACTAGGCTCCGTCGCTTGGCTATGTCGCTGCAAACTAAAGACGGTTTTGGGTAATTTCTTAATTTACCTATCGTTAATTGGGTTGTATTTAGTTATTCAATTTGTCTTTCTCTTCAAGGCATGTCGCAGTGCAATGCGTTGAATGCCCACGCTGTAATTGAGACTAAAATTTGAATATTGATAGATACTATTACTGATACTAATTTATGAACGCGCCGCACGTGTAATGGGAAAGTTATCGACGGGTTTTTAGGGTTTTTTTAAAATCATGATAAATCAAAAAATATGTACCTTCCTTAATATACATTTGTCGCATTATGAAAGAAGAGGAACTGTCACGACATACATTACCCCAATAGTATTATGAAGGCTATTATACCATTTCCATTCGTTTATTTTAATTTTGACAGTTCACGCCTATAAAGTACGACATTACAGTAGAACAATATTTTGAAATAAAAGTAGATACTTTCTTGACGGGTAACGCCCACTTAGAGTTGTGCCATTCGTAACGAATGACCACAGATAACAAAAACGATTTTGAATAGAATCAATCAATCGGAATCATTTGAAATAAAATTACATTAAAATGCTAATGAAAACAGTTAAACGTAATATAGTACCCAATATTAGGATCCAATGTATTTGCTGCAAATTAATTAATATGAATAAAGGTATACGTATTGAAGTGACTTTTAATAAGAGTTTAATTTAAAATAATTACAATGATTACAACGAAAATAAATGTTTAGTACCTACTTGTAATAAACAGTTAAACCATGTTGGAATTCATAGTACTTTAAGGATTAAATAATTAAAACAACTAAAAGGTAATTTGTTAATATTTTTATTTATAAACAATCGTCTGTTTCGTCGGAATCGGCGTCGTCGTCACTCGTATCCCCAGTAACACTAATTATTAATGAGTGCATGGGTAAGTTGTCAAATGAGACATCGCGATCCCAATCAGACATTATTTCTTTCTTCGTCTTATCTACGACACTCGCCCAGTTATGAGGCGTCACATTTTCACACGCATTTTTAAGCAACTCCAGCATTTTGTTTGCGGTGAAAGGAGGAGTTGTATTTATTCTCGCAGCATATCCTTTCACTTGCGCCCATATTAGCTCTATGGCATTATACTGGCAATGATATGGAGGAATTCTAAGGACGGTGTGCCCATGTTCTGCAGCCATTTCATCTATAACGTATCGTTTAGGCTGCTTCCTCATTTTTAATATTTTAAGTAACTCTACTTTTAATAGGGACTCGTCCACCTCCTCGCCATTGTTACGGAGCCAGTTTATTATTTCATTTTTTTTACTGGCTTGCGTTGGCATTTTGTTAATTTGCCGAGAGTGATAGGACGCATTATCTCTAAATATTGTTGATGGCTGTTCGAGTGACAATAACATTTCCCGAAACCATTTTTCATATACTTCGGAATTCATTTCTTCGTGGTAATCCCCTGTTTTCTTTGATTTAAAAGCTAACATAGCATCTTGCACAAATCCTTTTGCGTTTCCTGCATGACAAATTATAATTCTTTCACCTTTTCCCATTGGCACTGCGGTCGAGGAGCTAGCAGTGTTGTCAGTCCAAGTTTTTGATACCGTGTGATTCGCATTGAGCCAAGTTTCATCGGTGAAAACAACATTCGACCAGTCTTCTATTTTTTTAGCTTGTCTTAAAAATTCGCATCGATACAAAGCAACATCATTGCGTTCCATCAATATTTTTCTTTTGTCACATTTTTTGTATTGGAATCCAATCCTATTCAATACCTTCGCCAAAGAAGACTTTTGACCACGGAACAAGCCACTAGTTTTCAGAGATTGTACTAGGTTATGTAAAGTAGGAATCTCTTTTCTTTGGTAATAATCGTATATATGACGACGAATAGCATCACCATCAAAACTGTCAATTGCTGTCACTTTAAAGGGCTGACGTTTTTTCTTAGGTGTAGATGGCTTGTTTTGTTCCATGCCACTACTGCCGTAGCCTTCTTTAATTATTTTTGAAACTGTTGGAGCAGTAATACCTAATGCTGCTGAAACACGGTCTCTGATTTGAGTCACTGGTATAAGAGGTCCACCATTACGGCTTTCCCTTTCAAAGTACTCATGAAGTCGCAACACAAACTCCCTTGTTTGTCCTTTAAGCACCTTTCCTTTAGGCATTTTGAAAGTGATGAAGGCAGGTACGATGTTCTCAATTCAACCAAATGTAGGAATTCACGGGTAAAACAATACGGAGGAATATAAATACTCAACTCGACGTATGAAAAATGTGAATTAAAATTCAGCGAACGGAAAACACTAGCACGGGCGCGGGCGTCTCGTTGTGAGTGACCACAAAATGACGGCGCGCGTCACCTGTCTGCCCAGTGTTGCCGTTTCACAATTTGTTTTTAACAACATTACTATTGCCGACGGAAGTGATAAGAATATTAACTTAACATGAGTAAATGGTTTATTTTAATATAATTATTAAATCAAGTAACTTAAATATCCCTGAAGTTTTATAAAACAATGTATGGAGCAAAAAATAAAATATGTATTAAATCGATTAAAACTTGTTCAAAAATAAAATCGTTTGTTATAAAAAATTGATTCGATAACGCATCAGGCCATCACTATTTGATTCAGTACTCGATGTGTCAAAAATAAAATAAACGAATGGAAGACGTATAACAAAAATATAAATTTACTGGTGGTAGGTCTCTCATATGTAAGAGGGCGCCTGAGTAGATACCACCGCAATTTCTATTTCTCCCGCCAAACAGCAGTGTAAATGCACTGTTGTTTTGCGGATTGAAGGACATTATAGCCGGAGTAACCACTGGACATATTGAGACTTTACAATTTATGGCTCAGCATCAGGCGAACGGCTACCCGTCTCGCCATTCAATCAATCAATTAATCATTTATTTACTTGTGATACATAGGTATTACATATACATTCATTGCAATAAAAGAACTTATTATTTCTTACCATACTGTATTAAAATATATTTTATTTAAATAAAATATTCAATGTGTTAACACTCCGATACCCGCTTCAAAATATACTTTATAAACACGTAAAATAAATGGAACAAAAACAAAAGGGGAATAGTCAGAAACAGGCGAAAGCGATGCTCGCGTCCCTAGAAACCTGACGGGAGATAAGAATTTCGCAGAGCCATCGTAACATATTTTCCAGTCTCTCGATATAATAACCTGGAGTTTGCTCACGTAATAAAACAATGCAGCATTTTATTTTGACAGTTTGACTTGCATGTTTGTAAAATATAAATAACTAACAGTCCGGCCTGGATCCGTCCGGGTGCAGATACACTTTTCAAAATGGCGACCAAAATGTTCAATTCGGACTATCAATTTAGAATATCGGAGCAAAGGATCCCTCATATAGATTTTGAAAGCTATCGGACCACGAAAAAAAACCTCGTATTTGCTACATTTTTCGCTACTACTTCCCTCCTATAGGTCATAGCGTGAGGGTATGTAGCCTATAGCATTCCTGGATAAAAGACCACAGAAAACAATTTTTGAATTCGTACCAATAGTTCCTGAGATTAGAGGTATCAAACAAACTCTTCAGCTCTATATATTAGTATAGAGCAGTGGTTCCCAAACTTATTTTGTCTACTGCCCACTTTGAGAATAAATATTTTTTTAGCGCCCCCATTTTTTCACCTATATGTTATATGAACTACGCGGAGAGAAACATAGAACGCCCCCATTTTCTTTCTGGGTCTCTTACCGCCCCCCTTGAGACCTGCAGCGCCCACAAGGGGGCTTTATCGCCCACTTTGGGAAAGACTGGTATAGAGTATAGATAATATTAAAAAACTTTATTGACAAGAAGATACAATACAAAAAACAAAAAAAATTGCACAAGTTAATGAGAATAATTATAATACTATGTAATGCAAAGTATCCATAAGTATTAGATTGAAGTTTGGCGCCCAAATAAAGATAAAACCTTTTTTATGAACACCAGGGATTATCATCTTACAATGAAATAACAACAATAATAACAATATTAACATATTAGGATGTTGTCGGAAGTAAAAATAACTACTAGGCAATAATTATACTTAATAGCTTTGTAATTTTGTATGATAAGGCTCTATTGGATGTTAGTCAGGGACAGTAATAAGTCATAGCTGTGTTGGAATACTACACTATGGCGTACCAAGATATATATTTATATATGTGAAGAGTTATGTGCTACTATATATTTTAATGGTACATGTATATCCCGATTTTTCATATTTTATTCCTAAATCTTAAAAAGATTTCCTTATGTGAATAATGGTACAAAAGCTTACAAGTTACTTGATGAAATTTACATATTTCCACGACAGAATTGAATATTGAGTTTGCATGTAATTTCGCTACCACTAAATGTATACATTTGATATAACATAAAATAAAACAATCAACCAATTAAGCCAAACATAGCGCCGAAACGAATAGCAACTGATGCATCATTTTAATTAGATCTGTGTTCGCAACAGTACGGCAACACGCAAATAAACCGAAACCACTGGCGCACATAAATTATCTGTCTTTGCATACTGTTTACCACTAACTGGACCGGCTTGTCTGCCCTGGGATCATCCAACGGTAATATATTTGGGTCAAATACGTTAGCTAAACTGTTATGATGAAGCGACGCTGAATTTGTCGCTTAGAGGAAATTTTTAAAGTGATCTCATCATTTTATAACTTAAATAATTTTAAAAAAACTGCTTTTCAACTATTTTTTAACTGTGGATAATCTTAATAATATTTTTTTAAGGTATTTCAAACATAATTCTTACGATCTGTGGGTAGTCTATTATAATTGGTAGATTTACATAGCAAAAATCAACGTATGCATTGTATAGTTCACCTAAAATCTATCGACGTCTGGCGAAATTTCGAACAACATTTAACTGATTGTTTGGGATATATTTTTCAGTATCTGTATCAGCCCATATATTATGTACGTCCCACTACAGGGTACTGGCCTCCTCTACAATCGACAATACGATTGAGAGTGGTCAGGCCGTATAGTCCACCACGCTGATATATTTTTATAAAATAAAAATAATCATTTATCTCGCAATCTATTAGTGTTAACATATCCATTCAAATAAACTTGAAGAGAGAAAACTGTTCCTAATATTTTGTCAATAGTATGACAACAATGTATTCGGACGCCAAAGATCGTAGACAATCCATAGTAACAGATTTTAATGCCCATAAGGCCGCCCCTTGTTATACCATGAGTCTTACATAATATATTTTTTGACAGCCTCCGTGGCGCAGTTGGTTAGACGCTGCCTGTGAAACGAAAGGCCGCGGGTTCGATCCCCGCACCGAGAGAAATGTTTGTGCGGCCCACAAATATTTCTTCCGGGTCTGGGTGTTTGTGAGACCGAAAAGTCTCTCGTAGTTCCTGATACCCACGACACAAGACTCGATCTTAGTGTGGGGTCAGGACTATGTATGTGACTGTTGGGTGTTATTTATTTATATATTTAATTTGTCTGATTTTGTGTGTTCTTGTATTTGGTTTACAATAAAGAGTTTTGTATTGTGTATTGTATTTTTGGTGGTGTGCTCGGGGTGACGGAAATAAAACATCGCGTTACATACAAGCGGTTTATTCTCACAACGGTTGTACAGTGACTGACTCAACTTTAGACATACCATATTACATTATTTTACTGCATATTATGTATGTACACTCGCTTACAACCGCTACATATTGTATATTTTTGTAATAACATTATAAAATGTATGAAACTTATATTCAATATGAGATATGGAATAAAACAACTTCAAGAAAGAGAACAGATATCCAGGAATAGAGAATCGTGATATACAATCGGAAACGTCTATAAAAGTGGTGAAGAGCTTATGATAGAGATTCAAGAAAAATGTAAGAGATTAAAATTATTAACAAGCACTCTTTAAAACATTAATCAAATTACACTAATACTGCACTATCGGTAAATATATGCAACAAAATGGCTATTCATTAACTAAGCATAATTAACAATATTAATTAATTAATAAGCTTACAAACGTATAATCATTAATTTATCTTATTTATGAATAAGTCAAACTAAGCAAAATTCAGTGAAACAATATATTTTAACTATAAAGCATCTTCATTTGCAAACGCAAGTTAAATATTGTAACTGCCAAATAAAGGCAAAATTTTCGCTCTAACTCCGAAAATCAAGTGTGATAAAGACGTACCAACCGATAGTAATTAATACGAGAACTTCTGGGAATATGGTATACGTATTTAGAGTTTCAATATATGCAAATGCATTCAACGCTTAGCGTTTCGTAGCCGGTAAGCTAAAGTGAGGTTCGAGGCGATCGATAACCCCGACACTATGAATTATTTCTCAGTGCAAACGTTCGCTTTATAGTTTCTGACCTGAGGACAAAAACTCGTGCAACTATTGATTTTGTGTGGGTAGTGGTATTTTTCAGTCTTTTGTTCTGGTTAAGGAATTCTGTCGAAAGTGACTCGCATTCGTTTTGCCTTCATTTTCCTTTTAATGTACTTCAGTATTTTAAAAAATTGCAATAACAGCCATGTACTTAATTGTTATCAGATCTATTCAAACCTTAACTATTAATATTGAAAAAATGTTAAAACCCGTAGTTTTTTATTTACTTTAAACATAAACCATAGTAATAATATAAAATAATAGTATACTTTGATTTACATCATAAAAAAATATTCTTTGTTACTAAAAATATTTTTTCTTTTATGAAGTTAAACATCTCTTGGTTTAAAAAAATACCTCTTTAAGACACGCACACATCGATAGAATGCATTTTTCACTTTTATCTTATACCTTATGGCGTTTCTGAAGTGTGTAAAATTTTTAAAGCATTCTTGTTCCTTTATTCCCAAATTCACTGCTCAGAAACTGGAGCAGCGGTCACATAATTTGCTCTTAACCCTCCAAGTCTCCTGCTTTATCTAATTATACCACTTAACCGACTTCCGCTAGATCAAGAAGTGGTACAATCACATCCCACTAGATGTCGCTATATCAAAGTGACTAGTTAATTCACATACATTCATTGAGGTGTTATACTAGAGAGGACATCGGGAATAAAATCTCTGCATATGGTGCGTGCACAAGGGTACACATTGAAGCGAGAAGGAAGATATGTTACTTTGTAGGCGTGACAGAGACAGAAATAGAATGTACCCTTCATTTTGTTACAAACTTTTTGTTTGCAGTGTCCCCTCTAGTATATTATCTCAATACATACATTACTCCCAAAAGAATTATTAGGTGCATAAATTCATGCCAAGCTTGTACTGAATATAAATACTTTTTTATAAGAAGAACGGTGAGACAGTCGTGCCGTTCGCCTGATGGTATCAAAACCAAACAACGAATTAAAAGAAATGTTTGAAACTTCACGGCGCTCGCCATCCAGAGACATAAGATATTAAGTCCTAATATGTCCAATACTTACTCTGGCTATAATTTCATTCAAACCGCAACATAACAGTGCATTTACACTGCTGTGTGGCGGTAGAAATAGAATTAGAGAAATAAATAAAAACAAGTTTCCTCAACACGTTTGCTTCCTGTATATGAACGATAACTATGAACGCACGTAGCTTCATAATATATGTATGTGCTTACAAAAAGTATTAATTTTATCTATGCTGACAAATCATAATTCCAATATCCGTCATATCCAAAAATCATACCTGACAAATTAAACCATTTACCTTTCGGAAAAAGCACACCACTAAATGTTAATGAACGACATCGGCCTAATAATTAGGGAAAGCGTCCAGACATACTCGGGCGGGCCATTAGCTTGAGTGTCGGCCGAAACATCGACATGCCTCCGGCTTGCTAATGACAGTACGTCATATTGCGGTGTTGCTGAGGGAACATCTTGCTTAGGTAACGTTATGGAGATAAAAATCGGCATAGCTATAGTACCAATGTTTGTTTGGCAAATATTTGTTATAGTGGTGGATAGGTGAGTGATAAAGCGTGTAGGATATGCATATCCATTGTAAAAATAATCACATATGGATAAGTCACAGCATTTATGGTTTTGCCTGAATATATTCCGCTTTTGAACAGACGGATATAAATTTGTAGTACAAACGATATAATATGGCTATATCTAGTATTATATATAAAGGTTCTATGCTAATAATACTACACTTAATTTATATTTATATTTATTTATTCAAATAAATGTAAGTTTACAGACTTAATCCAAGATACTTACATTCTAAATTCTAATAACTAAAGCTAAAGAGAATAAAATTTAAATAAAATCACAAATTTCTTATAAAACTAGTAACATGAATTTACATGCTTAAACTAAATACTAAAAACTATTTAAAAATAACTTAACAGACAATATCGGGCAATAATAATAATTTTATATCGGGTACTAAATAATGACTGGCGTGTCATTATAAAAAATAAATACAATTTTGGGATAAATACGACCAGGCGACTTCAAAAAAGCGTATTCCCACCTTAAAGACCGATATTGCATCTCCATACCCTATTGTTTTGCGCATGATCATGGGTGAGGGTGACCATTTACCATCAGGCGAACCGTATGCTCATTTGCCCTCTATATTAAAAAAATAACAAGATTTTTCCCAGTTTCTGATTTTGAAATTGCCACCTCTTGCGCATGATACCAAGTGCTTCATAACTTCATCTTCGTTATTGTATGAGACCCACAGCTTATATGTACCTACGTTTTATTCCAATACTTCTAAAATATCTCTCAACAATCGTAAAACACAAAGGATAGCTTTGATCTGATATATCTCAAAAGGTTTTAGGAATCAATGCTTTCAGAATTATTGTTCGGTCAAAAATCAGTGTCCTTTATATTACGTAACAACTTTTTCGAATAACCCGCTTATTGTCAATACTTTTGATAGGGTTGTTATTTGGAAATTGGAACTACAATATTTTATGAAATCAGTATGAACGTATGAGTATTTTATAATATATACATTCCTAAACTTGCGTCTTCTTCCCAGAAGGGGTTGGCAAAGGTTCTCTTGGTAGCGACTGGGACACCCACGTTTCGCCTTGTGTATTCCATCCCACGATGTGATAGGGGACGACCCAATTGCTATACGAGGCACTTTCTGACTCCAGGCCAATAACAAAGAATAGAAAAATCTAATACAATTTTGGCCGTCAACAAGTTCAAACCCCAGACTTCAGCAATAAAGAAACATGAAATATATCACAACTCGCCAACATTAACCACGGAATCACTTGATAGTAAATGATAATCACCAATATCTCTTATTATAATACTTATAAACTAATTTTGATAAGTCGAAGACACGGTATCATGGCAGGCATTCAAATAAACCTTTGATCCATAGTAGACTTATAAGGGCTGATGCAACAATAATTATGACTTTGCAACCAATATGATGGTGCTGTGAAACCAGCCTTCTGAAAACGACACTTTAAGGCCCGATGCATGATTATGAAATCAAATCACATTTTGTTTCATAATAGAAAATTCCACAATGTAATAATAGAAATTTCCAAAATTATACAATTAATTATGCTACTTAAACTGTGTTAGTAAAATAAAATATTATTTTATTGTGCCTACAACTCGTTTCAACCACATCCTTTGTAAATAACAATCACAACAGTGCACAATCATTTTCAGAATACACTTTGATCACTATGAAGAGTTTCAGATTTTAAATAAACAAGAATATTCTATTATCTACCTCTAAAACGTAAAATACACATGTTTTCCAAATTGCTTCGTTTTCCCTTTTAAACAGATAAAAAAACAAGGACGCACAACAAAGTAACGAAAACATTTTACAAATGCAAGATACTGCTACGTATTTCACTCCTTGTTTTGTAAACCTTTGAAGCCTCGAAATAAATAAGATGTGTGTGGAAGATGAAATCCAAAACGTTAAAAACATGTTGCCAAGTCTAAAATAGTATAATTTAGTTTGGAATTTTTGCTATGTCATAATACATAGGAATTTATATACAGACACTGGATAAAAAAAATAACATGCAAGTGATATAGGAATGAACTAAACAACAATTACAACAAAATACAATAATAAAAAATCAAATTATATCAAGCACAAAAAACAATAACAAAATAAAATATAACGTCCTTGAAAAATGGTACGATAAGAGGTTATAAAAAATGTTTCTCGCTTACGAGTATGACATTCTAATTGAAACTTTATATACTTTCCACCGGTTCCATTTCCTTACTAATCTTCTACAAAATGAGATTTCCAAAAAATATGCATTCTGCGACATTTAACTGGCAAGAACGAAGCTCCAAATAAAATTCAAGCCAACTACATCATACTTTAATATAGAATGGAAACACCCAAAAGACTTCGTAAAATACAAATATCTGAGTAGGCTGGGGTACATTAAGGGGGCGGTAATGACCAGTAACCCCAGGCTAAGCTTGCAGAAAAGCGCTGAAAACTTCAGTTCGAATTTTGGCTTCGCTCCAAAAAACCCCGGACGAATCTCAGTCAGGCTATTATTCGTAGTTTTCAACAATTTTGATATAGTACGTACCAACAAGCCAAAGGGTTTGTTCGGAACTTTATCGCTCGGAGCAGATGGGGGTTCAATGTTGTTTATTTTTGTGCCTGATATCGATTTATTTCATGTTTTCGGATGCTTAGATGTCTGTCTCTTGTGCATAAAGCAAGACTATTCTTGGCAGCATTAAAATCTTGTGTCACTGACTTAAAAACTAGTACCAATAAACCTGAGTGCCTGTCCAACTTAATTAGGGCTAGCAGTTTTCACTAACATTTTCTTCAACATTTTTAATGATATCTTATATGAGGGTCAGCGTTATGTTTTAAGCTATCAGTTTACAATCAATAGACTCAACACAATAAGTACCTAAACACATACATAATCATACAATATCTGATATCCTGTCAACCCGCCACTCGCATCGACCATGATTTAGAATACCCACATTCTACGACACGCATATCCGTAAATGGCCAATTTAGATTTTCATTTCACGATCATCATTTCCGTAATGCTTTCAATCTAAATTCCGATCGTGGCATTTACCGATGATGCGCGCCATTCAAAATCAACTCACGTCATCGCGAATGAATCCGATTTTGATAAATTAGCTTAGCATGGCTTCAGTTTATCGGGGTTGAATAGTTCCTTGTATTAATGGAACATTGATACTTATATTTTGACGGGTTTTATCTTTACGTTTTGATTCATATTGTCTGAGTATTTGGCGTCAAACACTTTTTTTCTCATATGAGAGAGGCCGCCTGGGTAGGTACCACCACAATGTCCATTTCTTCCGGCTAACAGCAGTGTAAATACATTCTTGTATTCTGGAGGACATTGTAACCAGAGAAACTACTGGACAAATTGAGACTTAAGAACTTATGTTTCAGGATGGTAAGTGCAGTTGAATGCCAAGCATTGCTTTATGATGCATGTTTGGTTTTGCTATTGTCTTTGAGCAGCCTTATCGCTTACCTTCAAGCGAATGCTATGCTCGTCTAGCCAGCCATTGCTAAAAAAATGGTTGCCTGTAAAGTCGGTTTTACGGGCGAAGATTTTACGTGACAACGTCTTTTTCTCGGTAGAATATTTATTGATATGAATATAATTAAATTTCACAATAGGAACAAGGAATTGAATGAAAATAAGAATTGCACAAATTTTAACTATAGAAATATATTTTGTTTACTAAAACACTATCAACATTTATCAATAGTATGACATAACCTATAAACTCAGTTTCTCAACTTTTGTGTCAATCTAACAATTAATCAATCAATCATAGTTTACGATAATGAAATATCAGTGTACAATTATTTACCTTTATTGTTGTAGTTGTTGTAAATGATAAATGACGAATCTAAGCACTCCATATTTTCACTACAGACACAGCTGACGATACTTTAACCACACGTGTGAACTTGTATTGTGACGCTTTCTTGTTTTTCCAACGCCAAGAACGTTCGAGAAAGACAAAGACAGAGACACAAGCATGCGCCGATTCAATGCGCCTAATTCTCTAGTGCTGCGCGCGCGGCAGACCGATCATAGTTGAGTGGGAGAGAGACGCAAGGCATTCGGCGGGCCTCTCTCTCGTTCGGTGACTCATCGTAACGTTACCGGGCGTTACACTTTTTCATAAGTGACTCCCAGCCTCAACCTAATTTAAGACGTTGTCACGTCAAAAGAAAATATGCTGCCAAAATATAATGCAACATCTTTCTTACCATAAGTGTTAAACACAAGTCTATCCCAATTAACAAAACGAAGTGAAATATAAAATCTTAGTATTAAATTAATTAATAACAAAGGCTTTAGGCGCGTCTTGAACACAATTTACAGACGCGACAGCAATGCAGTTTGGTGGGCCCGCTGCCAAGCGTCTAGACGTCGCATTTTAATAATTATGACTTATTTAAATATTAATAGCGGAGTAATGAATTGTCTACTCTTTGATATTCATGCGAAAGAGCTTCTGCAAACAATTTGCAATTAATTTTGCATTTCTGTTATTATATTAAAGAATGCATTCGCTGTGAAATGTGTCACAGTTAATTTCAAGTTGAATAAAATTAAAATTTAATTTTCATATTAAATCCATCGTATTCCTGTGATTGGATTGTATCTGTGTGAGGTTAAAATATCAATGCATCTACGGTACATCTGGCTTATGAAAGATTCTTGGTATAATAAGCATAGTATAACCAACCAAAGGCATTTGCTTCCTATGTTGATGTATCAGTAAAATCTCTCTCTCTCTCTGTCTGTCTGTCTATCTCTTTCTATCTCTTCAGCTAAAGGGAGTCCGCTGCTGAACATAGGCCTCGCACATGGATAGCCACTTCCACCTATTGGAAGCGGCCTGCATCCAGGGACTTTCTGCGACGTAACAAAAACACAGTAATATTCTGTAACAACTGGAAAAAACAATGTTAACCTATTATAAGATCTATGTCGATACGTATTACGTATCCAAATAACACTGTCACGTGTTCAAACCCTCACACGAGTAATAAAGTAATTAAACATTGCTCCAGAAGCGATCTCAAAAATGATTTCCTATTCCAAACGGCGCTCGAATTTGTGCCAAACATTTGGACAAACAGTACAGGAAATAAAAACTTGATACGAATATATGGAATGGACAATTGGAAAATTTCAGAGGGTGCGAGTAAATATCGAGATTTTTCGCGTTATATCGAGCGATGCGGCCATTACATTTTTCGACGTTGCCGGGTTTAAAATATTACCATCCGTATGGATGAGAAATCGTGTCTGAGCCGAATTGTTGATGGTAGCATTTCGTATCTATCTGAATAGCAACCATCGTATTGTCAGAAACTTGTCGTGATTACTTACAGACCTACATCGCTTTGAATATTGATCACCAATATTAAACTGTGATTTTTGAATGTTATCGTGTTTGGGTGTATCCCTAGTTCTTTATCGTATTTTAAAAAAAAATGGTGTACACTTTTATTTTAGGAAAAACTATGTACTTCCCACATATCGTCATGGTACCAAAAAATAAATAAGCCATCGCTTTTTTACAAATTTGTTTTTTTTTTTTCTAAGTCACTAAAACTACCACCCGGCTTCGTTTTCAGTAGCAGTCTTTGCATATCCTGTATAAGTGAATTCCACTAGAAGAAATAAAAAGTAAAAGGTCGAATTAATTATATGTAGCACCTGAGAAGCTCCGACGTAACTCACTCGGCCCCGGAGATAAGAACTCATTGCAATTAATTAACTTAGGCAACCCTGCCTCGAATACCTTGGTGTTTGCACTTAGCTTGGGTATTACTTTTCCGCTCCTTCTGGCTTGAATTTCCGGATAGAATCTTTTCAACGGGAAGGATTCATTTGAATATGAAATTTTATTTTGTTAATCAAGTTTCTTTTCAAATTATTATAGCTAAGCCATTTCTATACACACTTTTAGCAAGCTATCAATATCAAGTAACCATTTTTCTTTAAATGGTAATTAACCATTATTCTACCTACATATGTATCTGCCGAAATTTTTTATGTGTACTTGATGCGATGCGCTAAAATGACAATGACTAAATATTTTTTTTCCATATTTATATTAAATGCCCAAATTGTATTCCATAACATATTTTTTGGCGGAAGAAAATGCCTTTAAAATACACGTTAGCCTTTCAATCAAACATAAATCTTTGATAACCTACTATAATTTAAAATTAAATGCAATTATATGAAACACGTAAGCCTTCACTGTTATCGACCGCGTATTACCGGTGGAATGATTAAAATTCAATAGCGACGAGTGGGAAAACTGCCACTCTGTGCAAAGTACACAACAGCTAATAACTGTGTCACGGCAATTTCTACTGCATTCTATCGATCCGATAATGTATGTACGCATAATATGTTTTAAAACGAAGCTGGAGTTAATTGTATAGGTATTTACTGGTGGTAGGTCTCTCTATGTGAGAGGTCGCATGGGTAGGTACCATCGCAATGTATATTTCTCCCGCCATACAGCAGTGTAAATGTCGTGTTTGGGATTGAAGGACATTGTAGCCAGAGTAGCTCTGGACACATTGAGACTTAACATCTTATGTCTTGGGATGGCGAGCGCAGTGGAATGCCAAGCATTGCTTTGTAATTCAAGGCGCTTTTTGGTTCATGAGCAACCGTATCGTTTTCCATCAGGCGAACAGCAAGCTCGCCCCGCGATTCATAGCAATAAAAAGAAAATATCCACGGGGTATAATTTCGTAATTTTGGCATCCTTCATGGCGAAGTTGGTTACACGCCGCGCCGCACCGAGAGAAATATTTATGCGGCTCTTGAACATTTCTTTCCGGTCTAAGTTTGGAGTGGGGTTAGAAATATGTATGTGACAGTAAGGTAGGTAAGGTAAATAAGAACTTATTATTATGAATTATTATTCAGTACAGAAACGGTAGTGGTAAAAACAGCACATTGATAGATTATTATTTTTAAATTCCATTTAGTCGAATAATTTTATTCCTTCCTACGTATATAATCCTATATATTTTCGTACCGTTTGTGTTTGTTTTGTGATTTAAAATAAATAAGAAGCTTATAGTCAACGATAATTAAAAATAATAAGTATCTAAACATTATCCGTCGTAGTATATCAGTTGCCATAATATTGATAATTAATTCGATCTTAGCGCCCTTATTAAACAAACATTAATTTTCAATTCAGAAACAAATGTAAATCTATAATATTAGGATAAACTTACATGTTTCATACATACAAACACAAACTCCCTCCTTTTTCCTAGAAGTACTAAGAAACCCACATTTCGTCTATTATGTACCATCCCACGATGTGGTAGGTGGTCACGATGCAACCGGCCATAAATTCCTGACTCCGGGCTGACAATGAATAGAAAAGTCTAATATCACTTTGCCCGGCCCGGAATTCGAATGTGAGACCTCAGCTATGTAACCGAACCTTACTTGTCTCCAAATAAATGATTATAATACTTCAACGCTACATTGTTCATTTCAAATACAGGCACAATTGAACTCCAAATTTTTCGTTTTATTCATATCAGATTTTTAAATCGAACTAAAAACTCTTTCGAAGATTTTTTTCACGTGCAATTTTTATTGGATACGAATTGGATTTTGTTGATGTATTTTCAGGAGAGTCAGTATCAGGTATAACAAAAGTTTTTAGAAATACCCGTAATAGTTTAATAAAGCTAAAAATCTTTTTGTAGCAGGCTAATTTTTTTTTTTTTTTTTTTTTATTGCAGTGAATGGCGAGACGAGCATGCCGTTCGCCTGATGGTAAGCGATACGACGGCTCATAAACAGTAGCAACATTCCACTGCGCTCGCCATCCTGAGACATAAGATGTTAAGTCTCAATATGTCCAGTAGTTGCTCTGGCTACAATGTCCTTCAATCCGAAACACAACAGCGCATTTAAGCAGTGTTGTTTCACGGGAGAAATAGACATTGCGGTGGTACCTACCCAGATGGCCTCTCACATATGAGAGACCTACCACCAGTAAATAATATAATTTCTGGAAATAACAAACAGATTTAAAAGGCTTTTTTTCATTTGATAGTCCAGTTATAAAGGAAGATTATAGACTATTTAATATCTGGATGCGAAAATTAAAAATTTAAAAATGATCCAACTTTTTTGTGATAAGTTTTTGGCCAAAACAAGTTGGACTACTAACCCAATAGAAACAGCTTCAATCTATTCTTAACATTTAAAAGTGTTTACATTTAATTTTAGTATTTCATTTGTTTCAATTATTTTTCATTTGAAAAAATATAAAATGAAACAGAAATTTTTACCGCTTATTTAATCCGCGTTTAATTGCCCAACTTTGAAAACAGCTTAATAAGCTCGCTTAGATTTTTACGTCTTTAATATTTTCGCCATAAATTACAAAAACAAATTTAACATAACCCAATTACCGATACATTTCGACATCAACCTAATTGAAGGATTATAATTTAATTAAAAAAGTATGTTTTTTTTTACCTTTTTAATTCTGTTTTGTTTCTTTGTACTCTTTTTCGCTATACCGTGACCACCCATTTCTTCCGTGCTTCCGTTCATTCCAGCCCATCTTAATGTTGTCTGGAAGAAATCGCTGTTAGCGATAAGACCGCCGCTTGTTACACATATATAAGCGCTTTGTTTAGAAATGTTTTTTAAGTTGTGTGGTGTACAATAAAGTATTAATAAATAAATAAACGCTCAACAAAGAATTTTACCCCTAGTAATAGGGATCATAATAAATATACTTTACAAAGTATACTACGAAAGTTATAATATTTTAGACACACTTTTAAAAATGGTGGCCAAAATACTCAATTCCGACTATCAGTTTATCGACCAATATATCGACCAATCGGACAACGAAAAACTAATAACATTTTCTCGCAGTTACTACATTTTTATTACTGCTACCCTCCTATAGGTCATGGCGTGATGATACATAAACTAAAGTCTAGAGCATTCCTCGATAAATGATCTATCCAACACAAAAATATATTTTCAATTCAAACCACTAGTCCCTAAGATTAGAGGTTACAAACAAACAATTAAACAAATTCATCAGCTATATTAGTATAGATATAAAAAAGCTATGTCCAGCTGTGGGAATTATTTTAAGCATTAAAAATAAAAAAGTCTATTAGATTCCATTATCGCTGCTACTTCGACTCTAAGTGTACCAAGACATTCATTTACCGTTATCTTTACCGCATCGTTAAGCTATAAAACAGTTTGCTAGATAACATATTTTCTTTTTTTTTCTTTTATTTACTTATCTTTAATATAATTTTGAAGTAAAAGAACCGTACTGCAGCTAATCATGTGAAAGGGGGCGAACATATCGCCATATAGTGCACAAATTCTTACTCCGTGCTGATGATGAATATATAATTCCAATCAGTTTACCCGATCCGGGATCCGAACCCGAGACCTCAGCGTTGAAATTGTACCTTACAGCTACGCCATTGAGACAATACAAAGAAATAAAAGCAGGTGATATGTCCCTTTAATCCTATATAAAGTGAAGGACATGTCCGTCCCATAATCCCGAAACGTCCACAAATGTACTACCTAATAAATTAACCCAATCTAGTTCAGACTCGCCAAAGGGATTATCCTAAATGGAATTTACGTAGACACATAGACGAATTAATAATCTTAGGACTCTATCGATGATTGCCTATTTTTTGTACAGATTACGGTCAGTCCTAGATTCCCAAATTTAATAGAGCATCCAAAACAGGACAGAAACCCCCTTGAAGATTTAGATATTATACTAATAATTAAATAATAATCTTCGGTATAGTTTCAATTCTTCTAATCCGTCTTCTGTCTTTCGTTGTTTGTCGTCCTTCATGCAGTACGGTCATATTCCATCGTTCCGTTCTTCAAAATCTTGATCAATCATCCTCTAGCTCTTTTTATCTAAGTCCCTACTTTCATTATTCATCTCTTTCACGCTAACTACATTTAATCTAAGTCATTCTTTTAACGTTCCATTCAACTCATCTTCCTTCATAACATTCAAATTCTACATGTATGTAATCTGTCAACCCACACTTGACTAGCATGTTGTACTATTGACTAGCCCACTCAATCGGGTTTAGAGAAGTCCCAAGACTAGTAGTGACGCCTTCAATCATATTATTATCAAATTAGTGACGCCGAGACGACCATGGCGTTCGCCCGGTGATAAAAGATACGACCACTCGCAAATAATAGCAAAACCGAACAACACCTCGAATTACACAGTAATGCTTGGCAGTCCACTGCGCTCGCTATTCAAGGCATGAGATGTTAAGTCTGAATATGTCCAGTAGTTACTTGGTTTACAATGTCCTTCAATCCGAAACACAACAGTGCATTTACACTGATGTTTAGCGGGAGAAATAGACATTGCGGTGGTACCTACCCAGGCAGAGTCTCACATATGAGAGACCTACCACCAGCACCTGTCTCATTTAGATTCTTCAAAAATACTAAGTCTTAGTTGAAACGGTACGTAATTGAATGGTGTAGGTAAACATCATGAGGAATGCCATGGAGATCTTAAAATAAAATCATTAGAATATGGTCTACGCTTACGTATCTTCTTCTTCTTCTTTATCAACCCATATACGTCCCACTGCAGGGCACGGGCCTCTACAATCGAGAGTACGATTGAGAGTGGTTAGGCCATATAGGGCTAGTGCGGGCTGGCGGACATATATACCATATATATTCTTATGAATCGCTACGTTATGCAGGTTTCCTCACGATGTCCTTCACCCTTAAAGTGCGTGGCGATCGACTTTCAATACACGCGTATGAAAAACCTCCCACCAGTCCCCGGAAAAATTAATACGAAGTCTTTATTGACTCCTCCGCGGCTATTAAACTGAATATAAATAAACAGAGGAAGCGAGCGCGCCACGCCGTGGTCGGCCCCACGTCTGATTACACCCATATTTCATGCGGCCATTTTTGTCCGGCACAAGTTGGTGTCCGAATTTCCATTTCAGTAAATTGTGACGGTTCACTTTTCACACATGTGGCCCTTGTTGAAAATTAAATTCGTTCCGACACGACTTCGTTTTTGGATTGCGTTGATGCGGTGATTAATGTGTTTAAAAAGCATCTCTATCGTGATTATAACAATGGCTGTAATTACTAAATACATCAGGCATTTAAGCTACTTTGTCATTATGAAATATACTACTCATTGGAAAAATCGAAACGCCTTGCAAATTTTAAATGTTTTGTAAAGATTATCAGAAAAATGTGTATAGATTTCATTTTAATTTAAAACATCAATATTAGAAATTGAAAACCTCATATTATTCACTATACAACGACATTTGACATATACTCGTATTAATAAATATACACATTTTTCTTATAATCGTTACAAAACATAAACTCTCAAAGTATTTCGACTATTCTGATGAGAAGTATAGCTAAAAGTGGACAATGGTTCTGAGTTCGATTCCTAAGTTGGGCGATAAATAAATCTCCACGAAGTGATTTTTTTTACGTACGTAAAACTTGTGTTTTGTAGACAAAGTAAGTTTATAAAGTTATAATCCTCAATATTCTGCAACATGTATCTTAACGCACCGACCACAAGCAGCTTAAAAACATAAAACATATCAACAAAATATTCAAGCATATTTTAAATACTTAAAAATTCAAAGAAGACAAACCCGTTTAGTACAGCGCAAATACCGATCCAAAAAAAGCCTTCAAAAGAAATCGCGCTGAATTTTTTCAAGCTACATTATCGCACAGAATGTGCTTTAAATTCAATATAGGCAGCGATCGCCAATAAAATGTGCGCCATTTTCATTCCGATATCGCTTTATTGTTGCTGAAAAGTTCTGCGTAAAGTGTGTGTGGAAAAGCAAACGCATTTGGCTTGCAGACCGTGATTTAACTGCGCAGTTATTTGAGAGAAAACACGCGAGATAAGTGATTAACTTTTCAGTATATTTAGTAGTGAAATATTATTGTCATAGGGAAAACTCGTCAATATATACTGGTCTTTCATATGACAGAGGCCGTCTGGATAGGTACAACCGCAATGTCAGCTTGCTTAGTAATTTAATGTGTTGTTTTGTTTTGCTACAATTCATTAGCAGTCATATCGCTTATCATCAGACGAGCGGCATGTTCGTCTCGCCATTCAGTACAATAAAAAAAAAACACTTCACCCGACCCAGGATTTGAACCCGAGACCTCAGCTTTGCAATCACGCCACCGAGGAAGTATAACATAATAATACTAACATATTTAACTAGCATAAAACTCTGTTACACAAGAATTACGTAACCAAGGTACATCGTGCAGGACAAACACTATATCTTACTCAGCAGCGGCGATTTTATCACGTTCTCGCAACGAAACTTATTACTCAACAAAATGGGACGTGAACAAAAAGTTTTGCCGGCCGACGCCGCGTCAGCACACGGTATCCGACATATGCCGGTAGATCGAAACGATTAAAATAGAGGATATGATCGATAGTAGGATCGGAAACTCACTATCGTCTTGGCTCTAAGACTGTATAATGCTTCATTTGTAAAAGGTTTTACTTTAATGCATGTGCCAAAGGCCTCCTCTAATATTGAGGATACGATTGAGAGTGGTAAGGATAGTCCAACACGCTGGCCTAGTGCGGGTTGGCGGACTTTACATACCAAAGAAATTTTTACAAATCGCTATAGTATACAGGTTGCATCACGATGTTTTCCTTCATATTTATAGTGCTTGGTTGATTGACTATAATCAATCCACACTTATAATATGTTTTTATATAATCCTTACCAATATTACAAACGCGGAAGTTTGTAAGAATGGATGTATGGATGTTTGTGAGGAACAAACTTCACGTTAAAACGGCTCGATCGATTTTGATTAAATTTTGGTATAGACTACTTTTTATCTGAAGAAATGTAGTGTTCCCCGGGGATAATTCAGGAATAAAAATACGCATAGTTGCTTCCAACCTCCAATGGGAAGCACGGAACAGGAGAATATAGAATTGCATGCTTTTCTACATGAAATAGAACCAGACGGGACACAACGCGATATATTACGGTACACCAGCAAACCAATAAAGTCGACGACTATCATTGAGTTTAAACATAAAACAGTTAGTACGCGAAATAATAGGTTGTTACTGTGGAGTGGACTCAAAAATTACCTTGACGAGGGCAAAACCGGGCGCGACTGCTAGTGTAAAATAGTTAACAGATATGATGACAAACATTTACTCAATCACGAACACCTAGCAGTCCACTACATTATTAAGGCTGGTTGCTTTTCGATCAACAATTAATTTTCAGATTAATTGCGCTAAAAATCGAATTAAAATGAACTGACGCATACTGAAGCTCAGTTTTCCATTAAGCAAATGTTAAAATCAGTGTAATGCGGTGTTAAAAAAGTATCTTATCCCATATCTTTGGCCTCAGAATAGAGGGCTCCTCCTAAAATTTCAGTAAGCACGTATATTTCTTCAGCGAAACTGCAATTACCGACAATATTATTTTACAGAGACACAAACCAACATTCAACTACATATCTTAATCCCCCAACCACCTGGATTTCTTTTATGCCGCACACAAAACCCCGATTTGACTTTATTACCTCCTGTAGATATTAAAGAGCCAGTCTAAAAACCTAGTTCTTTTATCTAGATCATGCTGGAGTACTAATTTCGTCCTAACCCGGCTGGGAGCTCGATATTCGCCCCATATTCGTATCTGTAGGTGATTAAGTAATGTAGGTCAACGTCACTAGGGATTTTCGACGAAGATTAAGAGAAAGTTCTCGCGACCTTAGATTGCTCCTTAATATGTTAGTTTGACGTCAAACGTGAATTTTATGAAGATTTTTTTCTTCTCTTTTTTGACTAAAATATTTTGTACTAGGGCATGTTTAATCTATTGTAGTGAGTATGAATAGACTTCAGCTGATCCCTGTATTACCTAAACATATGTTAGAAGCTTATATTAAGACTGGACGTAAATATTACTAAATTCAATTTACTAAAAATATTTTATACGAATCATCTTAGTTTCATCACCAAATCTCCCAAAGACACCGTTCAATATTTGAAATTTTTGTGTACTCCATGTTGTGTCAATAAATCGTTTTTCTTTATTAATATTATTTTTATGTTTTACTGTTTTCACATTTTTTACTCTCTCAACAATTCTCCATTTCTCTGTCTACTAAAGATGAATCCACATAGTTCAGACGATGTTATCGTCGCCAGTGGACACTTGCAACAGACAGCGCATTGAAAGCAGCTATAAAACCCTTTTAACCTGATTCCAGCACAATGCTTCCCATAGGATTTATCGGTGTACCTGGCGTTATGGGAGAAAGTTGCTGATACTATAAAGGTACTCGGTTGTTGACTCTTGAATAATGTCGTAATAGATTGAAGGTAAAAAAGCTTTTCTGAGTATATTTGTTGGTTAGTAATTAGTAGTTCTATCATGAAATTTTGTTCAGGAAAATTTAGCGAAAATTTTGACACGTGGCGCAGTTGGTTCGTCCAGTAAAGTGATATTGTATTTTTCTATTCATTATCAGCCCAAAGACTGGAAGTTGCGCCCGATATGGCGATAGGCTCGCCTATCACATCTTGGGTCAGAAAATACATGTCGAAATGTAAGCGCCCAAGTTACACCTCTGCCTACCACTTCTGGGAAAAGGCGTCAGGTTATATATGAATGGATTATCCAACCTCACACATAAACATAAATAAGTAAATACAAAACAATATACAGTAATGAAATAAGGATGTAGAGAGTTCTATAATTAGATTTCCATAATTTAAAACCGTGTTTAAACTCGTACGTCACAAAAACACACTACCGTGGCGTTTAGCCGACCAAATTAAATTTTAAAAGGCCCCTTTAATAGTATAGCAGCGTGAAGTACGCCCAGTGTTGCCAGGTATAAATATTTATTATGGTAGTCATGACTTTAAACCCATATTACACATATGTATGAAAATATTGTTAAAGAGAATGTAATATTAAAATAACACTAACTATGATAATTACGGTTTTCGTTCTCATTAAAGACTTATTCGTTCACAAACTCACATCATACCATGTGCAATATACTTTAAAATGATATGTGGTAACCACAAAACATAAAACAGGAACATTAGTCAAACTGGCAACAATTATCCTACACTACAAAAATGAAATTTCGAAAATGATACTAAACTAATTTGTCTAAGGAGTATTTATAATTCACTCTCCAACTGTACAACCACAAAAATTATAACTTAAAATGTATTAATTAAATTATCGTAACATTTGCCTTATGCGAGTAGTTACATCACTTAGATCCTCCAGGCTCATCAGAGATATATCCCAAACTGCAACCTATTCAGCAATATTTTCAACAAGTTTTACTGATTTGTCTAAGGGTTATTTACATTTTTCTCTCGCACTCTACAACCACAAAAAGTACCATTAAAACAATTAAAATAACGTGATATTTTCCCTATTATTACACCATTTAGATCCTTTAGGCTCATCAGAAGTACCAAACAAACTGCAACCTTTTCAGCAATATTTTACATCGCTGGCAACCCCGGGAACACCTAACCCGGCCCCTTTCCAACGCAATCCCGACCGTTATGATGTCGCGGACAGAACTGGGTCACCACAATTACGACCAGACAAGCTTGACACGGTTTAATTTATCTAACAAATTAATTCACTTAAACTCGCAAGCGTTATATTAATATTTTCATCTGCGTGAAGATTAAGAAAGATACGTAAGTATTACTTGGAGGCTTAAAAAAAATCTGCTTATGTGGGTAAATTTTAAATTTCATACTTTAGGGTAAAATATTCTTAGCTTTTTTAAATTAGTTTTTTTTATTGGATTAGGATACAAATTTGGCAATGTAATCTAGATTAATTCTGATTTCTCAAATGGGAGAGGCCGCTTGGATAGGTACCACCGCAATGTCTATTACACTCGATAAACCATAGTGTAAATGCACTGTTGTGTTCCGGTTTTAAAGACAAAGACAACCAGAGTAACTTCTGGAATATTGAAACTTGACATATTTTGTCAAGTTTCAATGTATTCTCAGGGTCGTATCGCTTACCATCAGACGAAGGGCACGCTCGTCCCGCCATTTATGGCAGTAAAAAAAAATGTCTTAAAACAAAATTGTTTTAAAAATATATTATGTTGGTAGCTTTTATATACCTATTTCTATAAACGGAAACTTCATTGAAGGAAATATCTACGGTAAATATCTAGAAAAAAGGTGCAAAGAGAAGCCTTTCTTTACAAGTGAAGTCTGTTTCAAAAAAAAATCATCAGTGATAAGGTTTCCAGAAGTTATGACTACAAACTACTCTTAGAACTGAAAGACAAAAAAAATGAATGAAAAGAAAAATGTTATAAAGAAATTACAATGCCCTATTGATACCATTTTTTTTTCCAACTATTGAGTTGATTGCTTTGGTGGCGTAGTTGCACCAAGATCCGGTTACAAAGCTGAGGTCTCGGCTTCGAAACCCGGATCGTGCAAAGTGATATTTTTTTTTTTAATGTGGGTGTCATCGTTGCACCTCTGCCTACCCCTTCTGGGAAAAGGCGTTAGTATGTATGTTTTTCATTCAGACAGTGTGTATAGCACTCATAAAGTTTCAGACTCTCTTAATCGGACGTTCAATTTTTTTATTAATTAATTAATCATAATGACAGCTTCCGTGGTTAGATTCTCGCTGTCAAACGAGAGGCCGTGGGTTTGATTCCCGCACGAAACAAATGTTTGTGTGATATCGCTATTTGTATCGGGTCTAAATATTTGTGAGGACGAAAAGTATCTCGTACTTGACTCGTGACACCCACAACACAAGACTCGATCTCAGTCTGAGGTAAGGACTATGTATGTGACTGTACAAAACATAAACAATTTAGATAAATATAATATAGATTAAAATATAATTATCATAGTATCAAAACATAACATTAATAGGAATGATCCACACAAAAAAACTAAAGTACAAAAATAGCATTCATACTTTCTTTTCACAGAACTCGAAACGAAACAAAAATAACCTCCCACTCTAGACTAAACAGATCAATTCTAAGATTCGTATAACTGAGAGTATAAAGTACCACGAGAATTCGCAGAATAGATGATCAAGCAAGGCTGTCTATCCAACTTACTTGTACAAAAAACAATTATCTGTTTCGGAGAAATTATAACATGTATCTGTATCAGCCCATATACGTCCCACTGCAGGGCACGGGCCTACTCTACAATCGAGAATACGATTGAGAGTGGTTAGGCCATATAGTCCACCACGCTGGCCTAGTGCGGGTTGGCGGACTTACATACCATAGAAATTTTTATAAATCGCTATGGTATGCAGGTTTCCTCACGATGTTTTCCTTCACCGTTTTAGTGCGTGGTGATTGATTATCAATACACACATGACTCCGAAAAGTCAGAGGTGTGCCCTGGGATTCGAACCCGCGACCACCGTGAACATGTGGGCAGCCGCGTCTAGTCCGTTTACCAACAGGCCACCACGCACAATTATAACATGGTTATGACAAAAGACGGCGTAATGGAAACTTGTAAAATATTTCCATATATCTATTTCTAAGACTTTGAATGTTTTCCCGGAATATAACGTACTCTGTAGACTTTCTCGATAAATGAACTATCTAGTACTGAAATATTTTTTCAATTCGAACCAGTAGTTCCTAAGATTAGCTCGTTCAAACTAACTCTTCAGCTTTATATATATAAGTATTATAATATAAATTATATTACGTACATTACCCAACAACGTAACTACTAGATATTGAGACGATGGAGAGCACAGTGGAATGCCAAGCATTGCTTTGTAATTTAAAGTGTTGTTTTGTTTTGCTACTATTAATGAGCGGTCGTATCGCTTACCATCAGGCGAACGGCATGCTCGTTTTCCCATTCATTGCAATTTAAAAAAAAAGTCGTTGATACTCCCAAAAATATACACTTAAAAAATAAAAGTACCAGGAAACCAGAAATAACTTGAAGATAAAACCGAACCTGTGTCGGCACACGAGGAAATCTTAAAACAAGTTACCGATCTTCATTAGTCGGCGGAGCTATCCCTCAGAGCCTTTACAACTGGAAAATATTTCGAGTTCTTTTTATTCGCCATTGTTCTGCCATACAACACATACTTCAGTGAAGTAATGGCCGGTACATTCTGGTTTAAAGTCTGGGAATAGAGTCATCGTAAACCTCGCGGTTGATTGAAGTATTTCTTTCATTTGCTACCTGGAATTAGATTTTTATTGTATATGTCTTTATGCAAATATCATTGGTACTTTTAAGATTCTTATCGCAAAACGATGACATGACAATACTTAAAACATCGCAAATATAATTGCAACAATAGGTACTGATAATAAAGATGAAACAATTTTAGGAGACAAAGATAGCATAATCCAAATACATATGCTAATGCTAAACACATTGATACTTTACATTCAAGGCGATGCTATTGAATATCATCATGGTGATAATGATGAAAATTGAGCAATTAAAATTATCAAATCAGAATTCACTCAAGTACCTTCAACCATGGCATTTAACACAAACGACCCAGATAAGAGTGGAGCAGTAAATGATTTTATAAAGATGACATTTAATTGTCCACATAATCAGTGAGCTTTATCGACATTTGAGATTAGACCCATCGCGGGTCAGCGCTGTTAATGTCGTCTCAAAACTTTTCCCAATTAAACTCGTGTCTCATTGCTGCAAATCCACTTTATGGGTATAATATATTTTTCACGCCTAGCATATTTAATATTATATAAGTTGATATAATTTTTAATGTTTACTATATGATATTAAATTGATATGTGTGATAGTTTATTGGTATTTGTAATTTAAAACAAAAGGTTTGGAAGTTAGTTCATTATAATATTTTTTTATTGCAATGAATGGCGAGATGAGCTTGCCGTTCGCCTGATGGTAACCGATACAACCGCTCATGAACAGTAGGAAAACCAAACAACACCTTGAATTACAAAGCAATGCTTGGCATTCCACTGCACTCGCCATCCTGATACATAATATTATGTCAAGTCTCAATATGTCCGGTACTTACTCTGGCTATAATGTGCTAGAATCTGAAAGACAACAGTGCATTTACAGTGCCATTTGGTGGGAGAAATAGACATTATTATCACCACGATACCTACCCAGGCGGCGTCACACATATGAGAGACCTACCACCTAAAAAAAAATCGAATTTCATCGCGGATATGGTTTATTTTTCATTTTTTAACTTCCCGACGTTTCGATTCCTTTATAACTGTCATAGTCCACCCCGTGACCCCAAATTATTACGTATTTCAATAAGATTTTGAAATTATGTACTATTTTATGATGAAACTTTTGAAAATAATTTTATACATTCTAAGTTATATTTAACCAATTAAGAACTTATCTGACGTCACACATAGTCAAGATTTAACTTTAAGAACCTCACACATACGTACAACATAGTCAAGATTTTCTAAAGTATAATAATATCTAAGTAATAATAAGTAAACAAATACGGTTCAATAAAGATCCTTCATAGTTACAAACTGTATATAAGACATAAACAATCTTAAACTGAGTTATATTACTTTGGATATCACTTAAAAAGTTATACAAGATCAAGCCTCCTTGATAAACTATTCTGAAAGTTACAATAGAGCGAAATATGAATGTCGAGCGAAATACCAAGATATTTTGGACAGACTGAAGAATAATTTGTCAGTATTATAAATAAACATGAGCCAAATTATTCTGAATTTATTGGAGTTATTAAAAACAGTTATAGGATATACTAATTAATTAATTTAAGTTGAAAATTATTTGACTGACTAACCCAAATTCTGAAATCAACAATGGGACTCTCATTGTTCGCAGTCGCTGGAATATTACAAAACCATAAAACAGATTTTAGCCCAAATAATTCAAATAAAAATTGAGATATACCTACTCGGTGATCCGCGGCACAGTTGGTAAAACGCCGACTGTAAAACGAGATGCCGCGGGTTCGATCCCCGCACCGAAACAAATATTTGTGTGAATCACAGTTGCTTGTTTCGGATCTGGGTGTGTATGAGACCGAAAGGTTCTCGTAGTTCCTGATACCCACGGCACAAGACTCGATCTTAGATAGTTCAGGACTATGTATATGACTGTTGGGTGTATTTATTTATATTATTATTGCCTGCTTTATCACTACATAAAATTCAAAAATTCAAAAATTCAAAATTCTTTATTTCACTTGTGATACATAGGTACAGGGTTGATACATACATAGTTAGGTGCTCTATGATCTGCCTACAAATTGGCATACAAGTGTGACTTCCGTCAGTTTTTATTCCGTCAGTAATTTAATTCGAAATACATTTTTTGTAGTCATTATGATTATCAAATAATTAATATAAGAGAAATGACAAAATATAATTAATGTATAAAATCATGTCTAATTAATGAAAGTCGTCGTTCAGAAAATCTAATACATCATATTTATATAATAGCATTTAATAACTAAATATTTTTAACTTTTCACTTTAATTTTCCTAAGTCATCAACAAGGAATTCATTAATTGTATAGTAACACCTGCTAATTAGAAAGGCATGTAATTGTTTTTTAAATTGTATTGAGTTTAACTGTTTAATTTGATATGGTAATTTATTATAGATTTTTGGAGCCATACAAAATGTGCTCTTGTGGAGTAAAGCTGTCTTTGAGGGTCTTAAAGATATGTCATGTGAATAGTTGTGTCTTATGCTTGTATGTTGCTCAGCTACTTTTTTAAAATACTCGCTATTGTTTTTTACAAATAATGAGCTTTCGTAAATGTAAAGGGAAGGCAATGTTAGGATTTTAAGTGATATAAAGTGTGGTTTACATGTATCTGTCATTTTAAGTCCGCAAATGGATCTGATGCATCTTTTTTGAGCTTTAAAGATAGACTCTTTTTCAGACGAGTTACCCCAAAAAATAATTCCGTAACGCAATATAGCGCCGATATATCCATGATAGGCAGTGAGGACGGCTGTTTGGTTAACTACTTTATTGAGTTTATAGAGAGCGAACGCAAATTTGTTTATTTTTTTCACTAATACTGATGCATGTTCTTTCCAGTTTAGTTTATTATCTATTGTTAGGCCTAAGAATTTCGTACATGTTACTTCTTGTATTGTTTCATTATTAAAGGTCAAATTAATGGTAGGGTTATTCATTCTTTGTTTAAAAGTCATAATTTTAGTTTTTGTTAAGTTAAGTATTAGGTTATTTCTATTTAGCCATTCTACTGATTGGTGTAATGCATTCTTAATTTCTTTATCGTAGTCAGTGTTTTTCCTTTGCCTTATAATAAGAGTACTATCATCAGCAAAAAGAACCATAGGATATGATACATGCTTTGGAAAATCATTTATATAAATTAGAAATAACAGCGGTCCTAGCACGCTGCCCTGCGGAACTCCGCATGATATATTGCGTTCATTGGAGACAAATTTAAGTTCTTTTTTTCTATTAATACAAACTCGTTTTATTTCTGTAAATTGAGTTCTATTGCTAAGGTACGACTTTATGAGCGATAGAACATTACCTCGTATACCATACGTATAAAGTTTTTGCAATAGAACATTATGGTCTACTAAGTCGAAAGCTTTTGTCATGTCCATAAAAATAGCACTAGTGGGAATTCTTTCATTCATGTCTGTCATTATCATATTAAGAAAGTCATATATTGCCATGTTGATGGAGCGATTTTTTCTGAAACCTTTTTGTTCTGGAATTAGAATATTATGTTTGGTGAGGTAAGAATACATATTTTTATAGATGATTTTTTCAAATAATTTTGACATCACAGAAATAAGAGCAATAGGCCTATAATTATTTACATCACATTTGTCATGTTTTTTAAATAGAGGCTTGATAATGGTCGGTTTTAATTTATGTGGATAAACACCAGAAGAAATGCATGTGTTAATTATGTGACTTATAGGTCCCGATACCACTTCTGAAGCGAACTTTAAAACTTTAGTTGAAATGCCATCATAACCTACACTAACTTTATTTTTTAAACATTGTATAGTTTTGCAAATTTCCTGAGGTGTAGTTGGAGCAAGGAACATAGATTGACAATAGATATTAGAACTCATTGGATAAATGGGCAGAGTAGACTTAGAGATTAATTTAGCTTGGTCAGCAAAGTGATTGTTAAAAATGTTTGCTATTTCTGTGGGATCCGTTATTAAATCCCCATGATTATTAATTTCCAGTATGTAGTCATATTGGAAGTGTTTGCTTTCGTTAATTATTTTCCATGTATCCTTACTCTTATTTTTTGACGTACTTATTATATAATTATTTTTTGCTTTTTGTGTTAGTTTTACAATTTTTTTGAGTCTATAAGAATATCTCTTTAGCTGTATAAGGTTATAATGGTTTGGATTTAATCTATACTGCCATAGAAGATGTCTTTTATTTTTACTACAACGTTTTATACCAGGTGTTAACCAATTCGGATTCCTTTTTGATTTAATTTTTACACAGATCATAGGAAAACACAAATCATAAAATAGTTTGAATATTTCAATGAATGAATTGTAGGCGGCATCAACATCTTCTGAGGAATAAACATCGCAAAAAGATAAAGAACTCAGGCAAGTTTTAAATTTGACCAAGTTTTCATTACTATAGTCGCGCATTTGTATATTCCAACCATTTAGTACACAGAATTTTTTTACAGGAATTTTTATGGTTTGCGCTGTGTGGTCTGACAAATTCAAGTCAAGTACGCTAGGGTTACATTTTTCTGAGAAATTGATTGCAATGTTGTCGATACAAGTGTGGCTTTGTAATCTAGTTGGTTGGTAGAATTGCAATTTAAGGTTATAGTTAAGTAGGTAATTTTCAAGTTCAGCAGCCGTTTTGTCTTTTTTTAACATATTAATATTGAAGTCACCACATATGACAACTTTTTTCTGTCGTTTATAGCAGATTGATGATAATATATTATCTAGTTTTGTATAAAAAGTATCAAGGTTACTTTGATTTGGTGTTCTATAGATACATACAACAATAACGTTAAGATGTTTTATCTCTATTGCACAACATTCGAATACTCCTGAAAATGAATTGTTTTTCACTTTTTCCAATTCGTTATATTGATGTTCGTTTTTTACCAAAATGCACGCTCCTCCTCGTTTTGTTTCCCTAGAAAAGCATGCTGCCAATTTATATCCCGGTATATTTAGTAGATCCTCATGTCCGCTTTCCATAAAATGTTCAGTTATACAAATTACATCCACAATGGTTGCCTGTTGTTCTAACAGTTCCTCTAAATGTATTATCAGTTGTTCCGACTTATTTATTAAACCAGCAATATTTTGATGCATAATTGTTAGGTGTTTATAGAAAAAACATATTTTTACTCACGTTGGTTTTGTAATTGTTCTTATTCGCTTCACTATTAAGTATTACATTTTTGATGTTAAAAAAAATATTTTCCATTCCTGCGTCATTTAACCGACCTTGTCGTCCTGAGAACATTCTATAGTCATATGAAAGACCAGCATTTGAGTCTAGTAAAGTGGCATATTGGTGGGTCATGTTATCCAGGTATAGCATATTATTAAATATTTCTATTCTTTTGTTATAAATTGTTGTGAAGGAGCCACATTTGTATGTAGGAGCGCAAATTACAATGTTAGTATGGTTTACACGTTGAATATTGTCTCTAATATAAATGATTAGATCATGGTAGTTGTAAGTTGTGCGGAAATCTGTTTCGCCTATTAATATTACACAATAGTCGGCTTTAGTAAAATCCTTAATCTTTGTATTTATTCCTTGAAAGAGCTGTTCAATTCCACCCTTCGGATATATGTAGTGACAATAATCATACGTCATAAAGGTGTTTTCAATTATTTTGCAAAGTGTGTTTGTATTATTGCTACTTATGACACAGAGCTTTCTTTTTGGTCCTTGTGGCTGAGAAAATGACTGCTTTTGCTTCTTCTTACTAGGGGTCTCAGTTATGTTGTTACACTGGGTTGATTTATGCCTCATTACGGGTGGATGTCTCACAGTATTACTATTATTCTCTGTGAATTCGGCATTATTTACAAGATCATCTAAATAGATTGTTGTGGATGGCATTGCACCGTCTGATATTACCTTTATCGTATCATTTGGTTTCTCCGTATATTGTTTTTTGGGTGTATTTCTATTTTTTGTTCCATCATTATTATCATTATAACGAATATTATTTACTGATTTTAAAATTTCTATCTCACGATATGCTGTTTCTAGTTTCAAAGTTAATTCCTTTATTGTGTCTTTCAGCTTTAATATTTCGTTGCATTCTTCATTGTCTGAGATATCAGGAAAACCGTCGCTACTCGTGGCGCCATCTAACGTGTTGTCGCCTGTTATGTTTATATTATCAATCATATTTGTATCTAATTCTAAATTCATTAATTTTCTACGACGACGTGTCATTATAATATTTTTATTGTGGTTCATGTTACTCAGATCACAAATCAAATTCTATTTATAATTTCAAAAAGAGTTTTACTAAATCACATATGGACTTAGGTTTCGAACCCCCGGACAAACTACGTCGTTCTTATGTAGTGGCTATGATTTATGCGCTACGAATACACTTGTTAGTCATGCCGAAATACTGAATACCATTGTCAATTGATGAAGTACTATTGGGTCCAAAGTTCATTTCTTTTCGTTTTCAAGACACTGTGGGTACTAGTGAGATGACCGCTTTTTGTCACTGCTAAGATTTAAAAACTATGATATGCGGAGTCGATGTTTACGTGTCGCGCCACCTAGCGGATTTATACCATAGTACCATACCACACACCATAGCATTATACCATAGTATATTTTTACCATAGTATAAAACAAAGTCGCTTTCTCTGTCCTTATGTTTTTTTTTGCCTGATGGTAAGTGATACGACCGCTCATAAACAGTAGCAACATTCCACTGCACTCGCCATCCTGAGACATAAGATGTTAAGTCTCAATATGTCCAGTAGTTACTCTGGCTACAATGTCCTTCAATCCGAAACACAACAGTGCATTTACGTAGTGTTGTTTCACGGGAGAAATAGACATTGCGGTGGTACCTACCCAGATGGCCTCTCACATATGAGAAACCTACCACCAGTCCCTTTGTATGCTTAAATCTTTAAAGCTACGCAACGTCCCTTTGTATGCTTAAATCTTTAAAACTACGCAACGGATTTCGATGCGGTTATTTTTACTAGATAGAGTGATTCAAGAGGAATGTTTATATGTATTATACGTACATAGTATTGTACAGAAATCTATTTATACCCGGGCGAAGCTGGGCCGGGCCGCTAGTAAACAATAAATCAATCCTAAGGATACACATTTTTTAAAGTCATAAACAGTTTTAAAACCTATTTTAGCTATCAAATGTTTTGTCCCCTTCTAACCACCTTTAAATTAAATTTAAGCGACGAAGACAAAACATTTGATATTTTAATTGATTTTAAAACTGTATTTGAAGAAAGCCGTAAATGCTTCTCTTTTCTTTCGCACTTTTTTGTCGTTAAATTACGAGTATATGGGAGTGTAAGAGCCAAATTCTCCCATCGCATACTTAAAATAATAACAAAGTAAAGTTTGACAATAAATAGTTATATAATTGTATTATTACAATACATACAATAATTTAACTCTCTATCTCAGCAAATAATTTAGAAGAAAATGTTTGCCTGGGAAACTAATATTGAAACATTAATGCAAATATTGTTTAAGTATAAAGGAGAAGTCTGCTCTCTCCACATATTTTCGTGTTGTATGTGAATAATACCAATTGAGTTGTCTAGACGGGAATGCGATTTTCAATGTTTGAGCATCTATTTGCTAACTAAGTTACGACTATCTATGGTTACGACCAATCCAATAGTATTGGTGAATTTAATTTTGATATATCATAAAAGTAAAACTATCTTTTAATCTACTCACAAAAGGAAATTAGTAAATTTTTTTTTTTTTTTGTGATTCCTATGTATTGTATTGTACGTACCTACATGTATTGTAGATTTTTTTTGTTGTGATAATATATTTTGAAATGCTATTTCTCGGCGAGACGGTAAATTCTTAGTCGAAAAGCAGATTTTGGTATCAACCAGGTCTACGATATACAGGGTATATCAAGACTGCTACCGAAAACGAAGCTGAGTAGTTTTAGTGACTACAGACACAATGCAACTAAATTTTGTGCAAAAATTTGTGATGACATTTTTTTGTTATTTTTTTTCTATCATCGTATTCGGATGGTAAATACATAACTTTTTCTTAAATAATAGTGTACACCCTATCATTTTAAAAGAAGCTATGGTACGCAAGGCTTTAAATTATTATTTTAGCAAAAACTATGGATTTACCACCCAAACTCGACGACGTAAAAATAATTTGAAAAAATTGTCGCGTTTCATCACGAAATTTTGAGTTGCATTATGTTTGTAGTCACTAAAACTACCACCCGGCTTCGTTTTCGGTAGCACTCTTGATATACCTGGTATAGGAAGAAATAAATAACAAAGTATTGAATGGCATTAAGAACATTCGCTGACAAAGTAAGACATGGTTTTAATTGACAACATTCCATATAATATTGTCCTAAATATGATAAGTCATTTGATTGTATACGTATTGTTAATTCAAGTGAAATAATTAATTTCTACACGTCCCGGTTTCTATTCCAATCAAACATTACTAAGAAATAAAAATTGAACAAACCGAAAGCAATTCCTGTTATTAAAGAGACCCGCTATTAATGAACACTTAACAAAGAGAAAGGAAATGTCACTTCCAATCAAACGTTCCGAACTTGGTCACAAAACAATAAATTCCGCTATCGATTCCATCTACAACTTGGCTCCTAATAAGCGCATTTAGCTGGAACAAATTTGTTGCTGTACATCTAAATGACAAAGGAGATTTGTCCTCAACTTTCCTTCATGATGTGACAAGTCAGAAACAAGGACGGTAAACCACGCAAGTTTTTCAATAAGACCTTTTGTTGATGAGAAACTTGGCCCCATAGAATCTTTGACGCCGAGGACAAATTACCAGGATGTAAAGAAATGTTAATATTAAGGCCAATTTTGGATGTCTGTCCTCATGGCAGTGACATTCGGTTGTATAAGTTTACGGGCCATGCGATAGCCCTTTGACGATGTAATTAATCTCGTGTTCCTTTGTGTATGATGTTGGAGTCTTTACTTGGAGCTTAAAAGAGTATACTCGCATAATCTTTAACAGCGTATGCAGTGCATTTCCAACTATATGAATGAAGTAAACAAAGTAAGAAATCTCTCCCAAAATCGAAGGCACATACATATATAAACCGAATTTGATCTATTCTGTATAATTTAATTACGTGGATGACTGCATATCTTATCCGAAACAAAGATCAGCTTCTTAATTGGAAGAGCAAAGCTCCCATCGGTGTTATCGGCCGAGTATAATTGGAGAGACTGCGGTACCAAACGCCCCTAATGGCAACATTTTAGTAATTGTTTTCTTTGTGACGTTCTGAATGAACAAGCTATTAAGATACTTACATAATTTCGACCCCGCTGCCTTGTTACATCAGCTGTATTGAATATAATGGAAGACGTATCCGGCAACGCCGCGAACAGGTCTCGCGCAAAACATGAAACTTCGAGTGAAATTTAAAATAATTTCGAAATTATGGATGTTCACTCAAAATTGACGGATGAATTTAATGGACGCAATGTTTTACGCAAAATATATTTTTCAAGAATGATGATGATGAAAAACTATGTACTGACTAAATAAATAAAGAGCTGTTGGTTTCATAAAATACTAACTATGGGTTAATTAAATTCGACATTTCATTTATCTAGCGTATATTCAGCTACGGTTATTTGGTACATAAAATAGTTTTTATTCGATCATATAGCTAAAACCAGTAGCCTTATTATTCTGGTTTGAATTATAGAAATACTCGTCACATGGAAAAAAACCTGTGAATACACAGCACCCAACACGACAGCAATTCAACAAAAATATATTTTTCCCCAAACACTTAACCCAATTGTATAAAACAATTCCATCCGCTACAAATACTCGCAACAAAACGAAGAGACAAAGGGGAAATCCAAACTCTTTTAACAGCAACGCGAACGACACTTGGTAAACTTATGTCGTTCCACGCAAACATCGGAGGCACAATTCTGCAATTTGTTTTACAGACAAAATTAGTGAACTTGTAAAAACTAATTGGCATGCCATGCAAATTGAGGCACCAGAGGACTCGGCCGCCAACGAAAACAGTTCTCAATGTAAATGAAACCCCGCCGGCTGCGTCGAATTTATCTCTGACGTCAGACTTTTTTTTTACTTTGACAAAAAACTTGTGCGATCCGCTTGATGATTTCTGCTCTGTATACTTAATGTTTTTATCTATGAGTTTTTGCTGGCATCCGTTTTAAATGTAAAGTTTGGTGTGTTTTTATAATGAAATGAGAAAGTAAATGCATCTGAGGGTATACAGCGCAAAGATAATATTTTCACTGGCAAGATGAAAGATGGTCTCTTCTGAGTTAGTAAATTTATGCCGCCGGCCGTTTAAAAGTAAATAGATATTCATGATGCCAGTTTTAAACCACTATAATGTTCATTATCAGTTTCTGTAAGTGGCAGAGTCACGTTATTATGAGTCATGACTCCGCATGAATAACAACAGGGGCTAAACTGTCGCGTTTCATTCGGTGAATGAGATTATTAAATGCCCAATATTTTACATTACCCCATTCCCCTTCTCTACCTTTTTCTATCTTTTCCCTCGATTTAATGGACCAGCAAAACGTCCATGATGTGTATGTACATGGGTGGCAGTGATCACTTACCATCTGATGACAAGTTTGCTCATATGCAATAAAAAAAGATTGTATACAAATATTTTAAAAATATGAAGATAATAAAATCTACTAACTTAACAAACCATACAAAATGTTGGTATATAGCAATCAGTTTTCAAAGCTACAAAAAATATTAAATTTAATCAAGCATTAATATCATGTTGAACAAGTACAGGTTAACCACATATTTCGATATCTAGACTGATGTAAAATTACAAGCAGCAATCTACGTTAGGTCATTTAACCTTTCAGAGTGCCTCCCACACACTTTATACTTCAATATATTTTGTTAATAATTCCAATGTTAGATTTATATTAAATTGATGTTTCACCCACGAACTATGATTAGCCCTTAATCTTTAAATTAACACATAGAATGAAATCCACGGAGTGAATCGATTGTCTACACTGATATTATGAAATCTAATGTAATAAAACTCGTTTATTAGTTATGCAGACAATTAAATTTGACTAGTCTAGTATGTACATCGTTCTTAATCTCTATTTACAAAGTATTCGTAATAATACTAATTTAAATTAAATTCTTAGTAGTATTTCATTAATTACTATTTAACGGTATTTTTTTTTCAAAGAAGTATCTAATTTTCTTTAATCAGTTTCTTAGTGGACCATGAGTATTATTAAAACGGTGCTAAGCGGTTTAATTTTGCTACTAGATATATGGCGGCCCTACCTGAGAAGTCCCGGCCAAACAAACTCAGTGGGCTTGCATTAACCACTGGAAACTACGCAACGCGACCCAGTTCTGAGTGAATAAGACTCAATGGGCTATCATAGATTATCCTGTGGTGCCTTACCTAAGTATATAATGTGTGTGTCTGTGTGTATAAGTCACTTCAGCTTTCCTTCAATCTGGTCGAAGTCCACATTTTCAAGTTCAAGTTTTGATTGAAATTAAATGAAAATGATTAATAATGGTTTGTTTATGAAAATGGTATATTATTTGAATGGTGATCGACAAGCTGCCTAACATTAATCCTTGAATGCGAACATGTACTTTTGCAATTAAAATAAATACCAGATAATTTGAAGATCGAGTGCTTGTAATCAGGATCTCACAATATTCGGCCCATTTATCCTCGCATAAAGCCAACGACCCACTAATAACTCAATTTAAGCCGCACAAATTCAGTCGAACAAACTCATTGCTATTTAAATAAAAGTATACATTTTATAAACCCACTAAGAGGCGAAGACAACTCGAATACAGTATTTTTAAGGTTTAATGTTACCATTTAACATTAGCAATGCTGGTATAAATCTCAGTAAATCGTCTTGACTGCGGAGTTAATTCGGGTCGGGCTTGTCCCAATCCTCTGTAGAGTTCACTGACCTGTACGTAGAAAACTTTATTGGTTACAAATAATACTTTTGTATCCAGATATATCCTATTAAGTAAAGGTAAAACGTGTTTTTGTTGTCAAGATTATTAATTCTCGATACATCTGGTTTAACATTTATTTGTTCTTAATTCTATTTCTTCTTTTGATTTAACTTTAATGTGGGTTAAATACTATTTAGTTTACCCTTGGGTATCCTCAGTAATATTTCAGTATATGCCAATAACGATACTGCCTCAGGGGAATTGCAACTGTTACTGTATGGGCAGTATAGTCAGTATTAATTCGCGTTCTGACAAATCATACATTGCATTTGCTCTTAGTGTATTCAAATTTTCTGCCTGAGCCTAGTGTAGTAGCCTGAGTAACTACTGGATATATTGAGACTTTACATCTTATGTCTAAGGATGGCGAGCGCAGTGGAATGCCGAGCATTGCTTTGTAATTCAAAGTGTTGTTTGGTTTTACTTCTGTTCATGAGCGTCCGTATCGCTTACCATCACGCGAACAAAATGCTAGTCCTGCCATTTATTGCAATAAAAATCATCTTAACAACACATCTGTTTGTAAATGGAACATAATAATATCCTTTGAATGGAGCGTTATTTTCATCCAGCACCAATAAACAAAACAATAGCGTTTCGCATTGCGGTTGCAATGTCTTTGACATCACATCGCGAGTTGATCCGAGTCGTGCTATTGTAACAAATACCGGAGTTCAGTGCTCCGAGATAGAAGCAATCTCATCCCCGATTCCTGGCTTAGCAACACCGCACTGAATATCGATTTACTTCAATTAATGTATCAATATACAAAAGACCTGAACCGGAAGTGCGTGGTGGCCTGTTGGTAAACGGACTAGACGCGACTGCCAACATGTCCACGGTGGTCGCGGGTTCGAATCCCAGGGCACACCTCTGACTTTTCGGAGTCATGTGTGTATTGATAGTCAATCACCATGCACTAAAACGGTGAAGGAAAACATCGTGAGGAAACCTGCATACCATAGCGATTTATAAAAATTTCTATGGTATGTAAGTCCGCCAACCCGCACTAGGCCAGCGTGGTGGACTATATGGCCTAACCACTCTCAATCGTACTGTCGATTGTAGAGGAGGCCCGTGCCCTGCAGTGGGACGTATATGGGCTGATACAGAATACAGAATACAAAAGACCTATTACGGCATCTCTGTCATTCCTTCAAACGAGAAGTAATCATAGCAAAGCTTCATGCATATCCTAAATAATTATGTTAAAATAATACGAGTTGTAAAATCCACCAGCCAAAAAGGAATGGCATCACTACATAGTATAAAACAAAGTCGATTTCTCTGTCCCTATGTCCCTTTGTATGCTTAAATCTTTAAAACCATGATGGAAATCTTTAAGACCACCATGGATTTTGATGCGGTTTTTTTAATAAATAGAGTGATTCAAGAGGAAGGTTTATATGCATAATACGTACATATTATTGTACAGAAATGTATTTATACCCGGACGAAGATGGGCCGGGCCGCTAGTAATTTATATAAAACACTAGCGGCCCGGCCCGGCACCCTCCAAGTACAGATTCACTTTTTTTAAATATTCTATCGCCTGTATCCATCAGGGATAACGTAGGATTCTAATGGTGAAAGATTTCATATCAGTCTAATAGTTTCAGAGCCTATTCAATGCAAACATAAAATCAAAAGGCATTTTATCTTTAAATCATTTTTTCTTTCTTTTATTTTTCTTTCCTTGCAATATTAGTGACGATTATAATCTCGTATGGATGAAAGTACCTAAGGATGCTCAATACCAGAATAATTAATCTCGAATTAAAATCTATCTGGCAGCTAAAAGAGCGTCCGACATGCCTCCATTATTACATTCAGCATACCTGGTCTCCGTATGAGCATAATCCTATATCGGTGACTAAACAAAATTCCGACGAATCGCCAAAGTGCATTAATCGGAGTACTGGCGTTTAAACCGCATCGGAAATTCTATGGACTGTTGGAATATCTCACAGTACTTACTACCTAAAGACGGGTGATTGTTATTCCATCTCATGATATTTATTGCTTGTAGGTTAGAATTGACAAGAACTTATATGCACGTGTGTGAGATTGAAATAAAACTACTATTTACGGATTTTATCGCAGATTTGTATTACATACATACATACATAAACCCACGCCTTGTTCCCAGAAGGGGTAGGCAGAGGTGCCAGGGCACCCACATTTCGCCTTGTATGTTCCGTCCCACAATGTGATAGGTGGCGAGCCTATCGCCATATCGGGCACAAATTCCTGACTCTGGGCTGATACTGAATAGAAAAATCCAATATCACTTTGCCCAACCCGGGATTCGAACCCGAGACCTCAGCTTTGTAACCGTACCGTAGTACAACTACGCCACCGAGGCAGATTTGTATTAATTTTTACATTTTTAACTTCCCGACGTTTCGATTAATTTATAGCTTTCGTGGTCACGGAGCGGACTGTAAAACGACTAAAGAATGTAAAAATTAAACCAAAAAATAGTTATCAAAGTGTAACATACGCGTAAATCTAAGAAACCATTGTGTGGGATTGTCAAATTCAACTGTATAAAATTGTAAGTGAAGGCTATTAAGATTACGTGCCCTAACACGCAGGTTTTATAAATATCGTAAAAAACAGGCTTCTTAATTGGGACATCTATGAAATTGACAGACAACTCTCAAAAATTCTATTAAATGTATTTTTTTCTACAAACATACAAAATCACAAAAGTAATCTCAAACGTTGTTAGCGCACATCGAGCTCCGCAGAATACGTAGGCAAGCCGGAGTCTACAATTTCCATTTATACAACGTCAAGAGCAATGCTGGCTTTGTCTCGTGGCACAATGCGCTGGCACCCGACGACGCAACTTACTATGTCACAAACATCTTACACGGAAATGTTGCCGAATATTCATTATTAACTCAACCAGTGTTAGATATGATAGCTGTTGAGTGTAGTATGTTGAATAAAATATAACTTTTTGCAAAAGGAAATAGTGGGGTAGGGTAAATCCAAAACGGTAGGAAAGGAGATAAATATTTTCATGGAGCTATCAATGTATTCTTTGTTTCTAGATGTTCCATTGTAAGAGAAAAATAGGGACACGTGAGCTATAATTATAAATTAAGACATAATTTAAAAGAAAAATATGTAGATGCTTCCTAAAAAGCTGATGACGCGATGAAGACCCTAAGAAGCTACGTATTTTTACATGCTGTAAAATATATGTTTTTACAAATGCATTACAGACAAAATTAAATTCTAATCAAAAAAAGACACTATGTCACTATTCATAATATAACAATTCCACCTAGCTTCATTCCTTACAACAGCAAAAAGTCATAAACCTAACCCACTTCCACCTAATTCTAAAACATTAACGTGTGCAAAGTGATGTAATGCAACCTGCAACTAACTTGCCCCGTACTGAAAGAGCTCTTATGAGTAATCAAATCGTATTTTATTAGTGCACAAGCTATTACGCTGAAGCATAGAAACTATTCCTGGAACAATTTAATTGCAAATTCTTTACGCTCATAAAAGTTGTTAGTGTTTTAACAAATATGCCACGCGTTTTTTATAGCGCAAGTGTACTCCTTTCACATAATGGAGATATAAGGCTGAAGGAAGTTGCTGGATGCAGGCCTTTTCCAAACTTCATTAAAGCTATGTAAATCTTAGGGTTTGTGACTATGATTAACGCCCGATCAACTACTTTCTTTAATTGTAAGCCTAATTTCTAGCGTAATTTTAATAACTTTGCAATGCAAAAAAATACGGATGACGGATGATCAATGTAGAATTACAGAAAAAAATTCTAGTTTATGATACAATCTATGTATAATTAAATGTTTTGTAGTAGTAGTAGTAATTTAAAGAAAAAGCCGTACGCGAATTCTAGGGGAAAACTAGAACATTGAACAGTGTCCACAAAAACAGTGTCACATCATGGAAAAAGATCTCTTGTCCCTCAACATCGACTATCTTCATCATCGATTCTTAAAACATGGTGTTAGCTGGTCTTTGTATTTTTTGTGATAGGAGATATAAGAACTGAAAGAAGAAATGAAAATTGATAGAGCACTTAATTTAAGCCTTCGGTTAAAATTGAATCTTGAATTGAAAATACATAAACATCCAAGAATTTCTACTTAGTTTACTGATAATATATTCTTTAATATTATCCCCTTATACCCTTCTATTATGTTCAGAACTACCCTCATTACGAGGACTCTCACATATTCCTTTAGATGAAAAGAATTTACTTACTAATGAGCAATCTGAATGTGATCATTTTTGGGACAACCCATTAGGTTTCCGACGAGGCTTTACAATTGTCATCAAGTCACCTTTCGTGTCCTACACAAATAATAGCAAAGGCAATAGGTTTCTCACCTCTTTTGAATCCATCTTGCACATTTTCAAATACATACTATTTTTTAAACAGACAATAGGCCAAATAAATTGAATGATTAGTAATAGCCAAAGCAGTATTGACAATTATTGATATTCTATGTTTTTATTATTTCTGCTAATTGACTAAATATATTTTATGTCAATGACTGTAACACATGTTGCTAATGTGTTCATTTTTGTCATTGTTTTATTTATTTCAAGATTTTACTGTTGTAGTGCAATATTTGTCTACTTATGTAAGTTTATATTTTACATGCAGCAAGACTGTATCTAAATTATCGTCTTGTCCTTCGTTTCTTTCTTAAATTCCAATTGTGATCGTCACACCAAGACTATTATAAATGGACATGAGTATTGTAACCATATTCAACCAAATTTAAAAAATCACCTAGTAATAAACAATGCCAATCCATCTAACAGCAGAAACCACAACATTTAGTAGTACAGCAATAGCAATAGCACTTTTACAAGCCCAAACAATTCTGAGACGCGATTTGCATACAGACGGGTCTGAGACAACTGATGTAACCTTTTAGTACGATTACACAAGAATATGTACATAAACACAACACGTAGTGTTAGTTTCGAATGTCAGTGAATAGTTAAATAAGGTCATTGAATGTTGGGTTTACTGCGGTACCGTTAAGAATATGTGGAGTTGGAACCGTGGTTGTATTTTGTGTTTTATAGTGCGGTGAATTTTTTCGAATAAAATACAGAAAGTTTGGTTAATTTGGTTTATTTTATAAGTTATTTTCTTAGATATAACATTTTGACATCCTCCGTGGCACGGTTAGACGCCGCCTGTGAAACGAGAGGCCGCGGGTTCGATCCCCGCACCGAGAGTAATGTTTGTGCGGCCCACAAATATTTCTTCCGGGTCTGGGTGTTTGTGAGACCGAAAAGTCTCTCGTAGTTCCTGATACCCACGACACAAGACTCGATCTTACTGTGGGGTCAGGACTATGTATGTGACTGTTGGGTGTTATTTATTTATTTATTATTATATCACAAGAGGTTGTACGAGAAAATCATATATATAGGGTCTACAAAAGACTACATGACTTAGTATTCCTTAAACTCAAGAAATTTTGAATTATCTTAATTTCAAACTATTTTAGGTATCAAATTTACTGTCTCTTTCGAAAGTTTTTGAATTCAGTTGCATCAGACGAAACATTTGTTGATTAATTTCGTTATGATGTGTATAAAAACATATCCAACGCGCGAAACGTGGCAGAAACTTATTCTTTATAAATAGTTTGCGCCGTAATCCCTTGCAAAAAAATTCTCGTAACAACTCCAGTCCTTTTTTCTTTGAGAAATTTGATGTCTGACCTTTTTTCAGCGGAATATAAAACAGGTTTCTCAGGCGCCCTTAGTTCGAGGTGAAAACTTTGCGAAAGATTTCGGAGCTTATCGCAAAGCGGTTACATGGAGACTAATATCGGAAAGTTTTGGTACTTTTTCTTCCACTCCATCTAGCTGAATAATGACTGAATTTTTACGCTTACTATTGAACCGTTAATTATGCCGTATTGGTATATACTTTTTAGTTACTTAACCAACAAAAGCAATATATAATGGTTTCTTAGATCTACGCGAATGTTACACATTGTAATTAAACTATTATTTACGGATTTTGTTTTTCGGATTTCTTCCCGAAGTTTTGATTACTTTACAGCTTTCGTGGCCACGGGGCAGACTTATTATTCATCCGCTCACTGACTATATAATCCTTAGTTTATGGTAATGGAAACACGAGATTAGCAGAATAATTATTATCAAAGAATGTCGGAAAATGATGGATGTATATTTTCAACATTTCGATATTGTATAAGATGCTGGCACACTTTCGATTAGCATTGGTCTTGATGAAACTGAACATTATGGCGACCGTGATAGTAATAAATTATTAAATTCAAGTAATAAGCAAATTGTTAAAATATTTTCAATATAAAACCATTAGAACTGGCGTCAAACAAACCTTATTTGTATGTTAAGCAGCACACACTTAACGAGAGTTGAAATACTTTTAAAAGGCTAAACAACAGTGAGCCGTAAAGTATTTTATTGGAGCACAACGAGTTTTTTCCCTAAGACGTCCGGAGTTCTGAACAGTTATCGGCCAAAACTCTTCTAGTTAAAAGTTAGATGCACTGAACGCGTTTTAAACTTTGATTGTCTATTACAAAATGGTTGTATTGTTTTTAACGATCGAATAAACGTTGATACTGCCCCAGAGTTTAAGTTTTAACCAACGATTAAACCTTGGGGTCAATTAGTGGAGTCTTTTAGAAGGGACGGAACAGAGCGATTAATAGAGTGATCCTTAATTGATGGTCATCCTTGGAAGCTTTCCCGGTGTTCTCAAGAGCCATCCTAAGGCAATCCTTCAAAATAAATCTAATCAAAATATTCTTTACTTTATACTTATTACTTTAAGTCGGTAATTTTATTTTATTTATATTAAGAAGAAACAGCGCGAGAAATTCTCTCAGCAACACCAACTAACTTCTTTTTTTAATTCTTTAATTAAATAATTTATTTCTTTAAATAATTTTATCATGTTTTATTTATAGGGAGATAGAAATATCCTATATTTATTTGCATTTTGTTACTGTATTATTAAACAACAAAACTAGTCAGGTGACCGGGTGGTAAAAGGCTAAACAAAAAATGTTGTCAAATGGTGATAATAAGGTTAAGAACAACTGAATTAATAAGTTGAGTTGCAATGAAATAGTTTCTGTTAATATAAAAGTAGAGACGGAATCCGCCATATAGCATCGAGTGGTAGTTTGATTCCGTAAGCAAAAATACTCATTCATTATGAATGTAATATATATTTTTCTGAGCCTTATAGGACTTGTGAATATTAACTATTAAACGAGAGCTCATAACAAAATAAAATCGACAATCAAATACAATTTACAACAGACTCGTAGTTTTGAAATTATTTCATGCGTGTAAAATACAAACATAACTTCTAATATACACATATTAGAGTGAACACATTATTAGGAATATCTAATGCCGTACCTAAAGGCGCAACTTCGCGGTCATAAAACATGAGAGCTCGGCGGTACAATTGCGCGACAGAATATGAAACGCCTATTTTGTAAATGTAATTGACATTATTTATTCATAAATGTAGGAGGGTTGTGAGGCCTGCCTCCTCTGGGATCTCTGTACCATCCAACGATGTATTTAACTAACTCAACATGCATAAGCTAACACTTTTGTCCTTGAAGGTAAGAGATGTCACTGGAGTCATTTATTTGGATTATGTATATGTTCTATCTTAGGACAGTTTCCCAAACATTACATTACAAGTATTACAAATCAATTAATAGAAATCGCATCTAAGAATTCCTCTGTCTACAAAGAAAAAATCAAAACACTTACATTAAATAATTTACCCAACATAAAACTAAAAGAAAGAGAATCGTCGTAGCGATACATCCTCACTTAAATATTAACGACACTACCCGACTGAACTAAGTCTGCTACAATTTCCAACCATACAATATTCAGACGTTCGAACAGCGATGACAATTTTTATTGCCAATACTTTGATTATCCAGTCCATAAAAATGAATATTTAAACGAACGTGAAAAGGCTATTAAAGATGTATTCTCGAGAGACGCTCATTGGATTGGTCGTTTTCTTTGAGGGACTGATGAAATCTGTGAATATATTGTATAAAACTCGTAGTACTTAATATGTTTGTAACTCTTATATTGTTTAAAACATAATACAACTTGTGCTGTTATTAAAGCTCTAACAACATTAGAGCTACCAACACTAGAATTTCTTGTCCTATCTTCTCTAGTGAAAACCGGTTTCCAAACCGATTGGTAGATCAAAAGATTACTGAATCTAACTGATGTTGAACATTTTAATGGATAAATTATTTTCATTTCATTTCAACAGTGGTGTTCTTCCCTACTCTTTATTTTGTTAAAGTTAATTTTAACAGCGAGAATGACGAGACGAGCATGACGCTCGCAATGATAAACGTCATGTCAGCTCATAAATATTAACAACACCAGTCAGAATTTGTGATTATTAAGCACTCCTCTCTCGTCATCCCGAGACATTTCTAGTTTAGTTTCTTCATGTCCAATAATCACTGGTTGCAAATTATGGTAATTCGTATAAGTCTTTGGTCCTCAATATCATTTCAGTGCACTTATTTTTCAATCCTGGTTCACACCGGTTTTTATAGTGAGTATATAATTATATGAGATAGTACAATTAGTTTTTTTACTGCATTGAATGGCGAGTCGAGCCGGTCGACTGATGGTAAGCGATACGAACGCTCATTAACAAAACCATACAAGCAACGCCTTGAATTACAAAGCCATGCTTGGCACTCCACTGCGCTCGTCATCCTGAGACATAAAATGCTAAGTATCAATAGGTCAAGTAGTCACTCTGGCTACAATGTCCTTCCAACCGAAATAAAACAGTGCATTTACACTACCGTTTGGCGGAAGAAATAGATATTGCGTTCGTACCTACCTAGGCTGCCTCACACATTTGAGAGTCCGACCACCAGTAAAGTAACCTCACCTCATTTATCACAAAAGTAGATAAGTTAAAAAAACTTGAATCATATACTAGGCAAAATATGTCATTTCAAAGAAAGTAGGTTACCTGTAATTAGCAGTCTAGACTCGTGATAATGTTAGTCTGGCTTTCGTACCTAAAAAGTGTCCATGAAGTTGTGAATGTAATTCAAAATTTCTAACTCCATATTAACGGGAGAAAAGTTTAATAAAAAAATTATTGTCTCATGCAGACTTCATTACGTTTTATTTTTCGTAGTTTCATTTTACGATCAGAATTTGTTTGGCTGATTGCTGTAAACTTGTTTTTACGTACTAAAGCTGTAAAATATTATCATGTAAATTAGTATTACTTGATTTCATACATAATATAATACATAATAGATTCCACTAAATATTGTGGAAGATACTTTTTCACATAATAACTAACGTTAAGGCCTCTTGTACACACACGGTTTTTCGCCGTGAAAATCTACGGTTAATTCGCCGTGTGTAGGCACGGTCGTCAATGTTGTATGGATTACTATGAAAGCTCGTAGACGCGCACGGCGCACACGGCCGCGGCGCCGTGCCGTGGCGCCACCGTGCGCGGCGAAAAACCGTGTGTGTACAAGAAGCCTAATGCATTTTGGATATGTCCAGAGCTTCATTGATCTTAGAATCAAGACCAAAGACAGTTCTTAATAGAGAAATATGAGAACCAATGTGCACGACTGATAGTAAACAATACAACCGCTTATATACAGCATCAAAACCAAACAACATCATAAATAACAAAGCAATGCTTGGTATTCCATTGCGCTCGCCATCCTAAAACATAAAATGTTAAATCTCAATATGTCTAGAGGCCATTCTTGACGTTCTTCTCTCCTCTCTCTGGTGTCCTTCAAACCGGAACACGACAATGCATTTACACTTCTGTTTGGCGGGAGAAATATACATTGCGCTGGTACACAGGCGGCCTCTCGCATAATAAGATACCTACCTACCACTCGTAAGTTACTACATATTGAAAATGAAAAAAATATTGGAATATTTAATTTACTATACCTACTTTTTACATCAACCAATAACTTTACAACTGAAACTCCAATACATCAGTCAATCCACTCAAATTATCTAAATTACAGTTGTCAATCAAACCAATCCATTATTCTTCTTCGAAATAGGACCTACCGAAAAACCTTCCAGAATATTCTAAGAAAACACAGCAGTAAAAAATATTGACCTCTTACGGCAGAATCCGAACGTACATAATTTGTTAGGGAGTCACCTTGCGTCGACCTTTGACTTGAAATACGAACGTGAAATGTGTTAGTGGAAAATTCTAGAAGTGCTTATGTCCATACATCCAGTATACAGTAGTTTTATGGAGTTAAAGTAATGAAATTTAGATCACGTTAAGGATCATCAATGGAGCTTTGAAGATTGGTACGTATTTAGACTCTTATATTCTGGATAATGCTTGTATCCTTGGTTAGATTAGTTAGATTTTGACAGCCTCGGTGGCGCAGTTGGTTAGACGCCGCCTGTGAAACGAGAGGCCGCGGGTTCGATCCCCGCACCGAGACAAATGTTTGTGAGTCCCACAAGTATTTGTTCCGGGTCTGGGTGTTTGTGAGACCGAGAAGTCTCTCGTAGTTCCTGATACCCACGACACAAGACTTAATTGATCTTAATGTGGGGTCAGGACTATGTATGTGACTGTTGGGTATATTTATTTATTTTATTTTTTTATAGATGGTAAGAGATACCACTGCTCTCTAAGGTTTTTTCTGTCCGATAGATGAGATAGAAGAGATAAGATTAGATAATAGTGATATTGGGGATTTTGAGTATTTTAGCTCAACATTTTCTGTCTATAATATCTGGTGATAAATTTTCTGTTCTAAACTGGTTATATCACATTGACTTTCTTCGAGAAACGTGTTATCATGCTGTTGTCAAATATGAGGAACAGTTTTCCTTTCTTCATATTTTATTATATTTTACATGTTCATACATTTAGATTACGAGTACAAATGCTTGTTGTTTATATATCTCAAAAAATACGTTAAACATATTTTTTTAATTTATATTTATAGTTCCAAATTTCGCCACATCCCAATAGAAGATAGATGACTAATACCATCTCGATCGAAACGACACATTGACATTGAGACAGTCTTCAAACTATCAATTTTAATTCGCATATCAATTTAACTACGTGTCATACATATTCATATGTACATACATGCCGTTGTATAACTGAACAGCATTTCAATAACATCAGCATAATATTATACAATATACATTTAAATAACCCCGTGCTTTTGAATTTTATATTTATTCTAATGCCTATTTAAAAAGCGTAGACTAAAGTTTTCCAAGCGCGAAATTTTGCATTTAAATTATGAATGCTCCGTCTATGTCTGGAATTTTGAAAAAAGTATTATAAATGTATTATGAATGCGAAATTCAGTGTAATTCATTACATTATGAATGTTTTAGCTTCTGTGACTACACTTGATTTGAGTACAAATAAATTGTACAGAATTCTTCAATGTTCACGAGACTGGAAATAAGCTGGCATATTTATAATCTTTACAATTTAAAACGTGTATTTTTAAATCAGATCACATTGTAGTGCACGAATAAATTAAATTATAGAATTAATGACGACGTAATTAATTTAAACTTGAAATTGCGCCGAAAACATTCGAAAGATGTTCAATTAAATATTTTTGTAAAATGCCTTTCAAAAGTCGTTGAGGTAAAAATGTCTGAATATAAATAATATTAATTAATTTTCAAATGTGAGTCTTTTATTTTCATGTAAATATAATTGAACTGCGATAAATAATTTTGATTTTTGGATTTACATCATTAACTAGTAAATATCTATCGTTGATAAATAGTGTTTTGAACAACTCACAAACAAACCTTGTTTATTGGATATGCCTGCTCTGTTTTCGCTTTCACCACATCTTTAGTATGAATGTAACCCTGTAACAATCACATTCAACAAAACAAAACTACCAAATGATTCACAAGAACTTACTGCACAAATTAAATACACCATTTACAAAATTTCTACAATTTACGAAAAAAGGTGTGAAAATATTTAGCGTACATTCATTAATAAGAGCGCACGTATTTAATTAAGAAAAACTGCTTTCGCCTGTTTCTGTAACTAGGTTAATAGAATCCATCTCTGCGACCAACTTTAACCCTTTTAAGCTTCCATTTCATGAAGTAAAAAAACATTTAGAGGCCCAGCAGGTAATGTGGGTTACCTAGTTTCTCTCCGTCGATATTTTTATATTTACAATTGGTATATTTGGGCATATCTCTGTTTACAATCGACTGATGCGATCGCGCTCTCGGTTATTAAATGAAATGACTGCTCGGCTGGATGTTTTCATTTCCTCGAGTTGATTGATGTAACTCGCGGTTATTTTATCTGTAGCTGTATATTTCTGGATTTCTGTGCAGTTATCTCATTGGATGGTATTGTATCTGAGCTACTGTACTTAATATGAGATGTGTCACTTGACAGTGCGAGTATGATAAACATTATTGCCTATCATGCCTTTAGTTTTTAAGTGTTTTGTAAGTATTTACCATTTTGGTGTATAATAGAGCGTATATAAATAAATAAACATTTAAGTTTGTGGGCATGTAAAGATACTTATAACTTTAAACATAACACATACTAAACGGATTTTGATGTAACTTAACGGTATAAGCTTAACAAAAAAGTAATTTTAGGCTCTAATTTACAAAAATAATAGAAGAATTGTTCAATTAAAATGTATTTGTGAAGTAACTTGAAAATGTTATTTATAGATTAACATTTTCCTTATGACTAGTTGTAAGAACTAAAACTTCCACAAAATTTCTTATCTTCAGTTTTGCGATATAAGTTCACATTTATAAAAAAGTTATTTTATTATAATCCATCACTCCGGCCTCAGTCTGACCAGCCTAAAAATAATCAACCAATCGCGACTCCAACAATAATTTAAGAAACAATAAAATTTAAAAGCTAGTTTAATGTAAGCTTAAACAGCTAGATGACAATCAGCATTCGTTTTGTAGGGCAAAATGGGCACTTGACCCTCTAACCTTATCAATAGATCCATGGCCAAAGGTTTCAAACGAACCAGATTTTTTAGATATAACTCTGAAAAAAGTGTTATTTGGTTAATTTTCCTGTTCTTGGAAAGTGGTCACACAGCCTTGTGAACCGGGTGATAGAGAAATAAAAATGACCGAATACAAATAATGTATAACATTTTAAAGATTCAAAAAAGTATTTAAACTTACATTTGACTTTGGAATTATTTTATTTAGTTCATAATCATGTCATTGTTACATTGTTCTGTATGTATGGGTCTAAAATCATCATGTGTTGGATATTACAAAACTGCATGAAAAATGTAACTATGTCACTACTACTATCGTAATTTAAATAAATCATAATCTTAAGCACGTCTCGATAGCACAAATATCATGACGTGAGATGAACATAAAGGTCCATGTACATGCGGAGAGTTTTTCGCGGTGAGAATCGCACGCCATTATCGCATGACGTACCTGCCATAAGATTATCGTGTTTGAAAAAAACGGCGGCGTTGTTGTATAGTGCGATGAATATGTCACACGGTGCTCCTTTTTTATATTCTTACGGTAATCGCATCTTCGAAGCCACAAACTCTGTCCGAGTAAATGGAGCTAAACCGATGCTGGAAGTTGTTCAATAATTAACTCAACATAATCTCATTTATACAAAGATAATGATTTCTTTCATACCCGACTTGACCTCGATATTCATCAACCGCTACTTACCTGAAAAGAACAAAATAATAATCAGTAAAACGATTATAATTGAATTTAGCTCAAAATTTTATGCTGTTCACATCACAAAAATAAACCAACAGTAGTTGAGATCTTAGGAAATATATTCTTTTTTTATTGTATAGGTCTATGATCCCGGTAAATAGTTTAACAGACCACTTAAATGAATACTCATAAATATATACAACAGTTAGGTCATAGATGCGTGGCCGGCAACTCAAAATAGTCTTCGTACATAAAATGTAACATAATACATGCGCTCAAGTAAGCTTGCTTTGACATTTTGACAACTTTTAACACCATTTTTATTACTATAGATGGAGAGATGAGCATGCCATTCGCATGATGGTAAGCCATACGACCGCCCCTAGACAATAGCAAAACCAAACAGCACCATGAATTAAAAAGCAATGCTTGGCATTCCACTGCGCTCGCCATTCTGAGACATAAGATGTTATGTCTTAATATATCTAATAGTACTACTCTGCCTACAATGTCCTCCAAACGGAACGCAACAATGCATTTACTCTGCTGTTTGACGGAGGAAATAGACATTTCGGTGATACATACCCAGGCGGCCTCTCATATATCAGAGAGCTACCACCAGTGAATAACCCTTTTCTAACAAATTTCATTCACAGCAACTTAGAGTGATAGGCGTGAGTTATAAATGTGCATATAAGGTTTTTATAATTTCGCTCAACCCTAAAATGCCTTAAAGGCGCAATGCGGGTTAAAACAGTTCGGCCTCTTAACCCCTTAGCGTATAAAGAGTAATTTATAAAAATGTAGTCGCGTATATTAATTTACTTTCACATCAATCCCCGGTGGGGCGAAAATATATTCCAAATGAGACTCATAAAGGTTTTTCAATTTTATTACTTAAATAAAATCTGGCTTATCCATTTATTTTTAATTAAACTTGATTTTGTTTAATAACCACTAGCGCCATCTTTTATTTGTGTTCTTTTCTGCACACCTGTATGGATTTTGTTGTACTATACTTGTATAAATATAAAAAATATGAATAAACAATAGTAGAATATTGTAATTACGAATATTTGTATAGGATGTTACTAGTTTAAGGTATGGAAATGGAGATAAATCAGTATTAATAAGGCTCACTAAGTGATACAGTCTTTGTAATTGTATTTCGTAATCGATTTTTACTATATTGTTTAAGAACGATGCAATACGACCAACACTGTAACCTTCTCCCTAAATTACCAGCCTAAATTAGAATATTAATAAGATGAATCTGAAAACACAATACCCACTTATTAAAATCAAACAATCGCGTAACATTCATTCCGATATAGACGCTTATCAGTGTAACTGAATAGTGACAGCATTCTCTAATAGAGCGTAACATACTACACGATGTCGATAGTTAGTTAGCACTTACCCCATATCGTCGCAGTGCGGGCGCGCCTTGCATTAGGGGAGCATCTATTGACAGCTGTCAAACCGCGGTTCATACCTACCTACAATGAGCTTCGAAATCCCAAAGCAGTAATGTGTTTTTGGTAACTTTGCTCATTTATTACTGGCTAGCTGGTTTATTGAAGCTCTTAATATTAATGGTTTAAAAACCGAACAAAAAGCAAACAGAGTTTTGAAAAGTTTCTTGTGTTCTCTTACTTATGCGTCGGTATTGTGTATAACAATGAAAAATTCACTTTGAAAATTACTAGACCTCGGTTGCAGCTATAAGCTTCGCTATTAATATGTTTTATCTTTGTGATCTGCAATTTGTTTAACAGAAATAAGTGCTCACGAAGGTAATTCAAAATGTGAGCGCTTATGGTTCTAGTACGTACATTAACCCCACTTTTATACGTCTAGTCACTGATATAACATTTAATACTGAATTATACTCTTAGGTTTTACGAGATTTTTATAACAGATATTGAATAACTGCTATTGACGAATTCAGATTGAACAAGAAAAGAACTTTCTTTGTGGATAAGACGATTTTGGGGAAACTTATATATTATTTTTATTTAGTACAATACAAAGGTCAATTTATTATGTCCTATAGTTTTAAAATATTTTAATGTGTTTTACAATAGATAAACTATTTAATGGATACGTTTGAAAACTTAAATGCATTTTTCTAAAATTAAGATAATATTTTCAATTAAATTATTTGCATCAAGCAGTTGAATTTAAAACCCATGCAGGAATTAACACACCGCTTTCTACTGTAAATATGGTACACATTAACATTATTTAATAATTGAACACAATTAATTAATGCGAAACAATGGCTGAATAAAATTTCAACGTACAATTGAGCTCTAATGAATATCGGCAAATATTTAACTTCGTTTGTTTAACCTCCTCGTGTACAATAGTGTGCTTTGGGATGTATCAAATTTAATATCACGAGTTGCAATTTGGACAAATATTTGGGCAAACTCTTACGTAAATATTCCGTAGAATAATATAAATTAATTATTTTGTACAGTGGCTAAGACATGATAACATTAATTGACATACAGAGTCCCGCGTCAGCGGTTTGTATCACAGATATTTTATGAGATAAATTTATGCGATATATATATAATTTTCTAATTTAGTCTAAATGCGAATATCTGTAGCGTGAATGTAATTAAAATTGGCCTTTGTAGCTTTATCATATTTTCATAGAAATATGTTAGAACATCATAGTAAAACCCGTGTCGAGACTGCTGAAATTTTCCCGTTTTTTGGAATATTATTAATAGAACCATAGAAAACAAAATATGCCTGCGTAAACATAAACATCCATGATTCTATTCAACTAAGCGAACACAAACATGCCCAGCAATACTTCATATAAACGCAATGCGCTTGAATTCCTCTAAACACCTAGCAGCCAGTAACAAAAGCCAGACTGGCATTATGAACGGAACGCGTTTGCATTACATGCAGTTTTGATGAGGACACGGCTTGTCTGCGGGCTATTTAATGCTCGTACATACCACGGTAATTCACAAACAATACTGTTATATCATATTACTGCTAATACGCAATCTTAACAGCTTAATTAATTTCTAACTTCTGGAATGAAATAACTTATTGATTGCATTATGGTAACCTAGTTTATATTGAGCTGCACGCTCAGTGTAACAAGCACTGATGTACATAATATAAGCTTCTAATTGAGTTGATTGGATAGTTCCGGCATGATTTGATAAACCGCAAAGCACGTGTAATGGTATTGGTAATACCTTCACATCAGAAATTCGTTTTAATAATTAATAATAGATGGCACTGGATTTAATTAAGGTTATTTTTATAAAACGATGAAAATTTTGGAAGTGTAATGTTCATAATAAGTAAAAATATATAATAAAGAATGCTTTTATTCTACGCATCATATATTACAATTTCATCAGTTGTAAAATATGAAAGAACCTAAAATATAGAATAAAACTAAAATCAATCCTATCATAATTTTTTTTTTTTTTTTTTATTTTACAATTTAAAATAATGATTTACAGACGCCTGGGTTACTTAAAATTTTTAGGTATTTTTTTACATAACATTACAGTCACATTTTTCGAACTAAAAACTCAACTAAGAACTTAGGTTGTTTTTTCCTTAATTTCAAAACTAAACCCAGCATCTTATGATTTATAGACCATCCTCACTATTCACTAGACCTATAAGAAGACGATCATGCTATACCTGTATGACAAAAGTCCGCACTTGCACACAACGTGTGGTCTCCAAGCTGTTGTCAAAAATTAGATACAGTTTTTTTTCTTTTCGCATTCTATTAAATGCGTAAATACAAACAAAAGGTTACAATTATTATAAATGCATGTAATGTAAATTAAGAAATTGTCACACAGCGAAACTATTTATTAGTCCACCCACAAGATGGTCCGACGACCTGGTAAAGGTCGCGGGACGTCGCTGGATGCAGGCTGCCTCCAACAGGTATCTGTGGAAATCATTGGGGGAGACCTATGTTCAGCAGTGGACTTCCTTTGGGTGATGGATGGATGGATGGATGGAAACTATTTCATGGATAGGTGAACAACACAACAGTATGGAGTCGAGTGTTTACTTCAATTATTAAAAGTACTGACAAACAAAATTGATATGAATAATAATGCAGTTGAAAACCCATTCAACAGTGGTTTTCTGAAACGATTTATGTATGAGCTAATTATGTGAAATTAAGTGAACAGGAGACAATTAATTATTCATATATTCATTATTGAAGTTTAGCAAACTGTGTGTTGCCTCTGCACTAGAATTTAGTTAAATTCAGAGTTAATTATATGTCACATTTAAATATCTTACGATACATCCTTAGTTAAACAAGAGTTTTTTGACAAAAGCACTAATACTTACTAGATACACTATTAATTTATTAATTATATAAAGAACGTAAAAGTGATAACATATCGATCATATTTTTCTTATTACAAGTGTAAAATGCTTCTACCTTAACTGACGATGCGCAATGATGTTAGGGTAGTAATTAAAAGGGACATCTTTCAATAGGTTTGGTGCCAACTCATTTTACTTATGAACTGCAAATTACTAGGTTCATGTATTCATCCATTCTACATTTCGGCAGTAAATTGTTTTTTTGTTGTTTTGTACTATTTGGGAAGACAACCATACCATCCGTTTGATGGTAAGCGATAAGACAGCTAATGTTCAGTAGCAATACCAAACAATACCATGAATTACAAAACAATGCTTAGCATTCCACTGCGCCATCCCAAGACAAAAGATTTTAAGTCTCATTATGTTCAGTAGTTACTCTGCCTACAATGTCCTTCAAACCGGAACACAACAGTGCATTTACCCTGATATTCGATAGGAGAAATAATATATGCGCATTAATCCGAAAACTTGTTCAAGTCTCCTACATCACCATAGAACAACAAATCAATAGAGCAATGCCCTTACGCGCTCGGGTACAAAACCCTAGACAATCTATGAATAGCCCCCTGTAGTACATTCTCCCTTGCCTAGAGGGCTCTCGTTTGATCCACCATAAAAACGCGTACAGTCTCGTAAACACGGCTTTTATAAACGCCTGAAATATTAATTAAATGTTTTATCCATAAACTAGCGGTCCGGCGTTGCTCCGCCCGGGTGCATATACACTTTCAAAATGGCGGCCAAAATGTTCGATTCCGACTATCAATTTAGAATATCGACCAATTGATACAATTTCCTAATATACTCTAAGTATTTCACTGCTGCTTCACTTCTATAGGTTATAGCGTGATGATATATAGCCTATAGCATTCCTTAATAAATAAACTATTGAACACAAAAAAATTAGAGGTAAAAAACAAACTGCTCAGCTTCATATTTTTGTATTTTTTGTATTGTATCAGTCCATATACGTCCCACTGCAGGGCACGGGCCTACTCTACAATGGAAAGTACAATTGAGAGTGGTTAGGCCATATAGTCCACCACGCTGACCTAGTGCGGGTTGGCGGACTTACATACCATAGAATTTTTTATAAATCGCTATGGTATGCAGGTTTCCTCACGATGTTTTCCTTCACTGTTTTAGTGCGTGGTGATTGACTATTAATACACACCTGTCCGTCTAGTCCGTTTACCAAGAGGCCACCACGCACTTCAGCTTCATATATTAGTAGTGAAATATTTCTTTAAGTAAAGTTACTAGACTTGTGTATTACAGCCTTATCACTACATAGTATAAAACAAAGTCGCTTTCTCTGTCCCTATGTCCCTTTGTATGCTTAGATCTTTAAAACTACGCAACGGATTTTGATGCGGTTTTTTTTTAATAGATAGAGTGATTCAAGAGGAAGGTTTATGTGTATAATACGTGCATATTATGGCGAAGCTGGCCGGGCCGCTAGTTAATAGATAATTTAAAGCCCACTTTAGTTGACAGTTGACAGACCCCGTGGCGCAGTCGGTTAGATGCCGCCTGTGAAACGAGACGCCGCGGTTTCGACCACACACCGAGAAAAATATACGGCCTACAATTTTTTTATTGCTTTGAGTGGCGAGACGAGCATGCCGTCCGCCTGATGGTAAACGATTCGACCCCTCATGAACAGTAGTAAAACCAAACAACACCTTAAATTACAAAGCAATGCTTGGCATTCCACAATTCCTTTCGGGTCTGGGCTTTTGTGACCGAAAAGTCACTCGAAGATCCTGATACCCACGACACAAGATTCGATCTTAGTGTGGGGACAGGATCTATGTGTCGGTGGGTCGTTTTTATTATTATTTATTTATTATAGTTATCGATTTTGTGTCTTAAAGACAAACTGCATTTCACAGGTAATTATTTTTCACTTAACACGTTGAACGCCACGCGGCCCACCGGTGGGCGATTCAAGCAAACCCGTACGGGCCAAGTGGAAATCATCAATTCTATCATTTTTCGCTAAAGTTAATATCAACACAAAACAATAAAAAATTACTAAATTTGCATATTTAATTTGATTAAAACAATTTTTCGTGATATTTTCTTAAGAAAATACCACGTTCAACGTGTTAAAATATTTTTAAATTCAAATAGTCGTTATCCGCAAACTACTCGTATTTTTTGTGCTATTTTTTGAAGTTGGTTATATGTCCAAGACTACAGTAGTTATACTGGGTATCTCAAGACTGCTACCGAAAACGAAGCCGGGTGGTAGTTTTAGTGGCTACAAACACAATGCAATTAAAAATTTCGCCTAGAAACGCGACAATTATTTTTTATGATTTTTTAAATATCGTCATTTTTGGGTGGTAAATCCATAGTTTTTGCTAAAATAATATTTTAAACTCTTATACCTTAGAGTATTTATAAATAAAAGGGTATATACTATTATTTTAGGAAAAAATGTATTTACCAACCAAATATGGCCATAGGAAAAAATTAACAAAAACAATATTTGTCGCTTTTTTTGCAACTTTTTCTGTTGCATTGTGTCTGAAGTCGCTTAAACTACCACCCGGCTTCGTTTTCGGTAGCAGTCTTGATATACCCTGTATATGACCATCTATCGAAGCTATTACTTTATGGACCTTATCTACGAAAAATAATTGAAATTTTTTACGGATTTCATCGCGGATTTGGTTTCATTTTTAATTTTTTTCAGTTTCCCGACGTTTCAATAAACCAAATCCGCGATAAAATCCGTACGAAAATAGTATTCTTTCAATTTGTAACATTCGCGTAAACCTAAGAAACCATTATATAAAAAACTTGCTGTCAATCTAAACAAAAATGATCCAATTCAACGGCGCCCTATATGCTTTTTGAATCGAAATATTTGGTTAGCTGAGCTTGAAATCGCACGGTAGACGTCATACCCAACCTTTCCAATTACCACAATTTAATCAAAAGTTATTAAACAAAACAAGCAACGCGAAATGAATATCAACTCAGAGCATTAAACATGACTTGTGAAGTCAGCACACCGACTTACGATAAAAGCCTACCAGGCACTCGACAATCTAGTTCAAAGCGATGACGTCACAACCCGATGATGTAGAAAAGTCGAATTTTAATCCATGACACGAGAGCTTCATAAATATTCAGCGTAGTTATTTCACCTCGGCGAGTGTCGATCCTGAGACTCCCCGTGTTTATGTTTACAGGGGTGAGAGGGGAGAGGGGCACCCAGCTGAGTTGCCCCGTCCCGCGCCACCCCCCGCGGACCTCGGGAAAATCGATAGCGCTCCCAGTGCCGCAGACTCTATACGGATGCTTTACAGTGACGTATCTTTAGACTTTTATGATGGTATGGCGTGTTTTGTAATGGTAGACATAACATGATTCACCGACAAGGGTGTTCACCTATCAATGCTAACCATTGTACTGAAATAGGTTACGTTGGACATAGTACCTATATCTTGCTGTTTTTATACACGGATTCAATAAATACAACATTAGCAATTAGCATTGACAATAAGGTACATTATACAAGTCATTTATCCTAGGTATCCAAAACTATGAGAAACTTGTGCTCCATCAACGCTGCAAATGGATACAAATATTTGTTGATTGAACGTGATTCAAGGTGCGGAGAGCGAATATTTCTCGGTACGAATATCGAACACTCCACCTCCCTTTTAAAGCATCTTTGTTATACACACTGAATCAGTTTGATTACTTCTAAAATATAATTCTTCTATCAAAATATTACCAAGTGATAACAGTGTTTCAAAGATAATAATATGAAAAACCACTTAGTTAGTTTTTGCTCTACTGATACTTCTGTCAAAATGTTACAAAGGGATAGGAGTATTAAAAATATACTATGAAAAATCAGTTAGTTAATTACATATTGTTCTACAATACATAGTCTCGAAAGTACATACAATTTAATTATTTCCGGTTTCCCTTTTAATTCTTCTTTTATTTTAGCATACATATGTTATTAGCTGTTATTGTTGTAGTGTTAATAAATAGCTTAATGGTAGAATATGCGTTTGTAAAAGCTACGTTTTAATAATGTCACTCTTCGCTGGTACATTGTTGCATTAATAAATAACTTTATTGCAGAATTAACCTTTGTAAAAGCTACGTTTTCAAAACTCTCACTGTTCGCAAATATTTAATACCTATATTAGATAATAGATCAACGCACGTCTCATAATGTGCAGTCCATTGACGTCTCTACATTGATCAACACGAGATAAAGATATATACACTGACGCGTATCGACCAACGACCCAACGTTCGCGTCATCACTCGCCGCCAATGTACAGCGACATAATCTGTATATTCTACGGAGTATCTTATCCGTGGACGATATCGAACACTGCACTTTACCTTACCATAAATGGAAGCGTGTTCCAAAGAGCTATAAAGTTGACAAATATTTGCAATTTCTAGAATAGTGTTTTTAAAATAATGCTGTCCCTTCTTTTCAAAGTACCGAATAGACAAACCTTATCCTCCCTGTTCATAAACAAACAACTGAATAGTACGTCTGATGTGCAGGTACTTTACTTAACCAGAATAAATGCGTTATATGCATTGTTATATGGACAGTCTTCGTGGCGCTGGCTGTGAATCGAGAGGCCGCTGGTTCGATCCCCGCACCGAGAGAAATGTTTGTGCGGCCCAAAAATATTTCTTTCGGGTCAGGGTGTTTGTGAGACCGAAAAGTCTCTCGTGTTTCTGATACAAGACTCGATCTTGGTGTAGGGCCAGCACTATATATGGGAAAGTAGGGTTTATTAATTTACTTATTTGTCGTTTAGCGATCATCTCTTACGGCCGGTTTCTATAATCTATCTATCTTTAACAAGAGATTTCTCTCGAAATTTCGATACATTTTTTGCTTCAGTAAAGAAAGACAGAGATATGTAGATAAGGTGCATATATTTATACATATCTAGGCAAAATATTATTGTATGTCTATCTTTGTATATTGAAGCATACAGTGGTATCGACATAGTAACGATATCCATTTTAACCTCTTGTTAAAGATAGATAGGATACAGAGAACGGCCGTTAGACAGATGACACCCACTATAACTAAAGAATCATAATTGTTTTACATGCAAATACAACACAAAGTCAAAATCCGTTCTCATTATGACACCCGTCCACCAGGATTAAGTCAGCTTGATGCTCTAAGATCTGAGCCATATCAAATTTTGAGTAACCCTAATTTTACCCAATGATAGGTGTATTAAGATACCATAACTTAGGCTAATTCTAAATATATAAAATATTCTACAAATGGTACTAAAACGCTGAAACCTTGAAAATTGAGTCAGGATTATCTAATGAAATCTCTTTATTCCACTACAATAAAACTTTAAGTGAATTCCTATTTATATCCATTTAAAAAGACAGCCATTACAGTACATTTAAAACAGCCCGTTTTATTTGATGTATCCATTGTTAAGCTAAAAGGATTTACAAAAGCAACTACGGTAATTTTTTCAGTTTTTCAAACACGACGAATGGCAGTGTACGGAAGGTTAATGGACTAATTAGTCAACGGAACACAATGCTTGTAAGGATTAATAACTTGGATTATTGGATATATAGGAACATGATTAACGGAATCTGGATCATGGGATTTGTAAACTGGTTTTGAAAAAGGCAACACTAGAATTTCTTGTACGTTCTTCTTTAGTGAAAACCGCTTTCCAAACCGAGTGGTAGATGAAGAAATGACAGAATCTAAATGATGTAAAACATCTTATTGAATTTAAAACAATATTTTCATTTAAGTTCATCTTCGATTGTGTACGTGTGTATCGTTATTTGTAAATGATTTTACTGGTGGCAGGTCTCTTATATGTAAGAGGCCACCTGAGTAGCTACCACCGCAATGTCTATTTCTCCCACCAAACAACAGTAAATACCCTGTGTTCCGGTTTGAAGGAAATTGTATCCAAAGTAACTGGACATATTGAGACTTAACATCTTATGTCTCAGGATGGCAAGCTATTGCTTTGTGTTGTTTGGTTTTGCTACTATTCATGAGCGGTCCTTTCGCTTACCATCAGATGAAGGGCATGCTAATCTCGCCATTCATTTCAATAAAAAAATTGAACACATTCGAAATAAATAAAAAGTAACTTAAACCAGACAATGATCTTAGAGAGTCCAGAAAGAAATAAATTAAATATAGCAGTTTTCGTTAGAACAGAAGGACATAACAGGGGTATAATGCGAGTGTGTAAAGAAAAGAGAACTCAACTGCTTAGCGTACCTACTGGTGATATAGGTTTAGGCCACCTTTTCAATCGAACTATCTGCTGTAGAGGAGCCCCGTGCTCAGCGTAACAAAAGATATACTTAAAAAATCGTTTCTGAAATTTACAATTCTTATTTTAAAATACTGCAAATACAATAACGATTGAAATCGCAATCTGAAAATAATATAGAGTTTTCTCTGGACATATTCAACTGATTTAAATAAACAAAAGTAATATAAATTCGGATGAAAAACAAATATCACTTATGAAAAAACAATATATGTTAACAAAGGTACCAATGTTTTTTTCATATAAAGCTACGTTAAAAGACATTTGGTCTACGTATCATAATTTTGTCAAAAGTTTGATTGTCTCTATAAAATAAATGTACAAATCACCATCACTACATAGTATAAAACAAAGTCGCTTTCTCTGTCCCTATGTCCATATGTCCATATGTCCCTTTGTATGCTTAAATCTTTAAAATTACGCAACGGATTTTGATGCGGTTTTATTAATAGATAGAGTGATTCATGAGGAAGGTTTATATGTATAATACGTATATATTATTGTACAGAAATCTATTCGTACCTGGGCGAAGCTGCGCCAGGCCGCTAGTAAATAATAAATAAATACACCCAACAGACATAATCCTAACGCCACACTAAGATCGAGTCTCGTGTCGTGGGTATCAGGAGAGACTTTTCGGTCTCACCAACACCCCCGAAACAAATGATTGCGGTACACACAAACATTTTTCTCGATACGGGAATCGAACCCGTGACCTGTCAGTACACAGCCATTGTCTAACCAGCTACGCCACGAAAGCTGTCGCTTACAAGATATATATATTTTATCCAAAGGGCATTTCAATTACTATCAGCTATAATAAAATTACAAATAATCTATCCAATCGTTACACAAAATGTATTTTTTGAATAATGGATCAATTTTGACATAGTTTCTGTAGGATATCTGTCAATATTCACGTAATTGCGCCAATATCATTTATCTGACGATTGCAAAATAACAGTTTTTTCGCATCGTTTAATTTTTAAAACAAAAAAGTACAAAACATGATAAAAATACCGATACAAAAAATTCGGCTCAGTTTCGCTATTCTGTCAAATTTTCCAATGAAATCAGGTCGGGACTAAAATAACCGTATTTTTGCGGCCTTAATTCGGTTTAGCCGATTTCAGTTTTTAGAGCTAGCGTTAGTGCAGCTGTCAATTGCTGTTTAAAATCCAGGTAGGTACGTCGCTGTATATTTTTATCAAATTTCGTCTGTCTTCTATTGGTGTGTGGCGAATTTTGGAACTAAAAATAACATTTATCATCTTAACCATCGAGATATATTTCTACGCATAAAGAAGCTATCACATACAAATGTTCGATTTTAGTAAAAGTTTAAACTAAATCGCTTCAGCGTAGAACAAATAAATAATTTAGTCGTCTAACCAAACAGTGTAACCATGCAGCGCTAGACCGCTTTCCGGATGTAGTTTTCTCGCGACCAAAAGGTCAAATGCCTTTAATTTCTTGGAGGCACCTAGTGGGACAAGCACTTATACTACAATTATATGAACATGTCCAATATAATGAAATGTGACAGGAGAAAATCTGTTCGTAATATTTTGACAGGAACACATTCGGACGCTATAAGACCGCAGACAATATATCGTATCAAAATCAAAAAGCGTTATGCCATCTAGGGCAGTGTATACAGCAGCAATGAATCTGTTTGAATATCGAATCTAGGTATTGTCGATATCATAATCTAGGTATTTTGATTCGAACAGCATGATTGTTCTAGATTGGATGCTGATTTAAATCATTCAGCAACATACGCAATCATAAATAAAGGCAAAAGATATGACATAGAACTTATATACAATTTATATCAAAGAAACAAAATTTCACCAAAACATATATTTTAATAAGAATTATTAAATTTAGTGAATACCATCTACATTACATAATTTTATAAAAACTCAAAAAACAACGCAACGATATTTGGCTTTCAGCCGAAACCGAAAACAAACGACTTGAAGTGACAATAAAACTTACGGCTACATATTTCGCGGCAGTTTGGCCTTGACGTTTATACCGAAGCAGATTACCTATCTACACAAAAGTTCGTCGTTTGTTCTTTTACCTGCTCGTATCCAACATTTGTCTGAAGTCAACACTACATTTTTAAATTTTACCTACGTATCACAACTTTTTATCGCCTTAGCATAATATGAAATGTATTTTACATGTATCAAATATTGAAAATGTCATGTAAAAACAGAAAGACGAACCAGACATAAAATGCTGGCAGTTTCAGCTATTGCGTGGTATCAACCGACAAGAGATATAAATATACCAGTTTCTTTCTCTCTCTCTCTCTCTCTCTCTCTCTCTCTCTCTCTCTCTCTCTCTCTCTCTCTCTCTCAATCTCTCTTCAATCACAGCAAGTCCACTGCTGAACACAGAATTCCCAAAAGGATCCCATTGACATTGACCCGAAGGGACCAGCCTGCATCCATCGACTCTTGATGCCTGTTTATTCAAAATACCTTTTGACTTTTCGGAGTGCCTTGATAGTCAATCACTACACACTATAACAATGATGGAAACCCTTGTGAGGAAATCCGCACACTGTAGCTATAGCCAGCATAGTGGACATATTAGGGCCTAACTTTCAATCCTATACTCGATTGCAGAAGCCGCCCGTGGCCTATTGTGGGACATTTATGGGCAGATACTGATGCTGATATTTGGAAAAGAATATATACAGACTGAAACAAGTCTGAAATACATTTGTGTGGGAGACTACTGTGGATTTTCCAATGTATGGCAGGTATCCAAGCTGATACAAATACAAAAATACCTATATACATCATTATTTGTTCCCAGGTAACGTTTACCCAAGGCCATAGTTGATTCAAAGTCAAAAGATCACCCAAATTATATATTCAGAAATCAAGAATTTACGAGAAATGTTATATCATCGCGCTGAGGCAGATGTGGCAATAAATTTAACGCCTACTCGGAATAAATTTCCTAAAATGCTATAAAAAATCTCCAGGACATCGAGGTTGGTATAGGGTTTTATCAGCAGAGCCGTGGCTTAAATCCAAGAACGTTATAAGGACGACGCCCTGCTATAAAACATCTTCTGTCATATCAATATTGCGCTGGAACTGTAAGGGCGTAACCGACAAAATCAATACTGGAAGATTTTGTGAGCATTTTTTAATGAAAAATTAACCAAAGTTCTAAGTTACTTACGAATCGTTTTATAACATAACATTGTAAGTAAGTTTTTCTATCTTGGCGTATATTTGGTGTGCTTCACAAAGGCTTCATATTCATTGTTGCTGTTGATATGAGACGAAGCCGGGTGCTAGTTTTGGTGATTTCAGACACAAAGCAACATAAAATTTTGCAACATAAACGACGTATTTTTGGTATTTTTGCCTATCGTCGTATTTGGGCGATAAATACATACATAGTTTTGACTAAAATAATAGTGTACACACTTTTATTTTTAAAAACGCTATGTTACGCATACATATAAATTATTATTTTATCTGAAACTATGGATTTACTACCCAAACCCGATGATATTTAAAAAAAAACACAAAATAATGTCTCCCTTCCTTCATCATCATCATCATCATATCAGCCACAGGAAGTCCACTGCTGAACATAGGCCTCCCCCAATGATCTCATTTCTCTCATTTCTGATTCGATCTCGTAGGGAAACACCGAGCATAGCCCGCTCCATGGCTCGTTGAGTGACTTTGAGCCTTTTAATGAGGCCCACAGTGAGAGGCCACGTCTCGGTGCCGTATGTCATCACTGGTAACACACAACTATCGAAGACTTTCGATTTTAAGCACTGAGGTATTTTGGACGAGAAGACGTCGCGAAGTTTCCCGAACGCTGCCCAACCGAGTTGGATTCGCCGATTGACCTCTCTCTCGAAGTTGGACCTGCCTAACCGGACCACTTGTCCTAAATAGACATATTCGTCTACAACTTCGAGAGTCGAGCCCCCAACTCCAATGGATTTGAAATGGATGGATTGATTCGATCGAGACCTGGGCTGTGCTACAGTCTCTTCAGCGGTGCCACATAGACTATCGGTACATCGAAGTGTTGAGGTGTATATACAACAACGCCACCATGTCGGTCCGAGTACAGGATCAGAGCACGAAGGCTATTCCACTACAGAGAGGCGTGAGACAGGGAGATGTCATATCTCCGAAACTGTTCACTGCAGCGCTGGAAAATGCCTTCAAGCTCTTGCAGTGGAAAGGATTCGGCATCAACATCAACGGCGAGTATATTACTCACCTTCGATTTGCCGACGATATTGTAGTCTTGGCAGAATCGCTGGAAGACCTTAGCACTATGCTCGAAGACCTTGATCGAGTTTCCCAACAGGTGGGTCTTAAAATGAACATGGATAAAACGAAGATCATGTCGAATATCCATGTTGTGCCCACCCCCTCCCTTCCTTAACTCACTAAAACTACCATGAGCTTCGTTTTCAGTAACGTTCTTGATATACCGTGTACAATTAATTAAACAAAATCCCTGCTCATGTAAAAAAACACCACAAATTCAACTGCAGAAGGATATCAGGATCGCGTAAAAAACATCCAAAAAGCACATTCATTAAAACTAACCCGCCGCGTAAAAGAAACGGTCACATTTAAAGTGCAAAATATAAATTCATGAAATTGTGAGTAGCGCTCTGAAACAGGTCAGGTGTATTGAATAATTCGCAGACTTGCTACGTGCCTTTATCACGCTGTGCCGGCAATTAACATAATTTCCAATGTAACACGTAATTATTGTGTGAACTAACACTGTTTTGGACCGATAAGATGCTATCGTCGAGTAATTGAAACTAGATAAATAACGTTTAATTAATAGTGCTTAGAATGTTGGAATTAGATTAGATCGCGGATGAAGAATTACTTGTTATAGATTTGTATCGAAGTACTTGCTATCAGTTACCTACATTTTTTTATTGCAATGAATGGCGAAACGAACATGCCGTTCGCCTGATGGTAAGCGATACGACCGCTTATAAACAGTAACCAAACTAAACAACGCCTTGAATTACAAAGCAATGCTTGGAATTCCACTGCGCCCGCCATCCTGAGACATAAGATGCTTAGTCTCAATATGTCCAGTAACTACTCTGGCTATAATGTTCTTCAATCCGAAACACAACAGTGCATTTATACTGCTGTTTGGTGGGAGAAAAATACATTGCGGTGGTACAAACGCCGCCGATCTCTCACATATGAGAGACCTACCACCTACCACCATACATAAACTCCCGCCTTTTTTCTTGTCGGGATAGGGAAAGGTACTACTAGGACACCCACTTTTTACCTTGTATATTAAGTTCCACGGTGTGAGACCTATCGCCATATATCATCATCATTCTTGACTCGGAACTGATAAATAATAATAAATCCAATATTACTGCATGACCCAGGATCCTGTATTTTAATATGCACTGCATTTACCTATCATCAGGGGTACTATAACCACTTTGTCGTATTATAATTGGTTCAGTTTCAATTTTTGTTTTATATTGGTTTTCAAGGTGGACGGACCATCTGACTAAGGTTGCAGGAAGTCGCTGGATGCAGGCCGCTTCCAACAGGTCATTGTGGAGGTCTTTAGGGGAGGCCTATGTTGAGCAGTGGACTTCCTGTGGCTGATAATATGATGATGATGATGATGATGATTGGTTTTCATGGAAAACATTGAGAGGTAATTTCTAATACCATACAATATCTTGTACCGTGGGGGTACAAGATTCGATCTTAGTGCACAGTCAGGACTTTGCATGTGACTATAATGTGTATTTGTTTAAAATTATACGCCCCTCTAATAAACTAATATCTATCAACTTACATATATCCGAGCAACGCAATACGCCTTCTACATTTAACCACAAAGCTTCGATCATGGACATAATTTGTCCTTTTTTCATCGTTACACCATGTTGTAGACACGATGACATTAATTAAAACCACATCAGAGTAGAGTTCTGCAATTTGCACAACGAAAATCATTAAATTGTATTCAACGGTTTATGCCGTCAAAATATGTATATTTTTACTACATTTTTATTGCATGGGTCCGGCAAATGAGCAAACAGGTCACCTGATGGTAAGTGCTCATTGCTGCTCATGAATATCCAAAACGCTTGGACCATGGGTGTGTTACCTGCACTTCAAATCAGGAGGTGGTTACTGGTGGTAGGTCTTTCATATGTGAGACGCTGCCTGGGTGGGTACCACCGCAATGTCTATTACTCCCGTCAAACAGCAGTTTAAACGCACTGTTGTGTTTCGGATTGAAGGACATTGTAGCCAGAGTAACTACTGGACGTATTGAGACTTAACATCTTATGTCTCAGGATGGCGAGCACAGTGGAATGCCAAGCATTGCTTTGTAATCAAGGTGTTGTTTGGTTTTGCTACTGTTCATGAGCGGTCGCATCGCTTACCATCCGGCGAACGGCATGCTCGTCTCGCCATTCCCTGTAATAAAAATAAAAATTGGAGGAAAACGGGAAGGAAAGAGAATGGGAAGAGGAAAGAGGTCGGACGAAACTGCAGATTCATGAGTCATGATTGATAGCGTGGCTCCACCACTTCCAGAATATATTGTACATAGATAGTTATATATGGGTTACTGTCTCATTTAGATTGAAAATACTAAGTCTTAGTTCATGCGGTACGTAATTGCAATGTGTACGAAAACATTGTGAGGTCATTTCTAATACAATACAATATTTTGTACCGTGGGGGCACAAGATTCGATCTTAGTGCACAGTCAGGACTTTGCATGTGACTGTACTGTGTTTATTTGTTATTGTATTAGCCTATATGTGTCCCACAGCAGGGCACGAGGCGCCTTTGCAATCGAAAATACCATTGAAAGTGTAACCACTATTGGCCATATAGTTCACCACACTGCACTGGCCTAGTGCGGGTTGACGGACTTCACATACCTACAACAGAAATTCATACAAATCGCTATGTGAATTACCTCATGATGTTTTCCTTCACTGTTATAGTACGTAAAGTAGCCATGCTTACGAATTATCCTTTTTATTATAAGACTAGCGGCCCGGCCCAGCTTCGCCTGGGTGCATGTAGATTTCTCTACAATTTCTATGGTAATGTAGTACTCAATATAGCCTATGCTACTCAGTGATAATGTGGCTTTCTAATGAGAAAAGAATTATTAAAATCGGTTCAGTACTTTTTGAGTTTATTCGTTACATACAAAAATACAAATCTTTCCTCTTTATGATATTAGTGTAGATATCCAATTATTGTTAACATCTTATAACCAAGAGGATTACAAAGATAACTCAATTAATTCATTTAATGACGTTAGCAGAGGAAATAAAGAAGATCTGCTACAAAGTATTCCCATTCAAATTAATTATAATACTGAAGTATTTAATTATTCTAGACTCCATCCTATAAAATTCCACTTCCAATTTATCTGAAAAAGTTAGAACTTTTTTTTTCTGGGACAAGAAAATCAAATTACTTAGAGTAATTTCTTTGTGAGATCTTTTTCACTCAGATTCCTTTTTACAACTATTGACCGTTTGAGAGAGTAAAACTAAATATTTGCCCTTTTAGAAATACGACAAATAAAATCATGAACTAAAGTTAAGGTCATAAAGCATTCTTGAGTACTGTGAGTCAGTTTATGGATAAGAACTAGATTTTCAAGAGACAAAGTTTTAGTTTTATGATTGAGATTTAAGCAACCGTATAGTTTACAGCTGACTATAATAATATTTAGGTAAATAAAAAAACCGTGCCTTGGAGAAGTTTTAACGAGAAAAAGTAACGTCAAGGTAATGTGGAAATTTAATATGATCAAGGATACTATATGAATTGTATATGTTTACTAAGCGGTATTCACAATATAGTAAAAATAGATAGATTTAAATACTAATACATATTATGATGGGAAGCGTATATGGACCAGTCAAAAAACATTCACCTTCAAAAAGCAAAAGATCATCACTACAACATACCAGTGTTTCTTTCGCCATTTTAATTTTTTATCTAAATACAAGTAAGTAGAGATGAAATATACACTAGATAAGAACACAAATAAGGGTTTGGTCTTATTTGTTTTTAGTATGTTCAAAAACCATAATAAATCTCAATTTAAAGGAATAAGGTTTATTGTTACCTAATCTAACAAACCTCAGCCACTTTTGGCGTGTGATTTTGTTTCGGACCCTGTCATGGGACCCTGTATCTAGTATGCATTTGATAGAAGACATTCATGGAAATAAATCAGAAATATCAATTTGACGTGTATTAATAAAATGTGAAGTAGTCAGCTGATTGAAGAGCCACAACTCGTGGGAGCGTTTCAAATTTCCACCCGCAAATATATGCACCGGCGTAAATATTGCGGCGTATTTCTAGAAATATCGGGACGTTTAAATCGCACGCCGCACGTAAACTCGAGATTTGGACCGATATAAATCTTTCGAGTGGAGATGAATCCCCGACTGCGAAATGATACATAAAATATTCACAACGTTCGGATATGCAAGCGTGTTTCGCGCGGTTTTTTGCACGTTTTTTCAATTATACATTTAGCAACGCTGTTTTTGCTGTTTTAGAGTAGAATGGAAAATGGAAACCTTTGTATTTTTCTGGACTGGCTGAAGTGACCGCTCTGTATTTTTTGTGCCTTTTTGTTTTCAAAAGCGACTTGCTTAATATGTGAGTATAAGCGTGGGTATTAACCTTCGTCGTTGTCAAAAAGAACAATAAATAAACGAAACAAAAATAAAACCATCGACACATGGATAAATAAATATTTAACAAAAAGAAAAACATTGCCTTCAGCTACCATCAAGTGCAGTGAAATCATTTTGTCATGAAATAAAACATTAAATATTCGGCATTTTACAAACCGAACTAAAGATATACAACTGCGGAATTCGATAATTTGTTTTCACTTTTGCGGGATGACAAACGGTTAACGTATAAAATAAAACGGAAAAATAAATTTCACATTTTAAAACCCCGAACGCTTTGACGTCACACCTAAATCCGGCTTATGGTATCAACATTACGAATTCTGCATTCACAAATATGATTGCATTGAAAATATTTACACTGGTTCGTGGTTAGGGTTCACTTTTATGGCTAAGTTTCGACCACAGAACAATATATTACGCTTTAAAGTCAAACGAACCAGCAGAAGCGAATCAGATAAAAAAATGTAAAAATTAAACCAATTCCGCGATAAAATCTGTAAATAATAGTTTTATTTCAATGTGTAACATTCGTGTAAATCTAAGAAACCATTATCAATGCAGGTGTTTTCATGTTTGATGATCCGTAGACGCTTATCCCAGCACTGATTAAAAAAACTTCACAAAACCTTTTTCTTATCGTCTAAACTACAAAATATCATTGTCTCGACGAAGCTCTATTAACTTCCCACTTAGCCTTATGAACTCTATAATTATGAGTATTATCCAGTAATTGCAAATGAATTCTGAGAATAATTCTTTGAATAGAATTTTAAACTCACTTTCAGCTTTGCTATTGCACTGCACGTTTAATTAAATTTTATAGTATAATTAATATTTTCTTTGTTTATTAATCTACAATCCATGGAACACATGGCTAAAGGCATTATCTACTAGTCTACTTTTATATTAACTTCGTTTTAATTTATTAAATTATTAAATGTTCACTGATTAAGGTTGCTGGATGTCGCTGGATGCAGACAACTTCCAATATTTCGAAGTGGAGATCATTGAGAGAGGCCTATTTTTAGCAGTTAACTTTCCGTGGCTGAATAGCGAGAGAGAGAAAGAGACATTCCACCCTTGAAACAATCCGTGATTTCAAAAATAGTGGATTTAAGTTCGGGCAGATGATAACTCGTAGAAACTCACCAGTATTTGACATGACAGCCTCCGTGGCGCAGTTGGTTAGATACTGTCTGTGATACCAGAGGTCGCGGGCTCGATCCCCGCACCGAGACAAATATTTGTGTGGTTCATAAGTATGTGTCTCGGGTCTAGGTGTTTGTGAGATCAGAAAGAATCTCGTACTTCCTGATACCCATGACACAAGACTAGAGCATATTGTAGGATCAAGACTGTATGTAAAACAACTAACTATTGGGTGTATTTATTTTATTTTTTGATTTATTTCTAAAATAATTTCTAAAATAAATAAAATTTCTTAAATATTTTGTTTTTCCTTTTCTCTTTTCTTTCTGTTGCTTGCTAGTAGAATTGTTGTACTATGATGGCTTTGGAGCCAACTGAAAATCAGTGCTGTTGTAAAATAGCGTATACTGAGCTGGTATTCATTCTCCACGCATATTACAACAAATACCAGAATGGGCCTGTTAACTGTTATCTTATTCTTAACTTACTTGTATTTTTATTTTGTTGTATTGTGTGTGTGGAAGAAATAAATGGTTTAAATGGTTTAAAATATACATAAAATCCCGTCGCGTCAAATTACCTCCAGGATTACCAATCAAAAATCTACCACACATTTTTTCAAAACAATTAACGTAATAACATTTATAATAACATCAAAGTAAATACAGATCGATATCGCTTCCCTTTGGCATCGCGCCTGAAGGCTGCCGAGTTAAATTCGGCCTTTTATTTGGAGCCTAATTGGTTGGTGGTTTGGCAAAATGGCCTATAACCAAAGCTGTACTTCCAACGGCCATTAGGTCACATTACACGCAATTGGCCCTGGATAATAGATTATTTGTAAAACGATATTGAATGTGCTGACCTTTTGCTAAGGGTTCTTTTTATGTCGTTATCGGGTTTTCTTGTACACGTAAAGAATCCTCAAAAGCTTTTGCTTTAGGAATTGAATCTGTAGCAGATTCAATGGGTGTTTGAGTACCAATACATGGGGTGAGCTGAAATCTCAACTTCTATGGGTTTTGGAGTACCATTACTAAGGGTTAGCTTCATCTTAAACTTCATAGCTGAGTTTGTTTGGTAATCAAAAGTTTGGTATTCAAATACTTTTTATCACTATCAAAATTTAATAGGGTGTTTTCATATACACGCTATTAAATTTTGATGATACCGCACCCAAACGAACGTCACCTAATTGCTACCTACAGGCTTAAATTGAGACCCTGCCGGGCATTAAATAACCGAGTATCTTTTCTTTAGTATAAATAATGGCGAGACATGATGGTAAGCGACACGATCGCGCATTGCTAGTAGCAAAACAAACAACACCATGATTCACAAAGCAATGCCTGGGATCCCATTGCGCTCGCTAATATAATCCGAGACACAAGATGTTAAGTCTTAATATGTCCAGCAGTTACTCGAACTGCAATGTCAAATTGCGGTGGTACCCACCTAGACGGATTCTCACATATGAGAGACCTACCACCACCAATAAATAATTATTATTGCAGATGCGGGGTGACTAATAAAAAACTGATAAATAGCAACAACGTCATTAGTTGGAAAAATTACACCCTGGATTCGTCAATCCGCCTGTCAATACTGCCAAGTATAGGCAAATTCCCATCAATATATATTTTAGGATTCTTGGATTGGGTTTGTGATCAGCTTCCATACTTGAAGGTGATTATAGCTAAGTTATTAACAAAAATAGATTAACAAATCATTTAAGGGATGAATAGACTCGATAATTTATCCAATTAACTTACCCATTCGTAATGTCTTGTTAATAATTAAGCAAACCCAATTGCGAAAGCATAATTTATATTTTACTGTTGATTCTGTGCCCGTCGCGTAACTAAGTAGCTAGACTTGAACATGCGAAACCGGGGACTGAGAACACACAATATCTAGAACTTTGTTCCTACGGGATAAGCGAAATTCAACAAGAGTTCTAGTTTACAATATTTCTAGAAATTTACGGAGATTTGCATTGACATGTAGCATTGTATCTTCGATTGAAAAGATAGGAATGAGTTTATCCCATGAAAGATAGTAATATAAAACCTTGACATCTTATATTATTATATCTAGATCCAAAATCAATTTTAAACGTGTAATGACTCCTTTTCATTACATATATTAATAAATACATTTCATGCCTCCTATTATGTGATAAGTTAAGCTATCAACCACAATAAAATTACCAAATTGGGTACTCAATCTGATAATATATTGGAAAGCACTATTGATAAAATAAAATAATAAAATGCCAATGTAGCGATACGCGCAGAACATTCTCGAATCCTTTGTGATAAATAAATCTGGCTAGAATTTCTCAGTTACACGGAGTGCCCTCGCAGTGATTTCTTAGAAACTTGATATTGTTTTACTTTTCAGTGGCGGAGTATTACCGTTGCATTCAGAAGTTTCGGACGCCTACCGTGAACTTTCGCGAGCAAATATTTTATTACTTCTCCCGTCTTCAAGTTTGAATCACTCCCGGCAATTGTGTTAATAAATTAAAAGTTTGCTGCGTTTAGCGGATCGTTTATCTCGGGGATCGGAGTTTATTAATATTCTAGAAGTTGTTTTGTTCAACGTTTTTTAAAATACACCTTTTGACTTTGAAAGGACATTGCTGCTATTATATGTGGATTATATGTGGATTCAATTTATTTTTTATACAATGTAAATTGTCGCCCAAACAAGACAGCTTGACAGCCTTCGTGACGCTCTTGGTTAGACGCCGTGAAACAAATGTTTTTGAGGCCTTATGGGTATTTGCCTCACGTCTAGATTTTTGTGAGAGCAAAAAGTCTGACTATATTAGTTGTATTTGTTTAAAAACTGCTTGGTGCTAAAATGTATTTTGTCTGAAATGTTGTTAACATCTTGCAATCAATGCTTATAAAATGACACCTAAACTGTAATGCAGCGGCGTCTTGGTATCAAATGCCCTTTTTTATGGCATCAAATTGCCTTTCTTTGTAGGCATATTGTAATTTTTAGGGGTGCAAACTTATTTCAGTTTCTTAAATAAACAACTAGTGTGATTTTTTGTACAAAATATTTGATCACTTTCATCATTAAATTATTATTAAACCCATATTTTTTAGCTTTTGATATACGCTTTAATTCGATTCATTGTCCCGATATTCAAATTCGGAAGTAAAACAATGCTACGAATGCTAAAAATGATAAACAAAAAACAGAATATAAAAAAAGATCACGTCTTCACGTTTTAAACCAGACATTATATTGTGCAATAAAAATTTTGTAAATTTCACTTCTAGGGTATAAAGTTTAAGACATATAAAGGCACTTTTTATAAAGACGGCAATTCAGACATCAAAATACATTTGTTGTCAATTCGATGTAAATTTACGGACACACGGAAAATTATCACGAAGAAAAAAGAAATATCGAAGTCAATGATTGTGCGGGCACTTTGTCAAAAGTATTCGGTGTTTTTTACATATTATTCTATGCATATTTAAAGCGATTTGCGCAAAAAGATCCAATCTCTACAAATATACATACATGTAATGTATTTGTTTTTTTTTTCAAACTTTCCTGAAATAAGAATTGCCTACAGAATTCAGAATAAAATTATAAATACCCCCGACAGTCACGCACTTAGTCCTGACTCACACTAAGATCGAGCCTTGTGTCATGTGGGTACGAGAAACAACGAGAGACTTTTCGGTTTCACAAACACCCAGACCCGAAATAAATACCTGATCACACAAACATTTGTCTCGGAGCGGGGATCGAACCCACAGCCTCACGTTTTACAACCCGGTGTCAAACCAACTACGCCACGGAGGCTGCCAATTGTGAGAATGAGTGTTTTTCATAGGAGTACATTCCATATTGGAGTTTTGGCATCTCCTATTATACCTTAGATAATTTCTACATAAAACAAGCCATCTAAAATACAACATCTTTGTCCAACACATTTAATTTGTTATAAACGACAAAAATTACTTTTATAATCACCATAGTGACAGCTAAATTAATGGTAACAAATCGACTATACAGAAACGCAAAACCACCAAGAGTAAATAAAAACCATAATAAATAACATTCACTTTATCATCAGATTTTAATAAAATAAACATAGATACAAATCTACTGGATCATAATTCACATGGGCACTGTAATAATGTATACCGAAATGTCCTTCAGAACTATATAAACATAATAGTTAATACTCTAGAATAAAATAAATAGAAAAACCTAATATACTTGTGAGATTAAAAGTGCTTCATGTCTACTAGATTACTATGGAAATTGAATAATATTTTTGCTGCTTGAATATACGAAGAGAGTTGGAAATGTTGAGGTTATAGTGAAGCAGACGCGACGGTGTGAACAAAATCTGTGCGCGAATATTAGTGACGCGAAGGATATGCGGGGATATAGATGAATACGGTCAAAAGAGTTTTCTATGATATTTTAATATGTTTCTATAATGTTAGTTAAATTGTCGCTAATTGCTTATGGAACATATCGTTTTAAATTTTCTCCTGGAATATCCGCCCAAATTACAATGACTATAAATAACCCCTAACTGACAGCTGATACGACTTTGGAATAAATAAATCCTTTGAATATCAATCTAAGTCAAGTTATTCAAATAACAAGAAAGACTGATATTTATTGTAGAAGCAAACAAATTAGTAGACTCGAAAGTACATATTTGATCGAAGCTCTAAACAATAAAACACGAATCGTGTCATGTATATCAGAGGCTACAAGAGACCTTTCGACCTAACAAATGTTTATTAATCTCCCAAACTGCGCTATTCAAGCTAGTCAGTTTGGGTAGTCACCCAACAGCGCCAAGAAGTCTCTCAAACGCTTACGTATGTCAATCAAAAGTTTCCTCTTACGTAAAACAAACTTGAACACGTCATTATCAATACCAGCGCAGACGGCTCGTATCTATCAAACATCCGAAAGTTAAACAAAGAACGCGAAGGAGAAAATGTATTCGAGCAAACAGTGTCCAAAGGTATTGAGTGTTAGGTAATTACCAACTCATCCCAACTGGAAGTCATCGCGCAACTTGTATTGTTAGTTTTCTCTCGCTCCGCCTGTTTGCAAGTGAAATGAATACAGCCCGTCATAATAATTAACATATTGACATTGAAGTTTGTACAGTTTTACGGTTTGTGTCTGAATGTAGAACTGAGCAATAAATTGCGAAATTGTTTGGATCAGTTCGCGTCGTTTGTTAATAGTCTTGTGTTAGCTTTTCAATTTATCAGAGATATAATTAATCTTTAAATTTATAATATTCATTCAAATAAATATGAGTTAAATGTGGGTAGATCTCGTTACTTTTCTGCATATCACATATTACAGCAAAAATGTAAAAAAAAACTGACATAGGATTACTAATATATTACTAAGTCCATTATGACAGTCTTTCTGACACTAGTTATCCAGTTACCAATATAAAACTACAGAAGACCAATCCATAAAATCTTACATAACGTGCTTATTAGCTACGCAGCGCGAATTGTAAATAGTAGTAACAAGTAATATTAGTTATTGCTATTTCAAATTAACATCACCAACTTGTTATTTTGGAAGCCTTAGCATGCCTCATATTTCTACTATTGCTAATTGCCCGTCACCGAAATTTTATACAAAAACCCATTGAGGTATTATACTAGAGCGGACATCGGGAATAAAATCTGTGCGTATGGTGCGTGCACAAGGGTACACATTGAAGCCAGAAGGAAGATATGTTATTTCGTAGGCATGACAGAGACAGAAATAGAATGTACCCTTCATTTTATTACAAAGATTTTGTTTGCAGTGTCCCCTCTAGTATATTATCTCAATGCAAAAACCTGACATTATATTATAACCATTTTTGACATATAAAATTAGACGCACAAAATTGTTTAAACCAGATTGTATAAAATATTAACCGCTCGGTTTTGCAATCACAATCCGCAAAAAAATATGAATATAAATATGAGAAAATATGAGCATAATATAAATGCTCGTTTATATAACTAACTAGTGAAGTGTTGTTATCGACTTACCTGCTATTTATTATTGCTATTGCTATTTATTCCAACACTAGTTTATAGCCTATCTTTAAAGTTGACCTAAAGCAATTTGTTCCACGTGTATTTATGTAAATACCAACGGGTAAATATACCTGTGCTCAGTCCTAATGTCAGAGAGGTCAGCGCTTACATTCTGTGACCATTTCATTAGATTAGACCCGTCTAGTCTGTGCGAACGTAATGGATGTGTATTGTCTCGATAATAACACTAATATTAATTGTACGAAATGGGTAGACTGGAGGACATTGTCGAAATACGAAATGGTGATGTTTTAGGATATTTTTAGCTCGGCAATGTGCTATAAGGCGGGTATCAAAAAGTAAATGTCTTTTAGTCTTCTTGGTGCCTTTAGCTAGATGCCGGCTGTAAGACCTTAGGCCGTGGGTTCAATCGTCACAGAGACAAATATACCGGATATATCAAGACTACTACCGAAAACGAAGCCGGATGGTAGTTTAAGTGACTACAAACACAACGAAACTAAAAAAATTTCAAAGAAACGCGTTTTTTTTATTATCTTTTAATTATTGTCGAGTTTGGGTGGTAAATCCATAGTTTTGGGCTAAAATAATAATTTCAAGCCTTGCGTACCATAGCATGTTTAAAAAAAAGGGTGTGCACTATCATTTAAGAAAAAATATGTATTTACCACAGTAATACGACGATAGAAAAAAAAATAAAAAAAAATCGTCGTAATTTTTTGCACAAAATTTAGTTGCATTGTATCTGAAGTCACTAAAACTACCACCCAGCCTCCTTTTCGGTAGCAGTCTTGAGATACCCTGTATATGTGATCCACGGGTATTTGTTTTGGATCTGGATGTTTGTGACAACGAAAAGTCTCATGTTCCTGATATCCACGACATAATTTCGATTTTAGTGTGTCAGGACTATGTTTATGACTGCTGGGTGTATTAATTATTTATTCTCAATTTATAGCATAATTTAAACACAAAACAAGCGTGTTACCCCGAGTATAAATTGCTGATCAATGATTTACTACCATAGAAAAATTATGAAACAAACAGGGAAATTGTAGATATTATTTCCTCCAGACATTAACTTGTTGCCGTGTAAATCTTCCATACTGTGGCGACGAAATAATTTTCATACTTAATAAAGATTTGGGGTCTAGAAAGATTATTAAGAAAATAAAAAATCCACCTTTTCCAGTTTTCACAACTTTGCTGTCTCTTCGAATCCGAACCAAGGATTCTCCAGAATAAACGAGCTACAAGATCCTTTCATTCATTCATTTTTACCCACTAATCTCTCCACTCATCCCCTCAAAGTCTCCCCTCTTTTTCTACACAGTTTGCGCTCCAAAAAGGCGTCAAAATTCCAGGCCACATGGGCCCAAAAACATCCAGATCGTCTCACCAGCAAGATCCTATCATTGTCAAATTAATTCTATTTCAAATATCCTGTCCTCTTGTTATCCTACCAGAAGCGTACCTTCCTCTATACTATTACATTAAATTCCAACAGAAAACGAACAAATACAGCTTCATTATGATATCGTAGAGTATAATAGTGATGTCTATGAACGCCTAGACAAAGGCGGCTAATAATGCCATCATTAGCGACGCGGCATGTTTTGTCTTCAAGCAACAGAGCACAGCACCGTCGCTACTTCAAACGCATTGTGAATGAAATCTACTGATGGAATATTCTTCTTAGCATACTGAATGCGGTAATATAATGGTTGTGTTAAATATTGGGTACATTTTCATATTTCTCTACCTTTCTTCATGAACAAGAAGGGCAGGACCATAAAGCTGTCTCAAGCATTGATTGACCACTAAAGATTTGTGATAAATAAATACACCCAACAATCGCATACATACTCCTGACCCCACATTAATATCAATTAAGTCTTATATCGTGGATATCAGAACTGAAAGAGACTTTTGGGTCTCACAAACATCCATACCTGAGACAAATTTTTGCGAGCCTCGCAAATATTTGCCTCGTTGCGGGGATCGAATGCACAACTTCTTGTTTCACAACCGGCGTCAAGTCTACTGCGCTGTAGAGGCTAATCATTAAAGATGAGGGATAGAAGAAGCACTATAGAAACGGGTAGATATTATTCGGCGTCCGATTGTCTCATTGACCAAACGAAACATACCACAATAAACTTTCTGTTAGAGAGTTTATGCATTGAGTAAGACAATTTAAAAACACATCACATTACCATAAAATAGTTTAAATCATATAAAAATACTCGAATACTAATCCATCACAAGTATTAATGCATTATGAGACAGATGATTTATTGCTGTAAAACTATATAAAATTTAATAAAATTCTCAGTTATCTTAGTGAGTTAAAAGATGCCATTATATTACTATGCAACGGCACGAAGATATAAAACAAAACGTGTCACTTGGGGTAGCGGGCTAGCCGGCACGAGACATAATTTCCATTCTGTTTTATATTCTTAAAGCATTAAACTGACTATACGGAGGAATATGGACTCTTAAGCAGTCTTTCAATCTTTAGACACTATATTTTTTGAATAATATTGCGATTTGGGCATAGTGACAAAGTAATTTTTTTTATTATTTTATCGATAGCAAAATATGTAGACTGAAAAATCTTCCCAATGTGCAATGTTTTGAAAACAACATTGGCATAGATTTTATTTATTGTATAAGAAGATGCATCAGAGACATTCTTCATACATATATGACAAATAAATATTCCCGATTATTGCCTTGGGTTTAAATGCATGGTATTGTACCATAGAGCTTAATAAATTCTGATTACAATTACTATTGTTTGTTCACAAAAGCACCTTGCCCGCCCTTGCTAATAAAAAAAACACTCCACAAAATAACAAACAATACATACAAGCTTTGTTCTCACACACTTTACATAGGGTTAAGTGAAACAAAATCCCCGGCATCACATATGTACTCAAACGATATGAAGCTTTGAAAATGCGAGCGCTGGTTCTATTGTGGAGGTCGTTGCACCCACTCCCTGCAGATCGTAGCACATTTTGTTTATAGTGTGATGCTAATTTATCTGCATTTGAGATTTTTCGATGTTATTTAAGTATTTTAATCTCTTACTATATTGTTTGTTTGTGTATGATATATCTATCCGATCAAATCTCTGCCAAACAGCAGTGAAAATGCATAATTAGTCATAAAATAACGGAGATATTGATATTTATAGTATTGGAGTGGGGACACTCGTTTTCTCTTTCGCACCCATGCGCTATATGAAAAATTAATAAGCGGTTTAAAAAACTCCTTTTGTTTACAATTTTTTCGTAACGTAATCTTTCGATACATATAATAATAAAAATTGAGTTAACAGCCCTTTATTAGACTACAAAAATAAATAAAATTATTTTTTAAAGGTTTGTGTTTTAATTTTTTTTAAATGAGTTGCATATAAAAATAAAACTACTATTTACGAATTTTATCGCGGATTTGGTTTGATTTTTACCGAAGTTGCGATTACTTTACAGATTTCGTGTTCACGGGAATACCTAAGAAACCATTACTTATATAAGTTTCTTAAAAAATATATATACACAAACAAATTTAAATTATTACGTTGTACCGGGGACACTCACCAAAGCGATTTATTCGTATTACATCATAATTAAATATTATGTAATGTTACTCTGTTTTTGAATATATTTCAGCTTACAAAGATAAATGTGAATTGTAAAATAGCCGAGTATTTAGTAGAAGCAGTGGAAACATACATAGACTGAAAATATTTTGTTTTGGAACGAACGAAAATCCTTTTGCTCACTTTACAAAGAATAAATGTAATAACTATAAACTGTAGTTTCACATCCAGAGTTTTAATTAAAAGAATAGCGATGCAATATTTTGATTCAAAAATATATTCTTTAGTGTTTAACTCATACAGGGTACTCGTAGGCAAGGGTAGTGGCCATAAACCTAGATCACTGTTTATGAGCGATCGTATCGCTTACCATCAGGCGAACGGCATGCACGTCTTGCCATTAATTGCAAAAAGAATTAATAATAAGTAAGAAAATAAAATGATAACTATCAAAACAGCCAAAGCAATAATTCTAGAATCCCATCAGCATCTAATAACAGTTCTAATAACTTCAAAACTCAGCTACTAAGTTCTGTGACACAAACATAACCACGTTTACAACGATGAATGTTTGAAACGTGGATATGATCAGTTTAGATATTAGACTTATTAACCAAGATCGTATACAGCACATAAACAGTATGCAGTTGAAATAATAAATAAATAAATAACACCCAACAGTCATACATAGTCAGGACTATATCGCACACTAAGATCGAATCTTGCGTCGTGGTATCAGGAACAACGAGAGACTTTTCGGTCTCAGAAACACCCAAACCCGGAAGAAATATTTGTGCCTGCACAAACATTCCTCTCGGTGCGGGCATCGAACCCGCGGCCTCTCGTTTCACAGGCGACGTCTAACCGACTGCGCAACGGAGGCTGTCTGTCTGGCTGGCTGTTTGTGAAATAAAACTATTTTTGTGGATTGTATCGTGAATTTGATTTAATTAATTCATTAATTTATTTAATCTTTATTGCACCATACAAAAAAGACAATTATAAAGATTATGTCTTCTTTATAATAAAAGATTTTTTCTTTTACTTTTCTAAGTTTCGATTACTTCTTTTCTTTATTATTTCAATGAAAAAATAAAATAAAACCATTATTCAAGAGTATACGAGTTGTGTCGTATACCGGGAATTACAAGGTATATCACCACATTGGTCTAGTAGTAGGATGTATAGTCTAAACGGTAAAAATCTAGTGCGAGGCTTGAAGATATCTTTTATTTAATGTTTAAAATTTCACATACTTATCGGGATGAAAATAAAATCGACAAACTGTATAGCTTTGTCGTCGCTGTCAGTCCCATCGAAGATATAAGCGTGAATTTATGTATCTAGCCAAATAACCCTAAAATAACACAGTCTAAAAATCAGTAAAGTCAAGTCAATCTCAATGATTTATCTAACATCAGAACAGATTTTTAAATTTCTAACAAGCAAAGGAGTATACAAAATATTTAACCTTACTATTTTATCTCACCTTAAATGTATCACATTTTCGCATACACGTAAAAGCAATACTAAAACTTGTCGCGCACGACACGTGACTGTTTCAACTCTATATCCAACATTAGTATTCATCCCCGCATGGTAACACAATACGTCACAGACAAACCCTAAAACCAACTTACTGTTCAAACATACATTCGGTGGGAACCACTGCAACTCTTATAAGCCAGGATCAATAGCAACACGCACTGAATTATGCGTCCGACGCGCAGAAATATTGATGTCGTAGTCTTGAACATGCGTTGTCATCTTAATTTTATTATGAGTTATAAATTGTCTAAATTAACAAAAGACATCCAGCAGGCGTATGTGTGTCTTTTGTCGTTCTGTTGCAGTTTTGTGCTATAAGCTTATATCACTAATTACTGTACATCATAAAAAAAGATGATAGAACCAAATTAAGGGAAATATAAGACAAATTATAAGCCCATATACGTCCAACTGCTGGGTACGATACTCTTCCACAATCGAGAATACTATTGCGAGCGAGAATTAGAAACAAATTAACACTCACATAACATGCATAGCATAATCTAAAGGCGAAACTCAGAACACGTACACAGAAATCCCACAGGTTACGTAAACTTAAAACTTACTTAAAGAAACTAATCAAAAAATCCTTTCACAAAGTAAACGTGATACAAGATCTGAAATCTACCCCAAATCCTGGGCTCAAAAAGCCGTATATTAGTTGATCACGTCATATTTTGTGTAACTGAGTAAGGAATAGTTTTTGCCCGGCTTTCGGTTTGCACGCCTTGCAAAGCCGTCGCCAACAATAGCTCGAAGATAAGCCTCCGAAGAATTCCTACACAGACTCGAGATAATACGAAAATGATTCGCACCTGATACAGGATAAACATAAATTATTATGATATATGTTGACATAGTTTTGGATTGAGATTTTCAATTTTATGTTAATATTCATTCACTATTGAATTTAAGGAGAGTGTAGGTATGTACTCTACTTTAAGGAGTCTGTTGGCATTATAATTTATTTTCGAATAGAAACACCGAAATTTTACGAAATATTTATATTAATAATTTTCCGAAATGTACACTGCAATTTTCCATCCAAGATTCCATTTTTTTTTTATTTTCTATGAAACTACTAATCGTTAGCATTTTCAAAAGTTTTCTTATTAAATTTGAACATTGTGCAAAATATAACATCTCATTGCCACAGAAGTGCAATTTAACTAAATACAAAATATATCAAAGCAAAATATTATTGTCCCTTTACTGCTATTATTTCGGAAACACCAACTTGCCCCCTATACTCAATATCCTTATTGCACCCCAAATGTTATAAAAATGTAACAATTTTATAAAATACAGGTATGTACAATGTGTACTCTGTTCGGCACGGCAAAAATTTAGGAGAGAGGAGGAAGCTAATAATACTTATTATGTAATAGCATATTTAGAACATTGAATCTTCATACTGCCTCGGTGGCGTAGTTGAACTAGGATACGGTTACAAATCTGAAGTCTCGGGTTCGAGGCCCGGGTTGGCCAAAGTGATATTAGATGTTTCTATTCTATCACATAGACGGAACATACAAGGCGAAATGTGAGTGGCACCTCTAGGCAGAGGGGTAGGCACCCATTCTGGGAAAAAGGCGTGAGAGAAGTGGTCATTTAATTTTTTGTACATATGTTGCATTTAAAATGTACTAATATAATCATCATCATATCAGCCACAGGAAGTCCACTGCTGAACATAGGCCTCCCCCAAAGATATCCACAATGACCTGTTGGAAGCGGCCTGCATCCAGCGACTTCCTGCAACCTTAGTCAGATCGTCCGTCCACCTTGTAGGCGGGCGTCCGACATTTCGCTGTACGTGGCCTCCACTCAAGAACCTTTCGGCCCCAACGGCCATCGGTTCTACGAGCTATGTGCACTAATATAATATTTATAGCTTCATTGCTCTATAATAAAAATGCGTACATACATCGACAGCTCCAACATATAACAATAAATACTCCTCCCATAAGAAGATGGAGGCAGTCAGTGTATTATGAACAGATTTTTCTTAAGCACAGGATTATCCTGTGTACAAGATTACTGGGGGACATCGATTTATGCTTAAATGTTTCTTTATATACGCGTATTCCAGTATTTTCCTGTTGGCTATAGATTGGAGTGAGATTGGCTTATGAACGTGGGGAATTTAACATGATTATGTTCTTTTTTTATTGCCATTTAGGCAGACGAGCTAGCGGCCCGCCTGATGGTAAGCGGCTACCGCTGCTCATGGACCTTCGTAGTGCCAGGGGACCAGTACAACAAAGTCGCTGCCTACCTGCCCTATGTAATTGAAACAAAATACAGAACACTGTATTTTTACATAACTGAATATATAATAATACGATGAATATTCAGACTGTAAGGGCTAACGAAACCAGGTGGTAGTTTTGGTGACTAGGTAGGTATACTGTATAGAAAAAAAGGTATTCGTACACTACGTAAAAAATTATATACTTATCGTCGCTTGTGTCTTGTGTCTGCAGTCACTAAAACTACCACCTGGCTTCGATTTCGGTCACAGTATATTTATACTTAAAAGAGCTTTTACTTAAATGAGCGCTTGCTTTACTGATATTAATATTTGAATACAAGTTTTACATCGGATTATCATCCATCATCCATCCATCCATCAGCCAAAGGAAGTCCACTGCTGAACATAGGCCTCCCCCAATGATTTCCACAGAGACCTGTTGGAGGCAGCCTGCATCCAGCGACGTCCCGCGACCTTTACCAGGTCGTCGGACCATCTTGTGGGTGGACGTCCTACGCTGCGCTTTCCGATACGCGGCCTCCATTCGAGCACTTTCCGACCCCATCGGTCATCAGATCTCCGTGCTATGTGCCCTGCCCATTGCCACTTCAACTTGCTAATCCGGTGGGCTATGTCGGTTATTTTAGTTCTCCTACGGATCTCCTCATTTCTGATTTGATCTCGTAGGGATCGGATTATCATAAAATATAAAAATCTTCTAACACACAGAGCAAATATTATGGATCTTACAAACAATTATTTCCATGCCGGGATTGAACCTGCACCCCCTTTTTTCCTTGTTAACATAATCACCAACTACGCCACAAAACATACAAAAGCTTAATATCTACATTACATTGTAGAAGAACGATCGTTTGTTTAAAATTTTATAACCCACATTTATTTCCATTTACAGAAACACTAAATTCTTCCTATAACAGCGAAGATTTTGTATGCCGTACAAAACACAAGCTTTTAGCTGGATTGAAATAACCACGGAGTTTTTATAGCTTATATGTTTTTGAGGAAACCGCACGAGTATGGTAACAAATGCCTTTGCTATAAGAAAACTCGCAAAAACGAGGTATATTACCATCGTCCTTGGGTTATCATTATATGCTTAAAGTAGATTCAAGACCTTGGATAACTATCTACAGGAATCTTAGTTTGCTGTCCTCATAATTTTTATAGGCACGTCAAAGGGACCACAGCGGACCAATAGACCAGAGCCGGTAAATATAGTGAAGTCTAAATACAGCATTCTCACGCAAAAACAAGCTTATATTTCCATTTGAGACACTAAAGGCGGCCTGCTCGTAACCAAATATGACTCAGACTGACCGTGTGACCCTGTGACGTGAACAATTTGCTGAGGTCACTGTGACAGGTTTGCAAAGCCAAAATATTCCGCAGTGAATTACCAGACCTGGGATTCAGAATTCTAGAATATCACAGGTGCTGCTCTATTACCAATATTATTATAGTATAAAGTACAAAAAATGAAAAATACAACTTAACATAAACCCCGCTATTAATATATCATTTGCTAACATCAAAGAAAACCTTCCACTCAGTCTTGTTAGAGTGAAAAAAAAAAACAAATTCAATGAACAATGCACAAACATAATGTTGAGTAAATGGGGGAGACGTGGGCGGCACAGACGAGGGGAGGCAGGGGCGAGCGAGGAAATGGAACCGGGTATAGGGTTGCCAACTTACACGTACATTAATATCAACGTCAAACAAGTTTTTTTAACACTATTGTTGTGTAATACCCCGGCATTTTTGTAACTAAACTTTCTGACTTTATGGTAAATTTTTGCGAGTTGAAAAATGAACCTAGTTTTGCTAAGTTCCGTAGTTTCCTCGTAATAGTGTGACAATGAATATTTCATGATCTAAGCTTTATGGAAAATGTAGGTATTATACCACATAGCTGTGGGCGAGAGAAATGGGAATAGTTTTAAGTTTAGTGGGAGAACCAATTGAGTCAACTCATATTATTACCATCAGTAGAGATTTAGGAAAATTCCAAGATAATCTAAGCTGTAAAATTTCCCATAATCACAGGTAGTATGCGTGATGCTGGCAACCCTAGTAAGGGAGCGTTTTTGTGCACTTCACGAGCAACAAAACATTCCGCGTACAATGTATGTTTTTGTGCCGGCGAAAGGGCCCCGGCCGCGACAATGCCAATGAAATAAGTGCTCAAGTTTGTGAATTTCTTATGATGTGTTTTCTGGAGGTTCGGCAGTACCTGCATAAATTATGGATATGGTGGATACAAGGATTCAAAATTATTTTGACATTTTTATTGGTTATTTTTTTTACATTTTGTTTGTAATGCATTGTCGTTGTACAGATTTTTCAAAATGACATACATATATAAACTCCGCTATTAATATATAATTTCAACATCAACGGTATTTTCAACAGAAGACAACTGAAAGAGGAGCAAACATGACACCCACGTTTCGACATTTTCGGTCCCATGATGTGATAGGGGGCGAGCCTATCGCCATATCGGGCACAGATTCCTGACTTCTGGCTGATAGTGGATACAAAAATCCAATATCACTTTGCCCGACCCGGGAGCCAAACCCTTGACTACGTCTTTGTTATACTGTAGTATAACTGCCCCACGCAGTCAAGATTTTTTAAGATGACTTACGGCCGATGCCAATAATCAATCGAAAAAATTAGATTGAAGTCAATCTGGATTGTTTTCTACTTTTCGATTTGTCATTTACTATGTTGCTATAATTTTTTCACTACTGCGATTGATTATTAGCAATATAGTATCAGATTTTTCGTTTGAGATTGAACTGTCAATCTCAAACGGCAAATTTTGGATTGGGATTGTTTATTGGCAGCGGCTGTAAGTATAGCTGAATTTTCCTCTTGCCCCCTGTCTCCCTTACTCTATTTAAACTTACACTACACTTATTCAAACCTACAACCCTCCCAAATGAATTATTAGATCTAAGAGCACCCATAATCATTTCACCCACAATGTATTTTCAACATTTTCAACGACGTATAAAAATATAATGTCAAAGCAATATTGGTTAAAAAAATATACAGACAGCTGTAATATTTTAGCTGGAGACAAACGAGAAACAAAATTAAAAATTCATTTAATGTGATAAACAGGACTCGTTAATATGCGCCATGTGCTTCAGTTATTCGTAAATGCCTATTTATTCTGAAAATGAAAATTTAATTTTTAATTATGTCAATTAAACTCTTAACTCGGTTGGTAACCTTTTCTGATATGACATTGGAGAAACGTAGATTTTAAGCCAGAGTAGTGAACTACACATTGGAATATAAATATTATACAGGGTATATCAAGACTGCTACCGAAAACGAAGCCGGGTAGTAGTTTAAGCGACTTCAGACACAATGCAACAGAAAAAGTTGCAAAATTAAGCGACAATTTTTTTTCTGTATTTTTTTTCCAATGACCATATTTGGGTGGTAAATGCATTTTTTCCTAAAATAATAGTGTATACCCTTTTATTTATAAATAATTTAAGGTATAAAAGAGTTAAATGAATACTTTAGCAAAAACTATGGCTTTACCACCCAAAAATGCCGATATTTAAAAAATCATAAAAAATAACTGTCGCGTTTCTTTGCGAAATTTTTAGTTGCATTGTGTTTGTAGTCACTAAAACTACCACCCGGCTCCGTTTTCGGTAGCAGTCTTGATATACCCTGTATACTGTATCAGCCCATATACGTCCCACTGCAGGGCACGGGCCTCCTCTACAATCGAGAGTGCGATTGAGAGTGGTTAGGCCATATAGTCCACCACGCTGGCCTAGTGCGGGTTGGCGGACTTACATACCATAGAAATTTTATAAATCGCTATGGTATGCAGGTTTCCTCACGATGTTTTCCTTCACCGTTTTAGTGCGTGGTTATTGACTATCAATACACACATGACTCCGAAAAGTCAACGGTGTGCCCTGGGATTCGAACCCGCGACCACCGTGAACATATTGGCAGTCGCGTCTAGTCCATTTACCAACAGGCCACCACGCACCACATATACCCTGTATACCCTGTATAATATAGTATTTATATTTCAGGCCTTTATAAACAACAAAGAATTGTAATTCATCGGTAAAGGATTTTGATATTATTGAATGGAAATCCTTAATTGGGGTCAGAAAACATGCCAAATATCTCTGAATCTGGCCGAATGACGTCACCATTAACAGCGTCACAAAGGATAATCCGACTCCGTAAATATACACGTACTATTTATTTTACTGTCTCTATCCCTCCTACGAAATAGCAGGATATGCTGTCTCGCTCGTCTCTAAGTTCTTGGTATACACAGTGGACACACGTTTGCTCCCGATATTTCGCTACTGTATACCATGCACATATAGTATATTATTTGACCTGGGTTATATCTATAAAAATCATCAATTACGCTCCGAATATAACAAATTTTTAAAAGTAAATCCACTTCTCTGTGTGGTTGCGGATTCAAATCAAAAGACATATTATACGTATGAGTTTTCGGAGTAATGTGTTTTGATAGTCAATCACCTAAACAAAATCGGTGAAGAAAAACATCATGAGGAAACCTGCCTGCGTGTGAAAATATTGTGAGGATACCATGGCGATTTATATCATGTATGAATTTCTATTATGTGTAAAGTTAGTATACCCACACTAGAGCAGCGTGGACTATATGACCTAACCACTCTCAATCGTACTCTCGATTCCTTATATGAGCTGATAACAAAACATAAGATGCATCGATACAAGTAATTCTTCAATATTTTTTCTTAAACAAACACCAGCGTCAATAAATTTAAAAACAGGACTTATAATCTATTCCTCTAAGTATTATGACTTACACCAAGGATCGGTAAATATTCTCATTATACAAGAAATAAACATACTAAAAGCCAAATTGAATCACGTATATTAGATGCTCGAGTGACAAAAAAGCTGTAGTGAAGAGCGGATCACGTTCCGAAACTGGGAACGCGAAATGAAAATAATTACGCGTCAAATGAATTGAATGACTCCTGTTTAAGGCTGGGTGTACACTGTGAGTACCACGTAAGCTATAAGGGAGAGAACACCCTGCACGTCATAATTTATAGTGTGCACTCGGTTTAATGTTGAATTATCATTTGATCGCGAGAGATTAATTTCGTGTCGTACATTTTGTTGATACTTAATGGGTATTGGATATCCCTTATAAAGGATATTATTTTGAGTGATATTTTATCATATTGATGTAATATCCGTACATTATTTTGATAATGTAATGAGTACAATTAAATATGAGTTCTTGATTGCACTTTATCATCCATTAGTAAAACTGTTACCAGCTTGCTTTTGTTTTTTGAAAGCTATAATGTTTTAAATGTTACAACAATTTTCTTGTGCTCAAGAAATAAGAACGAACTGTTAAAGTTGTAGATAAATATTTTTACACAACAAAGTAACGAAGAATATTTTCTTAACATTCTTTACAATTCTTTGATTATCTTACACTTAGATAAACAACTGCAAAAATATCAGACGCATACCTTGTAAATTGAGTTCAATTGAGCCATATTTATGGTAGAAAAGCAAATATAATGTCCCAATTCCAACAAGCTGACATACTTTCTCAAAGTAAGCCGCTGTGACAAGATATCTTTAGTCTCATTTCAACCGACCTAATTGCTTTCTTCCTGCATTTTATATGTTCTATTTTTAATCCTCAGGTGCAGCAGTCTTAAGAAAATACAAATTAAGAAGTGCAGAGCCCCCTCGGACTAAAATATCATCTATTTCTCCCGCAAAACAGCAGTATAAATGCACTGTTGTGTTTCGGTTTGAAGGAGCATATACATATTGAGAATCAACATCATGTCTCAGAATGGCGAGCGCCGTGGATTGCCAAGCATTGCTTTTTAATTCAAGGTGTTGTTTGGTTTTGCTACGGTTCATGAGCAGTCGTATCGCTTATCATCAGACGAACGGCATGTTCATCTTGCCATTAATTTCAAAAAAAAAATCGATACTTTACTTTGCTTTTACCATACTACGGTGCAATAATTTCACCAAGCCAGGATAAAAAAGAAGGTAAAACATGCCCCATTTCAAGCAGTACCCATCAAAGATTAAAACCGTACCTTTTCTGATCCAAATCCGTCATTACTGAACATCAAAGGCATACCCGCTTAATACCTCCTTTAAACTTGACAATGTAAGAGACATTCCAAAAACCCTTCCGTAAATATGAACGAGATTTGCAGACGTATCCAATGAATCAGAAAATCTGGTATTATTCCGATCATTGTAGTGATCCGTTAACAAATGGATATATTATATCCTTGACTTAATTTACTAGAATAATAAGAACTTGGATTACTTATTTAAATGATATACATTATAGAGTAAGATCCCAGGCCCCCCAGACGTTACTTATTTTCTCATAAAAAATATAAATGGGATAAAGTAGTGTTAGTACGTACTTTGAGTGTGTGCATACCTGCTAGCTTGTGTCGACGGCCAATTCATAGGTACCAGGTGCTAAAGGTAGATAAATACAGTACTGATTTTTCTTAAATTCTCAGTGGTGATTTTTACATATGTTTTAGATAATTTTGTTAAAAATTAATAATAATTATTGCCAGACACTTTCCATCGGCGCTTATCCTTAACAGACGCTTTAAAGCTTCAAAAAAAAATAACATATTTTTACTTATAATCTCACTCTTGATTTTTATATATGATACTTAGGGAACTATTTGAACACCCCTGGTCAGCAGCCAGACCAATTGGAGGGGTCAAACATCCCCCCAGACACACATAAAGTGTCGCTATGTGTATGAGCGAATGAAGAGTTCAATCGCAAAAATGTGAAAAACTTTGATGCAAGTAACTTACCACCATGCAAAAGTGAGCTTTTACAGCAGTTTGGACGAGCTAATTACATCACTAGTCTCTGGAAGAAAATTAGTATTTTTAGTCCTGACAATAATGGGTGGACGTTGGAAGACAATAAATATATATCTTAAAATTACACAAAGCTATACATGTCTTTCTTCTTTCGGATTATTTGTAGTTTGAACATTTTGCAATTCAGCGTGATCTTTACTGTCATCATCGTCTAAGTTTGATAAGTCATCATCAACCCAATGTTGGCATTGACTATCTTCATTATCATCCTTATTACTTTCATTTTCTGTTACAAAAATAACATAATTAAGAATCAAAGAGTTACACGGTTATATCAATTATTCAAAGTTAAAGTATAATACCTGATGCTTCTTGAAGCGATTCACTGACAAAGCTCGGCAATTGGTCCCCATCGAACCAGTTAAAATGATATTTATTGTCTTCCAACGTCCCATTATTGTCAGAACTAAAAATACTAATTTTCTTCATATATTACTGGTGGTAGGTCTCTCATATGTGAGAGGCTGCCTGGGTGGGTACCACCGCAATGTTTATTTCTCTCGTCAAACAGCAGTTTAAATGCACTGTTGTGTTTCGGATTGAAGGATATTGTAGCCAGAGGATCTACTGGACATATTGAGACTTTACATCTTATGTCTCAGGATGGCGAGCGCAGTGGAATGCCAAGCAATGCTTTGTAATTCAAGGTGTTGTTTGGTTCTACTACTGTTCATGAGCGGTCGTATCGCTTACCATCAGGCGAACGGCATTCTCGTCTCGCCATTCAAAGCAATAAAAAAAAATGGGCATTCTTCCAGAGACTAGTGATGTAATTAGCTCGTCCAAACTGCTGTAAAAGCTCACTTTTGCATGGTGGTAAGTTACTTGCATCAAAGTTTTTCACATTTTTGCGATTGAACTCTTCATTCGCTCATACACATAGCGACACTTTATGTGTGTCTGGGGGGATGTTTGACCCCTCCAATTGGTCTGGCTGCTGACCAGGGGTGTTCAAATAGTTCCCTAAGTATCATATATAAAAATCAAGAGTGAGATTATAAGTAAAAATATGTTATTTTTTTTTGAAGCTTTAAAGCGTCTGTTAAGGATAAGCGCCGATGGAAAGTGTCTGGCAATAATTATTATTAATTTTTAACAAAATTATCTAAAACATATGTAAAAATCAGCACTGAGAATTTAAGAAAAATCGGTACTGTATTTATCTACCTTTAGCATCTGGTACCTATGAATTGGCCGTCGACACAAGCTAGCAGGTATGCACACATTCAAAGTACGTACTAACACTACTTTATCCCATTTATATTTTTCATGAGAAAATAAGTAACGTCTGGGGGCCCTGGGATCTTGGACCATTACATCTACCTAATATTTATTTATTAAACTTCATACAATATATTTGTTCAGCCAGACTTTGTTGGAATATTCTACGAGTCAATCTTTAGAAGATGCAGAAGTGAGATAAATGTATCAAAGATAAAAAAGTAGATAGTATATATTATATTTTGTATAAACATATACAAACTATTAAAAACACTCTGTTATATCTAGGTATATACGTAATATATACATTTCATATTATAATATGTTATTTAAAAAATACGCCGGAATCTTAGCTGCAGCAATATTTAACACGCAGAAAAAAAAAATATTTATCAATCATGAACTAAAATAAAAATAATTTGGTGTTCTATTCCCCAACAATACCAACATGTTGGAACACCATAAAAGAATTGAATGTAAATAAAATTATAGTTAATATTTGCTCCTGGTTTGAACAAAGCAAAATGAAAGTAAAACCACAGCTTCTCATTAAACGACCCACATGCGTCCACTGCTCCCCAAAATCCATCATAATCCTCAGATCCCGATCACATCACGTACAAATTTTAAGCTATATTAGACGCGTTTTCCGGTTTTAACCACTACAAAGCTTTACCGCATCAACAATTCATACCTTAATATACTCCTAAGTCAATTAAACGCTACTTTTTAATTGCTTTTTAATTAATGACGAGACGAGCATTCCTTTCGGCTGATGATAAACTTAAAAATCAACACCTTGGATTCCAATGCAATGCATTCCACTGCGCACGTCATCCTGAGACATAAGATTTAAGTCTCAATATATCCAGTAGTTCTTCTGGCTACAATTCTTCAATCCGAAACACAACAGTGCATTTACACTGTTTGGTGGGAGAAATAGACATTACGGTGGTACCTACTCAGGCCTCTAACATATGAGAGACCTGTAATTAGTGCCTTACACGCCAAAATTGGATTATTTTACGTGAGATACCGCGTACAGCGATCGAATTCGACGCAATAAAATTAGGCTCCATCCGAGCACAGAAAGCGACAACAAGGGATCGGTGCGGGGGAGGGGAGTTTGTGAAGGGTGTCGTCGGCCCGACCTAGTTTTGCGGGTCCCTCGGCCGCAACCGCAAAGGGACTTTGCGAAGCACCCTGTATAACGTCTGTACAATGTATTAGTGAGCTGAAAAACGCTGGTATTGTCACACAAGTGTGTGGGAAGTTGGGTGGATCTTTTTTAGTCACGTACAACATCTCATGCATTTTGGTTAGTATTTTGTCTGAAGATTTCGTCAGAGTACATTGGATTACAATTTGCCAAAAATTATAATAAAATTTCATATAATTATGTTCATATTAAAATTACTGATGCATAATAACACCAATAATAATTGCAAACAACAACAATTTGAAACTTTTAAAATAACATTGTAAACCGATACTAGCAGAAAGCCTTAAACATTTATAACCATTTTAAGTATAGCATTATTGCAACTACATTGACTTAAATATATGGGGACAGGAAATAAAACACCAGTACATCTCCAGTGGAGCGTTACTGCGTCAATTAGTCGGCACTCGCAACGATTTTGAAAATGCTTGCTAATGTAATGACAGGAAGTTTAATAAAATGTAGATCATATTTTTCATCGCCGTTTAGACGAAATCTATTAAACTAATTTAATATTTGCTTAAGCGCAATTCACGATCATCTTTTTGAAACACCAAATGTTCTGAAGGGCCTATCCTTAATTTTTAAATTAATGTTATCACCATTGAGTCAACGTCCAATGCAAAGCCACTATAAGCCAGTAAGATTATCTAAATAAAAGTATTATCGACATCCCCGTCTTTCCCAAGCTTCCAGGGCGGGAAGCGATCAATACTGCGATATCCCGTGCGATCGGGAATCACAATTAGTCTCGAAGCATCGCTTACTCCGCTGATGGATGTGTCAAACGGAAACCTACCGCCGCGCCGGCTGCAATAAAATATTTAATAGCACTTCGGATCTATTCGATCGTCTTCATTTGACAATCATCTGTATCTGTTTTGATTTTGGGTTTCAAGTTCATTGGCTTATTGTTTTGCTAAGTGACCTTTGAGGTGTTAAATTTACAGACACTTATTACATCCATACATAACCTCACGCCTTTTTCCCAAAAGGGATAGACAGAGGTGCATCCACGATTTGGCTTGTATTTTCCGACATACGATGCGATAGTTGTGATGTTTTATATATGTTTTGAAACTTAGAATATACAAAACATATATTTCGTGTTAACTATTCAAACGTATTTTACGGTTACACGACCAAATAAAATGAACACATCAAGTTCGTAATCGCGATAGCACGTGAGACTCCTTAACTCGTCAGCGCAGTCCCAAGTACAATAACTCCAAAGAAATCGTTTAGTTTGTACTCAATCACTCTTCGTACGTGATCGAAACTTGCGCGACTGTTTGTACAGAGTTACAACAGATGTATTTAATCCGAGTGTTTTATTTCTTCACGTTTTCGTTGTTGTTTAAACAATAGAAAAGAAATGTAGGACACTAACAGGGCTCGTAGCTCAGTTTACGGAGTGTATATAGTTATTATTGCTCTTTTCTGTTAATTCTTCTATCGTGAGCTAAAATTGTTTTAGGACCTAGAGTCTAGATTATATATTACTACTAAATATAGATAAAAACCTAGTCGAATAATGTATATTTATAGTAGATATTAAAAAAAAGTGACCAGGTCTTTCTAAGATATGAGCGTAAATACAGACATTGTGTTTCACAATGTGTTTAGATGTTCCTAAATTCATACAGGATATATCAAAACTACTACCCAGGTGCTTCTTTCTGCAATGAAGATCTATAAAAACTATATTTTCTAACTATATTTATGTTTGTATGTATTTATATTATAGATGCATATTATTATGTATGTAAATTGATATACTATAGCATGTACATCAATAATTATCTATTTATTTTTTCTCGCTCACTATTTTCACTACCCTATATTAGAATATCGCAATAATCCAGTCCATCCAAAGGTTGCCTGGAAGAGATCGCAGCTAGCGATAAGGCCGCCTATTGTAACCATGTCTAGTATTTTAAGTATTTTGTATTTCTTCTTGGTGTACAATAAAGCATATAAATAAATAAATAAATAAATTTTCATTATAAAGTAACAAATGTCTGAAATTATTACAACATATTATTGTCCTTAATCAAAATTCAATTTGTCTGTCCTTAGATCCTTTGGACGTGCAAACTTTGTCTTCTTCATTAATTATATCGATGTAAAGGCACAAACACTGGCGAGACGAAATAGCCTAGATTTTGTAGGTCTAAATTAACAGGCATTGAAGACCATTTCATCGGTATTTGGCTTTGTCTTTAAGTCAATAGAACAATGAATATTGGTAACTATATAATTAAAATGATACAGCTACTGATTAAGTTATTGAATATTCAAAAATATAATATAAATTTGCCAATATATGTTCCGCTGAAGACGGGGCTCCTCTACAATTCAGACGGCTTAGATTAAGTCCACCTCACTGGCCTATTGCGAGTCAGCCTATTGTTATACCAATTGTCTTCATAATATGCCTTACTTCGTTAAAGTGTCGGTAAATTGTCTTTGCCTGTATAATACCAGCAAATGACAGCCTCCGTGGCGTAGTTGGTTAGATGCCAGTTGTAAAACGGGAGGCCGTGGATTCGATTCCCCGCACCAAGACAAATGTACATATTTGTTTCGGGTCTAGGTGGTTGTGAAGCCGATAAATCTCCCGTAGGTTCTGATACCCACGTCACAAGACTCGATCTTAGGGCGGGCTCAGGACTATGTATGAGACTGTTGAGGGTATTCATTTATTGCCTTTACTACTATTTGCGTCACTAAAAAAAAAGACACGGTTTCAAGCGCCTACTCTTTGAAATAAAAATCACGGTGTCAAATATATCTTCTAACTGTATCAGCCCAGCCCATATACGTCCCACTGCAGGGCACGGGCCTTCTCTACAATCGAGAGTACGATTGAGAGTGGTTAGGCCATATAGTCCACCACGCTGGCCTAGTGCGTGTTGGCGGACTTACATACCATAGAAATTTTATAAATCGCTATGGTATGCAGGTTTCCTCACGATGTTTTCCTTCACCGTTTTAGTGCGTGGTGATTGACTATCAATACACACATGACTCCGAAAAGTCAGAGGTGTGCCCTGGGATTTGAACCCGCGACCACCGTGAACATGTTGGCAGTCGCATCTAGTCCGTTTACCAACAGGCCACCACGCACTTCATATCTTCTAACACTGAGTTTTAAATAATTAAACCCAGCGAGAAAAGTCTCAAATATTTAAAGCTTTCGTAACATATAGCCAAGCAAACCAGACAGAAATAATAGACAATTTAACCAATTTGAAACGCACGTCTCACACAAACCCGATACGTTTGGGACGAGGGCTCATTACGCAGTCTAATCTGGAGACTAAATAAGTATCATTTTCTATTTTATATTTCAAATGAACGAATCTTCAATTCAATGAGGTCGTTGGCTTGAAAAACCTGCGTTTAATATTTCGTAGACAGGGTAAAATTATTTATTATTTTATAAGTGTATGAATTTTTAGTACCTATAATACAGGGTATAACTAAATCACGACCGTTAGTGACTTGTAATACAATGCAACTAAAATTTTACGAAAAATGAGATGTTTTTTTTCCTTTTGACGAATTTATGCAGTAATAAAAAGGTGCAAATATCAATAATGCAAAAATCTAGAATCTAGAAAATACTATGTAAACATATATATATATATATATATATATATATATATATATATATATATATATATATATGTATTTTTAAATACTCAAGTACGCAAGAATTTAAATTATTATTTCGACAAAAACTATGGATTTCTCACACATGCTTATGACATTTAAAACGCCACAAAAACGTGTATTTATTACATCTCAATTATTTACATTTTATTTACATTGCCCAGCACTTACCATTAAGTGCATTATACTTATTTCTTTATTTTATTTGGGAAACATACGAGTAAAATACAGTTGAAGTTTCCACAGTTCACTTCTAACTCACGTTACGCAAAACCTACTTTAACAAATACACATATTAATTTCCTATTAATAACTAAACAATTCAACATGCCAACCACCCCACGATTAACAAACCTAGTATCAAGACTTAGCAACGTCAAATTGAATTGTTATAACTTCCAATAATCGAAACGATCTCGACTTCAAACAGGTAGGCACTTAGTTCTAATCCAACAATATAACTTTAGAGGTATTATGGAAGTCTAACAATTTTAAGTTTTGATATTTAAGTGTGTTATGAATTTGTAACAACCCACTTAGCTTAAAGGCTAGGCAGACAATTATATTAAATTAAGTATAAATAGAATAAACAAAGATAAACTTTCATCGCAGAATTCAAAGCTGGTGTAAATATTTATTTGTTGCTACCTTGTGGTGGCCTGTTGGTAAACGGATCAGACGCGGCTGCCAACATACCTACGGTGGTTGCGGATTCAAATCACAAGCCACGAGCCTGACTTTTCGGAGTCATGTGTGGATTGATAGTCAATCATCATATGTAGGATTCAACGTGTTTTGTTGTATTGGGGATGTAATATGCGCCTAACTTTTGAATTTTAAAGCAGTTTGATCCATGCATGTCCCAGATATTTTTATGATACAAGAATGAGACGAGATGATAAAATAGAATTAGAGAGATTGGTTATGGAAGTTTACACGGAATCAACGTATTCTGAATGCATGCATTTCGATTGCAACTGGAGATTATTTCATTTTCTGTGATATCAATGAAGTAAAGAGCAATTGAGAACTGTTTGTAATTGATAGAGCCACGCTGATGACATTTATGACTCAGCTTAAGATCGATGGGTTGGAAGGCGTATCGGGAGTACCACTGTCTCACAGGTGATCGAGGTAAAGTGGCAGCTTAGCTGTAGAAGTTCTTTCGGTGAGTGAGATTGCCGTATATCCAAAACCCTTTTCCTCTTGCTATCTTCTTTCCTTTACGCTTCCTCCCGTGTTGTAAATAGTCATGCGGGTGGCAAAACTTTACATGCAAGTAAAACTGGCTTATCATGTGAAAAATGAATCGAAGCAAAGGAAGCTGTTACACCTCCCTAAACTTCGAAAACAAAATCGCATCAAAACGCTCGGCTGCAAAACGAAAGTTGATTCAGTGCAGTCGGCAGTTACCGCTTATTACTTTTGAATTTCCCAATGATATCTGGTGCTGCTCTTGGCAGGCAAGACGTCTGGGCGGCCGCCAAGGAGCTGGCTTCACTAAACGCGCCCTATCAAGATCCTCTGGCAGATAGAGCGCACTGCCTTCTTTAGTGATTGTGAATTAAACCTCTATTTATAATAAGGTTGGGTTTACTTCTCTTGTGAAGGTTTTATATCGTTTTTCTTGGTTGTTGGTTAGTATTATTGGTGCATTTATCAGAGTTTTTTCATTACAATTTATTATTTAAGATGTTTCGTTGATTAAATTTAAAATAAAACTTTTAAGAGTAATTTCACTACCGAATATTAACTTTAATTTCATTAACAGGAACGGAAATGTAAATCGCCCTTTTAATCCAAAAAAATGAGTTAAAGTCTTTTCTTTTCAAGTTGTATAATAGTTACTAAAACTCTTCTCACACATACAAACTCTCAGTGATAGAAGTATTGATATAAGATCATATCGAAATCTTTAGTGCTAAATCTAAACGTTAAATCTAGCGAAATATCTACGCCAACTTTCTTACATAAATTCCAAACTGAATAGCGCGCACTGCTGTTTGTCAAGCAAACCTTAATTTATTAAAAGGTCTTCATTGATAAAAGAAAACTGCCAATCCTTTACGGTCGTAAGCAAAGCGAGCGCCAATACCCAGCGTTCCAGCAAATATATAAAATAACGCAATAAGGTCACGTCATATCGACGACTGCAGTTTTATGAACAGCAAAGATTGCTACGTCAAATTAAGTTGAAACCGGGCACGCGACGACCAATCTCAAATGCAATATGTAAAAATGAAATTCCAAGCGGCATTGTACTCTAAAGTCGAGGAGTAAGATTCATATTTGCGTGAGAATGGCGGAAAGGAGGGAAGGCGTATCGACGTCCGACAACTAGGTCGGTCAACACTCCAGCGAAGTAGGTGCGACGAATTCGGAGAAACGTTTTAAATCTGAAATCTTGCGAGAAACTGACGCTGCGAATTGACATGAGACAAACTTTGACACTGTAATATCTGAGAGTGTAAAGATAAGTCAAAGAAACAACGCAGTGCTTGTGATCAAAGGAAGTATCAGTATTGTATTTCCTGTACAGCGTATTGGAGACGTAACGTCACGAAACTACAACTCTATCTTTATGTGCCGTTCGAGATATTTGAAGAATATTAATTAAGCGTCATCATTGAAACCAATAGTATTCCCAAACTAAAGTAAAACTTAAATATTAAGTAATTAAATATATCCAGTGACTAAACTGTTGAACATAATGAAACGACGTGGCTTAAATTAAGTATCACCACAACTCAATAGCCTAAATTTCATATTAAGTTTAGTACCCAAAATTTGACAAATTCCTAAAGTAATAGAATCTGAAAAAAACACATGGGACAAAAGGAACAAAGCGTGCCGAAGGACCATAATAACCGGCTAAGGAAGCGGTCATACAAATTCCAATGGTCATAGTCCGAAACATATCGTGTGGATCTACCATTAAGACGTTTACGGGTAATTCGCAGTGATTGGTTGACCAAGACTCGTGAAGCCTATGCACCCAACAGTCACATATATAGCCCTGACCTTACACTAAGATCCTAGTCTTGTATCGAGAGTATCAGAGACCACAAGAGACCTCGTCTCAAAAACACGCAGACGCCAAACAAATACGAAATATCTGTGTATCACACAAATATTTGTCTCATGTTTTTCATTGTTTGCACAAGTTAACTGTATGTATAGCTTGGGGCCAATAAACTTAATTATATCTAATCCTTTACCTCGGCTAGGTACTATAGTGCGATGGGAGATTTTCAAATAATAGTTTTATTTCAATTCTTAGTATGGCACTAAGACGTTGGGTACAATCAAAATATGTTCATTTTAACCCTCCCCCCACCCTTTCCCACTCCTTTCAATCGTACCCTCGATTGTAAAGGATGACCCGTGCCCTGCAGTGGAACGTATATGGTCTGATACAAAGTTCATTTTCCAACCACTTATAATCTACCAGCCTATAGTGAGGATTCACCATTTTGCTCCAACGTATGATTCAGTTACAAATACCGGTAGTATTTGACGCATTGATTTTGCTTCGAGCGAAATTCGTGCATTGGACTAAAGTTGCAATGTTTCAGGAACATTTTATACCGGAATAGATTTTAGTATTCACAAAAGCTTTGAATGCAAACGTAGACTGAAATAATGCCGTACACAAAGTATAGAGTGTTGGTTCAGGGACGAACTTAGATGTGGATTTGGGCGAGAAATGCACAATATTTTGTTTTTAAAACAGTAACGTTAAAAGCGAAATTTAAGAATGTTTGCAGTTGCTAAAGCTTCAAGACCACCATGATAGACATTTTAAAGATGAAATTGTTAATTGATAAATATAACAATGCAGATTAAAAGTAGCTTTAGTGTGGAATTATTTGGAAGAATCTTATGTATCAATATTAACTTTCATTCGTAATTCTTTGTTTCTAGTAAATTTGTCGAGTAGCCAGGGCACATAATGTGATGATACAGAACAAATAAACTGATTCTCAAAAAAAACCGTTGAATATTCCGGAAACCATTCTTACAACAGCTGCATAGAACACAAGAAGTTTGAAGCAAATGTATTTCGCTTAATATAACATTCTGCAGCCTCTTATTCCAGTTCTAAGTTCATCTGGAAACTTCCTCTATTTGTTTCAATATTCCGCACAACGCCTAGATATAATGTGCCAACTTTGAATTAAGATTAATTTTTAGTACTTGCGCGCTTGTTTTGAATATCTTTGATAATTTGATTGTTCTTCGGTAAGTTTATATCGTTACATGAGTTTAAATTATTTCATGTGTGTTTAGATAAGCGTTTCTAGGACATCTTGATGTTTCGAGCCATGGGTCCATATCTAAGAATCACAAAAGTTTTGTATCCCTTTCTATATAACCTAATATAGACGAATCTATATCAGCCCATATATATCCCAGTGTAGGGCACAGCCTTCCCTGCAATCGAGAGAACGATTGAAAGGAGTTACAACTTACGCCGTATAGTCCACCACGCTGGTATCCTAAGCGTGCGCGGTGGACTTTACATACCATATAAATTCTTACAAAATCGCTATTGGATGCAGGTGTCCTGTGGAGTATCTGGTCCCCCTCGAACTTTTCTTTGCGTATATGAAGCCAATTTCCATATCATCCATCCATCCATCCATCAGCCAAAGGAAGTCCACTGCTGAACATAGGCCTCCCCCAATGATTTCCACAGAGACCTGTTGGAGGCAGCCTGCATCCAGCGATTTTCCATATACCAGTAAACAATTATTTTAACTGGCACGACATGGTTACTGCTCTGTACCGCATGCGCAAATATGGCCCAGGCAGAGTATCGAATGGCATCATACGGCGGTATGATGCGATTCAAAAATTCCATCTTACTAAGATCAATAAATACATAAACTCACGCCTTTTTCCCAGAAGCGGTAGGCAATGGTGCCAGGACACCCACATTTTGCTTTGTATGTTTCGTCCCACGATTTGATAGGTGGCGAGCCTATCGCCATTTCGGGAACAAATTTTTGACTCTGGGCTGACAATGAATAGAAAAATCCAATATCATTTTGAGCCTGAGACCTCAGCTTTGTAACCGTACCCTAGTACAACTACGCCACTGTGGCAGTCGGAAGCCTATTACTAAGATGCTTCTTCAAAACCAATATCATTTTGCCCAACCCGGGATTCGAACCCGAGACCTAAGCTTTGTTGTTTTTGTTGACCTAACCGTACCCTAGTACAACTATGACAAAACGCAGTCGGAAGCCTCCTACTAAGATGCTTCTTCAAAACATCCTACTATACATTTCCAGCTGACTCCCAGCACGTGAAACCTTGAATACCGCTTATTAGTGTCCCTACGTTTGCGGTAATCAGAAAAGTTTGTAATGTAAATAATTAATAGCAGACATCATCATTAACCTACTTTAGTTTGCCGACCATCACAAAACTACTGGAGCGTGGCTGTGCTCAATATTGCTTTTAGGTCATTTTTAATACAACGTAAATAATCAACTGCATGTCTCATGCATAAATTACTAGCTACCTCACCCGACTTCGGTCGGCTGCAACTTCCATACATATACATAATGTTTGTATTAAGTGCAAGTACAGGTTTGTATTAAGTTTTTCCAAAGAAATAATTGTTTCTTGATATAAAATTCACAGTTTTTATGGTAAATATATGGTGTCAAAGATAATCCAGTAGATTTTCCGTAAAAATCCAATAAACATCTGTACGTTCAGCCATCGCCACAAATTGCCATCTTTGTACTAGAAAGATAGATCTATTATTGCAAATCAGTAAGTATATTTAAAAAATACGTAGAAGAACGAAAGACGGAATTAGTTCCCAGAACTTTTATATTTACCAAAATACTTAATCATAAATCGCCTGAGATTCGTCCTCACTTGACTGATTAAAAGTATCGAGAAAATAAAAATAAACGAGCAATCGAATAAGGAAAAAATGTTTAATTTTATCTGCGATGTCTTAATTCTAATTGAATTCGATTCCTTGAAGTAATCCTATTTGCCTAACGAACGAATTTTATGAACAAAAAGAAACTGAAAAACCGTAATTAAACATCACTCCGTAGTTTATGCTGGAACGTGCCATATCGTTAATAAATATTGGGACATTAATTGATATTGATACTGTTGTAAAACCAATTAGTTGTATTACTTTGATTGGTGGAAATTATTTGGACGGAAACTTTTAAATTTAATTAATAACCTAATTATACCTAATAATATCTTAAAACAAAAGTAATATGATAAACATATCTATTTATAAACTCTACCCAAAAGCGAATGAAACATTTATGAAGAAATAGTTTAAAAAACACGGTTTAGTAAAATAAGCAAAATATTAAAAGTAATAATTATTAATTGTTATGGAGTTTAAAATTAGAAAATGTTTGAAATACATTACAAATATAATAATAAGATTAATAAGGTGTATGGTCTTGTACTGTACTGTATCAGCCCATATACATATGTCCCACTGCAGGGCACAGCCCTACTCTATAATCGAGAATACGATTAAGAGTGGCTAAGCCATAAAGTCCACCATGTTGGCATAGAGCGTGTTGGCAAAATTGAATAAAATATTTTATGCATATTATACATATCTGTTACTACATTTTCACTGCACAAAACAAACAAAAACACAGTGAAAAAAATCAGAATTTATCCCTCTACAATTGGACACAGGCTTATGCTAAAACAATTAAGAGATTACGTCTTTCATATAATACAGCTATAACTATGCACTATCTTTTGATCAAATAAAGTTTAATTACTGCAAGATGGAGTAGAGATTAAGACATTCCAACTGGCGAAACTAATCTACTAATTTACTAAATGGTCCCTGCCCACAGATTAGGTTAACGTCGCAATAATATTATTTACGCCATTTAACGCTATATAGTGATACACCAATTACATAGAAGTATTAATGTATGTCAAGATTTCATCTTGACGACGAATAGACGGATATTCAGAGATGTCTCTGTGATCAACAGGGTGAAAACCGGCAGTGATCACCGAATGGTTAGGGGCACACTGAATATCAATGTCCAATCGGAAAGGCGTCGCTTGATGAAATCCACGCTCCGACCTACTCGCTCCCATATCCAAAACCCCGAGAGCTTTCAACTCGAGCTGACAAATCGCTTTGATTGTCTAGGAGAAAACCTTGCAGTGGACGAGCTAAACAGCGGTTTGATAGAAGCTGTCCATACGGTGGGATCTAAGTATTTTAGACCTCGCCGTAGAGATAGACCACAAAAACTCTCGATCCACACTCTTGACCTCATGGCCGAACGTCGATCTTTAGCGCTGCAGTCTTCCGTTGACGCCGAAGCATATCGGCGGCTCAATAGACAAATCTGGAAGTCCTTGCGACACGACGTCCGTGCTCATAATACTGTGAGCATTAAGGAGACAATTGAGCGGAACGGAGGCTCCAAAGTGTTTGCAAGAGACTTGTCTATTGGGCAAAGCCAGTTGTCTAGGCTGAAGACGGAGGACGGCCGCGTGGTATCGACGAGGGCAGAGGTATTAAGGGAGATCGAGAGGTTCTACGGACAGCTTTACACCTCGGTTGCCAAACCTGCTGTTAGCTCGGCCGAAGACCCGAGAGCCGAGTTGATCCGACACTTTAGCGATGATATCCCAGACATCAGCCTGTGTGGGATTGAGATAGCCCTGAAGCAACTTAAAAACAACAAGGCGCCGGGCGAGGACGGAATAACTTCAGAGCTTCTGAAAGCGGGTGGAACGCCGATACTGAAAGTCCTTCAGAGGCTCTTCAATTCCGTTCTCCTCGAGGGCTCAACGCCAGAGGCATGGAGCAGGAGCGTGGTGGTACTGTTCTTCAAAAAAGGTGATAACACTTTGCTGAAAAATTACAGGCCCATCTCGCTCCTGAGCCATGTCTATAAGTTGTTTTCGAGGGTCATCACAAATCGTCTCGAACGCAGGTTTGATGACTTCCAGCCTCCCGAACAAGCCGGTTTCCGAAAAGGCTTTAGTACCATAGACCACATCCATACGCTTCGGCAAGTTATACAAAAAACCGAGGAATATAACTTGCCGCTTTGTTTAGCGTTTGTGGACTATGAGAAAGCCTTTGATTCGATCGAGACTTGGGCTGTGCTACAGTCTCTCCAGCGGTGCCATATCGACTATCGGTACATCGAAGTGTTGAAGTGTATATACAACAACGCCACCATATCGGTCTGAGTACAAGATCAGAGTACGAAGGCTATTCCACTACAGAGAGGCGTGAGACAGGGAGATGTCACATCTCCGAAACTGTTCACTGCCGCGCTAGAAAATGCCTTCAAGCTCTTGCAATGGAAAGGATTCGGCATCAACATCAACGGCGAGTATATCACTCACCTTCGGTTTGACGACGATATTGTAGTCTTGGCAGAATCGCTGGGAGACCTTAGCACTATGCTCGAAGACCTCAATCGAGTCTCCCAACAGGTGGGTCTTAAAATAAACATGGACAAAACGAAGATCATGTCGAATGTACATGTTGTGCCCACCCCCATCGGTGTTGGGGGCTCGACTCTTGATGACGAATATGTCTATTTAGGACAAGTGGTCTGGTTAGGCAGGTCCAACTTCGAGAGAGAGGTCAATCGTCGAATCCAACTCGGTTGGGCAGCGTTCGGGAAACTACGCGACGTCTTCTCGTCCAAAATACCTCAGTGCCTTAAATCGAAAGTCTTCGATAGTTGTGTGTTGCCAGTGATGACTTACGGCACCGAGACGTGGCCTCTCACTATGGGCCTTATTAGGAAGCTCAAAGTCACTCAACGAGCTATGGAGAGGGTTATGCTCGGGGTTTCCCTACGAGATCGAATCAGAAATGAGGAGATCCGTAGGAGAACTAAAATAACCGACATAGCCCACCGGATTAGCAAGTTGAAGTGGCAATGGGCAGGGCACATAGCGCGGAGATCTGATGACCGATGGGGTCGGAAAGTGCTCGAATGGAGGCCACGTAGCGGAAAGCGCAGCGTAGGACGTCCACCCACAAGATGGTCCGACGACCTGGTAAAGGTCGCCGGACGTCGCTGGATGCAGGCTGCCTCCAACAGGTCTCTATGGAAATCATTGGGGGAGGCCTATGTTCAGCAGTGGACTTCCTTTGGCTGATGGATAGATGGATGGATTAATGTATATGGATTTTTCTATTCAATTATCAGCCCGGAGTCAGGAATTTATGCGCGATATGGCGATAGGCTCGCCCCGTATCACATCATGGGAGGAAAAATATATGGTGAAACTTGGGTGTTTTGGTTGCACCTCCGCCTGACTGTTTAGGGAAAAGGGCGTGTGTTTATGTATGTATGTATGTATTTATTTACACTGTATACAAATGATATATAGGTGGCATTAAGATCTGAGGCATTCTCTACCAGTGAAACCTAGAATGAATACATTATAATTATTGTTTATGTGATGTAAAACTAATAGGTAAGTATTTTTTTAATAAGTTTATAAATATTCTAGATATGCAAGTGACATAAAATCATCAATATTTGATTGAGTAAATATCTGTAAGTTACTATGACATTATCTGGATTGCTTATTACAAATTATGAAGATAAATCTTTTAAACAGTCAAATTTAGTTTTAAGACAAAGAACGAGAATCACAAATTACACTCAAATACCTAACAGCCGTCATAATCCTGACATTACAATACATTACGCCTTGTATTATCGATATCAAAAACTAGAAGAGACTTTTTCATCCTAATAGAATTTAAAAAGGCAGGAACAAAACTAAAATTAAATCATACAAACCACCTCTTAACATCCGAGAACTATTAAGAAAATGCAATAGCTATGCGCGGCTCTGTGTCGCTCCTAATCCAATACAATGCAGATCTGAGTGAGCCTCCCACCCCCTCCCCCCTCTCTTTACCCTCCTCTGCTCCTCCCGTCTGAGACTGTGAAGTTAGATTGGACCAAAATCCGTTTCACTGACGGTTGTGAATTTAAATCATTTTAGTTAGCCTTTGTGAGTCACGTGTCGTGAAAGTGGATTTAAATAATTTTATGCTGATGTCCAATTTTCTAATGTATATTAAATTATTGTGCTTTTAGAAGTTATTGAATATAGAAAGAAAGAAAACCATTTTATTTGCAACAAACAAAGGAGAAAAAGATGTGCACGTGAAATAAAATAAGATTGTAACTAGACTACCTAGTCTATTAAAAAAGAACACAAAATGTAAACAATAATATAATTGCGAATTTAAAGGAATTTTTAGTGGATGCTTCAAAAAGTTGTCTTAGGATACACACTTCTCTATTATTCCTCTACAATTGAAAATACGATTGAGAGTGGTTAGACCATGTAGTGCACCATGCTGGCCTAGCCGGGTAGGCGGATTTTACACACCATAGAAATTCTTTAAAATTATTGTATTATAATTTTTTTTCATTTACCAGGACATTCTTTACAACGCCTCCAATACAGTAAAAAGTTGAAACACCTCATAAACCTACAAAAAAAAACACAAGTACGCAAAGTAACACACATAATGAATTAATTTCCATCCATTTTACATTTCAATCAAGCGTGACACCATTCGGTTTAATTTAATTAAGATATAATATCGGATGTACTACGCATTAGGGTTGCCAAGGGCGCATGGTTTGGGCACTCGCCAAAGCTTTAGAAGGATTAAGGAGTATTTCAACGAGTTAGTTGTCTTGCAATTTTTCGTGCCAGCAGTTGTTTTAAGTAATAACCGTATCATTTATTGTCTTAAAGACTTCTTTGCCAGAAACTTGGGTACAATTACATCAGAGCTTATGCTATTGTAATAAAAACGTATTTTTTAATTTAGTAAGGCTCCCTTTCTGGTAGAAGCTAAAAGGAGTATGCCAGTGCCAACAAGTTTCAGTACTTTGTTTATATACACTAAAGAGTGAAACGTTGGAGCAGAATTTATTTTACAATCATCAGTCCCTTGGTAACTTAAACGAACGTCTAGCCATTAGCTGGTGTCTATCCACTGATAGGATGGTGCAAGAGAACTCCAAACTCTACGTCAGCAATGCAATATAATAATGCTTGGTTATTGGACGTTGGTTTTGCAAATCAAAAAATATTGTAAATTTCATACACAACCAAATTATATATATGGCCTATTACATGGCCACACATCAAGTTATTTTATCACAAAAACAATTATTGGCTAACACGTAACATTTTTACGCACCTGCTTAATTTATCTCTGCACCACCCTAAGATTGCCTGTTAGAAAATGCCTTTGGCATTAAGCCTGTATACTTTGTATGTGAAGTATTAAATAATAATAATAAAATAATGTCAAACAACACGACGTACTAACGTGTGACATCATTAGTTTAAAAATAACAGAACAGATATATTTTTGCAGGTGCGGCAAAAAACTTGCACGTCACCGTGTGGTAAGTAATCACCACTGTCTATAAATATCATCGGTTTTTGCTTCCGCCATTCACCATATATGACGCAAATACCAAGGTGTTATTTCCCATCGTTTTTCTTTAAGATAGTCTTGCTATTTTGATAGCCTAGTCAATTTGGCTACGAACAGTCTCCTTTTATATGGACCTCTATGTGTAACAGGCTGTGCAAGATAACTTTTGTTCCTTTTATTCCAGAATTCGGCAACCAATCCTGACTTTAGATTAAATTAATTACTCCAATTCTGTACGCAGTACTATTATCTTATAAAACGATTACTGCCGCTGCAAACTTTACAATAATAAAAAAAAAACTTGATAAATAAATAATAGGCTTTTACATTTTATATCCGACATTAGAAAACAAAACCAGATCAATAATGTCTTGACAAATCGATTAGAACAGCTCTGCGAGTTTGTTCATTAGAATCAACCCATTCAAAGTATTTAATACTTTCCCAGTAACACTAACTAAGCGCGTTGTACAATTATTAAATCGATGCAAACAAACTCGCAAGTGACCTTGCTTTGTAATGAAGGACGCAAAGGCTTAAGGTCTTGTTACGCTGGTCACTCCAAATCGATTAGCGAATTTCTAGGTAAAAGCAAAGTTCTACGCCAAAGTGAATGTTACAAACACTACTTGCTATGTTAAATGGAGCAGCACAGAATATATATTACAAATTCAGTTTTGGTTAATTAATTATTATATTTAGCTACGAGGGGTATACTGCTGATATGGCTTCTTCAATTTGTGTACATAATTATGTATTCATTAATATAAAGACTTTATAGAGACATAGAAAAAACCTAGAACTCGGACTTTTGATCGATGGACAAATGTTTCCTAAGTAGCATTTTCACGCCAGAAATAGATGATCCCAACCTCATACGATAAATTGCATGGATGATCAACAAATATATACGAATGTGTATTTGTAAAGGCTACATAGGAACTAAAATCCAGTGATACTAAGACAAAACCCACATTAGGCCTAAGATTGAATTTAATCACTATTGTTTTCATTTTACAATTATTTACTTGATTACTTATTCTTGTCAATATTTGTATAGCTTTTACATGAATAAGAACATTACCAAATTAAATAACCTGACAATGCATTTGACTCACCATTTCGCTGGAACATAAAGGAGATTCAAGTATCTAACGGGTCAGGCGAAACCCTTCAATTTTTCAGCGTGAAACTTGCCACGTCAGCCTACTGAAGGGCACTGATAATCAGTTATTGAAGACTCTTACAAATTAATTTTAATTTTAAAGTTCAACAACTTGTAAATCTCTAGCAAAAAATGTCTCCTCAATGTCATATTTGGGGAATTATTTACAAATTATTTTAAGTGCTTAACAATTCGATGTTTGGAATAGCGATCTCCGCCCGTTCATATTTTGATATTAATCTTAGAAATCTTTAGAGTTTATATCAAAATATTTAAAAATCTGGTGTTTTAGATGTTTTTGCGGAGTAATTAAAGAATAATAGTGTTGTTTTTGTAAAAGTTTGGGGTCGTTCCCCTCCTGCGAGAGGACAGGACAGATTGCAGATTTAGATAAAACAAAATTATTTTATGAAGCTGACAGATGTCAAGTTTTTCACGGCAGTTTTAATAACGAAGTATTTTTTCATGTTAACGTGAATTTTATTCACTGTTCTACAAACAGTACGAATTTTATCGCACTTTTCGGTTTATTTTTACTTTCCGATATTTCAATAAAATGAATGTAAAATACATTCAATCTTTTAAAACAAAAAATTAACCAAAAAATTATGGCCCTTAAAGTCGAAACCAGGACTTTACATTCCTTATAAACACTAATATACTTAAATCAGAAGCATTAAAAAAATGTAAACGACTTAACTCAAACCTAAAAGGATTACACATATCTAGTGCAGCATACAAAATTTTCCTATTCCCACATAGCGCCAACAAATCCGATCAACGATACTAAATTCTAGTAAAAAATAAAACCGTAAACCACTAGCAAATTGAATTGCGCCACTCAGACAATTAATACTGTGACTCAGTCAAATCCTAACAAAAACATAGCTCGGCAACTTTGCCAAAATTTGGCCTGGGATTGTTATTAATAGAACTTTGTGATGGATAAAGTCTGGGAATGTCCATTGATGTTTTGCGCAAACCACTGGGTTTTAGGAACTAAAGTCAGTTAATCAGTAGTGCGTTACACAAACGTATGTATGTACTATATAGTAAATGGAAGTGATGATGAAATGGCAGCTACAAGATGCAATTCAGTTAATATAAATATACTACTGGGCATATTGAGACTTAACATCTTATATCTCAGGATGGCAATAAAATAGCGTTGTGTTTTTTGCATTTTTTTCCGTTTCATTGTGTCTGAATTCATTTAAACTGCCACCCTGCTTGATTTTCGATAGAAATCATGATATAACCTATATAGTATTAAATAAAAGTGGACACAAATGACAAAATAACACAAACGAGCATAATTGAATAATGTTTCTATTCCAACGGTTTAAATGAGCCTGTATTTTAATTGACACGATAAATAAATTAAGCACTATTCACAAACAGTGTTTGTAATTTAATTTGCTTTCCAAATACGAACGTAAATATTTATCACACAACTAACACGTATCCTAAATCAACTGGAATAGTTCATTTTAGCCATACCATAATGAACAATACATAGAATAAATGTAAAATAAATACTGTACTGTATCAGCCTATGTACGTCCCACTGCAGGGTATGGTCAATCGAAAGAATGAATGAGAGGGGCAATGCCTTATATTCAACCATACTAGCCTAATGCGGATTGACGGACTATACATTTCAATTTTAAAAGTATTAAACATGTATGAGTTTTTTTAAGGCACACCTTTGTTCTTTATCTCATCGCTTGTTTTAAAAAGCAAACAGAATATGTAATCCGATATAATTATGTATCTATCTTTGACAAGAAGAAATCGAATATTGCACGCCAACAAAACAAAAGTAAAATCTTTTACAATTAAATATCTTAGACAACGATATAGATTATAGATAGAAACAAATAAACCTATTCTTAACTATCTAATGTTTTGTCTTCTTTGCTTAAAGTGAATTCAAATGTCGTTCGAAAGGGACAAGACATTCGATAGCTAAATTAGATCTATTAACTGAAAATCGTCCAAGGTACATAATTACTTCTAATACTTAATAGTATGGTATGTTATGGTATGATATGGTGTTGTGTTGTATTGTATGGTATGATATGGTGTGGTGTTTTGTGGTATGGTATAGTATGGTATGGTATAGTATGGTATGGAATGGTATGGTATGTACATTTAATACTTTTAGTAGATAAACCCAAAAACTCGCATTACTCTGTCGTACTGAACTCAGGTTAATCCGTAAGAATATATAACCTTGTCTACAATTAAAATCAATGATAAGAGATCCCAAATAGTGCGATAAATTACAAGCCTAACATTTAATTAAATCAGTCGGTAATAAAAGATGTCTAGACGTTATTTTTTATAGACGCAAATACATCGACTAAACCAACTTGTAACTTTTGTAATAATCACTTAATTGTAAACTGATTTTGACGGCACTACAGTTTTTTGCCTATTATTCTCTAGTGGAAATCATTTTTCGAACCGGGTAGATCAAAATATTACTTTATATAATTAATTATGTACATTTTAATGGATCCAATCAATTATTATCATTTCATTTTCATTTTATACAGGTTGTATCCAGACACTGACCGAAAACAAATAATAATTTTATTTTTTAACGAATCTATGGTTTTAGTGTTTTTATTATTATTTTAGCAAAAACTATTAATGTATTACCCCAAACCCCATAAATAAAAACCCCAAAAAAATGACGTTGTTTTGTTACGAAATTTTTAGTTCCATTGTGTCTGTCGCTTAAACTACCACCCGGCTTGTTTTCGGTCGTCGGTCTGGATACACCTTGTATAAAATGAAAATGAAATGATAATTCTTGATTCATTAAAATGTTAACATCATTAAGATTAAGTCATTTTTTATCCGTATAGTGCATGCTTAGGTATTGGACGTGTAAATCAACAACATATTATTCGCAAATCAAAACACCGAACCAAGGAATAAGCCATATCGAAATTCTATCCATCTAAATATGTAGGTATATAGTAAAGGCACGTTTTACCCTTATTCAGTGAGTTTTGACAGGCGCTGAGCCATGCCAAAGCGATAGAAACTGGAATATCAACAATTCAATTACGTATCTATTTTATGTTTGTATGTACGGTATATTCGGCAAAATATTTTTCAAAGTAATCTTTATTGCATCGTTAGCACAATTGTACTTTAGTACAATGGTAATGCTGAGGTTTCGGGTTAGAATCCCGGGCTGGGCAAAATGATATTAGATTTTTCTATTGAGTAACAGCCCGAAGTCAGAAATTCGTGCCCTTATAGGCTCACCCGCGATCACATTTCAGGGCGAAACACACAGACGAAACGTGGGTGTCCCTTGCCTACACCTTCTAGGAAAAAGACGTGAGTTTATGTATGTAAATAATAGGCATGACGAATTATTTTAAAATCATGTTTTATAATATAGATACACATTTATTATATACGAAATAATCTATATTTCAAGAATTAACAAAGGTTTAACACAGTTTTAAGCCATTTTTCTAATAATCTTCAATAGTGCACAGAAAAAGCTAGTAGATGTCATGGCGTCCGTTATAACGTCACCACTAGGTAAACATGTCATTGTGTCTATGCGCAGCGAAGAAAGTTAACGAAACAAAACATATTTCGTTTGATAAAAATGAATTCTAAAGTCTATAAATGGTTCCGGTAAAGTTCACATTCCACATTTCTAAAGAAATTGGTAATGTTTACGGCAGGTTTACATAGGCGTGACGTCAGGCGTCGTGGCTAGCGTTTCTGTCAAAATGGCTGATTGCTATATTTTGTACTTTTATTTTATTGAAAATCTTGTTAATCTCCAATTCTGGATTAAAACTAAAACATGGTTTTAAACCCTTCTAATATGTTTTTCCCCCTAATATCATAAAATATTTGATATTTTGATACTGTCGTCACGCCTATTACTACAAATATTGATTTACGTAAACGCAGATGTTTGTTTTGTACATAAAATGGCCTATGTTACTTCAACAATAGAAGAATACTATAACACTTTATACGTGTTATAGCTAGGAGAAAGAAATATTTAAAAAGACGATTATCTAACTGCAACCGGATAGATAAGAATCTACCAACATATATATTTCAAAATATCTGTTTAGATGTCAAATGAAAATTTTTAACTCAATATTTACAACCAACCTAAGGAAAATAAAATCAATCTAAGGAAATTATGGACGCAATGAAAAATATCAATCGGAACAAACGTAGCCTTTAATTTAATAATTTTAGTGTGTTAACTGTTGTACCATACTTTTATGATGTCAATTATAATTGCATCACTCTGTATAGCATGTGAGTTTAAAAAATATATGCAAAGTCTCTATCCTTCGTCTCCACTTATTCGCGACCAAATAAAAGGCGCAAAAAAATATTCACCCGGAAAATCGTTGATATACAGGGGGAGGCTTACTTATTCTATTATGCACTATTTGTAAACATCAGGGAACGGAAGGGAACCTTTCAAGGGAATGGCATTGAATTACCCGCGCAGGTAACGGGAACTTTTTGCAAATTAAACCGACCCGGCCAATCGCATGCATAAAGGGCGGCTTTACAAATAATTGTATACGAATTTCGTCGGTGTATTGTGTTACTAAATTGGCCTATTTTTATGCCATTGTTTCCAACAATTGGATTCGTTTTACATGTGTACACTGTAACATTGTTGAATAATCCCCCTTCACCCTTTTCAGTCCTGCCATCAAAAGCCTGTGACACAATACTTCAGATTCATGAATCATATGTTGTGATTGTGACTTATCAATTATCACTGATTAGTATAACAAGCGAACATTTGTGGAAATCTGACAGCGTCTGATTTTCGTTTTTTTATTGCTGTGAATGGCGAGACGATTATGCCATTCGTCTGATGGTAAGCGATATGACCGCTCATGGACAGCAGCCACACTAAACAACACCATGAAATACAAAATAATGCTTTGCATGCAATTGCGCTCGCCATCCTGAGACATAAGATAATAAAGTCTCAATATTAGTAATAACTCTGGCTACAATGTTCTTCAAACCGAAACACAACAGTATTTGACTGCTTTGTGGCGGGGGAAATAGACATTACTTTGGTACCTACCAAGGTGGTCTCTCGTATATTACAGACCTACCACCAGCAACTGGTTTATATCATTCCATTTTTATCCTCGAAGACCGACATGATTTACCAGCGTATTACTATGCGTTAAGTTATAAGAATTTCATTAAAAAGTGCTATAGATTTAATATCTCTGACCATTACCAACCAGCACTAGGCCAGGGTGGTGGACTATATGGCTTAACCACTGAATCTTACTCTCGAGTAGGCCTGTGCCCTGCATTGGGACCTATATGGGCTGATTATCTATATTATATTTGCTGAATTCATCAAACCATCACAAAGCCATCTAAACGCCGCTTTATCTATACCAACTAATAAACCCTCACAATCATATTAATATCAATATTTCCAAAATACAACACCAAAACAAAACACAATTCCATCAGAAACTACCTAAACAGGTCCGCAAAAAACGAGACATCGAAATGAACGTACATATTTTCCCCGTAGGCTGTCATTCCGCAGCGAAATTTTTTCCTCATTTTATTGGGTTGGCGTTACTCCCACGGAAGGCTAGTGGGCGGAATTGGAGTGTGATATTTTCGACATAATAATTATATTCCACTCGTAATTAAACGCGCTTATGTATTTCCTCTTCGGTCTATTCTAGGAAACTTTCAATTACGAAATTTTTATGCCTTATTGTGAGCTTGTGGCTTAGATTGGCATTTAATAAGTAAAATATGCTTAGTGGTGTATTAACATAGACGATGATATGAACCAAATTTTATGAAGAGGTTTGGACTTGACTTAACTTGAGTCCTCCACGCTAGCCTGTTATAAAACTAGGAGATTCCAATCTAGTATAAACATTTTAAGGCACTCCCAAAATTTCTAAGATGGGTTTATAATTCCTGCCTTTTATTGAAATAACAACCAGAGCAACAGCCGACAAAATGACACCTAAATGTGGCTCCTATGTATCCTTATTTAAAATCCTTGCCATCCCAATCGCATAAAAACATACTAACACCCCATATCAGCACCAAACAGAAATTCAATAGTAAATGCATAAGCGCAAAACAGGTGCTAATAGACTGCATATCATTAACCTACATCGCGGTTCAGATCCTGGTAAATGACCTAAATATAACTATCCACTGTTGCGAAATCGAGAGCGGCGTTTACCTGAATTCTATGAACTGGATATGCGGATTATCGTAACTAGATTCTTGGATAGATTGAGTTATTTTCAGCAAAGTTAATTCTTTGAATATTTTTTTTCATACCCAGATGATATACCTACAAGGAATGATACCGAAAACAAAGCAGAGTGTAGACCCTTTTATTTTTAAAGACGCTATCGCCCGAATACTAGAACGCAACATAAATATAAGTTGCGCTTAACTACGTTAATCCCGTTTAAATGTACTGGCTAAGTGGGCCGTGCGCTGATAAAAGCAACTTATTATTTGAATGACGTTCCAGTATTCGGGCGTATGGATATTATAAAAAAAAATACTGAATTCTTTGCGAATTTTTTATTTGGACTGTGTCTAAAGGGTCTATAGCTAACCCCGACTTCGTTTTCGGTCACGATCTCGATATACCCTGTGTATTTAAGTGATCTAAGGTGTTTGCTTGATAACTGTCTTGGTGGCGCAATTTTACCACGGTACGATTACTACGCTGAGCTCTAGGGTTCGAATCCCGTGTCGGGCAAAGTGATAATGGATTTTTCCATCCTTTATGAGCCTAGGAATTGGTGCCTAATATGGTGATAGATTCACCTCCTAGCACTTAGTAGGACAGAATTCAAAAGACGAAACGTCAGGATCCTAGTGGTACCTTTGCCTACCCCTTCTGGGAAAAAAGCTTGAGATTATGTATGTTCATAAATGTTGGTGATAGGAAAGTCGTATCAACGAGATTGTAACCACTGCATACTATGTATAAAATGGTCAAAGTGAGCCACGTAATTGGATCGCGTTTCGGGCACACACTCAAATATTAAATATTTTTTGAAACCCCACAAATATTTGCATTGGTAAGTTGCCTGCATAGAGTTGGCATATAAACTCACACCAGAATTCCAAAAAGAATAGCTTAAACGCCATTACCACCACTCACAGATCACTTAATTTATTTCTATCTGAAGATAAAAAGCAAACCTACCAACATACAAAAAAATCCACACCCTAGCAACTCACGAGATTCTTAAAATCAAAGGACAATGGCGAAATCGTATTTGCATGAATAACGCGTTTAGAAATGTCATACTTGATAATAATAATATTATTATTTTTCATTAGTTTTCAGCATACTAACTATAGTTGTGTAACGATGTTTAAGTTTCACAATAAAATAAAAAGCTTTATTGACTATTATGTATGGCCGTCAGGTATTTTTCAGCAATGGCGTAAGGTCTTTTAAGCCGACCAAAAATATTTTTCATCGAATCTCGCAAAATCTGTTACAAAAAATAGCTTTATTTGGTAAAACAAGTGCGGTAAATATTTATTTCAAAGCCCTACTTCACCAAATAACATTTTTAAGAAAACAATAATATTTCAATTGGAAATGTCAAATAGAACATAACCTCAAAATCTATAAATTGAAAACGTTTAGTAAGTAATGTAGACTTTTTCAGCAGTATTTCTCAACACATTATTGTTTAGGAACGGCAGCGGAATTCATTTATATTTTTTTCACCAATAAACGCTCTAAATTTACATCAACTAAAATCATGTATGGAAATCTGCCATTGTCCTTTCTCAAACTGAAACAGGCACCTACATTTGGTAACAAACCCAGTAACTTTAATTTCACACTCCATACACTGAGCTAATAAGGCACCAAGTCATGTTTTAACTAAATCCTACAACCTTATTCCCATGACAGTCAATGATAAAGCTTCCTCGACGGATCGCTTGAGGAATGAAGATGGATGCGCCAATGTCCAACGGTGGCTTCTTCAGATATTTGTCAATGTCTACTTGTAATTCTGTGACTGTCGATAGTTGAACTTTTCGTATGTGGCTTATAATTGCTATTTTAGTTTTAAAGTATATCAATATGTTATGATATCTCAAGGGTCTGTATGTAGGTTCGAATCCCAAGCTTAATTGCAAAATTGTTCAAATGTTCTTCATTATGTCTAGCCTCTTCCGTGTTGTCAAATACGAACGTAAATATTTATCACACAACTAACACGTATCCTAAATCAACTGGAATAGTTCATTTTAGCCATACCATAATGAACAATACATAGAATAAATGTAAAATAAATACTGTACTGTATCAGCCTATGTACGTCCCACTGCAGGGTATGGTCAATCGAAAGAATGAATGAGAGGGGCAATGCCTTATATTCAACCATACTAGCCTAATGCGGATTGACGGACTATACATTTCAATTTTAAAAGTATTAAACATGTATGAGTTTTTTTAAGGCACACCTTTGTTCTTTATCTCATCGCTTGTTTTAAAAAGCAAACAGAATATGTAATCCGATATAATTATGTATCTATCTTTGACAAGAAGAAATCGAATATTGCACGCCAACAAAACAAAAGTAAAATCTTTTACAATTAAATATCTTAGACAACGATATAGATTATAGATAGAAACAAATAAACCTATTCTTAACTATCTAATGTTTTGTCTTCTTTGCTTAAAGTGAATTCAAATGTCGTTCGAAAGGGACAAGACATTCGATAGCTAAATTAGATCTATTAACTGAAAATCGTCCAAGGTACATAATTACTTCTAATACTTAATAGTATGGTATGTTATGGTATGATATGGTGTTGTGTTGTATTGTATGGTATGATATGGTGTGGTGTTTTGTGGTATGGTATAGTATGGTATGGTATAGTATGGTATGGAATGGTATGGTATGTACATTTAATACTTTTAGTAGATAAACCCAAAAACTCGCATTACTCTGTCGTACTGAACTCAGGTTAATCCGTAAGAATATATAACCTTGTCTACAATTAAAATCAATGATAAGAGATCCCAAATAGTGCGATAAATTACAAGCCTAACATTTAATTAAATCAGTCGGTAATAAAAGATGTCTAGACGTTATTTTTTATAGACGCAAATACATCGACTAAACCAACTTGTAACTTTTGTAATAATCACTTAATTGTAAACTGATTTTGACGGCACTACAGTTTTTTGCCTATTATTCTCTAGTGGAAATCATTTTTCGAACCGGGTAGATCAAAATATTACTTTATATAATTAATTATGTACATTTTAATGGATCCAATCAATTATTATCATTTCATTTTCATTTTATACAGGTTGTATCCAGACACTGACCGAAAACAAATAATAATTTTATTTTTTAACGAATCTATGGTTTTAGTGTTTTTATTATTATTTTAGCAAAAACTATTAATGTATTACCCCAAACCCCATAAATAAAAACCCCAAAAAAATGACGTTGTTTTGTTACGAAATTTTTAGTTCCATTGTGTCTGTCGCTTAAACTACCACCCGGCTTGTTTTCGGTCGTCGGTCTGGATACACCTTGTATAAAATGAAAATGAAATGATAATTCTTGATTCATTAAAATGTTAACATCATTAAGATTAAGTCATTTTTTATCCGTATAGTGCATGCTTAGGTATTGGACGTGTAAATCAACAACATATTATTCGCAAATCAAAACACCGAACCAAGGAATAAGCCATATCGAAATTCTATCCATCTAAATATGTAGGTATATAGTAAAGGCACGTTTTACCCTTATTCAGTGAGTTTTGACAGGCGCTGAGCCATGCCAAAGCGATAGAAACTGGAATATCAACAATTCAATTACGTATCTATTTTATGTTTGTATGTACGGTATATTCGGCAAAATATTTTTCAAAGTAATCTTTATTGCATCGTTAGCACAATTGTACTTTAGTACAATGGTAATGCTGAGGTTTCGGGTTAGAATCCCGGGCTGGGCAAAATGATATTAGATTTTTCTATTGAGTAACAGCCCGAAGTCAGAAATTCGTGCCCTTATAGGCTCACCCGCGATCACATTTCAGGGCGAAACACACAGACGAAACGTGGGTGTCCCTTGCCTACACCTTCTAGGAAAAAGACGTGAGTTTATGTATGTAAATAATAGGCATGACGAATTATTTTAAAATCATGTTTTATAATATAGATACACATTTATTATATACGAAATAATCTATATTTCAAGAATTAACAAAGGTTTAACACAGTTTTAAGCCATTTTTCTAATAATCTTCAATAGTGCACAGAAAAAGCTAGTAGATGTCATGGCGTCCGTTATAACGTCACCACTAGGTAAACATGTCATTGTGTCTATGCGCAGCGAAGAAAGTTAACGAAACAAAACATATTTCGTTTGATAAAAATGAATTCTAAAGTCTATAAATGGTTCCGGTAAAGTTCACATTCCACATTTCTAAAGAAATTGGTAATGTTTACGGCAGGTTTACATAGGCGTGACGTCAGGCGTCGTGGCTAGCGTTTCTGTCAAAATGGCTGATTGCTATATTTTGTACTTTTATTTTATTGAAAATCTTGTTAATCTCCAATTCTGGATTAAAACTAAAACATGGTTTTAAACCCTTCTAATATGTTTTTCCCCCTAATATCATAAAATATTTGATATTTTGATACTGTCGTCACGCCTATTACTACAAATATTGATTTACGTAAACGCAGATGTTTGTTTTGTACATAAAATGGCCTATGTTACTTCAACAATAGAAGAATACTATAACACTTTATACGTGTTATAGCTAGGAGAAAGAAATATTTAAAAAGACGATTATCTAACTGCAACCGGATAGATAAGAATCTACCAACATATATATTTCAAAATATCTGTTTAGATGTCAAATGAAAATTTTTAACTCAATATTTACAACCAACCTAAGGAAAATAAAATCAATCTAAGGAAATTATGGACGCAATGAAAAATATCAATCGGAACAAACGTAGCCTTTAATTTAATAATTTTAGTGTGTTAACTGTTGTACCATACTTTTATGATGTCAATTATAATTGCATCACTCTGTATAGCATGTGAGTTTAAAAAATATATGCAAAGTCTCTATCCTTCGTCTCCACTTATTCGCGACCAAATAAAAGGCGCAAAAAAATATTCACCCGGAAAATCGTTGATATACAGGGGGAGGCTTACTTATTCTATTATGCACTATTTGTAAACATCAGGGAACGGAAGGGAACCTTTCAAGGGAATGGCATTGAATTACCCGCGCAGGTAACGGGAACTTTTTGCAAATTAAACCGACCCGGCCAATCGCATGCATAAAGGGCGGCTTTACAAATAATTGTATACGAATTTCGTCGGTGTATTGTGTTACTAAATTGGCCTATTTTTATGCCATTGTTTCCAACAATTGGATTCGTTTTACATGTGTACACTGTAACATTGTTGAATAATCCCCCTTCACCCTTTTCAGTCCTGCCATCAAAAGCCTGTGACACAATACTTCAGATTCATGAATCATATGTTGTGATTGTGACTTATCAATTATCACTGATTAGTATAACAAGCGAACATTTGTGGAAATCTGACAGCGTCTGATTTTCGTTTTTTTATTGCTGTGAATGGCGAGACGATTATGCCATTCGTCTGATGGTAAGCGATATGACCGCTCATGGACAGCAGCCACACTAAACAACACCATGAAATACAAAATAATGCTTTGCATGCAATTGCGCTCGCCATCCTGAGACATAAGATAATAAAGTCTCAATATTAGTAATAACTCTGGCTACAATGTTCTTCAAACCGAAACACAACAGTATTTGACTGCTTTGTGGCGGGGGAAATAGACATTACTTTGGTACCTACCAAGGTGGTCTCTCGTATATTACAGACCTACCACCAGCAACTGGTTTATATCATTCCATTTTTATCCTCGAAGACCGACATGATTTACCAGCGTATTACTATGCGTTAAGTTATAAGAATTTCATTAAAAAGTGCTATAGATTTAATATCTCTGACCATTACCAACCAGCACTAGGCCAGGGTGGTGGACTATATGGCTTAACCACTGAATCTTACTCTCGAGTAGGCCTGTGCCCTGCATTGGGACCTATATGGGCTGATTATCTATATTATATTTGCTGAATTCATCAAACCATCACAAAGCCATCTAAACGCCGCTTTATCTATACCAACTAATAAACCCTCACAATCATATTAATATCAATATTTCCAAAATACAACACCAAAACAAAACACAATTCCATCAGAAACTACCTAAACAGGTCCGCAAAAAACGAGACATCGAAATGAACGTACATATTTTCCCCGTAGGCTGTCATTCCGCAGCGAAATTTTTTCCTCATTTTATTGGGTTGGCGTTACTCCCACGGAAGGCTAGTGGGCGGAATTGGAGTGTGATATTTTCGACATAATAATTATATTCCACTCGTAATTAAACGCGCTTATGTATTTCCTCTTCGGTCTATTCTAGGAAACTTTCAATTACGAAATTTTTATGCCTTATTGTGAGCTTGTGGCTTAGATTGGCATTTAATAAGTAAAATATGCTTAGTGGTGTATTAACATAGACGATGATATGAACCAAATTTTATGAAGAGGTTTGGACTTGACTTAACTTGAGTCCTCCACGCTAGCCTGTTATAAAACTAGGAGATTCCAATCTAGTATAAACATTTTAAGGCACTCCCAAAATTTCTAAGATGGGTTTATAATTCCTGCCTTTTATTGAAATAACAACCAGAGCAACAGCCGACAAAATGACACCTAAATGTGGCTCCTATGTATCCTTATTTAAAATCCTTGCCATCCCAATCGCATAAAAACATACTAACACCCCATATCAGCACCAAACAGAAATTCAATAGTAAATGCATAAGCGCAAAACAGGTGCTAATAGACTGCATATCATTAACCTACATCGCGGTTCAGATCCTGGTAAATGACCTAAATATAACTATCCACTGTTGCGAAATCGAGAGCGGCGTTTACCTGAATTCTATGAACTGGATATGCGGATTATCGTAACTAGATTCTTGGATAGATTGAGTTATTTTCAGCAAAGTTAATTCTTTGAATATTTTTTTTCATACCCAGATGATATACCTACAAGGAATGATACCGAAAACAAAGCAGAGTGTAGACCCTTTTATTTTTAAAGACGCTATCGCCCGAATACTAGAACGCAACATAAATATAAGTTGCGCTTAACTACGTTAATCCCGTTTAAATGTACTGGCTAAGTGGGCCGTGCGCTGATAAAAGCAACTTATTATTTGAATGACGTTCCAGTATTCGGGCGTATGGATATTATAAAAAAAAATACTGAATTCTTTGCGAATTTTTTATTTGGACTGTGTCTAAAGGGTCTATAGCTAACCCCGACTTCGTTTTCGGTCACGATCTCGATATACCCTGTGTATTTAAGTGATCTAAGGTGTTTGCTTGATAACTGTCTTGGTGGCGCAATTTTACCACGGTACGATTACTACGCTGAGCTCTAGGGTTCGAATCCCGTGTCGGGCAAAGTGATAATGGATTTTTCCATCCTTTATGAGCCTAGGAATTGGTGCCTAATATGGTGATAGATTCACCTCCTAGCACTTAGTAGGACAGAATTCAAAAGACGAAACGTCAGGATCCTAGTGGTACCTTTGCCTACCCCTTCTGGGAAAAAAGCTTGAGATTATGTATGTTCATAAATGTTGGTGATAGGAAAGTCGTATCAACGAGATTGTAACCACTGCATACTATGTATAAAATGGTCAAAGTGAGCCACGTAATTGGATCGCGTTTCGGGCACACACTCAAATATTAAATATTTTTTGAAACCCCACAAATATTTGCATTGGTAAGTTGCCTGCATAGAGTTGGCATATAAACTCACACCAGAATTCCAAAAAGAATAGCTTAAACGCCATTACCACCACTCACAGATCACTTAATTTATTTCTATCTGAAGATAAAAAGCAAACCTACCAACATACAAAAAAATCCACACCCTAGCAACTCACGAGATTCTTAAAATCAAAGGACAATGGCGAAATCGTATTTGCATGAATAACGCGTTTAGAAATGTCATACTTGATAATAATAATATTATTATTTTTCATTAGTTTTCAGCATACTAACTATAGTTGTGTAACGATGTTTAAGTTTCACAATAAAATAAAAAGCTTTATTGACTATTATGTATGGCCGTCAGGTATTTTTCAGCAATGGCGTAAGGTCTTTTAAGCCGACCAAAAATATTTTTCATCGAATCTCGCAAAATCTGTTACAAAAAATAGCTTTATTTGGTAAAACAAGTGCGGTAAATATTTATTTCAAAGCCCTACTTCACCAAATAACATTTTTAAGAAAACAATAATATTTCAATTGGAAATGTCAAATAGAACATAACCTCAAAATCTATAAATTGAAAACGTTTAGTAAGTAATGTAGACTTTTTCAGCAGTATTTCTCAACACATTATTGTTTAGGAACGGCAGCGGAATTCATTTATATTTTTTTCACCAATAAACGCTCTAAATTTACATCAACTAAAATCATGTATGGAAATCTGCCATTGTCCTTTCTCAAACTGAAACAGGCACCTACATTTGGTAACAAACCCAGTAACTTTAATTTCACACTCCATACACTGAGCTAATAAGGCACCAAGTCATGTTTTAACTAAATCCTACAACCTTATTCCCATGACAGTCAATGATAAAGCTTCCTCGACGGATCGCTTGAGGAATGAAGATGGATGCGCCAATGTCCAACGGTGGCTTCTTCAGATATTTGTCAATGTCTACTTGTAATTCTGTGACTGTCGATAGTTGAACTTTTCGTATGTGGCTTATAATTGCTATTTTAGTTTTAAAGTATATCAATATGTTATGATATCTCAAGGGTCTGTATGTAGGTTCGAATCCCAAGCTTAATTGCAAAATTGTTCAAATGTTCTTCATTATGTCTAGCCTCTTCCGTGTTGCCGACAAAGTTTTTCACCATGGACGCCAAAAAAATGGGGCTGACATGAGTTAAATGTAAGTTGAACAGGATACAAATTTGCCACGGGTTGTGAGGCCAAAAATGTCGAAAAAATGTGATACCACTTACCTACCTCTAACAAGAACCTACCTCTTAAAAAAGCCTTACATTTTAAACGTCAAATCCGTGATTAGTCAATGAAAACGATTTACACAAAATTGTAAACCAAATTAATCCTAAATTAATACTAACACTACAAGACCGAGTAATCAAATACCAATCCGTTTATCACATTGCAGCGGGCAGGCTAGCCGAAACGTCTGGACAATGCAACAGCTCCTCGCATCGATTAACCACCGACAGGCTGAATTACCACTGACAGGCAACCTTACTACTGACAGGCAGCCTTACAACTGACAGGCAATTGTTTAGCCCGTATACTCGTGTACACTGTCCAATACTGCTCACTTAAATTGTTGTTAGTATTTAATTGGAGGGGTATTGAAGTGTCGATAAATGTACTGTAGCAAGTCTCCCTTTTCCTATAGTTAAATTAATAAAATTTTGAATGGTAAGTTGTAAAAAATGGTTGGGAATTTATAATACGAAAGTATTTCTCTGATGTTTAATGGGGATGATGACAGTAACAACGAATTAATGAAATTATGGTTTAATATAATAATGTATAATAGAAGGATTCTCAAAATAAACATTTGCTTTAGTTTCAAATTAAGATTAAATATATTTTTGCAAAAATAAAAGTACAAAACCTAAGGATCCGCCATATTAGATGAAACGCCTATCAGAAGCGAGTGACGTGTCACTTTCGTAAATATTACTAAGTCATAACGCGAACTTGTTGGCTGGCTTTGGTCATTTCTATGTTATTCAGTATATTTATCTAATATTTAGTAATGCAATCAGTTTTGTGCTACCTACGAAAAAGGAACATTACTCATGGAATAAGGATTCATCGCAAATAGCTCAAAATTTGGAAATATGCGATATTCCATATCACTGTTTACTTGGAACATTAATAACGTTTTTCAGTACTTATATACACAGCGATTGCCATGATAATAATACTGAAAGGAAATAAATGAAACGTAGCTCCGATATTTATCGCTATTGTTATTTATAATAATTTTTAATGTTGATATGTTTTCTGGACTCGTTAAACATTATGAACATTGTAAATAAAGTTATTATTTCCGTCAAAATAGTGTACACAAAAAATAATCATCGAATTTAAAGATAAAGATCCTGGATCTTGCCTTTCCATTTTTAGCCATATATTTCTAACTTTTTTATCCATTGAAACATTAATAAACAAATTGTTCGGAGTTTGTATCGATGTATTATTACATTGCGGAACTACACATCATCGATCCACATTAAAACTCGGCATTACTATTAAAAATGATAAGATGTATATATCACAATATACACGTAAACATTGCACGAGCAAGCATTTAAAAAAGCATGACGTCACATTCGGACGCCATTACTATTACGGCGTTTTTGAGCAAAGGTTAAAATGTGAAATTTAAAACGTAATTTTTCGTGCAAATCCTTACTTTTTTTCAAAAATTTAATTAATTTTAAATATTGTTAATGTATACGAACATTCTGAAGTAGTTTTTCAAAATCAGTCATCATGCCTATTGGTTATTATCAATACTCGTAATGCAAAGGAAGAAGAAAGGAATTCCATTATTATTTTCTAAAAAAAAACATCTGTTCGTAAGTACTAGCTCATACAAATATTTTTTGAAAAGTTGTAATTTTTTTATATGCTGTATTGTATCACTGTTCTTTTTTTATAATGTCATATGTTTGCAACTAGTTTTCTGGGCCTATTAAAAATATATATGGAACTATGTGGCCTAACCACTCTTAATCGTACTCTCAATAGTCAAGGAGACCCGTGCCCTGCAGAGACCTATATAGGCTAATGCAGTAAACGGAACTGCTAAAAAGGCCAGAGAACAAAAACAATCATGTACCAAGCTTTACTAAAATCGTCTGGAGCATAACCTATTTTATTTTAAGATTCTCGCATCGTTTCCTTACACTTTGCAAGTAAAGAAGAACACCAAAAATAAAACACGTAAAATCGAACAAATTAACAAACCATTACACAAACAGCTCACTTATCCAAATCTTCAGATTGGTAAGTAACAGTCGAGATAAAAAAACACGTTTTACCGTAAATCAGGGAAACCATTTGCGGGCGCAGTGCCGTAATCTATTTACGCGCCCGCATACACTGGGCTTACAAGGAAAAATACTATCATGTACCCAGTACCGAGTTACTTCTCAGAATTACTCGAGATATCCCTGATTTATGGGAATAAGTGAGTGATAGCAAGACAGAACTCATTGATATTTAGAAATCGATTCATGTATTTTCAGTTTCTTAAAATAGGTATTGTCCATTGTCGTGAACTAGGAAAAGTTTCACAGCTCGGGTCTAACCAACTGCACCACGGAAACTATCAACACACCGCATACTTAATAATTCGGACAATTTCAAGTATGAAAATTTAAAGCATGTGAATTCTACCAACAAACGGGTAGAGTTTTGGGTTAGACCTTCAATTCAATTGGTGATTGTAAAACATTAAGAACTGCTCAAAATCATTTAGTATGGACCTGGCACTTTTATTGGTGGTAGGTCTCTAAAATGTGAGAGCCCGCCTAAGCAGGTGCCATTGCAATATATATTTCTCTCACCAAACAGTAGTGGAAATGCACTGTTGTGTTTCAGTGTGAAGGACATTGCAGCCAGAGTAAATACTGGACATATTGAAACTTAACACCTTATGTCTTAGGATGGCCAACGCAGTAGAATGCCAAGCATTGTTCTTTAATTCAAGGAGTTGTTTGGTTTTGTTACAGTTCATTAACGGTGGTATAGTATATCAGGCGAAAGGCATACTAGTCTTACCATTCATTGCAAAAAAAAATGCCACTACAAGAACCCCGTGTCCGTGAAGACCCAATCAGGCTCCATTCCAAGTCACATCACAAGGCAAAATGGCATCCAATACTAGAAATACACCACCAAATACATATACGTAGCAACAACTTATTAATGTAAAGTAGGTTAAGTTTTGTATTACAGAGGTGTTACATAAATCAACATCGATTCACAGGCCGACGTTACGAACAAAAGGAACAACACTTAACCCATTTATTTGTAATTAAGTTTTTACATTTATCAAGTAATTGCTCGTTTGGAGTGATAGCATAAAGAATATTTTATTTGAGATTGAAAAGATTTTCAAGTATTTTTTCACTATTCTTTCCATTTCCATTGAGTCTCGGAAAATGATATCTTTTACCTATATTTTCTATTTCATCCATTATCCACAATTGTAAATTAATGGTTTTAAGTACCGTTTGATACACAGTTTATTGGATACAAAAGAAAATTATACATAAATCATAACATAAACAGAATATACATTCGATTTTTTAACACTTTTTCACACAAATTTTTAAAATTACTATAATTTGTTGACAACGAGGCAATTGGTATGAAAACACATTTACGAATCTACGAGGTTATTTTGATAGCACAACAAACAAACTAAAATATTTGAGCATGACAAATATGTATATGTTACCCGCCATAAGGCCGCTTTTTACCAATGTTGCTACAATAAATAACAAAAAAAACCGTGTAACTATTTACGTAATAAGTAAAAAGAACGCTCAGTTAACTTTCAACACAAATGGATCCTTGCTTTATGAAAGTAATTCATTTATCTTCCTTACTTGGATCTTTGGTGCGCGCTCCCACTAAGATTATCAATAAATCACCCACCTCACTTCCTAAAGGATAATACTTTTCCACTGCCTACCTCTTTTGTCCGAAAATCCATTTGTATACTTTTTATAGTGGGGTCGTATGTCGAGATACGACATAGTGCTGTTCTGTGGTATTTATTTATTGCAATAAATTGCGAGAGAAGTATGCCATTCGCCTGATGGGAAGCAATACAATCGCTCATAAATAGTAGCAAAACCAAACAACACCTTGAATTACAAGTCAGTGCATTCCACTGCTGCTGTTCCTAGGATATAAGATGTTAAATCTCGATATTTCATTCCAGTAGTTACTCTAGCTACAATGCCCTTCATCGCGAAACACCACAGTGCATTTATACTGCTGTTTGGCGCAAGAAATAGACATTGCGGTGGTACCTACGTAGACGGCCTCTCACATGTGGGAGACCTACCACCAGTAAAATTATATAATTTTAATATTTATTGAGTAAGCCTGCTTGCTTGTATATTATATGATCCATTTATTCATAAAGACATTTTTAATTTATGCATTACGTAGCTTAAGGTTATAATGGCTGGCATGGCCAATCATGGCAAAAATCCCTAAATACAATAGAAAATATGTTTTAATAACAACATGAATTACTAAATAAGCATAATACAACTTATGCAAGCGAAAAAAATCGGTCAGGGCCGCACAAACAGTTGACAATGCACTTACTTTTCATCCATCATTACACGAAACCACTTCTGTTTTAATTAAAACACAATTCACATACACATTTCCACCGCACTGTACTATTATTCACATTATTAATAACACCTTATTATTCCCACATTATTAATATTGCTTTATGATTATTTTAAAACTTGGTTTCAGAGTTTTTAGACGCGCCCACTCCTTATCACAACTCACGATTACTAACAAGCATATCTGTGATAAGGAAACGTTGGGTTTCCTTTAATATGGTTTACTGTATCCAAGTACCTAGAGATAAATATATCAATTGACTCAATTACTATGTGGTGTTTAGCCTGCGAACAGAGAGAACGGAGTTCGAATCTTAGGAAGAGCATTTTTTTAGAATTGGATTAGTTTGGATTTAAATATACCACTTAGGCCACAGGGATGTGTGGATCATTGGGAAAGGCATATATTCAGCATTGGACTTTATCTGGCTGAAGAAAGAGATAGTGCGAGAGTGACGGATATATTTTTATTTCCTGTCATGATATGAATAAATAATACTGGTAAGATCTAGATCCTGCAACTCAGTTCTTCTACCGTAAAAAGTTGTGAGATCCATGTAATACCATGTCGGTTGATTAATTCAGGAAATCTTAAGGGACTGTGTCTTGAGAAGTGTCTTAAGTTATTACGTAATTAGCTTACCTAACAACATCATAATATAGTGATCATATCAATATTAAAAATGGTTTTACGTTTTAAATAGAATAGATGGATTTAGCCATCGCACTAAACAATCTTATTGAATATAATTACTTATAAAACACGTTGTGTTTTCAGACGACAGAACATTACGTCAGTGCCACAAAAAATGTTAAAATAAATTACTTAAATTTCAAAACTTAGCCATAAGATATTATATATAAGTAGTTATATATAGAAATCTATGACGTACTAAAACTTGTGTTAAAATCGTTCCCATCCAAGCAAATTCACAGACATAGCTAGTACAATTTCACTCAGAGGCAAATTGTTCCTAAGGCTCCAACGCATTAGTAAACTTTTACGATCCGTGTCAAAAGCAAAGTCCTGGAAACGAGGCCAAGCAGAAACCCGTGGCACGTCCTCGATCTCTCGCTCTTAGCGGAATTACGTAAACTAACACATTCTAATGTACCTGTGTTTTGTAAAATATCGCCCTTCTTACATCCATTAGCCTATATTAAGATTGTTGATGTCCTTTTTTGTGTAGGTAGAATTCTGCACTTATAAAAAAAACAGCCTTGTTAATATTCTATTAATAGGTAGTCAATATCGAACGTTGGAAGTCGACACCGACATGCCAGGGATAAGGGTTTCAAAAAAAATACAACGAATATTACAGCTGGTCTTTTAATTTTGATTCTTAAATCTTAGTGAGAGTCGCAAATTGGTTGATTTGATATTAGTCTTAAAAATAATTTGTTATGCAAGTGTCTACAACCCATACAACAAGGCTATTCGCAAGAAAAAAGGTTTTATGACAACGAGCACCAGAATGATCCTGTAAGGGTTCGAATTATCATAAGAAAAAAACCTTAAAATGCTGCGTTATTAAATTGAAAAATGGATATTTTCATGTTTTTATGTTATAATACAAACGTCAGGAAAATGAAATCAGCATACGCTATTAAGTAATACCCCAACTACCCAACATACCCAACTATCTAAAACAAACCGGCTGAATTACATGTTCAATATGGGTGTCAATGTAATATAGTAATTAAAATGTATTTAATTTCTTTGTTGGTGATGATACACATGTTCACGCCTGTATCTCGTAGGGGTAGGCAGACACTATGTACCTCCACTTTACTCGATCCTGACACTACTTTCACTTCGTCCCATGATGTTAATAATGACGTTGATTATGACTTAACATATATATTGCCTACAGGTAATAGATCTTATAGAATTTCTGTGGCTGTGATGACATATAGAAAAAGAGAGAGAATTACGCTGAAATCAAACGTTCCGTTTACCGATCTTCATTGTGGCCATTCAATGACAATATACTAGATAATAATATGCCCGATTACTCATATTTGCTCTTTCCTAGGTTTATCCTATACCTAGTATGAATCGGTATTAAAGGACATTGACCTCTTATAACGAACAATCTGGTGAATGCTTTGATAAATCTATCAACAATTCCGTATGCTTATATTGCTACTAATTGAGACTCATTTGACGTTTCCTTTGATCACATTACTTCAAAAACATATGACAAAGTAGAATTTTAAGTTACTAGTCACCACACAAGTATCGCTGCAGTTATTAGTTCATATTAAGCTAAAACTGATATAATATTATGACTGCTTTGTGCAGTTTTACTACGGTATGATTGCAAAGCTCAGGTCTCCTAGAATTTTTCTATTCTTTATAATAAGAACTCAGGAATTTGTGCCCGATGTAGCCATTGATTCGCATATCACATTCGTGGGAAGAAAAATAAAAGGCGAAACGTGGGTGTCCTAGTTGCACCTCTACCTACCCCTTCCGGGAAGATGGCGTGAGTGTGTATGTATGTGAATATGAAGTCATGAAACTTATAGCAACTATGCACATATGCATTCCGCACTGTCTTAGTATTAAGGTCAGGTATTTCCTAAACTTTATCAAGAATTTACGAAAATCAGTTCATTTTGGTACGTACGTATTTTTAAAAAAAGGCAAAAGTAAGTCTTTAGAAACATAATCTGAAAATATTCATCATAATCTGAAAAAATATTATCATTATAGATTTTAAAATACTAACAAATATGTAAAATCCTAAAATAAATAATAACCCCAAAAGCTTAATTTAAAAAATGGAAAACGATTGTCCATCCTATAACAAATTACTCTGTGGTCCACGAACACTGTAAAGTAATCGAAACGTCAGGAAGTAAAAATATAAACCAAATCCGTGATAAAATTCGTAAAGAATAATTTTATTTCAGTGTGTAACATTCGCGTAACTAATCAATTATTATGAAAATCGAACACAAACATTTCTGTTAAACATTACCTTGATTGTATAACCTAAAATTATAATTTAGTCCAAAATAATATCTTATAATTGTAGTCTAACTTTAGCCCACAAAAATAAACCTGTAATAACTATTTGAATTTTCAAACAAGACAGTATCGAAATATTCCAATAATAATTATGTCAATTAATAGTCAATTTTCCGTCGCCGAAAGCGCTGTTGTCAAAATATTATGAATAGTTTTTCCCTTCATATTTTATTACATTCTAGTTGTTTAATTACGGGTATAAATAATTATTATTTCTATTATGAAATGTACTACCGTACGGTTACAAAGCTGATATCTTGGGTTCGAATCCCGAGTCAGGCAAATTATATTCATTATCAGCTTGGAGTCTGGAATTTGTGCCCAATATTATGATAGGCGACCCCACATCGTGGGACGGATCATAAAAGGCGAAATGTGGGTGTCCTGGCACCTCTACGTACCTCTTCTGGCAAAAAAGGCGTGTGTTTATGTTTGTATGTATGTATAATACTATATCTGAAGTAATGCGTTGAAAAATTGCATTATTTTATTTTGGTTCCAAATTTCGCCACAAGCTAATAGATGATAGGTGACTTATAACGTTAATTCAACTCTCAAAATACCACTCAAAGTCCACGAACAAAGCATTATTCCTTGATACGTTTTCTAGTCTGGCCTTAATTAAGGTAATTCATTTAAATGAAATATGGGCGTAGATATTGCATAAATCTTTATCTAAGTTGTAGAGCCACATAAACGCAATGTTACATACGTCCCTATTTTTTTCTTGATTAAAATTTCCAACGCAAAATTCACAATATATTTTTAAGTTATCATCAAAGGACTGTTCTTCCACCATAAAAATAACATTTCACAATACATTATTGGAAATAATATCTGAGTTGGAACTTTTAGCTACAGTAAAAAAGGAAACACATAACAGGCAAAAAACACTTCGCTGTAACTAAAGGTCAAATTTTATCACCGGATCTGTTTGATAATGTCGAATAGGCTTTAAATATCTAAATTCCAATAGCAATTATATGATTCCGACAATATAATAGCCACAAACCTGTAACATATGTTAAACACCATAATTAGATAATTCATAGTCCTAGTAGAATCACAAAAAAGATGCCTGAACTGATTCTTACATAAAATAATTTCGCAATAAAATGTATGAAGAATGGCAACAGTAAACAGTGGCGAGGCAAAAACCCAATCAGTAGTTCCCTAATGCAAGCGGTTTAGCGATCGTTAGCCACCGCTCATCAATCACGCGTTATCAATTCCATCCACCAAATATGTAGGCATTAACCAATTATAATGGCCCAACCTTCCACGATCCTCGTCATACATTCGACATTCTTTTACATGCTACGTAAGCGTAATAAGCAGTACTCAATTCTGTTTCGGACTTAAACACGCTAGCAGTCGTCATCATAATACTTGTTCTGTCAAATAACGGCTATTTCAAATTGCAATTTTTATGCCCTTGGCATCCGACGTGAATTTTACGGCTTGTTTTAGTAGATGCGGCTAAATTTATGTCATTGACATTTGAATTGATTGTATGGTTAACAACGACATAAACATGAACGGTCACAAGACAACTCTACGATTCATCCAGATCGCTTACGTTCACAAAAGGACGTATAGTGCAGAATACTTACCTCGCTAAGAATACGTGGATTCTCCCGTACTCGTTAAAGTTAGGACCGTCAAAGATATGTATAGATGTGCAGGGTCAAATGAGAAGGAAGTGAGTACTCACCAATCATGCGGTGGTTGTGGTCGCCTGCGAGCCTGCATGCAGCAGGGCGGCTCCTGCGGCTCGCAGGGCAGCTGCAGCGCGGGCGGGGGCGGCGGCGGCGGCGTGCACGCGAGCCTCCGCGCGGCCGCCGCTCCCACGTACTCCACATAGCGCGCCGGCGGCGGCGAGCCTCCTATGTCCTCCCGGCACGCGGGCCCGCAACACTTGCGCTGCGCCGGCGGCGGCGGCCGGCACGCCAGCCCGCAGTACACCGGCGGCGGCGGACGCAGCGGCGCCGGCGGCCGCGGCACGTAGCGCTCCACGGGCACGTGCGCGGCCGGCGGCACGTAGCGCGGGCGCCGCGCGCGCTCCGCCTCGGCGCAGCGGCGCACCCGCCGCGGCGACGCAGAGAAGCGGTCGGGCAGCGGCGCGGGCGGCGGCGGGCTGAGCCTCTCGGGTGGCGCCACACTGAACGCCCCCGCGGTGGGAAAGCGCTCGCACGGGGAGCGCGCGTACTCCTCGGCCATGGCGCGCGGTCAGCCGAGCCCGCCGCCGCCCGCGCTCCGTGCCAGCGACGAGCGCACCTCGGCTCACATGCCGCGCGCCCGCTCCGACGCTCTCACTGGGCGGGCGCTCCGCTGGCTGGCGGCTGCGGCACGGTACCGATGTCCGCATTCACTTCGCGAGCGCCATGACGCCACCGGATCGATATCGGCGCGGTGCAGCCTCAGAGGGCGCCCGCCGCGATGTCTCACACGCGACGCATCGCTCAGAGACCGAGCTTCCACGCAGCCCGGTTCAGGCTCCGACTCTTGGGCGAGGCGAGAGTGCGTCCTCGGCCAAGATGGCCGCTGTCGTCATGACCGTGTGCGACGCGCCTGCGCTAATTCTCCTGTACGGTGTGTTTGTTTTCACGAGTTCCAGACGATAAACAGTCAACGAGGCACTGATGGTGGGATGGTATCACGGTGGGGTTCACAACAAACAGTCACTGGAGTCGCGGCGCGGCGGCGCTGGTGGCGGAGGCGGCGCGGAAGGCGCGTGGCGTGCGGCACGGCGCTCCGTCGCGGGCGAGGAGTGATGCGGAGTGCGCCGGTGCTCGGCGACGTCAGGCCGATGCGCGTATCGACGCCGCGCCAGCGCGCAGCCGCGCCCGCCCGCGCCTGCCTTCACGCCCGACAGACACAAACACCACACGAACGAACGACCCTCACAAATAACTTACTTTTATTCGTAGTATCCTGTTCACACGCTACCCTTTTTGACCCATTGTTATTGAAATAACCTCGTTTCCCAATTTCACTGGAAATTTCAAACTTATTCCCATAAAGAAATCTTTTGAAGAGCCCATCGGTGCGAATGGCTAGTGGATCAGATTAGATTTCTCAAGGACGTGTACATCTGAAGGTGAAAATTGAAACAGCAGACGTTTAATAATATCCCTGGCGTGGATGTAATTTCATTCAATTTGCGCAACTGATTACGCGGGTATCATTTAGTAAGAGTCGAGTTTAACAATATGCTTAACAATGTTATCAGACGGGCGACGCGACGGTTCGAGCCGTCCTCGGTAAGCAGTAGCCCCACTAGTGAAATAGGTTAAGGACCTATTTCGCAGCATTACAGTTTTTAGGGACGAAGTTTTTGCGTTCCCTTTCTATTTATCCGTGTATATTGACCTAATTTCGTCTAAGTAGAGGATGCTGATGACAAAAATAGCCTCATCAAATTTTCATGAAACAAGAAACTACTTAATGTAGTATGTGAAGCTTTGTCTCCGAACAATAGCTCGCAGATAGATCGATCTGTTATCGGTGTCGTAATGAAGTTTATGATGTCACTGCCATTTTGTTGCGATGTATTTTACCAGACAGTAAATAGAGAATAACGTTATTGCTTTTAGAACCTATAGCGCAATAAATGTTTCTGCTGAATCGAGACTCTTAGGCTGAATTTACTACAATGATGAAATCACTGTAATAACTATTGTTCTAAAACACAAATTCACGCTATGCCTCGGTTTCCCAATAAAACAGAACTAAAATACCACACTACAGTTTTTTTAAGAACATCCCACATATCTCCTAGGTAATTACATTTGTAAAATATAATTTAATACTGACCAAAGGCGGTAAATAATTGTACCTTTCATTGCTAATTTGTACACTACACTTCTTGTAAGTTTCCTTCAAGGTACTCTCATCTACCAACGTTTCAGTTGGCTGTGTACATTGCCCCGCAATTAGAGCGTGGTTGCTTATTCGTAACAGACCAGGTGCGGCTGCGGAGATGTTCACAGTGGTCGCGGGTTCCAATCCCAGAGAACATCTCCGACTTTTCTAGGTCATATACTAATAGTCAATCACCAAGTACAATAACGGTGAATGAAAATATCGCGAGGAAATAGCATACCATAACGATTTATAAAAAATCTATACTATCTAAGGTCCGACAATCCGCACTAGACCAGCATGGTACACCATATAGCCTAATCCCTCTCAAACGTATTGGTTGTAGAGGAGGCTCGTGCCTAGAAGTGTCCATCCAAACGTTGCTTGGAACAGATCGCCTAGTGCAATATGGTCTCCGATGGTACTTATTTTATATGTTGTTTTAATTTCTGTTTTTTTCTAGTGTACAGTCACGAGCATAAATATATTACTATGGGGAGATTGGCAAAAATATCTGTCCCAAGAACGAGTTCAATAATATCTGACTGCACGTACGTTGCAAAAATATCTGACATTATCAGGCAGCATAATAAAGTGGCATCAAAATTATGTGACGAAACATGTAGATCAAATAATTGTGATAACTTTGGAAGCAAAAATATGTGACGTTACTGGTGGCAAAATGTTCTGATCCCTTGTGGAAAGCAAATATATATATATATATATAACTCTAGAATAACTCGTGAGTGGTTTAATACTCAAAGAGAGGTTTTAAAGTTAATTAATTTTCCTCCAAAGAGCCCTGATTTGAATCCCATTGAGAATTTCTGGGGTTTAATGATCCAACAATGGGATCCAACTCAGGTTCGATCTCATGACTCTCTACGTTGTCACGCCTTTGACATTTGGGAGTCACTCCGAGGCTCACAAGTGTGTGCTAATATGGTTTCGTCAATGCCAGAAAGGCTACAGGACGTAATTAATGCAAATGGTGGCTATACTCGATTTTAATTCATTATGTACAGGGTATCTCAAGACTGCTATCGAAAACGAAGCCGGGTGGTAGTTTTAGTGACTTCAAACTCATTGCAACAGAAAATGTTGAAAAAAAAAACGACGATTTTTTTTGTTATTTTTTTTCTTATGGTCGTATTTGGATGGTAAATTTATTTTTTTCCTAAAATAATAGTGTATACCCTTTTATTTATAAGGACTCTAAGGTATAAAAGAGTTTAAATTATTATTTTAGCAAAAACTATGGATTTACCACACAAAAATTACGATATTTAAAAAATCATTAAAAAAAATTGTCGCGTTTTTTTGCGAAAATTTTAGTTGCATTGTGTTTGTACTCACTAAAACTACCACCCGGCTTTGTTTTGGTTGCAGTTTTGATATACCCAGTATGTATACTTGAATAAACATTATTTTTCTTTGAGTGCCTGTTCGACGTTGAAGGTTGGCCACTGGAATGGAACAGTTGTTCAACTTCAAATTCTTTCCCCGCTAAAATAGATCATTCTAATACTATTCAATAAAACACTTTATTGGCGCTATACATAAGAAACATTTTATTGTTTACAAATTGTAGGGATGTCATATATTATTGCCACCTGGTTGATGTCACATATTTATGCTCTTTGCGAGGAATCAATGCAAATTACAGAAATAGAAAACGATACATATATTTGCTTTCCACAAGGGATCAGAACATTTTGCCACCTGGTTGATGTCACATATTTATGCTTTTCGTGAGGAATCAATGCAAATTACAGAAATAGAAAACGATACATATATTTGCTTTCCACAAGGGATCAGAACATTTTGCCACCTAATTGATGTCACATATTTATGCTCTTTGTGAGGAATCAATGCAAATTACAGAAATAGAAAACGATACATATATTTGTTTTCCACAAGGGATCTGAACATTTTACCACCTGGTTGATGTCACATTTTTATGCTTTTCGTGAGGAATCAATGCAAATTACAGAAATAGAAAACGATACATATATTTGCTTTCCACAAGGGATCAGAACATTTTGCCACCTAATTGATGTCACATATTTATGCTCTTTGTGAGGAATCAATGCAAATTACAGAAATAGAAAACGATACATATATTTGCTTTCCACAAGGGATCAGAACATTTTGCCACCTGGTTGATGTCACATATTTATGCTTTTCGTGAGGAATCAATGCAAATTATAGAAATAGAAAACAATACATATATTTGCTTTCTACAAGGGATCAGAACATTTTGCCACCAGTAACGTCACATATTTTTGCTTCCAAAGTTATCACAATTATTTGATGTACATGTTTCGTCACATAATTTTGATGCCACTTTATTATGCTGCCTGATAATGTCAGATATTTTTGCAACGTACGTGCAGTCAGATATTATTGAACTCGTTCTTGGGACAGATATTTTTGCCAATCTCCCCATAGTAATATATTTATGCTCGTGACTGTACAATAACGCTCATAATAAATAAATAAATAATAAGTAATAAGCTATCCAATAAAAATCAAATGCAAATAAATCATGAATCATCCAAGGAAGCTTATGTTGCAAGTTTCCATAATTGAACAACAAACTGGAAACGCATTACCCTATCCACAATGTTTATGTTTACCGGTGTTATAAGTTTGTTTACGCTATGCACTTCGATAACTAAGCTGCGGTGTTAATTTACACCAGTAGTTCTTAACCGGTGGTCCGCGGGGCCATACCAAGGCTAACCTCAAAATAATTTATGCTTTACTTAACTTATATAGAAAAAACGTTTATTTGCATTTCGGCACATGTATTAAAACCAAATCAGTCAACCAACTGGGCAGTTTATGGCTGGACAGAAACTTTGTCAAGGTAATTTTTTCTCATGACCAAAAGTTTAAAAACCACTGACTTACACCCAATGAATTTGACAAATTGATTGAAAGAACGATCAACAGATAAAATACGTTTTGTAGATACCTACATACATACACTCACGCCTTTTCTCACCCCAGAAGGGGTAGTCATAGAAGCTACCAAGGCACCCACGTTTCATCTTATGTTGTCCCTCCTTGTATAGGGAGCGAGCCCATGGCCATATTGGGCGAAAATTTTCTCCAAAGCACATTTTCACCACAGCCTAATATATTTTTGCTTTTCAATCCCACAATTTAACTAAAAGTATAAAATATAAAGTCTTTATCACTACATAGTATAAAACAGAGCCGCTTTCTCTGTCCTTATGTCCCGATGTTCCTATTTCACTTTGTATGCTTAAATCTTTAAAACTACGCAACGGATTTTAATGCGGTTTTTTTTTTAATAGATAGATTGATTCAAGAGGATGGTTTGTATGTATAATACGTACATATTATTGTACAGAAATCTATTTGTACCCGGGTGAAGCTGGGCCGGGCCGCTAGTAAAATATAAAGACCGATCATTACTAATAAAACGAAAATTTGTATGTACAGGTGGTATGGATGTTTGTTACTCTTTCACACAAGAACGGCTCAACCGATTTGAATAACATTTGGTATAAGAAAAGAAAAAATGTCATGTTCCCTTGGGTTGGCTCGAGTATTCAAATATTCATATTCGCATAAGTGACATGGGACAGGAGAAGATAGGATTGCATGCTTTTCGTGATGAGACGGAATGAGAATAGACAGAATAGGATATAACGGGACGGGACAGGAAAAGCAATATAGGCGACGGCTGTCAAATTCACTTTAAATATAAACACTACGTGAAATAATAAGTACGTGAAATAATAAGTTCTTGATGTGGACACAAAAACTATATATACGCACCGCTCGAGCGAAGCCGTATCCGACCGCTAGTGCATTATAAAAATTATTAGCATGACAGACAAAGAGATTGATGATTATGCATCGCGGCTTGTACAGATGCGCCTGTTTTTATCTCCTGTATTGAAAGCACACGGTTGATTTTAAATCTATCAAATGTTTTAAATTTTAATGATTGATGTGTCTTTAAATTTTGATAAGGTCGCATCAATCTTACTATCTTTGTTATTTTAAACTATATATCTATACTAATATATAAAGTTCAAGAGTTTTTTTGCTTACTATATTTAGTTGGACTATTTGGCCTAACCTCTCTCAATCGCATTCTCGATCGTAGAGTACGCCCGTGCCCTGCAGTGAGACCTATATGGGCTGACACATTGTTGTTGTTACCTCTAATCTAAAAACTACTGGTTCATATTAAAAAACTATTTTTGTGTTAGATAATTCATTTATCGAGCAATGCTATAGGTTATATATCATCACGCTATGACCTATAGGAGGAAGGCAAAATTGTGTTCGTTTTACAAAACATTTTATTTCCAAATTATTACTTAATTGTTTCCATAAAATAAAAATAAAATAAAAAAGCCTTTTATTTCTAAACAGAAGGTAAGTAGTTAGTTAGTAGTAATTAATTAGAAAAACTAAAAGTGAAAGTAACATAAAATAAAGTAACTAGAAAGTAAAAAAATATAAATAAAAAAGTAACTTAAAAAACCAAATATTAAACGAAAAAGTGATTATAATCTGAAAAAATATTAAACGGAAAAATAATTAAACGGAAAAATAATTATAATCTTCTGCTAGAACCCCTCTGCAGGTGAAGGCCTCCTCCAAGGATGACCAGTCTTCTCTAGATTTGGCTATTTGAAACCAGTCTACACCGGCGACTTTGACTACGTCATCTTCCCATCTTGCGCTGGGTCTTCCTCTTCTCCTCTTACCAAGTGGGCCTTTCCAGGCTGTAACTATTTTGGTCCATCTCTGGTCTTGCAAGCGTGCTACATGACCAGCCCATTTCCATTTTAGAGTCAACGCTTGTACTAGTCCATCTTTGGCATTTGTTGTTTCTCTTATTTTTGTGTGACGTATTCTTTGGATTTTTTTGATGTTCAACATGCTGCGCTCCATGCCTCGTTGACATGTTACTAGCTTATTTTTAACGTTATTGCTGTATTTCCATGTTTGACAGGCGTATGTTAAGCAGGGTAAGAGGCAAGAGTTCATGACCTTTGTTTTTATATTGGTTGGTAAGCTGCCTTTGAATATTTCTTTTAGGCTCCAATACTTATTCCAAGTTAATTGTGTCCTTCGTTCGACTTCACGTTCGTTATTTTCGCGATTGAAGCTGATTTGCTTACCTAGGTACAAGTACTGGTCTGTATATGTCAGAGGCTCACTGTCGATCGATATTGTTCTCCTGACACTGTTTGTCATTAGCATGGTTTTACATAGATTCATCTCTAAGCCAACTTTTTTACTACCTATGTTCAATGAATCTAACATGGATTGGAGAGCGTTCCCAGAATCTGATATAAGAACTAGGTCATCCGCAAATCTTAGGTGGTTTAGGTACTTCGTTCCAATCTTTATGCCGTATCGACTCCAGTCTAGTTGTCCCATTATGGCCTCCAGTGTAGCTATAAATAGCTTAGGGGATATCGGATCACCTTGTCTTACACCTCTTTTCACAGGGAACCACGGCCCAATTTTTTCTAGTTTTACCCTACTTCTGCTATTACTGTAGATGTTTTTGAGTACTTGTATATATTCTTTTTCTACGTTCTGTGTTCTTAACGTTTCCCATATTCTATCGTGTATCAAGGTGTCGAATGCTTTTTGATAGTCTATAAAAGCTAAGTAGAGTGGTCTTCTCATTTCTTGAAATTTTTCAATGAGTAGTTCCAGCGTGTGTATATGGTCTATAGTCGAGAATCCCTTCCTAAAGCCGGCTTGTTCTACAGGTTGACTCTCGTCAATTGTGTTACTTATTCTTTGATTTATGATTGAAGAGAATAATTTGTAGATGCATGGAAGTAGACTTATCGGCCTGTAGTTCGCGATATCTTTGGAGTCACCTTTTTTATAAATTAGAATTATATTCGACTCGGACCACTGGATAGGTGTTTCTCCTGTTTTCAGAACGAGGTTGAACAAGTTTGTCAACGGTTTGGCGAGTATTTCTGATGCAATTTTTAAGCTATCATTAGTAATTTTATCTGGTCCAGGACTTTTTTCAGTTTTTAAGGTCTTGAGTGCCGTTAGAACTTCGTTTATTTCGATTTTTGGAACCTTTGCGCATTCATTCTCCTTGCTAGTATGGAAGGCTATTGTGTTATTTGTATCTTGTGAATTTTGAACGCTGTATAGGTTTTTGTAGAATTCAGTTGCTACTGTAATGATATCACTCCGGTTGTTTAATACTGTTTCATTTCGTTTTATTCCGTCTATCCATGTTTTGTGCGTTCGCAATTCTTTGTATGCTCTCTTTGTACTTCCTGTTATGTTTATGTGTTTTTCTATGATGTTTTGTTTCCATACGCACATAAAACTAGACCTTAATGGAAACACCGTTAAAATACATTTCATTGATAGCCTGCAAAAATATACAATTGTTATTCATTCGTTAATGTATCTAGTAAAAAGTTAATAGACAGAATGTTAGTTGTGCAACGAAATATGACTAAAGGTGACCCAACGTCCAAGTTCGCAGACAAAGAGATCATATATCCATTAAAAACAATTTATCAAAGTGGTAGCTTTACTATTGTTAAATTGGACATACAGACTGTAGAAGTGAGCCCGCATGACGTAGAGGGATGGGGTACATTCAACTGTTTCATAGGACACGTATGGTTTTCATCACCGTCATTATCATCAGCCAGTTGCAGTCCACTGCTGGATATAGGCCTCTCCCAAAGTATATATCAGAGCCCGGTATGCTGCTTTATACCTCCAGTCGCTGCCGACTCTTTTGAGTAAGTCATCCATCTAGCCAGAGGGTGTCCCACGTTACATTTGCCATGACGCGGTCTTCTCTCCAGAACACGCTTACTCCAGCGGTTATCCATTCTGCGGCATATATGGCCAACCTATTGCCACTTGGCAGGCCAGCGTGGTGGACTATACGGCTTAACCACTCTCAATCGTATTCTCGATTGTAGAGTAGGCCCCTGCCCTGCAGTGGGACGTATATGGGCTGATACAGACAGATTGCCACTTGAACAGAGGACTTAGTTGTCGTTTATGATTCGATGAGTATGACTATACCTTTCTCTAAGCCTTTTTCCTTCTTACTCATGTCCCAAGTTAAGAAACTTATGTCGCACTGACATTCTTAATATTATCACTTACAAGTACCACTATTCCACAGTTTGACAAAATCACTTGGTGACAAAACCACTGTTATAAAAATGAAGAGAAAAAAATAAAATATCAAATGAATAATTTCTTATAAAAAAATAAAATATGAAGGCACCCAAAACATATTTTTTACTTTTTACTCCTACTAATAAAATATATGTACATAAATTTACGTTCACCTTGATTTTTTTCTATGAGCCTTTTTCAAAGTCATGACTTCCAGACAATATGTTTTAACTGTATCGTCTGTCTGAAGCCCTAGTATTCAAGTATTAATACGCCTTGTTTAGTGCCCAAGTGTTCGCTATTTCGCTTCAGCACATATGTAATATATATTTACTGGTGGTAGGTTTCTCTTATGTGAAAGGCCGTCTGGGTAGGTACCACCGCAATGTCTATTTCCCGTCAAATAGCAAATGCACTGTTGTGTTTCGGTTTGAAGGACAATGTAGCGAAAGTAACTACGGGACATATTAAGACTTAAGATCTTATGCCGCAGGATGGCAAATGAAGTGGAATGCCAAACATTGCTTTTTAATTCAGAGTTGTTTGGTTATGCTACTGTTCATGAGTAGCCGTATCGCTTACCATCAGGCGAACGGCATACTCGTCTCGCCTTCATTGCAATAAATATATATATAAAGAAATTAAGTACACAGTTCTTGCTTGCAAAAATTTAAATAACATTGAACATGTTTAATATATTTTGTGCTAACGCAGGCATAGACCACGCTATGTAGGTTTGAAAACTTTCATAAAGGCTAGACTCTGACACAGCAAAAAATAATGTTTTTCTTTGTTTTACACCAGTTTGTTTTGTTATTTTGGTTGTTTAATTATTTTCTTGTAGATTTTTATTTTTAACTTTCAGTCCACCACCACCAGTTCCAGTCCATATCCATGTAACGCCCAAAGTAATTTTCTATTGTTTATGGCTCGGTTACATAAATTGTTAATGACAAAGTATAATATTTTTTTTCTATTCTCTTTATGAAAAAATACATAACAGTATATAAACATAATAAATTAACAAAGTACAAATGGCGGTCTTATCGCACTAAGACAATCTCTACCAGACAACCATGGGATGGATGGATATAAGAAAAGGATAGGTCCCAGTGTCCCAGTGTGTAGGCCGCAGTATAACCAACTTCTTTTGCTTCTCATGCTGCACAATGTGTGGAAAAAAAAATAGAAAGTTTCAAAATGTGAAAATTCAATTTCTGAGCCTTTTTGGAGCTTGTAAATCGTAAAATTTATTGTATTCTTTGATAAATTTGCTAATAAAGTATGGATGTTCCATATTGTAAAGTTCAAATTCAAGGTGGGCTTCAAATGTCAGGGCTGCTCTTTGAACTAAAAGAGTCTAAAATCATTATTTATCCTTGATTGTTATAAAAGTTAAACAAATTGATTTTTAAACAAGACGTCCAGTTTATTTCTGTTTTTCCTAAGTTACGATATACCCCGTATTTCAGTAAAATTTCAAATTTCAAATGGAAAAACATCTATAATCATCGATATTTTTTCCTATTTTTCCGAAAAAAGAATGAATGAAAAAGAAGAATTTCCAAATGAAGAATTTCAAGTTTTCGGAAAATTTTCATGACCCAACAGTATGTTGAACTTATTAAACATTGCAAAAAGGGTATTTAAAAACTCAGATTCAAAGTACACTTAGCCATGTCGGCTAAAACCTAAACTAACAAAAACGCATAATATCTATCTAGGTACACACACTGTTTGGATGTAGTCTGCTAACACAACTTCCCATGCAAACTGGCGATGTATAATTCAACACGAGCGCACATTGACATCTGAATGAAATGAGGAGTGTGCCGCGAGAGGGCGCTGTCACCCTTACACCCTAACTAGCTAATCTACGGGGGTACTGGATCAATCGGTTAGGCTCCCCGGTACTTTTGGGTCAGCTGTTTAGCATAGGGTTATTTGCGAAGGGAGTCCTGCGGAAAATATTTTTAGATAAATCTCCCTTTTGTTATATTAATGGATTTAGGCATAAACCTATTAAAATTACGACATAAAATTTCCGATCTATTCCAAATACAATCTTTGAGGTTTTTTTTCATTGATAATATTAAAGAAAAAGACAAATAGGTAGGTACTAAAGAAATAAAGTTAAGGATTCACTATATTATATTGAACACATCTTTAGAGAAAATTCAAAAAACCCTTAGAAAGTTATTACCAAATTTTGAATATAAATTACCTTTTAATTTAACTGTAAATTCAAAAAGATATTCTGATATAGAATGTTAATGATTATGTGCCAATAACTATTTTCCAAGAATGAAATATGCGTATAGAATATAATAATACATCGTCTCTTATATTTGACTTCGAGCCACGCGATATTCAATTATAATTATATTCAATGTGGTTTTGCTAAAATTGATAGAATTTATAAAACTCCTATTCAACGAAAATTTTTGCGCGTCTGTTTCTTTCTGTCTGTTGTCCATGTAGATAATGCTAACAAAATAGTTTCTACAAACAAACTAAAATATAACATTCATTTCTTTTGTAAGACAGTCGTAGATACAAAGGCGTCTCTCAGAAATGCCACGTTCCGATTTACGCTGTGACAAAACACCGTTTCTTTAATGGAAAAGATAAATTATTGTAATTCAATAATTTATAAGATATTGACGAATCAGTAAACATCAGGCACACAAACGAGCCGTCGAAAAAATCTTAAATGATGGAACTAAACGAAAAATATAACCTAAAACGATACAGTAAAAGAATAATGGGGAATAATAAAATCCGTTGGAACGCTGGAATAAAATTTTTAAGTACCCGGTATAAAAATTCAAAACCCTCCACGGTATCGGGGTGAAGCCTTGTTTTTTTTAAACTGTCCGCCTATTAACTACGACATTCATGTAAACCCTGTTTAATCTGTCCAACTTTATATTTTGTATCAATCGACACGGTGAATGGTTTTAATGAACGTGAAATAAAAAAAATATACTTTTTCAAATTTGGACAAAAGACTTAATGAAATGCAGCTTATAAGAAACATTGAAGTTTTTTTCTTCAAGTAAATACATTTCTACTCAATGTGCAATAAAATATATTATTATTATTCTGCGTGTGATATTTTATCGAAATATAACTGCATTGTAATTTATCGGAGGAGTCCAAAAATATAAAAAAATATTAGTTTCCATAAATTCTGAAGAGGAATCAATATTTTTATAGAACAAATAAACAAAAGAATTTTCGGGAATCATATATTGGAAACAGATGGAATCTAGATGGGGACACGCGTCAAAGTTTACATATGAATATTGAAACGGATTGCTAAATTGGATTGTCAGTTTTAAACTACGCGGAAGGTTGAGAAGGACTATGAAAAATAAAACATATAAAAACGAAACAGTATTAATAATGTGACAATGTATAATAACTTAGGTAGGAAAAAGGAATATCTCAATTTAGACCAAATTTAGACGAGCGCTTTGGCTTAAAGTGTTATCATGCGCTTTTTTCGAATTGAAATGATACATCAACTGCGGCAACGTGGTGAATCTCAGAATATGTAGTTTAGAGCATCTTCACATATTTCCAATAACTGTTCAATATGACCCATACAAACTTTCCTTTATTATTTCATTTTGATTTACAAAATATATAAATTCCTGCTAACTTATTATAGTATAATAGTCGAGTATGTTAAGGCGTAAATTATTTATCTAAAACAACTCATGTGCAATCAAAACACATGTCCAATAGTAAGCCGTTCTAGACGTCTAGACAAACTGGCCGATTCCCTGTTCATACCGTAGGAGAAAAAAAATGCAGCTAATATTAAGTGCAATTTATCTATAAATACATTTTCCTATTAACTTTTTTAAACGTAATGAAATTCGTTTATTGACTAAATAGCTCTTATGACAATTCAATACAAACAGACTTATAGAGCCACAAAGTTATCTGGCCCGGTGGCCAAAACTGGAAACAAAGACGTCATTTGAAATTGTCAATCTAGCTGCCAGTCGCTGACATATCCGCCATTGGTTGTTTACTCAATGTATTTATTTTTCCTGCATTATTTAAAACTAGTGAAAAATGCCGAAAGCTTTAAAAAGTGATGCTAGGAACGTTATAGTTCAGGTATTAAATTGACTGACTTGACTGACGCTATTTCTATTATAAATACTGACATTCAACATATTTGTGACTGGAGCCAGACCTATGGATTGATGGTTAATCCATCCAAAACCCAGGTAATTGTAGTCGGTAGCCCCAAGTTGATTTCAAAAATAAATTGGGATCTACTACCATCCGTTATATGTAATGGCACTATCATCCCATTTAGTGAAACTGTTAAGAATTTAGGCTTGTTTCTTGATAGGTCTCTCACTTGGGGTCCGCAGCTTCGTGAGCTTAGTCGGAAGCTGTTTGTCTCGGCAAGGTCCTTGCGAAGGTTGAGCAACCTTCTACCCGTTACCACGAAGATTTCACTTGCGCAAACTCTCCTTCTCCCCATCCTTGATTATGCTGATGTCAGCTATCTAGATCTCACCGAGGACCAACTTAATAAGCTTGAGCGTCTCCAAAATCTCTGTATCAGATTCATATTTGGGCTCCGCAAATATGACCATGTTTCTGAATTTCGTGCTAAGCTCAAGTGGTTACCCATCCGGTTTCGTCGGAATACTCATATTCTTTCACTTCTGTATAATATTCTCTTCAATCCTCTCACGCCTTCTTACCTTAAAGATCGTTTCATCTTTCTCCATGATTCACATTCAAGATCCTTGAGGTCGTCGGAGCACTTGAAACTGAGAATGCCCTTGCACTCCACAGTATTCATGGACAAATCATTTACTGTCCAAGCTGTCCGACTGTGGAACTCACTTCCAGTTGAGTTGCGACGGGCTGAAACACTGTCGTCATTTAAAAGAAAGGTCAAACTACATTTCCTTTCACAGCTAGATTGTAGCTGAGAGAATTTGTCCATTCTTATTTTGGTATATTTTTAGGATAGGTATATAGTATGTTTATGTATATGTATGTATAATATTTATGTTCGTATATTCTGTATATATGTATGTATATATATATATAAATATGTATTATTAGTGTGATTATGTTATATTTTTATTTTTAATTATTAATTGTAGATTATTATTATTTCATTTACACCTTAGACTGCCCTTTCTATCTCCTGTTAATATATCCATCCCATGGTTGCCTGTAAGAAATTACCTAGTGTGATAAGGCCGCCACTTGTACTTTTATTTTTATTGTGTAATATCTTTTTAGTATTTCTGTACAGTGCAAAAAAGGATTAAATAAATAAATAAATAAATAAATTTTACGTAGGATGAAAAGCGTCTTCCGACATCAATAATACCCTTCGAAAAATTGTATTAACGCGTAGCTGCCACCAAAGGTTTGTGTTGTCAGCTTTATAAAATAAATTCCACGAAAACAGAATTATGTACGTACTAGTAGAATATAATATGTAAGTACATATCATAAACTAAAATGTATCTTACTCGTCTCATTTTACGTTACGTGCGTGGTGGCCTGTTGGTAAATGGACCAGACGCGGCAGCCAACTTGTTCACGCTGGTTGCGGGTTGAAATCTTAGGTCACACTTCTGACTTTTCGGAGCCATGCTTGTATTGATAAAAACGCACTATAACGGTGAAGGAAAACATCGTGAGGAAACCTGCATACCATAGCGATTTATTAGAATTTCTATGGTATGTAAGTCCACCAACCCGCATGAGGCCAGCGTGGTGGGCTATATGGCCTGTGATATAGCCTAACTACCCTCAATCGTACTCTCGATTGTGGAGGAGAATACAGATACACTTTTTTAAGGGTTTTGGGGAGCGATTTGTTAGAAATCGTGTGAAGGAAAAATAATATGCAGATGAAACTGGTCATTTTCTCGACACTATTGATCGGATTGAAAAATCTTATTTTACCCCATTTATTGCAATATCTATTTTTAATGGCAACACCAAATTCGATTACAGCGACTCTCACCGGGTCAGATAACTTTGTGGCTCTATTCGCTGGGTGCGAAGTATAAGGTGCGGGAACCACGAAACGATCGCAGCGCGCGTCATGGCCAAAAAAGGAACTATCGGTGGCGGACGCTGTCACTTTTTACTAGCGAGATTTACGTTTTAAGTAAATAAAGATGAGTCGCGAAGCTTGCTGCGTAGTTAATTGCAAAAACAATGGCAGAAATAGTGATAAAAAAATCTACAAATTTCCACAGGCAAGTTGGAAACGAGAACAACGAACAACGAACGAGCCGCAATGTGTTTACACCTGCAGCTCTGATTGTACACACAATCACATTTGGCACTCGTAATATGACGGCTAGAATCAATCTGTAAAAAAATAATTATTTCGTTAACACCTACTAATGGTGTAATATATTACGTACTACATCAAAAATTGCAAAAACAGTAAACAACTGCTAACATTCAAGGATGTTTTGTATGGCGTTGATGTCACTGAAGTTTGTCGAATAACATGTGCTTCAATGGTGTGGATCATAGCATCTTCATATTTAATTTCTTTCACATCTTGCACGTGTTGAGCTAAAACTAATTGTTTTCCTTTCAATGTTGTTTGTGGTTGGAAAATGATGTCGTGTGTGATTGGTCGGAATCCAGTTTTTATGATTAATTTGGCCATGTTTAACTGAAAATACATAAAAGGATGGATTATTGAGAACACAAGCACTCATAAATAATTGTCTGCTATTTATATGAAATGCATTATTCGATGAAATTTGCTTATTTCTTTACTTACTTCTCATGACGACAGCCATGAAAAATCCGTAATGTACTAAGCGAAATCTATTGATTGTCCCATTTTAGACGAAAAATAAAAAAGACTTACCTTATATAGATTTAGAATATTTATTGGAATAAATGTAAATTACAATATTTAATTATAATTGTTCGTTTGTAAATAACTCGTCGTAATGACAGCCGGGCATTTGACATTTCGGAGGCCACCGTAGTTGCAACCGCTAGTTGGCGCTGTCGTCGCGCACCCAGCGAATATTCATATATAGTTCTGACACCTTTTTGAATCTTCGAAAACTTTGTCTTCTTCGCTCAAATTAAGCTCAAACGTCATTCGAAAGAAAAAAAAATCGATAACTAAAACAGGCTTTAAAGCTGTCTATTTATTAGGCCGAAAAGTGATTATATATGTTAAGTTCCCTACTTTTTTATTTTTATCTATTCCTCTTTTTGTCTTTCTTGAAGCTTCTGAAGGCGTTATTACTGGTTAAGCCACAAAGTTATCTGGCCCGGTGGCCAAAAGTGGAAACAAATACGTCATTTGGAATGTCAGTCTATCTGCCAGTCGCTGACATATCGGCCATTAGTTGTTTACTCAATGTATTTATTTTTCCTGCATTATTTAAAACTAGTGAAAATTGCCGAAAACTTTAAAAAGTGATGCTAGGAATGTTAAACTTCAGGTATTACATTTTACGTAGGAAGAAAAGCGTATCAGATACCAATAATACCCTTCGAAAAATTGAATCATCGTGTAGCTGCCGCCACAAGTTTGTGTTGTCAGCTTTTGAAAATAAATACCACGAAAACAGAACTTTGTACGTACTAGTACAATAGATGTAAGTTCATATCATAAACTAAAATTTATCGTTACGTACGTGGTGGCCTGTTGGTAAATGGACCACCAATGACCACAACCACATTTCACGGCGGCCGCGGATTCGAATCTCAGGGCACCCCTCTGACTTTTCGGAGTCATGCGTGTATTGATAGTCAATAAACACACACTAAAACGGTGAAGGAAAACATCGTGAGGAAACCTGCATACCAAAGCGATTTATAAGAATTTCTATGGTACCTGTGTAAGTCCACCAACCCGCATTAGGCCAGCGCGGCGGACTATATGGCCTGTGATATGGCCTTACTACCCTCAATCGTACTCTCGATTGCAGAGGAGGCCCGTACCCTCCAGTGGGACGTGTATGGGCTGATACAGATAACTTTTTTAACGGTTTTGACTTCTTTAACGGGGAGCGATTGGTTAGAAATCTTGTAAAGGAAAAAAAACATGCATATGAAACTGGGCTCCCGACACTATTGATCGGATTGAAAAATCTTACTTTACCCATTTTATTGCTATATCTATTTTTAATGGCAACACTAAATTCGATTACAGCGACTCCCTCACCGGGTCAGATAACTTCAAGAAGCTTATACCCAAATGGAGATTGCATTCCGTATATAAAAGTGAAGCACAAAAATTTGACCTCGAATGACGTTGCGACTGATTGCTATCCTTTTCTTTCGAGTGACAATGAATGAAAATGACTTTTTGTTCATTCATTGTCACTCGAAAGAAAAGGATAGCAATCAGTCGCAACGTCATTCGAGGTCAAATTTTTGTGCTTCACTTTTATATACGGAATGCAATCTCCATTTGGGTATAAGCTTCTTGGATAACTTTGTGGCTCTAAACAAGTTATTACCACAGATAATACATTGTGTTGCGAATCTGACAATTTTTTTTAACAAAGCGGTTTATACTTTATATTACAGCCAGCTTCACCTTACCGAAAAATTCCAAATTCAAAACTGAATGTAACTTCAATAACAATGTTCGTGCTTCGTAACCACATTCGTAACTAACAAATTAGAGGAACGTAACAGCTCTGTGAAGAACAATAGCTTGTGCTAAATAAGCTGGCAGTCCTAAATAAGGTGGCTAATGGAGTCGCTGTCATGTTTGTGCAAGCAGATTGTTGACGGCAGGTGGCGCCTGTATGCAGATAAATATGTTTTTGGGTCAGACGGATCGTAATCATATCCACGTGGATATATTGCGTTAGTAGATGAGGGCTGTAAGATTAGATTTTGAGTTTTTTTGGAGTGGTGAAGGAACGTATTAATATCGAAGGTAGGAAAAATAAAATAATCTTCCCTTAAAAATCATTTGTAGTGTGTAGTGTACTATATTTGACAGAAGAAAAGAAATGGTTGACTTATAACGAAGATATTCTTTGCTCACATTTTATTTTTTCAAACTCTTATCGAAATATTTTGATATGTGTCTGTACAACTCTAATATTTACCCTTACGTGTGCCTCAACAAGTTTTTTTTTTAGTTATTAATGGCGTGACGAGCATACCATTTGCATCATGGTAAGTGATACGATCGCTCATGGACAATAGTAAAACCAAACATCACGATTCACAAAGCAATGCTTGGCAATCCACTGCGCTCGCCATCCTGAGACAAAGTCGCATTATGTCCAGTATTATCTCTGACTACAATGTCCTTCAAACTGGAACACAACAATACATTTACACTACTGTTTAGCGGGAGAAATAGACATTGCAGTGGTACCTACCCAGGCGGCCTCTAATATAAATTTATTATTTATTTAAATTTATTATATAATAAAATAATCAATTATTTTGTAAACAAAGAATAAATACTATATATTGACATGTCATAAGAGCTATTTAATTGCCTACATGATCAATATACCAATTTCATTTAATATGAGAGACATACCACCGGTAAAATTTACCATATTTTTTTATGAAAAAACTATTTTCATGCTGTATACATCGGTAATTTTACCATTGTCACGCGCCAACGTGAGTCACGTAAAAGGTATCAGCTAGTAACATCATTTGTCGACGGGAATTTGAATGCAGTGTTCAGCATATGTTATAGTTCAAATAAAAATGTGTTGTAGAGGTGCAGACATGATATTTAATGACATTACTAATATATCTCCACGAGGCTTTATGAATAGTTTGAAATTATGAAAAAAAAAATGTCAAACAAATTTAATAATGCCCCAGTAGCGCAGTAGAACGGAATAACTAGTACAAGTACAACTTTAGTCGCTCTACCCGTTGAGGTCTCGGGTTCGAATCCCGGGCAAGGCATATTGGTATTGGGTTTTTCTATATATTATTTGGACCGAACTTAGGAATTTGAGCCAAATATTGAAATGAAATGAAATGAAAATAATTTATTGAATCCATTAAAATGTTCAACATCATTTATATTCAGTCATTTTTTTATCTACCACCCGGTTCGGAAAGCTGTTTTCACAAGAGAAGAACGGGCAAGAAACTCTAGTCTTGCTCATTTCAAAACCAGTTTACAATGTAGTGAATTATTACAAAATTTACAAGTTGGTTTAAATCAGAGCAGATTGTGAGATAGTACCCACAAGGCGAAACGTGGGTGTCCTGGTAGCACCTCTGCCTACCCCTTCTGGAAAAATGTGTGGGATCATGTATGTAAATTAAATCATGTATCTAGTAATAAAATCGATTACAAGGTATCATGTCAGCAATCCTTATCTACATCAAAAATCATTAAATTATATTCGACGATAGAGCTTCTGAATTTGCTCATTTCTTTTTTCAATATTTTTAATCATTCAAGTATATTTTAGTACGTTATCTCTACCACTAATCGTCTTATTCATAGGCAGTTATAAAATCTATTTTAGTTATCGATGTTTTGTCCTTTTCGAAAGACTTTTGAGTTCATTTTGAGCGAAGATAATACATTCGGTATCTAAATTAGATTTTGAAAACTGTCTTTGAATGTTAGAATATTTTTATATATTTATAATGTATTAAAATCCTAATGTAATATCTTCGTCCATACCCTGACGAAAATAACCTTTTATTTAAGATGTGTAGGTAAATCTTAACGTGTAAGGTCTTCATATTTTTCTGCTTAATTTCGCTGCGCACTCGAGAATTCTTAGAAATACCAGATTGCTCGGCACTAATCTCTAGGTATCACTTTCGATACTGATTTATTGATATATATTTCTAAATTTGTACCTCTAGCGAGTTAAATATTGAATGTAGAAAATTATAGTAATTTACCCGATTCATCATCATCATCATCATCATCATATCAGCCACAGGAAGTCCACTGCTGAACATAGGCCTCCCCCAATGATCTCCACAATGACCTGTTGGAAGCGGCCTGCATCCAGCGACTTCCTGCGACCTTAGTCAGATCGTCCGTCCACCTTGTAGGCGGGCGTCCAACACTTCGCTTGCCTGTACGTGGCCTCCACTCGAGAACCTTTCGGCCCCAACGGCCATCGGTTCTACGAGCTATGTGCCGATTCTTTACCCGATTGCTTAGGAAGAATTATGTTTTTCGCGCGTATTTCTCTGTTTGTTTGTATGTTTGAACTAAGTTTATCATTTTAAAAAAAACTACACTCGTTTTAAAACGTGGAAATCGAAAAAGCCAATCTTAACAAAATTCCTCAGACATAATTTTTTATCCTATGTCTATGCCACCACGCAACTAAACCGACTTAACACTAGTCAATAGCCATAGAATCTCGTTGCACTTTTAGTTTCTTTACAGTTCAACTGCAACCGCAACCAAGACAAAATCATAGCGATTAATATTTGATTGAATTTGTAAATAGTAATCAGAAGTGAAAGTATGGGAACTGACGGCGTTTACATTTCAATTAGGGCGTACAATGGAACCATTGACCAACGGCCTGTTAATGTAGTGATGGACTGAGAATGCTCATAATTTAAAGGCTTTTATAGTTGTATAAAATTATTATTTACGGTGTTTATTTATTTATTTATTTATATTTATTAACTGGTGGTAACTGGTAGGTCTCTTAATATGTGAGAGGCCATCTGGGTGGGTACCACCGCAATGTCTATTTCTCCCGCCAAACAGCAGTGTAAATGCACTGTTGTATTTCGATTTGAAGGACATTGTAGCTAGATTACTACTGAACATATTGAGACTCAACATCTCAGAATGGCGAGCACAATGAAATGCGAAATATTGCTTTGTATTTCAAGGTGTTGTTTGGTTTTGCTACTGTTCATAAATTTCGTATCGTTTACCATCACCCAAACGGCATGCTTGTTTTGCTATTTAAAGGAAACAAAATGGAAATCCAACACCTTACACAATAGAAAATAAAAACTATTAAAAAATAGAGGGCGATTTACAGATTTTCACAAATATTTGACAGAATAATTTTAATAGAAATAACAGTAAAGTAGTAGAGTAAAATAGTATGACTTCGCCGGCTTATGTTAAATTACCTAATTCGCAACAAAATAAAGTCTTAGAACCTTCGTACCGAACAACACTTGTGTTTGAATATACTTATTGTATTTTTCTTTATAATTCCTGTGTTTTATATTTATCGTGAATTGTATCACTGTTCGGTGTGGTGTGAGGTGATAACCAGCAAGGGAGGGTCTCGCGATTGGATACGATGACTCCCCCTGTGCCGGTTTAGTGTGGATGAAGTGAAATGTGGTTATGAATGTGTGCTCGAAAAATAAAATGTAATAAATTATTTAAAATTAAAATTTACAATTAAGGTGATATTAAAATAGATTGTTATTTATTAAAATCACTGAGCTTGCTATACACAAAATCCACCAGCTCTAAGTAAGAGCGTAGTGCCTTCTCCTTCTTTACAAGCTCAGTGATTTTGTAGGGTGGTACGCAGAAGCGACTGCAGATCATCTCGTGCTTGAGACGCGTTGTTGCAAACCTTATTGTATTACTATATTACTTATTGTATTACTATATTACTTGTATTCCTTGTATTTTAAAGCGATAAAATTCGTATAGAATAGTTTTACTTCAATGTGTAACATTTGATCTAAGAAACTATAATGCAAGCCTTTATTAATTATTTGCATACGTATAATAATGATAATAGTTATCTGAAGGCTTACTTAGTTGTTTTCCTGCCATGATGACCTAAAAAAGAAAGGCACTTACTACCTAACTTTCTTCCTATTTTCAAACTCCCAAAGCAATTTAATGCTAGAGAGTCTAAGTTCTCGGTATAAACAGAATGTAGTAGTGAATTGTAAAGTTAGGAGCAATTTATGACGTTCGTTTTTTTTACAAATGAAAGTGTTATATATGTTATGATCTTGTAAACCTTGTCGACCTAACTGATGCCGATGGCTTTACCGAATATTTTTGGCATTCTTATCTTAGGTTATTTAATTTTCAAAGTTATTTCACTTTATTTATTATTTTTCTTATTTTAAAGGCATGATATTTGTGGGGGCCCTTCGCCTACTTTCTATTTACGGGACCAGTCCTATATTTATAATAACAACATTAATGTTCAACAACATTAAAACTATCAGTCAAATAAAGACCTGTTTAACTAATAAACTGAACGTAAACTGCAGTCAAACTCTTCATTAGCCATTGCACAAAATCTTCCAAAAAGCGGAAAAAGATGGCTGCTAACGAACACACGGGCAAAAGTCAGCCGACAATTAGATAATATAAATGAATGCTGCAGGCGCCGGACCAAGTGTTTCATTAACGAGGTGACACGATAATCTCATATAGACTCGTCACTACACGCAATTATAACATTAAAAAGTTCATTTAACGAGTTGAATTGCATACGTAGAAATGGCGCCATTTTTCAAACGGCCATGTTGAAATGTCATCCGATTTCACTTGAAATTATTGTCGTTTCTATGAATAGTCATTTGGCAGTGTGTATGTGTGTGTGTGTGTATAACCATCTACAAATTATATTTTCCATCAATTTACCACATAGAGATAATTACTGAATAATTTGAAAGGAAACTCAGAAGTATACCACACAATTTAATAAATAAAACATCGAAGTACACGTTGCATATTCAGTCTTAACAATAAATTAACATGCATACATAAAAAGCTTTAATAGTTTCTAAACATTGACAAATGTTTAACGTACAAAGCTTACTTTATATTATGTTTAAATTAATTACATTTTACAAAACATTTACTTTAACAATAAATAAAATTTAATAAATAAATTATATATTAATACTTAGATCTGCTTTAATCTACTTAATTTAATAATAACTGGGCTTTAGTTTAAATTAATAAGAATGATTATATTCAACTGATGGTTTGTAAACAGGAGTTTTAGTCGGACATTCATCCCACAACCACCAGACTACGACTAAAACTTCTACATTAATTAACAACAAAGCGAGCACTGGTATCACCAATTTACCTATCAAAGATTTAATACCACTCTTCGCAAGTAACAACGGCTTTAGTATGCTATTAATTAGAAGCTCTTTAATACCTTTGAGCTCTAAACCTTCGGGTACAGAGCCTGTCAGTAAAGCCAGCACCAATCCAAGAAGGCCATTGACTTTGCTCTGGACTTTGCTAGCTACTGGCTTCACCAAATCCACAAGACCTGGTTTGATGAGGGGAATTTTCGGAGGGGCTGGATTTGGAGGAGCGACGTACGCTGGTTTATGGTACATTGGATTATAGCTCGGGTTAGAAGGATAAGGGTACGGAGGTGGATGGCTGTAGGAATATGCTTGGTCTCTTCCCGCCGCGCGAAGTTGGTCGTCTGATGGTTGAGCTTCAGGCTCGGAGCCATCGTTGAAGGCTTCAATGAACTCGTTGAAAGTAAAGTTCTGAGGTTCCTCAGCTCTCTCTGACGGTTGCGGCCGCTGCTGCTCCGTTTGTACATGCTTTTGTGGTGTGAAACCGGGCCCGACAGGAAACTGCGCCATCACTGGAAATCCAAACCCCGATGTCGCTCCGTACGGAGGGTATAGCACTACCGGATCACCAGGATCATTTAAAACTGATTTAACGCACAAAAGTAGTAACACCACGCACGGCACCTCCATGATTATGTTAAACATCATACATTACTTACGTTTTAATAAAAGCGTAATTTGCAAGCTAGCGTTTATTAGTGGGTCAACTGCGCATCAATCTGTCCCACATACCAGCAATTTTAAGTTGTCAGCTAATATCGAGCCCGGAACTGCAGTCGAGGCTCATACACTGAGCTACATTGTCACCTGCTAGCAAACTTAACAAGCTCTTTGCGACGACTCCGTCTTCGTCCAAATCATCGATTAATGAAAAGGTAGCAGCCGCACCAATATTACTAATCCAGCTTCTAGAAGCCCGTTCTATGACACAGGCTATCCTTTGAGAGCAATCCGTGATCATCCTTGAATGGTGGCCTTTCTTCTTTTTCCTTTTGAAGAACTTTATCATTTTTGATATCATAGGCCAGAGTAGGAACGCCTTAAGCCCCATTTTAGCGGCTAGGACGAACAGCAATGGCAAAAAGATCAGCTTGCCTATTAGTAATTTTAGGGCTACAATCACTGTAACCGACATTATTATTTTAGCAGCATTTCCCAGAACATTTGCAAATGATGATAGTGAATCTGTATGAGGGCATGACACGTGATAATTTGAATCAGTGTATGATTTTCTAACAGGCTCATACAAACTCGATGCTCCCGTAAACAAATCGAGAAAAGGCAAGGGAGGTTGCGATGGAGTTATTGTACTTATTGCTTGTTCTTGAGCACTAACTTGATACTGTGATGCAGCAAAAAGAACAACTAGTAACACCAACATAGTTCACAGACTGTTCCGCTTGAAGAAGTTTACTTCACTTAAAAACTCGCCCGTGAAATTGGAAATCTAAAGTTAAATATGCGCGGACAAATAATTATACCTGGTCTAATTTGAAACAACGGTACAAGGGTCAGGTCATTTATTTTTTAGCACAAGAATATAATGAAAGTATATTTATGGGATTGTTACGTTTTTTACTTTTTACGACGTACTTAAACAAGACTGAAAATGTTTATACTTAGTTTTATAAAAGAAAAGTATTTAATAAATACGTTTTAATAAATAAAGTATGATATTTCTTTAATTAATTCATAGATCATAGTCCTCGTGTGATCATAAATTAAATTGGATCCACCCGCCATGTCTTTTTATACTTTAAGCCGAATAACTTGGTGCCTTTGCCTCATTAAGGACGGCGTAACAAAAATAAACTTCACAAGAAAGTTAATTTAGCGGGAAAGTTGTAGTGGACAACGTTCTGTGATTAATTAAAACTTGGTTGCGTGTACATACATTAGAAAAGATAGTTTACTGGTTACATACAATGTCAACTAAAAGTGTGTACAAATCTTTTGAATGTGTAAGGAGTAACATGCCGCAAAAAAAGTTTATCCCTCCGTGGTGTTCGTCAAGTAAGTATGACATTAAATTATTTGAACAACGTAACCTACATTCATTGTATATGCATAAAACAAAGGTTTATTACTACGTATAGGTTTGACATACAATATCTACTCGTATACATATTATGTATTTTAGTTGCGTATTTATAGGTCTCGAGATCATATTTGTTGTCGATATAAACAATTATTGAAATGGAGACACAAATATTTTATTCTTTTTATCGTTTCTGTTCATGTTGAATGTTGTATAAATAGAATTTTAAACCACAGGATGTCAACTGCTCAATATAAGATACCTTTATAAAAAAAAACGTTCACTATTTTTCGTACCAATTGACGGTTATAAAAAAAAATCACGAAGTTACAAGAATAGCCAACGTATAAAGGATGATTCGATTTAAAAGGGTCCGCGTTCGATATAAAATAAGTATCGAAAACAACATACAGTTGCAAATATTTAAACTAACTAGACCTTTGAGAAATACGATATTACGATTTTTCTTGCCAATAACATCGATACTTTGAGCAACTATATCTAAAGGACCTGGACAGTTTCTGCCTAGTTACTTTTTATCATGTACAAAAACAAGGCAATAATTGAATGAATATAAAAAATCAACTATTAATTTAAGAACATGTCATATTTCTGTAGAAGTTTAGGGAGAAAAATAAAGTTTAATAAGATTTTGCATTGATACCTACCCATTTCCGCCATTGTTGGCCCCGCATAAACGTTTCGTTCGCAGTAAAGCAAGTGCAGGAAAAAGATAATAACTTTGTCTAAAATATTCCTAAAAATAATCTATAAGTAGGTAATAAGTCATAATAATTAACAATACTAAATATATATAAAGCAATTTTTGCCGTATATACTTACACATATATTCTTCCCATTTTTACACACTTTCATTGCAACAACTAAACGCTGCAGTAAAATACTTGACACTTGACAGTTGCTTGACAGGAACCATGCTTTGTTTATTTATCTTTTTTTGTTATTTGTTTACATTGTGGTACAATTAAAATACGTCTCGGTGTATATTTTGTGTAAATTATAAAATAATAGTTAATGTAAATTCCAAATTCGATGATAAAGCATTTTTGTAAACGTATTTTTATTCGATTCAATAAATTACAAAACCTAACCTACAAAACCTAACCTGAAAATAAGATATGTTTTTGTAAATATCTAAAAACCCTGAACTTCCTAGGCTTTGTAACTTTTCTGTATTAATCTTGGAACAAACCTTACCCCAACAATGCAAAACTAATTGATGTAGACGAGATTCAAAGTACTAGGCACAGCGCCATACAAAAACTGGCCATGTCCTTTCTACATGATAATCTTTTTATATCCTCTATATCTTGTTAATGGACATCCATTCAACATAATTTCTGTCTATATCGCTAAAAAATGTTGATAATTGCTTTACCAGTACACCTACCTGACGATAAAACTTTCGTGTAATCAAAGTTTATTAAGTGATCTCAGAATCGAACCCAGCATTGTACGCTACAAGTCTTGCTCGCTATCGCTAGTCCTTTAAGCCAACACTGACTAATTACTGGAAACCAATAAAATGTCAAAATATTATCGAACATCATAAAATAATTGGATCTTGGAGTGAAAATTATCCGAATTAGTAATTCCAATAATACCGTACATATCAAAGGACGAATTTGTAATCCAATCACGTCAACATAGAGCAGATTTCCTTGAATTATACCGAAAACGGAGTCAATATCCTTTACTTATTCGTGGAATTAGACAGATTTCTACATAAGATATGCAACCTTAGGTATAATCTTATGGAAAATACCAAGAGTACATTGCATACAGGGTCATATTGACATATTAGGGTATTACATTTAAACCAGATGTTTCTCATCAAACATGTGTGATAAACACGTACGAAATTTAAAAATACCCTAGTTTATTTTTCTCGAAAATCGTGATTTAGTTTTCACGATTTTGGCCACCCCGTTAAGATAAGCGTATTTTTACCAAATTTTTACCACTTAACTGAACTTCAAGTTGGTTAAGAAACTAAGCTGAGCTTTAAAAAGACTCGTACTAATAGGTTGTTTTTAGCTTTAAAACAAAAATCGTGATATTTGACAAAAAATACCAGGTAAGTTTGGGCTCTAAACCCTGAAGTCCTGGATTCAATTTTCTTGCCAGAAAAAACATTCTAAAAATCTAATATAAGTTTCATTAGTCGGCAAGTCTCGAACGTTATGACGGTAGGGTTTCTCTTCACGTCATAATATTGGTAGACTGTGGGCGGCACAAGTATCAAGTATTTAAATTACTTATCGCTTAGCTTCGGGGAACTGGCGTAACGTACTTCTTAAGTAATAAAAACTGCGAGACGTTTTTCTGGGAATCATTGGTCCTTCGTTTCCAAACCTTCGCTTGCTTCGACTATGGCTTCGGCGGATTTAAACTATTCAATTTCAATATAAATTAGACTTCTGTTATTAATCCTTATTTTCAACTTTTGATAAAAACACATCCCTCTTATATTATAAGTGTGAAAGTATAAATGCGCTAAAACGGCTGAACCTATTTTATTTAATGAATTATTAATTATGAATTATTAATTATTTACATAAAGTAATATATTTGGATCATGAAGATAGATATAGGCCACTTTTTATCCCGAATAATGTAGTGTTCCGAGGGGATGCATCAGGAATTCAAGTAAGTATGGATATTTGCTACTCTTTCTAATTAGGAACTGATGGATTAGGAACAAATTGATGGCACGGGACAGAACAGGGCAGGATTGCATGCTTTTTGTTGTGTGGACAGAATGAGATGGGCCAAAACGGGATATACCTAACGGGACGGGGAGGCACGGAAGGTTGAAATATAAACCAATTAGTATGCGAAATAATATATTATTGATGTGTACTGGACTCAAAAGCTATTTAATCGGCGGGCGAAGCCGGTATGACCACTAGTAATTAATGTTTCTTAAATAAAGTAGAAAAAAATTGTCATTACAAATAAAATATTACATTTTAATGATGTTATTGACATACTATTTCATTTTATATAAATATTCCATGCTCCAATACGAGGATTGATAAATATGCTTATTTCAATTAAACAAAGAATGAGCCTGTCAAAAATTTGTTAAAACCTTATTAAATAGACGTTAATTAATTACTTTCCACAAGATTTCACCAGACTTTTAAAATATATCAGTTTGAAAAAGCTATAACTATTCACGAACACGTTCGACAAGCAACTAAAGAACTCAGGTCGACAGACTGATGTTAATGTGATTGACCTTATTGCCGATGAAAAATTGAAGGAACCTTTGTATGTTCGCTAAATCACTTTTAATCTTCTTAATTCTCTAGCTTTAGATAGTAGGAGTATATTCAAATATCTTTTAGTAATATTTAATTCTGGGATGAAGATCGAGCCCAGTGGCGTGCCATAGGAGAGGCCTATGTCCAGCAGTGGACACGAATAGGCTGATTATGATAATGATGATGATGAATATTTAATTTGGCATTTGCCCTGCCGTTGGACAACGCAGGGTGAAGTATGTATGTGTGTATTGTTTAATTTGTTTTGATTTATCCGCACTAAACTTAGACAACCTAGATAACTCAGAAATGCTTGTGTGTACAGTACTTTTAAATCACTATTACTAGGCTCTTTTAATCCTCTAGAATCTCTATTTAAGTACAAATATCTTTTTAAATATAATATTCGGTCGGCACATACCTACACGTTGATTGATAACAAATTCTATGTTTTAGAAATATATGACGGTATATAATATGTTGTATAATAGTAGTTCCGAGTTCAAACTTGGTGGGGTGGAACGCTCAGCTGATTCAATAATCTTGGGTGCGTGACCCCGGCGCTGTTTTATATCGATGATACAAAACATCGTCTGAACTCATATCTATAGGTAAGATTTCTCTACAAGAGTATCATTGGTATCTGAAACATGGTGGTTTATTGGGAGACAATGGAACTACTGTAACAATCAGACAGGATTTCTATTGGCTATAATCGTGGCTGCCTACAATGTATCTCAACCACTTTGATTACCATTTATTAGTTTATGTAACAGACTACCCTGCCCCGTAACCCGTAAATTCCTAGGTTCAATATCCAGGCAGAGGAAAACATTTCGACAGTTTTTTAGTTTAGTGAAATATTTGCTGATTTAAGAAATACCGCGGTATTGCATTCAGAATCATGAATCCAAATCGATGAACTTAATACGCGGTATCTGGTTTCAGGCGGGCTGGCCTAATAACTGTAGATCGTCGCCAATGCATATTCTTTTTCGATTGATTACACCCGGAAGACTTAACTGTCGCATTTTATCACTCTATCTTGACAGCGCTGGATTAGTTGGAATGCCTTTGCAGAGGCACCAAAAAAAAAACATAAATCGTGCTCTATTGCCAACGCATATAAAAAAATCTCCTAGATATCCTGTTTGAGTCGTGTTACTTAGCACGCACAATACTCCGCGGTCAACATTACTCCGACCCTACGTCATTAAATAAACACCCGACTAAGGAATATTTCACAAGGTGTTCAACAACGATTCGCGCGACCCGCCCCACCTATGTTTCTTCTGAATAAATAATCATATATGAATAATTTTAAACCGTGCAGATTACTTGAGAACACGCCACCGCAGTTTTCAACTTGTGACCTTGCGAATTACTTAATAATTAATTATTTAATGTTATTCATGTGAGGAGAAGCTCCTGAGGATTAGTCTACCAGTGTAGAATAAGCCAAAGGTTGTGTTTTCATTGAATTTATTCGCTTGAACTATCATTCCTTATGTATCCATTCGAAGGAGTCCTACCACACTTTGTCGTCCAATCAAGCATAGTTGTTCGTCAGTAGATGGGCCAAAATACTTTTTGATGCCTAATCCGAGCGTAAAATTTTTGTTTTTTAGTATTAATTAAAGTATTCCATTTCTTGATTTTTTATGCAGATTTAGATTATTTATAGTATGGTCTACAATATACAACCCTCTGCAGCGTTAGTTTTAATGAATTAATATATCAAGGTGTCAAAAAATTAAACAACTGAGTTACTGTTTTACAAATTTAATATTCGTTATTTAAGTTAATCACTGAGACTTTTTTGTTTGCGTGGTACCTTTCAATATGTTTCTTTTTAGCTTCAGCGTGTTTAACAGAGTCTAGCTTTAATTTGAGTCTATAGCGACGTTGTTTTTCTGCGTTCTTTAGCGCCATTATGGCAATAGCTTATTCCTGAGAAAAGGATAAACAATATATGAGTAGAAGCTTATAATAACGTATTATTAATATAAAACCATTCATTAAAAAAATCAGTGCGTTACCCATACAACCACTGCGTTACTTTTTCTAGTAACGCAGTGTAGCAGTTACGCAGTTACGCAGTTGTAAATATTTGACTATTTTGTAAATTATCACTAAAGAAAATAACAAAATGCAAATATTCTAACACTGACAATACCGATACATCACATCCTGTACATAACAATAATAATAATGTAAATATTGTCATTACATACCTTTCGACAGCGGTAACTCAGCGGACACGCAATAAATACACGCACCTCCCTCGACGACTGTGAAGCGGCTAATTCGACTAGCGTACTCCCCCCGTGCAGTTGCTATGATTCGTTGTATAAGTTAAAACATGTCGAACCGAATGAAGTACAAAAAGTTGTAATACACTTACTTTTAGGTTTATTTCCATATAGTAACGCAAGGTAGTTACGATTTTTTTATATGTTGGGGACACAAACAAAATCAGTCTTTATTGTATGAAATGATTAACGTAAAAAATGTTTATTGGCATTTTAATAAGGTTCACAACTCACATTTTTATAGAGATATTAAAGATAAAGGTCTTTTAAGGAAAAATTGTGAGAAATTGCTCTGTAAAGTCCGAGTCACGCGCTCAGGGACATCAGTATTTTGTATGAAAAACTACTGCGTTACTAAAAATGACAACGTTGTTACCGTAATTTTCAAACAATTATTATATTTTTGCGGTCACATGTTATTCCCTGTACTAGATTATAATGTGATATTTCGAAATTAATACATTTTTTCAGAGTGTTGTACTGTTTTTCCATAAAATCAAATATTCATTGCAAGAGACCGATTTTTAGGCATCAAAAAGTATTTTGACCCAGATATTATTCTAGTCTACATATTTTAAAATATATTTATCCTATTAGTTTCTTGAGTCATTTAATTGCGATTGTTTTTTTTTTTCTTTAACTGTACTATCAAAATTAGGTGCGTGCGTTATAGTTGTTTAAGATATAAGACAAAAATAAAGTTATAAAATAAGAAGAGAGTTGGTGTTACTAAGGGACATTCTTGCACAGTTTCTTCTTCACTAAAACTAAAACTCCAGTTTTTTCGAAGCAGTAGAAATTGAATTTAAAAAACTATTAAAGACCGAAAAGTTTTTGTTAAAGGTTAGACATCGGAATAATTCATATTTTGATTTTGAGTATATCATAAAAATACTTTTTCGTGCGGGAGTAAACCCACAATAGTTTTTCAGTGCAGAATGCCTGCCGACTGCACGTTGCAACAATCGATCGTCGAATGTAATTTATAGATCTGTATGCGTCTGGGGCATAGTATAAAAATTACTTAATATATTCTCATATAAAGGTCACTTATTACCGACTACCACTTTTGACCTTTACCAGCCTCGATCCATATTCTATTAGGATATATCATTAACAACTATAGCAGATTTATATTTGACCTCCTAACCAAGAATACATTGGACCTAACCTCTAAAATAACCTAATCATAGTTGTATATCGTAACATAATAAATGGAGCTAGCTGGTTCCACACCACATCCAAAACAACATTTAACAATATGGCGTATTGTTCGCAAATCTGTTATGAGTGAAGACACATGTAACACAATATCAGTGTTCTGTCTACCTTTGTGCGCTAACGTGATTAATTATGTGGAACATTGTCAGGCGCTGGGTATATTGTGTACATTTTGCCAGGAAAAGTCGGAAGGAGGACGAAACGTTACGAGTTCAAGGAACGTTCCCAACCATTACGCGAACATGTGTACCAGCACTATACATGCGAATGCAAAGTCCGTAAAACAGAGAACAGAAGTTGGAAATGCACCATTGTCATAATATTCTTTATTATTGCTGGATTTGTGGGTTAGTATCTTTGATTTCTATACTTTACTTAAATATAAGATTACGAAGGTAATGGTTAAGTTATAGGTAGCAGATACCTATATCCAGTATAAGATTATAGATAGGGCGGGAAATCACTTTTTAAATATATATGTAGGTACTTAACTACAAAATACTGTAAATATTTCTACTGTAGAATTTGCATATAAAATTAAAAATAAACAACACGTTTTACACGAAAAGAATTTTAACATTTTATAGTTAATTAAAACACTAATATAAAAAGCTAATAGTCGTTGTAAAACCTTAAGTTCTGTTTGACTGTTAGAAAAAAGCTACCTATCCTCGTTAATGTATTTAAGGACATTGCCCTTACACATTAAGAATAAAATTACGATATTCCGCAAAAATACACGGCAAACGCTAAGAAAATTTATGAACCGATAAATCACTGCTAAAGACTTTTATTTGTATAAAAAGGAGTTTGGGTATATAGAGGTTTAATTCATGGATAAATAACTACCGGAACTTAAATAGGACCAAAATGTGTAATGAATTAACCGTACCAAAAAACAAAATATATTGGATAATTTAATCTAATCACATTCTTGACAAATGATATCCAAGTATAATTATTTATCTTTTTATCGAATTATTAAATATCGAAAATAAATCCACCGCGGACTAAATCCATCGCGCTGTCCCAATACAGGTTGTTGGACAATGGATTAAATTAATGTCAGCATTTTCGAACCAATCAAAAGTCTTAGCAAGCGGCTACAATGAACATGCTTATTACCATTCTCCAAGGCACTTAGAATATTAACATTTTTTTCTCTGAAATCTCACTTTACGCCAATTCTGTACTATGTCCGAGACCCTAAAGATGTATATTTTAGAAAATATATTTTGTTTCTATGAAAATTTGCATATAAACAGTATATCCAGACTGTAACCGAAAACAAAGCCGAGTGGTAGTTTTAGTAACTACAGAGACAATGCAACTAAAACTTGTGATATTTTAAATATCATCGAGTAAGGGTGGTAAATCCATAGATTTTTCTATAGTAATAAATAATTTAAACCGTATCATAGAGTCTTTAGAAATAAAACACTGTACATAATTATTTAAGTTAAAAGTTAAAACTATGTATTTACCTCGAAAATACATCGATATGAAGAAAGTACAAAAATAAATAATTTAGCAAATTTTTTACTTGCATTGTGTCTGAAGTCACTGAAACCACCACCCTGACTTCGTTTTCGGTCGCACTCTTGATATACCTACCTATAATAATAAAGTACTCGTACTTGCTCATTTATAAGCGGGACCTATTTTCCGATTAACTATTTTAGTACCTAAGGGACGTTTGTTCCATTGGAGCGGTCTGGCATTTAAATTATTTTATAATTGTTTTTTTGTTTAATGACGTCATGACTTCACCTCTCTATACATAATCTGAACTTGCTAATAAGGTAGTTTATATAACTCGACCCCGTTCATAGACAGTTTTAATTTAATTACCGTGGTTTTATAATATATTTTAGCTATAATATAATATCTATCTTTAACAAGAAATTTAGATTGATTTTATGTTTAATTAACAAAGATAGAGAAGAATAGATATGGTGTACATAATTATTAATAGCTAGGTAAGATAAATATATGTGTATATGTTTATCATTGTTTAAAGAAACGTATAACTGTACCGCCATAGTAATGGTAGTTATTTTAACCTCTAGTTAAAGATAGATAGGATATAAAGAATGGCCGTTACAAGTTTTATACAGGTGTAACATAAAAATCTTTCAAAAGCAAGCGACTGTCAGTATAGCAACGTCATAAGCGCCATTAATTTAACTGCTATAATTACACGAGATGCTTTAATTGGCTTGATTTCAGCGTCTCCCTGGATGTTTAACAAGTTGCTAAGTGCAGACTTAATTACTAAGGTTATACCGAGTAGCAAGTTTGCGACACTACGTGAGTGACACTTACATACATAGAATCCTTTATTTATGTACAGGGTGCTTCCCTGGCTGCGAGATTACAGATGACTTAGCGACAATCTTTGTGTTTGTATCGATTTGTTAAGTTGTTTTGGAGTGTATTATTAGAATTGAGAGGTGAAATACTACTGGTGGTAGGTCTATCATATGTGAGAGGCCATCTGGGTAGGTATCACCGCAATGTCTATTTCTCCCGTGAAACAACACTGCGTAAATGCACTGTTGTGTTTCGGATTGAAGGACATTGTAGCCAGAGTAACTACTGGACATATTGAGACTTAACATCTTATGTCTAAGGATGGCGAGCGCAGTGGAATATTGCTACTGTTTATGAGCGGTCGTATCGCTTACCATCAGGCGAACGGCTTGCTCGTCTCGCCATTCCTAGCAATAAAAAAAAAAAAATGTCGAGGTAAGGTTATTGCTGGGTCTTAGTATCTTAGAAATCTTTAATTTTCATACCATTGATTATTTTGGTGTCCTATTAAATGTTATCGGAGTATTGATTGTAACATTAAGCTTAATAAGCCAAAAATATTATATTTTAATTTATAAAATGATCGACTAATCATCTCAAAAAGATAACCTTTTGTTTTAAATATTCGTAATATAACTTCATTATTATATTTTAGACCTAATTAAAATGTAAATTTACCCAAGCACAAATCGTTAAAAATATGTCGACTCCACAAATTAATGTACAAATAACTAGCATCGGCCACAATGGCGGATCCAGGGGGGAGGTCATGGGGGTCATGACCCCCCTGAGCTGGCTCAAGATTGACAGAATTTGTGTATTGTCGTGTTGATAAAATTTATAAGTGAAATTAATTCTTTGTTTTTCGAGTATTGAAGCCATATCCAGTGTTCTGACAAGAACTATTTGACTGGCTTGACAAGAACTATTTGTCAACCCCTGGCTTGAAAGCTGGATCCGCCCTTGATCAACCATAAACCCTTTACTGAAACAAAAAGCAGCTCTGAGAAACATGATCGAACAACGGAAATTGATTATAATGCATGGATTTCGTTTACACAGTTTACGCGAATCAATCAGCGCGTGTAAACCGAGCCTGCCGCGACAGAATTAAACATCTGCTATTTGAGTATACAAAAATGCAATATCATCTTAAGTAAGTGCATTATTAATCCTTGTATATATCTCTTTTTTACTTTACATTGTTATAATGGTTTCTTATATAAATGCGAATGTTACATATTGAAATAAAACTATTATGACTTATAGTCATTATAATAATTTGTAGTCACTTGTTGGTACAATTAAAATAAAATCGCCCACTTTTTTTCTTTTTATTTACTTAACAAGAACTATGATCTAATTACACATATACCCTACAAAACCATCTAGGTGGTTTGACCGTAGGCCGTAGAGCCTCTAATAAATAATATGTAGACATTAATATGATGAGAGTGATGACAAGATTATTTTAACTTTAAAACAAAATAATATCTAATGTTTGTAAGTTGTACATAATTAACTTATTTTTAAATTTAATTTTGTTAGCCTTGTGTTCAATACTTAGCCATCTCGGTTGCTCATCGTATATTGTTTTTGATGCCTACTTTTTTTTTTAATTTTCTACGAATGGCGAGACAAGGATTCCTGATGGTAAGCGATACGACCGTTCATGAACACTCAACTAGCAAAACCAAACACCTTAAATTACAAAACAATGCTTGACATTCTACGCTTACCATCCTAAGATGGTAAGTCTCAACATGGCGTATTGTGTCTCTCGATATTATGATATCTAAGTACTCAACCGAATTCATGGAATTTAGAACGTCAAAGCGAAACAATCCATAACATTAAACTACTTCATTCAATAATATCAGCTTAAATTACAAGTACTTACTAAAGATACGGGCCAAATGGTTGTCTGATTAATCGGCAAAGCGATAGTAATCTATCTGCAATAAAGGCTGCTGGTTCAATTCTATGAGTTTAACCTAAAGATATTATGCTTCGGTGCCCGTTCTCGTATTTCCATAAGACCTTAGGATTTTTGAAGAAAATTGTTATATTTATGTTTAATATATTACGATTTCCGTTTATTACAGAAACATTATGCGTGTCAGGAGATCTACGATTTTCGCCTTCCTTGGTAAAGACGGTAATAAATGATAACATATTTTTTTTCATTCTTGTCATTGACGCCCTTAAAAGTACGTTCTTACGTTCAGTTCCTAGGTCTGTAAAAGACATATAATTTTGGAAAAGTATGATATTGTGAAAAGCTATCTCAAAAGAGTTAAATAAAAAAAAATTGTAGTTCCAAATTTCACCACCAGCCAATCGAATTTAGATCATCTGAGTCACTATTTGGTTGTCTCATGTCTCAACCCTCACGATTCGTAGGTTCTACATACAAATACACTAACTACACTATAAAATCTAATTTCTAATACATCCCACAACATCTTAATTTTATAATCAGGGACGGACCAAGAAAGGGTCATTGCGTTCGTGACACCCCTAGTCAAAAGTGTATATTAAAACAAATTGACAAACTTCAAGTCCCGGACTCACACGCTGAAGTCTCGGATTCGAATCCCAAGCAGTGGTATTGGACTTTTCTATTCGTTATCATTGTCACAGCTAGGAGTCAGGAATTTGTGCGCAATATGACGATAGGCTTACCTTGCCCCCTATCCATAGTTTTGGAAGTGGTAGAGCCGCCCTGTTGTCTGTCATGACTCAGTATGAATGGCCAATGGGCAGGCTCCTCTGGGGCGATACCACTGTCTCACAAGTAATCGGCGTAAAGCGACAACTTTGCTATCGCCAGGCTACCGTGTTTCGTTAGCGATACCACTGTCTCACAGTAAGTCGAAGTGAAGCGACAGTTTTGCTATCGCCAGACTACCGTGTTTCGTTCGATGTGTCAGATTGCCGGATGCCCTGTACTCCAATACATTTCCCCTTTCCATCCTTTTACTTCCCGCTCTCCTCCCGATTGGTGGGCTGGCAACATATCCATGATGCAAGCGTTGAGATCGTTCATGGACGGTAGTGATAACTTACGAACAGATGGCCAGTTTTCTCGTTTGCCTTACCTATGCCTTTTTTTATTATTAACCTACTTATTTGAATGAGTTACTAATTAAATCAATCACCCACGCTAATTATCTAAAAACTTTAATTTGATTAATATACCACCCCCACTCTCCTCTTAGGCTGTAATTTCCACATACATACATAATCGCCACGCCTGTATACCATAGAGGTAGGCAGAGACTATAGACTTAACTTCCAGTTTCCACATAGCAAATTGTAATTTATATTTACAGATGCACCAAAAGGAACTACCTATAACTACATAGAAGGTGTAACTGCTATGAAAGGCAGTGATACGGAGGAATGGAGAGGACGCCTTGCCCTGTGGGGTATCGTGCCTTTATGGAGAGCGTCTCCGCCCATCAACATCATTCTGGCTCTTCGTAAACCTGTGCCTTCAGATTGCTGGCCTTTCACGTATGTTCTTAATTTTATTAAGGTTGTTTGCAGACAAATAATGTAATTAATTTTTGTCCAGGACACTAAGCGAGTAATTAGCCAATTAAGTTACTGGCTAAGCAAGTTAGGTTTAGTGTATGTTATAGCTCCGCTAAGATTCGGGGAATTGATATTATAAAAATCATTGATTCCAAAAGTGAGTTAAGAATTGACTGATATATTGATATATTGTCTATTAACAGTCAATCACTATCCAATAAAACGGCGAAAGAAAACATCGCGATTTATAACAATTTCTATGGTATGTTAAGTCCGCCAACCCGCACTAGGCCAGCGCCAAGTGGTGGACTATAAAGCCTAAACACTTTCAATCGTTCTCTCGATTGTGAAGTAGCCCAGTGCCTTGTAGCTGGACGTAAATGGGCCAATTCATAAGGTACTGATGCGATTTGTTCACAGTGGATCTTATGGCGAAATCTTACTGCATCTAGAATATACTCAGAATGTTAACGGCATCAGCATAGAACACATACAACCCGATACCGCTCGTAGTGCACCGAAGGATTTCTCGGTTTATGTGCGTATATTTATTACATACAGTTTCCATAGTTTTAATTCTTACAATCAATGCATCCTGATCGTTGAGCAAATTTTGTCTCGCTATGGGTATCAGTCGACGACGCCGCGGCAGACCTAAGAAACGCTGACGAGACGACCTGGATGCTTTCGAGCCCATGTGACCTAAAATCTCTTTATGAGAGACCTTTGCCTAGCAGTGGGATAAGTTAATTATTTAAAAAAAAAACTGCTCTTTAGTTACATGATAGTCTTCACTGCTCAGTGGTCAGGAATCCGGCTGTATTGCGACATGCTACAGGTTCGAACCTTGCACTGGGTCTTGCCTTGGATCCTTGTAATCTATGCCCATAACAAAATATAGATACTTTTTATTCGGTATGGTCCTCTCAGTAGAAGTTATGTGTCCATTTTATTTTTATATGTAACAAAAGAAAAATAACATTTACAGGGTATTCTGCAGAATGACACGGAAATCAAACTCATGGACGCTCAATATCGTAGTAGAGGATCAGCGAAACAATATTATCAAGTGACAAGTAAAGCCTCTTACAAAAGTATACTGTTAAGAATATTGTCGAACCAGGGAAATGCGAAGTACACTTGTGTTTATAGAGTTCATATTTATGGAGAAAAAATATAATTTTTATTGTTTTCTGTTAGTATTCTTACTTCTGCTTTTTGTTAATAAACCTTCATTCTTGTGACCTAGAGTTACATCCAAAAACGGACGGTCGTGTGACGAATGACGATGTTTGTACGTATGTAATATTATTAGATGAATTGATTGTTGATCGAATATCTAACATTCCTACTAAATGTTTTGTGGAGCAACACTGTGCAACACAGCAACATTAACTAAAAATTCGCTGGTTAATTGTTGAAGGTTACCGATTACGTCCATAGCGCCAATAACATGAATTATTAAAATAGAGTAACTAACATTCTCTAACAATGTTATTGATAGTTACCAAGCTCTACAAAACTACCGGCGCTGTGAATAAAATGCATTCACACCGTATATTCGTATTAGATAAAACAGGCAAATGCAGTACATAAATAAAACAAGTAAGTCGGTTTTAATATTATATTAACCGATGTAGTGGCGTAGTTTACGATGCGCTCCAGTCCTGACCGGATCCACCCCACGAGGGAGTGCCGGCGGCGGGGGGAGCGGCGGTTGTGCTCCATTCATCAGGGACCTGCCAGATAAACCAAATATTAGAATGAAACTAATAATGAATGAAATATACTGAATATGGCACAAAAACAGAGAAATATTTTTTTATTAATATTTAAGCTTTAAAAATTATAATAGTTTCTACAATACATACATGTCACTACATTAAAAACACAACAAGATTTTCTAATCAAGAAAACGCAGTATCATCATCATCAAGTAGGGTTAAGGTATTTTTACCTGAGCAGCCCAGTCTTCTTGCGCGGCGGGTGCTCCAAACGCTGGCGCGGGGGCGGCGGCGGGCGCGGCGGGCGCATCCTCAGCCCACGACGCAACAGGCTCCACTGTCTCGTTCCAGTCCTCGTGCACTGGTGGAGGCACCTCGGGCTTCACAGCAACCACCGCCTAGGATGAAACAATAGTTATAGAGAGTGCAAACTTTAAGATATTTTTTTTGGTTATATTTTATCCTGTTTACATAATAAGACGCGTTAAACAGATTCTCGATTAATATACATATATTGAAGAGTAATAGTGCTTGAAACTACAAAAAAAATCCGCATCAGCTGGGATGTATACAATGAATAAATTTTTCGAAAATGTACACAGTAAAAAGCTTCTCTGTATCAGCCCATATACGTCCCACTGCAGGGCACGGGCCTCCTCTACAATCGAGAGTACGATTGAGAGTGGTTAGGCCATATAGTCCACCACGCTGGCCTAGTGCGTGTTGGCGGACTTACATACCATAGAAATTTTATAAATCGCTATGGTATGCAGGTTTCCTCACGATGTTTTCCTTCACCATTTTAGTACGTGGTGATTGAATATCAATACACACATAACTCCGAAAAGTCAGAGGTGTGCCCTGGGATTCGAACCCGCGACCACCGTGAACATGTTGGCAGTCGCGTCTAGTCCGTTTACCAACAGGCCACCACGCACACAATAAAAAGCTTACTGGAGTCTAAATGTTATAGAAAATATTCATCATCATAATAATCACAGATAAATAAGTGTCGTAAATTATCTTAAAAGCCACATCTAATTAAAAACCAGCTCAGGTCAATTGTAAAAAGTAAATCTCTTTCTTTAATATAACTCTATGTCAAAAAAAAATCCCCATACCTGTTCCTTGGCCTGCTGTTCCTCTTTCTCGCTCTCTTCAGGGTCACGGTAGAAGAACAGGTCAACCACTACATCCCAGCGCTGGTCGCGGGCGAGAACGCCGCGAAGCCTCAACACCTCGCGAGCCAGCAGCCACCACATCAGACCGATGGAGTGGGAAGACTGTAGGAAGATGGAAAATTTATATACAGGGTATATCAAGACTGCTACCGAAAACGAAGCCGGGTGGTAGTTTAAGCGACTTCAGACACAATGCAACAGAAAAAGTTGCAAAAAAAAGTGACAATTTTTTTTTGTAATTTTTTTCCTGTGGCCGTATTTGGGTGGTAAATACTTTTTTCCTAAAATAATAGTGTATACCCTTTTATTTATAAATATTCTAAGGTATAAAAGAGTTTAAATTATTATTTTAGCAAAAACTATGGATTTACCACTCAAAAATGACGATATTTAAAAAATCATAAAAAATAATTGCCGCGTTTCTTTGCGAAATTTTTAATTGCATTGTGTTTGTAGTCACTGAAACTACCACCCGGCTTCGTTTTCGGTAGCAGTCTTGAGATACCCAGTATACACTCAAATGTCATATCCTGGACTTCAACACAATATAATAATACAAAAGTTGTATTTATCAGAAATGCTAGTAGGCAAAGTCTAAGATCTAAAACCCAGGTGACCTCTCACATATGAAAGACCTGAACCACCATGAAAAAATTGGAATAAACACCTGTGAATGACAAAAATAGCTGTCTACGGAGTTCAACCCTAGTCTTTTTTTCAATTTAAGAGATACATGATGTTGATAGTTACAAAATATTAAAAATGATGACAAGTCACAAACTATTATAAATTAACTAATCTCATTACTCTAATGATTTTGGAGAAAGCATAAATTTTCACAAATCACATTTGCAATAATTGCATGATATTGTGTCTCAAAGGTAACAGAACCTAAGGAGCTCCATTTTGCTTACCATACTTTATAGTTGAATATCTATCTAAATAAACAATTCAACATACCTTAGTGTTGCATGGGATGGCGATGTCAACAAATCTGAGTGGAGAGTCAGTGTTACAGAAAGCAATGACGGGAATGTTGACATAGGAAGCCTCAGTGATGGGCTGGTGGTCCTGAGCAGGGTCCAACACAATCAGGAGACGAGGCTCGCGGAAGGCAGCTTGGATCTGTATTGAAAGATACACTTTTAATTATACTGATTTTTATGTTTGGTATAAAGTTTGATGTAAATATAAACTCAGACAAGAATGTAATCATTAGAGCATTCAGTGGTTCCTTAGTTATGTTGTCATCATAGAAATTGTGCATATTATTTTACTGCAAGTTTTGATTCCATACATTCATAATTTCATGGTTGTCAGTAGCCTGATCAAACTTTAGACTAGCTGTTGTCCTGTAAACAGTAAATTCTTATGTTATTACAAAGTTATCAATAAATTAACAGATGTTTCACTGATTTCAACTTACAATACCCTCAGCTTATGACAGAAATGTATAAAAAAGTATTTCATTTGTCATTCATAAACATCTAAATAAACAATCTAGCTCTCTTTTTTAGTTTTATCTTAACTTTCTTTCAACATCATCTCTGGAAAGTAAGATATAATGTGAACAAAATATACCTGGTTAGTGAAGGCACCAGGGGTGAAACGCCCGGCAATGGGGGTAGCTCCGGTGTGGGCGGCGAACTTGAGTACCGCGCGCTGGCCGAAGGGACGCGACGAGATCACGAACACGTCAGCAGGGTTCTCGATGGCCACGACGGCACGAGCCGCCAGGACAAGCTTCTCCCAAGTACGGCGGAGGTTGATCACGTGTGTGCCATCAGCGCGGCGTTTGTACACGTAAGTCTCCATCTACACACAAAATAAACATTAGTACGAGAAAACCACAATTGCCAATTAATTAACACGTGGAATCATCAGTTGGGAGAATTGATCCTCAAAGTATTCAGTGAAAAATGGAACGGATTCTCTTATCATCATTTTTGAGGTTTTGTTTACGATTTCAACATTGTTTTTAGTTACCTGGAAGTGAACATTTTCCGACCCCAAATGGGTGGTGGCTGCAAGCATCTTGGTTACATCCTCTTCGCTTAAAGCGAGCACATCTAATCCTCCCGACATCGTTGCGTTTATGTGAGTTACGATTAAACCTGGAAATGTACACACACCGATATGAACACGTCACTTTAATAACAAATATAAACAAAATACAACATGTAATCAATTAAATGAACAGCGTACATCATAGTTTTGCTTAATTCACCAAAAAACATTACAAGATTTGATAGCATTTAAGAGATTTTAAAAATTACTTACGCGTATAATGCCACTGGGAGGCCGAATGGACGTGAAAGAACTGTCAATCGAGTGTCACTGTCAAGGAAACCATCATTTTGACACGTGAATTTTATTGCCAGTGTCAAAAAAATAACTTAAATGTCAAAATTGTAACCAGCAATCCTGCAAAAACTGGGCAAAATTCAAATGATCGGAGCCATACTCCGAAATGATTTTAATACTTATACCAGGTAAATCTTACAACAATCTACACTAGCATTGCTTTGTAATTCATGTTTGATTTGACTACTGTCCATTAGCGGTCGTATCCAAGAAGCTTATACCCAAATGGAGATTGCATTCCGTATATAAAAGTGAAGCACAAAAATTTGACCTCGAATGACGTTGCGACTGATTGCTATCCTTTTCTTTCGAGTGACAATGAATGAAAATGACTTTTTGTTCATTCATTGTCACTCGAAAGAAAAGGATAGCAATCAGTCGCAACGTCATTCGAGGTCAAATTTTTGTGCTTCACTTTTATATACGGAATGCAATCTCCATTTGGGTATAAGCTTCTTGGTCGTATCGCTTACCATCAGGCAAATAACATTCTCGTCTCGCCATTCATTGCAAAGAAAAACGGCAATATCCATGGCATATTGCATAGGCACGACATTATTAGAAAATTGTGGGGAAAAACATACTTGGATTTCAAAGTAGGACCTGAGTCTTTTAAAAACTTCAAATTAAAATTTAAAATACCACGCTGGCCGGTCACGGTATTTAGGCATGCCTAATGTGTTATATATGACAATATCATAGAACTGATTCAACTGAAAATAACTCACTGACTGATTATAACTGACGTCACTGGTTTTATTTTGCATCCCTTTACTTTTTCTCCGACTCTAACTTTTAAAACGTTTCTAACTTGTTTAATTCTACACAGATTTATTAAATTCTTTGTTCGCTAGTTTTTGGAAATACCTATATACATTTTGATGAATGAAAAATGAAAACAACAGAATGGAGATAAATACCGTAATATTGTGAAATGTTAATAACATGAGATGGAAGAGGTATGTATATACTAAACGATAATATACATAGAACATCAGTCTACATTTCACTCACTACTTTACGTGGGCTTATTTTTCATCACTTCACTCTTCATGGATCTGTGATTATTTCTTCACTTTAGTCACGAATTGATTGTTTCTGGGCCCTATTTACGCTTGGCATTATCATTTATCCATGGACATAATCAGCAAATATAATCATAAAAACTTTGTTTATTACGTTATTTGTTTATTACGACCATTATATATTTACTTTGCTTTGGTCTTTCGTGGCAAGCACATAATAATTATGACTAGTTTGGTTCATATAACGTTATAAACCTATATTATGCTATAATGGCATATATTAATTTTTTTACATATTTGAAAAATTTAACAAATATTCAACATCTGATCTTGCAGGATAGTAAGTAGTTTAGTCTATGCTTTAAAACTACCAGTGTTGCCCACAACAAAACAAATAAATTTACTCTGTGGCAACAACTCTCATACATTTTTGTGACTGGTGGAGTGAGTGATGTGTAGTCGGAGAGTAAAAATTTTTTTTAGTGCATTTTGATTCGGACGCAATAATTGTAGCTAATTCTATACGAAAATACATGCATTATGATTACTTTAGTACCTTGACTTGTAGCGGTGTTAATAATTTATATACTTCGTGAGTTATTTTGGTATTCGGTGACATTTTAGTGAAGTGCCTAATTTGATCATGGAGGCTATAGCAAAACACGATTTTACTGCGACAGCAGATGATGAGCTGAGTTTTAGGAAGAATCAAGTTCTGAAGGCAAGTTGTGTTTCTTAACATGATGTAGGAATGGAATTTACTCTGTAAAGTGACAGGTTCTTTCTAGAATTTTTGAAATTGCAGATACTAAATATGGAGGACGATATGAACTGGTACAGGGCAGAGTTAGATGGGAAAGAAGGGCTCATCCCTAGCAACTATATCCAAATGAAAAGTCATAGGTGAGTTCTGGTCTTTGTGAATGTGCTAAGAGACATAACTTTTATTTCTCGAGTCTGAGAGCAAACCCGAGTGCAGGGAACTAGTTGCTTTATCACGTAAATCTTAATTGTTTAGATTCGCGTCTGGTGATTTGTTATTCACATTCTTACGGTCGATTTTGGTTCATAAATTTTCTCATAAAGTTATAAATATAACAAGTTGATTGCAATTCGAACAAATTTCACTATTATCATGTAGATTTTGTGTAAAAAAATATCTGATTCATAACTGATAAACTTTTTTCCTGTAAACATCTATCAATTGGTTCTGTTGCATATTTTGATTTATAGAAATCAGTTGTTATCACTTTGTTGGCCTACTAATGTAAATTAGGTGGAAAACAGAATTCTGAGCATTCTTAAATTTAACACCAACAAATGGTATTTATCTCTTATGAAAAACAAGCAGTTTGACTTTGTAAGTTAATGTGGTTTACATTAAAAATAAACATAAGGTTTGTGGTTTGAAAAAGGTAAAGTCCAAAAGCCCATGAATGCACAATGTTTATGGTATAATAGAATATTCAGGAAAATAGTATTCAATTACCTTATTCAGGATTTTCCTGGAGTCATCGAAATAATTGAAAACAAGAATACTAATGTATTTATTATTTTCAAAATGTTACTAACACAAGTACCATTTAACCTATAATATCATAATTTACAGTTTCTGAAACATTACTGGTCTGAGCCCAACAATTTAACTAATGCATATTTTCACAAACATAGCATAGCCAAAATAAAATATTTGTTTATGAAATAGTCATGCATTCAAAATGTAAGATATTTTAAGAAACTAAATATCTTATATACTTTTTGAGTCAGTACCTAATGATTTTCTTTAAAAAGTTCTAAAAGGCATGTCTTACAATACAACTAAATGAATGTTTAGAATGTATGAATGTTCAGAGTTTAGAGCAAGCTATATGCTGTGGTTAACACTTATTACTGAACTTATCCAAGAACTATCTCTTAATAAGTTTTCAATGAGTTTATTTATTCTATCCTTATCTCTTCTCTGATATCATTCTAACTTATTGATTAATTTATGTTATTTTTAACTTAGGGAAAATTAAATTACAAAATCAACTTTAGGTCAGGGTGATGATAAATGATAGGTTCCCAAAATCCATTACATGATTAAGCTATATAAGCTGAATTTACACCGGGAAGTTTCTTATCTTAAAGATGCAATTATTGTATGGTTATAAGAAAGTTGCATAGTGTCAACATGTGTCAAACACAATAATCCTATGATGGTAATGTTATGCGATAATGGCATGTGATTCACACCATTAGAAACTCTCTCCATGTAGATGGCCTATTCATTCTATTGTGTTTATGAACAGAATGTTACAAGAAAAAATGCTGTATACCTAATTTAATTTATTTCTTTTTTAATATTATGTAAATAACAAATATATATAATTTGATTCTGATAATTTTTTCATGGTAAAAAATAAACAAGCCTTGTGCCTCATGCATTGGATTTGCAGGGAATTAAAAAAAATTACATCAATACACATTATTGATGGCGTATTATTTTTAGCTTTGTATTCTTGTATATTGTATTTTGATTATTGAATAAGTTATTATAATTCCAGTTGGTATTACGGAAGGATCACGAGAGCAGATGCAGAGAAACTGTTAGCAAACAAACCTGAAGGTGGATTCTTGATTAGAATCAGTGAATCGAGCCCTGGTGACTTCTCCTTATCTGTCAAGTAAGTGATTATCATAACTCCATATATATACTTACGGTTTAACACATAAGACACCAAGAGTTTAGTGGTGGTAGGACTTATGTGTCCGCCCGGGTAGCGACCACCGTCCATGAGGCGTAAAGACCGCCATAGTGATCTCCGTAAGGGGATCGCGTTCCGGGATCAGCCAGTGGTTTTCCGGTTTCTTCGAGGATCTTAAGTCCGGGCATGAGGTTGTACCGTGTGGGTATTTTCGGTCCTCTGTCGAAGGGAGGAGAGTTGATCCGCCGGCCAGGGAGACCCGTAGAAACGGTTGTCCGCTGGTCGCCCGCGGTATAGTACAGGGGCCCAATCGGGGCTAACCACCTCGAGAGGCTGCCTCACCATGCCGCGCATAATCTTGGGTGGGTACGTCGTGCCGGTTGGTGACCGGAAGTGGGGTCCCGGCGGCCCATCCCGGGAGGGTACGGGGGCCCTTCCGTCCGGCGGATCAATTCGCTTCCTGCCGACCCTTTCGTGCCGGTGCCCATTCGGCCTTCTTAGTGCCCGAACCTAAGATCCTCGTTGCCTCTTCACCAATTCCATCCTTTCTACCATGACAGTGCAACTAAACAGAGCAGGTCCTTCAGCGGTGCTTAACCCCACCACCGCGTTCACTATGGAGTTCACTAACATCCGTGGACTCCATACGAACCTCAATGCCGTCCACCACCATCTTGAGACGGCCCGGCCTGCTTTGCTCTTCCTAACGGAGACGCAGATTCGTTGTCCGACCGATAATTCTTACCTGTTGTATCCCGGTTATTCGCTTGAAGTAAACTTCAAGCCTAAAGCCGGGGTATGCTTGTATGTTCGGTCGGACATCTGCTGTCGCCGTTTGCACTGCATGGAGGACCCCTCCTTCTCCGCTCTGTGGGTGCACGTGGATCTAGGTTCCCTGAGCCGCATCTACGTGTGCCTTTACAGGTCTCACAACGGGGACGATGAGACGACTCGGCTGTTCAGGTATCTTAGCCAGGCGGCTGATGACGCGCAGGCGCAGTTCCCGTCGGCCGAAATGGTGGTCTTGGGGGATTTCAATGCTCATCACGAACTGTGGCTGGGCTCCTCCAAGACTGATCATGCTGGCAGAGCTGCCCATGCATTCGCTCTGACTCATGACTTGACACAACTGGTGAACCAGCCCACCAGGATCCCGGATGTGGCGAGTCATGCGCCTTCTTTGCTGGACCTTCTGCTGGCGAGTCACCCAGCCGGGTATCATGTGACCGTTAGTGCGCCTCTGGGCACTTCCGATCACTGCCTGGTTGGGTCGTCAGTACCGATCGCATCACCTCCACGTCCCGTGCAGGTTAGGCGAAGGGTCTGGCATTACTCGTCGGCAGATTGGGATGGTATGCGGGAATATTTTGCATCCATCTCTTGGAGGCAGCGCTGCTTTGAGGGTAAAGATCCCTCAGCGAGTGCCAACGCTATTGCTGACGAGATCAGACTTGGAATGGAATATTACATTCCTTCCTCTGAGATCGCTAGTAAGGGCCGTGGACGCTCCTGGTTCAATCGTGCATGCGCCGATGCTGTCGGTGACAAACAGGCGGCGTATCGCGCTTGGATCAGGGGTCGCGCCATGAAGGATCCCAATATCAGTTCCCTCAAAGAAGCCTATAACCGTGCCTCCAAGGCCTGCAAGAAGGCCTACGTTAGGGTGGATGCCCAGCGCGTTAGCAGGATTGGGCGTGCGTTGGCCGATCACCCAACTAGCAGTCGTGCTTATTGGAGGTTGGCCAGGGCCGTCCAATCTAACTTCTGCCGTCCAGCGTTGCCGCCGCTGAGGTACCCAGAAGGGTCGCTGGCCCACAAGCCGCAAGAGAAGGCTGCCTTGCTGGCAAATCTCTTTGCGGCTAATTCCCGCCTTGAAGACCGTGGTTCCCAGTCGCTGCCTACACTGCCTGATTGCGGTTTCTCAATGGCAGATATTCGCATCAGGCAGTGTGATGTGCGGCGTGAGTTACGGTCTCTTGATGTGCGGAAAGTCAGTGGTCCGGATGGGATACCAGCGGTGGTTTTAAGGGCTTGTGCAGCCGAGTTGTCTCCAGCACTGACTCGCCTCTACCGAGCGTCCTACCGCACAGGTGTTGTGCCGGAATCTTGGAGAGAGGCCAATGTGCAACCGATCCCCAAAAAGGGTGATCGTTCGGACCCTACCAATTACCGCCCTATCGCTATCACCTCAGTGATGTGTAAGGTCATGGAGCGGATCATAAACGCTCAATTGGTCCGCTACCTGGAGGATCACTCGTTGATCAGTGACCGACAATACGGATTCCGTCATAATCGATCGACGGGTGATCTTCTAGCGTTTGTCCTGCATCGCTGGGGTGAGGCGATAGACCGGCGTGGCGAGGCTCTTGCTGTGAGCCTCGACATTGCCAAGGCGTTTGATAGGGTCTGGCACCGTGGTCTTCTGTCCAAGCTTCCGGCATACGGTCTACCCGGCAACCTGTGTTCGTGGATTTCCGGCTTTCTGCATGGGCGTAGAATACGTGTAGTCGTAGACGGACACGCTTCGGCGCTCATGTCGGTAAATGCCGGAGTTCCTCAGGGCTCGGTGCTGTCGCCCACCTTGTTTATTCTGCATATCAATGACATGTTGTCGCTTGGCAACATTCATTGCTATGCAGATGACAGCACGGTTCATGGGCGATACCACTGCGGGCCTCCAGGTTGCCGTGTCGAAACTGTGAAGGGACGCGAAGATCTTGTCATTGAGCTCAACCGGACCTTGGATCTCATTTCTACATGGGGTTCCAGGAATATGGTTGAGTTCAATGCCAGGAAAACCCAGGTGTGTGCGTTCACGTGCAAAAAATCCCCGTTCTCTCCCCTCCCCATTCTTCAGGGTACTCCCCTCTCAGTGCGGAATGACCTGTGTATCCTTGGTGTGGATATCCGCTGTGATCTCAATCCAAGGAATCACATCGAGGGCGTAATATCTGCCACATCACGCAGGGTTGGAGTCCTGAACAGAGTGCGTCGGTTTTTCACGCCCGGTCAGCTTTGCCGCTTATATAAAGCGCAGGTCCGGCCGGGTATGGAGTACTGCTCGCACCTCTGGGATGGATCCGCCCAGTACCTGCTCGATGCCTTGGATGGATTGCAGCGGCGGGCCATCCGCATTGTGAATGATGCAGACGTTACGAGCAACTTGGAGTCGCTACAACTCCGGAGAGATGTCGCCTCTCTAAGCGTGTTCTACCGCCTGTATCACGGTGAGTGCTCTGAGGAATTGTTCAACTTGCTCCCCTCCTCTCCATTCCTAACCAGAACCACGCGTGCTGGCTTGCGAAGCCATAGCTTGACGGTCCACACCATCCCGGCTTGAAGAGGCACCTAAGCAGGCCGGCATAATTGTTTCCATTGGCATGGGACTGCCGTCCGATGCCAATGGATACTCTGCCTGGGCGGCATTGGCACTTTCCATCAGGTGCAATGCCGCCACTATGCCAGGCCATTATAAAAAAAAAAAAAACAAAGAATTATGTTCTAACAGGTTAGTTTAGCACAATTTATATGTAGCTATTGTTTTCTCAGTTTTTTTTCTTATGGTATAAAAAGTAAATTAATTGTGTTTAGAAAATTGAATAGTATCAAGATTTCAAACTAATGCTCTTGTTGCAATGACACCAATTATTTTATTTATTTATTTATTTATACACTTTATTGCACACTAAAATAAAATACAAATAAAACGAAAATCACAATCTTAAAAGTACAATTGGCGGTCTTATCGCTCAAAGGCAATGTCTTCCAGACAACCATGGGATGGATTTTATGAACGGATAAATAGAGGGCAGTCTTAAAGTGTAAAGAATAGTAGTTAAGAAGGAAAAATATAACAATTACAAATAATTACTAATTAATAATAAAAATATACATACATCAATACATCTATATAAATATACATACATACACATAATATACATACATAAATATAAATATATATATATATATATATATATATATATATAATATATAAGAGCATCAGTACATATATACACATAGGAAAGTTGTCCACGTCAATTTGTAAATGTAGGAGAAAGGTAGTGATCCTTAACCATTTTCTTGAACGACGGCAGTGATTGTGCCCGTCTTACCACAACCGGTAGGGCGTTCCACAATCGGACAGCTCTGACGGTGAACGACCCATCCATAAAAGTTGTGGAGTGCACAGGCATTCTCAACTCCAGTCTCTCTGACGACCTTAGGGATCTTGTATGGGAGTCATCGAGAAATACAAAACGATCTTTAAGATAAGATGGGGTGACAGGATTAAACAATATATTATACAGAAGAGAAAGAATGTGAGCATTCCGACGAAGCCGTATGGGCAACCACTTGAGCTTAGTACGAAACTCAGAAACATGATCATATTTGCGTAATCCAAATATGAATCTAATAATAAAGTTTTGAAGGCGCTCAAGTTTATTTAGTTGGTCCTCGGTGAGATCAGGATAGCTGACATCGGCATAATCAAGGATAGGAAGAAGGAGGGTTTGCGCTAATGAAATCTTCGTAGCAACAGGTAAAAGATTGTGTAATCTTCGCAAGGACCTAGCTGAGGCGAACAACTTACGACTGAGTTCTTGGAATTATCTTACAGTTTCTATTAAAATTTACAGTTATGAACAAATTTGACTCATTCACTTGCTAGTAATTCGTTTTAAGACTCCTCATATGCGTAAATTGAATGCTGGAGGCTATGATATTTCGAATTGTAAACAACATCTCCAATTATCAAAAAATATTTCTGATTCAACCCATGAAAGGAGGCGAGGACGATACATAAGCCCTCTCATAATTGCTTGTACCACTATACCATATTATTTATTACTCTGGTATATTATACGGAAAAAATGCCAATATATATATTGCTAACTAAATGCAAAAATTATGTGGTATTTTAGTTTGTAGTGTTTTCTTTTGTCATTTGCGAAAGCTTATTCACCTATTATACATGGTGACTGAATCTTATTTTATTATTTCTCTAAGATTGTTTATTGTGTCATAAAATTAAGTCACATTATTTCTCTTTGGAATCTAAATATTCTTGAAGTTCCTTTTTTTCTAAAGATAAGCATATTAATTGTTGCTGTAATGTAAAAGGAAATTGTTTATAGTCAATTTTGTAATGATGCTAACATCATAAACTACCAATTACTACAATACTATAGTTAGATAATGTTTGTTACATATTTGCTCTATAATTTGTAATTACCTCATACTAAACTATGTTTACTTTCTCAAGGATAATTGCTTGTTACAATATTTATTGGTTCAAATGCACTTATATTATTTTTAGAAAGTTATTTTGCTTGTTTTAACTCTCAAACCTCTGAACTGATCGTAAAAAAAGTCAGCTTAAAGGTAACCTAGAACTCGGAACAAACATGTGGTCATTTTTATTACTAAAGTCGACTCCCAAGGGAGAAAGGGACAAAGTTTGCATGGGAATTACTAATATATGAGTTTGTTAATTAAACCCGTGATTAGTCGCAATTTAAAAATAATACCCATAAGAATTATGTGGACAACTAGCGCTCCGATCCGGCTTCGCCCTGGTGCAGTTTATTTTTGAGTCCACATTAGAAACATTGTAATTATTTCATTTGATAATATTTTAAATATTTAAATTCAATGTTACTGCCTGCCGTACTTTAAACATCCCTTAGAGTTTGAAAGAGTATCGAATATATATTTCAATTCCTTACACATAACACGAGAATATTAATTTACCGGGATAAATAGCCTGTGTAATAATCCGGGGTGCTAGCTGCCTCAATACCAAATTTCATCAAAAAGGATCCAGCTGTTTCAGGGTGAAAAAATAAAAATACACCCAACAGTCACAAATACAGTCCTGACCCGACATTAAGATCGACCCTAAAGAAAAAAAAAAGACCCTAAACAAACACCTGTGGTTCACACAAATGTTTGTTTCGGTGGGGGATCCAACCCGCGGTCTCTCGTTTTACAGTCGGCGTCTAATCAACTGCGCCACGGAGGCTGTCAACAAAAAGGCTGTGAATAAGTAACAAATACACTAACTTTCGAAATTATAATGTTAGTGGGATATGCTTAATTAAAGAGAGTGGTGTCCTTGAACCCGGATTGCAATCCCAATATTATAGCGAAAATGACTTACCTATTTCAATTCCAATTAGTTTAATCCAATGGGTATTCAAGGACGTCCTTGATAACTTTGTGTTGATAACTCAGTCTCTCTACGTAAAATAATGTATTCGATTATAAATATTAATTTCATTGACCTGACAGTGTAACCTAATTTTTTTGTTTAATGTGTGTGTAGCTGGCCGGCTATTGTCTATGCGCAGATGTCTGTTGAGTCAAGTCTAGCGCTTTAACGCGTTAATTAATTCGCAAAAGGACTGTTCACTAGTGTTTGGGTGTATTATTTAATGAAAGCCTCCGTGGCGCAGTTGGTTAGACGCCGACTGTGAAACTAGATGTCCCGGGTTCGAACCCCGCATCGACACAAATGTATGTGTGGCCCACAAATATTTTTGTCAGTTCTGGAATATGTATGTGACTGTTGGGTGTATTTATTTATTTATTATGTATGGAAATAAAACGTTAAACGCCAAATTTTGGAACCCGAAAATATTTGATTGATATTCTTCAGTAAATAATCCGAATTAATTAAACTAAATCGTAATTGTAGTAATATGGGCACATTGTGATGTAAAGACCATACATGTTGAATTAAATTTAAACTAAATTTTCGCCGATTTTTTATTTTATTTTTGATATTGGTCAGTACAGATTTTTCTTTGATACTAATATTTTAAATTTAAAAACGAATTTACATTACACCAACTTATAATTATTAATGTGTAAAATGACTAAAAAATACTAAATATGTGTAATAAAACAATTTATCACTTCAATATAATTAATTTACAATTTCAAACCATTGTTTACAAAAAAACTTGCACACAAAAGATAACAAAGTAATTCTAAGAAGTGCAATGTCTTCAAATGACTCGTTAATTATTGTTAATAGCCGCCCATGTTTGCATTGCTAAATGATATCCTATTAAGTAATCACTATTTGCCCTGCTTCTATATGCAGTTGTTAACAACTAATAAGTAACGCGAAATTATCGGTTTATTTGTATTAAAACTCATTTAATTTTGAGATATTTTGAACCCGAAAAAAATATGGTAGGGTCTACTAGATACATTTTGGGGCCTAGCCTACGAGTTTATTAAAATGATATAACATGTAATTGACTCCAATTGCAACAGATTCCAATTTACGAATTCCATTGCAAATACACAAAGAGTGACCTATCACATTGTATATTTTTGTTGGTAACTTCGTTCATAGTTTAATCTTAGAAATCTGTTCTCCAAAGAGGTCAAATATAAGTAGTTTTAATGCCTAGTTATATTTAAAATCTAGATTATAGTCAGTTTTACACTAGATATCTAGAAAAATCCTCTATTTCTTCTAGGCGCAATCCTTTTTGTTTGTATACGCACAAGCCAGAATTATGTCTCCTGTCACAATTTTCACCAAAATCTTAATTTTTTCGCGCTGAAAAGGATACAAAACATTTTACATGCAAATATTTGGTGGCGTATTTATACCATAGTTCGGTTCCAAAGCTGAGGTCTCGGGTTCGAATCCCGAGTCGAGCAAAGTGATATTGGATTTTTCTATTAATTATCAGCCGGGAGTCAGGAATTTGTGCCCTATATGGCGATAGGCTCGCCACCTATCACATCGTCGAACAGAACACACAAGGCGAAACGTGGGAGTCCTGGTAGCATTTTTGCCTACCCCCTCGGGGGAAAAAATCGTGGGTTAATGTAATGTATATAATGTAAAGTAGAATGCCTATTTGATATGTAACTTAGTATCGTTGCGAAGATTTTTGTCCTTCGATTAAACCTACTTTTTGTGTAGGGAAAAATATAAATATAAACTAAAATTTCAGAACTAAAATATGTTTAAAAACTGTCTATAAATAAGTCCGTTAGAGTTAGGTAAACTACCTCAAAGTAGCAAGCTCAGATGTATAGAGTGATGAAGTCATAACTTAATTACACGACAAAACAATTACAAAATAATTTAAAACCCAGACCGCTCCAATGGAACGAACGTCCCCTAGGCACTAGGCAGTTTATAATGTCCATGAATAGGGCTTTATACAACTATAATTTAGCAAAATTAAATAACTTTATAGATATGACACTGTATTCCAATATTTCCCAAGACAGCATACGATACGAAGAATTAGACTTCACGTGACTAATATCGAGAAATGCCAGATACATTTTGTTCATGATAAGTCGACGTTTTATCAGTGAAATTATTTATGCTGAGACACGACTGAATATTACTGAAATTCGCATGTAATACAAAACGGAAAAAGTGACAAGTGTAAATGATTCATATGCAATTGTGATTTCCTTATGAATAATTCCATCGGGACATCGCTCGTGTATTTTATTTGATCAGAAATAATAAATAAATAAATAACACCCAACAGTCACATAACATAGTCCTGACTCCACATTAAGATCGAGTCTTGTGTCGTGGATATCAGGAACTACGAGAGATTTTTCGGTCTAACAAACACCCAAATATTTTACATTGAATAAAGTAAATGTCGAAATTATAAAACGGCGTTGTCGTTCTGATTAGGAAGAAGAAGCAAACAAACAGCCAGTGCATTTAATAATACGTGGTCGTCACTCATCACCTCGCGAAATATTACATTCTTAGGCATTATATAAGGCAGAACGAAACTTAATCTACAGATTTGATAGTGAATTAAAATTTATTTTTTTTATTTAAAATATATAGATCTCTCAGAGGTGATCTCTCTACCTTAGAAAAACGAAATGAACTAGATTCTTAAGTTTTGTCCGGCCGTTGTGATTGCCGTAGATATGAACATATTATTATGTTCTCTTGGAAACAAAATCCTATCTCCATCTTTCTTTTATATTTTCAAAGACCAACAGCAGCAATTTAATATCTTCTGAGTGTTTTCTTTTTATGGCACAAGAAGACAGTCTAAATTTTTAGGTTCCGACTGATATGTATTTATTGCTTAATTTTTTTTATTGCTATGAACGGCGAGACGAGCATGCCATTCGCCTGATGGTAAGCGATACAACCGCTCATGGACAATAGCAATGCTTGGCATTCCACTGCGCTCACCATCCTGAGACATAAGATGTTAAGTCTCAATATTTCCAGTAGTTACTCTGGCCACAATGTCCTTCAAACAGAGACACAGCAGTACATTTACACTGCTGTTTGGCAAGATTAATAGACATTGCGATGTTACCTACCCAGACGCCCTCTCACATATAAGAGACCTACCACCAGTAAAATTCTAGCTTGGGTGACGTATATTCTTGGAACATCGTAGATCATTTGTATGAGCAAACTTGATACATAAATATTAAATACATGCCATCAGTTCAGCTCTTTGCTCGTTTGCTTCGAACTACATAGTAACTATGCTATAACTCATTCCAGAAATATTTCCTCATACCGGAATAAGTATTCATATATTCAGGTTTACTCTCGAGTGAATATAATGATACCCTTTCCATTCGAAACCATATTTCCCACGTCGGACTACAATGTAAATGACATCGTATAGAGGACGTTCGCGATAATCTCACGCGGGACTTTGATAGGACGAAATGATACGTCAGCCAGATAGGTTTTAGATTTCATACCAGATTTAGAGACATATTTTGATAGCTATTTTGTATCGACTGATTCATTTCAATGTTGGATCAAATAATAATGGTATGTGAAATTAAAATGCGTCGTTTTAAATTCCGAACGTTTTATAATCTGTACCTCTTCACATCAGTTCCGGTTTAAAGCAATTGTCGCCTTGGGCAATATTGCTAAGTCGCCCCCTATGTGCTATCAAAACCCATGCAAAAACAAAAGACTACGTTAAAACTTAATTCTGGCGCCCTGGGCTGTTTCTTAATTATGAACTACCCTAACGTTCCTACTGCTTTACGCACCCTCTTCTAAATTACGCGCCTCTACGGTTTTCTAGTTTTGACGGCTGAACATTGTCTCAATGATCACTATAATTATTGAAGGACAAACTGATGTCCGTATAGTTTGTCGTATAATTTAACTTATTTTATCTATTATGTTTAATAGTTGAAGTTTTTAAATAGGACGACTATTTCACGTCGATGGAAACTCTATAATCTATTTGAATTGGATTTTAGTTACGATAACACAGATCACCTTACGATAACTACACCCTATACATACATACAACATATCTCTGGCCTAGTGTACTATTATATAAAAATCGCTACAGTATGCAGGTTTCTTCATGACGTATTTCTTCGCCGTTTTAGTAATATATTGTTATATAAATATTAACAAATAATTGCCTGAATTTAAGCTTATTAGCAGACTTTAAAAAAGGAAGAGGTTCTCAATTCAACGTTTGTTTCTTCTTTTTTTTTCTTAACGTATTGATCGATGTTATAATATGTAACATTTGTGTTTATATCGCACCTCTGACATAGGGGGGAGAAAACATGTAAAAAGCACCCTTTTAAAAATACCCTACTTTTCGGTTGTTACGGAGTAGTTGTAAAGTTCCATTAATCGATCAAATGTACGTACCTAAATCTGTCTAACTCTAGAGTCTAGAAGCAGCAGACTGAAAGCGGGAACTAGTTAGAAGTTGCGAACTAAATCGGATTCATTCCCGTTGAGAGTGAAGCGAACACGACTCGTAAACGTGTAGTTTCTTTACTGGAGTGATTTCAAAATGGAATTTTCATGAGTAGTTTGGTCGGGTACAAAAGTCCTCTGCGGAATATAAGTCAGAAACGTTTTTTTTATAAAGATGGACATTTACTCTTTATTCGTAAGGGACAATCGGCTGCCCTAACTAAATTATGTACGCGTGGGTCACCTGATTACGGAGCCTACGATCCTGCGGCAAAAATCCCCGGAATAAGGGTTGATTTAGTCTGAATAACCCCTGCCGACCTCAATTCTCCAAATCTGGACTGGATTATTAAATCACATTTCACGCCATCTTAAATTCCAGGGTTTATGCCGGTCTATTCTGTGCAATATAAAGCAGCATTACGTAATAGACAGACCTGATATAGTAGTAAACTGTGTACACTAATAAATGCGAAAGTAGCTCCGCCTGTATGTTACCTTTTTACGACTAACTTACTGAACCGTTTGTAATAAAGTTTTTCAAATAATTTGCCTGAGAACTAGAGACGGACATTTATTTATGTTTCTAAACACACCTAAAGAAAGATAAGAGGTGGAAAAATTCAAATAAAAAACAATAGTATGCTCAGATTTATATAAAATCTATTAATGGGTGTAATGTAGAAATTAATTGGTCCCGAATGAAGCCGGGCCGCGGCGCCTATACCAAACAAAAATTCCGTATAATTAATTCAATCATAGCGGATCGCCGCGCTCGCTCGTATTTTGTTCATAACCAAGACTCGTGAGCTAATTGACAAGTAAATGGCGGCATTTACTTGTTATTCAGTTTCTGATACCCATGGCACAATCTTATATGTATTATTTACAGTGTCTAACGCCCAAATACTGGAACGCAAATTAAATATAAATGGCGCTTAACTACGTTAATCTCGATTAAATGTACTGGCTGAGTGGGCTGTGCGCTGTTAAGAGCAACTTATTATTTGAATGGCGTTCCAGTATTCGGGCGTAAGTCAACATGGGTTCTGCGGGAGATTTATTGTAACGCACGCTATCCAGCCAGCTCGCAGGACTCTTTTTTTATTGATGCTGAATGCGAGAAATGTTCTGTGTCTATTATACTAAGTATATCAAGACTGCAACCGAAAACGAAGCCAGGCGGTAGTTTTAGTGACTAAAGACGCAATGCAACTAAAAATTTCCCAAAAAACGCAACCATTTTTTGTTAGGTTTTAAAAATTAGTTTGTGCTTAAATTATAATTTAAACAATAGTTTCTTTAAAAAAAAACAATGTACATTATTATTGAAAATTATGTTTTTACCACCCAAATGGGACAGAAAAGACGCTAGGAAAAGTTTACAAAAAATCTTTTTTTTGCATAATTTCTAGTTGCAATATATCTAAATTTATTTATTATTTACTAAATGTACCACCTGCCTTCGTTTTCTGTGGCAGTCTTGATATACTCTGAATTTGCCAAAAAAATAAACAATACATTTAAGCCATCAGTATATTAGGATTAAATAAAGTTTATTTATCACGTGCCCTCAGCAATTAGCGGGAACCTTAGGCGCGTGTTGGTAGGAATCCGCCGGCGTTAGAGCGCTCTGTTATTCGCGAGAAAAGTTCGTGACGGGTCGATACTAAACGAATCTGGAATACTAACAGCGAGTAGGCTAACACTAGTGTCATATGTTCCACACCTGCATTGTTGCTAATATTTATGGAAACAGCTTACATATTTATTGCACTTTAGGTTAAATTAAAGGAAATTTTGATCAAGATTTTTTTGTTTTGATTCTACATACGAGGTTTTTCTTAGATTTCCATTCCGGACTAAAACGTGAAACTAAGTAGGTAATATAGTTAGATATAATACGCTCATGGACAGTAGCAAAACCAAACAACACCATGAATTACAAAGCAATGCTTGGCTGGAATGCCATGCTCGCCATCCTGACACGTAAAATGATGTTTGCGTTACTAGATTTTGACAGTGAATGGAAAAGAGGAAGGAAAATATTATATTTGTAGGCTCTCCAGGAATCTCACTCACTAAAGGAAATGTCACAAAACTGTTCTTTACGCTGGTATTTCCCTGTAGTATCAATCTGATTATGTATATAGAATAAGCCAACTACAGAAAGGTAAATATATATACGAGAAAATAGTTTACATTCTTTTGAAACAGTGTAACTGGCGCTCTTATCGCTATTAGTGATCTCTTCCAGACAACCAACGATTACCACTTTAAAACATTTCATCATCAACTACCGAAGCTTACCGCTGAACATACACCAACTAATGGTTTCCATACCGACTAGTGAAAAGCGGCCTGCATCTAATGACTTACAACAATATTCATTATGTCGTCTCTCGTCCTTACGAGTGGACGTCCGATGCAGCGCTTTCAGTAACATGCCCTTTACTCGACATTTTCCACGTTATAATTATAAATGCTCGGCATCAACAACTGATTCGGATAAGTTGAAATTGAGGGAGACATTTGCCTAGCTAACTGCTGGGCAAAGGTACAGAATAAGTTAAAAAAATAAGTTAAAACGTTAATTATTTCGGCTATATTTTACCGACAAAATATCATACGTCATCACAACCATTCAGGTCAAATAATTACTCCATGAAACCTTCACAAAGTGTAGCCGGGTAGCTAATGGCATCTCGGATATCGGACACTGTACCCGGGACGCTCATTATCCCGGAATTAAGTGTTGTATCTCATGTTGTAGTAAAACACGCGAGATGTTTAGCCGTGTATAAACCCAACGGAATTGGTACAGTTATTTTAGTGTTGTGGAAGGATAAACAAACGAATTTCTGTGAAGATCCGACAGTGTGTCTACGTATACACGAACTTTTCAGCAATTATTGTATAAAAAATACCGAGAGTTTTGAGAAAACGCTATAAGAGGATGCGTCTCTATTAATATTCAGTGAGGGCGGCCGTATTAGTCCGCGGAATGGCTTATTGTCTGCCGTGGTCGCTGAGAAATTGTAAGCATAGATTAATTCACTGAACTACTGATTGTTTCATATCTATTTGAATGTTTAATTTATTGTATAAAATCTGTTGTGTGTATAGTCATGTAACACATTTCATTCGAAGCAGTATTGTAATTGAATATTTTATTATGTTTAGTGTGATTAACACCAAATTGACTATATCGTTTCTTTACTTAACAATTAATAGATTTACAATGAATAATTGGGTTTATATAATAAGTAAATATGGTTTTGCGAGATGTACAATTTGCTTTTTTAACTTTACTTACTTACTTACTTTTCTTTTAACATTTTAAATTAAAATTTTAAAAAGCGGATTCGCGTTTGTGGCTTTAAAAGTTCCACATTCCATCGTCATACTCATTCATAATCGATCTCATCGAAAAATTAAATCATTTCGTGCCTAAAATTAAATAGAATCGGTGCTACTCAAAAGGACAAACCAATAAATACTGCTACAAATTTTGGTCTAGATTGTTCTGTTGGATGTTTTATATAAAAGTTTCATTATGTTTTCAATCGTATTATTAATGGTTTCATTAGTCTACCGTGACCATGTTTCATATTATACATATGTAGATATTTGCTTTCAATTCGAATTATTCAGTAAATGTCCATTTTTGGTAAAAATACCACGTGTAAAACAATAATTCATCAATCCATATATGGCAATAAATATAAAACAATAATCTATCAGTTATTGTTACTATATTAGTCAATAGCCGAGTGTTCCCTATTAGCCGACTGACGCACGGCAAACATTTCCATTAGAGTTTAAATTGGTGGATAATAAAAAAAAATGTGAGCCCAACACAGCGAGAGCGTTGTGACTCACGGAATGTAATTTGTACTTTTTATTCTGTCGTGAAACCGTCTTGGCATTCTGCGTTAGTCATTTGAATCTCGCCTCTGTGGCACCGGGTTATGATTAAATAATCTATGCTCTGTACTGAAATGACATGCACTTTGAATTTTTTTGGTATAGCAGTTCACTGTTTTAAAATTGTGGTTGAACTTAATTGTGAATGTTTAAATTTTCGGTGTAAGCAGCCTCGAAAACTGCACCTTTCTTCCGTTCCTTTCTAAATTCTCTTAAACGTCTTAAACATATCTTTAATAGCTTTTGCCAAATATTTGCATGTTGGAAAAACAAGAAATGAGGTTTGCACAAACTATTTCCAAATTTCCTGTGTTGTAAATGACGTTGATCAAATGTTTGCAAATTGGGCACATTCGGTATTGGCTATTTGATTTATGATATTGCCAATCGTTAAAATGGCAGTGAATCTTAACCGGAACCTGTGCCTCCTTGAGAGGTCGTTGACCTAATAGCTGTCAATAATGTCATGCCTAAAGTCGTGAACACCTGTCCCATTCGTCTACGAGGTAGTGACAATCTATTACAAGGTGTAGGTAGCACAATAGACGTTGAAAGTTGTGACGGCTATGGGCCAATAAACGCATTGTCGTGGAAAAAGTTGGACCAAACAATCGTAAACTATTTTTATGGTTGCGTTGTTTTGGCAATAAAAGTTTGTACTTTGTATCTAAGGGCAGCCTTTTAACGTCTCAAGTGCTGTTTAGGGAGCATGACTACCTGACTCCCAATGTTTTTTGTCAAGTATTCAAATCTTTCTGACCTTTTGACAACCGATTGGCACAAATGGTTGAATAGTATTATTCTGGGTCGGGACTTGTTAGTTTGTATCGATATTTGTACAGCTTACACAAAGTCAAGTTCGTAAATGCATCCATCCACGAAACAAGAGTAATCCCTAGTTATACTTACGTAGTTTAATACCATAGCGAATTGTAAGAATTGCTATGGTATGTAAAGTATGTCAACCTGCACCCAGGCCACCGTTATAGACCATATTACTAATCACTCTCAATCGCACCCTCGATTGTAGAGGAGGCCCGTGCCGTGCAGTGGGACGTATATGGTTTGACACATACAAAGGTATAAATCAGGCAATTAATATTTACAATTTAGTCATCCATGAAGCGTCTATTGATCGTTAATATGTTTCAAACTAGATAAAATCTAGACAGCGGTCTATTGATTAATGCACTAGAAAAAAACCATGAAAACTATGTTATTAATTTTCCAAATCCGGGGCAGTAAACTCGATGAGTCAAACATTGGTACGAGACCAAACCAGTTTGTGATTTATAATATCAAACGGGGCCTTGTCTACGCACCCAGCGGCAGCCGATATTCCGACACAAAATACTTAATTAAAAATAACTTTCGTTTCAGACATATAAGATTATTTTTTGTACGTCCAATGTACGAAATACGAATGTAGTATTGTTAATATGTATCCACATTTATTTATAGATTGCTAACATAAGCGATCGCGTCTGCATTGAACGTACAGGAAAAATGGTTCGATGTTCACGCAACAAATTCATTTTTTCCCCTAGAAACGTTACTCATTACTATGTGTCATTGTTATCATATCAGTGAGGTATGTCGACATGTTTTAAGTTTGAATTGTGGATTATGCTGAGTTAAATTATTCTGCACAATAAATATTGAAACTTATATTATGAGTTGGAATCTATAGTACGCCGTGGACATTCGATTTAAAAGTCCTTGGAGGTTATTCTAACTTCGGATGTTCGGACGCTGTAAGTAAAACTTCGCTAATGAGCCTAGATCATCTACAAAATGTTGGATTTCTCTAGAGTACGTTGCAACCATAGACTAAGTTTGGAGAAAATGATAAGTATAATGGAGAATAGTATTGATTTTTAGAAGTGGAAATCTTATATCTTACTCCGAACGTCGAACAGCCGAAGATTCGAAATCCGTATCGTTTTTATAGAGTAACCGCCCTTGTGTTAATACTGGAAAAGGACGCAAAAAGGTTTTTTAATCAACCAATTAGGATTTATCAGTCCACCATTTATCAGTCTCTAACGGCCGTTCTCTATAACCTATCTATCTTCAACTAGGGGTTAATATAGGTACTATGACTATGTCGGTTCAATTCGACGCTTCATTAAACTAAAATAGACATAAATATTTATCTAGTCTAGCTATCTATAAATATATGCACCATATCTATACCTCTCTATCTCTGTTAACTGAAACATAAATAACATCGAAATATCTAATGAAATCTCCAGTTAAAGATAGACAGATTATAGAGAACAGCTGTTAGTTCATCTTATTTGTTCAATCTAGGTTTTTGTACAAATCGATCTTATTAAACTAGTGGCCAGACTGCTAGGTATTAAAAGTTATTTCATGCAGAATGTCTAGGCGTTGGTCACTTAGTACCATGTGCACGAATAACCTATATATTACCTAAACTGCAACATAATTTAAATTAACCAATCTGCTAATTTATCTATTGGGAATTCCATGTTACAATGTTGAAATAAGGCATTGCATTAGAGTTAAGACACTATTACGGCCTCTCACCCACTGCAAATCCTGTAAGAGTCAAGATTAGCAAGGGAATTTGATCTTTTTACTGGTTGTAGGTCTCATATCTTAGAAGCCGCCTGGAGAGGTACTACCGCAATGTCTATTTCCCCCGCCAAACAGCAATGTAAATGAATTGCCGTATGCCGGCTAGGACATTGCAGTCAGAATAACTACTGGACATATTGAGGCTTAACATTTTATGTCCCAGGATTGCGAGTGCATTGGAATACCAGGCATTACTTTGTAATTAATGGTGTTTTTGGTTTTGCCACTGTCCATGAGCGGTCGTATCGCTTACCATCAGGCGAATGGTTACTCATCTCGGCATTCATGGCAATAAAAAAAGTAGAATATAATTATATTTTTCTGTTGAATTGTGTTGTTGAGAGCCATCAATATTGTGTCTAATTATATTCCTCTATCAATTTCCAATATAATAATGCCGTACATTTTTACATCACTATAGCAACGGCTAATACTCTTAAAGTGTTTTGAAGCTAATTGCCTTCAACTTCACCGGGTATTAACGCCCATGTTGAAAATAACTTTCGTCAAAACAGCTTTTTTTTTAATAAGAAATATTTTCCTTTAGAAATATTAGAAATTAAGAATTTTCCATGCCTGAATTTTCTGGGAAAAGATTATTAAAAAAACAACAGTGGGTATCGTCTGCTGCTTTTTCATTAGCGTTATAGTATATATTAATAGAGGCAAAAATGTAAACTATTATTTCAGAATATAATATAATCAATGTAATTACCAAGCTGGAAATTACGCTACATGACAAGTTATAAAAGAGTATAAATAGAGTTTGGTTTTCTTTATCATTCAATTTACTTTCAAAAAAAACCGAAGGGATAGGATAGGGATAGGAGGCATACCAGAAACTGGAGAAATAATTTCTAAGGCCTGTCAAGTCCACCAACCCGCAGTAGGTCAATGTGATGGACTAGTCTGAACTCTGAACCCCATCAGCTGTAGAGGAAGCTTGTCTTACAGTAGGAAATACATGAGCGCTGATAGTATTATTTCAATGAGTGCACTGTCGAAATTTGCTAAGACATCTAGCTTTTACTTCCAGTGTACCAGGGCACTATGAACCATACAGCGGTAAAACGACGAACAATATCGAGCGCGCAATAATCTTATTACGACGGGACGTAGCGTTAATCCGCTTACCCGATGAAAGCTACGAGTAGAAATGGTGAATAAGGCGTGAAACATAATTAAGTCTTTATCAGCTTATCGTATTCTACCTAGCCAACCCTTCTCCAAGAATTAAACGCTACCTCAATTGTTCATAATCTTGGAATAGATTTGAGTCTGGATTAGCATTAGAATCTGATTTTGCTAAGATTCACGAATAGGTAGAGTTTTGTTTGTATTGGCCACAGTGATGGTGTGATTTACCGGACTTTTATTAGCATTGATTGAAACTACGGTGGTGATAGAACAATTAACAGTCTTATATGTTTGATTATTAAAAGTTTAAATAACAATGAATTGTTACCAATTGTTCCTAAATCACCAGGTCTATATGGATGTCTATATATTTAGTGAAGCCCATATGTCTGAAATAATGTCTTCTAAATAATGCTACAAAAACAGATATAAGCTACAAAGGGGTACATTTTCTTTTGTGAAGCAAATTACACCCAAAACCACGCCTCTGTAAGGATTTTCATATTTGTGTCGCTATATAATTTAGCAGTAAGCCTTTGACGCTCAAGGCTGTTGCGAAATTTAGAGAGAAAAATAAAATAAAAGCTAAAAAGTTTGAAGAGAAACAAAAAATGTTTTATAATCCAACCGCGAGAGGATTTCTCCTCGCACACAATGCACACGTTAAGTGTCTAGAACAACGGCATAAAAAAGAACATCTCATAAGTACTTTCCAACTTTGCTGAATGGAATAATTACTCGGAATATAACTTTTTGATTAAAACGTTTCCAACAAAAAGATACGTGGATGGTAATGAGATTGCGTCGAGTTTAGTTAAAGTTGCACGTTTTGATAAATGTGGAAAAGTTTTAAAGGCCTGTTTGCATTCGACAATTTAGAAGTTAGAGAAGCAAAGGCTTTGAATGAAGCTAATGCTACAACAATAGTACACAGTAATATCGAAAGATAAATGTAAAACATTGTTTAGAGGTTCCGGATGCGCGTAATCATTAATTCCAAGAATTAATTATTATACACAATAGTAATTATTAACTTTTAAGATCTTGAGCGTACAAAGAAAAACATTTATGTCGTTTTTTTAATCATATTCATATAGAAATCTCAATGGATATGTAATATAATTGGCTAATTTTATATGTTAAACTTATTTTTGAGATAATGCCATGGTCATTTTATTAAATATTTTTATCGATATTTAAGGCTCGAAATCTGTAACGTAATTACAATTAGGCGTATTTTTGTTGGCGACATAAGAACTATAGATACTATAAGGAAAACGCGATTCCTAACGACCTAATTATATCAAGGAAATGTCTGTGATTTTATTTGTATCAAAATCCGTAAAGTATTGATCCGTATTGTATTTGTATGGCACAAACTCATATCAATGTATGTCACAAACATGACATACTTTCGAGGATATGTGAAGGATAAATATCCCCTCATTCAGTGTTTGAACCCCTATCGACTAAGTGATTACAATTCAACCCTACCATTTTCATTTTCGCTAGGGTTAAAGTTACTCATTACTCTACACCATTAAAGTTAAGCAAATACATAGACGGGCTGAAGGACTTCATTGCGCAACTGCTTTATTAAGTTAACCACTCTAGTAAGGAAGACATTATTTTTCTGTCACTAGCGCGAGGCTATTTATTGACACTAGATTTACTTCATCTTGTCTTATGATTCATTTCTTTATTAATCATTATAATCTTTCTTAGTTTTATGAGGTTTACTGCTAATCAGTATCTCAATGTATTTCACAATCATCTGTTAAATGTTGCTTACATCTAGCTTATCTTAAATTACTAAGATCTTTTATTACACATAGCCCGCTGGCGATGCATTTTTTAAGAAAACATCTATTGGGATGTGTCAATTATTACATTACCCAGAGACTTTCGTACTTTTATTATGATACATTCATAGTAGAATTGCTTTGAATCAATTTCTCTCAACAGTAATCTGTGTTCGTGAATTTCGTTGGTTCACAATTTCTATATGTAGTGTACCAACAGACGTTACATTAGATAGATTGAACTGTATCAACACGATGTTTAATAGAAAGCAAACATTTGGCCGTCTCCATTACGGCGTTGCGCGGTGTCTATGTGGCGCGGCGGGCCTTTATCGATTCTCATATTGAAGTGGATATTTTTACGAGTTGGTTTCACGTCTGTTACATCAGATGTGCCACATTTACCTAATAAAAATTGGGTTCCGATGATGCTACGATACGAGACGGTTGATTTATGATACGTAAGATTTTGATAACATAGTTTCTGTTTGACCAAACTCAAAACAAACAAAGATTTGTTGCGAATCATCATCATTCGAAAAGGAACTCGGAAAGGAATTTTATTGGTTTCCGAATCTTTCTTCATGGTCTATTCACGTATAGTTTTAACAATTTAGCTCATTACTTCTCCTCGTGAAACCCATGTTGGTTTGAAAACAGGTGTTTTTTAAGAACTGCAAGAGATAAACTATCAAATGATCTATACGTTTTCTGATGTCTCTAATGACTGTCCAAATTATAACATGTCTAATACTTCCTTGTTTACTTTTTGCAAGTGTCACTAAGAGGTTCGCTAAACCAGGATGCTTAGGATCAACTCTTTGCATGCCACTGTTGATCCTATCTTATAGAAATAATATTCATCTATTTCATTTACTTATACTATATCGTTAATGATAATTGAATTGCGTGTTGCAGATGTCCGGACGGCGTGCAGCACTTCAAGGTGTTGCGGGACGCGTCCAGCAAGTTCTTCCTGTGGGTGGTGAAGTTCAACTCGCTCAACGAGCTGGTGGACTACCACCGCACCGCCTCCGTCAGCCGCCTGCAGGACGTCAAGCTTAGAGACGTCGTGCCTGAGGAAGTGAGTACACCTGACATAACACCCAACAGTCACATACATAGTCCTGACCCCACACTAAGATCGAGGCTTGTGTAGTGGGTGTCAGGAACTACGAGAGACTTTTCGGTCTCACAAACACCCAGACATGAAAGAAATATTTGGGGGCCGCACAAATATTTATCTCGGTGTGGATATCGAACCCGCGGACTCTCGTTTCACTAGCGGCGTCTAAGCGTCTGCGCCACAGAGGCTGTCCATCAAACTAACATTTACTGCAGTTTGTCTGTGTACCGACTGGACGTCTGTGTGTCACTTGAGTTTCTCTTTGGAAACCAGCGCTGCGGTATTATCCATTATATGGTATTATTACAAGCTGAAAGAGTAGCCCATTGTTGGGCAGAATAATTAGGCAAAATAATTATTGTTTGCTTTAAGTTTTGCCAATGATGAAAAATTTTAAAAATTAATAATAAAATAAAATTGTGTTGCATGTTGATGACCCTTATAAGAGGGTAAAGATTTGACCTAAATTGGAGTATTGGCTAGGTAATCCACGTAATACATTCTATGAGTATTATGTAGACCATATCATGAAGGAGATTTAAGAATAGCGCTCAAGAAGGCTTAGAAATAATTCAGTAGTGATATACTGCAGTAGTGGTAGCTAATTGCCCCACTTATCACTATAATCGGAGCCGTAAATATGCTTTCCCAGTATTGGTTTTAAACCCTGAAATAGTAATTATCTGTTTTCACACAAAATTTTATGCAAGCAAATTTTTTGCCAAGATTTTTTAAGGCTAGGCATTAAAATCAAGAATCGGCTCAGAAGTTTTGTTACTAAACCCAATTAGATAGATAGTAGATCTATTGTGTAACAAAATGTTATTCGTTCGCACTTATAACGTTCTAAATATTAAAGTGACATTCCTTAATGTGCCCTTGTACCCTTCGTTAACACATTTTACACTAGGTATAGTGCAAGTCACTGCTTCGATAAATTATTTGTAAACAACCAACTGGACTGATTGTTTAGTTATGAACTTTAAATTGATAGTGGTAAAGTTTAAACTAGTGTGTTATATGAAATTTATAATGTACAGTTTTATTAAAATACAAATATGATATGCTTGTTGGTAGATGGACTGGCAAAACAGAAACAGAACAGTCAGAAGTTCGAGTCCAAAGCACAAACCTCAGTTTTTTTTAAATATGTCAAATCGTAGTTGCCGGTTATTTTTCGCATACATAACATTTTGTTAAGGGAAAACATGGTAGGGAACGCCAAAACATACAAGAGATCTCTTTAAGGGTCCCAAAGATGAAGTAGACCAATCCAAACTCGGTCAGGCTGGATTGAAGTCTAAATTGATCATTAAGTAAAGGAGGCCTGTGTTCTGTACAAGAACATATACAGGGAGCGCAAAAAAATGGCGCACTTGCTCAGATGGGTACAAGGGCATAATATTAATATCGTAATAAAAAAATAATATTTGGAAAATACCTATCCGTTTTGAAGTTATGACCGTTTAAAGTTTTAAGTTTAATCACCACTTTTTCGCATAAAACCAGTTGGAATGGATGAAGAACAAGATTTAAACACATACGTATTTTTTCGTTTCGTCGTTAATTGAACGGTTAACGAATTATACCACGAAAACCATTTTTAACAGCATCAAAACTTCCTTAGACTTCGCTTTAACCGTTGTTTACACATGGGTAAGGTCATGAACTCTTAGCTGTATAATTTATCCTTCTCTAATTTCAAAACAGGATATTTTTGTTTCATTTCAAATAAATAAATTAGTTCAACAGGGACGTACTTAGATTTAAGCGTCAATAAATTAACAACATAATAACTTTAGGTGCAGTTGCATCGTGTATGGATTGACTATTTTGTTTGTCATTATTTTCCTTAGTGTCACAAATCCAAACTGAAAGACACCAAGAAATCACACTGGTCATCGCTTAAATCATGTAAGATTGCGAATTTAATTATAATTAGAAAAGTTTTGGTAATACCTACATAACATTTAAATTTTCTAAATAATTAATATTCATTGAAAAAATAATCTGATGACACTGATTAATAAAAAATAAGATTTTTAAAATGATGGCCCAATTCGGCCCTATTAGTCAAAGGAAGCCGCCGGTCATAGTGTACTTCGTCGGATCCAACGCGGCTCGATTATTCTTCCTTTGAGGTTGCCGCCGCCCTTTGTGAGCGCGAGCCGAAAGGCGGCAATTTCTTTGTCGGTAACTTTTAGCATTTTGCAAAAGAAGACCGACATCTTGAGGTGTGTTCACACTACACACTTGATATAACTTAATTTGATTAAGTACCTACTCCGATATAAAAGTTACGTTAAAAAAAAGATCTTATTGGACTGATAGAATGGTCCTTACTTGCTCAAGAGCTTATAATATTATTTAAATATGTCATCAACCGATCCAGTCAGTTACAAATTGCCTATTTACTTTTGCTTATTATTGTATTTAACATTACTTTAATGGGTTTTGAAAATAATGTTACTTTAAAGTGATAAAATTTCTTCTAAATTCTTATACCTAGAGAAATGTCGTCTACCATTATAGCATAGAATTTGCATATGAGACTTCTGTGAGATAAAATTAGTGAAATCAATAAACACTAAGCACTAATTTACTGCACTGGAGACCCCGTGCCCTGCAGTGGCACGTATATGAACTGATACAGTACTAATACTAATTGTTCACATGAATTATTATGAACTCAAATAGGAAAGCTTAGTATCTAATGTGAACAGGCCTTTATCTTTCAAAAATCAAAATAATAATTTATTTTTTATTAGTTGAATTCGGATTGCGATCGCGTGTGCATGTATTAGTCGTGTGCATATTATTGTAAATTCGTTTTCAGTTATTTTGAGTAAATTTTATTAATTTCATTATGCTTTGAACATTACCCAATTTGATAGCTTTTGATGTAACTTGTGTTATGTGAAATGTAAAAGAAAAAGTGATTTGTGCTACCAAACTGTGACAGTGTTTTCGTGCGGGTTTTGGCGGATCCTGCGCTTCCATCCTTGCCTATCAAGGTCATTACGGTTTACATTACAAGGTCAGTTAACTATTTTAGTGGTCATTAATGACAACTAACCAGCCCATATGGGTCACCGACGGCCTCCGTGGCGCAGTTGGTAAGAACTGCCTGTGAAATGAGAGACCGCGGGTACGGTTTCTGCCCCGAGACAATTTCCATGAACCATAATTATTTTTCTAATACCCGCGACACAAGATTTGTATCTTAGTGTGGGGTTAGTACCCATGTATGTGACTGTTGACACTTGACAGTATTAATTTAATATCTTTTTTATGTACCCTGAGCGTTATGTATACAATCGCACGACTTATAAGTAAATAATGAGCTCTGCTTATTTATTGTTGAGTGTCTACCGTTCAGTTGCAAGGTTCAATCACTTTAGCCGCTTAGCGTAATGTGTTAAGGGTTAGCATATGTAACGTTAGTTTTTTTTGTCTCGGCATCTTTCTTAATATTCGCTAGCGCCATGCAAATCCGTCTTAATTAAGATGCCTTCACCATATACTATAATGTATATTGGCAGGTGCGCCGTTTTCTTGTCCACCCTGTATAAACCTAGCACATAATTTATTATTATTAAAATACAACGCATACTATTAGAGATAATAAATGTCCTGTCCAATACAAAGGGTTTTCTCGCTCTCTACTTAGCTGCGGGAATGTACGAACATTTCCGAGTATCGATGACGTCAGACATTACTTCCCTGATACGATTACATTACGTTCAGCCCGCAGAGTGGATTGAGAGTAAAAACATAGAATAGGTACTTGAAATATTTGTTATTAATACTTCAAGTTAATACTTCAAGTTTTCAATGTCGAATATCCATGTTGTGCCCACCCCCATTGGAGTTGGGGGCTCGACTCTCGAAGTTGTAGACGAATATGTCTATTTAGGACAAGTGGTCCGGTTAGGCAGGTCCAACTTCGAGAGAGAGGTCAATCGGCGAATCCAACTCGGTGGGGCAGCGTTCGGGAAACTTCGCGACGTCTTCTCGTCCAAAATACCTCAGTGCCTAAAATCGAAAGTCTTCGATAGTTGTGTGTTACCAGTGATGACATACGGCACCGAGACGTGGCCTCTCACTGTGGGCCTCATTAAAAGGCTCAAAGTCACTCAACGAGCCATGGAGCGGGCTATGCTCGGTGTTTCCCTACGAGATCGAATCAGAAATGAGGAGATCCGTAGGAGAACCAAGGTTACCGACATAGCCCATAGGATTGGCAAGTTGAAGTGGCAGTGGGCCGGGCACATAGCTCGTAGAACCGATGGGCGTTGGGGCCGAAAGGTTCTCGAGTGGAGGCCACGTACAGGCAAGCGAAGTGTCGGACGCTCGCCTACAAGGTGGACGGACGATCTGACTAAGGTCGCAGGAAGTCGCTGGATGCAGGCCGCTTCCAACAGGTCATTGTGGAGATCATTGGGGGAGGCCTATGTTCAGCAGTGGACTTCCTGTGGCTGATATGATGATGATGATGATGATGAATACTCCAAGTTGTGTGATTGTGTGTGACATGTGATTTTGTGTGTGGATACTGGATATTTATTCTCAAAGATCGTTGTCATTTAACCTTCTAGATGTTTAAGGGTAGTCGTTTCTTACGATCAGGTGAGCTGTTTGTCAGATCAGTCTTATGTAATAAATTGTAAGGAGAAAAATGTAGTGTTTTTAAGATATTTTGATATTGCGAAATATGAAAAATTTCATAGATAACAGTCTCGAGTAAGTCTTTTAATTTCATAAGTGTTTTTTTCTGCTGTTATCTGTAACATTATCACGGCAGGTTACGGTAATGTTTACAGTATAGTATTATATCCGAATTCCGACCGCTCTATGACCCTGATAATACTACGAAAATAACTCGGTCAGCACAGTGGCACAATGTCGGTCTGTCGACGGCGTGTTCGCGGCTAATGCGTTTATTGACTATTCGAGTTTATTGGATCGTCTATGGCGGGCTGCGTCGATACCGATCTATTCATTGCCAGTCAATTTTACGTGAAATTTCTCGGCATATTACCGTTGCCTTTGCGAATCAATTTATCGTGGGGATAATGGATTTTGTTAGATTGTCTTAAACACGTGTATTTTAAAGCCTGGTTTTGCTGGAGGACGCATTGATGGCTTTGCAAAAATTTATAACGAATTCTAAAATAAAAAATAAATAATAATAATAAAATTATACAATAAAGTCCTTGCTAAATCTGCATGTATGTTGATATGGGCGGGGGCCATCGTTTCCACCTGTCTCATGTCTGTATGTCTCATATTAAATAAATAATACAACGCAATGTTACCTAAAATATACTTGTGGGTTATTTGAAGTGTTATTCCAACATTGTAACAAGGATAATATTAAACCTAACCTACACTATTTCTATGGTATTAAATATCCTTATCACTAATGAGCACCTGGACAATTATACATTATTGGTTTTTACCAAATGGAAGCCTTTATTTAGGTTTAATGGACTATGTGACCTACCCACTCTTAATCGTACTCTCGTATTATAGATGAGGCCCGTGCCTTGCAGTGGGACGTATATGGGCTGATGCAGATACAGATTTGGGTTTATTTGATTCATAAATACGCACGTAATGTTTGTGTGTGACGCCTGTGAAACGAGAAGCTGTGGGTTCGATCCCCGCAGCAAGAGAAATATTCTTGCGGCACACAAATATTTCTCTCGGGTCTGGGTGTTTGTGAGACCGAAAGTCTCTCGTAGTTAGGAGGTGCAATCGCTGAACAATTGTGAATAATAATAATTATGTGATTTCTTTTCGTTTTCAGATGTTGGTGCAAGCTCTGTACGATTTCACTCCGCAAGAGGCTGGCGAGCTGGAGTTTAGGCGTGGTGACGTCATCACTGTCACTGACCGCTCCGACCAGAACTGGTGGCAGGTATGAACATAGACTAATAAAATAGGTCCAAAGTATTTATGTATATGCTACTGGGTTATGAAAAGTGAGTAAATATAGAATATAGGGCCAAATGACTTATGATCTCATCCCTATGGTATAAATGGGGGTGATCTTGGTATCAAGAACCAGGAGGGTAACTCTATACTCCGATACATACATAGAACTACATTTAAAATAAAAGTTTTGCACTTCTAAACATCAATACTATTCTCTATGACACTTATCATTCTCTCCGAACTTAGCTCATAATTACGACCTACGATATAGGATTCGAACATTTTGTTGAGTACCTAGGAAGATGAGTACAGCTTTACGCACAACGTTAGAACATTCGAACTTCGTTTCGCATCATCCAGTAGCCCCCTGGTTTAAGGCGAGACGGCTCTCTGTTAGAAGAATCTTAACGGTGGGTGCTATAATTGCCTTGCACTGGTGGTAGATGTCTCTTATGTGAGAAGCTGCCTGGATACCTACCACCGCAATGTTTCTACCGCCAAACAGCAGTGTAAATGCACTGATGTGTTCTGGTTTGAAGGCATAGTAGCCAGAGTAATTACTGGACTAGACTTAACATCTTATGTCTCAGAAACGCGAGCGCAGTGCGCAGAGCGCAAGCTTTGCTTTGTAATAAATAGGGTTTGGTTATGCTACTTTCCATGAGCGGTCGTATCGCTTACCATCAGGCGAATGGCATGCTAGTCTCGCCATTCATTCCAACAAAAATTATCCATTTCTTTTTGTCAACGGTTTTATGGCCTTTTTCTATACTCTATCTATCTTTAACAAGAGATTTCATTAGATATTTCAATGTATTTTATGTTTTAATTAACAAAGATAGAGATGTATAGACATGGTGCATGTATAGAAATCTAGGCAACATTCATGTATACGACTATCTTCGTTTATTGAAGCATATAATTGCATCGACATTGTAATGGTAGCTATTTGAACCCCTTAAAGATAGCTAGGATCAGGACAGCCATTAGTAGTTTTTTTATTGCAATGAATGGCAAGACGAGCATGCCGTTCGCCTGATAGTAAGCGACACGACCGCTCATGAACAGAAGCAAAACCAAACAACACCCTGAACTACAAAGCAGTGCTTGGCATTCCACTGCGCTCGCCATCCTGAGATATAAGATGTTAAGTCTAAATATGACCAGTAGTTACTCTGGTTACAATGTCCTTCAATCCGAAACACAACAGTGCATTTAAACTGCTGTTTGGTGGGACAAATAGACATTGCGGTGGTACCCACCCAGCTGGCCTCTCACTTATGAGAGACTTACCAACAGTAAGTTTAAATAATGTAATGGTTTCTTAGTTTTAATTTAATAATTATAAATTAAGGGTATTTAAATTGTAACATTCACAGAGCAGATGACTAATACCTCAGTCTGTCGTGTGACCACGAAAGCTGTAAAGTAATCGAAACGTCGGGATTTAAAAGATGTAAAAATGTATCCAAATCCGACATAAAATTCGTAAATAATAGTTTTATTTCAATGTGTAACATTCGCGTAAATCTAAGAAACCATCTATGCAAGTCGCATCCATGTTCAGCCTACGACCTTGACAATGTAGCTTTTGCAATCTCTTGTTAAAGATAGGATATAGAGAACGGTTGTTGTAGTTTAAAATAATGTGTGTTTCAGGGGGAGATAGCGCACCGGCGGGGCATGTTCCCCGCTTCGTATGTGACGGCGTACCACTCGTCATAGTGTGCGAGATGCATATCGAACGTCGCACCCGCGTGCACTTTGTTTACGCCTAATGTATTTATGAGTATATGGTGCTTTGTGTCTTACAGCTGTTCGATTACGGGCCACATGAAACGCAACCCATTTAGAACAATAACGCTCGTAATCCACGTCGGTCATTATCGTCGTGATTTCAAAATGCCTTGTTTTTATTCGCAATGTAAGAATTAATTGGTAGTACAAAAATGTGAACGTTTAAACAAAAAAATAAATAAATAATAATAATTAATAATCTTATTTCGTGTCGTGTCCGCATGTTTTTTGTAACGAATTTATCGTATTTTGAGTTTTTTTTTTATTATTATTATAATTAAATTGTGACATTTTTTATACATGATAGGCGAGTGATATTTTATCGTTTTTACAATGTGCCAGAATGTAATTTGTAGTTTTTTGAAGTATATGTTTTAGTCAAATAATGGTGAACGGGATCAAGCGGAGTGATCGCTGAGCTTCTCGGATGTTTGGTGATGTCTACAAGTATGACCATTATTTATCCTTCACTTAGTCCTACTGCTCATTCTAAATATCTATCGTTTATTAGTTAAGTGTAAGTTTTAAGTGCGTTTTTTAATATTTTATCTTACTTTTTATCATTGATATATACAATTATTATGTATAATCCGATATTTTAGTCGCATAGATTTATAAAAGTGTAGTACCCGAAAATCGCTTAGCTCGTCTTAGAATATGAATCGTGTTTTGTTTACGTTGCGCACAATTATGTCCTCTATGATGTGGACGCGTCACATTGTACCATTGTACGAACATTTGGCATTTTATCCAAACTAGGACTTAAATTAGTATATTTCAATGTACGGACGATGTCTACTGTGAGGTATATGATAATAATTATAATAATATAGCGTAACACCAAGCTTGTATCGCTTCTAATGTTTATTTGACGCGGATTTTAACTCCTTTGTTGTCGAATGGTAATGTGGAAAATTAAAAAAAAATACTTGAAATTATCAACAATATTAGTTATAAATAATTGAATTGTACATGAATGTATGGAGTGCGTAGGTAGCCGGCAGCGTGCGCAACTAGTGACTACAGTCGGAGTGGTGACCACGCCCAGTACTTGCCCCCTTCGGCGGTATGGCAATGTCATTGTACTTAGTTAGCGTTTAACGTTGACCGAATGTAGATATTTATTTTTGTTATATTATATTGTAACCGAAATTCTTATATTTATGTATGAGTACGTATAGAATTTGGATAGTGATTGACGAATCTGAAAGTATCCTTAGACATCGTTAGATGTAAGCGAATATTCCTTTGTACCCTGCATGTATTGACGTAATGGAGCAAGCATTTAACTGTGTGTACTGTGTACCGAGTACTGTAGTACTGTTTGGTTGCGTGTTCGCCACCGTGATGTGATGTGATGTGATGAGACGTGGTGTGACGTGCTATCACATCACGCCGACCTGCGAGCAAACGTACCGACAACTGTGTCCATTGATTTGTGCTTCACGCTGTAGTGACAAGTGCATGTCGATTTTTATAAAATTTGAAGTACTATAATCTTATAACAAATATTTAAATAAGTTATCAATTCCCCAATATTGTGGAAGATGTATAATATTTTTTACTAATAAATTTAATATTGTATGTGCGGTGTTTTATTTGAGTACACTATCATCTAAAATTATGTTAATATTTCGTAAGTAACGTAAAATATTTGTTATCTTTTATACCCTAAAATCTTAAACCAAACTAGATAAATAAGTTAAAACATGATAACGATAAATGCCAACCCGCGCTAGGCCAGCGTGGTGGACTATATGGCCTAACCACTCTTAATCATATTCTCGATTGTAGAGGAGGCCCGTTCCCTGCAGTGGGACGTATATGGGCTGATGCAGAGAGATAACGATAAATAACGAATATTTTTTCTTTGCTCAAACTGAATTCAAAGAAATTCGCTGGAAAGAAAAAACATTCGATAACTAAAATAGGTTTTAATATTGTCTATAAATATAGGGCCGTTAACAAATACACAATTAGTAACAGATATAATAATTTATTAAATATAACATCACAATGTTCAACATTTACTTAACAATTTCACATATCTATGTGCAAAGCGCGATTTTTATAGGACAACATTCATTTGGTTTAATCATTTGCCAAAGTGATTCGTTGTCAACCTAGTAAAAAATAATTTGGTTTCTTATAAATCACATTACATTAAATATCTTTCTATTTAGGGTTATTAAAAATTGTAATTCCGATCACAAATTGGTCTCGATCTTGTTAAGTAAGAAAATAATATTTCCGTTCAACCTTATACAATCCGTAAGCAAGAAGTTTCAATCCTATTCCATTTTAATCGTAAAAAAATCCGAAGAAATTGTATCTTAATGATCGAAAACCGTGATCAGAATTATAATATTATACGCACAATTTTACCATAATATCATCCATCACTGATTTGTGTGTTTCTTATGTAAACTTAAATTAATTCTGATGGAATCTACAAGGCGGAAAAGTGGTGCCCCTGAAATTAACCCGGAGAAGGAAATTTTGAATTTTATTTTAAGAAAGACTTATCTTGCAGACTACTGTCTGTATGTAGAAAATAGAAGGCAATTTTAAAATGAAATAAATTAATAAATTAAAAATATTAAAATGAAATAAATTAAAATAAATGAAATAAATATTATTTAACACAAACAGGAAAAAAGTAGATAAAAAAGTATCTATACATTATCTCCAGAAGTAATATAAAAAGAAATGGCAACAATTTGTTCATATAAATAAATATGCTTGAATTACCAAGCTTTTAGTTTTGATTTTGGTTAAAACGTTACCTGTAGTGTTACATACAATTGATCGTAAAAATATTTTTTATAAGACAACTTAATTTACAATAAGTGTGATCTCGTAATGAAAATGACGCCAAGTCATGAAATAAGTAATTAAGTATGTAAATCACTTCTGTTTTCGTATGACACGTGAATTGTGATCACTACAAGCAAGTGCAAGTGTTAAAATTATTTTCCTTAAAACAATAGGCACATAATTCTCAGCAATATTCTTAGAACTAAGTACACATTTACTCATAAAATAACAATACAAATTACAAACCAACAAGAAAAAGTTCAATTGTCTGTATTGTGCGTTCGTTAGGCAGTGTCTTTTTGTTGGTGATACGAAATACATACAGGTAATGAAAAAAAATGATAAATGTTTTTTGTGCCTTCTACAAGTATAGATTCTGTTTGTGAGAAAAAATGGTCAGCATAATATGCCTAAGTGGGTACCTACTAGTTTGGTTTATTTCTATTAAAGCAATGCAGATATATTGCAGGTACATTTAAGTACTTTATTAATTATTTAAAGTTATATTTTAATAACAGATTTCTAAATTAATAGATATGTCAATTAACTGAAATAAAGTCGTATAAAAACATATTGTGTACGATAGTCGTACGATATTACATCTATGTGGTTTTTTATTTAGTTTTCATTGTCTTGAAAATAATAAATTATGATTCTTGATTTTATCATGCAAACTTATGGCTCCGTGCGGTGATTATACACTGAATGGAAAAATAATAGAACTTCTTTTACATATGAATAAATAACTTAGATAGCCAGCAATTCGTCTAACGAATTCCCCTAAATTAGTATCTTCGTCATTTTGTCAAAATAAATAGCATGCTATTAAACTGCTGTTCCAATAAAGTAATATTTGCAAAACTAGATATTTTTATCAACCATTTAACAAAAGCGCCTTCTGAAGTAAATACGCATTTTTATTTCGGACGGCAGTATAATAGCATATTTCGCTCCAATTAGTGCTAAAAAGTCTGCCCCCCGATCGCCAACATGATGTTTTCGAACGCGATCCAATTGATCAAAGCCCATGGCCCCAAACGCATCCACAATGGCAGAAATCCTTTGTATAATGACAGCACCCCTTCGTTTCTCACGGACTGTTGGAGACAATCTATCATGCCGCGATACAGCGTCCCCCTGGAATTGTAAAAAATAGCATTAAAAACATTCGACAAAGTTCAAATAATAAAGTCGGGCGGTTGGACGAACAGTTGAAAGATTGGACAGATGTGTGGATGGGGTGTAAAGTTCAAGTCATGTAGACGGGCCTTAAGTATTGATCGATATGAAACACCGACGCTCTGCAGTTTGCACAGACGTAAACATTCGCAAATCGCAAACGTGAAGTCATGAACTAGTTTTAATACTAATGAACAGCGAGATAAATTGAGCAATTATAATTGCCGTAATTGCTTCTAGGTTTTCATTTTGTTTGCGCACAAATAAAACACGTGTATGGTCCTTCGTATAATACAAAGATTACTGCTGACTTTTCAAAGAATCATGCGAATAAGTAATCAATGTATCCGGCCCACATGCATTTTAATAAATATTCATAATTAACCACGAACTTCATTTAAAATGTTAATTGGGCCACGACTATTCACGATTAAATTGACTATCCGTTAAAAACTAAAATGCGTGAAGTCCAGGAACCTAAGGGTTAATGGGCACCTTAATTTGCAAATAACTAATCATTTATTTTAAATTAAACACATTATAAAAAGAACATAGACCAGCATGTATAACCTAAAGAGCTTGCATAATTTGACTACACAACATACGCGACAAAAAGACAAACTTTTACTTTCTCCAGAGAATTACATACAGCCCGGGGATGTTTGACGTTATGCGTATGTTTACAATATGCCGTCTCTGTCTAATCCGCGGTAATCACGGGAGACAGATGCTTAGGTATAGGTTGTCCTGTCGGCGTGGGCTGCGACTTTGACCCCGTTCGTTTGCCCTCGACCCGGTGTTACTACTCTGTACTCTAGCGTTTGCACAAACGAATAACGATTCCATTAAACTGGGGCCCTACTATATAAATCCGAAACGAAGTTCGAAACTTCGGACGATCGAAATTTATATACAATATGAATTTATCTACTCTGTAAAAGTTCGTATTTGTGTAACGTACATCCTAACTATAAGTCTATGGTTACGACTATAAGTCAATAACGACCATAAGTATATGTAGGTACATTCGTATCGTATATGAACTTCGATCATCCGAAGTTTCGAACTTCGTTTCGTTGAATATAGTAGGGCCCCTGGGCCGCCGTCGTGCGTTTCTCGGTAATCACCACAGTAATCACTCAATTGCTTATATACATTTTATTGTGTACTAGGTATTATGATATGCATTACCAATTACTATGCTAACAAGGTCTTTCTTTGAATCATATTCTCCTCAAAATAATTGAACATCGCCAGTAAGTAAATAATAAAGGCACAATTTTGAAAGGACAGAATATACTGAATTGTACTGCCTAAACTTCATTTAAATCCCAAGATATGATACGGATTGGATCTTCGGGTCTTTCAATCCTGATCTTATTTTAAATATAAATTAAAGGACCTAACCTGGGATTTAAATCCAAGAATTCAAATTAGTATTTGTTTTACAAAATCAATACACTCTAATAAGATTTCATTGATTATTGATTCTATCAGCCTCTCCCAATTACCATTAGTTTTATTTGAAACGAATCGATAGTCTACATTGCTACAACCCGCAGACCACAGTCAACAATAGACATTCTATTAAATGAATACCGTTCAATGCAATTGCGTTTATTTGAACTTGAACAAATGAAACATCAGTAAAACATTTTATTTGTATTTTATGTAAAAACAGTAATTTTATGACTTGTGTAAATCCAACAATACTATGATGGACTAGGTACATTTTAATAGGTAGTAAGGTCGTTTAACATGCCAAGAATGCAAATTGAATTAAGATTTTAATTAAGTATTTATCCAAAGTCACTTCACCTACGCAAAGTCAGTGGAATATTTTTCGCAAAGCGAGGATTAAAATTTTAGGTCATTTTTTGTTAAGTTAGCGCAGTGGCTTCGTCTTATTCGTGCCGAGACCATCAAATTTATAAATTCATGAATAGCAGTGGCTAGAAAATTGATCTGTTCATGCAGGTAATTTATCACAATTACTAATCACATTACTTAAATTAAAACAGCGTATTCCTACCTTAGGCTTCGGCAACGCATCTCTACTGTATTGCAGATATTCATGGGCGTCGGTGATCCCTTACCATCAGGAGAACCGTATGCTTGTTTGCCCTCTGGAGCATTTCACGCAAAGCGGACAACGAAAAAAAATGAGGTGGTAGGTCTCTCATATGTGAGAGCCATCTGGGTACCACCGCAATGTCTATTTCTCCCGTGAAACAACACTGCGTAAATGTACTATTGTGTTTTGGATTGAAGGAAATTGTAGCCAGATTAACTACTAGACATATTGAGACTTAACATCTTAGGTCGCAGGATGGCGAGCGCAGTGGAATTTTGTTATTGTTGATGAGCGGTCGTATCGATTACCATCATCATCAATCGCCAGTCATTGCAAAAAAAAGAAAAAAAGATACATAAAGAAGTCCAGAACTCACCTCCCATCAGGCCCAACAGGTTGGTTCATGAGCCTAGTTTTGAGGACATCAGCTGGAGTACCAAGGACGGCGGCGACAAACCCTGCCGTGAACGCCGCGGCCGCGTGGACGAGCGCGTTGTCCGCCATGCCGAACTCTTTCATCAGATACTGTTTGGTGTAGTCGTAGGCAGCGAGATCCCCCATGTTTACCAGAGCTGCTCTTTGCACGTTTGGTATGGCCCCTGGAAAATTAAAGAGATGCAAAATTAATATTGTCAATTAAGTTATAGTGATATTTATGTTGTCTTCCGTGTCAATAATAACCGTTGCTTCACTGAAAATAACATAGACAATGAAAATGTTATGAGTATCTAAAGACAACATTCTTTGTGTGACAAATGTTGTAAATAAACAGTGAAAATTTGTATCTCAAGGTACTCTAGTAAAAACTTTGTAACTGGTGTTCGTGTATCGTTCGTACTTTAGTATAAATAGATCAGGTCAACCCATTTTGTTACCATTGTCTCACAGAAATTCAAGGTAAAATACAATTATGCCTTACCATAAAATCATCTTAACTCTGGATAATTGTCTCTATAAATTAATCATAAACATTGTAGCCAGAGTAACTACTGGACATATTGCGAAAACATCTTATGTCTCGGGATAGCGAGCGCTGTAGCATGCCAAGCAATGCTGTTTAAATCAAGGTGTTTTTTGCTGACTGCCTCGGTGGCGTAGTTGTACTACGGTACGGTTATAAAGCTGAGGTCTCGGGTTCGAATCCCGGGTTGGGCAAAGTGATATTGGATTTTTCTATTCAGTATCAGTCCAGAGTCAGGAATTTGTGCCCGATATGGCGATAGGCTCGCCACCTATCACATTGTGGGACGGAACATACAAGGCGAAATGTGGGTGCCCTCGCACCTCTGCCTACCCCTTCTGGGATCAAGGCGTGAGTTTATGTATGTATGTATGTATGTTTTTTGCTACTGTTCATGAGCGGTCGTATCGCTTATCATCAGGCGAACGGCATGCTGGTCTCGCCATTCATTGCAATAAAAAAACACAAAAACTCACCTCTCCAAAATCCCAAGATCCCGCTCTCAGCATAGAGCATAGCGTACACCTGCCTGCAGTTGGCGAACCTCGGCGCCTTGCCCTGCAGGATGTTCCTGCCTTCCGCCTGCATCTGCACCTTCACCAGGTCCGTGGGAGACGCTATGAACTGCGCCAGAGATCCCGCCGCCAGACCGCCTGTCGAACTTCATGACCATTATGCTGTGTTACTGATTACTACAGTCTAAACTTCTCACTTTTCGGAGTCACGTGTTTTGATAGACAATCACCAATCACCATACATTACAACGGTGAAGGAAATGTCGTGAGGAAACTTACATACCGAGTCACCAGACTCGGAAAAATTACCATGGTATGTTAAAGTCTGCCATCCCGCCCTAGGCCAGCGTAGTGGACTATACAGCCTAACCACTCTCAATCGTACTCACGATTGTAGAGTAGGCCCGTGCCCTGCAGTATGACGTACCCTTATAGGCTTATGCATGACTGATATTTTTTTGTTTGGATAGTTATTTATTTGTTGCGGGTTGTTGCAAAATTTCTTCAAGTACTCATTAGTTTTCATTAGTACTCATTAGTTAAAATATAATATAATTAAAATTATCGCACATTCTCTTCGAGTGTCCAAAATAGAATGAACGCAATAAAATTTGACAGCTCGAATAAAATGAGCGATTTTAATAACCAAGATTATTTTCCCAGAACCAGTTTTGTGTACCAAATATGAAAGTTTAATTTTGTTTTGATTTTATTAATACTCTGTAAACTTACACTATCCATAAATATGACAAGCTCACAAAAACTACATTTTGTTAATCAAGATAAAGTTTCCATAAATATTTATTTTTCCAATTTTTTTCTTTATCCAATGGGCATGCCAGAACATGTTATGTATGTTATAAATAATAGGTAGAAAATAACATTAATTATTTTTGGCCACGCTACTTCATATTTTTATGGTTATAGTATGCTAATTATTAATTTCCACGCCTTAATTCAGTAAATTATCAGCACGTATATTATTTTTTGCGCATTGCATAGCCTAAAGTCTTCATGGATAATGCCTTTGACTATCCTCTAGGGGGGGCATCAATAAATTGCGTTACTCGTTAAGGGTTGGGGGTAGACGAAGTGTGACATTGTGTAACAAGGGGGTCCAAAATTTTATGAAATCACAATTTTTGAAAATATAGTTATTCTTTTTTATCTGAGTATAACAAACAATTTAAATTACATAGAAGTAGTTGCAACTCTATCTAAAATTGACATCACATTAGGTGGGGGGCAGGTCAAAAATGTGACCAGCTTTGACAAAAAGAGGGAGAGGCCTAAAAAATCATGAATTTCGTGTGACGTAATTTATGAATGGCCCCTAGCTACATTAACTAATAAATCCATCCATCCCATCCATCCATCAGCCAAAGGAAGTCCACTGCTGAATACTAATAAATAAACACGTATAAATCGCTTCCAATGTTAACGCTAAGTGGGGCAGAGAATCCTTGAAACAGACACTCCCGTATTGCGAAATCAGGCCTATTTTCAAGATAAACTGACTGCAATGCGCTTAAGTTCTAAAGATAAGACTATGTACTCCATCCATTGATTTAAAAACTAAGGATAGGCTCTTCAGTACGTTTAGAGTCTCAAAAAGATGACTGTGAAAATCGCACTAAAATAAATATTAAATTAGCTTCATTTAATAGATTTTGTCTAAACTTTCTGTGGTAATACAAGTATTTCGTAAATCTTTGCGAGTGGCGACTAATTCCAGTAACGCACCACTAGAGATGTACTGGAGCGCGCGCACCACTTGCATCGGAACACTTTAGGGGCTTTCCGCCCTGTCCATAAATATTTATGTCAATGAGTACAGCGTTCTTTTTTTTTTCTTTCTGAGTTGAATCATATTATACCTAAACACCGTAATCATTTCTCACTAATCGATACCATTCTATACTAAGAATTTAATATAAATAATACTACAACAAATATTTTGTGAATAGAGATAATGTACTATGTGTATTGACTTGTCATAAGAGCTATTTAATTGCCTACATAATTAACCAATAAACGAATTTCATAAACTCCATAAACGATTTTTTTATTTTCTATCAAGTTTGAGTACGGCTATTTTGTCTCGTACCAAAATCAAATTATGGTGCCGATCGTCAAATGTATCTATTATTTTGGGTGTGGCACAGGTTCGGTATTTTATACAAAGTTTCTTCACGCCATAAAAAGTAATTTTATTGTTACATCCAACATTAATGACTACAACATCTTTCACTTTTAAAGGTAAAATTATGGCAGCTGTTAGCATCGTAGTTTACGATACGTGATACGCCACGGAATTGGTATCACTGCAATATCTATTTCTCCCGCCAAACAGCTGTGTAAATGTGCTGGCGTGTTTCGGTGTGAAGGACGTTGTAGCCGGAGTAACTAGTGGACATATTGAGACCTAACATCTTATGTCTCAGGATAGCGAGCGCAGTGGAATGCCAAGCATTGCTTTGTAATTCAAGGTGTTTGGTTTTGGCGCTGTTCATGAGCGGTCATATCGTTTACCATCAGGTAAAAGGCATGCCCGTCTCGCCATTCAATGTAAAATAAAAAAAACTATATTTGAATAGTCTCACCCAAAGAAGCAACACCAAGCGACACCTTCCCGCTCTCATCCTTGAACATGTTTCTGAATTGTTCGTAGAATATGAGCCGGCAGCCGGAGTAGATCGCGTGACGCTGGAACATTGGCATCAACCCACTCCATAACTTTAACACGCCCTCCTTCTTAGCGATGCCTACAGCAGTCTTTATCATGCCATGGTTTTCTAACTGAAAAAAAAAGAAACATTAAATTTGTAAATATATTACACAAATTATTGATTGAAAGGAGTCCCGTTTTTAACAGAAGGCGTCTATAGGTGTCAGATAAATGATTAATTAGTGTAAAACATTAATAATGCCTCCGTGGGAAGTTTTAGAGAGAGATAGAGAGAAGTTAATCATAATGATAATGTGTTCTATAAAATAGCATTTTTTACTATCTTCCTTTTGCATTAATATTATTTGGATAATTGTCGTAAAATTATTAAGAAACTAATGGTCATGTAAAAGATATTTATTCAAATATATTTTGCGTCTCTTCTATTTACATTACATTAGTTTATTTTATTTGTTTATTTGTTCAGTTTAAGACATTATTAAACACTCATAAGATCTAAAAAGACCGAATACTTGCAAATACAAAATTAAAATTTCTTTTACATTCCCAACATGTTTTTCCTCATTTCTAAAACCAGGAATAATCTAGTTCTGGTCTAGTTCCTTCCGTGTAAATCAGTATTCAGGAAGTAAAAACAGTGTAACAACTAACAAGGTACCTTGAAGCCGTGTTTAGTGGCCGCCACCTCGGATTGTATCTGCAACCTCGTCTTTGTCAAGTCGAACGGGTATGTTGCTATAAACATGTTAAAAAATATAATATGGTTATGTTCTTATATCGTTTCTAGGATTGTTTATAAAGTTGTACGTAAATAATTTATTGGAAATTATTTCTGTGATATCTTAATTGCAAATGGGTTATATGTGCTTTTAAACAGTGTTTAAAAACTCTACTAATTTTATGTAATATCTAGACTCTAGAGGAACTGAATTAATACTAAAAAAAGAAGAGATCACAAAGAAAATGGATGCAGAGAGCTTTATTATCATCGCATGAAGAATAATATACATATCATTTTTGCCATCTTGGCGCACATTGACATTAAATATTTTGTAAACCTTTTGCAAAAGTCACATTTTCGATTTATACCAAATACCTCTGCATATAATTAAATAAATAAATACACCCAACAGTCACATACATTGTCCTGACCCCGCACTAAGATCGAGTCTTGTGTCGTGGTATCAGGAACTACGAGAGAATTTTTCGCTCTCACAAACACACAATTAGACCGAATGACTACAGATTCGAGGCTACAGTTCAGTACTTACTTATCTCTAGAAAACAATATCGCACCCCTGCACTGGTGCAACAATGTCACTTTTGCAAAAATCGTATAAAAATATGATATTTCAAGACTTAGAGAAGTTGAAAAGCTTCTATCACATCAACTTTTAATTTACCATTAAAAAAATTATGACCACGTAATATGCAAAAAAATATAAGATTATTTCTTTACCTTCCAATTTTTGCATAAGTGACATTGTTGCACCGGGGATGCGATATGTTATATGAACGATAAATACCTGCCTCCGCCGCCCATGCCCCGAGCACGGCGACGCCGTACCTGGCGGCGATGGAGTCGGTCGCTTTGGACGCGGGGTGGTCGGCATTACGCAGTACCGGCATTGTGTCGCTTTAGTCACCTGCCTGAGGCTAAATAGCCCATAATATCTGCCAACAAATAAAATATATAAACTGAGTACATGCATAGTAGTATTGCGTAGTGACTTGTTTGTAAAAGGACTAGACGTAGCTGCCACATGTGTACGATAGTCGCGGGTTCAAATCCTAGAGCCCATTTCAAACTTTTCAGAGTCAGTTTTGTATTGATTGAAATGTATGTATCGTCAATAACTACGCTCTATCACTGTGAAGAAACACAGAGATTTGTAAAGGTTTCTATGGTATATAAAGTCCGCCAACCTAATTAAAGGTTGCATGCTCAAACTTTAGGGATACCTTTAATATTTGTAAATTTCTAAAACTGATTTAATTTCGACGATCGACATAGTTATGATAGCCTGCTCTAAGCCAGAATTCACAGGCTGAATCGGAAGCTTCCGAGGGTCACCATAAAAAGTTTTCTATCATAAGTAAACCTTCATTAATTGTGTAATTAAGGATTGCTTAATAATTAATCCATTCCAGACGATTACTACACCAAAAAAAACAATTAATACATATACCTAGATAAAAAAGTATTCACCAAATTAAATCCCATTACCGCACCTTTCCTTTGACTAGCAAAACGCCGAATAAAAGTAGGCTAAAAAAACTTAGCATTGAGTGATACGGAAAACCTCACTCTCTTATCAAGTAATAATAATCAGTAGGCAATAACAGATTGATATCGCCCGATAGCCCGAGATCAAGGTTCCATCACGATACCAGTAGTACCGCATAACAACAACCAATCAAATGTTTTACATGCACTTGAATTGATTTATTGAAAACAATTGACCCCACTTCTGATAATTAATTGCAATCTAGAAAATTTATCACTTGCTTATACATTTTTTGTTTGTATATTTTGAAGAAATTATCAATGTTTATGATCCTGGCAATAAAAACTTTTAAAAGAAACTACTAGGTTCAGACAATTTACATAATCCCCATAATTTTAAAACATTTCGAGCGCCAAACATACAATTTTGAAGTTGCACTACTCAGAAAAAGTTTGAATAAGTCTGGGAAATTTGATCAAATAAAGTTTGAATATTCTTCACTATATTTTTCCATTACCACCCAAATAGTCTAATAATTTACTCACAGATTTTTTCAAGGTTCTCAAGCTTGGACACACACGTTTCTCTTTAGCGGGTATCACGACATGTGTTCTGGGCTATGAAGAGGGCGATGTTTAAAAATCGATACAATTTCTGTCTAGCGAAGGTCACCTAACATATGAATACTAGTATACTATCGACCAGCCTTACACGAGCTATGGGAGGTCGTGGTAACCTGAACGGCCTAGTTTAGTTTAGCCTAGTAAGGCTAATCCATTGACGACATTTACCCGCCATGCTTTTAGAACTGGAAGGTTTTGTAACCTACAAACAAGTAATTAATGTAATTCTCCAATGATTTCGTTGCTATTGAATTGAATACCAATGTTTGTTTTATATGCCATGGCCCCATGGAAAATATTATATTGATCTGTACACATCTCAACTTAAAATATGGAATAGTTAAAGGAACAGTTTTTATAAAAAAGAATTGCTTTGATCGGACCGGAATTTTAATTATTATCATCATCATCTCAGCCACAGCAAGTCCACTGCTGAACAGAGGCCTACCCCAAGGTTCTCCACATAGACCTGTTGGAAACGGCGATATATACAACGTACATACAACAACAAACGGCCTGCATCCAGCGACTTCCTGCAACCTTAGCCAGGTTGTCCGTAATTATTAAGTAAAACCACAATAATATAATGACTCAGAAAAAATATAAAATAAGTAATTGATGCCATCAAGGAAGTTAAGATGAGAGACGATGGCCTAACAAGGGAGGGTGCGAAGGATCAAAATAGCGGAGATAAAGCAAGGCAGCGCAACTTGGTACCAATTGGAATTATCCCAAGCAGAAACTTAGAAAAACTATAAATTATGTCAATGAATACCTAATATCTAAGGTAAAAGTTTTTGCGCAATAACTAATTCACTAAAGAGAAATTTGCGAGTGACGATACACGTGATTCACATAAACAATGGAAATGACTGACGTCACACTATATTGCCACTGGCAATTGTTAAACAAAAATATCATTTTAAAGATTTCCACAACTATTGTTGAATTTTTTTTACTATTCATTCGATACCAACACGAGAGGCTCTCATGGCACTTGTCACTTGATATAATCTTAATTTAAATATATTCAAGAAGTTATAAAATGGGGCCTAAAAAGTATAACTAACAAAGAATAGGTACCTACTCGTCATGTAGAAATATATGAATACCAAAATAACGAGTATCAAAAAGTTGGAGATGGTTATCTATCGGTCCGCGGTCGATATAATTATTGTGGTGAGTCGAAACAAATTGTGATGGGTGTTTTATGAGCGATGAGTAAAGCCACCTATTCTAGCATGACGGTGGTGCTGGCAGTTATATTATGCGGAATGGAATAAGGATTTGAATACAGAATGGAGTTGTCAACGGCTGGAGTGAAGATTGGAAAAGAATTACACTGTGATTGTTCAAGAGCAAACATTGTATGCATTTAAATATGCGAGTTGTATGTTGTAGAGAGATTGTTCATGATGTTAGAAAATAATAGCCAAAATATGATTACACAACCGACGTATTATTTGTAGCTTTCATAATATAAAAAGGCTGACCCAAACATGCCACACATTGACATTGGAAACTGACCAAGCAGTATGCACTTTCTGAGCACATACAAATATTGTGCCATTATATTTAGGTCTTCGGCAACGTCACGATACGCAATTTTTTACATTTTTATTTGTTTTCTATGTGAAAATGGTAACGCCCCACTCCACCACCATGTCTACCCATTTCTACCATTTGATCCACTACTGTATCAGCCCATTTACGTCCCACTGCAGGGTACGGGCCTCCTCTACAATCAAGAGTAAGATTGAGAGTAGTCTACCACGCTGGCCTAGTGCGAATTGGCGGATTTTAGATGCCATAGAAATTCTTACAAATCGCTTTGGTATGCAGGTTTCCCCACGATGTTTTCATTTACCGTTATAGTGCATGGTGATTGACTATCAATACACACATGACTCCTAAAAGTCAGTGGTGTGCCCTGGGATTCGATCTGGCGACCACGGTGAACACGATGGCAGTCTGTTTACTAACAGACCACTACGCACATTTGGACTCACTGATCTTTATTATTTTAGCCTCCTTAGCGCAGTTTAGACGCCGGCTGTGAAACGTTAGGTTGCGGGTTCGATCTCCGCACCGAAACACATATTTGTTTCGGGTCTTTTGTGTGTGTGTTATTTTTGTGAGACAGTAATTCTGATTTCTACGACATAAAAATCCATCGTAAGGTGGACTCAGGACAATGTATGTATTTTTTGGGTGTATTGATTTATTTATCATCATGCCTTCTTGTTTCTCTATTATTTGCCAAAAGTAGGGTAAACATCGTCCTTTGTTATAAATAATTTGAATGGTTTCAGCAATGAGAAGCAAGAGGATTGGCGCCAAACACGTAATTCACTGGCAAGGATCTAGCACTGTTAGTGAAGAATCTGCTTGAATTCGGTTTTGGATAAATGCCAGGCGTTTTGCCAGTCATTGTATGCGTGTCATGCTCTGATACTCGGCCAAAGTGGCTCTTTTCTTTATGGATATTTTGTTAAATATATATGGCGGCCTTAAGCTCAAAAGTATTGTTTTATAACAATGAAAAACGCACAAAAAGTAAAAGAATTTGGTCTTTACATCCTTATAATAATTATAGTTTTTTTTTTTGTTTTGGTAGTTAAGTATGTAATTTAAAAATCTGAAGCGTAATATGTAAAGTGCGTGGTGGCCTGTTGGTAAACGGACTAGACGCGGCTGCCAACATGTTCACGGTGGTCGCGGGTTCAAATCCCAGGGCACACCTCTGACTTTTCGGAGTCATGTGTGTATTGACAGTCAATCACCACGCACTAAAACGGTGAAGGAAAACATCGTGAGGAAACCTGCATACCATAGCGATTTATAAGAATTTCTATGGTATGTAAGTCCGCCAACCCGCACTAGGCCAGCGTGGTGGACTATATGGCCTAACCACTCTCAATCGTACTTTCGATTGTAGAGTAGGCCCGTGCCCTGCAGTGGGACGTAAATGGGCTGATAAAAAAAATAAAAAAAAAAATGTCGGTTCTTGAAATTTTTCGCAAATATTGAAATTTATCATTTGGAATTGTTTCGAAAAAATTGTAAAAGCTCCCGAATATTTTTCCATTTGATATTTGAAATGAGTAATTTACTAAAATACGGATTGAATTGAATTAAACTGGACCTCTTGATTAAAAATCAAAATTTCGATTAACTTTTATTACAATAATTCAGGATACATAATGACTCTCTTTGTTGAAAAAGCAGTCACGAGATTTGAAGCTCACCGTGAATTCGGTAAACTTTACAGTATAAATGTACTTTATTAGCAATTTAATCAAGAATATAAAAGAATAAAATAAATTGCACGATTTAAGGATCCAAGAAAGCTCAGAAATTGAGTTTAACCATTATTTATCCAATTTGGCACTTACTCGAATAACTTTCCTGAAAAAATTACGATAAATCTCCCGAACATTTTTCGAATAATTTCCGGTTTTTTTCCGAATATATTTTTTTCGAAAAGCAACATTTTTCCGAAAATTACTCATCGCTAGTAGCGGTGTTATCCTTTCCTGTCACTAATAATTATTTAGCGCGTGCCACAATTACCTCGTGTTTGTTGATAAAAATGATATAAATATGAATTGAGGCTAAACTGGCGTCATAATTCATAGCACAATTGGATAACCAGCTTACGTATATAACAACCGCTTAAATTAATGTATGACGTGTTTTCCGTCCATTATGAAAATTAAGTATTTGCCTGTGCTTGGTTAACAAACAAACATTTCAACATTTGAATTCTAAAAACGAATTTTGCATTGCGTCAATTCTAATTTCAAAAAATATATATTATCGCAATTGCCTTAACGTTTAATGAATACTTGATAAGAGATAAATAATCAAATAATAAAAACAAAACAATGTTAAGTGAACTTGTTTCCGCGTTAACCGGTATTATTTGAAACAGAAAAACACCGGATTAAATATTTAGATTTTTTTTGGCTCTGGTTGCTAGTCGGCATCATTTGGAACTTAAAAACAACAAATTTATTTATTTCCTAAATAAATGTAAGAAATATTCTACATTGCATGTTATCCCACAGATTTGCTATTTAATATTGGTATTATAAAAAAATAATAAAACGAAAAAATGAAAACCCTAGTACAAAAACAACTACATAATTATCTAAAACATTCAAAATCGTATATAAAATTTAAAAATATTTTAAGACAATTCAAATCTGTTGAGGTATCTACTTTATGTAATTTAGCTTAACTTTACACCGTACTAATGTTTTACTATTTCTAATTAGGTACATTTTATTTTGTTATCATCGATAAAATTATTAATTACGAACAGTATTACCTTTACAATCGCGTGAGGCAGTCCGACAGATGCGGTGATCGGAACTGGACTGATAACGAACAGTGCTCGCGTGTATTCGATACTGTAATTTATGTTGCTAGGTAATTGCACTTTGGAGTTCGCCCCGCGGTCACATATACTTTGCCATTTAATATATCAAAACAATCGCATTATGTTCCATTTTGAAATAATAGACATGCACGGAATAGATTTTCACCAGCTAGGCATTGCAGAGAGTTGAAGTTGAGTTAATGGTGAAGGAAAACATCATGAGGAAACATTGCATATTGAAGCGAATTTGTAAGAATTTCTATGGTATGTAAAGTCTATGCACTAGCCTATGCACTCTCAATCGAACTCTCAATTGTATAGGAGGCCCGTGCCCTGCAATGGGACGTATATGGGCTGATACAGTAAAGGCAATCGAATAAAGTTACCCTCGGGAATCTAGCCCCATTCTAGCCCCCGCATTCGCTCGAATGATAGGTATACGTACTTTTTGAAAACCGTATACGATCTATTTCTATTCACAACTCCTAACTATGTCACCATACCGAACAAAGATAATAAATTGACTAATAGTGATAGTGTGATAATCTATTGGCCGTAAAATATATACAGTTCATATCGTATATGCATAAAAATTATCCGTGAACCGAACAAAAAATTAAATAAACAAAACGTTAGGTGGTTTTACGATAAACTCTTAATTATCGAAATCATGCGGGTTTCATGATAATACGAGTATATTTTGATCAGTGTATATTTGATCGAAGCGAGTATATCATACAAAGTTCGGGAGACTGAGCCAAACGCATACACCTCTGACTTTTCGGGATTACCTAATCATAGTCAATAATCACAACACGTATTCGGAGTTCCGCATAATAATTTCAAGGATACATAAATACATTGCCTTGAATGTATAGCATATACGTAATATACAAAATAAATTAATTATTATTACTTTTAAAATGGAATATAAACCATTGAAGTGCACTGTGCAAGTGAATTTTATTTCGAATACAAAAAAGATAATTAAAATATTTGATTAAATTAATAGTTTTTTTTAATTAGGTACATATTTATATTAGGGATAAGAAAGAATTAAATGAATAAAAAAACACTTACAAACAACAGTTCAACACTATTTAACTTCAACTAAACTACTAACACCTATCATTGAAAGAGGACGTACATGTAAATGAAATGATACGCACTTTTGGTTTAGCGTAAATTGGACGGACATGTCACAGAATACTAAACTAACAGAAGTCAAGCTCCATACAAAGCGCGCTAAACCAACGCACACATAGACAGCGTTCACCGACACGGTATTTCAAACCAGTCGAAACCACTGCGAGCGCGAGTGTCACCCGCTCCGGGCACGCAAATAGTGAGATGTTTTATGCAAAGATGGAGCAATTTAATAAAAGTTATTACACTTGTATATAAAACACCATATTATAATAATTGAATATAAATTTCATTTAAAAAAACGTATATTATACAAAAACAATAAAAAAATACTTAGAATAATTACATACACATTCTCAGCGAGTTCATAAATAAAATTGAAATGTATTTATTGTATTATTGTGTTTTATATATTATATTTAAAAAATCAATCAAACTATACGGGTGCTATTAACACGATACATGTTTTCGCATAAGCCAGAGTTAACAACCCTTGCGCGAACGCCGAGCGTAGTGTGAGTGTGGCAATAAAAGTGAAGTACATACACAAGCTTGACTTCTGTTAGTATTCTGTGGACATGTGTCATAAAAAAGTGCTATTTATAGAACCTGAACAATGTACTTTGTACGGAAAGTCCTTCACAGAATCGTGCAGGGTCAATAATAGACAGTAATTTACGGTAAATGGCGCTTAGCTAATAACTGGTTTAGAAATATTATTTACAGTGGCCATATTGGTTTGGGCAGGATTTTTCAATCGCGATATAAAAGTTAACTTTCATAAAACATGACTGATGTGAATATTTTAGTGGCAATAGGTCAATTTTATTAGTCCCATGCAAAGGGCTCATGCATTATTTATGATATTTAATATAGAAATATAATGAAATAAAACTATATTTTTCGGATTTTATCGCGAATTTGATTTGATTTTTAACTTCCTGACGTTTCGACTATTGAAAGATATGACCTTAGAAAGTAATTCGATAGATTGGCATGATTGTATCGCCAGTGGCATGCCAGTACAAAACACGGAGATTATACAACAATCACAAACAACAAAGAACATATTCTTCTAAGGATCAGGTATCAGTATCACCCAGTTTAGCAAACACCTACGACAATGCCCGCTATGGTAAATTGTGTAATCAATCCAGCTGAATATAGCACTGTTCTTTGGGTAAAATAGCTACATACTAGGTTATATAATTTCAAACAAGAACTAGGTAATGTAGGAACATGCGGTTCTAATTTGTTCTTTTACATTTTAATTGCCATTATGTTACATTCCGCAATTTCATGCTACTATAGTACTTAAAAATATTTTTTGCGTTGGATAGATCATTTATCGAGGAATGCTATAGGCTATATATCATCACGCTATCACATATAATCAGGAAGAAAAATCTAGCAAATACGAGGAAATTTTATACGTTTTTCATGGTCCAATTGGTTCCAAAATCAATATCTGAGGGATCCTTTGCTCCGATATTCTAAATTGATAGTCTGAATTGATAATTTTGGCCGCTATTTTGAAAAGTGTATCTGCAACCGTGCAAATCTGGGCCGGACCGCTAGTGAAACATAAGATAACTTAGATAATAACTACACGCATTTCGACATATTGATATGAATTATAAACTACATACAATCATAGTGTGACGTCATAATCTAGATGTGAGAATCAGATTGCTCCCACGACAACCAAAAATCGTACAAAGCAGAGCAGATTAAATATCTAATCTGATAAGCTAATTGGCATCGGTTAGGTACTTAATTACTGATAATTAACCCTTACTGATAATACCTGACAATTAACTAAGAAGCGTCTAGATATAGAAGGATTATGGGCGTAGCTATTTATATTGGGATTAAGTCTTCAGATTGAACAATTCTGATGTCACATAAGTGGTATAATATTATGAAAAACAATAATTAAAGTAATTTTATGGTATGACAGTCTAAAGTGTACACTCGTCTATAGTAAACTGTGAAATTCAATAATTTAGACTGCAACAATTATTTTAATAGATCATTTCATAAAAGTATCAAGTTACGTATTTTTCCACCGTAATTATTAAACATATTATTTAAATTAATATTTATTTAGTGCTTTTCATTATTATTAAACACCATAGAGTTACTTTTTTATACGAATTTAATTATTAATTTTATTTAATACGGATTTTGCTTGGTTATAGGTCCTTTTTTTAATTATATGAAAATTCGCCTGATTGTAAGCGGTATGACCGCTCATGGATAGTTACAAAACCAAACAACACCATAACTTACAAAGCAATGCTTGGCATTCCACTGCGCTCGCTATCCTGAGACCTGTTAGGTCCCAATATGTCCAGTAGTTAGCACACACTGCAAAAGTCACGTTTTTTTTAATTATAACATCACTTGATAACCCGGATATAAAAAGAGGCCAATAGGTCTACTGTAATTAAACCGAAAATTCGTTTCACCTGAATTCACAGGGTTATCATTTATATTATAAAAATATTGCTTGTTGAATCAGACAAGAGGGGGTGGGGCAAAAAGTAGTTTTAACTAGAAATATCTTCACGTGAATACTAGATGATTTAACGTGGTCAGTTCCCTGTTGGTAAGCGATATGACTGCTCATGGACAGTAGCAAAACCAAACAACACCATGAAATACAAAACAATGATTGGCATTCCACTGCGCTCGCTATTCTTAGGCATCAGATGTTAAGTCTCATTATGTCCAGTAGTTACTCTGGCTGCTATGTCCTTGAATCCGGAACACGACAGTGCATTTACACTGCCGTTTGGCGGGAGAAATAGACATTGGAGCGGTACCTACCCAGGGGGCCTCTCACATATCAGAGACCTACCACCAGTTGCGTTACTCATTACGATATGAAGGTCCTAATATCTTCAGGTGTAGAAAGTTATTAATCCGCCATTGCTGTTATCGCACTTTAAAACGTTTTATTTCATAGAAAGTCTATCTGTAACCTGCCAGCGATTAGCCTATTTTATTTCATACCAATCTATCTGGCTCCTGTGAATCGCTAGCGAAGTACCTACAGCAATTAACTGCCTAGTCTTTTAGAACAAAAAAACTGCGCCACCAACGCAACGGGTAAACGGACGGACGGGACAGACGGACGGGGCCAAGGGAATCTCATAAAATGTGTTAATTTACTTCCTCAAGCCTCCGACGAGGCGATCTACAGGAAATCGAAAAGTGATTGCTGAGAAATAATAAATCTGAGGTTTGATGAGAAGTGTTCAAGGTTTTTTATATTTTCGAACAGTCAAAGATTGAAATGCTGTCAGATTACATTTTATTTTTCCGTAACAGCTGATTAGTAGGAAATGTAACGCATTTTTTGCGAGAGGATTATCTTGTATCAATAGAGTGTGTAAACTTATTAACTACGGATTTTTGAAACTATAATATATCACTGAGGGAATTGTGTTGCACTTGACTTTCTCGTTAAAGTATTCAACATTATTATATATCTACATATACATATAATAATGTTGAATACTTTAACTATAACATATTATGAAACTCTCAATTTGATCATTTCTGTTAAATTTTATTTTATTGGTTTTTCCTATTCATTATCATTCACTATCATCGGTCAGAAAATGGTGCCCGATATGACAATAGGCTCACCCCCCATAACTTCGTCGGACGGAACATAGTACCTACATACAAATCAAAATGTGGGTGTTCTAGTAGTATTTCTACTTACCCCTTCTAAGGAAAAGACGTGAGTTTATGAATGTTTATTTATATTATTAACCTTCATAGAACGGGCAAAAAACGTATGCATACATAAATTACGTAACAGTTTCTATAACACATAAAAAGAAAATATACTACCAATCAGTTAATCAAAATCCTACACGGAATCAATCAAACGATACTCAGATAGCAATCTAAGATAATTTGTTAGGTTTCATCTAGAGTCAGACAACTACACATATATACCTATATATGTGTAGTTATAGGCTTTGCTCTATACGGAGCAACGACCTAAGTTGTATGGCGGACTTGTATTACAATAAGAACATTTTAAATTAATGAATAAGAAATACTAAAGTTATGGGGAGATTAATAAAAAACAATTGTTTGCGAATTTTGTTACCTCGTCAAATCAATACAAGAACTAAAATAAAGTTTGGAAGTCAGACATAATAAAGTAAAACTTGGGAATTAAACAAAAATTCGCGAGCTTTGGTCACGAAAAACATGTTTAAAATCACATTAAAAACTAATATAAACCAAGAACAAAGCCTTACAAAAACACAATCGCTTATCTTAACGAAATATATTTTAAATGCCTAACGTTTAAATTTTAAAAATGATTAATCTGAAGAAAGTTGTCTAGTAGTCGTTGATTTAAAATGCGTAAAGTTAAATAACAAGATATTTCATTAAATATACGTAAAACCATTCAGCTACTAACTACGTTAAATGTTTAATGCCCCATTAACTCGGTAAATAGTACCTTTATTATCCAAATGAGGCATTAAATTTGATATTTTAATTGTAAAAAATTGTAGCGTATTACATTTAATTTAATATCGTTGATATATTTTTTAACAATCTGCCGAACTATTCATGGTATGCTCTTTCATGATAACAGGATCGTCCTTTCTTGTTGTTCTGATTCTACACTTTTGCAAAATAATGTTATTTTTCGAATTGCTTAATTATTTTTGAAGCAGAAAAAAAGTTTTATAATCAGTGTATTATTATCATTAATCTTTCCGTGACCTAAGCCGTTATCTTTCACAATTTCGTGGCCATGTTTGTTTAATTTTAATCGCACATTACTGGATGACAAGTTATGAATTCATTGCATCAGCTTTCATCGTCTTTTGTTTATTTACTTTATTGACGAGACGAACACAATGCACTTGCCACCAGACTTTTTATCGGTACAGTTTATTGTTTCTAATAAACACAACGAAATGTAGTCATAAAGTCTAATCAAGTACTGAGTTGTAAAACTCGTATAAAAGAATCATTTGCAGTTTATGATGGACGATACAAAGTGATCGCGGAAATATGAAGCATCCGTCAATTGTTAGGTAAATATTATGACAACATCAATCGTATCGCCATTGAATTCCAAATAAAGGATATATCGATGATTTTTCTACGTATTCTAAAAAATAATTTAAAATTATATTTTCTCCTTATGTCTTCAGTCTAAGTACTGTCTGATTTGCTAAATTTTTGATTAGTAAATCAGACTCTGATTTACTCATTTGCATGGACGTTGAAAACGGTTACTTGAAATATTGGATTCGATTAACAGGACCAGTAATTTCCGCGTGCTTTGGTTTCGAAAAACCTGACTTTTAATCATGTTTCCACGGAAGCATGTTATCCACAAAAATAGAACTTGTATGTACGTTGTAATCTAAACCAAGAACAAAGCCTTATAAAAAACTACAATCGCTATTAACGAAATATACTAATTTTTCATAAATATTTTGTTTCTCTGCATACTACACACTACTACTACCACATACTAGTTAACTAGGGACTTGATATGAATCTTCCCTTATTACTACTACATCAGCCCATACACGTTCCACTACAGAACACGGACTTCCTCCACAATCGACAGTACGATTGAGAGTGGTTAGACCATATAGTTTCTTATTTTATTTAATTATTTTGTGCATGGAAAACCAACGGCTTACAAATATGTTATAAATAATTATTACTACCATCCATCCATCCATCAGCCAAAGGAAGTCCACTGCTGAACATAGGCCTCCCCCAATGATTTCCACAGAGACCTGTTGGAGGCAGCCTGCATCCAGCGACGTCCCGCGACCTTTACCAGGTCGTCGGACCATCTTGTGGGTGGACGTTCTACGCTGCGCTTTCCACTACGTGGCCGCCATTCGAGCACTTTCCGACCCCATCGGTCATCAAATCTCCGCGCTTATGTGCCCTGCCCATTGCCACTTCAACTTGCTAATCCGGTGGGCTATGTCGGTTATTTTAGTTCTCCTACGGATCTCCTCATTTCTGATTCGATCTCGTAGGGAAACCCCGAACATAGCCCTCTCCATAGCTCCATCCATAGCTCGTTGAGTGACTTTGAGCTTCCTAATAAGGCCCATATTGAGAGGCCACGTGTCGGTGCCGTAAGTCATCACTACTATTTATGTAGTCTTATTACTACGAGAGTTGGGAATTCGCCTAGTAGGAACTAAGAAGAGTATAATATATGGCAGTCATGAAGCGCGACCTACTGACCCGTTTCGATGTCTACTGTTTTGCGACTGATCTGTATGTGATTTTTTGACCGGCATGGCTATCGATCGAAGCCGTAGGCAGTAAGCAAGTGACGAATATATGAATTGAAATGTGTCTACCTTGGACTTTGGAGCTATACCCGGCCACATACAAAAACAATACTAAAATTGAAACAAAACAAAGAAATTATGCGCAAAGAAGTTATACATAAAAACATGTTTTATTTATATTCAGAGGAATAAAGCAGTAGATATTCTCTTTTTTAAAGATGGAAAATTACTCAGTTCTCACATGGTTTTAATTCTTGACTGGCTAATAGTGAAACAAAACACAATATAGAAAGAGACAAAACGAACGTGCGGTCAATACCGTGATGCAACTCCTATACATGGATTAAGCGTATGGCCAGTGGCCAGGACTGTTTCAAATATAATAAATTCATACACCATAGACTAAAACTTACGTAAATAAATTACGGTTAGTGTACTTATAACTTTTAGCCGTCTCTACTGTCGGAGCGGTAAAGTCATTATTCTTTTAACAGTCGTGTCCTTTCAATTTAATTAAAACGCAATCACGTGTGATAAAATCTACCTTCATTGTGAATGGGGTCACCGTTTTTAAAATATTACTATAGGTATTGTAGTCTTTATCTTTAGATAATTTGGTTGCACAATCTAGTTGTATTATTTCATATAAGCATATACAGAAATCGTATGTACAGAAACACTTTTAGCTACGAGAAATAATGATATCTTACTATTTAGTCATGTCTGGATACAGGTGGTGGATGTGGTGCTGGAGGAAAATGCTTCAGATTCCGTGGACTGCGTTCCGCTCCAACGTATCCATTCTACGCGATCTCCAAATCAAAACCAGGCTCTCTACCATCTGCTTGCGCCGAGTACTGGAGTTTTTTGGCCATATAGCTAGGAAGGACGGAGATAACTTGGAACAACTGATGATTACTGGCAAAGTCGACGGTAAACGTCCGAGAGGCAAATGTCCCATCAGATGGTCGGACCAAGTCAGCTCGACCCTTGGCGTCAAGTTTCACACTGCGCTCCACTACGCCAAGGATAGGAAAAGGTGGCGCAGCATAATCCGGTCAAGGATTGCTCCATGTTCAGGGGATCACGACCCTCAGCAATGAGGAAAACGATGCGAGGAGGGAGGGAGGGGGATACAGGTATTTTTCATTGCCAATACTTTCTCAGCTATACGACTGAAGGTAAAATATATTTGAAGTAGGTATGTAAAATCATTATTTATAGCAGCACACGGTGAGATACAATGACCTCAGTCGTCTGGCGCCTTGGCATCGACTTTGAACTATTTCGACGAGAAAACAACTAAGCATGACCAAAAACAAAATATGGCAAAGTTCTTACATGAGTGCTGTGGTGAGTACGAAACTATATTTTTAAATTCAAAATAAGAACACGAAACGAAATGAGTATGCAAATGTTAAATACTTTTTTGTGAAAAAAATAATAAATGTCGAATACCCACCGTTCCCTACGTCACGCAGAACACACGGTAGCTTTATCGTAACTAAAACCGGCAGTGTTTTCATTCATCACCTGATTACAATCACAATGTAAACATTGAACTTATTACATAAAGGATTTGCGTTCAAACGAGAAATAGTGCGAGAGGGACGGCGATATGCAAAACACGTGTGCAGGTGCGAGAGGGGTGTATTTGCGCTTGGCCCAAATTCGCGGTAGCAATGAGCCGCGGCCCGAGTGAGCGCGAGCGGTTGCAAAGGATGGTTCGCGTCCGACTCACATCGCTACCGATTTGTGACTATGTACTCGTGACCGTTCTATTCATGCGGTGTTGCTTCACGGGACATTCTCAACGCTGAATATTTTAATGCCATATTCATATAAAAAAATCGCAATGTTCTGACTATGTACCGATAGGGATTGTATGATAACTTAGTTCTGTATGTAGATTCCGTATTATCAATGGATCCTTTAATACTGTACATTTTGTAAAGTACATACAGTAGGTAAACTACTTGATATTACAATACATTAAACTAGATGTGTGTGGTGGCCTATTGGTTAACGGATAAGACGTGGCTGCCAAAATATTCAGGGTGGACGCGGGTTCAAATTCCAGACCACACCTCTGAGTTTTCGGAGTCATGTGTGTCTTGATATTTAATCAGCACACACTATACCGGTGGAGAAAACATCGTGAGGAAACCTGCATACCATGGTGATTAGTAAGAATTTAAATGGTATGTTAAGTCCACCATCCCCCATGAGGCCTGCGTGGTGGACTGTATGGCCTAACTTCTCTCAATCGGACTTTCCCTTGTAGATTACTTAGATTCTATTTAGACCCGAGGCCTGCATTAGGATGTCTATGGACTGATACAGTAGAAATAGAAAAAGATTATAATATGTCGTAGGAGATTAAAAGTTCACACTTGTAAAATAAATTTCATCACCAATATGGTCTATAACTCAGACGATTCCTACGATTCTTAACTTAAAATAAAATAAAATCGTAAATATATTCGAGTGTAGATTTCTTGCCTGAATGATTGACACGGTCAATACAGTTATTATAGCCTGAAATCGAATGTATTAAAATATGCTTAATCCGAAAATAGCAATTTATACTTACAATGGTCACAATGCCATAGACAGCTACTGTGGCGCAGATGTTGACAGGTCGATCCCCGCACCGAGATAAATATTTGTGTGATTCTCAGATATTTGTTTCGGGTCTGGGTGTTTATATACCGAAAAGTCTCTTGTAGTTTCTGATTCCCACGACACAAGGCTTAATTGGTTTAAATGTGAGGTCAGAACTATATGTGTGATTCTTGTATTTATTTATTATTTGTTTATTTATGCACATACACATTTGCACGATAATGAGTAGTTTTTCGATGGTCATTAATCATGATAGCTGTGGATTACACTAACATTTGTTTCTAAACAGGGATTGAACCCGCAGCCTCTCATTTCACAGCTAGTATATCATTTATAAGAGCATTTTCGAAAAATTCTTATGTAAACCTTTAAAATAATTGAATATCATTTCTTTTATACCAACTCTTATCGACAGAGTTTTGCAAGCTTCAAATTTATTCTGTAAAAATAAGTTGATTATTTTTCGTTATTAATTAAGAAATTGCTTTAATTGTCAGTTGTATTTTAACATGAATTTGAAATTTATTTGCCGCCAAAAGTAAATTTTAATGAAATTCATCGCTATACAACATTTTTCATTTTGTTTTTTCATATTATTCGTGCGTATTCTAAGCTGTCACAATTTATAGTAGTTGGTGGAATGAAAAGGGTGGCCACGACACCACCATTTTTATCGGCGTTTTTGATGTTAGAGCTGTCCCTATATTATTATGCATATACTCTAAAATACATTGAATTCAATGAAATAATCTAATTAGAATGACCTTTCACATTCTTTCTACCATGACTACCCAATAAGAACATGTGCATATTCCACTTTTAAAAAGCAAGCATCCTCGGGTTGCGTCATACAGTGCGCCTTAGTTTCCGTTGAATCACCCACCAGAAACATCTGACGCAAAAGAAAGGACCCAATAATCCGCCTATACGTACAATCAGCTGGTGCAAGCGTACTACGTCGTGACGTCACTCCATTCAAGAAACCTGTTTAGTGAAAATCAATGAACACGCGTGTTTGTTTCCATTTAGCCGCTACTCATTTATCTAGACACGTGACCTGCGATTGCGCGACAAGTTTTAAGTTTAGCACGGGGATTCCTCAGTGCGCGGTTTCGATCATGGCGTTGATATGAAAAGCGCGGGAAATGGGTATAGACAATAATTCAATATCATCCGATTATGCTATGAATAAATTGAGGTAAGTAGGTAATATTATTTCTCTAATAATCTTCATAACAATCATTAAAATGAAACGTAAAATATGAATTAGGCAAGTACCTACATAATTCAACCTGTTAATAAACCAACAATATTTTTGTAGAAATAAGTAAGTAATTTGATTATTCTTCTATTGAAACAATAAAGTTGCATACTTACTACAAGAGACAAGAAGTTATAATTGCGATAACAAAAACTATAAACGTATATTGATCATAAAAATGAACACCGATCGAATAAATATATTGTTTAATTGAACTAACTTAATTACTTAAATAACATGATTATGTATCTGTATCAGCCCATCTACGTCCCACTGCAGGGCACGGGCCTACTCTACAATCGAGAATACGATTGAGAGTGGTTAGGCCATATAGTCCACCACGCTGGCCTAGTGCGGGTTGGCGGACTTACATACCATAGAAATTCTTATGAATCGCTATGGTATGCAGGTTTCCTCACGATGTTTTCCTTCACCGTTTTAGTGCGTGGTGATTGATTATCAATACACACATGACTCCGAAAAGTCAGAGGTGTGCCCTGGGATTCGAACCCGCGACCACCGTGAACATGTTGGCAGCCGCGTCTAGTCCGTTTACCAACAGGCCACCACGCACTTTTATGATTATGTAACTGTAAAGAATTTATTATTTATTTCCAGCAATGTATTTCTCAATTTAAACACATGCAATAAAAAGATTTATTGTCAATCGATTGCGCATTTATATTTTTGTCTATTCTAGACATAAGCTTCGGTAAAAGTGAGGTAATTGTATCGCTAAATTGAACTGCAAGCTCTGTTAGTTCAGTCATACATACAAACAGCCCGAAATGATGGCCACCCAAGTGACCCAAGACAACAAACGATACCAATTTTTTTTTACTTTACATAAGTATTTGATGATCGCAATCGTAATATATTACTGATCAGTGAACAGAGCGATTTCCATTTATCTTGAAAAGTTTCGAAATACGTGTCTAATAACGATATAGAGGTAAATTAAAAAAAAAATCTGAAATATCATCTGACTTGCAAAAGGAAAATGCCCATTTAATATGAAACTCAGTACCGGTGCGAAGATTTTTATGCGTCGATAAAATCTACGTTTTTGTCAAGGGAAAACATAATTTTTCAATTTAAACATATTTGAGACCCAGGCCCGATGTTCTTGGAGAAATAAACATAAAATCCTTTACAAAATATTATTGTTTCGGCTCTGTGAACAACATGTAACATGTGATGATAATTACATTAATTAATATATAAAAAATCGCATGGGATAAAACAGTAAGGAAAAGTCATAAAAATGCTATACCTAATGAATTTTAAGCAGTACCGGTATCGGAATCACCGTTATTTTATTACTAGCTGTTGGGACCGGCTCCGCCCGGGTGCAGATACAAGTTTCAAAACGGCGATCAAAATATTTAATTCCGACTATCAATTTAGAACATCGACCAATGGGACCATGAAGTACGAATAAATTTACTCGTATTTGCTAGAAATGACACTACTGCATCCTTCTTATAGGCCATAGCGTGATGATATATAACCTACAGCATTCCTCGATAAATGTACTATACAACACTGAAATATTTTTTCAAATTAGAGCAGCGGTTCCTGAGATTAGCACGTTCAAACAAACAAACAAACAAACTCTGCAGCTTTATTATATTAGTATAGATTAAAATAGGCATTTTCCTATGACGCTACCAAAAGTCATAAGTACCATTAGCTTAAATAATATATAAGACAGTTTTAATATTTGATTTGTTCTAAATGTATTCTCGCCTTGAAAAATACACAAATGGTTCTTTTTTTTCTACCTGCGCTAAGGCCTTATCCTATTCTTCCGTGGGTTCGGCGCTACCTGACTTCTATGCTGTTGTATTTTGTCTTTGACTAATAATTTTACGACCAGTTACAAGTCTGACATATCCTTTTCAAAACATTCTGGACAAATCCTGGACCTTCTAAGTATAAATATTACAATGTGTAGACTGTAGTCTGTCGAAGAACAAAAGTCCTTTATTAGTTAACATTTATGGATATGAATTTAATGACTTGCTAATTAAAAAGAGAGGTTTTATTTATCTAAGAATGTATCGCATCGACCATAGATAGATCTCTAAAAGGTTCATTATGATATTCGCAGGATATGTTTGCGTTGCGATATGTTTGTTGAAAAAACATACATCTAAGTATCTTACAATTAATCTTGTCACCTAATTTAAAATATGCTTAATTTATCATACAACTAGAAAACACAATATTTCTTTCAAGTGAGCAAGTGCTTACAATAATTGCCTTTCGAAATCAAAATGCAAAAACATCTTGTACAAATGAATTATTTATGCCGGCTCGAAACATTTGACAATGAAACAATAGCCTTTGTTAATGTTAAACACGAATTTTCTTTCCTTCTTCATGAAGTCCAATAACTTTTATTTTCGTAGAATTGATTTGTCGAAACTCCGCTCGAAATGTTAAATTAGCTATAGAGTTTATATAATGCTTCCTCAAAATCAGGAAACCTGATTAAAGTAACAGAGGCGCGTGGCTCAAATACGACTCGATTGAAAAAGAAAACATTATACACTGCTCATAGAACAGTGTTACTGGTAGGTCTCTCAAATGTGAGAGGCCATCTGGGCAGGTACCACCGCAATGTCTATTTCTCCCGTGAAACAACACTGCTGAAATGCACTGTTCTGTTTCGGATTGAAGGACATTGTAGCCAGAGCAACTACTGGACATATTGAGACTTAACATCTTATGTCTCAGGATGGCGAGCGCAGTGGAATGTTGCTTCTGTTTATGAGCGGTCGTATCGCTTACCATCAGGCGAACGGCATGCTCGTCTCGCCATTTACTGCAATAAAAAAAAAACTCATGATGGAAAATACAACGTGAACATTAGGTCAAACTACTCCAAAGCGATTTGTCGAAAGCAAGCAGAGTCCTATGCACAGATCCTATTCCTACGACTTTTGCTAAATCAGCTATCCTTTTTTGTTGTTTATTCTTTCTTGTCCTGAATGTTTACTGCTTTTCTATTCAAATATTATTACACACACAACAAAAATATATTTATTAGTTATTATGACTGCTATAATAGAATTACTATTTACTAGTAATAATAATCAATAACACCCAATAGTCACATACATACATAGTCCTGAACCCTACTCTAAGATCGAGTCTTGTGTCGCAGGTATCAGGAACTACGAGAGACTTTTCGAGACACCCAGACCCGAAAGAAATATTTGTGGGCCGAACACAGATCACGGGCCGAACAAACATTTCTCTCGGTGCGGGGATCGAACCCGCGGCCTCCGGTTTCACAGGCGGCGTCTAACCGACTGCGCCACGGAAGCTGTCTAAAATTAAACATTATTAGTTGTTCTTTTTTTATCAGATCAAACTTGTCTGTACTGAATTTAGAGTGAAAACTTTACGTCATGTAAGCCATTATTAGGTCATCACCAAATCACCAGTGTGGTGGACTATATGGCCTAACCACTTTCAAACTTACTCTTGATTTTGGAGGAGACACGTGCCATGTAGTAAAACGTATATGGGTTAATACCATAACATCATAAAAACACATTTTGAGTACAATAAACTCAATATGTACTTATAGTTAATAAATACATTCACGTAGAGCAATAGTGAATACTCGTAATAGGTTCGATGATTTTAATCAAACTCCAAAGTAGATTCATTGGCTTTCTGCCCCGGAGCCACATAGAAAAGGTACATGAGTGGGTGGGATCGGCGCACGGATAAATATTAGTATGACCTGCAGATATTTATACGTTTTCGGTGTTCTACATGTACATAACGTATCTTGCCACATAGAAGGCAGAGCCAGGACTGTCCTCTCTTTCGCATTCATACATATTGAACAACAATTAAAAAAAATACTAAACTAACGGGTACTGTTTGACGTTTCATACTTTACAACTTTGTACAGATGTAACCTCAATGGTGGCCTAGAGGCCAAGACGAAGATAGGCAGACCACCCGCTCGATTGATGGACGACATAATTAAGTTTCAAGGCAAATTGTGGATGAGATATGCACAGGAACGAGAAAAGTGGAGCGATAAAGATGAGACCTATGTCTAGCATTGGACAAATACGGGCTGATATGATGATGATGATAAAACAAAGCAAGATATAAGAGACATCATTCGTTCTGAAATACATAATGCGCTAAATAATGAACTTTCGGATATAATTAAACAAAATATCTGTCCTGAATTTCAAGTTATTAAAGCTGAAATTGCAAATATCAAATCAGAACTAGATTCATTTAAGGATTCTATGCAGTTTATTAACAATGAATACGAGCTTATGAAATCAGAATTCAATAAAAGGAATGAAAATTATGAAAGCTTAAGAAAAGATTTTGAGACATTGAAAGACACCAATAAGAATCTGATTCAACGTATTACTCAAGTAGAACAGCACGCCCGATCGTCTAATATTGAAATTCAATGCGTTCCTGAGCGGCATACGGAAAATTTAAAAAATATTGTCATGCAACTGGCGAAGACTGTCTCATGTAACCTCAAAGATGAAGATATACATATATGTACCAGGACTGCCAAAGTAAACCCAAGCAACCCTCGGCCGAGATCCATTGTAGTGAGGCTCAAAAACCCTTTAGTCCGAGATTCCTTGATCGCAGCTACACTAAAATTTAACAAATTAAATCCTCATGAAAAACTTCACACCGGGCACTTGGGTATTGGAGGAGATAAAAAACCAGTATATGTCTCTGAACACCTATCATCATATAACAAAGACCTTCACAAAGCAACAAGAAGTATAGCAAAAGAAAAGGGATACAAATTCGTTTGGATAAGGGGTGGACGTATCTTTGTCAGAAAATCGGAATCTTCTGCAGCCATTGTTATAAGTGACACAAGCCACCTCCAGAAATTGTAACTTAGTATTATTATAGCATGCTATCTGTGTTTATTTTTGCCGTTTTCACTAGTCTGAAATGTTATTACCAGAATTGTAGAGGCTTAAATACTAAAACTTTGGAATTTTATTTAAATGTTAGTGCTAATGATTACGATGTTATTGTTATAACAGAAACGTGGCTCCAGGAAAACGTTAGTGACTCCGAAATTTTCGATGACCGATATATGGTTTACAGACGTGCTCGTAATCTGAATCGCCAATCTAAAAAAACTGGTGGTGGTGTACTTGTAGCCGTGAAAAAGAAGTTTAATTCTTACCGAGTAGTAGAAATTGAAATTGATAGTGATATTGAGGACCTCTGGATTTCTCTAAAATTTAAACTCGGTAAGGAATATATAAATCTCTGCATATGTGCTATATATATGCCACCACCCGTCAAATCAGAGGCTCTAGAACAGTTTCTCGACCAAACTGGCATGCACTTTATTAAGTACCAAGAAGTATTATTGTTGGGCGATTTCAATCTACCATCTCTGAAATGGTCTTATCGCGAGAAAAGAGAGATGTCTCTGTGCAATGAAAGTAAACTATATTACCAAATAGTGTCTGACTTTATATCACAAAACAATTTCAAACAGTTTAATAGTATTCTTAATTGTAATGGTAAAATATTGGATTTAGTCTTCTCTACCCTTCCATATATAGATGTCGTGGAATGCAGCAGTAATCTTAGTACAATCGATAAATACCACCCTCCATTGGAGTTCTTATTAAGTTTATCAATTTCTGATGCATTAAAACCAACTATCGATTCGCGACCTAACTACTTTAAGGCTGATTATGATTCTATCGTAAATGAATTAAATAATATTAACTGGGATTCAATTTTTTCAGCCTGCTTGAATCCTGATGATATGGTGACTATTCTTTATGATAAAATTAAATCATTGTGCGAACTCTATGTTCCTAAACGCAAACCTAAAGCCATTGGATATCCACCCTGGTTCTCTCGTGACTTAATTATGATGTTAAAAGAGAAAGAAAAGGTACGGCTTAGATACAGGAAATATCGCAATCCAATGGACGAATTTGAACTAGACTTATTAAAAAAACGAACTGAAAAGCTTATAAGAAGTAAATATAAAAACTACTGCCTAAGCCTTGAAGAATCTATTATAAGAAACCCTAAAAATTTCTGGTCTTATATAAAGAGCCGTCGCAATAATAAATGCACAATGCCACCAATTATGCACCTTGAATCGGAGTCTGCAACCGATGTCCAACATATTTCTGAACTTTTCGCGAGAAATTTCCTATCAAGTTATAATATTAACTCAGTGCACACAAACAGTAATCCATCTGACAATAGCATGAATATCCGTCCTCTCAATTCCATAAATATCTCACAGGACTCAGTTTTCAAGAATCTCAAAAATCTAGATATACATAAAGGAACAGGCCCCGATGGGTTGCCTCCTATTTTTATTAGTAGATGTGCTCATCAGTTATCCATACCACTTACAATAATATTTAATAATTCACTCAAAACAGGTTTTTTCCCTACAAAATGGAAAGAGGCAAGAATTGTCCCTATATATAAGACTGGTCAAAGAGACAATGTAAAAAATTACAGACCAATTTCTATATTATCAGTATTTTCTAAGGTCTTTGAACGATTAGTTTACCCATGTATAAGCGGACATGTCAAGCAACTACTCTCTGACTTGCAACACGGTTTTATACAAGGAAGATCCACAAACACTAACCTAGTATATTATGTTGAGACCTTGACGGCCGTAGTAGATAATGGCATTCAAATAGATGCCGTTTATACTGATCTGAGCAAAGCTTTCGATAAAGTAAACCACGGAATATTGATTCGTAAACTCTCAAACTTCGGTATCGGGGGTAAACTTCTTACGTGGTTCGAGTCATACTTGAGTCAACGGAAATCCAGTGTTGTAGTTAACGGAGCACTGTCTAATCCATTTGTAGCAACTTCCGGAGTCCCACAAGGTTCGCACTTGGGACCATTATTGTTCCTTATTTTCATTAACGACGTTGTCAATTGTTTCCATAATTCCACCGCTTTTATGTTTGCTGATGATCTGAAAATAGCTAGACCTATACAGAATACCGATGACATCTCCATGCTGCAAAGTGATATTGATAGGCTTCATAATTGGTGTACTGACAACGACATGGCTTTGAATGTGGAAAAGTGCTATCACATATCTTTTACTCGTAAAAAGATTCCTATCAATTCATCATACCATATAAATTGTGTTAAACTAAGACAGGTTGATCAGGTCAGAGACCTGGGTGTCCTAATTGACTCAAAACTCAATTTCAATGCTCATATTGACCATATTCTGAAAAAAGCCTCAAAAATGTTGGGTTTCCTATTTAGGAATTCCACGCAGTTTCAAAAGTCTAGCACTAAAGTACTGTTGTATAACTGTTTAGTAAGAAGCACCCTTGAATATTGCTCCCAGGTCTGGTCGCCTTTTTATGATGTCCATAAAAATAGAATTGAAAAAGTGCAGAAACGATTTATTAATTATCTTACATTCAACTACAAGAGTCGCAAAAAAAATACATCATATGCTGAAAGATTATCGTCAGTACAAATGACATCCCTTAATACTAGGCGTAAATTGAGTGACCTTATGTACTTTTATAAAGTACTTAATAACAAGATTGACTGTCCCCAACTTATAAGTAAAATTAATATATCCATCCCAAGAACTTTACCACGCCCTAATGTCTATAAACTGTACAAACCTCGAAATTATAGAACGAACTTGGGTGCCAACTCACCAATAACGCGTTTTATAAAATTGTATAATTTTCTGCCACGATCGCTCGAAATAGATATATTTCATGATAAATTGCACAAATTTAAAACTAAAATTAAGTCTCACTACAACAATGTCATTTAATTTAATTTAAAGTAACCTAATTATTGTGTTGTGATTTGTTTTTTTTTTTCTTCTATTTTTTAATTCGTTTTTCAACATGTTATCTCTTATTTAGTTTGGCTTAGTGTTCATTTTTGTTAACCCATATTAATTTTATGTTCTAATTTGTAAGTATCTCTATAAAAGACTGAGAGCTCTAAATTAAGGTTAATAATATTTTCTGTTTAATTTCGTTTATAAGAGTCTATTTTTGTTTTGCTGTGTATAATTTTTAGTACTCTTAAAATTATTGTTACTGTTAAAGATATTTCTTTTTTCTTATGTAATTATTGAGCCCATAAGTCTCAAACAGTAGCAGACTGTTCATCCTTATTAATATTGGAATTGTCATTATTGTTCTGATGTTTATGTTGTTAACTAACTCTATGCAAGCTGTACTCTCCTGTAATTGAAGATGCACGCAGAATGATAAATATGTAGTTTTATATATATGTTATGTGTTGTCTTCGTTGGAGATTCTAATAAATAAAATAAAATAAAATAAAATAAAACCTCAATGTAACTCACACAATTTCAATTTACAATTTGCTTCAATAGAAAATGTTATTGTAATGACGGAGTTAAGCCTGTACAAAGTTGTTTTGACTTGTAAAATATGAAAGGTCAAACGGTAGTCTATTAGTTTAGTTCAATAGTTATAGAATAAAGGTTTAGTTGGACAGTAATTGTAGTATGAGCATAAGGCAATATATAAAGAAGCAAATCTGCGTTGGAGTCGCTCTCCGCGTAGACTAGACTCTAAAGGTTTGATTGGTCGTGAAAGGTAAAAGTTGTCGCAGTTGACCGTTCTGCGAATCGAGTTTCAGGGTCAACGGTGGGTTATCCAGTTACTTCTCTAGGTACTTACATATTATACAGGGGGCTTACTCTATAAAAACGATACGAACTTCGAAGGTTTGTATGATCGATGTCTGGAACAAGATATAGGATTTCCACTTCTAAAAATCGATACTTTTCTCTATTATACTTAGGTATCATTTTCTCCGAACTTAGTCAACGATTGCGACATACGATAGAGGAATCCAACATTTTGTGGAGTATCTAGGCAGATTAGTAAAGTTTTACGTACGGCGTCCGAATATTCGAAGTTCGTATCGTTTCTTATAGAGTAACCCCTCAGGGTATATCAAGACTGCGACCGATGACGAAGCCAGCGCGGGTGGTAGTTTTAAGAGACTACAGACACAATGCAAATAACAATTTGGAAAAATAACATGTTTTTTTTTTGGTGTTTTAAATATTGTCGTGTTTGGGTTTACTATCCAAAGTTATTGCTAAAATAACAATTTAAACCTTTGCGTACCATAGTGTCTTTAAAAAAAAAGGGTGTACCTACATTATTATTGTTTTTAGGAAAAACTATAATATGTATAATTATCACCCAAATACGATATTAGGAAAAAAAATTACGTACCTAAATTTGCAGCGTCTGAACTCTGAAGTCGCTAAAACAACTTTTCTTCATTTTCGGTCATCGTCTGGATATACCCTGTATAGTATTTATTGTCACTACATTGTTTGTTTCTGTTGTTCTAAACTTCATTGATTGATAAGCTAATTTCCGTTGGTCTAAAATTCATTGATGGATAAACAAATGCGAGCGGAATCGAATTCCTGACTATTCGCTGACCACTACATGTCCGAAACTACGACTATCTAGTCATTCGACAGCCTCCGTGGCGCAGTTGGTTAGACGCCGCCTGTGAAACGAGAGGCCGCCGGTTCGATCCCCGCACCGAGAGAAATGTTTGTGCGGCCCACAAATATTTCTTCCGGGACTGGGTGTTTGTGAGACCGAAAAGTCTCTTGTAGTTCCTGATACCCACGACACAAGACTCGATCTTAGTGTGGGGTCAGGACTATGTATGTGACTGTTGGGTGTTATTATATATTATATTATATATATTATATATTATTATTATAGGCCTTATAAATAGGCAGTTTTAAAACCAACTTCAGATGTCGAATATTTTGTCTTTTTCCCTCGAACTGAATTCAAAATCTTTCAAAAGAGAAAACATTACGTAACTAAAATAAATTTTAAATCTAATAACAATATGAATGTTATAGTATAATTGTATTATTGAATGCTATTATAAAAACACTTCGTAGCGCATTTTTCGTTCCCATCTCCATAACTCGGTATAGTATTGACAAACACTTTTTATCTTATCTGAGGACTGAGCTGCTTATTTCGCCACAGTATTCTGAATATAGATAAGTAAGACGTCGATAAAATGTATTTTATAGAAATATATATTTTATTTCTAGAATAATGCTTGCCTGCTCTGTAAAAACTCAGCCATTGTTTTTAAGACAGTAGTCATATTACCGCAGTTCGAGAATAAACGCAGTGAAAATATAGGATTTGTTTAAATTGCGAAGAACTTACCCTCCCCTAAGGATTTCGAGAGCGACTAGTATGAACATCGACTGAAACATTTATTCCCAAAAAAAGTAATTCTCACTCAATCAGTAAGATGGTAAAACGTACTATTTATTGTGTTCTTTAAAGTACCGCCTGCGTAATTTATTTAGAATGCATGCATACATAAACTTAAAACTCACGTCTTTTTCCAGAAGGTTTAGGCAGAAGTACTACCAAGACACCCACATTTATCCTTATATGTTCACTCCCACGGTGGGATAGGGGGCGAGCCCAACGCCATATCAGGCACAAATTCCTGACTCCGGACTGATAATGAATAGTCAGTAGAAAAATCCGATATCACTTGACCTGGGATTCAAATCCAAAACCTCGAGACCAAGTTTTCAACTGTACCGTAGTATAACTACGCCACCGAGGCAGGTAATTTTGAGTTCAAGCATGATAAAAAACAAACAATCATAGGCTCCATACGTTTCATTCTATTCTATTCTATTGATGCGCGTCAAAACTGATAAGCCGATTCTTGCGTTGTTAAATGTTAATTAGGTATTGATTTGTGTTTTTTAAAACGATCCATATTTACGAGAAATATGTCCTGAATAGTTTTTAGTTTAAGAAAAGTTATCCATAATTATAATTATGGATCCTAAATAAATTGAAATAATACTATTATTTACGGATATTATCGCGGAATTGGTTTAATTTCTATTTTTTTAACTTACCGACGCGACGACGTTTCGATTGCTTTACAGCTTTCGTGGTCACGGGCCGGACTGGGGTATTAGTCATCCGCTCGATGACTGTTACATTAATAAAATCCGTAAATAATAGTTTTATTTCAACCATTATGCTAAATAAATGAAAATTTAATCTTTATTGTCTTTTTTCTGTACATAATCGTCTAATGCACTCATGTTAGTCCACTTAGAACTTTTTTATTTACATATCTTGTTTTAATGTCAGTATTATACTGATATGCATAACCAGTAACCACAGGGAGCTACGGAGCAATAACAATGCTGTATTATTATACAACCCACTTAGCCTAGTTGTTTGTGGTTATTATACAGACTAATGGATCTGGCGACATCCAACGATCATTTTTTTGTGTCTGAGGACGCAAAATTTAAGGTGAAATGAGTCCTTTAAAATTAATTAGGTTAAGTATTTTTTTAGAGTGAAGAATCTTGGATAAAAGTACTAAGTAGTAGGTAAGAAATATGTAGTATGTAGTAAGGACATTAAAAATTGATAATTCAGTCACAATCACCTACCGGAAAAATATTAAAAACCTACACTATAGTGCATGGTGGCCTGTTGATAAACGGACTAGACGCGGCTGACTTCGAATCCCAGGGTACACCTCTGACTTTAAGGAGTCATATGTGTATTGGTAGTCTATCACCATGCACTAAAACGGTGAAGGAAAACAACGTGAGGAAACCTGCATACCATAGCGATTGATAAAAAACTCTATGGTATGTAAGTCCACCAACTCGCATTAGGCCAGCGTGGTGGACTGTATGGCCTAATCACTCTCAATCGTACTCTCGATTGTAGAGTAGGCTCGTGTCTTGCAGTGGGACGTATATGGGCTGATACATACATACATACAGACACTATAGGACAAAGAAAACCCTAATCCCCCTAAATTTCTTTGTCTGCCAAATACAAAGAAAAACAAGACACACACACTGATCCCATCTAGTCACGTCTATGCCACCCATAGACACACATCTGTTGTTTTACAACATCCGGAATCAATTGTTTAATTGCTCCATGAAGCGTGGTCGACAACACGTGACGTCAGACACGCCAAGTACATTACCGATTACTGAATATTCAATACGCATGCCGCCTTTAACAACTCACGCTGTGGGAGCTTGGGCGAAGTCCATAATCCAATGGCTAATCCGTGGATTTGTAAGGAAATTAATAAGCGTAACTCCCTGTCTAAAATAAACATAAAACCTATAAATATATGGGTAGCTAAGCCATTTTAAAATGTGTCCCAGAATCTTTGACCCAACGATGGCCGATTGGTCTTCTTGCAGGATATATCAATAGATAGGGAATTAGACCGTAAGTTTAGAAACGTGAGTTGCGTTGATGAAATCAGTTCATCAATGTGTGGATTTTTAAAAAATAAGGAGTACTTAATCATTTGTTATTCACAGCTTTTATATTTGGGAAACCAATCTAAGGTCTAAGTATGACTTAACATAACGTGTGAAAATGACAAAATTAAAGGTAAGTACTAGAATTTCATCCGCTATGCCAACTTCCTTCGCAAACTGTTAAAAATGACTCAAATCCATACTTCATTTAATTGCTGTTTCATTTCATTCATTAAAGGACAAAAGTTGATGCTTTATTTCAAATATGTATGAACATTGAACATAGCTATAACAAACGAGATAAACTCGTATGTTTCATTTTAATCATAGTTGTTCAATCACACAACAGATGTCGCTAGTTGGAATGGCAGCATGTGGATATAAAAATATCTCGTTTCTCCGTATCGCCGCCGACTGCCGATTGCCGAGACCGACCGAGTCCGAACAGCCAGCAGCGAGTAGCGACCGCGAACACGTTGTGATTATCACAACTCACTGACCTTGGGGCAAAAAGGAGAAACAATTTTAATCCCAACTGCGGTATATTTCTTACTTCGAGAATACTAATAAGGCGGACTTCATTCTTAGAACTTCGGGTGATCGTATCGTGCTACACGTGGTTTTCAACATTAAAATACACGTTGAACATGTTATAAAACCTACGTATGCTAATTATCACATTTATAGTTTTAATTTGCAATTTTATAATAATATTCCAGTTATAAAAATAATTGAACATGTACATACCATGTCTGTCAATTAGGGAGTGTATACTTTCGAAAAGTTCTTGTTCGTTAAAATTTCCGCTGGTGAAACGGCTTGGATTGCCAAAACAGTAGCTGACTGGCATTCACTTGCCTTCCAAGAACCGTGTTAACAGTCACTGGTGACGCATAGTGGACAGGCATATTTCCCGCGATACTCTACCAAATGTCAGTTACTATTCATCGTAAAATACTTGGTATTACGTCATTAATTATTCCGTGTTCTATTTTTAAATTCAAGGGATTTGCGGTCCCACGTACTCTAACCACAGAAAATTTCAATTATAGACGTGTTTATTCCGGATATGGACAATATAATAATATATTATATAATATTACGTAATATTTATATTTAATTTCGGATTATATTTTTCTGAGTACAACTCTACTATTCTAGCCTCTATTCGATGGAGAAGGTAGAGTCAAGGAACTTATACTAAGTTCCTTGGGTAGAGTAAATCGCCACGCGCGCCGAACCATTACAGGTTGGTAGAGTTCATTAAATAAAAATGCAAAATTCAGATGTACGGGTTTTTTCACAAAGTTTTCCTTTGCCTATGAAAAAGTATTAATTATCTAGAAGTATACACGAAACATCGAAAATGTATATTTTTTGTAATTTGATAGACTGTTCCAATACTTGAGAAATAAATTTTATCAATTTTATTTAATCGTTTTAGTTGCACAGTGAGTATAGCCATACAGTTTATGTAAAGGATCGTTTCATACCAAATTAACTGACCATGAATCAATTTATCATACATTTGATAAGCGTTAGTCTAGTAATGGCAGCTGACCGAACAAATCAGAGATCGGGAGTTCGATCCCAAGGCATAGTCCGACTATGAGTTTTCAAAGTTACATATTTATTTGTAGCTATTTATCACTGCTAGTATTAAATAAGGCTTAAACTCCCGTGTTTTAAGTCAATGCTCTCAGGTCTAATAAATTGTAAAAGAGGCCCGTGTTCAGCAGCGCGACATAATATGTGGGCTGATGAATTAGTTATACAAGTAACAAACAATGTATGTACCTATTCAATTTATGCATATTAAAACATTTCAATAAATTATTTATTAAAATTAAAATACATGTACAGTAGCCAGTACAGTAGCCATAATATTACAAGTATCATAATTTTATTATTTTACAGAAAAACGTGCAATATAAAACATTACGTTTAATGCATAAAAGTGTTTATGGTTTTAAAACGTTTTGGGCCAGCGCTCACTCATGCCAGCCAGTTCGTTTGTCGAATAAAAAATGTAACCGTGGGGTACCCTCGTTCCCTTCGCTTTTGTAGCCGATCCCTCAGTTCCAAGGGCCCCGTTCACCGAAGCTATTATATTTCGTTCGGAATATCGCTGGGTACTGTCGAGTGTCGACTGCCGACTGCGCCGATACTGTTATCGCAGCGCTTGTAAACCACGCCAGAATAAATAACGCCCGTCAGTATTGTTATCTGAATTCAGTTCGAACAAAATGTTTTTGTTCCACAAATGTTTCAATGCATTTAGTTGTAGTTTTGCGTACAAAGAGTTTGAATTTGGAACTGTTTGGACTTGGCTTTTGTTTTTAAATACTTACGAAAAACTTGGGCAGACAGGCATTACAAAACAAAAAAGTTTATTAGTTGATTTCTTTGTTAGCTACCTAGTGATATATTAAGTATTAAACCATTCTAATAATACCTACCTACAACTGAATCAAGTTTGTCAAGGCGTATTTTTACTACATGTCAACTTATCAAACAACTTTGTTCTGGTCGCGAGTATTTTTAATTATTATGAATTGTGTATTGATCGAAAATAATCTGATTATTTGATAAGTTTATTATTGTATACCAACAATTGATTTGTTTGCATTGGGCACTTGACCTTGCTTTGATATTTCATTTTATTTGTGGACAAGTGTGAGTATGCCCGCTGTTTGGTTGTTGACAATATTTTTTGTCTTGTTATTTAAATTTATTTGACTGCGAATTACCAAAGACATTTTAATTTGATCAATTTAAACGAAATTTTATATGATTTATTGAACGAATATATTTATTTACCTACCTACTACTAATTAAACCTACCAAGTATATTACATTATGCCGTAACAAAAATCAACTGTCCCGCCCGTAGACATTCATGCTGATTTCATGAATAATATTTTTCAGATAAGATATTAGGATCGCAGAGATCCAAAGACGGCAATAAATGATTTTTCACCCGTCAATAGTTTAGTGAAACGCCAATCTGCAATTATATGGATATAACTACCTATAGCAAGTATCATGATATTATGCTAATAACAACAGAACAAACAACAACAACGGAAACAAGGTTTAAAAACAAAATTACTTTATTTATGATACCAGTGGTTCGCAACCAGTGCAGCGATCCGGGGGTGCCCTTGTGCGTGAGATGTGCACACAAGCTTTCATTAATGAGTTTGAAGCTTCGGACGATTCTGAACGGTGTCCTATTGTGATTTCTTCAACTACACCTTATGTGTTTATAAAACGCCACAACTCTCTTTAGTTTTGCTTGAATACGACATATCTCGGGTAAATGATCCGCGGTTCGCTGCTTTGGATTGTGGAACACACTTGCCTTGTAATATGTTTACCCCCCGATCTATTTGGTTGAAGTAGTGATTTGAGCACCACAAGGTTGTTGGTTCCTTTCCTTGGATTTTATTGGTTTTTAGTATTTTTGTTGGATCAAATATTTGCATCCGTTTTTGTGTAAGTTTACGTCACATCAGATAGTAAGGCCTTTCTCCTCTTTTTACCTCCCATTCTTTATTGCTGTTTCCTTTATATAAATAAAAAAAAATATAACCGCAATTTATAATTTGACTGCTTCCGTGGCGCAGTTGGTTAAGCACCAGTTGTAAAGTGTAAACTAGAGGCACGGGTTCAATCCCCGCAACGAGGTAACTGATTGTGATTTGTGAGGGCCTCAAGTATTTGTCTCGGGTCTGGGTGTTTGTGGGGCTGAAAAGTGTCTTGTTTCTGATGCCCACGACACAAGACTTGATTGATTTTAATGTGGGGTCACGAATGTATGTACGTGATTTATTTACTTTGCCCGATATTGAATGATTTGCAGCAAATGACTTTTGTAAAAATATAAAATCAAGAAGCACTTTGAAACTGTATATTTCACCAACCTGAATGGGTTTTCATAGATAAGTGGGCTAAAAAATCGTTCCCAAAATTATTTCTCTTACCAAACAATAATTGTATTTTGATCAAAACCCGGACAAACCCGCTAATATCGCAGTTGGGCCCCAGGCGTTGAAAGCCGGACATTGGACAATAAGTGACACCCGGATGTAGTGGGCCTACGCGTGACCGCAAAGACCAGTGGGATATAAGGTCTAATATACAAAACCGTTACTTCACACCTTCGCAAGGTGCACGATAAAATAGTCCAAACTTTAAACATGTTTTATACGGCTTCTCGTTCACATACAATAATGATGACACTAGAAAGTATTATTTTTTTTGGTTAACCTTAATGTGGATGCTAAACTGCCATAACGTGATATTAAAATATTTTTTATTTATATTGCAGAATATTTTTTCTATTGCTATACTCATACTATTGCTATACTAATCTTCCGATCAGTTGTCTACGATACATCTAACTTCAATTCTCTCATGATAAAGATAATGCCTTAATTACGCTAACCTAATACGAGTTGGTGAACTTCAACTTTCGTTTTTTTTATTGAGAAGTTTTAGGCATTATGTTCCCAAGCAATATTTTCCTTAATCGTTAAAGCAAGTGATAATTGGCTATGAATACACATGTTACTTCGAAGAAGCAATGTAAAATACGAATAAACAAATTAAGTTATTTCCGTAAGGGATTTTTTGGCTAAAGATTCGAAAGTGGTCTATTGAAATCTGTGAAACAATTAATAATCATTACTGAATTTATTTTATTACGCAATACTGAAAATCAAAAAGCATGTTTATATAGTACACTAAATTATTCAATGAACTATACTAGATAGAGCCAATTAGTTATATCATACATTAACGGCCCTATTGAAAGATAGGTATTTTTAAAACCTATTTTAGTTAGACAATGTTTTATCTTCCTCACTCAAATTGAGTTCAAAAGGTATTCGAAAGGGACAAAATATACAATAGCTAAAATTTGTTTTAAATGTGTCTATTAATATTGCCGTTACTGTTTTACTGCATTGTATAATCTGTTTTTCCAATGATTAGAGTAATGCCCATTGTCAGGCCTTCTAGGGAACATCTTGTTTGCCTAGTCAAGATGCTAATTACATAGGTAATAGTGTCCATTTTGGACTAACTTGGTACTTAAAACAGTCTATATAGTTATTGAATTCCGTATTTAGATCACCCGTTCCGTTTCATCTTGTCCGTAATCAGATAGTAATTAACTGGCTCATAATACTCTAGTCATTCCTATTTTAGCACTACTAATAGCAATAGAATTTAATACGGCTTAATGATCGCATATATAATAAATCGTAAATGTTAATGGCATTCTTTCATTAAATAATTAGGTAGGTAATGATTATGGACAATAATTTTGTGACTTAGGATGGGGCTAGTATTCGACTAGTATTATTTAAGTCATTTATGAAACACGTTACCCATGAACCGTGATCTTTGATGAAAAAAAAAAACATATAGCTTAAAGGTAATAGAAAAAATATGTTATTTATTACACTATACCATTGCTTTGAACTCTCACGTGTTTATTTAGATTCTATTTGTTAATAAAAAAAATTATTAAAATTTTTGTGAAGCGATAATAACTAATCTAATGAATCGACAGCACAACATGTAAGAATATCTATAGACTTCGTGGTCGGCTATGGCTTACCATAGACAAAAGTAATTAAAGATCGTTAAAGATCGTGTAATACGGGTTATTGAAATAAGATCTCGCAAAATCTATAGTGCGAATGTTTAATGCGGGCTGGGTTAATACGGGTAGCGTGTTTAAAAATAATTCAACATTAAATATAAAACTTTAACTTGACTTATAAGCCTTAATGCGTACAGGTACTTAAAAAAACAACTAAACGCACTTAATTTCTTCATGATATTCTACTTCCCATAAATAGAAAGTGTTCGTCAATTCCGAACATTTTCGATGTTATTTCATTAGCAGACGGTGAAGTGAGGGGAGGAAACCCCCGGCGCGACCCTCCTGGGATCGCGCCGCGGGCCGGCAAAATACAACCTGGAAAATAATACGAATCGTAAAATAGCATTTTGATTAATAGACTTGTATCGAATAATAAATAGGAATTTAAATTGGCACATCAATTTCACGTCATTACTAGATACATAACGTCATTAAAAACCGCCCAGATGGTTTTCTGGTAGCCACGACTTGCATCCTAAAGTTCAGGGTACGATTTTCAGATCGAACGTATGAAACGTATGAATTCATGAATGTCAATGTTTTCACTTTATGTGAATACAATTTTAAAAACCTCGTACGAATTGGTCGGTGATTAAATCTGTGCCCTCTTATACAGTTAAAAAGCTGTCACTCAGTCTTGGGAAAGAAACAAAATTGGGAGAACCTGAAGTGGCAACTCCGTCCAAACCTATATACGAAGCTAATATCCCAAACGTTAAATAAGGTGTTCTGCTTCTTGTTTTACATAGATGCCCTTTTAAATCTCCCTCTGACATGACCCGGGGCTCTCGAAGCCGTACAACGCGTCTACCTCCCTTTGAGATTTAGGCGAGATTTGGGCCTCCCCTCATCGATAAACTATACGTATACCTTTAATACTGTAATTAAAAATGGACCAAATATTTTTGAACAGACAGTACTTGTAATCTATTTTTACGGACATGACAATTCTAAATTTGAAATTCAGCTATGTTTTTGTTCAGAGTTTTCATTTAAACTACGAATCGTCGAAAACTAACTAAGTATAAGTCCAAACATAGACCTTTATGATGGCTAAAATATATAAGTACACGATGACGTCATAAGACGGGCAATTAAATAAAAATTCTTCCATGGTAAATAAATTTTATGAATACATTTGATAAATTTAAATTTTTTTATGATAGTTATATACATGTGGAATATAACATTCTATGTCTTTACATGTTCAAGTAAATATTGTTGATTTATTTCATACGTACATATATGTACGTTTTATTTTCAGGAAATTGGTAGTCAAAAGACTTTGGCCGTGGTTGGTTTCATTATCGGTATCATCTCATTTATCTGTAATAATTAATATACACAAATGTTAATTGTTATTTCGGAGTTTCTTTTGATAACTTTTTAAGGAATCATCATTTGTCACACTTGAAATGCTGACAATCAAATAGGTTCATAAAATTTTGTATTGGTACTGAATTAAGGACCGGGAACGAGTAGTAATTTAACTGCCAATTTCATAAAGAAAAACATTCTCGTTTTTTTCGTCCCGCACCACATTAGTGAAAATATTCAAATAAAATGCTAATGCCTATCTATCCGTGTAGTTTCGAATTATACGTTAATTTATGGATACGTATTTTTCCACGACGGCTCAGTGAATAAGTCCACAAAGGGTCATGGATTCATTTCCTATAGTGATAGTTATTCTCGCAATTGTTACGTTTGCGCGTTTGGGGTTTAAAAATTGTATAGTTATTCAATAATGATCTTAAAATTCCTAGAATAATCCTCTGATCGATGAGCAAATTGTGACCGACTTGATGGAATGAAAAAGCGGTGGTATTTTAATGGTCTTATTTTATTTCTGTTTTATCAGTTTATGGAATTAGTGTATTAATGTCACAGGAAATCGACCCCACGTTTATATTTGTAGATCATTGAATGTTTTTGGTCTTAGATATGATATTTACCGGCCATAAAACATTAAAGAATGGATCTTTATATATGTACGTTTGTTCTAAAAACAAGGAAACTTTTTATAGGATATTCGTTCGAAGAACCTCGGGAATTTTGAGGAACCAAAAATTCTCCTTGAAGATAATAATTAGAAATTGCTTATTAGCTTATTACTCTTCATGATCCTTTTGACCCACACTTGGACATATTAATAATTTCATGTGTTCTTCCATCATAACATTGGGCTTCTGTAATTTACAATATCTAGAATTTAATGGATATCTTTATAGGAGCATTAAACAGGATTTAATTATTATAACGTTAAAGCAGTAATTAAATGAACGTTAATTATGAATGTAACGTCTGTAATAAACGTTTCATAAGACAAAATACGCCATTACAGAAGGAGAGATTTAGAAACTGTGGTTTAATAAAATATGTTCACCCCTTTCTAACCCGTGAAAATCTAGATTCTAATATGTAAACCGTCCATTCATTAATATTCAGCCCGCGGTTTAATGAATGAACGTTAATATCATTCAAATCTGAATACTATCTTTCAATAAACAAAAAGCGCTCAAATTAGAGAGGGATCAGAGCACAAGGCGATCTATCTATCAAAACAACAAAGCCGATTGGTGTGACGTTCCACCCCGGTGATATGTACGTCCTACTACCTAAATGCCTTATGTACACCGCTAGTTACTACTTCATGACTACTCCGAGCTCAGTGTGTACTGCAATGCAACGGAAAATATGCGTGTTTACCAAAGTCGTTTCGGTAGAACGGTGTCGTGTGTTGCGTCACGTTTAAGGAAATTGATAGTGCGCCGAGGTCGACGTGACTAACATTATCGCGTATTGTGTGCATTTTGTAGCGAATTTTCATATCTTAATATAATATTCAAGTGTGGTGCAGTGATTAAACGTTCAAATGGAATTTATTTTTTCCCATCCCGTTTTTCCCTGTGGGTGGAGGCCAGACAAATGTCCGATGTTCGACACGCCACGCGACCGACATAACCTTGTGATGTCGAGTGAGTATATTTTTTGTTTTAATCCGCCTCGTAATTACTACAAATAGTACAGTATTCGATAAAAAAGGGCATGTGCGTTAAATTCCTGGATATATTATAGAACATAAATAAGAAAAGAGTAATAAAAACGAAAGATTCAAGCATATTTCGAATAATAATATTGAACGTCATAACGAGGTTCACTCGACAAGATGGCGTCGAGTGGGGAGAGGGCGCCCAGTTGGCCAGGTGCTGCCGCCGCGTTGAGTTCGGCGCTATAGCTAAACTAAATACGCAGTGTTGTACATTTAGAACGTTCACAATGGCTACCGCGAAAGACACGTCTACTTTCTTTCTGGAGGCAAATGCAAAAGAATTCGATAGTGTTTTGAAGTTATATCCACAGGCAATTAAATTGAAAGCTGAACAGAAAACAAAGAAACCAGAGGAGCTCATAAAATTGGACAATTGGTGAGTACGAACGCCTTTGAAAGGAGAAAATGCGGCCGTGGCGTGTCAATGAACTTGTATTGTGTGTGTATCCGTGCAAACTGATTTGATAGCTACCTCCCTCGCGGACTGCATCTCTAGTCCGCGGACGGCTCATTAAAACCACTGCGTCACGTGGGATCGATGTCAAATTGACACGATCGTTTTTCCTGAAGCCAGTGTGGGGGAAAATATCGGCGCGCTCAGGCGTTATAAAATGGTGGCTGTCCTTTACGTATCATGACTCGTTTTTATTCGTTTATGTCCATGTTTAGGAGCGTTCGCTCGCTAATGCTTTTGATTCTTTAAATAAATAAGGCGCTAGACAACATTTACGCCATGATGTTGTATTTCTAACGAGACCAGCAATAATGCTTTGTTAAGTACAACTCACATCCGTTCAAAATGGTGACTTGCTTTTAAGTTCCACTTTATCCCAGATTATTTATTATTTTGGCATCCTCCGGGGTTTGCTGTAAATCCAATTATAAATTGTGACACGTGCTCTATTTAAATATATTTTTTATTATTTTAATAATACAATTGTCATTTAAAATAACGACGACCAATGACTCACCATGCTGGAATACATATATTTTTCAATTCTGGTAAAATATTATTATTTCGAATGAAATGTAAGCTTGAATTTTTTTTTATTCATCACCTTGATTGTTTTTGCTGATGCGCAAACGAGTAAACAAAAATATTTTAGTGTTTGGAATTTAAATAAAACAGGGTGTCCGCGTAAATAACGTTGTCCCTGAACTTACCTGTTGGATATGTAAAATAAAACTTCAATAAACCTAGTACCTATTCCGAACAAAATTATTTGACTACAAGGATTTATCTACAGTATGCATATAATACCTGTATACAAAAGGATATTTGTATAGAATTACAAATCTGCTAATCTTAACCATTCATCTACAAAATGTTCATTTGTCATAATTTTCTATACAAGTAGAAGATAATTAAAGAAGAGATGTAATTAAATACTTATTTGAGAAAAAACGTTGCAATATTTAAAAACCCTACAATTAAAAAATATTGTATCTAATTTAAAAAAAAAAACAAGAAATGTTTTCGCCTTAGCACACCCCTGTTTTATTTTTATTCGAATTATTTAGCTTCGAATGAAATTAATTATATACCTATTTCAACAGAAATATTATATTTTTTCAAATGAATCGATTTTGCAGGATTGGTACTCATAAAACTAATAAATTAATGTACCTACAGCAGCTAACAGCTTTAATTATATTTTAAGATAATGGCTGTTTTTAAGCTTAATCTTTTTTTGTATCCGTACCAGTCTTTATTTTAATGAAAATAACAAACCTATTATAAAAAATATCAACAGAAATAGTTATTAAAAAAATCTTTGCCAATAAGTGCCGAGTGCTACTTTTTATTATTTTCGTCACTTTATATGTCCCTAATCCTTCAAAAACTAGCTAGTTTGTGACTTGCGTCCTACTTGCATGAGACAGACGTCATTCAGTCATGCGGGCTGTATGTTATTCGTAATTTTATCTCTACACGTCGTTCGAAATTTAAATTTAACATTATTCGACAAAAACAAAAGAGTGTAATCTAAAAATAATTATGTAAATGATGTACACAAATATACAAATTATATTATGATATTTTCTGTAAAAAACAATTGTTTGCTGCATTTATGGTAATTTACTGCATCATTATATTGTGTACTCTATTTACTAGAGTACTCGCTTGCGTTCATGATTTTTTTATCATAACATTTATTTAACAATTAAAGCTGATAATCTCATATCACACGTATAACCAGTAGAAAATTATCATCTTTGTCATACATTTTTCATTATGCGCGAATCGAAATGTTTCCTTTTTTGACGACTTTCCGTGCGACAGCGGCATAAACTGTAATATTATTTTTTAAGCCGAGGCGATCCCAAAAACCTTTTTTTTCGAATTCATTCATTTGGTCATTAGCAATATTTGAGATTTTATAAACATATATTAATAACACTTGGTATTGTCAGTATAGGTACACTATACACGATTGCAGTTATTTCGCTGAATTGCCAAACTCTTCAACATATTATGTATAAAACAGTATTTCAATTTAAGATAATGCAAGGCTAGCTAATGATTATTGTTCACTTAAAAAAATCTCACAATTTAGAAAATTTATTCAATTATTTTTGCTATTCCTAATTTGAGGCTGTTTAGAATAGAGGTATTGTCAGATTTTGTTTGTTACAAATAGGCTTAAACTTGCATTTATTTTCAATTTGTGTGCAAACAAGTGAACCTTCATTCCAATATGTACATTGTCCTTATTAACACAAAAAAATATTTACCATGTCAAATCACTTTCATTTTAAAAAATACTTTAATATGTGCCAACTGCTACTCATCATTACTATTTAAAATCCGCTTTACAGTAATACTGTTAGATATACGCCCAAATACTGGAACGCAACTTAAATATAAAAGGCGCTTAACTCCGTTAATCCCGATTAAATGTACTGGCTAACTGGGCCGTGCGCTGTTAAGAGCAACTTATTATTTGAATGTCGTTCCAGTATTCGGGCGATAGAGAACCAGTCATAAATAAATTGATTCAAGTAACAACTGTGGTAACAAAACCAGATGTGGCATAGAGCACATGTGATATTACCAACACTAACCAGGAAAATTACACTAAATTTAACAGTGCTAAATATATTTCAAAATTGAGTTTAGATTTAGTAAACAATAATAAATATTTTAAATGTATGTATTATATATTGTATTGTATTTTAATATTATAAGTAATTTGAAATTTATTTGAGAAATCCTTGATGATATAATTCCACATATAATAAGATTGTCCTAAACTACCTATATAGGATAATAACATCCCGCAAATAGGAAACTAAGGGATTATTGACTGGTCACTCTTCATATCGAACCCAGTTTTACAAGTATGCAATTTAATTGCAGACATATTTATTAATTTGTATTTCAAAAATAATTAAATGATAAATGACGAAATTTAGTCATATTATTATACAACTACTTATTACTAAAATTCAAACTACTAGCTAGCTACCTGTCTGAGATAGTCTGTCTATAGATGAGCCGTCAAACGATACCCCAAGCTTAGTACAGGTAGAAATAAACATAAAAACATTTACACAATGTCCAATGGGTTCTCGGATTTCGCAACATAAAAATGACCACGTGATATTTTATACGAGAGAGAACTACGAAATTCACCATTGAATGTACCAAGACTGGTACTGTCATTTTTAATTACCATGCCTTACCTGAACTATGCAAAAGTGTGTCTTATATCCTGTTTAACCTCTATTTTATCCGGTCTTGTAATAAACTTAATGTAAACTAACTCGACTGACAAATTCCTTTTGATTTTTAAATAGCCTCCGTGGCGCAGTTGGTAAGTCGCCGACTGTGAAACGAGTGGCTGCGAATTCGATCCTAAACCGAGACAAATATTTGTGTGATCCACAGGTATCTGTATCAGATCCGAGGATCTGAGTGTTTGTGAGACCGAAAATTCTCTTGTATTTCCTGATATCTACGACATAAGATTCGATCTCAGTGTGGGGACAGGACTATGTATGTGGCTGTTGGGTGTATTTATTTTATTTATCAGTAAGCTGTAAGACCGTCATAACTATAAATAAGGGCTAGGTTTCCCTGTCAATATTCCCACACTGAAGGCCGGCAACGCATCTATTATTCCTTAAATGTCAGAACGCTGTAACATCCTTCTATATTAATAAATGTATCGGTAATAATTAATTCTATGAACTTGCAACTCCCCAGGTGTTTGAATACACAAACATCTGTCCATTTATATACAAAATGGCGCATAACTTATCACGTTATAATTTCCACATATAAAATTAGGAGCAAAAATATGAGAAAAAGTAGACAGATATTTTTTCTCTTATAAATAATGTGAAACACTCTATCTTTTAAGACTGACAATATAATAATCACAACTTAAAAGGATCAATCTAAAACGAAAATAGAACAAATATCTGGGCCTAAACGGTTACAAAGGTATACGTTTTGCAAATCATCTAAATATACTGTTTAATCATAAAGTAACTATCGTAACGAATTGTGCACATTCTATGATGCATTTACATTAATATTAAAAGGAAAAAAATCGATTGTTTGTTTGCATTGAATAGGCTCTGAAATTTAAGGACTGAATTTAAAAAAAAAACGCTCACCATTAGAATCCTACCTTATCTATATGAATCTATATGAATGTTAAATTATTTTCAAGAAAGTGTATTTTCACGCGAGCCGTCCCTAGTCAATTAATAAGTATGTAGATAATAGATAAAATAATTTCCTTTTTTGTCTTTCCAGGTATCAAAATGAACTGCCAAAGACGATCAAATCGCGGGGTAAAGATGCGCATATGCTACACGAAGAGTTGGTGCAACTCATGAAATGGAAACAAGCCGTAAGTAGTTCTTATTTATGCATATTTAAGATTAGTGTTTGTGGGATTTTCAAATAATATGTTAAAGCTATTAATATATCTGAAACCCGATCTCAATTTATATATCTAGCTATTTTTGCATAATCATAAAAATGTAAATGAAAATTAACTACTTAAAAATGATGAAATAATTAATTTTGTGGTATTCGGAATACAATTATATTGCAAATTTTATCTAGTTCATACTGGATTGCGTATCTAAATACGACTATTTTTGATTACAGATAAATGTTTGTTGTGGTTAAATTTGATAATGCGAAATGGTTTATTGCCAAAATGTAAACATACATGTTTGTTTACTTTGATTAAGTTATATTGCATTCCTAATTTATTTTTTATCTCATTGTTATTTTGTGAGTCGATAAAGACATCGCAATTTGTGGTACAATATTATTAATAGTTTGAGTGCTACATTTACTATAACACTTACAATGACCCAGAAATTCTGATAGTTAACACTTATAAACAATTCTAAGGAGGATCAATTGGATAATAGTTTCATAGATTCACGCGAATGTTACACATTGAAATAAAACTACTATTTACGGATTTTGTCCGCCCGGTGACCACGAAAGCGGTAAAGTAAAAAGTCGGGAAGTAAAAAATGTAAAAAATAAATAAAATCCGCGATAAAATCCGTAAATAAGAGTTTTATTTCAATGGATCAATTGGTTTATTATTATGTGATATAAACACTGAAATTAATATATTTTTAAAAATAAAATCCTACACAATTTTTTTCTTGGAAAAATTGTTGTTTGTTGATTTCAAATAACACCATCAAGAAAAACATTCCGTACATACTAATAAAATACCAAATAAATCACAAACAAGACAATGCCTCTAAACCCACACAAGACACAACAATATGTTAATAAATTAAAATTTATTTACAGAGAGGGAAGTTCTATCCGCAACTGTCATACCTCATAAAAGTGAACACACCCAGAGCTGTAATGCAAGAGACAAAGAAAGCCTTCCGCAAACTGCCCAACATAGAGTCAGCGATGACAGCGCTCAGTAATCTCAAAGGCGTGGGCACTGCCACGGCGTCAGCACTTCTCGCCGCTGCCAGTCCAGAGATAGCGCCATTTATGGCCGACGAGTGCCTACAAGCCATTCCAGAGATGGAAGGAAGCGACTACACTGCCAGAGAATACCTCAATTTTGTAAACCATATAAAGACCGTCTGTGATAGGTTAAATAAGGTAGGAGTAAGTAACTCTTTAATTTCTAGACTAGTTATTATGTAGATTAAGTGTAGTAATGTCATGGCCAAGGCAGAGAAGCTAAGAGATAAGCTTTCGAGCCAAATGCTGGTTTGATTTTTGCACGAAAAAATATTAGTATGGCAAATGTGATATTTAACACTTCTGCATGTGGGATTTGTGTACAAAACGCCACAGAAAGTTTGCACACTTTATTCCCGTATCAGTCTATTGCCATTCCAGGAATAAATTACAATCAACTCATAATATTTTTCCAAACTCGGTTTATAGCCAAGACCATATTGATCACTGCCCATAGTATTTATTGCCACGATTAAGCCAATGAGGCGTTAAATTTCAATTGTTCAATATAGCTCATTACTATAGCATTGGTGAACATCACAATAATCATACTATATCACAATAATTTTCCACAGGAACAAAACGGCTGTGGCAAAAAATGGTCCCCACACATGGTCGAACTCGCACTATGGACACACAACATCGTGTCGGACCTACAACCCGAGTTGCTGGGCAAGGAGCCCACGCGGCCGCCCACCAACGGAGGCTCTCCACTGCCCAGCGACGAGAGCAATCTAGAACCACCCTCCACTAATGGTAACGGTAAGGATCATCTCATATTCATAATCAAAGATAAACAACACTGGGTTCCAATTTTATGGGCATGTTACTTAATACTTTGCACGCACGAACTAATATATTAAAATCATAAATATTTTTTGTAAAATTATACGAACGCCTTTTTTCCATATGGGGTAGGCAGAGGTGGCATTTTCACCTTGCTTGTTCCGTCCCACAATGTGATAAGCCTTATCGCCATATCAGGCACATATTCCTCACTCTGGGCTGATAAAGAATTATTCGGAACTCCAACCCGAGACCTCAGCTTTGTGACCGTACACCTAGGCCACCGAGGAAGCGTTGTGAAAACAGTATAAAATTACTTGTGAAATGAAGTATCTTCTTTTGAAAGCAAAAATGGGGGCAGTCAGAACATACTACTATATCTTCGTATGTCTCCAATTCACGAAAATTATATTACATTTAGAAAGCAAAAGCGGGGGCAGTAAATCATCTTACTGCATCTTCCTATGCCACTAATTTAACGATAATGATGTGCCATTTCATGTAAAGCATCATGTTGTGATTAGATTAGGCGTATTAGGCCTACTGTCAAGGAACGATAAAAATATTTTGATGTAATGTTAGAACGAATTATTTAATATTGCTTGTATTCAGTCTCTGACGTACTTGACAACGGCTTTGAAACGAAGCCGCGAGGTCGATCCCCGCAGTGAGAAAAATATTTGTGTAAAACCACAAGTATTTGTCTCTCGTAGTTTCTGTTACCCAGGACACCGTGGGGGTTACTATATAGTCTGATACGAAGTTAGAAAGTTCAGACGTCGTACGTAAAACTGCACTAATGCCCAAATACTCCACAAAATGTTTGAATCCTTTATTATTGATCGTAACCATAGACCGAGTTTAGAGAAAATGATAAGTATCACGGAGAATAGTATTGATTTTTAGAAGAGGAAAACATATCTTACTTCGGACGTCGAACACCCGAACATTAGAAATTCGTGTTGGATCATAGAGACCTCCTGTCTCGATCTTACTGTGAGGTCAGGACTATGTATGTGATTATTGGGTGTATTTATTTATTTACAACAGTTGCATATATATGACCACTGAAAACCAGCGTTGCGCTGTGGCTCGCGCCGCAGTCTAACATTAATAGTCCCAGAGATGACGACCAAAACCATGTATCATAGCAATACGGTCGAAACTGTATAAAATCGTTAGATTATGTAATTCTAAACCCGACTAGGTAGGTAGTAACGGTCAAAAGTGTAGCAATTGCATGTGAGGCTATTTCTGCTGTGTCCAAAAAAAAAGGCAGTCGGTATCATAGCAATACGTCTGATATTGGAAATGTACATAGATTTTATAATTTTATGACGAATAAGTTGGTTTTCAGACATTTTGCGCGTAGTATATAGCTGAAGCGAATTTTTGAAAATGTCAACAAAGGACCTGGACAGTTTCTGCCTAGTTACTTTTTATCATGTACAAAAACAAGGCAATATTTGAATGAATATAAAAAATCAACTATTAATTTAAGAATATGTCATATTTCTGTAGAAGTTTAGGGAGTAATATAAAGTTTAATAAGATTTTGCATTGATTGATGACCCATTTCCGCCATTGTTGGCCCTGCATAAACGTTTCGTTCACAGTAAAGCAAGTGTAGGAAAAAAATAATAATTTTGTCTAAAATATTCCTAAAAATAATCTATAAGTAGGTAATAAGTCATAATAATTAACAATACTAAATATATATAAAGCAATGTTTGTAGTATATACTTACACATATATTCTTTCCATTTTTACACACTTTCATTGCAACAACTAAACGCTGCAGTAAAATACTTGATACTTGACAGTTGCTTGACAGGAACCATGCTTTGTTTACTTGTTTACATTGTGGCACAATTAAAATACGTCTCGGTGTATATTTTGTGTAACTTATAAAATATTAGTTCCTTTAAATTCCAAATTCGATGATAAAGCATTTATGTAAACGTATTTTTATTCGATTCAATAAATTGACAGATAACCTACAAAACCTAACCTGAAAATAAGGTATGTTTTTGTAAATATCTAAAAACCCTGAACTTCCTAGGCTTTGTAACTTTTCTGAATTAATCTTGGAACAAACCTTACCCCAACAATGCAAAACTAATTGATGTAGACGAGATTCGAAGTACTAGGCACAGCGCCATACAAAAACTGGCCATGTCCTTTAGCCGACCTGTATCATAGCAATCCGAATGAAATTTTTTTCTACCGTTCGTAAATAAGGCAAGATTGCAAAAAAAATGTTTTCAGACATTTTAGATGTCGCATGTACTCCCAAAAGAGAAAAGAACGTTTTGGAGTCGCTTGGACGATGACTGAGCGCTTCTTACGTTTCTGCTGCGGTGGGAATGGTTTTTTCGCATATTATACTCCTGCCACTCTCTTACTATACATAGTCACTCACCAGGTGTCCTAACTGTTGAAATAACGCTCACTTAAAGTGACAACAAACTATAAGTAGCTCAGGCGGACGTGGGTGTGTCGCTGGTTGTCCGAGGGCTCGCGGACGTTTTTTTTCTTCTATTCCCAATGATAAGGCATAGTTTGCTCATCTCCCATTGACGAAGATTTCGGGGATGGACGAGTAGTATTTTAAGAATTCAAAATTATCAATTATAATAGACGTTTTTATAGCATAGATACGTTGTCTGCGCTCTATTTTGGCAAGACAAAAGCAAGGTGATTGCCCAACTTGCAATCAGTCACGCTTCAATACGGTCGATATCGAAAAGTTGTCTGATAAGGGAGGTGCTACACTGAATTCTTCTGATATATTTTTTTTTTACATCTGGTTAATTCATTTCATCAATTTCAACAATTTTCAGACAGATTGCTATGATACCGATCGGTAAAATTCCTTAACATATTTAGAATGGTCTCAAAATTTGTTGCATCCGAATTTTCTTCTGAAAATATTTTTTTTCGTATTAACTAATCCTAATTTACCCATAAAGAACATTTTCAGACGGATTGCTATCATCATATTTTTTTGTCTCATTTTTAATTTTTCTAAATTATTTTTTGGTTTCGCGCTACACTATTAACTTCTGAAAAATATGTTTTCGGTATCTTATAGCTATTATATAACTACAGTCAGAAAATCAGACAGATTGCTATGATACAGTCCGGTAAAATTTGTTGACATTTTTGAAAATTCAGTGCGGTCAAACGCTACGCGAAAAATGTCTGAAATTGGTATTTTCGTGTTCGAAATAATCAAATCTATCAATTTGATGCGGTTGTGGCCGTATTGCTAGAGACAAAAATTTTGGTTGTCATCTCTCGTACTATAAGCTGAGTGGTCACTTACGTGTCATTTGTTGGCGACGTACAAACATTTTTATTTTTTATTTTCTGTTTAGTCTATGTAAATTAAGAGCGTATACACCTTGCGCGCAAAGTCAACTATAGGTATTTCTTCGTTAATTTCACGCACACATAAGCGACCAAAGCTGTGTGCGTAGCGCTGCCGCGTCGGCTCGCTATACGATCGGCTCAAACAACTTTGATCCGTGCGCTTCAAATATTCAATTGAAATGTAACTGTAATATAATATCATAAAAATATTTTTTTGCATTATAAGTAGACAAATATTACTGTGCAAGCAAAGAATAATACAAATTTAGATACTAATCATATTTTAGTTATTATTACATTGTAAAGTTGCATTCAAATCAGTGTTCAATTAGTAGACACTACGGACGTTTTATTAATCATTTCGTGTTCGAACACATAAATAGTGTTAGGGGCCTTACAACCCCTTACAATTACGAAATATATTTAATTTTATATTACAATACATAACATAATTTAGCCTCGGAATTACATCCCATTATATTACCTGAAACATAATTTATACTCACTACAAAATCATTGTAGGTAATAAAAATAATTAAATATTTTACTACCAAAGTACTAAGATGTGGTAATCGCAATCCGCGCGTGGCTATTTTTACTACGCACGGCAAAAATCGACTGCAGCTAGGCCGGAGCGACGAGCGATACGTCCTCCCTCTAGAAGGCCTTGCGGCGGTCTGATTTGAGCCACGTCGGACAGCGTGTTTTATTGTGGTTTTTAAAATATTTGTAGAAAACATGAAAACTAATTTTGTTGAAATATAAAAATGGCAATTTATTGATAAGATTTTCTTCTATTATAATATGCAATTGCTATAAAAAATTATGTGCGATAAGTTGGTGAAAAAAAATATGTTCTTGACGAGAGTTTCTGAATAATTTCGCATTGTTTAAATTTTTATTTTTCTGGAACTAAACACAAAAAGATTATTTTTCTCAGCAAAATCCCTCCATAAGGGTCTTATTAGTCTGATAATATTTTTATTTTCATCTTATATTTAGTGGTTTCGGATATCTTAAGCTTCTAAATTGCCATTTAAAGCCTAAATAACGAAACTTGTGTTCAGTAATCCTTATAGTACTCACAAATTATCCATCAATCTATAATGTTTTCCACCAAAATCCCTAGATGACAACCTTTTCTAAAATTAGTAATAATTATTTTTCCTTTAAATTGTTTATTGGTGGCTAATAACTCATTTGAAAAGTCCTGTTTTTAAGCCAAAAAGCGCGCACAGGGTATAAACGCTCTTAATCTTATACGAGTGTGTGCGTTGTGATAAGTGACAAATAAATGTGTTTTCTTTCTTTCTTTCTATATACTTATCACATATATTTATTCCAGGTAAGCTAGGTCCAGACTCAGTGAACGAGGACACGACGACGTCCTGCACGGAGGACTCGCTGGACGCGAAGCCCGCGTCCCCCGCCACCCCCGCCACGCCCGCCACCCCCGCCTCACCCTCCGACAACTCCGACTCCGCCTTCAGCACGCCGCGCGCCAAAAGGTACGCACAGAGATGTATTTTTTTCTAGTTGTACTGAAATTGTTACTTAGTATCTTGAGTCACCATTGAAATGAGAAGTAATTTTTTATGCCACTAGATGGTTGTTAAAAGTTAAGAAAAAATATGCCCTTAAATTAGTTATCATATGTTCGCGGTAGTCGGGGGTTCGAATCGCAGGGCACACCTCTCACTTTTCCGAGTCATATGTGAATTAATAGTCAATCACCACCCACTACAACGGTGAGGGAAGACATCATGAGGAAATCTGCATACCATAGCGACTATAAGAATGTCTATGGCCAGCATGGTGGTGGACTATGTGGCCTAACCACACTCATTCGTACTCTAGATTGTAGAGGAGGCCCATGCCCTGCTATGGGACGTATATAGGCTGATACATAATATGTCCAACATTAACTCGAGTATCAGAGCACCTACACTGACGCTTGTAATCCATAGTGGGCTATTTGTTTTACAATTTTCTTAGTCAGTAAATAATGTGGTGCTATAACGATTTGTTTGTTGTTGTAGACAATTAGAAGAGGCGAGTTCAGCGGAGGAGAGTTCCCTGGGCGACTCGTGCGACGCGGCGCCGCTGCCCGCGCTCGCCAAGAAGCTACGGAAAGCCACGCACTGACACGCGCACCACACACGCGTGCGCATATAAATAGCTTCTTAGACTTAAATATTGTACCTAGGTAATTTATTTTTCAATTCCGTTTAATTTTAACTTAGCGTTAAGTTTAAGTACCGGTCGGTTTTGTAAGTTTTATAGGGTATTAATTGATAATGATGTCGGTATCGCCGAGTATGAGATTGTACAATATGCGCGAGTGTAGTACGGAGGTTAGGTTCGGTTATTTGACGTTCGATGTTCGCAACGCATCCCGCGTGACATTCCAGTAATTGTATAATTGTAATGGAGGCGGCGAGGAGGCCGCCGCAAATCCGGGGAGGAGTTGCCTCCACACTCACCATTGCCTTATGACACAGTCTGCCCGCAGAGTTTATATGCAACAAGATAATACAAAGGTCGTGTTACCCGGGCGCCGGGACACGGGCCCACATGTAGTTTTTATTGAACAAATATAAAATATTAATTTTATAATGTCGCATTTTTAATTTACACCCAATTAAACCATTTCGTGTATATGTACCTCAAATCATTTATTCCTTACAAATATTTATAGAATTCGGCACTAGCAAAACATTCACTGCTTACAATTATTAAAGTAAAAATTATTAAGTGGCCGGATTTCAGTCCTAAACAACAAAAAGAAATAAAAACATACAGCATAAAATTTTAACATGCAATAATCTAACAATAAGAGCACACTGGGAATATGCGTATAATCTGGTCGCTTAAAAAGCTATTTTCTTCATACTTTTGTGGTTTTATTCTCCTCAATCCGATTAATTTAAGAATGGCAAATTGATTTTACACAAATACAAAGAAACATAAGTTCTGATGGATATTACAGCCATTAATTTCATGTAACACTTTGTTCATAATTATTTGGTATGTTTTTATAAATGTACTGAATCTTGATTCTAAAAAAATTCTTCATTTATTAGGAACTCATGTACGCATATACATCTGTTTCTGAAACACTGATTACATCAATATGCAATGGAAAATATAAAGAGTGCTGTTTTATGCATTGGCGCTTGATTATTTTTGTTGCGCAGCCCGAGCCAAAGCACAAAAAAATAACCAATAAGTTGATTCATTATTTAAAATACACTAAGCGCATTCCTTTAGCTCAATGCAACTGATGTGTTAACACAACTATATGTAAATTATTAACCAAATAATATAGTGTCCACTTTGGGCGTTATAAACTTAGCATGCTTGTATCAAAAGAAAGTGCCCAATTTGGCTCGGGTGTATCTATTGTGCATACAAATAAGATGCAATTCATGGGATACATAATAAAGCATTGCGCCAAAAAATATATATGAGCCACCGCCGCGCCGTTTGAAACATTTACACCCATACAGGGCAACTGAAGTTACATGTGTAAGCCGATTCATACCGGGTGTATTCATACTGCGACCGAAAACGGAGTCAGGTGGTTTTAGTGATTACAGAAGTACAGAAAATGCAACTAAAAATTTAATTTTTAACCGATTAAAAAAGGAGGAGTTTCTCAATTCGACTGTATGTTGTTTTTTAATCTATCGTTTTGAGTGGTTAATACATATTTTTGCTAAAATAATAATTCAAAGTTTTTCGAAACTCTGTGTCTTTAAAACTGGTGAACTTTATTATTTTACGTAATTTATTTACCATACAAACACTATTGGTAAAAAATTGTAAAAAATCGTTACTTTTTTACGAAATGTATTTCTCAGTTAAAACCCACAAAGGTAAGTACCAGAATCTCGACTAAAAGGGGTCATCGGGGTCGCTAAGCACACAGCGGGGGCTGTGTGCTCACGTCGGGAGTGACCCCGAGATGGGCGGCAGAACGTGTGGCCTCGTGTCTGTCGCGGACGCCCATCTCACCATGGGCGTCCGAAGTAGGGAAAGAGGGAGCATCTGCGCCCTCCCAACATGTGAGGAGCCATATTTGGCAGTGCGCCGGGTGACACGGCGAGTTAAATGGGCGCCATTCGCCTGTCCACATCGCCTGTCACCCATAACGCGCGTGATGGCCACCGAGAGGTTTTAGTCGGTATGCCGGCAAAAGATCTTTTTAGATCTCGGTAGGGACCCAGCCTGATAAAAGGCTGGAAGGCCGGAGACCCCGACACGCCCCTTCCGATCTCCCCCGAGTGTCGGAAGGAAGGCTAAAGGAGCTTTACTCTCGTTAGTACCAGAATCTAATATAGATCTTAGTGTTGTATCAATTTGGACTCACTTAGCTACTTGAACATTCAGCATTCTCCGAGTCGCATACGATTTTTTTTATTTACCCTATTTATACTATTAAGGCTTTCATTACATTGATACTTAAAATACATCTTATTTATACTGACATTAAGTTGACATTACATTATCAAACCGGTATAGTGGTCGAGACGTACTTAGGTAAGTAGGAAAGGAAAAAATAGGGTAAACGTAGGAAAGGAAAGTAAGTGTAAAAGTAGGAAAGGAAAAGGTAGTGTAAAGGTAGGAGAGGAAAAGGTAAGGTTAAGGTAGGAAAGGAAAAGTTAGGGTAAAAGTAAAAAAGGTAAAGGTAGAAAAGGAAAAGGCAAGGTAAAAGTAGGAACGGTAAAGGTAAGACAGGAAAGGATTGGACAAAAGTAGGAAAGGGAAGGGTAGGGCAAATTAAAAGGTAAGTACGTAGTGTATCCTAGTGCTGCGCCTCAACATCATGCTGCTGCTGCTGCAGATGCGGGTACAGTACAGCCGGTCTGCTCCCCGCCGCCAGCCTGCCCGCGAAGTCGGGGCGGCGCGGCGGGCGCGGCGCGGCCAGCAGCGCGTCCAGCACGTTGCGCGGCGCCCACACCTCGCCGGACACGGAACCGTTGCCCGCGCCCACTGGGGATAGAGGCGAGTCTGTCGTCGCGCGGATCACTGTGGCGCGGGATTCGCCTGCTGATGATAAATAAAGATACCAGTCAAGAATTTAGTATCTATTTCTCCTGCCTAACACCAGTGTTAATGCACTGTTGTGTTTCAGTTTCAAAGGCATTGTAGCCAGAGTAACTACTGAACATACATTTTACTTATCACTCGGTTACATCTTATGTATCAACATGCCAAGCGCAGTGGAATGCAAGCATTACTTTGTAATTCAATGTTGTTTAATTTTGCTACTGTCTATGAGCTATCGTATCGCTTACCATAAGGCGAACGACATGCGCATTTCATATTTAATTTGAAAAAATACATTAAGAAACATCAATTCACATGAACAATAATGTATGGGAAAAGATAGAAAGTACGCATCTATTAAGAATGATTATTATGTTTGAAAAAAATAGTCACGACTCCTGAATCCTGTCAAGTTAAAACTATCAAGACTCCAAGAATAATAATCAATAAACTGAATGGCTTTACTTTTTTCAAGTTATTATTTATAATGTAAAATTCTATAATGACAATAATATTAAAAATAAGACCATCTGTAAAAAATCTAATATTTCACTAAAATTGTTCAAATTTTTTATAGTAGCAACTTATCATTAATTCAAGTTATAATTTTGTATCAAAAATAAGTAGACCAGGATTGCAGTGTTTCTTATTTATACATATGACTGTAGTAACTAGATATAAACACGATTTACAACCGGATAGTAAGTACCACGCTCAAAGATGCATCACGGTGAGTCATCAACGAAATCGCGTGACTAATATAGAACGCGGATTCATCTACAAATCTGTGACCAGATGAGACACGTTCTCTTTTGGATTTCGCATCTACTTGTGACTACATATTAAATTAAATTAACTGAGTGTAAATTAAATGGGGCAATTGAGTATTTAATTCTCGATGTATGAAACATAATAATATTATGATAAATAATGGAAAGTAGGGAAAAATTGAATACAGTCACAAACATTCTGATCCAACATTAAGATCGAGTCATGTGTCGTTGGTATCAGAAAGTACGGTCTCACAGACCCGAAAAGAATACCTATGGATCATACAAATACATCATCATCATCATGCCAACCCGCACTAGGCCAGCGTGGTGGACTATATGGCCTAACCACTCTCAATCGTACTTTCGATTGTAGAGTAGGCCCGTGCCCTGCAGTGGGACGTATATGGGCTGATACGATACGATACGATACAAATACAGTGTATATCAAGACTGCTAGTGCTACTGAAAACAAAGCGTAAATTAGTTAAATCGTGTTAAGACGAGATAAAATGTTCATTACGTTTTGCTATTCATAATGGTTTTTTCTACGTATTTGAAGTTTGAACTAAAATTTTCCCTTCACAGAAAAAAAGTGATTTTATATTTTACAGTAATATGAACCGTTCAGCTGACAGACATCCGCCTTTTTTTCGTTAAAATTTGAAGTTAGTTAATGAGCTGATAAATAGTTAATAAGTGTTTTTTGACGTCTAAATATAACGTTTTTAGAGCAGCACATATTAAAGGCATTTGAAAAATGCGTTAAATCCTTATGAATAAAGGGGTTATGGAAAATTCCTTATAACACTGGCAATATAAGACATTAAACATTATGTGAAAACCGTACAACGGGCTGTAGTAACAAGTAACAACTACTGTACGACTGTACATTACATCCGCATTGTACGGGGCTGGAGGGCCAGCGACACTGTCTATTTTTCATAGCCGTATCATTTACCATCAGGTGAACAGCATAATCGTCTCACCATTCATGGTTATTAAAAAAACCTTGACCTAACATATCCCCTTTCTCCCGAGGTACCAAAAGGGTAGGGGGAAGGGGTATAAATCACTGACATAACCCTCCCACTCTTCTTCCCCCAGGGAACCAAACCAAAAGGGTAGGTGGGAGGGGGGTATAGCTTACAATTGAATGAGCACTCACCGTCGGCGTGGTTGTGCGCGCGGCACTCGAGCAGCACGCGCAGCAGCGTGCGGTGCTGCGGCGACGCGGCGTGCGCGCGCACCAGCGCCTCCACCTCGCTCCACACCTGGCGCCACTGCTCCTCGCGACGACTCGACTTGCCTCTGCACATATACACACATGCAGGGTATATCAACACTACCGAGAACGAAGGGTGCTAGATTTCTGTGACTTCAGACAATGCAACTAAAAATTTTGCTAGAGACCGTCCATTAATTACGTGAGGCTTGAATAGGGGTGGAGGTGTTGGACAAAAATCACGAAATATCACAAAGGAGGAGGGGGGGTCTAGTAAGATATCACGTGTATTTTTTTACGACACATAATAGGCTATTTGACTAATTTTTGAAAACCATACCAGATTATGAAGCGGGGTCTATAGACCTTACAAATGAAGGTTATTTTTAATTACTATATCTATATCATTTGAAAATAAATTTACAAAATACACTGAAAAATTACACTGTCAAAACGCTCTGTCTGACAATGTGGCGTTTAGTTCGTAAACATCCGTTCCACAGATTCGTTCGCATATATCGCTCATTCTTAAATCATCCATAGATCAATCAATCAGTCAATCGTCCGAATGAGTTTTTGCATTGAGGTATTACAACTGGAGCGGATTATATTATAGATCAAGTCGGCATTGCTGCAGATACGACACTTCATATATTTGTTACCTAATGTTTCAGAATAAAGTAAAACGAAATATAAAAGTCCAATATAATCATACATTTTTAATAAAGCTACATTATTATATAGATTTTAAAAACAACAAAACCTATAATAGGCTATTTCACTGTATAAAAATATTGACTTATTTGTTTCCATCCGTGTAAATAATTTAATTTTAAACATATTTCATTATCATACATTAAAAATATTGTATATTTTGTCTGAAAACCACAATAATCATTTAATTTATTTTGAGTTCGCGCCACGTGATCGTAAACGATTTTGATTGGCTATGACGTCATGCATTAGTATGAACTACTCACGTACAGGAAATGAATGGGATTGATAACGGGATAGATGCAAATACCTTTAAAACGCGTTATTTGTCATTTGTACCCGTGAATTAATAATATTATCATGTCCAATGTAATAAAATGTGAAGAAAGAAAAAAAATTTTTTTTTGACAAAACCTCATTCGGACTATTGATTGATCTATGGTTGATTAGAGAATGGGTGACATGCGAATGAATCTCTGGAATGGATGTTTACGAACTGAACGCCACATTGCCAGACAGAGCGTTTTGACAATGTAATTATTCAGTGTATTTTGTAAATTTATTTTTAAATGATATAGATATAGTAATTAAAAATAACCTTTATTTGTAAGGTCTATAGACTCCACTTCATAATGTGGTATGTTTTTCAGAAAATAGTCAAATAGCGTATTGAGTTATCCTACTAAAAAATACTTTTGTGTCAAAAATATGGATAGTGAAAAAATATATTTACAATATCCAATGTATCTGATAAATATATTAAATAAAATAAATGAACGAAATTTTCAATATTTACCTATTTGTCCGTAACATTAATCTTATTCTATAATTTTGTTAAAATATGACATTTGTCAAAACGGCTTTGGTACATAATCTAATTTATTAATATTTTTGCTACTTTATTCAAATTATCGTTAATTTACGTATGGAATTAAATTCTATATTTTTTTCAAGTGAACTGGAATGGTTTTTACAGGTCTTCAGTTGGGAGTACGGTATTTTGAAAGCAATTAGAATAAATAGCATAAATGACAACTGCCATAGCCGACTGTCAGTGTAAGGGTACATGTACCCTTGCAAATGTTCCAAATTATTTGGTCTAGATCCCCTCCAGTTGTATACCTCAATGAGTTTTTGTCAAAAAAAAATAGAATTATATTTATTTCTTCACATTTTATTACATTGGACATGATAATATTATTAATTAACGGGTATTAATGTCAAATATCGCGTTTTAAAGGTATTTTTAATATTTAATTTGCATCTATGCCGTTATCAATCCCATTCATTTCCTGTATGTGAGTAGTTCATACAAACGCTTGACGTCATAGCCAATCAAAATCGTTTACGATCACGTGGCGCGAACTCAAAATAAATTAAATTATAATTGTGTTTTTTAGCCAAAATATACAATATTTTTAATGTATGATAATGAAATATGTTTTAAAATTAAATTATGTACACGGATGGAAACAAATAAGTCAATATTTTTTATACAGTCAAATAGCCTATTTTGATTAAAATGCTACATAATATTATTTTTCTTATAATTACACGATTCTTTTATTATTTCATGATCCTTAATTTCAGAATAAAAATGAATTATGCTTTAAACCTGTACAAAATATTTGAAAAAATTCAAGATAAGATAAAAAAATACACGTGATGTTGGATGGATGGGTATTCTTTAAAATCACTACATATCACTAAAGTAGAGGGGGTTGTTGTCAAAAACTGCTAAATATCTTATTTTGAAAGGCACTATGGTGCGAATGGGTTCAAGGGTTTATTTTAGCAAAAATTATGGATTTACCACTCAAACAAGATGAGGTTTCAAAAACCACAAAACGAAATATACACGTTTCTTTGCGATATTTTTACTTGCATAATGTCTGTAGTCACTAAATGTACTATCCGGCTTCGGTTTCGGTAGCAATCTTGATATACCCAGTATATGAGGCCATCAATGCAAAAGTGGCTTAACCAACAATTTGATGTTGGATCTAAATATAGTACACGATTTAAAATACGTATATGTGTGTCATATTTTATCCCACTGAAGATTAAAAACTCAATACCAACTTGTACAATGTATAATCATCATCATCAGCCTATTCGCGTCCACTGCTGGACATAGGCCTCTACTATAGCACGCCACTGGGCTCGATCTTCAGACTATAGTCTCCAACCGCTACCAGCCATGGGAGAATGTATGGCGCTACAATGTATGACGAGATAAAATTAGTTTTTGGATCGGTAATTTTTCTGCTCTTAGTAAGTAAAAACCACTTAAAACCACCAGTTAAAAAAAGTTTCATTTACAACTACACTAGTTATGGCTGTAAAACTTACCTCATATTAGGAGGTAATTGCGCCGAAGGGAACTCATGTCGCGACTCCATCCCCAGCAAGGAGAGTAATACACTCCGACACTGGTCCACCTCTTCATCTGTCAGGGTTTCTTGCACCACCAGCCTTGTTAGTGGCTCCATTACCTACAACATTATTATGGTGAGGGTTAAGAAAAATTATGAGCATAAATGTATTTTAGGTGCATTTGCACTTGTCATCTTTAGTAGGAAGTTCAAAGTGAAAATAGCTTTTTTCTAAGGATATGCCTATAGAAATAATATGTCTATAGAAAATGGTCGCTATCCAGTATTTGAAAAAAATAAATTTTATTTACATGAATTGAGTTTGAAAATCATTTGTTTTAAAAATTCAAATCATAATGAACAAACATTTCATAGATCACCAAAACACAATGAAAGAATTGAAAAAACCTACAATCCCTGAATTTTACAATTCCAGTTCTTCTATAGGATGCCAGGAAGAAATCACTCAAGGTGATATGGACACCCACTGCATAATTTTATTTGTGATATTTAATCACTATGTAATTAGAGATGTACAAGAAACAGTAAAAATAAATAAATAAACTGCCTCGGTGGCCTAGTTATACTACTGTACGGTTACGAAGCTGAGGACTAAGATTCCGAATCCTGGGTCGGGCAAAATGATACTGGATTCTTCTATTAATTATCAGCCCAAAGTCAGGAATTTATACCCAATATGGCGATAGTCTCGCTCCCTATCACATCGTGGGGCAAAATAAGGTGAAATGTGGGTGTTCTGGCACCTCTGCCTAACCCTTCTGAGAAAAACACCGAGTATATGTATGTAAAAAATAACTATCCACTACTACTGTACTTACACTATAACGGTGAAGGAAAACATCGTGATGAAACCTGCATACGATAGCGAAATAAAAAACTATGATATGTAAGACCGCAAACCTGCACTAGTCCAGCGTAGTGGACTAACCACTTTCAATCGTGCTCTCGATCGTAGAGGAGGACCGTGCCCTACAGTGGGACGTATAAGGGCTGATACAGCACAGTATACTGTACTTCTCTCTTTCCCTCTCTGTTCATACCAGGCCGTTCATACCGACATTGACAAGGCTTTATAATAAAAAAATATATAATTATTTTATCTCTTACCGTGCCCAAGTTGAATATAAGCGTGGATGATATAGTGAGTGGCCAGTATGTAGTAAGTCGTTGTAGTTTCGTCCTGGCGCGAGCATTAGCGCCGGTGCCACGCAGCGGAGCCAGCTTGTTCTGTTGCATTAGCGCGCCAAATTCTTTTATTCTGAGAATTCATATAATAATAAAGTTTTCATATTGTTTTAATAAATATTTTGATACAGGGTATATCAAGACTGTTACTAAAAACGAATCTAGCTTTCTCTTTGTTTAAATAAATATTTTTCATAAAGGGTATATCAAGACTGCTACCATAAATGAAGCCGGGTGGTAGTTTAGAGAATAAAAACATATTACAAACAAATGCGACAATATTTTTATTTGGTTGTTAAATCGACGGTTCTGTTTAAAATAATAATTTATACCCTTCGCACCGTAGCCTCTTTAAAAATAAAATGTTTCATACTATTATTTTAGATGAGAAGAGATTTTTGCTAAATTTTTAGTTTCATTGCGTCTAAAGTCATTAAAACTGCCACCCGGCTTCGTTTTCAATGGCAGTCTTGATATACCCTGTATAAACAAAAATCCAAGGGTACAGATCTCTTATGTTGAAATAAAACTATTATTTACGGATTTTATCGCGAATTTAGTTTAATTTTTTTACATTTTTGACTTCCCAACATTTCGATTACTTTACAGCTTTACAGAAACCATCTCTTTTGTTATTTAAAACTGGTTATCTCTTATCTAGAAACATTATACATATTGGTAAATAGTACTGCCTACTACCAGTATATCTCTCATATGTGAGAGGCCGCCTGGGTACCAAATGCTATTTCCACTCGCCAAACCAGGTAAATAAGCTTTTGTGTCCGGTTTAAAAAGAAATTATAGCCAGAGTAACTACTGGACATGAGAAGACTCAACATCTTATTTCTCAGAATGTCGAGTGCACTGGAATGCATTGCTTTGTAATTCGTTGTGTTGTTTGCTTTTGTTACTGCCCATGAGCGGTCGTATCGCTTACCATCAAGCGAATAGCACGTTCGTCTTGGCATTTAATGCAATAACAACAAAAATCGTTATAAATAACCTCAGACTGCCTCGGTTGCGTAGTTGTACTCTGGTACGGTTACAAACCTGAGGTCTCGGGTTCGAATCCCGGGTTGGCAAAGTGATATTGGATTTTTCTATTCAGTATCAGCCCAGAGTCAGAAATTTGTGCCCGATATGGCGATAGGCTCGCCATCTATCACATCATGGGACGGAACGTACAAGGCGAAATGTGGGTGTCCTGGCCCCTCTGCCTACCCCTTCTGGGAAAAAGGCGTGAGTTTATGTATGTATGTAATAACCTCATGGCTTGATGATTTTAAGAACATTCACCTTAAACCTTGCACAACGTTATCATTATGAATAATCCGAAAGTATTATTTAAACTGATAAAAAACCATTAAAAATTCCTGCGGTCATTGTTATTAATTTCACCAAATTGTTATATATTGAGAAACTTATATATTTTCCATATCTTGCAAACAATTTGCACGTACGGAAAACATGAACTATCTTGATATATCATTTATATCGATAAATGGTATATACAGATTTATTCATATTTTTGTTTTTATAACAAAAAAAGATAAAACACTTTGTTAAATGTTGAAAAAATTTATATGTGATATTAAAATACGTTCAGTGACAAAGTAGTGTAAATATGTAATTTTATTGCATCATTAAGTCATGAGTTATATGATATAAGTCATAGTCTTTGCTAAAATAATAATTTAAGCCCTTGAGTACCACAGGGTCTTTAAAAATAAAATGGTTTAAAATATTATTCTAGAATAAACTAAGTAATTACCACCCAAATAAGACGATAGGAAAAAATAACAAAAAATCAACACTTTTTTTTAAATTAATTCATTGTCTTTGGTCACTGAAACTACCACCTGGCTTCATTTTCAGTAGTAGTCTTGATATACCCTGTATCATCTGTAATATATAAAGCTGAAGATTTTGTTTGTTTGTTACTTCTAATCTCAGGAACTACTGGTTCGAATTGAAAAAATATTTTTGTGTTGGATAGGTAATTTATCGAGCAATGTTATAGGCTAATTACAATCACGCTATGACCTATAGGAGGGAAGCAGTAGTGAAAAATATAGAGATGAGACTGACATGTTAAGTCTCTATATGTCCAGTAGTTACTCTGGGTACACTGTTTTTCAACCCGAAACACAACAGTGCTTTTAAATTGCTGTTTGAATTGAAAATTTTGGCCGCCATTTTGAATGTATGTGCTAGTTATTGATATTTAGGCATTGAGATAATATACCAGAGGGGACACTGCAAACAAAATGTTTGTACTAAATAAAGGGTACATTCTATTTCTGTCTCTGTCACGCCTACGAAGTAGCATTATCTTCCCTCTCGCTTCACTGTGTACCCGTGTGCACGCACCATATGCAGAGATTTAGTTCCCGATGTCCGCTCTAGTATACCTCAATGTATTGAGTCTGTGAGTACCTGTAGTCTGTGACTCGTCCTCCAGCGCCGTCGGAGAGAGCGGGCGGGTCGTCGTACGTGGCGCGGCCGCCCACTGCACCAATCCACAGCTCACCTCCTTGGGCAGACAGTATGTGTGATGCACAGCGACCGCCGCCTTTCCTGCTGTTTTAAATTTATTTGAAGTTTGAGAGGTATTCAATAGTCATACACTTAGATTTTAATGTTGGAAAACCTGTAAAATGACAGAGAATAAGGGAAAAAAAATGGTTTCAATAAAAAAAATATGTAAATTGTACTAGAATGTTTGTCTGGATGTTAATCTCCCCTATCCGAACTAGACCAACGTGGTAATTGCATTATGGAGTGAAATTATCAAACTAAAGGTTGCACTCTGTTCCACAAGTTAACTTTGCCTATACTTTGACCTTAATAATGTCAATCCGAAACATTAGCAATGTATTGGCAAAATTAGTTTGTGCAAACTCAACCTTAAGGTACGTTTAGACTACGACAGAAATGTCCGACATTGATGTCTCTAGTCTCTACTATTTAGATTTAAATTGTACTAAGTATATCTTATTTGCTCTGTCCTCCTAGAAATTCATTATTAAATTGAAGATATCAGCACAAAAATGACTACAATAAATTAGGCTACTGATTAGTTACGTCTTCACTACATAGTATAAAACAAAGTCGCTTTCTCTGTCCCTATGTCCCTTTGTATGCTTAAATATTTAAAACTACGCAACGGATTTTTGATGCCGGTTTTCTAATAGATAGAGTGATTCAAGAGGAAGGTTTATATGTATAATACGTACATATTATTGGTACAGATATTTATTTGTACCTGGGCGAGGCTGGGCCGGCCGCTAGTTTTTTTTTATAACAGAAGCAAAACCAAACAACACCTTGATTTACAAAGCAATGCTTGGCATTCCACTGCGCTCGCCATCCTGAGACATAAGATGTTAAGTCTCAATATGTCCAGTAGTTACTCTGGCTACAATGTCCTTCAATCCGAAACACAACAGTGCATTAAAACTGCTGTTTTGACGGGAGAAATAGACATTGCGGTGGTACCCACCTGCAGCCTCTCGCATATGAGAGACCTTACCATCAGTAAAATCAGTTGTGTGGGATTGGCATTTTTAAAGTAAAAGGTGTTGGACAAAATAGTTTGAGCAACTCAGCTTAAGGTATGTCTAGACTACGACAGAAATTATGACATAAATGTCCGACATTGATGTCTTTACAATTTCGTCTTACATTGTACTAGGTATGTTTTATTTTCTTTGTCCTCATTATTAAATTGAAGATCATGTCTATATGGACAAAAACCCCCAATTTTATGTCTAGAAAAAAAAAATGAATATCAGCACAAAAAGTGACTTTATGAGAAGTTTCCGCAAAATTAAAGCTATTAGTAACATCTATAGATATACAAAATATTTTTTTAAGTTCAAATGATCCAAGTGTGAAGTACCTGGGCACCTCGAGCGTGACGGATCGTCCGTTGAGCAGGAAGTTGACGAGGCAGGCGGAGGGTCGCGACGCCACGTCGGCCGGCGTCACGCGCCACAGCGGGCCCGAGCCGCCGCCGCCGCCCTCCGCGCCGCGCGGCGTCCACCAGCGGAGCACCACCTCACACACATCACATACATATTACTATTCTTCCAAATATATCGCACTTACCATTCATATCTGTCCAACAACCCTTCATAGGCTGTTTGTTTACATGTCAAAATATTCATATACCGGGTATATCAAGAGTGCTACCGAAAACGGAGCTGGGTGGTAGTTAAAGCGATTTCAGACACTTTTTTGAGTATTCATAATATAGAGAGAACACCTGTCATACATTCGAGTCTTAAAAAAACGTACTTAGATATGTTCTTGTTCGTAATGTTACTAGCGTTTCTCATTATTTAGCGATATATTGTAGCTATAAATTCCTTCGATAACCGAAATTATATTTATCCATTATACTTTTAAAATGAGTTTTAAGTGAAATGAAATAATCCTAAAATATTTCTTTTTACTTTTCTTTTCCAAGTAATTCATGCATGTTGGACAACCTGTCAAATATCAGCCAATAGGCAGGCAGAAAAAGATAGCCCGGCACCACCATTTTTTTCTATGTTTTTGTAGTACCAGTACTCCCTTTGTATTATAGATACTCTATGTATTTATTACTAGTGATAGGTATATTATGTGTGAGAGGCCGCCTATATTTGCCGCCAGGCGCATTATATTCACTTTTAGATCTTGGAACTATGAGTAATGTATTTCCTTGAATAACCTATTACTTACTATAAATAGTTAAAAATAATTAATAAAACAACTATCAAAAACTAAAACTAAATAAATTGAATTTATATAAAATATTATGAATTATTTTGTAAATATAGAATAACTACTATGTATTGACTTGTCATAAGAGCTATTTAATTGCCTACATGGTTAATAAACCAATTTCATTTCAATGAAATAATTACATTAGACTCACCGATTCCGCAGCTTCGGCGGGCGTCTGTCCTGCTCTCAAACCAGTGTGTGCTTCAGCGGGATGTATTATTTCTACGTCGTAATTTGCACTTGAACTTGCGTTTTGCTCCTCCTGCAAGCATAAATATATAAATTAACTATACAGCTGTCACATTCTTTAATAAATAGACCTTTTAATGAAAGGAAAATTACGGAGTCCTCGAAACCGACGAGCGTGTATGAAGACATTTCAAGATGAATGACAGTTGAAGAAGCGAAAGAAATATGTATAGACCGTAGCACTTGGCGCTCAAGTCTCTGCCTACCCCAATGGGACATTGGCGTGAGTTTAGGTATGTATGTACATTCTTGAATAGTAGTAATTTTTTAATAAAAGATTTTCATTTTTTTTTCATTCAAGAAGGCTTGTTATATTGACAGCCTCTGTGCAGCAGTTTGCAAGATATCGCATGAGAAACGAAAGACCGCGGGTTCGATCTCTGTACTGAGATAAATGTTTGTGTGGTACACAAGTTTTTGTTATGGGTCTCACTTTTGATATTCATAATTACATATTAAATTTATTTATTGCAATGTTTAAACTTAGCAGTTTAATGACTTTAGGCTCTGCGCTTATGTAATTTTTACTTATAAATAAGCATATTTTTAATGTATAAATAAGCATGATGAATTAAATGACATTAGTGATTTTAACTATGTAGCTTTGCTTGTGCTGAAACAAAATATGTGAATGTGATACTATTAATTTAACAATCAATTTAATGTTGAGTAAAACACTTAAACACTTAGGGCCTTATTAATAAACTCGGATGAGCGAGGGATTAAATTTTAGCCAAAACCTTTAAAATTGACTAATTTATATTGACCATTCCTTTTACTTTTAAAATCAGTGGATTGCCCATAATAGGCTATTTGACTAATTTCTGAAAACCATACTACATTATGAAGCGGGGTCTATATATCTACCTTACAAATAAAGGTTATTTTTAATTACTATTATCTATATCATTTGAAAATTAATTTACAAAATACACTGAAAAATTACACTGTCAAAACGCTCTGTCTGACAATGTGGCGTTTAGTTCGTAAACATCCGTTCCACCAGATTCGTTCGCATATATCACTCATTCTTAAATCATCCATAGATCAATCAATCAGTCAATCATCCGAATGAGTATTTTGCATTGAGGTATTACAACTAAAGCGGATTATATTATATATCAAGTCGGCATTGCTGCAGATACGACACTTCATATATTTGTTACATTTGTTACCTAATGTTTCAGAATAAAGTAAAACGAAATATAAAAGCCCAATAATCATACATTTTTAATAACTTATAAAGCTATATTATTATATAGATTTTAAAAACAACAAAACCTATAGGCTATTTGACTGTATAAAAATATTGACTTATTTGATTCCATCCGTGTAAATAATTTAATTTTAAAACATATTTCATTATTATACATTAAAAATATTGTATATTTTGTCTAAAAAACACAAATAATTTAATTTATTTTGAGTTCGCGCCACGTGATCGTAAACGATTTTGATTGGCTAAGACGTCATGCTTTAGTATGAACTACTCACGTACAGGCAGTGGCGTAACAATAGGGTGGCAGAGTGCGCAAAATGCCACGGGCCCCCGGCCTTAGGGGCCCCCAGCCCGGCAGGACCCTGGTCCGACAGGGTCTCAGGCCCAATAGGGCCCTGACTCAAGAGGGCCCCGGGCTCAAGCCCGACGGCGTGTAAGCAGAGAATAATGTAACATCAATAACGAAATTAGTTAATAAATAATTGGCATTTTAAACATGACAATCATTTCACCATAATATTTGATTTAAATGTCTTGTTTTGTTTCATTATAGTATAATCTTAGTTAGTAACCAATAAATTACAATTTAATGAATATTAAGGTAATGGTTTCCAAATAAATATAAACATGTCTTATTAAAGAAACTGTTTAAGTGGTAGCGAAGACATAAAAGGTTACCTAAAATAAGTTACTTTGGGAACGAGCAATTTATTGATGAAAAGGCGAGTAAACAGAGTCCCAGAAATGAACGAATGGATGAAACTAAAAATTCCATAATAGCATATCGCGGCGATCATGAATATTCAGACTACTAATGTAGTGTAGAACGCCCTCTAGCAAGGTGGACTGACGATTTGCAAAAGGTCGCTGCCCGATGCTGCTGACAAGCTAACGACACGGTGAAATGGCGCAATTTGCAGGAAAACCTATGTCCAGCAGTGAAAAAAAAAAGAATAAAAATGAATAAATTTCTGTCTGTCAATGTGCGGAAATCCAATGGTCCGGATGGAATATCGGTTGTGGTTCTAAGAGCTTGTACAGCGGAATTGTCTCCTGCACTGACTCGTCTCTTTCGAGCGTCCTGGATCTTGGACGAAAGGCAATGTGCAACCGATCCCCAGAAAGGGTGATCGGTCAGATAGTACCAATTATCGCCCTATCGTTATCACCTCAGTGATTTGTAAGGTAATGGAGCGGATCATCAACGCTCAATTAATCCGCTACCTGGAGGATCACTCGTTGATCAATGATCAGTGACAGACAATACGGATTCCGTCAAAACCGATAAACGGATGACCTTCTAGCATTTGTGCTGCATCGCTGTGATGAGGCAATAGACCGGCGTGGCGAGGCTCTTTCTGTGAGTCTCGACGTAGCCAATTCTTTCCAAGCTTCCGGCATATGGTCTGCCCGACAACCTGTGTTCATGGATTTTCGGCTTTCTGCATGGGCGTAGAATACGTGTCGTCGTCGACGGACGCGCTTCAGCGCTCATATCGGTAAATGCCGGAGTTCCTCAGGGCTGGGTGCTGTCGCCCACCCAGCTTATTCTGCATATTAATGATATGTGGTCGCTAGCCAACATTCATTGCTATGCATCTGCATGAGAGCATGGTTCATGGGCGATATCATTATGGGCCTCCGGGTTGCCGGATCGAAACTGGGAGGGGGCGCGAAGATCTTGTCGTGAGTTCAAACGGACCTTGGATCTCATTTCTACATGGGTTCCAGGAATATATTTGATTTCAATGCCAAGAAAAACCAGGTGTGTGCATTCAAGTGCAAATAATCCCCATTCTGTCCCCAAGATAGAATTCGAAAAATTTTACGATTTTTTATATGTATTAAAAATACAAGTGATGGATTGGGGGGGGGGAGGGGTAGTCTTAAATCTCACCTCATATCACCAAAGAGGCGTTCCTCCACAATGTAAAGTTTTTTTTTACATATAAGAAGGGCCCCAGTTGATGAACTTTGCCACGGGCCCCCGATGGGGTAGTTACGCCACTGCGTACAGGAAATGAATGGGATTGATAACGGCATAGATGCAAATTAAATATTAAAAATACCTTTAAAATGCGTTATTTGTCATTTGTACCCGTGAATAAATAATATTATCATGTCCAATGTAATAAAATGTGAAGAAAGAAAAAAAAATCTAATTTTTTTGACAAAACCTCATTCGGACTATTGATTGATTGATTGATCTATGGTTGATTAGAGAATGGGTGACATGCGAACGAATCTCTGGAATGGATGTTTACGAACTGAACGCCACATTGCCAGACAGAGTGTTTTGATAATGTAATTATTCAGTGTATTTTGTAAATTTATTTTTGTTAGAGCATAGAGTTGCTATTGGACTGTATGTAACCTCATGTCAGTGTGTAAGACAGGCTGGAAGGTATTTTTGAATGTAGATTCAAAAATAAAATTAACCTTCGAATGTGTGAAAAATATTTGGGACGTCAGTCGTTGTTCAAAGTTGTTATTGTAAACACACAAGTTAACATATGTCTTAAACATCAAATATTTTTCACATATATTATTTTTGCTAAGTTCTTATTGTGTTGTGATTAAAGTTTATACCTAATGTATGTATAACATTAAACGCTTGCTATGGCTGAACTCTGCTGAGTATTTATTTCACTAAACATGTGAGAAAGAGTTCTCACAAGAAGGTCAAAGAAGAGACCAGATATTAGTGATCTAATAGTACTAATAGAACGGCTACCTATAAACCACAAGAATTTTTAAATGATATAGTTATAGTAATTAAAAATAACCTTTATTTGTAAAGTCTATAGACTCCACTTCATAATGTGGTATGGTTTTCAGAAAATAGTCAAATAGCGTATTGAGTTATCCTACTAAAAAATACTTTTGTGTCAAAAATATGGATAGTGAAAAAATATATTTACAATATCTAATGTATCTGATAATAAATATATTAAATAAAATAAATAAATGAAATTTTCAATATTTACCTATTTGTCCGTAACATTAATCTTATTCTATAATTTTGTTAAAATATGACATTTGTCAAAACGGCTTTGGTACATAATCTAATTTATTAATATTTTTGCTACTTTATTCAAATTATCGTTAATTTACGTATGGAATTAAATTCTATATTTTTTTTCACGTGAACTGGAATGGTTTTTACATGTCTTCAGTTGGGAGTACGGTATTTTTAAAGCAATTAGAATAAATAGCATAAATGACAACTGTCATAGCCGACTGTCAGCGTAAGGGTACATGTACCCTTGCAAATGTTCCAAATTATTTGGTCTAGATCCCCTCCAGTTGTATATCTCAATGAGTTTTTGTCAAAAAAAAATAGAATTATATTTCTTTCTTCACATTTTATTACATTGGACATGATAATATTATTAATTCACGGGTATTTATGTCAAATAACTCGTTTTAAAGGTATTTTTAATATTTAATTTACATCTATGCCGTTATCAATCCCATTCATTTCCTGTATGTGAGTAGTTCATACAAACGCATGACGTCATAGCCAATCAAAATCGTTTACGATCACGTGGCGCGAACTCAAAATAAATTAAATTATAATTGTGTTTTTTAGCCAAAATATACAATATTTTTAATGTATGATAATGAAATATGTTTTAAAATTAAATTATGTACACGGATGGAAACAAATAAGTCAATATTTTTTATACAGTCAAATAGCCTATAGGATTATCATGTCAGGCTGAAGAATATAGATTTTTTTAATATAGTCATTACTATCTAGCTATTCATAATAATAGATTGAATTCTCTAGCCCAATGCCTAAAGTTAATCCTTCGCTCATCCGAGTTTATTAATGTGGCCGTATGTGTTAATTCGTTACTTAACATTGGAAACCTGTATTTGGTTTTTTGTTACTTAAACTCGTGTGATTATATTGTTATTAATGTTGTTGGTCTTCTTAAAATAAATAAATAAATTACCTTCATAGGAATTCCAGTGACCGTTGTAGTGGCTAACCTGTAGTGTGGCAGCACCAACCTTCCCAGCAAGTTGGCAAGCGCGCTCGCTCGAGAGACTATCACTTCTACGCCCATTATACCTCCACCCATCTGTATTGTAAATACTTTTTTTATTGGTATGTAAAGTATATGTATTTTATGTACTTTAATGGTAAAGGAATACATCGTGAAGAAACCTGCATACTATAGCGAATTTGTAAATAATGTATAGTATATAAAGTCCGCCTACCCGCACTAGGCCAGCATGGTGGACGATGTGGCCTAACCCTTTTCAATTGTACTCTCGATTGTATTTTTAAGGTTCGGCAAATGAGCATACAGGTCACCTTATGTTAAGTTATCACTGCTGCCCATGACCGTGGATGTGTTCTTACTGGTGAAAGGTCTCTCATATGTGATAGGCCATCTTGACAGGTACCACCGCAATGTTTATTTCTCCCGTGAAACAACACTGCGTAAATGCACTGTTGTGTTTTGGATTGAAGGACATTGTAGCCAGAGTAACTACTAGACATATTGAGACTTAACATCTTATGTCTCAGGATGGCGAGCGCAGTGGAATGTTGCTACTGTTTATGAACGGTCGTATCGCTTACCATCAGGCTTGCTCGCCTCGCCATTCATTGCAATAAAAAAATATGTGTTGCCAGCCTATAAATCGGAAGGGGAGCGGCAAGGACAAAACATGATAAGAGAAAAAGGGCTATTGGGCATTCGACAATTTAACTCACCGAACTATTTTTAGACTAATAATATAGGCCCATATATCTTTCACAGCTGGTTAATTGTCTGCTTTATGATAGGAAGGAATTTTGGTGAAGGGGTAATTGACGTCGAAAAAGGTTAAACATTAAAGTTTTTATTTACTTTTTAAATGCTTAAATGCGATACAACATTTAATTTGCTAATTTTTTTTCGTTTAAGTAGATAGTGTATTTATGTAATATTTTCAAGAACATATGCGGTCTTCCCTATTATATTCTTCATTCACTTACCTCTGTTATTGATTGGTTGTTAACTCTAGTCTCAGCCTTCTCGGGTGTTACGTTAATTATCACCAGATGGCAGTAATGTACCACCAGCGGTCTGTAAATTAAGAAGACAAATAATAAATAAATACACTTAAAAGTTACATAGTCCTGATCTCACATTAAGATTATTTAAGTCTTGTGTCGTGGGTGTCAGAAACTACGATATATGAATAAAAACTTAATAAATAAATAAAACTAATTATAAATAAAAATAAAAATAATTTAAAAATAAATTAATTTAAAAATAAATAAATTAAATAAATTAATTAATTAAAGCAAGAAATTAAAATAAGTTATACTAAGTATAAAAAATATATTGTATATAGAGATTAAGTTCTATGTGTATTGACTTGTCATAAGAGCTCTTAAATGTGACCAATAAATACATTTCATTTCAAATACATTTCATTTCATTTTCATTTCATTTCATTTTCATTTCATTACGAGAGACTTATGGGTCACGAACACCGACACCCGATAGTATTCACCATTATGTACCGAAGTTGCATGTATCTTCTTTATGCCGCTATTAAGTTTCAAGTCATTACAATATTTACAAGAATTACATTAATTACTTTAAATAATCCCTGAAAATGTAATTAAGTGTACTCTATCTTAATATTTAGATCTTTTTAATTGCAATCTATCTGTACACTTTTTTGTTTTCCTAATAAATAAATTAAAAAAAACATAATGAGATATAAAAAGACAAAACTGGAGTATAATTCGTAAGATGCGTTTTAGATTAGTTTTATTTATTAATTCAAATATTATTGAACTGAATATATGTTCAAGCCAGGCCACTTTCAACAGGACAATGTGGAAATCATTGGGGACGGCCTATGTTTAGCATTAGAATTCCTATGGCTGAAGAGAAAAAGAGAAAGGGATATAAAGACCAAGAGAAAGAAAAAGAGAGGGAGAATACATGTTTCATACTTACTGTGGCGCGGCAGTAGGCTCTGTGCTAGTAGCAGGCTGGACTAACGAAGCCTTCTTGTTTTGTGTAATGAGAGTGTTTAATGCTATTTCAGCTAAACTTCTTATTGAGTCGTCATCTCTCGCACTTGTTATGCATATTATTCGACCTCTGAAATTAAAGAATAATAAATAGACCTCACCATCACACTATCTTTTACTGAAGTTAGGAGAGACTTATCAGTCCTACCACTCAACGCCAACAAAAAATATTACTTTCTGCTTTTTAGTAGATAAGGAAATATTTGTAAAGTTATAAACGTACATACATATATGTATAAACTCACGCCTTTTTCCCAGAAGGGGTAGGCAGTGATTCTTCTGGTAGCAATCTGTTCCATCCCTCAATGTGATAGGGGGTGAACCTATAGCCATATCAGGCACAAATTCCTGTCTCCGGGCTGATAATGAATACAAAAATCACTTTGCCCAACCCAGGGTTCGAACCCGAGATCTCAGCTTTGTTACCTTATCAGAGTACACTTACACAACCTAGGCAGTCAAGTTATAAACAATATACTATACATGCCAATAGGACTTAAAAATAGTCATTTCTATGCATTTTCGTTTTATTAAGATAGATGTGATATGATTCCTTTTCCTCCTTGCATCGATTTCCTCATTGCTCATCCTTGATGGTTGTGATCCCTTGAACATGGAGTAATCTGTGATCCTACTATGCTGCACCACCTTTTCCTATTTTTGGCATAGTGGAGCGCAGCGTGAAGTATGATGTTAAGGGTCGAGCTGATTTGGTCCAATCATACAAATATACATATATGTTTTTTTTTTTATTAAACTGTTCTGTCCCACTGCTGGGCAAAGGTCTCCCTCAACTCCTTCCACTTATCCTTATCCCGACTGGACCACCAACCCGCACTGGACCAGCGTGGTGGGTTATGGTCTGAACCGCTTAGTAATAGACAGTATGATATGATTATCATACAAATAATATTACCTGTTCTGGAATAATCTGTCTGTACTGGGTAGTGATGATTGAGTAGGCGATGCTTCTCCCAACCCCTCTATAGCCGCGCACAGCCCCACCACGTCGCCACCAGCGCCGCGCCGCACCGGTCCCACGAGACACAAGCCATTGAGAACCTGTGCAAATTACATTTACATTTAGTTTTCATCTTATGTCTCAGCATGGCGAGCACAGTGGCATGCCAAGCATTGAAAATGAAATGAAAATAATTTATTGAATCCATTAAAATGTTCAACATCATTTAGATTCAGTCATTTTTTTATCTACCACCCGGTTCGGAAAGCTGTTTTCACTAGAGAAGAACGGGCAAGAAACTCTAGTGTTGCTTTTTCAAAACCAGTTTACAATGTAGTGAATTATTACAAAATTTACAAGTTGGTTTAAATCAGAGCAGTTTAATAATAATATGTTGCAAATTTACAATAAATATTTTTGATATGAATATTATTATATTATAATTACTATGGCTGAGTGAAGTCGCCCAGAACGAAGAATCAGTATACTCTTTTTCGCCAAAGCAGTGAATAATTGCGAAAGCCTTATGTAATCCATCAATCAATCCATTACAATGTAAGCAAATCGGATAGACCAGTCTACGCAAGCAGCACCCGTTCACGAGTATGACGCATGTGCCAGCCATCGGCCTCCTCAACCATGTTGCAGGGAAGTGACCGACCTGGCACACGACGCCACCGCAAGCACAGACCTTTTAGCGAGCATGACATACCCAATCACTTACACAGGAACATAATGGCAAATTTGACAAGTTACTTGATTTAAATGATATTTTATAGAGCACACCAAGACTTACGCTCCGAGATACTACACATTCATTTAATTTTATTCTATTCCCAAGCCTTGTTATCGTCTAAATATTCCGAAATTTTATAATATGCCTTATTGCATAATTTTTGCTTGATAGTAGCTTTGAATTTTGTAATAGATAAGGCTTTAATATGACTGGGAACTTTGTTATAAAAGTGTATACAGTAACCCTTAAAAGATTTGCTGATCTTGTGGAGTCTGGTCTTAAGAGTAGCTAGATTATTCTTATTCCTAGTATTTTTGTTGTGAATATCGCTAATCTTAAGAAAACTTTCTTTATTTCTATGGATATAAATTAAATTTTCAAAAATGTATTGTGATGCTACTGTCATTATATTTATATCTTTAAACTTTTCTCTAAGAGAATATCTGGACCCAAGCGAATAAATTGATCTTATAGCTCGCTTTTGGAGAACAAAGATGGTATTAATGTCAGCAGCACCACCCCACAGTAAAATTCCATAACTCATCAGACTATGAAAGTAGGCAAAATATACCAATCGAGCTGTATCAACATCTGTCAATTGGCGAATCTTACCCACCGCAAAGACTTCGGCGCTCAGCTTTTTAGCTAGAGCGACTATGTGAGAACCGCATTGAAGTTTGGGATCTAATGTAATTCCTAAAAACTTAGTTGTATCCACAAGGCTCATTGCTATGTAATTCAAGGTGTTGTTTGGTTTTGCTACAGTTCATGAGCGGTCGTATCGCTCAGGCGAACGACATACTCGTCTTGCCATACCGTGCAATAAAAAAAACAACATTGACTATGGCACACACGCACGCACGCATGCACGCACGCACGCACGCACGGACGCACGCACGCACGCACGCACGCACGCACGCACGCACGCACGCACGCACGCAAGCACGCACGCACGCACGCACGCACGCACGCACGCACGCACGCACGCACGCACGCACGCACGCACGCACGCACGCACGCACGCACGCACGCACGCACGCAAGCAAGCAAGGACGAACATTGACACACTGTGATCGTTGACACACAATCCATGTCTGTATGTTCCAATTCCAAATGCCAGGGATGTATGGTATTTAGTTACGTCATTCATCTCGACTCTCAACCACAAAGGTAGAGGTAGAGGGGTTAGTAGTTTGGAGACACAAACATTATATTTCTTCTCAGTTTTTGTATATTTTCCAGACAATTCATAAAAAATCAAGCACAGTTAGCTTGTTTTTTTTTGCTTAAATATACATTTGCTACACCCAGTAGTTGTTAGATCAACTTAATATTAATCAGTTTTATATTTTTTTTTTATCCATGCATATCACTTCTTTTTACTTTTTTCACTACTTCAATGCATGGACTTTTAATATGAGTCAAATCAAAAGATATTATTCTACAAAACCCAACTTATATAAAGAAGATAATATATGAAACCAGATACTGTTTATATTTTTAATGACTTACATGTGTTAAGTTTTGTTGTGAATTCACCCACGTGTTCAGTATATGTGCTGAAGAATCACTCACAATAAATCTCACCTGAAATAATAAATATTTGATTTATTATATTAACACAATGTTCCATAATATCAATATTAACTTAGCTTATTCAAAATATTTTAAAAGTACCAAGAAGAAACCAATGAAGGTACCAAAAAGGTGTGCTGAATCAAATTTAATAGTCAGGCTTCACTTCACAATGCTCTCTTTCAATTCAAAAACTAAACAACTTTGATATAATTTAGACAATTCAATATTTAGCATAAAATCGAATTTTAAAAATATAGTCTAGTAATGATCTTTATACTAAGCTTTTCGCTGTGAATCCTTGGAAGCGCCCTGCAACCAGTGATTTTCTCCAACCTTTATTACTTCTTCAGTGTACTCTTACTTACAGTACTCTGGTAATAAGCATAATTGTGAATATAACTTTGAATACATGTCTATATGGATTCTGCTCCAGTAAAAACCCTACCACTGTTCATAAATATGGTGGTAATAGTTATGTACTGAATAATACACTCACCAACTTGCCTTCAGGAAATAAATCCCATACAATACGGCAGTATTCCACCGCCGCTTCAACGCTACATGTCCAAAGAGACTTACAAATTGGTGGCAAAGGAACATAACCTGGACCCCGGCTTTTTGACACATCAAAATCTATGGGATTGTCAGAAGATATACCGAAGTAAGGTGTGTGGTCCAACACGAATATAGTTTTATGATTTACTGGAAATAAAGAATTCATTTTGTTTGTTTTCTAAAATAATCAACATCAACATCCCATGTTTACAAAATGTTAGTTTGACATTAGCACAGACGACTAAAAATACAGACGGCCAACTCCATACAAATTTTTTAACACGTTATGAAAACTCACACAACGAAACCAAACATTCTTTTCTACATATATAATTCATTCAATCTTCATCGGATCTTTCTTTCTTTTCATTGATAATTTTGTCACTGACCAATAGTATTTCAGAATTTTGTTCATCGTATTTGAGCCATCTCTTTCGCAAGTTATACGTATATATATTTAGATGCGTTTCGCACCAGAGCTGGAAATCGGTACTTTACCGAAATTACCGATTTTGAAATATTTAGGGATGTACGTTAAATTTTCACCAATCCGATTTTTACTACCGAAAATTTACCGGTTTTTTATTTGGGTTTCATGCTTATATGTTTAAATATCTGGATTGAAAATGAAAATAAATAAAACCAAGTTATAATTCGAAACCTTTACTCAACAATATATTCTTTGATTTATTTGATTTTATTTTTTAAATTACAAGTTTTATTTTAACATTTTCATCTTAATGAATATTATACCTACAATAGTTTTTTATACATCTTCAGATTAATTTAAGCATTTCCAATTTGTAAATATCAATTTTCTTTAATTTAGGACCAATAAAACAATGCCAAATCTAAGAACATGACTACAGAATTGAAATATGCATTGACAAATAAAAATTTAAATGGAAACATTAATTATTGCAAATTATATTTTACAATACCATGAAACAGCACAAGATTGCTTAGTTTGTAAATTTTATCTAAGACAAAATTAATATAAAGTAAACAATAAACAAAACGATTTGGCTTACTTTTGGAGAAATTGAAAAGCAAAAACAAGACATACATAATTAAAATAAGCTATCAATTAACAAATAATAACTAGTCAAATCATGGAACACATTAAATGCATGACAGCTAAATACTAAAACTTTTTTGATTCATTATTATAAATATTAACGGAATAGGCAAAAAATATGTTTGGAGTATAGTCATTTTAAAGAATGTTAATGCTATTACTATTATAGTATGCACAATATAGGTCTGTCATATATACTTTAATAAACTACTGCATTGCACTGGATTTGAAAATATACCAAAAATCTTTAGCAAATGCATTTTTATGAGAATTTTAATTATATCAAGAAGTATAAATATTATAAACAGATTATTAATGAACATAATTACTTCTGTTGTGATTTAATCTTCACCAATATTAACATATAAACCTACAGTGTAGTGATCCTGCAGACACAGTAGAGACTTTCTTTGTACTTCCAACGATGAACCCATTTGCCTGCGAATTGCTTGGAAATTTGACCCGAGTCTAGCCTAGAAATTATAAAACAATTAATTAAAAAAATAATTATTATAAGGGCACAATCTGTTGAAGTTGACTGCTTTCCTGACTTTAAATACATGTTATCATAAAACTTTGAATAATTATCAATTAATATGTTATGAACTCGGAAATACCTATACTGACAATAGCTTTAATCTTGCACTATACTGTACTGGGTCGATTCATATACTTTCCACTGCAGGACACGAGCCTCCTCTACAGTCGAGAGTACGAATGAGAGGAGTAAGGCTACATAATCCATCACTCTAGACACTAACAAAAAGTTAACCTTATCACATGTTCAGAGATCTAATAAATCTGTATTTTAATAGGTATTTATTTCAACTTATTGTTATTTCTTATATTCCTGTAGCAGATTAAACTAGAAATAGGGTCACAGCGGAATAACAAATTATTATATTTACCTTCATTATGTCAGATGAGGTTAGATTTATGTTTTTTAATAATCTGGTATTTCTTGCTCCGCCAACATAGCTGTTCACTTATTAAAGTGTTTGTATATTTTGTTTGTGAAGTCTGCACAGATATTTCTATGTTTTTTCGTTGGTGCACTCGGGAACAAAACATATAACTAAAATTAATAATTATCACGTAAATCACAAGTTTTTAGATACGATTTACACAAACAAAACTATATCACGTTTGTACTGTTAAATATTTACGTTACTGATTACAAAACAGATGAAATAACATGCAATTGAAATAAAATAAGCAAATCCAAACTAAACAGCAATCGACTGTTGAAAAATATGGCGGCAATATGGCGGCGACGGCGCACGCCGGCACACGCACACATTCATAAAAGTGAAAGAGATGGGGCGAAAACGGCATATGAGAAAGCGAGATAGAAAATTGGGTTACTTTTTATGCCCGAGTTAAACCGGCCTGGACATTAGGCAGTTGGCTTACGTCACAGCATATGTCAAGTGTGCCGATAGCATAGACTTATCTTGCTTTTTCGCAAAGGAACATTTTACCGTAAACTCAAGGAATAACCTATTCTTTCTACCAAAAACAAGTAAATATGTAACACCCCACGCCACAAAATTAAGCTTTAAATAAAAAATCATGTCGTGATTGCCTGTAATTGTAACAGGAATTTTACTTATTCTTATAGAATTCGTTGTATCATTCACAATTGTATGTTACGTTGGCGATTCTAAATAAATAAAATAAAAAACAACTTAGGGGTCTGAACACTGTACTGTTGAATAGATGTAAGATATAAGTGTGGATATAAGTGTAGCACAATTAAACGATTAAAGGAACTAATATAGATAACTATGAGCGGTCTACGACGTAAATTGGGACTATACAATATACATACATTAAACAGTCCAACAATAAAATGTGATTTATCCTGTTTATATATCATTCTGTTTATATAATAGATATCCTGCACAGACATGGAAGTATCCTGCCTTGACCTGCAATTTTTTAAATGAGAACAGTAAATATTCAATTTTAAGTTATATGAATATAAAATAATGAAAAAAAAACCTTTAGAAATATTAAAACGAAATAAAATGTCTAAAAATAAAATATTGTCATAAAGGAAAAACCGTAATTTGTTGTTGATGTTGGCACAACACTATGGTGAATGTGAGCAAATGTGAGAGAATGATAAAATGGTGCATTCGTCGATCAAACCGGGCCACACATCCCAAGTCAGATATTAAATTAACTTCCACCATTTTGTTTATTTTCGCGAAAATAACTCAATACCCGTACACGTTGGTGACTATTCCTTTTCCGTCGTCACACGACAAAGTGACAAAGCAATTCTGGCAATGATTATAAGATTAGGAATGTGCTAATAGCGTACCTGTCGACTATCGGGCCCTTGTGTTAAAAATTGCAGACATCGGCCGTGCTGCTAGTAAACACTCTTTGAAAATTAACGCCTTACAGTCGAAGAAAAATAAAACCCCCAACACGCCGGGTAATCGAGTCGATGAGAAAGGTTCGCTGAAATTCGTCCAACGGATTTTCGGCAAGTGCAAAGGGAGTAAGCCCCAGGCTTTCAAGGTACGTTTAGTGAAATACTGGGAGGTGACAATGGCATCGGTCCGTGAAAGCAGATACTAAAGGTGGATGTCTAAGCGGAGTGTTTGTTTAGGAAATATCCTCGAGTTGTGGGCGAGAGTCCCCAGTGGCGCGCCCGGCTACCATGAACCACACGCCTGCTCCGGACAGGCAGCAGCACGACTCCAATGTGAACCAGGTCGAGGAGATGGAGACACAGGATGGTGAGTGACATCACACCATTATCCTATTTAGTCTTGTTTATGGTCAGTTCAATGCACATTACGAATAATTTTACGTGAATTGCTAACATTGCATTTCAGCATGATATCATGCGTTATTATTGTATATTGCAACTATCAGCAATCTTTGATTAAATAGAGCTAACCTCAAACACTGCCATTTATTCAATTCTTTTATCTTGTTTATAAAATCCAATTCTCAGTTCTCACTTTTCCAATGGGCAATTTTCATAGGAACAGATGTACTGTACGATAATTGCATTACAGATTGCACTTTTGAATTCCTTCTTTGTTCTAAAAGTGCAAGTTGTTATTCCACACTTGATGATCTAAATATAGACAGCCATGTAGATTTGTTTGTGGTGTTGTTATATGTGAAAATTTGAATACCAAAATTTTATGTTCTTTCTTAATTGTACATGTACTTAAGTTATGTATGTTCAAGGAAAATCTATTGTACTTGAATTTAGTTAGTGTAGTTAACAGCATAAAGATATAGGTAAGATAAGCTTGTAAACACTGCTAAACTAATATGTTGTCATGTTATTCATGTTCTTACATTGATATTTAATCAAATCATAGTGAAAAACACTTAAATTGTCAAGTTAAGTTTGTAAAATAATGAAACAAAAACTTGACAAAGTTTCTACATATGAGAACTTGTATCACTAACTACAAAAATATATCCTAATAATGAGTTGAAATAAGAAAAATATTTGTATTACATAAATATAAGGTCACAAATCCAGAGAGTTCTATTTTTAGTAATGCTAAAAATAATAAGTTATTTATAGATGCATGTGACAATGTTAATATTTATTCATACAGTACAAATATTTATCAATGGCTGTTTAGATCCAAGTTTATAGATTAAAACACTTCACTGTACACGTAATCCGCTATCCTAATTGATAGAATATGCAATAAAATATTGCACATAACCAAAGCATATCAATCTATTTTAAAATTAAATCCATTTGAATTAGGGTATGTGAAGATTGATCGAATTTGGTTACAACTGTAAATTATACTTAACTAGCTGTCGGGCCCGGCTTCGCCCGGGTGCAGATAGTTTTTGAGTCCAATCCACATCAAGAACATATTATTTCGCGTGTCTACTAACTATATTTCCCGCGTGCCGTCGACTATATTTCCCTTCCGTAGGAGAGGACATCCCGTGCCAACAATTTGAATTTGAAAGAGTAGAAAATATGTATATTTGGTTTCCTGACTCATCCCACGGGAACACTACATTTTTCGGGATAAAAAGTAGCCTATGTGTTAATCCAGGGTGTCAGCTATCACTATACCAAATTTCATCAAAATCTGTTGAGCCGTTTTTTCATGAAAGAGTAACAAACATCCATACATACATACATACAAACTTTCACCTTTATAATATTAGTAAGGATATAACATCTGCAATTCTAATAATTGGTTATTGACTTATCTTTGTGATTAATGGTTCAATTAATTAGACTTGTTGATTTACCTACTATAAATTGTGGGATATCATTTGTGTATTAGTTTCGTTAACTGTTTAGTTATTTTAGAAAATAGTAGTAATAGGCAAATTGCCTTATTCATAGATATTATTAAAACCTATTTTAGTTATCAAATGTTATGTCTTCTTCGCTCAAACTGAATTTAAAAGTCTTACAAAAGGGGATCAAACATTTGATAACTTATAAACTAATAGATTTAAAAATGTCTATGAATAGAATAACTAGTGTTCAGAGTTTAGCATACTTAAACAAACTGTATATTATCGTAATATATCTAACATTGAAATGTGATTGTCCATGTCATGCCAGATTTGCCCATCAGTATAAATATAAACTTATGACTCAAAATCCGTAGATGTTAATGAGATATAAGATGTTAATAATGTTATGGTTTGTAGTTTGTGGCATCTATGTTGTGTGTATTCTTTGAACCTATGCTGAGTGGTTGAGATATGAGCTATGAAATTGATAAACTTTAACAACTTCATTGCCATGAGTCAGTTCAAATACGTAAAAATTATCAAATTACATGTCATATCAAACATGAAAAATAAATACATTTATAAATGTCAAATGAGAATATATATGTTTCATAATAAATTGACAGTAAAAAAAAAATTAGGGCCTATAGTAATATAATTCATTAAATATTTGCCCCTCTATGCTTATAATATTCTAAACAGGAAAGATTTTATTTTTTATTTGTTTGTAATAAGTCTCTGAAACTACTAAACCAATTTGAAAAATTCTTTCACGATTAAAATCCTATATTATCTTTAATAACCATAGGCTAGACAATATTTAAAAAAAGTGTATCTGCACCCAGGCAGAGTTAGGGCTAAGTCATTAGTCACTACATAATATAAAACAAATTCGCTTTCTCTGTCCCTATGTCCCTTTGTATGCTTAAATCTTTAAAACTACGCGACGGATTTTGATGCGGTTTTTTCTAATAGATAGAGTGATTCAAGAGGAAGGTTTATATGTATAATACATACATATTATTGTACAGAAATCTATTTATACCTGGACGAAGCTGGGCCGGGCCACTAGTTTAGTATAAATTAGAGTCTTTATTATATGAAGTCTTGATACAATATTTGTTATGTGGTTTCAGTTAATGCCATCATGACTGCTCCACCCGGTATGTATTTGTAATAATAGTTTATTTTTTGTGATTGACACATTCTCAATCAATTAAAAGTTGTTAAGAATGGTACAATTAAGATAAGAAATTATATTAATTATATTAATACCTACATCACATGCAAATTCATGCTTTCAGGTGAAACAGTATTCTTTAAAATGTTGCCTGTTACATTAATAACCCCTTTTTTTTTTTAACTAGGGCAATAACTGGTTATGGTTCTCTCCCCACAGCCCCGGGGGAGGGATGTGGGAAGGATGTAAATTATTTCTGACAATACTGTGTTCTTGGGATACATTATCTAAACAGAATCACTTCATTATATAAATAAGAGAAAAAGAAGCAACTAATAATTTAAAGGGTATTCATTTATTTCATCAACCAAATAACACAAATAGAAAAAAATACTATTTAATTATTTGTAAGTTTTTTTTTATTTCTACTTGTAAGTCAGTAGCATAAAGAAATAAAATATATTCACTGATATACACTTTTTTCAAGTCAGTTTTTTTTTTACAATTTTTTAATTTAGTTTGAATGAAGAAGACAAAACATTTGATAGCTAAAATAGATTTATAACTGGACTATGAATAAGGCCAATATTAGTTGCCTATAGCTTTTATAGCTACAATGTATTCATTGGTGCTATACTCGGCACATAAGCATTGTATGCAAAAAAGTTTCCCCTTTGTATTTACCTTATTGAGTAAATCTGGAGTAACTCTTAAGTCCTACATGTATTTTAATGCTTTGTAGATAATCATAATAATTATGTAGTGTATTTATAATTGTGTTGTTTACAATAATTTTCAACACGAATTCAAAAGATATTATGTACTTGGCATACAGAGACATAAGCTGGGTCATTTTACTAAAGAAATGTATCAGAAATATTCCGTTATTGTTATATGAGTTTTGGTTTCTGCTGTTAAAAATGACTGTTTTTTTTTGCCTCTTCGTAACAATTATTCACCTAATTTGCTAGACTCTGAACATAATATTTGCGTCATCACTAAAATGCATTATGGTTATTCCTTTTTTGCAATAAGATGAATTAATAAGTGGTGTTTTTCCTGTTCTGAACTATCTGATTGAAGGTGTTTGTAAAATGGAGCTACTTTCATAATTTATGTAATGTTGATACTATGTTTATACCATAGACAAAGAGTATGTTACTTGCTACAAAATTGCCCAAAGGAATTAGTGCAGAACTCAGCAGTGTGAGGAAAGCAAATTAAATGTATGACCAATTAAAGCAAAAATGTTCTTTATTGTAGAGAACTATCTCTTTTTCTTATTATAGCCTAATCTAACCATATTTCTATGGTATGCACCAGTCTTTCTCAAAGTGGGCGATGACGCCACCTGATAGACGCTAAAATCTATAGGTGCGATGGGAGAGAAAGTATGTTGATAAAGATTTGCATTAAGAAATAGTAGAGTTCTTAATATGCCCATAAAAATATAATCAAATAAATCTAATGACCTTTGATAAACTCATGTTATTCTATGATATTGTATAAGAATTAAGATCCAATTACTTTTCTTAAAGATACACAATGTAAAAAAAGCAATAATTAAGGGTCGTTGATTGAATGTGGGCGGCGGTGGGAATAACTTTGAAAACCTGTGGTGTATACCCACATGTTTGTATTTATAGTGAACTACTACAGCTGCTTATAGCCCCCGCAAATTTCAGACTTTCATCGGTTGATATTGAATCGCGCTATGAATTAACAGACACGTGAAATAGTTGTAATATACGCACCTTTGTGCACCATTTATTAATAATACCCGATTAAATTAATACAAGTGGGTCACGTTTTGGAATTAGCCTGAGAATGTCGGTTTTCAAGCAGCTTGAAATGGCGTTGTTGGGCAGGATTCAACAATGTTTTGATTTGGACGTTTAATTGCTTAGCAGTGCATTTATTTTTGGTGTATTTTGGTACATTTTCCGGTATTAAAATAGACTTAATGGGTGATAGGAAATCTGCAGTCTGTAGTTGCTCTTATAGCGAATCAGAGATCTAAATAAGTATATTCGAAGCATCATGCACATTTCAAATATTTTTTGTTAATGAATACCATATACCTACCAGTGGCGTGCCTAGGGTTCTGGACTAGGGCAAGCCCAATATTTTTTTTTTTTAGATATTTTAATATGTATTGATTTAGAAGCAAAATGATATTAAGTTGGCAGACCTAACACATAACATCTATACATACACATATTTAAAGAAGTGCTACCAGGACACTCATGTTTCGCCTTGCATATTCCGTGTCATCATGTGATAGGGGGCGGGCCTTTGCGATGTTAATATTATCAATGAATTTAAAAAATTATAAAAACAACCCGGGTTTCGAATCCGACACCTAAGGCTATATAAGAATAGGATGGAAACCATTAAAATAAACAGCTATCTTTATCAGCGATATGAAAACATCTATTACATTTTACAATAAGTTGTTCCGTAAAAATCTAATAGATGGCGCGACTTTCACAGCCATCTAATATTCCTAATATGATGAAGGCATTACTTATAATTCGTTTTTAAATCAATTAATAAAATAAATATGTAACTTAAATAACTTTTGGACATGCATCTGTAACTTTAATTTGCATTTTAATAGCAAAAGCATAGTTACAACTAGGGCGCCGTGTATAACTTCGCGGGCAGAAATTGTTATTAATACATTCATGTTCTGTTTTTGTGTAATACAATTGATAAAATTTCTATTGAAGGACGAACTAATTTATTTTAAATTTAAATCATTATATTCCAAATAATTTAACACACAAAACTTGGCGTTTGATAAACATTTATGAAACACGATTGTTCAATAACCTATTTGAAGTGGAGCATGTTAAAATTAAACAACGCACATAGTTTAAAGCATTGACTTATATTCTATCGATAGACGAGGCGCGTCATAGAAACTATTTGTCCCGTATTTGTCAAAAGCTCAGTAGCGACATCTAGTACGTTTACTTGAATATTACAAATTATGATCAAAGATTATTAGACAAACAAGACAGTTCATGTCAATAATAGCTTTGCCTAAGATACTGCCTAAGTATAAATACCGTCATAGCAATAATATATTTGTAATGTTTTTTTTTATTTATTTACGTGAATAATTCATGGAAATGATGTAAATGAAATTAAATACTCTTACAAGTGTACAAGTCTGTCAAGCAGTCAATCAGTGTACAATCAGTCTGACATTTATGAATTTTTAACAAGCTGATAAACTTTTTTCGAGACTAATAGACAAAAGGAATGGTACACCAGAAGTTTACAAAAATTACTACCGCATTTGGAATATCTGAAATCTTCGTATCGAAAATGAATTGAACAAATATAGGTATGTTCTCATGGTAGCCACTTATATCCATTCCAATAATTTTGGACAAATATTATAGAGATCTCCTTTTTTCGTAACCGACGCGTAAGAATATAAAACAATTTTAAATGATATTAGTCTTCAATAACAATGGGTTCGAATAGTCCATTAAGTAAGTCATATTAAGAGATGGGGTCTAAATACTATCCACTGTTTTAAAACATACATACAACACACATATTTTGAGTTATTAATTAACAACACATGATTAAAATAAAATACTGAAATCAATTTGCAACTACATTCTTCCAACATATTTGTATTTGTAATGTATTCGAATAGTTTATGCCTATTTGGTCCTCTGATATGAATGTCCCTTGAATAATCTATATCTTATATAGTTCGTCTCTCTCACTCGACGGGCAATTTTTATGCGCGGAAATGAGATATACGATTAAGGAGCTCACCTTGTATTTTAACGAGCTCTAAAATATATTTAATGCATTAATAAATAAAAGATCTGTATTATCGGCATTTTTCTGCAATATTATATCACTTACTTTGTATTCTTTAATTATATTGTAACTTCAGAAAATTTCGCTGTCGGTTTGACGGAGAAAAGTCAAAATAAATTACTTATAAATATAAACAAAGAGGCGTACTATTGCGCGGCCGTCACGCGGCAGACTGATTCGTGTGCGGTGCATGCACCGCACTTGGGTGGGACACGTTTGTTACAAAGAACGTCTTATCTAGTGTAACATTGATATCGATGGTTTAAAGCGAGTTGATAAAATATCTCTTGTGATATACCACGACTGAGAAATTCACAATCCCGGCGTATTTTTCGCGCCAGTTTAGTTACAATATACTTGAATAAATTTACCTTTTTAACGGCAATGAATACTTTCACCGTCACACTCACACCATCACAGCAAAACAATACCACTCATTATAGTATCAAAAAGTTTAAATAATATCAAAAACTAAACATTATCACTAAAAAGAACTATTTTTGAGAACTACTAACAATTGCAAAATGTCAAAATACATGTGAAGTTAATCGCAATTCGTTCAGTATTGCCCATAAACGTACATAAACATTACGACATACAATTATATTTTATTAAAAAGCACCTATAGGAAAACCTCATTATTTGTACTAATATTATAAAACCAACCAAATTAATAAAAATAAAATTTAATAATTCATATTATTAAATAACAATGCGCCGACCATGAAACGTACGATGTTCATTCTAAAAAGCCGGGCATTTGGTGTAGTACAAATTGCTATATAAAATGTCTATACCTATACATTTGTAGTGCACTTCACTCGTGAGATCCCCATACAAATATCGATTTTGCCAAAAGCCTCGTAAAAGCACACGAGAGAGAAAAAGATAGATATATTGTGCGATGTTGCGACTTGCGACTGCGGGAGCGCGCGTGGAGCCAGCGGACTTTATATTTTAATGTCACTGCCAATTGAATGAATTTCGCGTGGCGCTTCGTCGCGGTGCACCGTCGCAGGCGCTTTTAATAATATTAATTTGGATTTTAGGCGCGCGAGGGGACAACGACCTCTGTCGCGCTCGACAAGACGCGGTAAATTCAAAAATTGCAGATGTTTTCTAATAAAATATGATTGTATTGTGTGAAATAAAATGGTTTGTGTTCAGTATCGAGTATGTACGTATTAAGTAGGGCAAGCCGGGCTTTTGGGCTTGTATGGAAGTACCGCCACTGATACCTACTCGTTAAATATTACCTAACACGTTGTAAGCATGAAAACTGTTTTCGTTCTATTTTATTTTTTACTAAACATCATCATTTGACATTTAATGTCATACTTAACATAAAACAATGGATAGGGCGACACTTTCTGTCTTGTATTTAATTTTTCATAAGTTTATTTTTAACATAAGGAATATTCCTGAAGAATAATACGATTGTAGTGGAACATCAGTGCTTAAGGTTAGACAAAGTTGGTATGAGTGTGTAAGCCCAATTTTTCTTATATGCCATCATAGACAAAAATGTAGAATGAGAAAGGGGTAATGAACCTGAAGATGGGCTTGGTATTCCCCAGAGAGGTGGTTGACCTGCAGAAGGTCGAATGGCGTGAATTAATAAGCCGAATTTCATTTTTAACACCAGTCTTGGATGACATGTAGTAAAGCCAGATATATGAACAAAGATCTGTCTTAATTTATTCAGCTTATATATATTTTTTGTTATATGTGCCCATTTTTAAATGCATATAGATTATTTACATTGACCAACTTTTGATAAAACGTACTTCGCCCTCTGGGCTAGTCAATATCCATAATATACATTACATCTTCTATTATGATTATCATAATTATTGTTTTCACAGAGGATGTTTTATTAAAAAAAAATATTTACTCGCCTACTTACTAATGCGAAAAGAAAAAGTCTAAAATGGTTTCCTACATTGTAAATGTTATTTTATTATTCTTCAGACCGTATTGTAAAAAATCCGCTCATTGTTTTTGAAAACAGTTACCTAAACAAATATACTAAAGAGTAGTAATGGGAATTATTGCTATTTTCAATTAACATCACCACCGTGCTATTTTTTAAGCCCAAGCATGATCTATATTTCTGTTATTGCTACTTGCCCACCTCACAAAAAAACTGACCATATATGACCATTTTTCATATCTAAAATTACACATACATACTTAAATGACTATTCAGTTTCTTCTCTAATGGGATCGTGATAAAAAATCACTCCTTTATAGATTAAACGAGATAATATCAAAATATTAGCCGATCGGCTTTGTGAATCACAATCGCAAATCGCAAAATTTAGCTTATCTAATATATATATATAAAATGCTAATGTTAGTACGTAAATCCACGGTTTTCTCTATCATCCACAACTCCGATCAATTCCCCGTTGGGGTGGTGAATACCCCTTGGTCTCCAGATGTGAATAAGGGAGTTTGGTCGGGGTGGGTGGAAGTGGGTGGTTGTGGGTGGCAAAAATGTAAAAAAATATATATCTATCCTTCTCTAACTTATGTGAACTTAGGGGAAGTTCTGAAAATTTCTGGAGTGATCTAGAAAGCTCCAGAATGTGTGCAACTGATATTATCAATCTAGAATGTTCTAGAACGTTCTAAAATTTTCTGGAATGATCTCGAAACTTCAAAAAGCCTAGAACCGTTGAAATCGATCCGGAATGTTCTAGATCGTTCTAAAATTTTCTGGAATGATCTCGAAACTTTCAAAAAGCCTAGAACCGTTGAAATCGATCCGGAATGTTCTAGATCGTTCTAAAATTTTCTGGAATGATCTCGAAACTTCCAAAAAGCCTAGAACCGTTGAAATCGATCCGGAATGTGCTAGATCGTTCTAAAATTTTCTGGAATGATCTCGAAACTTCCAAAAAGCCTAGAACCGTTGAAATCGATCCGGAATGTTCTAGATCGTTCTAAACTTTTCTGGAATGATCTCGAAACTTCTAAAAAGCCTAGAACCGAACATTTTGAATATTCTAGAGTGTTCTGGCTCTAGAAATTTCGATCTTTGACAGTATATAAAGCAAACTCCAGTGACTTTTCGTCAGTTCTATCGTGTTTTCAGTCGAGTAAAGATCGATAAGAGCACGAGTGAACAGTGATTGATCTATTTCAAGTAATTTCGACAAGTGGAAACGACCGAACTATTTGAATATTCTAGAGTGTTCTGGCTCTAGAAATTTCGATCTTTGACAGTATATAAAGCGAACTCCAGTGACTTTTCGTCAGTTCTATCGTGTTTTTCAGTCGAGAGACTGATTGTTATGTATAACTTTTTTTCATTGCACATGCACAATGCCAAAACGTAAAAAAAGATCAATCCGAAATCGTCAGTCTGTTGTTCAACGTGAAGTGGAAAAGAGCAAAAGTAAAGACAAAATGGCCACTCTACGTCAACAACGAGCTGCTACATCTAAGATTAAGAGTCTAGAACTTCAGGCTTTCCATTATGATTGCAAAATACAATACAGTGAACATTCAGATGTCGTCATCGGAAAAATGGATACGATATGCGAGTATTGTCATGCCCGGAAATTTAAAGGCGAAACTGCTGGTATGTGCTGCGCGAGTGGTAAAGTCAATTTACCAGCATTAGATGTACCACCACCACCATTACTCACATATATGACTAACAACACACCAGATTCCAATCATTTTCTACAAAATATACGTCGATACAACTGTTGTTTTCAAATGACTTCATTTGGAGCATCATTGATATGCCATGAAGAAAATTTTAACCCAATTTTCAAGGTTCAAGGTCAAATTTTCCACCGAATAGGCTCACTTCTGCCGATGTCCAATGAAACTCCAAAATTTCTACAAATATACTTTGTTGGTAACGAAGAACTTGAAGCAGATTAACGTTCCTCTCATTTTCAGGGACTAAACCGAGATATTATTCAAAAGTTACAATGTCTTCTTCATAATCATAATGAACTAATTAATGTGTTCAAGACTTTCCTAGACCAAATGTCTGCAGATAATTATAAGATCGTCATTCGAGCAGATAAAAGACCAGCCGGTCAACACGAACGAAGGTTTAATGCACCTCAAACGAACGAAATTGCTGTAGTAGTTGTTGATAATGAATTTAGTCGTCGTGATATTATTATTCAACGCCGAAGTGATAAACTGCAACGTATTGCTGAAACACATCGTAGTTATGATGCGCTACAGTATCAGCTAATTTTTTGGCAAGGTGAGGATGGTTATCACTTCAATATTCAACAAGTTGATCCAACTACAGGTGTTGAAACTAACAAAAAAGTATCAGCTATGCAATTTTATGCTTATCGAATTATGACTAAAAATGGTGAATATAACCATATTTTAAATTGTCGACAGTTACTTCAGCAGTTTATTGTAGACATGTATGCCAAAATTGAGACGGAAAGATTAGAATATATTCGCTATAATCAACGAAAATTGCGTTCGGATGAATACATTCATTTGAGAGATGCAATGATAAATGATGGAAACGTTGATAACATGGGAAAATTGGTCATCTTGCCATCGACATTTACTGGAAGTCCAGTCACATGCAAGAATATGCTCAGGATGCGATAACTTATGTCAGAAAACACGGCAGACCAGATTTATTTATAACATTTACATGTAATCCTTCATGGGTGGAAATCAAAGAAGAATTACAATATGGACAGACGGCCAGCGATCGTCATGATATTATTGCCCGAGTTTTTCGTCAAAAACAAATTAACTTTATTAAAGCCTTCGTGAAAAATCAAATATTTGGTGCTGTTATCTGCTGGATGTATTCAATTGAATGGCAGAAACGAGGACTGCCACATTCTCACAACTTAATTTGGCTTCAAAATAAAATTCGACCAAATCAAATACACGATATCATCAAAGCTGAATTTCCAAACCCGCAAGAAGATCCTGATCTTTATAGTATAATCGTAAAAAACATGGTTCATGGCCCGTGTGGTGAACTAAATAGGAATTCTCCATGCATGAAAGATGAAAAATGTACGAAACGTTATCCAAAGCCATTTTTGAACGAAACAAGAAAAATCTTAAAATGCCATTTAACGTCATTAAATTGTGCCTAAATTCTACTAAACGCATAATTAATAAGTATATAATTAGCTACCATAGGTAACATTGCATATTTATTAATATATCGGGAGATATAATCGACGGAATTTTACTAAAAAAAATTAGAATTAGCGCGCTTTCTATAGACATATTTTTCAGTGTTGCAAATTTATAAAAAAATATTTACTCGATATCTTGGTAAATTGTTTACACTGTTTTTTAATATGAAAAAAAAAACAATTCTACGTTATATTAAACCGACAAAATAAAATTATTGCCACCATTTATTTAATATGACAATGAGTTAAAATTTACTAAGTTTGTGACTATATATGATTTGTAATATATTATAAATATTTTGTAATCTCTTATATAATCTATACATCTATACATATAAATAAAATTGAAGTGTCTGTTTTAAGAGTGAAAATAAAAAAAAATGTCCTACTACATATCGTTATACACGATACCTGTGCCGAAAATGATATTTAAAAAATTTTTGTCTGTCTGTCTGTCTGTTTGTTCCGGCTAATCTCTGAAATGGCTGGACCGATTTTGACGGGACTTTTTTTTGTCAGGTAGCTGATATAACAAGGAGTAACTTAGGCTACATTTATTTTAGAAAAGTTATTTTCTGTCTGTTTGTTCCGGCTAATCTCTGAAATGGCTTGACCGATTTTGGCGGGACTTTTTTTGTCAGGTAGCTGATATAACAAGGAGTAACTTAGGCTACATTTATTTTAGAAAAAATATTTTATTTTACAAAAATAAAGTAATGTTGCAATGCCCGCGCGCAGCTCACGCGCATGCCACCACTGGGCTGTCACGTCGGGCGCCTCCCACCACTTCTCCCACCAACGAATAAATATCACATTTACAAAATATTGTATATAAAGAATTTTTTCAATAAAGCTAATACTAAAAACTGAAAATAAATGATAATTAAAATTTCATCATGTGACTGAATGAGACGGGACATAAACCCGATAGAACGGGACGGGAAATATAGTTATTACGCGAAATAATATGTTGTTGCCAAATCAATACTGGACTCAAAAGCTATCTGCACCCGGGCGAAGCCGGGTCCGACAGCTAGTTTATAGTATAAGTTGTGAAATGTTATTATCGACTTCACTTGCTATTTGTGATTGCTATTGTTATTTATTTCAACACTACTAAAGAGGAATGATTTGATTGTTTAGGAATAGCACTGAATAGGGTTTGTAACTACTGGACCAATTTGAACAATTACTTATTTATTATAATCCTGTATTATCCCTCATCCCGTGCGCTGATGAGAGCACCTTATTATTCGAATGAAGTTTGAGTATTCGGGCGTTAGACTGTTGGTGTATATTTATGGATGTATTTATTTCCAGTTGAAACAGTAGACACCGTCACTGACAAGGCTTGGGACGACGAGCTTATGAAAGGACCCAACGGCGAGGTGGTGATGAGCGAAGTCATGAAGAACCAGGAGACCACATCTTCTGATATGCCCGTGAGTATTCAGTCTCACCCAATGATAGCCGTACTTTGTAATTAATTGTTTAATATTGACGAGTTTCGCCTTGTGTGTTACATCCCAAGATGTGATAGGGTGTGTGTGTGTGTGTGTGTGTATGCTACCAGCACCGCTGCCTATTCTTTCTGCGAAAAAGGCGTGGGTTTATTTATGTGTATAAGATAGACATCTGTATCAGCCCACTGCAGGGCACGGGCCTCCTCTACAATCGAGAGCACGATTGAGAGTAGTAAGGCTATAGTTCACTACGCTTGCCGAGTGCGGCTTGGCGGACTTTACATAATTATCATAGAAATTCATGCAAAACGCTATTGTATGCAGGTTTCCTCACGATGTTTTCCTTCACTGTTATAGTACGTGGTGTTTGACTAAAAAATACACACATGGCTCCGAAGTCAGAGGTGTGCCTTGTTATTCGAGCCCGCGACCACCATGAACATGTTGGCATTAGAATCTAGTCCGTTTACCAACAGGCCATCACACACTTATATGTAGATTGACATCATCAATATTTTTCTTAATGAAACTATCCAACAGGCAATCTGGGTTTTGACAAATTTGTAAAATTCATCTACTTGAGAGAGTTAATGGTGTAACTGCCAACTTCAGTAATTTAGAAGTTGCAACACAATTTGTTGTTTTAGGATAATTCCACGCAAAAGAGGTTGGTTAATTTTCTTATCAAATTCGTTTTAATTTTAGGTGATAATAGCAGGTTCGACTATGCTTGATTTTAAACTTTATTAAGAGTTTTTATCTGAAATTACCTTTATAAAAAAACATCTTAATTGGCTACCTTTTTTTTTTGCTCCATTTTATGATATAAATAAAACTTGTAGGCAATAAACCCAAAGGATATTGCCGTTCATTTTCATATTTGTTTATTTTATCCCGGCTTTTTATAAATTGTTAGATAATTCTTTTCAATAAAAGGGCACCTTTACTCCCTCGCTTTGTACCATCCACGCAATTCCAACTCAAAGGCGGGCCATAAAATATTTTTCTCTTTATTTTTTATTTTATGATCTCTTAAGATCGCTTTCAGTGTATTTTAATGTTTAAAAAAATGAACAGTACAATACGCTGGTATTCTCTTTTGTTAACATTTGTGGAGTTCCTCTTTTTGTGTAGCCTCTTCATACAACATGTAACAGATTTAAATGTAAAAGCGGAAAGTAGTACGTTCAGAATCAGCTACTGAACCGATATCAACATTTTTTTGGTAGGTATTTTTTTTTCAAAATAATTAGTTAAGACCAAGTAAATTACAGACACTTTCATTTACTACTCCGAACAAACGAAATTGAAACGTAACTCCAGGACATAAGATCATTTTTAAATGAATCACTAAACGAATACTCTAATAAACTAAATAATGAACAAAAATGAACTTTATTTCGATAGTCATAAAGTTTAATTAAGCAATCTATCATTAATCAAACGCACACAACGATAGGCCTCAATAAACGTAATAAGCTACCAAAATAAATAACTATCATATTCTCTTTTCCGCACATTTAACTACAACTAGATAGAGCAGGATGCAACTATTGTTTAATGCAATTTGATCCATCCGACAAACGATGGCGCGCGCGGCGCGGCGGTACATCAAAAGGCAACCGGTATAGGGATGTGCCGCGATAAAAATTACTCCCGGTATTTGCAAGACCGGGCGATCTAAATCCCGCGCAATACATGCACTTAAATGAAACAAATTAAATTGTAACAAAATCACTATGAAATGAAACAACAAGTAGGTATTTCTATGAAAAATAATTTCGCGGAACGTTAAAATGGTGATTAAATTCGGTTTGTAATTTTGCTACAATGTATGCGGAATTCCGGTGTGTCTAATATCCCGTTATTGCAATCCCTAAATGGGCACCGACTATGTGAAAAAAATCCAGTCGTGCACCGCAGTTATCTGTGTCTACTTGTGTTTAAGTGTTTAGTAGATATTTCGATAACTCGCGCGCGATGTCTTTTCGGTATTCGAATATTGAATACACTGAAATGGTGAGAACTTTGGCACTGTGTGGTGATAATGTATCATTGGCATGCAGGACATTTAACAACAGGCACGGCCGCGGCACCAGTGTAGTGTCCGACAGTATCTCGATGCTGAGTTCGGAGAGCGCTGGATAGGTCGCGGCGAACCTGTGCAATGGCCTCTCAGGTCACCCGACTTGACGCCTCTTGACTTTTTTTGTGGGGACGTAATAAATCTCTGGTATAACTAGACTACTAAAAAGTAGAATAGTGGCAGCCTTCCTAAAAGTGAAAAGTGACACTGAAGTTTTACATAAATTACGTGAACAATTCCGCAAATGTGCATCAAAGTGTATCAAGGTGGTGGACATTTCGAACATATTTTAAAAAGAAATCGCCGCATGAGTGCCATGTAACACGTAAGTTAATTTTGTTGTATTTTTTTGTGTTGTGATTCCCAATCTAGTCTTCATTGTTAGATATTGCGTTATCTAATTATCTTATTCATTAGTAATGCAAAATAAATGACGCCCGTATCCTGCCCGCCTGTAGGAACGAAGTTTAGCGGAAGTGAAATTAATAATATTTTATAGCCGATTCATGCAAAATATTGTCTTACGTTGGGTTCGTACGCATTATATCTAGTAAGTAAAATATTTATAGCTAAAACACAAATGTTACGCTTACAGATTAAATTAATAATGATTTGTTTACCAAACCACCCAGTAATCAGTTACGTACGTAATTTGTATTTCGTTTATTGTCAGCTGTTTCTGCCAGCGCGGCGCGTCGCAGCGTTCGGCGTAAGGTACTCGTGTGAATAGGTCTTGTGTAAATGTGTGCGTGTCCGCGAGCGTGTGTAGTAGTACTCTCTTATTTGTAACTCGTGAGGTGACCATGTTAAGTGCCTACTTTTGGTATAACTAATTTCATAAATAAAAGATTTTGTAATTATGGTAGTACGATTTCAAAGCATAAACTATGATTGCAATAATATTTTAAAGTTGGGGTGTCTGAGGTTGTGAATTAATCCTGTTACACGTTGTATAATAGAAGCATTGATTTTTGATGAAAACTCAACAGTATTTGTAAGAGCATATAACTGTATTTAGTCGCCACTAATGACATATATAGCAGCCCAAAGTCCCTCTGTTTGTCGTTTCATACAACATATTCTATACGTTTTCAATCGCTGTCGGATTTAAACAACTTACGCCTTGGGAAGATTCTTAGGACACCATATATCTTAAACATGCGATAAGATGGTTGGTATAAAAATAGAAAACTAAGACTGAGTCATGCCTTAATTTCTGGCACCCTGGGCGGTCGCCTATCTGGGCCCTACTTTACCGCCCCTACACCAACCATAGGATATGAATCCTTAGATTTATCGTTTAAGGGTGCATGTACTTAAAAATACTAAAACAACTATTATCTTTAGGTTTCCACACATACGTAATAGTTATAAGCCTATAGTTGTCTTGCACTATGTAGGGATTCCTATATCAATGCAAAAACAAAATAAAGGCAAATTCATATAAGCACCAATATATATGTAGAACCATCGATACACTGTCTTTATCTGTTCGACAGCAGACTATGCTATCTTGCGATAAAAATATGTTCAGATTCGACAATCGCATATTTATGCATTGTTGCTCTCGGAGTTGAACTTACTAGATTATCCACTAATATTCTATAGTAGGATATTCGGTATTCAATATAAAATTGCCCAGCTTATACGTTTAGTAAAATCCACCATAGTCAACTCTGCAAACGTATATCCGATATGATTGTTTTGAAAATGATATTTTATTGAATCCATAAAATATTATACATTATTTAGACTTGATTGATGATTTGATAATGTTATTGTTTCACTACCACCCGGTTCAATAGGCTTTTTTCGCCAGATAAGAACGGGAAAGAAATTAAAGTTTACAATATAGTGTGATACAGGAGTCGCCGCATCTAAGGTGAATTCAGAACAGCTCACAAATAAATTTTAATAATAATTTATTAATAATATAATTAGTTAAGTGATGGAGCGATAGATAATTATAATTTTTAACTACCACATGATGTAACTATAATGACGATTCTAGCATCAATTGCGCTAGACACTTTAAATCGTGTAAAAAAAAAAAACTAAGTTTCTTTGTGAAATATTTGCCTAACAACCGTTGTCTACGGTTATTCATTTAATAAGGATAAGAAAGTGATAAATGCTGCACGTGCTGTTTTAAAGTGGTGTGACTCATACACATGGTAAATTACAGCTTAGCTTAGATCGGATTTCCTACTTATAAATGTACATATTAAAATTTTATAATAAAATGGTTATGCTAGAAAGGTGAAATTTACACCGAAAAGTTCTGGAACGCGAGGCATTTGTGTGGGTTACTGGTCACGCTACCCTATGGAAATTGATCCTCAATCTGCTTTAATTAAGTACCATGGTATTATAATTAAGTTTTTTAAAAGTAAGATATTACGAGGGCATCAATAAAAGCTTAAATGCTGTCTAAATTTACTATATCTGGAACTAGACTTCCATTGTTTGAGAATAATGTTTCAGAAAATTGAGTACTATTGATTTCAGCAATGCCTTCAATACCGTCGACTTTGATATCCTACTGAGCGTACTATGTTCTCTTAACATATCTCCAACGGCTGTTGATTGGTTTCGAAGTTATCTGTACGGACGCCGGCAACGCATCAGTGTTGAGGAAAGTTTATCCTCGTGGAGCACTGTATCTGCTGGCGTTCCACAGGGTGGCGTGCTATCTCCTTTACTCTTCGCAGTTTTTATAAACTCCATAACTAATCATCTTCGCTCCTCCTACCACCTCTACGCTGATGATCTACAAATTTACACTCGAGCGCCTTTAGACAAAATAGTAAGTGCGATTACCACAATAAATCTTGATATTTATCATATTTGTGAGTGGAGCAAGGCATATGGCTTGAAAGTTAATCCATCGAAAACTCAGGTTATTGTTGTCGGCAGCCCCAGGATGATTTCGAGACTTGATTTTACCCAACTACCGAGTATTTCTTGTGATGGGGTCACTGTTCCATACAGTGAAACTGTGAGAAATCTTGGTGTACACTTTGATAAATCGTTCACCTGGGGTCCACAGCTTCGAGAAGTAAGTCGTAAGCTGTTTGCCTCGGCAAGGTCCTTGCGGCGGTTACACAATTTTCTACCTATTGCCACGAAGATTTCACTTGCGCAAACACTCCTTCTTCCCATCCTTGATTATGCCGATGTCAGCTATCTAGACCTCACCGAAGTGCAACTTGATAAACTTGAGCGCCTTCAAAATTTCTGTATTAGATTCATATTTGGATTACGCAAATATGATCATGTTTCTGAGTTTCGTGCTAAGCTCAAGTGGTTACCTATACGGCTTCGTCGGAATACTCACATTCTCTCTCTTCTTTACAATATTTTGTTTAATCCTCTCGCCCCTTCTTACCTTAAAGAACGATTTCTTTTTCTTCATGAGTCACATTCGAGGTCCTTGAGATCGTCGGAGAATCTTAAACTGAGAATGCCCGTACACAGTACTATATTTACGGATAAATCATTCACTGTCGAAGCTGTTCGATTATGGAACGCCCTTCCTGTAGTGGTAAGACAGGCTCAAACTTTGTCGTCTTTCAAAAAGCTGATGAAAGAGCATTACTTTTCGCTATGAACAGATTATATTGATGTGTTTTTATTTATTTATTATTATATTTTATTATATATATATATTGTATGTATTTATATGTATTTTAAGTATATGCATGTATATATTTGTATATATAGTGTATGTGTATTATGTTACGAATATGTATTAATATTATTATTTGTGTATTAAATACTTTATTATTATTATTTTTTTCTTTTCGTTTTGAGCTTTTATTCTTTATTCTTACACTGCCCTCTCAATCTCCTTCTCTTATATCCATCCAAAGGTTGTCTGGCAGAGATCGCTTAGAGCGATAAGACCGCCTTTTGTACTTTTGTATTTTTTAGTATCTCTTATAGTTATAACAAATCAGTGTACAATAAAGATTAAATAAATAAATAAAAAATAAATACTATGTTTAAAAATATTTAGACATGCTTTCCTTGTCTATTATCATTTGATAAGTAAAAGATGCTAAGATGTTTCCTTGAATTAACAAATCGTCTGCATTGTCTCGCATTCTGTGGGTTAATATCGTTGTTTTATGTATTATATAGTGTGATAAAGTTGATAAGGGTTGTGCCTGGGGTATGAGTTATGTTTGTAAATATATCGATTTTATCGCCGAGTTAATCAAGATTTGTTTACGTTTCTTCATATTCGATTGAATGTTTGTATTTCGTGTTAATAACTGTATGTATACTATCAATAGTGCTTTTGTTTGTCCTTGAATGTAATTATAGGATTTAAAATTTCCACTGTGTATATTTTTTATTTCTATAGACATATATAATATTAAAAATATATAAAAGTATTTTTGCGGCCCACAAATATTTCTTTCGGTGTTTGTAAGACCGAAAAGTCTCTCGTAGTTTCTGATACCCACGACACAAGACTCGATCTTAGTGTGGGTTTGTATGTGATAGTCAGGTGTATTATAATTTACTAAAAAGAGTAAGAGGTCGATATCCTGCAGAGGACGGCTACAAGCAGATAAAGAAATGGTTCTATAACACCATGTTTTCGGTGTAGGATGAAACAACCTGTAGAGCAGGTATTTCATATAGTACTTTATTATTTTATTTATGTCTGACTTTAGTCTAAATTCAGTTTGTTACGCAGTAAAAATTTTATTGCAGTATCCGCAAACAGTGTTGGAAACCCTATGAACGACATTTATATTCCGGTGCTAGTACGCTAGTTTAATACCTTGGAGTACATCGAGGCCTATTTGGCTATCGTGGAAAACAAAAGGCTTCATTAAATGTTACGGGAACATAATTTATTAAGTTACCGGTGGTAGGTCTCTCATATGTTAGAGGCCGCCTGGGTGGGTATCACCGCAATGTCTATTAGAAAATATTTCGTGTTTATTGGTCATGTAGGCAATTAAATAGAGCTCTTTTGGCAAGTCAATACACATACATTAACACAATAATATAGGCAAGTATACAACTTTTTCCACGACTTAAACAAGCACACATTAAACAAAAGCAATGTCCAGCAGAACGTAATCGAACATTCTATTCTCAGCTGGCGTGCCTAGACGCAGAGATGGAGGACGATGAGGCTCGTTCGGAGGCGACGTTCCGTTTCACGGTGCACAACTTTAGGAATCTGAAGGACTCTGTGTTATCTCCGCCGTGTTACGTGCGCAACCTGCCTTGGAAGATCATGGTGATGCCGCGCCAGGCGCCGCCGCCGGACCGACAGCAACAGAAGTCGCTCGGCTTCTTCCTTCAGTGCAATGGAGAGAGCGAGTCCTCGAGCTGGTCGTGCTACGCCATGGCTGAGCTCAGACTCATCTCGCACAAGCCGGAGACTGAGCCGTTTTTTAGGAAAATTCAGCATTTGTTTTATAGGTGAGATATAAAATCGACGAAATAACGAATTAAACGTGGTTGTTTTGATATCAAGGCGTGTTTGTATGCTAAATGGAAATTCACATCTCCAATCTTCTTAATTTTTTTTGAGCACAAAAACATTTATGTCTAGACAAAGCACTTTTTAAATATGTTTAATGGGAACCTAGATAATTGTATACGAATGTAGAAACGTGTTGAACTAACATTTATATTATTAAAAAACAAATTTACCACCAAAACTGGGATATGGATTGAATAGGTTGGCATATTTGTATTTCTCGCCCAAGTAACTACTTTATACCATGATATAATACTTAATACTTATATTTGATTCCGCAGCAAGGAGAACGACTGGGGTTTCTCCCACTTCATGGCGTGGCATGATGTACTGGACCCGGAGAAGGGTTACATAAAGGACGACGCCATCACGCTGGAGGTGCACGTGACGGCCGAGGCGCCGCACGGTGTCTCCTGGGACTCGAAGAAACACACCGGATATGTCGGTGAGGCATTATTACAGCATTGTACCACATGTTGTAGTTTATAGAAATCGATAAGTTCAAAAATGTAAAATTTAATTTTCAAACCACATTAATTGTATTATCCTCCTAAGGCCCAACCTAAATTTAGGCCGATATACATTACGACCCAATGTACTAAAAATAGGTTCAAGTAGTTGCGGCCCAGAACTTTGATTGGGTAAAAAGTGTGTAAATGTAATGCTTTGGCAAAATTATTTTAAGAGTTATTCCATAAACCCATAGTTGACTATTTTATGCATAAAATATGTAAAAAAAATGTGTCCTTTTTTTAGGTCACTGGGCCGTAGTTTTATTAATATATAAGTAATACGTATGAGTTTGAATAAATTAAATTGATTTAATTATTTACCATAGAATCACAAATACACCAGACTAAAAAAAAATATTTGAAAGAAGTAATTTCTTTCATTTTAAACCTTATATCACTGTATCAGCCCATATACGTCCCACTGCAGGGCACGGGCCTACTCTACAATCGAGAATACGATTGAGAGTGGTTGCGTGGTGGCCATATAGTCCACCACGCTGGCCTAGTGCGGGTTGGCGGACTTACATACCATAGAAATTCTTATGAATCGCTATGGTATGCAGGTTTCCTCACGATGTTCTCCTTCACCGTTTTAGTGCGTGGTGATTGATTTTCAATACACACACGACTCCGAAAAGTCAGAGGTGTGCCCTGGGATTTGGGTTTGATGTGATGGGTTTACCAACAGGCCACCACGTACTTACGTTACAAAATTATATGAATCAGTCTCATTTTCAGGAAACAAAGTATAATTAAGCATTACACTTATCTTATTAATTGTATTAATCAAGTTCTCGTATTACAATACTAATCAGAAATATTATTTTAAAAAGAAAGTATAAAATAAAAAATATCTAAATCAGTAAATCTCAGTGTGAAACTTAAAAAAACAATTTCGTTCTTTGGTGGGAAGAATTAGAAATGGCAGGACTTAAAACTGAAAGCTCGCCTTCTGAATCAGAAGAAGATTCTGCCGAATTATTTGACTGATGATTCGGCCCTGTGGTCGATAATCCACATCATCGATATCATCGTTGTCTTCATCATCTTCATACTCAGATATGTCCAGTTTTAGCTCAGCTTCTATAGCTTCGTCGTTCATGGCTTAAACAAAGAAAAATTAAAGTAAACGCCCATTGTCCTTAAATTATGACATGGAAGTTAGGTTAACTTTTACAATATAAGCTCACCGGCCTTATTTTGGGACATGTTTTTTATCGTTCATATATTACTGAATTAACTTAACTTTACAAGAAAAAAACCCTTTTTCAAAATAAGTATAACATTTCTACAATTGTTTGCAATACTTTTCAGATGTCACTATGTAATGATTATAAAGATATGAATTCATTTACTTACCTATCACCACGAGGCATCCGATCACACGAGATGAAACGTCCAAAAGACATATCCTTGGTTTTTTTATGTCAAGTTGTTATTGTTAGATTTAAAGATGCGATCCATGTTTGCAACTTTTTAATGGCAAATTTAAATTGGGGGGATTATTTAAACCAAAAAATACGTATAAATATCATGTCATAATTTTAGGTCACTGGGCCGTAATTTAATGATTTTAAAAACTGTTCTGGGCCTCAGTGTCAAAAATATTTTTGTCATTAAATTAGGTCGTTGGGCCTTACGAGGTTAAGTCAAACGCAACTGAATCTTCGACAGCAACTTTATAAGCTGAGATTTGACAGTTGTAATATGTTATGGTATGTTGTAATGTTAGTGGTTATGTGAAGAAATGGTTTTACTTCATCAAATATTTATTTTAAGGTTTAGTTATATGATTTTGTTGGCCTAAGGGGTACCAAATAAATTCACTGGGAACTTCAGGATATGGCCACGCACGCAAAATTTTTTTTTTTTTTTTCAGGTTTAAAGAATCAAGGCGCGACTTGTTACATGAATTCTCTACTACAAACATTGTACTTCACCAATCAGTTGCGGAAGGCGGTATACAAAATGCCGACAGAATCTGATGACAGCACCAGGTATATTCTCTATTAATACATTTTCAATGGAAATAGCAAAAATCAAATTCTTCGTATCAAGTAATACAGTCATTAACAATACATACCAATTCAAAATAATGTTTTTATTGGCTAGACAGTATTTGGAAATAATTTTAGATTTTCTAACATGCTATTTTATGAGTTTTGTAATTTACCTTGAGGCTACGAGTCTTTTTGTCCATATTGTTATGAAACATGTTAATAGTTATATGTTTATGTATAATCAATCGATATCTTTCCTCAGATCGGTCGCGCTAGCTCTACAAAGAGTGTTTTACGAGTTGCAGTTCTCAGACAAGCCTGTGGGCACTAAGAAATTAACAAAGAGTTTTGGTTGGGAGACACTCGATTCATTTATGCAACACGATGTACAGGAATTCCTTAGGGTGAGTTCTTTTTACATAAAATTTATATAGAGTACTACATACAATTGTATACCATGGGATTTCCGACAATCGCATAAGTCATAGTACAATTTTGTACATGAATATTTACAATCAGTATTTAATTGAGGTGATTAATTATGTTATTAATGTCTTGAAAAAATAAGAACCATGTGTTTTCTAAATAGAAGGCTTAATAAAAACTATCACAAAACTAGACCATCCTTTGTGAAGAATAGCCTAAGTTGGGCATATTCCATATAATTTTTTGTTGTACTTTTAAATGAAACTAAGTATATAGGGGTATTTCCTTATTAGGTATTGCTGGATAAATTGGAGAGCAAAATGAAAGGTACCTGTGTGGAGGGAACAGTACCGCGGCTGTTTGAGGGAAAGATGACTTCATACATCAAATGCAAGAACGTGAACGTGTCGAGTACGCGCGTGGAGACCTTTTACGACATACAGCTCAACATCAAGGGGAAAAAGAACAGTGAGTAATAAAACTCTGTGACAAACATTTGTTAGGGATTATAACCTGGAATGCCTTATGTTTTCGGAGGTCAGTTTTAATGAAACTAATCATGGTTGAAAAAATCGGTAAAAATGGTTCCAACCATCTCGGTGCGAATCAAATGGTTCTCCAATTCTTTTCTTTACCGCACTGTTAAGATGTGGAACGGTTAGCTATCTCTACTATTATTTACTTCATTTTTATAATCCTGAGTCCTTCCGCCGCAGCGTGCACATGCATTTTGCCATTTTAAACTCTGTCTGGACGGCATTTGCATTTACCACCAGGAGCAATGTAGATACTGTGCCGTGCTAGATAAAAAAAGGGAAAAAATAAACAAAACATAATGATTTTTTATCGCCTGTAGCAAATGTTGAAAATTCACATGCCTGTGTTGTGTGTATGTAGAGATGTGGTCGCATGTTGCCAGAGCTCTTTTTTCTTGATTGGGACACAAATATGTCGTGTTTCTACATTTTCAAACTTTCAGGGAAATGAGTATTGCCAATCTGAACCTCTAGGTCGTGCGTATCCAGCGTCGACGATATCTAAAAAAAAAAACATGATATGCACAAATCGTGTTAATTTTGTATAGCCATAAACCCATAGTTTGTAATATGATTTCCATTGACTGACTTGTGACTGCAAATGGAAAGCAATCATTATCGATATCGACACTATTGTGTACGGAGGACTTGACTAATATCCCATGTTTCCAGTCGACGAGTCGTTCAAGGACTACATCAGCACGGAGACGCTGGACGGCGAGAACAAGTACGACGCGGGCGAGCACGGCCTGCAGGAGGCTGAGAAGGGAGTGATCTTCGCGTCATTCCCGCCCGTACTGCATCTGCATCTCATGCGATTCCAGTACGATCCCATCACCGACAGCTCCGTCAAGTTCAACGACAGGTCAGGGCTTCATCTTTAAACAATTTCAACTTTTTCAAATACTCAAGTGAAATCCGCTTTCTGAACTGGGTGGTAGATAAAAAAAAAGACTGAATTTAAATAAAGTAGAACATCTGAGTGGATTCAATAAATTATTTTCATTTTCATTTATGAGACGATACTATCTTCGAATGTTCGAACGTATTACGTAAAACTTCACAAATGTGCCTAGATACTTCAAAAAATGTCAATCAATCCTTTATGGTAACGTCGTAACTATAGACTAGGTTTAGTAAAAATAGAGTTGGGTAGAGTAGTAGAGATTTCATAGAGTAACCAAATTGTGGGTTGATATTAAATACTTTCTTTTTTATTGCTTTGAATGGCGAGACGAGCATGCCGTTCGCCTGATGGTAAGCGATGCGACCGCTCATGAACAGAAGCAAAACCAAACAACACCTTGAATCACAAAACAATGCTTGGCATTCCACTGCGCTCGCCATCCTGAGACATAAGATGTTAAGTCTCAATATGTACAGTAGTTACTCTAGGAGACTGTCCCGCCCTCACACCCACCACTGTAACTCCTGTGAGCCAGGATCAACAGTGGCACGCAAAGTAATGACACCGAGCATTGAAGCTCGGCGAGTCTCCGGGAATGTCTAACTTGTCTTTAACCCGCAACGAAATTAATCAGAAAGTTAAATTAATAGGAGGAGTTGGAAATAAATTATTGTCCACTTCCCTCCGTGCAAAGCGGGTGACAAAACATTGAACTGAAGAGGTAAATAACCTCGCAAAAAGACTTTCACAGCCGGAGAAGCCAGCTGTGAAGCACCACGGATCAAATTATTATTACATTTAAATGGGACCTATTATGTGAACTGTTATGCTTGATTCCAGTAATAGGTATGGCAAAAACGCCGGAAAGCACGGAAGTTCTTTCTAGTCTCTACAAGGTCCATGTAGTATACAACTCCAGATGATATTTGCATACTATCTAGCATGGTTTTACGCTCATTATGCCAAAGACTACACTCCCAAAGTATATGATGCGCGGACTGCTCATACTCGCAATTAGGTGTTGAACATGGACACGCAGGCGACGCAACAAGCTTAAAAGAGTATAGTTTAGACTTAAAGTTACCATGGCCCGTGAGAAATTGTGATACGCAATAATCGACATCTAGCCATGTCTTTGTTAAACGATCACGTACGCAAGGAAAAAATTGGTATAGATGCCGGCCCTTCAAAGATACCTCCCATCTATTTTGCCATTCATCTAATAGTTCGCTATATACCACTGAAACCGGTTTAAATAATCTGTCAACTTTTAAAAGTTCACGTGCGGTGAAAAAACTTTTATCCATATTCTCTCTATTAGAGTAATACATCGCGGCGCGACGTTGCACCTCCAGATCGACTGGAAGTACACCCGCTAGGACAGGCAAAGCTTCGGTACTAACAGTTCTATATGCCTTGCATAAGAATATCAACGCCAAACGTTGGCTCTGGAGCAATTTTCTTCGCACAGCACCGATAGTAGCCCTATCAGCCCATACGGGAGATCCATCCTAAGTAAGTTGCTCCATAGATGATTTTTAGTGTATTGAATGATAGCCCCCACGTTGATTTTGATATTCTTGTCAAAGCAAAAAAGTTCCTTTTCGACTTTTCCCCGACGTTCTTAATATGTTCAAGAAAGGAAAAATTCCTTTCTAAAATTAAACCAAGATAACAAACCGATTCCTTTTTTTTAACATTAATATTATTAAATTTAATTCGCGGCTGTGATTTTAAAGTTCCTTTCAGAAGTAATTGAAACGTTTTTTGTGGTGCAAAGGTTAAGCGATTTCGATGGCCCCAATCACATATTAGTTTTAAACACGCGTCCGACATAATTTCTAATCCCGACCTACTATTTGACTCTATAAGCAAGAGGCCGTCGTCCGCATATCCGGTCAAAGAACACCCTGACGGCAAGGGAATTGCAAGAAAATCGTCGAACCCTAAATTCCACAAATAAGGACCTAAAACCGAACCTTGTGGACAGCCCATCGTAAGTGGTTTCGACACAGCATAGTGTCCAAGTTTAAGTTTTGTTGTTCCGTGCGAGAAATACGAGTAAATAAGTGAATATATATTTTTAAAGCAACCTCGTAATTTCAACTTAAGAAGCAGCATCGGCCACCAAGCGTTGTCGAAAGCACCGGATATGTCCAGGAAAATACCGAGTACATATTTGCGCGCCGATGTACTTACAGCTCTTCTAACCGATATTGCCGCGTCGATAGTTGACTTACCCGTTGTAAATCCGAACTGCTTTTCGTGAAACTTTGGTCCACCCGGTAGCAATCGAGGGACGATAAGACGTTCTAAAAGTTTACCTAGAGACGGTAAGAGTGTAATAGGTCTATACGACTTAGGATCATGTGGAGATTTATCGCCACCCTTGGGTATTATACGAATGAAACCGGTACGCCATACCCGCGGAAATACCCCTTCAGCAATACATCTGTTATAAACAGTGAGTAATGCATCGCCGGCCGATTTACACGCTTCTTTGATCATTTTATTAGTTATTTTATCGTCACCGGAAGCCTTGTTTAGGGGCAAAGCTCGTACAATTTCGCTAAATTCATCAAACGACGCGAGATTTGAATCGGAAGAGTTCGGTACCTCCATGGCCCACATCCTAATCTGCTTATGGTATTCTGTATCATTTTCAATATTATCATCCGGAATTAACGATTGTAACAGAGCCTCCGTTGTCTCCTCAATACCAGTTGTGAAGTTGTTGTCAATTTTTAAATTCTCAATATAAGCCAAATTGATTGACCTATTCGCTTTAAATTCATGGTATAGAGGAGACCACGGACCCTCACTATCTAACCGGGCCACAATTTTACGTAACAAATTACCTTTCGATTTTTGGACGGCCGCTTTATAATGTGATCTGGCAACTCTCAGTTTATTTAAAGCAGATGTAATTGCTTCCCCTGTGACCACAGATCACTTCCAATAGATACCGCATTACGATAGTTTTGTTTTGAACCGAAAACGCCAACGAAGGGAACGGCGCGGGGGGTGGACGGGTTGCAGCGCGGTCACGTGGACTTCACTGGAGAGATGAGGCATAAGTCGATAAATAAAAAATGTATCGATAGTTCGATTTGCCAGTAAGTTCATGTGTTATGATCGCTTCTATAACTTAATTACCAACTTGTTAAATGTTTGATAATATTATTTCACCGGCCTGATCTAATAAATTATACCAACCGGCAACCGCCAACTACGAATAAAATAGGATTAAGATTTATACTTTAGTATGTAACGGTTTTATTTCTATCATTCACTGTGTATTTTTGTATACCATAATGGCGAAATACCCAAATTAAGTGTTGATATAAAAGATCAGATAAAAATATGAAATAGTAAATAACTAAACCTCACGGCGGCTGTAGTAATTGTAATATCGACAAGTGACGATGAAACCCACTTGACGAACTATGAATGTTTTTGAGACGATATATACATCATCATCATCATCATATCAGCCACAGGAAGTCCACTGCTGAACATAGGCCTCCCCCAAGGATCTCCACAATGACCTGTTGGAAGCGGCGATATATACAACGTATGTTAAAATTAGTGCAATAGCTTGTGCTACTGATTCTCAATAAACTTAGTATACTAAAACTTATGATAAATACCCTCCCATTATATTTGAAAACGTATACAACTAGAGGGAAAAAAGGAAATTTAATTACGCCAAAGATAAATAAAAAAATATTGTAAAAGTACCTTGGTAACAAATTTAACTATTTCAAATTACATAAAATAACGTAATTATGGTAATTTACAATTTTTATTTAAATCAATATATATTTTGTGACATTGTCATTTAATAGAATTAATTTACATTATTGTTTTACAATATCGATATTTCTGGGAATTATATTATAAACATGCGTCAAACACTAGAAGAACGCGTGATTTTGCCAAAAAAAGATGGCTTATTACGGTTATTGCTATGCGAAAAAGAGACGGCTGATTCTACATCCGAACTCGACTGTTTGACATTGATAGTTTAACCAGTATAAATTGAGCTCGCTCGGGACCAAATTAATTTAAAGAATATTAGTTATCGATGAAAACTTATTGCGTTTTTTTTAGATACTTTATTGTTTTGAGTTTTTTGCACACCATTTTATTGAACAAATCATTATTAACTGTAATATTATGTTCCCAAAATGTAATTTTCGCTGACGTGCGACGATATGTGCGGGTCCACTACTTGGACGACACTGATGACGCGACATTTGGCATCGGTTTATATCTATCTGATATCTTAAATGTGTTGGGCGCAACCGCTGCCTTGCATTAGGTATCTATTGGGAGTGATCTGTGCCTGTGACACAACGTCTCTTAAGCCCGTTGAAACGCCTACGCGCTCTGCGAAAAGTCCGACGTAGTTGGACCAGTAAGTCATTCCACCAATCGCACCTCCGAGTATTCGTGATGGAACCTCGACCGATGGTAATGTCTGCGCAATATGTAAAAGTGTCCGACATAATCTCGGCACAGGTTTCAGCTGATAGATCATTGCGAGTGAAGTCCCTAGCATGCCGAGCAAATAGCGAGCTAAATAAATCCCAGTTAGCGCCTCTAGATTTATATCTAAAATTAAAATTATTCTGTAACGGACCCTGTGTCAATCTAGACAAGAACTCGTACACAATCAGGCGATGGTCACTACACGACGCGTCCGGCAGGACGCGCCACCTATCAATACGGACGTCTCCACTAGAAAGTGTGACGTCAATAGAAGATTCGCCCGTAGGGCTACTGTAAGTAGGTGGTGCATCGGGGGTGTTGTGTATTTCGAGATTCATCTCTGCAATGAAATCTTCTACAGCGCAACGTCGCTCGGTATCAGTGGAGCGATATTTGCCATACCAAAGGACAGATGACGCATTAACGTCAGCACCTATAATAATCTTATGTCCTGCGAGGGACCGCAAGACATAGCGGAGGTGGTGCAGATGAGGACCCACAGGATCTGAGTATTGAAAATAACAGCTCACAACATAAACCTTACAAATCGGACTAGACACCTCAGCGACAGCACAGTGTGACGTCATAAGATTACGCACCGAGGTAACGGTAAGATGTGAACCCGACACAAAAATACCTGCTCGTGAGTTGTTATCGAGTTGTACTACCTTACTACGTAATCGCGCATGTTGGTATTGCTCCTGAACTAGAACGACATTTAATTTATAATCATGAATTAACGTGTCTAATTCTGACGTCGCTACCCTATCGTTATGAAGGTTTAACTGACCGATTGTAAATTTATCCATATTTTTTTAGTATTGGGTCGAAAGAAGTAATTGCTCGATTTTGTTTTTATATGTTGGGCACTCTTGAGACCCACAACGATGGTCATGTGGTTTTTTAAATCTTTTACAAGGCGCACACACTGACTTAAATTCCGGGTTCGATTTATGCGGGCAAGCCTTAGTTTCATGAGACTCAGCACAAATGGCGCACGTTGGTGTTTTAACTGTGCAAAATTTTTGAACGTGCCCGTAATATTGACAATTTAAGCAACGTACTACTTCTATGTCATCAATAAAACGGCAGGTGGCCCAATCAATGAAAAGTTTATCTTTTGTATTCATCAAATGTTTGCGAATCTCTGAGTCCAATTCTAATCCTATCCATTTACGACCGTTATCTAAAAGACGTCTGCGAGTTATTTTGACGGACTTTGAAAAGTCATCCTCCTTTATGGGCAATTCGTCCTTGATGTTTTGACGATATAATGCTGTTAAGAAAGCGCGGTCTTCCATGGAGGATGGCACGTCTTTAACTAAAATACGGGGGCGGCGACCCTTTGGTTTCTCAAGACGCAGCCCCGCCGATTTTATCGCGTCGACAGATTCCAATTTTTTTATTTGTTTGTCATTTGCAAGACGCAGAGCAACACCAGATTTAGCGGTTTTTTTAACCCCAACGATTTGGAACCCGTCGTCACTAGGATTAATTGCCTTAAAGAGCGCCTGTTTCGTCGCGGATGACGTCTGCAAATCAGCTGACCGTTCGCTCGTCGGGTAAGCTATTACGCACGGGGCAGGGGCGCGCGGCTGCACTACCGGAGCGGGTTTCGCTAAACGCAATTTTAAATTATCCGAATATGTACTAGTGGACACGTTAACGCGTTTGCATTGATCCAACTCGCGTTGCATATTAGCTATCTTGGTTTCATTACACGATGATTTTAGAGCCAGTAACGAAACAATTGAAGTTACGCGTTGCGTAATATCTAACACGGCCGACCTATTTGCAATATTCATGCGCGAGCCCTGGTCATTGACGAGTTCGTTTATCTTTGATAAATAACTCGATACTTCCAACACCATATCGCAATAGTCCGCGCGGCTCGCGTCGCTGCCGTTGTCTACAGACGAAGTATCTGCCGATTCTGATAATTGCAGACGTTTCGATTGAACGGGGGAAACAGATGTGGGCGAATTCACATCGCTGAATAAGCGTTTGGCCGAACTGGGTGACCGAGGCGTGAGTCTACTTTGACTGAATGGATTTGGGCCCCGATCGGGCGGATCGTCATTGTGAACCGACATTTACTTATCAGAAATAAAATGCAAATTATTTACAATATATATTGTAAACTAAAACGAACTAATTAACGTTAAACAAATCAGCTGACTGACCGGCCGGGCGATATTTTATTTCGCAATACCCACTTTAGAAAAATAAAAGTACTTACCGAGAAATAAATTTGAGTACATCCACTAATAAACCATATAAAACTTTAAAAAACTTACAGATCGCTGCTGAAAATACGATACCATACAACAATAAACAACTCACGAACCGATAATCGCCGTTAAAACACACAAAACACAATTAATAATGACGAGCACGTAAACACGTCACTACACTGTGCACCCGCGGGAGGGGAAGTGACAGTAGTTACTCTGGCTACAATGTCCTTCAATCCGAAACACAACAGTGCATTTAAACTGCTGTTTGACGGGAGAAATAGACATTGCGGTGGTAACCACCCAGGCAGCCTCTCACATATGAGAGACCTACCATCAGTAAATACTTTAGATTGTTCATTTACAAATGGGAAAAAAGGTTCGATTCAGACTTTTATGGTGGCATAGGAACATTGGCCAGGTTTTGGTTTGGTTTGGTTTGCCAAGACAGGTTAAAGTTTATCTAGCAGAAAATCTAGTTGACCATAACTGAATATACCACTAAAAACCACTATTAAAATTGGTAGATACCCAGTAATAATTCTGTCTTTTTCTCCTTTTTTTTACATAACATGACATAAAATGGCCATTTCCACACTTCCAATAGGTCAATGTAATCCTTAGGGGAGGCCTTGGAGAATTCCTGTGGCTGAGATGATGATGTTGATGATGATGACATGTTGTACTTGCAGATTTGAGTTCTACGAGCACATCAACCTGGACGCGTATCTACAAGAGAAGCCCGAGACCCCGGCGGACTACACGCTTCACGCCGTGCTGGTGCACTCGGGAGACAACCATGGGGGACACTACGTCGTCTTCATCAACCCTAAGGGAGACGGCAAGGTATGCCTATACTTTTATTTTTATTCTTGCCTGGCATCATGACCGCTCGTTACCTGATGGTAAGCGCAAATGGCGTCCAGGCAGAGTATCGATATCAGACGGTGGTCAATCAATCAATACAATTATGCCGATCTGCTAAGATGCCTCTTTACAGTACAGCGGAAGGACCCAGATTTTGATTCTGTTAACAACAGCACTTTTACAAAGAAGTGAAGATTAAATAATATTAAACTAAAATTTGATCTTTGTGGGCTTTACTCATAAACACTGATGAGCAAGAGATTAATAGCCAAAGGCTTTAGAATTGACTCGATTATTGTGTTCATTCTTATTATTTTTTACATAAATGGGTTGCTGTAATGGAATTGTCATATATTGTTAATTAATGGTCCTCAATAGCTGTATGTATCAGCCCATATACGTCCCACTGCAGGGCACGGGCCTACTCTACAATCGTAAGTACGATTGAGAGTGGTTAGGCCATATAGTCCACCACGCTGGCCTAGTGCGGGTTGGCAGACTTACATACCATAGAAATTTATATAAATCGCTATAGTATGCAGGTTTCCTCACGATGTTTTCCTTCACCATTTTAGTGCGTGGTGATTGACTATCAATACACACATGACTCCGAAAAGTCAGAGGTGTGCCCTGGGATTCGAACCCGCGACCACCGTGAACATGTTGGCAGCCGCGTCTATTCCTTTTTACCAACAGGCCACCACGCACCCTCAATAGTTAATTTGATAAAATAATCGAATCAATTCTAAAGCCTTGGGCTAAAGTAAATGCCTGATTCATCCGGGTTTACGAATATGAATAAAAATCTAGACACCAAACATGATATTCGATGAACAATGTCGATATTTAATATTTTGCTTCTGGTTTTTCTTAATTTTGTTATGTCTTCACCATTTGCTGTATTTTACATTTCATTACTAAACATAAGTCTTGTTTTTAAGTCATACAATAACAAAATTCTTATAAATACTTTATTTTTGTACCCAGTGGTGCAAGTTCGACGACGACGTGGTGTCTCGCTGCACGAAGCAGGAGGCTATCGAGTACAACTACGGAGGCCACGACGAGGACATGGCGCTCACCGTCAGACATTGCACCAATGCCTACATGTTGGTATATATCAGGTGTGTGTTCTTATTTACTCATTTATTTAGGATATTTTAGTATATAAATAAATAAATATATTGACAATTACTGCTTACACTGATTCTAAATAAATAATAAATTAATACTCCCAACAGTCACTTACATAGTCCGGTCCCCACACTAAGATCGAGTATTGTGTCATGGGTATCAGGAACTACGAGAGACGGAGGTTGTCATGTCATAGAATGATGAATATTTGGTCATAATTATACAACCGTCTATGTCTGAATATCGATTACATTCCTGGTAATCATCAGGGAGTCATATGAGTGTATTGGTATATAATATACCCAATGGAATATGAAAAATTGTGACAGCATTGTCACGTTTTATCATTAGTTAGTGTGGATCTAGTTTCTAGGAGATTAGTATACTTATGTCCCATACTTAGGTAGAAAAAAATAAATGAAATATTGCATATGAAATTGAAACCAGAGATTTATCTTAGTACTTTTCTTTCAGGGATTCACAATTGAAGACAGTTTTACAAGAGGTGACACAAGCAGATATACCCACAGAACTCAGCGAGAGACTAGCGGAGGAGAAGAGAATTGAAACGGTGTGTGTTTTGATATTTCAATGTATCTGCAATTATATCAATTATTAAATGACAAAATCTATAAGTTGAGATAAATTAGAGAGGTAGGTAACATTTGCACCTAGCTAAATGATCAGGATGTATTGAAATTCATTTGACACCAATTAACATGAAAATAATGATTTTATTCGCACTGTGATACAGTTGCCGTCCGACCGCTCCAGTCGCTCGCATCGCTGTTGACCGACGCTTGTTTGCTGGACAGTGCTAATACGTACGATGCGGATAGGTCTAGCATGTTCTGGTAGCAGTTACGGCCAGTTATCACCCGGCCATATGTAATTGAAACTATCTTGCAGCCACTCAGATGGATGTTCATAGAGTGATTTGTGGTTCAGTGTGCACATGGTATTAAGTATTGAGTATGTAATGTATCTGTGCAGATCCGTCGCAAGGAGCGCAACGAGGCGCACCTGTACATGAACGTGAACGTGGTGCTGGAGGAGGCGTTCGACGGGCACCAGGGCAACGACCTGTACGACTGCGAGCGCGCGCACTACCGCGTGTTCCGCGTGCGCAAGCAGGCCAGCGTGGCCGACCTGCTCGACCTGCTCGCCGACAGCTTCAAGTACCCCGCGCGCCAGCTGCGGCCCTGGCCCTTCAGCGCGCGCTCCAACCAGGTACCGACACGTGCACTGCTCCCCCTGCTCCCCCTGCTCGCCGACAGCTTCAAGTACCCCGCGCGCCAGCTGCGGCCCTGGCCCTTCAGTGCGCGCTCCAACCAGGTACCGACACGTGCACTGCTCCCCCTGCTCCCCCTGCTCGCCGACAGCTTCAAGTACCCCGCGCGCCAGCTGCGGCCCTGGCCCTTCAGCGCGCGCTCCAACCAGGTACCGACACGTGCACTGCTCCCCCTGCTCCCCCTGCTCGCCGACAGCTTCAAGTACCCCGCGCGCCAGCTGCGGCCCTGGCCCTTCAGTGCGCGCTCCAACCAGGTACCGACACGTGCACTGCTCCCCCTGCTCCCCCTGCTCGCCGACAGCTTCAAGTACCCCGCGCGCCAGCTGCGGCCCTGGCCCTTCAGCGCGCGCTCCAACCAGGTACCGACACGTGCACTGCTCCCCCTGCTCCCCCTGCTCGCCGACAGCTTCAAGTACCCCGCGCGCCAGCTGCGGCCCTGGCCCTTCAGCGCGCGCTCCAACCAGGTACCGACACGTGCACTGCTCCCCCTGCTCCCCCTGCTCGCCGACAGCTTCAAGTACCCCGCGCGCCAGCTGCGGCCCTGGCCCTTCAGTGCGCGCTCCAACCAGGTACCGACACGTGCACTGTTCCCCCTGTTCGCCGACAGTCTCTTCCCTCAGTCTTAAGGGGAGGCTCACGCGCCTTACTGGCTGCAGGCGATGTGAACATCGCCCCGTAGACTCTCCGTGCTGTCCGGCGCACAGCTCAAAAATGGTTTATGACAAGTTGGGAGGCGCAGATATCCCTCATCTACAATATTTCTGAGGTCCGCGAGGTGACCTGTTGTGCCGCTCTTCTCAGTTGCTTAAGAGCCTACCTCGAAAAATATTCGCAGCGTTTTGGGGCGTGGTTTACGAAAGTTGCCGTATCACGTCGCGGCACTGCGCTACTGGCGCACATTCCCCGATTAAATATTATCTACTGGTATTATTAATATTAGTAATAACGAATTAATGTAGACCTATGTATATTTATAATACGTATGATTCTGACAATGTGCCTATATATTGTTTATCATACTTTTGTATTGATAAAAAAAAATCTATTACAATCTACGTGTTAAAACACGAACTTTAAACTATTACTTTACGAAAACCTCAAAAACATTTACAATAATATCTGTATAAATACAAGATACCAATTGTTTTGCCGGTCACTCACTCTACTAGTGTGAAGCGCTAATCGCCTAGGCGCCCTTTGATAAATGCCGCCAAAGGCATTGCGCCTAGCGATGATTTATTTGTTTCTACTTCATTTGACCTGTGATTTGACCACTGACTTTCGCCTTTAAAACAACGTCATTCTTAGTTCTGCTGTTTTGTGATTTTTGACTTACGATACAACTGTAAAATTAACAAAAATTTGTGAAATAAATTTGAATTTTGTAATAACAACCAAACTAAACTGACTAGGTATTCCTGAAGTATGTACACAGAGCGGAAACGATAAGTAATTACATTAGATTATTGTTTAAATTCCACATAAAATAATTATTATTGATTTTCGAACTGTGCGGTCACACCGGCGCTCACGCTCTTATTATTACTGCTATGCGCTTGGCGCGAGAATGACGGCGATCACACCCGCCCGTTCCAGTTTGAACCTTCTTTACAACCAAATAGGGATCATTTTTGTTTAACAATGTTTCTTTTATTTACGCTAGACAAATTTTTCGGCGAAATTATTTGATATCAATTACAATTATTTTGCTTTTGTTATATGAAAAGCATTGTAAATATTAATTTTATAGTAATACTAGCGATCGGGCCCGGCTCCGCCCGGGTGCATACACGTTTTAAAATGGCGGTCAAAATGTTTAATTCTATCAGTTTAGAATATCGACCAATCGGACCAAGAAAAACGAACAAAATTTCCTCGTATTTGCTAGAAATGTCACTACTGCTTTCCTCCTATAGATCATAGCGTGATGATATATAGCCTATAGCCTTCCTCGATAAATGGACTACCCAACACTAAAAGAATCAATCAAATCGGACCAGTAGTTCCAGAGATTAGCGCGTTCAAACAAACATACAAACAAACTCTGCAGCTTTATAATATTAGTATAGATATAGACTTTCAATGACATATAAAATGTATTCGTAAAAAAAATGCTCTAAATATGGGGGCACGGCAGTGCCCCCACCAAGTCGAGCTAAAAAGCGGCACAGTGGTACCATCCTTTTCTCGAAGCAATTCAGATCATTTTAAACCCCCCCATAACTTCGTTGTGGTTAAAGCAAGAAACCTGAATTTTCAGTTACTAAGCAGGCATTGTGTAAACACGGTATGTATATTTAAAATTTCATTCAATTTGAACCACTAGTTTAAGAATTATAAATAGTCAAACTTTCTTAATTTTGAAATAAAACTATTATTTACGGATTTTATCGCGAATTTAGTTTATTTTTTTACATTTTTAACTTCCCGACGTTATTACCTCCATTACCTCCGCTTTGACCAGCCCCAAGTCCTCGCTAAAGAACACCGTTTCCTGCCCAGGATGTTTCGCGAGGCTATTGAAATTAAAAAACATCCAAATTTCAATAGAGAAGATGGCTTGAAGCTTGCACAAGCATGGGATCCAATACTACATTTAATTAAATCGGAACCCAAAAGACCAACTGCCAGACCTCAAGACACGGTGAGCTCCTTCTGCGTAGATCGGATCGCAAACACAGACTAGATATTTAAAATTATTTGTTAAAATTAATAATTGTAAAATAAGGGTAGTTAAATTGTAACAGTCACAGAGCAGACGTCTAATACCTCAGTCCGCCCCGTGACCACGAAGGCTGTAAAGTAATCGAAACGTCGGGAAGTTAAAAATGTAAAAAATTAAACTAAATTCGCGATAAAATCCGTAATTAATAGTTTTATTTCAATGTGTAACTTTCGCGTAAATCTAAGAAACCATTTTCTTAATTTTGTCACTCACTAACTGACTGACTGATCATCAAAAGTCTAAGGCAATTCTAGCAGACATAGAACCTTCAAATTTAGAATATAATTAGTGTTTAGTGTCTTAAGTAGGGAAAAATTTTAACATTTCGTAATTTCTGCCTAGTGTTCTAGATACACCAACTGCGTGAATAACTTTGTAATCCCATATAAATGTATAGGATTACAAAGTTACATTTGCAGTTAATGAATAATTGTACTCGTATATAATGGAATAATAGTTCTAGATAGGTATCACTACATAGTATAAAACAAAGTCGCTTTCTCTGTCCCTATGTCCCCTTGTGTGCTTAAAACTACGCAACAGATTTTGATGCGGTTTTTTTTAGTAGATAGAGTGATTCAATAGAAAGGTTTACGTGTATAATAACATCCATTAAATAGTGGAGACATACTGTTATATTTGAGGTTTCTAATGTGATGTCGTTAATTATCATTTTTTTCCGCTTACATTGCAAACGCAGGCTGAACCCTACGAGATTCATCAATAATAAGTAATTATTTGTACACATTGAAAATGTCTACAGAAAACTCCGCGATGGTATATGTCTATCTCTTATGGATATCCCACAATAATAGTTTTTTGTCATTTACTTTTTACGACAAATACAGCATTCATCCTTATCCAATTAAAAAGCTTAAATACATTGTTGGTTTAATATAGATCTATATGGTCCTTTACAGCACAAGATTTAAATGAATATTTTCGAAGATATTACAGATTTAAAATTGCGGGACGTAACGCTTGCGGCAGTACTGGCCGGCCGGGGCGGCAGTAGCGTGCCTGAATAGGAAGGTTTATATGTATAATAATACGTACATATTTTTGTACAGAAATCTATTTGTACCCGGGCGAAGCTGGGCCTGGCCGCTAGTCTATATATAAAAGGCATAACATGAGAGGGTATTGAGAGGGAAAGGGTGTATTCAGCCCATGAAACTGTACAACTTCCTCTAGAAAGACATAACGAAGAAAAACTTGCAAATAAATAGACTAAATAGCTCCAAAATATCAATTACCATGAAAGAAAGAATATTAATAAACAAATCCGTGATATTTGTGATAAATTGACACCTACAAAAATAAGAAAATACCATAAGACAGAGGCTTTACGAAAAAATGTTGGTGATATTCTAGAAGTAAAAAGTACCGAAAAGGAAAAAATTAGGACTCTAAAAAAAGACGTGACATCCCATCAAAAACATCCTGTAAAAAAATCAGGCATCCAGCAGCATTATGTATGAATTGTACGATACATTATGGTTTCATGCGATGGCCAAGTCGATCCATTTATTTTTAACGTAAAGAATTTTTTATATTTATATGATAATAGCTTACGTAATAACTTTATACAGAAGGTCCATTACGCAAGGACTAAATAAATTAATCGACTTGGTATCGGTATATGCATGTAACATCTCACAATTTTTTGAGGTAGAAACCCTGAGCTGCGAGACTTGGAATTTTTTTACAGGATGTTTTTGATGGGATAGTCTCTTCATCTGTCTATTGATAGAGGTGCTCCCGAAAGGTACTATTTTTCTAATGGTATTATACTGGATGATTTTGAAAAATATCACAATATTATGATGATCATATACAACACTTTACATGTTTCTTTACATGGGCAAAAAATCATGAAATTTGTGTGACGTAATTTATGGATAATATATGGTCGGAATTGAAAATTGCGACCGCCATTTTTTTCTGCTCTAAGATATCGATGTTGAAATCAATTGGATCAAAAGCATTCAAGCAAGCATTAGATTAATCGAGCAAAGGGTAACCCAGATATCGATTTATATATCAATCGGATGAATAACAAAAAAGTTCAAAATGGCGACCATAATTTTCAATTCTGACTTTGAATTTAGTCAAACGGAACAATATGGTAAAAAGGTTTTTCTATTTAATTCACTATTAATATATTTATTGGGCAAAACCCGATTAAAAGTTATAAGTATATTCAATTGATTATAAAAGTTGGTGCGACCTTGGTGGGAATATCGCGTAGCCTTCATATTATAGGAGCTAGCAACAAGAAATATTGCGATATCAGATTAAAATATTTTTGATGAAAAATAATGATAATATACTGAAAGAACAACACAACGAGAAACGAATTTATTTTAACCGAATTAATTCGATGACAATGATCGCAATGTCCATATCATAGGGATTACGTTGGATCCCTTATTTTCATATTTCTCGTATGTCGTGGATGTTCATACATACATACATAAACTCACGCCTTTTTCCCAGAAGGGGTAGGCAGAGGTGCCAAGACCCACATTTCGCCATGTTATGTATGTTCCGTCCCACGATGTGATAGGTGGCGAGCCTATCGCCATATCGGGCACAAATTCCTGACTCTGGGCTGATAATGAATAGAAAAATCCAATATCACTTTGCCCTGCCCGGGATTCGAACTCAAGACCTCACCTTTGTAACCGCACCTTAGTACAACTACGCCACTGAGGCAGTCTACCAGTCAAATATCGATTTGGAACCATTCGGATAAATAACAAAAAAAACAAAAATTAAAATGACCCGGACTCGAACCCGAGACTTCAGCGTCGTAATCATATGATGAGGCAAAAATGTATAAAATTTCACCCGAATAATAACAAAAAAATCAATCAAAATGCGAATCGAATATTCTTTTTTCTGAGAATATTTTCATTTTTTCGGAATGATGGTTCTTTCAAATATCGATTAGGAACAATTCGGATAAATAACAAAAAGCAAAAATTAAAATGACCCGGTTTCGAACCCGAGACTTCAGCGTCGTAATTATATTATGAGGCAAAAATGTATAAAATTTTACGCTCCCTTCGACTAATTTCGTTGAGCGCTTATACGTAAGTCAATGACCTTTCTCTTTTATTTTGGTAACTTAGGTAGTTAAAAATGAATATATACTGCTATTTATTTTTTAAATATATGTACAAAAAAATAAAATGTACAAACACAAAAGAGTACCACCTAAAATAATAAGATTTACGTAAATTTGAAATTACGTAAAAAATAATCGGCGGGCTAAAATTTTGCAACGTCGAGCGCAGATCCGTCGTCTACCAAGGCCCGCGGCCGTCTGACGGGAACGCCCCCAATGAGATAGCTTATATGGCCGTAACCTACAAGAATGGGATAGGATGGCCCATGCGCTTCTCGAAAAAAACAACATAAGCGCCAAACCATATTTTATTTTATTGTCATCGTACTATTTACTTTTTTCTTGTTTTTTTCTCGCGAAAAACTAATATTTGAAAATATGTTTATGTCAAATTAATCTTGAGTTTCTACACGGGGTAAGTTAGGAGTTCTGAGTTCTTAAAAAACTTAACAACTGCTACTTTGGACTGTATTTTTGTTAAGGCAAAGTGGCGTAATCATGTATTTTTTTTCATAAAGTTGGTAATTATATCATCAATTAAAACATATCTGAAAATGGACTACCTAACCTTAGTAATTTATGATATGTAGGGTTTTAAAAAAGCCAAATTTATCGAGGTATCCCCTTAACGCGAGCGGTCTTAATGTGTGCTCAGCTGTGGGCCCCTGTGAGCTATTTAAGTCGGCTATCATGACAAGTAACGCATAGCGTGGTGGGATTCTGAAGCCCTTTGATCACGATGGGACGACGGGTCAGCCGTTGTAATTTACTCGGCGCTTCCGCGTTTGATACTGATAGTGCTTATGTAGCCGTTTTGGTGGGATAGGTATTCTATTTCTACAACAATACACTGAAATCTCTCACACCGTGTGGTTGCATACTCTTATATTAGTGGCTTGTAGACACACCTTAGCTCATGTCATTACGTATATTAATGCCCTTATGTGCATTTAACCTGAAAATGCACCAAAATCTAATCTATCGTATTTAATTTACAGACATGCAGACCAACATGCCTAGACATAGTGAACGACCAACACAAATCAGTCTCAGATGTATCGGAGAACATGAACCCGTGGAATATATTCCTGGAGCTGCTGCCTCCGGACTCTGGTCTCACTGCGCTGCCCACCTTCGACAAGGAGAACGACGTGGTGCTGTTCTTCAAGTACTACGACCCGAAGCAGAAGCGCATACACTACTGCGGACACCATTACCTGCCCATAGCCAGCAAGCCGGCGGATCTTATACCCATACTTAATAAACGAGCAGGTACGTTACCAAAGCAACCACGATCTACACTTTATAGTTGAGAATCTTTTCTACAGGAAAAGGGTCTTAGAGAAACTTTCAGGTTTTATAAAAGAAAACAAGTTTGATCTCCACAGGTTCCTGGACTATAACTGAACAAGTTTTATAGTTTTATTGGGAAGTAGAAAATATAATTGCCATCCACACTTTTAGATTATGGTATGGTATGGTAATGTGAGAATATTTACATACATGATTGTCACTATCTTTAGTCACAGGAAGTCTGTTGGCTGTTGCTGAACATATAAATCACCAAGTATTTCCATAGTAACCCATTGTAATTAGCCTGCACGCGGAGACCCTGTATATTTAGTACATTGTCCAACTTGCGTGTATACATTGCCCTTACTTGTACGTGGCCTTCACTACAGAATGATTTGCTCTCATCTGCCTCTCATCAGCCTCTCATCACTCGCAACACAACATATTTTTTCGCTTTCTTTTGGCTTATGCTACAAAAGTATAAGAGACGAGTTTTTACGATCATACAATATTAATTTTTATTTAATTTATATTTTGTGTTTCTCAGGTTTCCCCCCTGATACACCACTCGTTCTCTACGAAGAAATCAAGCCAGACTTCGTTGAGAAGATTAACAACTACAATGAGCCGCTCGAAAAGGTATTATTTATCAGTTTTATCCTATCAGACCTTCACTAGGTGTAAGCTTAGATATCCATACACAATAGTGTATTGTAGATTATTTATTATAAATTGGTATTGTATAGTATATTACTTAGATACTTGATGAATATAATAGAAATATAATATTCTTAATGAGAGAAAAATTTCGACAAATTGTTGGACAATTTAACAGAAGTTAAAGGTTTCAATTGGACAGTCCAAATATTGTGATTATTGAGAAATAATTTCGTTTTTTCAATGACCTGTTTCATAGTATTGTTACATAAACTCTATGAGCAGTTTAAACTATTCTAATTTGGTATTGGAAGACAGAAAATATCGATAATATCGATACTTTTTGCTAGTTGAATTACATTCGTTTTAACTTAAATTATTTCTAACAATGGATTCTCAAAATGTAGAATATAAGCAATTATAGAATGGAACTTCGAATATCGATATAGATAAATATTTCTTTTGATAAAATTTAATCGTATTAAGAGCTCAGGAGGGACTAAAAGTAATACCTGTATCCAAACTAGAAGAAGCTCCTTGTAAAGGAGAGGTTACATGTTAGTTTCACCTCTACGTTAGTCAATCTCTGCGAAGGCGAAATATATGGCCGGCATAATTGTATCGACAAATATAAGAGTTGGTTCTAATATCCTGCTGGTCGATATTTCTTCGACGCTACTTCACTTGCCGTCGGCTTTCAGCAAGGGCATTGCCGTGCCAGTGTAAAAATATATCTGTTTAAAAAAGTATCCAAAGATCACAAAATGTCAACGATAGAGTTAGATAATTGTATGAGTACGTCCACCACGGATTTATCTTTATACGACCGTCAAGGCCTGCTATATGGATATAAACGGTACGAAATAGAGTTAGTATTGCACATAGCTTGACATAGCACTATATTGATTGATTTTGGACTCGTGTTATTCCCTAAATAACTTAATTTTCGTATCGGTGAAATGGCAGTAAGACCAAAATCCAAAGTTCAACCCAAAAGCTAAATATTACTAAAGAAAATCGTTTCGGCTCTTTATATCCGATCAGTATCTAAGGCTGTTACACACCCATAATTCTAATATTGTTGTCGGCATACATTGGTAAATGTGTATGGGCTATCTCTTTAAAAGATAATATCATCTGTATCAGCCCATATACGTCCTACTGCAGGGCATGGGCCTCCTCTACAATCGACAGTACGATTGAGAGAGTATTTAAAAAGATATACAAAAGTATAATTTCTGTTATAAGTTTTTATCTCTGTAACTGGGAGTTCAAAAAATCCTCACATTTTGGGAATAACATGATTCCAAATCGAGTTTTCTTCGTTACTGCTTCTCATTTTAGTTATGTTGCAATATTTTAATTCAACTGGTGTTTGTCAATAATATTTTAATAATATAGCTTGGTCTAAAATATGTTTCGTCAATGTTCTTATTTCGCTTTGTGTGTCAAATAACTATGAAAGGAGACACCAATGGCCCGTTAATCGTCGTAATACCAAAATGTAGCAAGGCATATAAGACTAAAATTAAAATAAAACTAAAAAATTGCTGGTGTAAAGAAGGCTAAAGCCAAATGACAAAATTACATATCAATTTCATGTGGTATATGTGAGAGGCCATTGGCGAAAAAGAAACCATATCGAATAACATAGCTTTAAATGTTTTATTGAAGAAAAAACTTGTGCAATATTATTTGGTGTCTCTTTTTGTGTACATTTTTATCGATTGGGCGTTTTATAAAAAATATCGCTATTTTATTAACCTTAAACACAGACGGTGGTGGTAAGAGTCCAATTTAATGTTTTGTTTTAATTACAAAGTTTACTTTCCTTTTGTTAATAAAATTAGATTTTTTTTAAACAAGTATATTTGGCTTGAGTGAGTGGAAACATGGGATGTACTAAACATACAGCGAACGTAACGATTGACATAGAATCAAGCGCCATTGTAGAGTTGTTTGTGTCACTCCTACGTAGTCACACTATCTTCCCTCTCGCTCAACTGATTTCCCGCGTGCTTGATTCACGTGCACAGGTTTATAAAACTAGCTGACTTCATATATAACTTGAAAGCTGGACTGTATAATGCCCAACCTGATTCTAACAGCGGCAAAATGGCAATTAACAAATATATACTAGTTTAACATGTATTTATCTCCAAACCAGCGGCAGAATATAACAGTTCAGCTAAAATTTGGTGGCAGTAGATTTGTGTTGATAGTGTGGTGGCATGGAATTATTACATTCTATTGAACAACTGGAATGCTGACAAAGCTGTACAGTTATCGAATATAAACGTTAACATCCAGTAATTGAGTTAATTTTGCAATGGCAATAAAATAAATCAGCGGTCTCCAAGGAATCCTTCAATTCTTATCACACATCATATTTAATATTTTATGTCATATTCACATTAGTGTAAAACAAAGACGCCGCAAAAACCCAGTAATTTTCGTGCACAAGTCAGCATTTCAGTCGAATACAATGTAATGATTTCGTGGAGGGTAGTGGCATATTAGGCATCGCACTAGCGGTGTCCTACCCTCGGATTGAGTCGTGTGCACGCGGCCAGGTATTGGACGAGCTGATGGACGGTGACATCATCGTGTTCGAGCGTGCCGACCACCGCCACGAGGAACTGGAGCTGCCCACCTGCCAGGACTACTTCAAGTACATCTTCTACAAGGTGGAGGTGCAGTTCGTCGACAAGACCGTGCCTAATGATCCCGGGTGAGATTTTTTTTGTCGATATTACTGGCATTAAATGTTGCACTACATGAAGTAGTGATGTCCAAAGAGAATATCGATAAAATTAATGATTGTCTCTGCTTAGTTGTTACTTCAAAATTCGCTTTTATAACACAAGTTTGTAGTCCTTGGTCTGTCCGCCTTAATGGGACATACAAGGCAGTATATTATGATTATTTTTAAGATGATATAGTGACAATGTAAAGGACGATATTATTGTATTAGTATAATAGGCAAATCGCGTCTGAGCCTCAATTATTTTATCTTGAAAAGCTATATCTTGCTAAAGAAGTATACAAGCTGTTAGACAGATGGATCTAAGAAAGCTTTACGCTGTGTAACCAATTTGCAACCGATTTTGAGCAGATCATTTTGTATCGATAAATTCCAATTTAAACGTTTTGTGCATAGTAATGTTGACAGTGTGAAGTTGGTTTGTAATGACTAAGACGGGTCCAGGTTCACAATGGAGCTGTCAATGCAGATGCGCTACGATCAGATGGCGCGCGCGGTTGGACAGAGGCTCAACGTCGACCCATACTTAATACAGTTCTTCAAGTGTCAAAAGTAAGTACGCTATTATTATGCAGACAAATTATAATACTTAATGTAGCCTTGTGATTAAATCCTTCTTTCTGCCTCAACTACTGTGTCTTAACTATACGGAATCGACAAAGAATCGACTGAATATAATTGAGTCAGACCCAAAGGCAAACTGAAGCAAAAATAAATAATTCTTCCGTTATGTCAAATACGCAACAACAAAGACAAAATAGTCACTTCTCTCTTCAAAACGTAACTGTGGTTAAGAATTGCATTAATTTGCCGAAAATAATAGTTATAATTTGTGGCGGAATAGTTAGTGCTAATGTATTTCCTAGCACTAGACTTAATACGACTTAACTCATTACACAGTGTATTCAGTTTTTTTAGATAGGCTTTAAGAAATGTATTGATATTATAATCCTTGTTGCAGCTACAAAGATACCCCCGGCCTGCCCCTGAGATATTCCTACGACGGTATACTTAAAGATTTACTTGTTTATTGTAAACCAAAGTGCCCTAAGAAATTGTTCTACCAGATATTATCAATTAAAGTTAACGAATTGGACAACAAGAAGCAGTTTAAATGTTTATGGGTGAGTGTTGCTTGAATAATTTTGTGGTATATGTTTAGAAATATTTTAACGATAGTATAGTCGGACCGAAATCAAAACTTATTTTGAGTAGTTCTATTATAAAAACCATCAGAAATAATAAGATATTCCAAGTTTACTGAGCAGATAACTAAACCTCAGTCCGTCCTGTGACCATGAGAGCTGTAAAGTAATCGAAAGGCTAGGAAGTAAAAAAAAGCAAATCTGCAATAAAATCCATAAATAATAGTTTAACTTCAATTATATTCCAAAGTGTTAAGAGCGTTTATACCCTGCACGCGCTTTTTGGCGTAAAAACAGGACTTTTCAAATGAGTTAATAGCCACCAATAAACAATTTAAAGGAAAAATAATTATTACCAATTTTAGAAAAGGTTGTCATCTAGGGATTTTGGAGGAAAACATTATAGATTGATGGATAATTTGTGAGTACTATACAGATTACTGAACACAAGTTTCGTTATTTAGGCTTTAAATGGCAATTTAGAAGCTTAAGATATCCGAAACCACTAAATATAAGATGAAAATAAAAATATTATCAGACTAATCAGACCCTTATGGAGGGATTTTGCTGAGAAAAATAATCTTTTTGTGTTTAGTTCCTGAAAAATAAAAATTTAAACAATGCGAAATTATTCAGAAACTCTCGACAAGAACATATTTTTTTCACCAACTTATCGTACATAATTTTTTATAGCAATTGCATATTATAATAGAAGAACATCTTATCTATAAATTACCATTTTTATATTTCAACAAAATTAGTTTTCATGTTTTCTACAAATATTTTAAAAACCACTATAAAACTCGCTGTCCGACGTGGCTCAAATCAGACCGCCGCAAGGCCTTCTAGAGGGAGGACGTATCGCTCGTCGCTCCGGCCTGGCTGCAGTCGATTATGCCGCGCGTAGTTAAAATAGCCACGCGCGGAATGCGATTACCACATCTTAGTACTTTGGTAGTAAAATGTTTAATTATTTTTATTACCTACAATGATTTTGTAGTGAGTATAAATTATGTTTCAGGTAATATAATGGGATGTAATTCCGAGGCTAAATTATGTTATGTATTGTAATATAAAATTAAATATATTTCGTAATTGTAAGGGGTTGTAAGGCCCCTAACACTATTTATGTGTTCGAACACGAAATGATTAATAAAACGTCCGTAGTGTCTACTGATTGAACACTGATTTGAATGCGACTTAACAATGTAATAATAACGAAAATATGATTAGTATCAAAAATTTGTATTATTCTTTGCTTGCACAGTAATATTTGTCTACTTATAATTCAAATAAAATATTTTTATGATATTATATTACAGTTACATTTCAATTGAATATTTGAAGCGCACGGATCAAAGTTGTTTGAGCCGATTGTATAGCGAGCCGACGCGGCAGCTCTACGCAGCTACTAGCAGCTCTACAGCTTTGGTCGCTTATGTGTGCGTGAAATTAACGAAGAAATACCTATAGTTGACTTTGCGCGCAAGGTGTATACGCTCTTAATGAAAAATGTAAAATGTTCCAAGTTTGTAAAGTACCTAAATTATTTTTCCAGGTTGGTCCAAATTATAAAGAAGATAAGGAATTAATTTTATATCCAAATAAAGGTGGTAAAGTGGCAGATATATTAGAAGAAGCAGCTAAAGTCGTCGATATGTCACCAGAGGGGTCTGGCAGGTTTGTGTCTATTCGATAACACCTATCTATAATGGACAGCCTTTTAGTGTTATACGAATATTGTCGCTAATAAGAAAAACTAAAAATATATTTAAAAAATAAGTTACAATCACCAATTCAAAACTGTAAAGCGGCAATAATTATTAGTGTTTGTAATATGCTTATTTTATAATGGAATCTTACTAAAGAACTACTGATCTAACCACCACATGGAAATTTTAAGTGTAAAATGTATTATGCTATGACATTTGTGTCCGAATACTAAAATGGCATTTAAATATTACGTTGCAAATAACTACGTAACTCCCGCTTAAATGTACTGTGTGTGTAAATTAATATTTTAGTGGCGTTTTGAGTGTTCGGGCGATAAACAAATTGTAACTATGCAGGCAACATCATTTCGTAGATAGCCAATGTTCATGTAAGCCAAAGATCTTAATATTCTTATATTCTTGTTGTTACAGGTTAAGGATCGTGGAGGTGTCGTGTCACAAAGTATTACCGGGTCCGGACCCGGAGCTCACGCTGGACCAGGTCACCATATCGCCGCCCAGACTCTACAGAATAGAGGAGATTCCCAGAGATGAACTGCATCTACAGGTGCCGTATTTTAGCCTAGTATATTATATATGCCTTAGTTTTACCAATTCGTATAAGACCAATTTGTTGGACTAAGGCCCATGCTCTGTAGATGTCGAAGGTGCTGTACAACGAGTGGCTGCGCGTTCGATTACAATAATTTGTGTGATCTACGTGTATTTGTTTCGGGTCTGGGTATTTGTGAGATCGCAAATTCTCTCGTAGTTTCTGATACAGGACATAAGACTCGATATATGTTGGATGTATTTATTTATTTAAAAGAACATAAGCATTAATCTGTTCCTCGTTTGCATTCATTTTTAATAAAGTGCAACATTAAAAGTAGGACGGTATCCTATTGTCAATATAAATTACTTGTTATTTTGCTATTCATGATGTTTATTTATTAAAAAATATATTTCCTTAGGAGGACGAGGCGCTAGTGCCGTGCGCGCACTTCCAGAAGCAGGCGTACGCGACGTTCGGCATTCCGTTCTACGCGCGCGTCAAACACAACGAACCCTTCCAGGCGGTCAAGGATCGCTTGCAGAAGAAACTCGACATACCAGACAAAGAGTGGGAAAAGGTACTACACTTCTCTACTATGTATATTTAGATCGCTTTTGAGAGGATTTTTTTCTCTGTATTGGGTCTGCCAATGTTTGTTTACAATAATGCATGTAATTAAAAATAACAGTAAAGAAATATATGATAAATAATGACAACAAATAATTACAGGCAAATACAGCATACACATAAAAATACAAATTTAAATTTAATGTAACACAATAATTTAGAATAGACAGAAGGATTGATGTCAATTTTTATGTCAAAATATTCGATAATTTTATCGATAGTTTGATTGATATTAGTTTTGTATTCTTTTTATGCCAGATGCAGGTGACTAGACAGTGTGTAATTAATCTTTTTTCTTTTGTTTCAGTACAATTTTGCTATTGTAACAAATGGCAGACCTACGTATATAAGTGAAGGAGCGACAATAAACATATTCGACTTCAGGCCAAGTAGTAATGCGAGTGAGTATTAATTTTTTTACATTTTACACCAAACAATACATTCATTTTTTGTTTTAATAATTACTATAATTATTGATAGTCGTTATTAGTCAAAAAAAAATTTTTTTTGACATGTAGTTAAAAATGTTGCCTTTCATAATGTTAATTAAATTGCGTATTAAAATTAATTATTCAAAATTAGCATAACCTAGGAGGTTTTGACCCTCGAGCCAAGCATGAGCGTAACAGGTGCTAAAATAGACTAGACTTGTCCCTGCCAGACGCGTCGGGGCGGCCGTGGCTGGGGCTGGAGCACATCAACAAGACGCCCAAGCGTTCGCGCGTCAACTACCTCGAGAAGGCCATCAAGATCTACAACTGAACCACTCCGACCGCAGCGTGGATGCCTTAACCGCCATATACATAGCCTTATCTACACGATGTACGCGACACCAATATTTCCTTTACACAGTTATTTATTCAACTAGTTAATTGGTTTACGCGGAATGTTTGTAGGCGACAGAGTAGTCCTGCTAGATAATTATTGTTTTATCGACTCGCCTGCGACCGCTTGCGACTTGTGTGTTGTTATGTTTACGATAGTCTATAAGTCGACTGCGCGCTCGGTGTCGGTCACTCGATGTCTGGTAATATCGATATCGGTTAGATATCGATATCTGGTAATATCGTTGTCGATACCGGTTTAGAGTGTGTAGAGTAAGAATCGTGAAACTATTTAACTTGTTTACTTGAGCAGCGGTCGTGAGCGAGCACGGAGCCTTGTTTGCCTTTATGGGAGCATTTACGGCTATTCTATAGCCGACACTGGACGACGGCAGTATAGACGGACATGTGGCATTATCAGTTTTTGTATAGAGTTCTACTTTAGTCTCCGCCGTGTAAGTTTTGTTTGGTTAGCATTACCGTTGCGTAGTGACCGTTAGGCGAATCCGAATCATTGTTTAAGTTACGCGCCGAGCGGTGGGGCGCGCCGAGCGGCCGCGTCCATAGGCTGTGCCAATCTCATCATTTCTAGCTTTCTCATTTTTCTTTTGGTGATTCGGCAAAATTAAACATTACAAATACGCAATAAGGTCTAGAATATACTGTAATACGAAGAGTTATAGCCACGATGTTAAAAAAATAAATATATATAGTCGAATGTGCCTGTGTGAACGCTTGCTTATTTAAGTGGCCTGTACAAAATAAATTCAACTCATTCTAAATAGCGACTGGTAAATTAACTATTAGACGAATAATCTGTTACCCGAATTACGTCCCAGTAAATACTGCTTTTTTGTTGTTTTTGGCTCCATTATTTCGGAGCGGCGGGACGCGCCGCGTGGGTCAATATTGGTATAAATGAGCAATAGTGTTAACGATTTTATATGAAAGTAAACTGTTGAAGATACTTAATCTAATATTTATAACGTATTGAAGTTTGTGTAGCGTAAAGCATACGTGTTGTTGTGGTATGGGAACTAGTGTTGACCGAGGTATTTTGCACGTGGACACAGCTCGTATGAGAAGCGCGGTCGCGTATCGAGACTGCGCGACGCTTATAAATGCAATACTATATTTATAAAATGAAAACAGAGTAATGTATATATTTTCACGATATGTGACGAAGAGTTCTTGTGCACGCTTGTTGGCAATAATTAAAGGTTAATATTTGTGTCGAGTTATTTTTGTATCGTGACGTGGGAATTGTAAATCGGATGCATTCAATTGGTATTGTGATAGTAAAGTAGTGTAAAGCGTGAGCTTGTACATAGCTGTTTCCTCTAAAAATAGAAATCGACTTTGTAGGTTTCGCGCTTTGTATAGAGTGCAAATAATCGCTGTGAACTCTGTAACGGGGTTTTTTATAGAAATTTTTCGTATATACAAATTTTAAATGTTTCAATGATTGTCGAATTACCAAAACGCGGGTGTACCACTGAGGTCCGGAAGGCGTGTGTACGTGCGCCTTCCTTTAACTTTTTATGCACATATGTAATGTTCGCACTCTAATGTAAGTCTCGGCTGAGAGCCACACCATCAGTGCATGTATCATGTTATTTAATTCATTTTTTACACGACCTGCCAGAGAAATGTTATAGAGTAAGATCCCAGGCCCCCCAGACGTTACTTATTTTCTGATAAAAAATATAAATGGGATAAAGTAGTGTTAGTACGTACTTTGAGTGTGTGCATACCTGCTAGCTTGTGTCGACGGCCAATTCATAGGTACCAGGTGCTAAAGGTAGATAAATACAGTACTGACTTTTCTTAAATTCTCAGTGCTGATTTTTACATATGTTTTAGATAATTTTGTTAAAAATTAATAATAATTATTGCCAGACACTTTCCATCGGCGCTTATCCTTAACAGACGCTTTTAAGCTTCAAAAAAATAACATATTTTTACTTATAATCTCACTCTTGATTTTTATATATGATACTTAGGGAACTATTTGAACACCCCTGGGCAGCAGCCAGACCAATTGGAGGGGTCAAACATACCCCAGACACACATAAAGTGTCGCTATGTGTATGAGCGTGAGGTCATTATTTGTACGCTTGAGTGTGAGAGAGATATCTATTTATCGATATCTTTCTTACTTAAAAATGCAGAGTACCAGATAGCATTTATGAAACTCGGCGATATTCAGTGACTTAGAACTAGAGCAAAATGTGTTTAACACTATACAAAAATTTGTTTGTGAACTGTACAACGTGGCCGGAATAATTGACGTAGATGCTGCCCGACTCCAACTCTTCATCAACACTTATATGGTTTGTGACGTAAATGAAGAGTTCAATCGCAAAAATGTGAAAAACTTTGATGCAAGTAACTTACCACCATGCAAAAGTGAGCTTTTACAGCAGTTTGGACGAGCTAATTACATCACTAGTCTCTGGAAGAAAATTAGTATTTTTAGTCCTGACAATAATGGGTGGACGTTGGAAGACAATAAATATATATCTTAAAATTACACAAAGCTATACATGTCTTTCTTCTTTCGGATTATTTGTAGTTTGAACATTTTGCAATTCAGCGTGATCTTTACTGTCATCATCGTCTAAGTTTGATAAGTCATCATCAACCCAATGTTGGCATTGACTATCTTCATTATCATCCTTATTACTTTCATTTTCTGTTACAAAAATAACATAATTAAGAATCAAAGAGTTACACGGTTATATCAATTATTCAAAGTTAAAGTATAATACCTGATGCTTCTTGAAGCGATTCACTGACAAAGCTCGGCAATTGGTCCCCATCGAACCAGTTAAAATGATATTTATTGTCTTCCAACGTCCCATTATTGTCAGAACTAAAAATACTAATTTTCTTCATATATTACTGGTGGTAGGTCTCTCATATGTGAGAGGCTGCCTGGGTGGGTACCACCGCAATATTTATTTCTCTCGTCAAACAGCAGTTTAAATGCACTGTTGTGTTTCGGATTGATGGATATTGTAGCCAGAGGAACTACTGGACATATTGAGACTTTACATCTTATGTCTCAGGATGGCGAGCGCAGTGGAATGTCAAGCAATGCTTTGTAATTCAAGGTGTTGTTTGGTTCTACTACTGTTCATGAGCGGTCGTATCGCTTACCATCAGGCGAACGGCCTCGCCATTCAAAGCAATAAAAAAAAAAGGGCATTCTTCCAGAGACTAGTGATGTAATTAGCTCGTCCAAACTGCTGTAAAAGCTCACTTTTGCATGGTGGTAAGTTACTTGCATCAAAGTTTTTCACATTTTTGCGATTGAACTCTTCATTCGCTCATACACATAGCGACACTTTATGTGTGTCTGGGGGGATGTTTGACCCCTCCAATTGGTCTGGCTGCTGACCAGGGGTGTTCAAATAGTTCCCTGAGTATCATATATAAAAATCAAGAGTGAGATTATAAGTAAAAATATGTTATTTTTTTTGAAGCTATAAAGCGTCTGTTAAGGATAAGCGCCGATGGAAAGTGTCTGGCAATAATTATTATTAATTTTTAACAAAATTATCTAAAACATATGTAAAAATCAGCACTGAGAATTTAAGAAAAGTCAGTACTGTATTTATCTACCTTTAGCACCTGGTACCTATGAATTGGCCGTCGACACAAGCTAGCAGGTATGCACACACTCAAAGTACGTACTAACACTACTTTATCCCATTTATATTTTTTATCAGAAAATAAGTAACGTCTGGGGGGCCTGGGATCTTGGACCATTACGTTATAAAATGAAAAAATAATTATGTCGAAATTATGTATATATATGATGTAATAAATTAAGAAAATAAAATACAATAAGTTTTTCGTAAAGATGCCTTAGATGTTTTAAGACATTTTAGTGTTTTCAACGCAGTATCGGTTAATATAATTTATACCTTGTTTAGTTGCTTCCTGTCCCCTTGTGTCTGAGTTTGCGTGTGCCGAGGTCGTTACACCGGCCGAGGATTTTATTTTCTTACGATCACTGTTCCGTAAATATATTTTTTCTTATTTAACGTTTTGTGTGTCGGTTGAGCTGTTTCCCCTTAACACGGTTTTGTGGTTATTTGAAACAAATTTAGAAAAATAGTGGCTTAGACATACGAAAATAAAATTATATTGTGGCAAATGGGATTATAGTCTACTAGTTGATTTACCTACAGGACCTTCTAGCGAGGCTTGAACCGATTGTGAAGGCGAATCACAGCTTCAGCAAACATTGAATTTGTTCCAATGTTTGTCATGTTGGATTTGAATGTGTCTCTGAATATAATCCTATATTTGTTATTTTTGTTTGTTTTGAACAAATATAACCCTAGTGCACGCTTGCGACGGGACCGGCGTCCGAGTGAAGCCATCTTAACACCCCTAGTTAGACGACAATGGAATGTTACGAGAGGATTAACTTTTAAAATAAAAACATTTTTTTAAATTACAATATTGTTTTGAATGATTTTTTTCTATTAGTAACCCACAACGGAAATGGCGTTTTTATTGATGAACATTAAGCATGAATAGTATCACTATTCTTCGTACTTGAGAGATCAAAGCGAAGTGTCCTTACATTTTAGCCTAGCAAGTTGTAAAAATATATAGTTGATTGAATGGTTTAGTTAATATTCAATTATATTCGATCTCATATGGAGAGATAAATAGTAGATTGGTTATATAGGACACAATTTGTCTTTAAATTGAATAATTAGATTTGGGCGTCCTTATAAGGTTAAAACGACTATGTAAGTACTAAAAAATTATAGGCTCAATTTTAAAGGTAAGAACTATTTAGCCTGTATACTCAAGGCACCAGTAATATCTCCTGTGCTGTAGCTGTAAATGAAGTTTAATTCGCAGCAAACTACTTTGCGCACGATCAATATCCTGGAGCGAAAAAGGCTACAAACTGAATATTTTCCGAAGTATAAACTATACTGGTGGTAGGCCTCCATTGCCTCGAATGCTTTCCACTCATCTCATAGCATAATTGCTGGCTGCAAAAATATGGCAAACATAGCCTTTGTTATCTGGGTAACTATAGTGACTGCACTACAACTAATAAATAAATACATCCAACAGTCACATACACAGTCCTGACTCCACATTAAGATCAATTAAGTCTTGTGTCGTGGGTATCGAGAACTACGAAAGACTTCGGTCTCGCAAAAACCCCGACCCGAGACAAATACCTATGGGCTTCACAAACATTTGTCTCGGTGCGGGGATCGAACCCGCGGCCTCTCGTTTCACAGGCGGCGTCTAACTAACTGCGAAAAGGAGGCTTTACTAATGGTAAGTGCATTACTACTCAGAAGTAGTAGTAATAGCTCAGAAGCCCTGATGTATCGATTGGCGACAGACGATTTCTCGGTAATTTTGCTCCACCCGTTACTAACAGAAATTGTCTGTACCACTAATTTCCATTTACAATATAACTGCTTTAGCTTAGATAGAAAAAATGCGCAAAACAAAGGCGGATATGGCATGCATTGAATATTACTTTGAATTCCCTTTCACCTAGAATCGGACACGCATAAAATATTTTATATTTATTGGTGACATCCAATTTTCTTTGTTCAATGAATGGCGAGACGAGCATGCCATTCGCCTGTGAAGGTGAGCGATACTACATGGATACTACTGACCATGGACAGTAGCAAAACCAAACACCATGAATTACAAAACAATGACAACAATTTTTTTTATTTATTTTTTTATCCCACTGCGCTCGCCATCCTGAGACAGAAGATTTTAGGCCTTAATATGTCCAATTATTACTCTGGCCACAATATCCTTTAAACCGGAACACAAAAAAAAACACATTTACACTGCTGTTTGGTGGTAGAAATAGATATTGCGGTGATCTACCCAGGCGGCCTCTTACATATAAGAGATCTACCAGCAATAATATATGGGGTAGGTTGTAAGGTTAAGAAAAGCCCGGGCAGCAGAATAGAGTACCTATATAATAAAACATATCAATCTTAAAGACACGAACACTAGAGATCGTTTAACGCTCTGGTTTCAAGAAGGCTCGGCAAATGAAAAATACAAATCAACTCAAATATGGGTATCTACTACTTATTTATGTGAAGTGAACTTTCCATCTATATAGTACTGACTCCTGAGTTTACAGAATGATTCCAAGTCTGCTGTTTCTTAGAAATTAGGATTTGTTGAGAGAGTAGAGTAGAGTTGAGCACAATTTTTTGACACGATCTATCAGGCTATCAAAGGGAGTTGAAGGGAAACCAGAGTACAAAGGGAGTTGTCATTGCGTAGCAATATTGTTAAATGTCATATTTTTTTAATTAACCGACTCTTGGAATACAGATTGAATAAACCATCCTCTGAGCCGCATTGAGCTTTTAGCGATACGGGATAACAACGACTGAATGAAACGAGTCTTGGAGCAGTACTGTATATGTATCAGCTGGTATCAGCCCATATACGCCCCATTGCAGGGCACGGACCTACTCTACAATCGACAGTACGATTGAGAGTGGTTAGGCTATATAGTCCACCACGCTGACCTAGTGCGGGTTAGCGGACTTACATACCATACATTTTTTTACAAATAGCTATGGTATGCAGGTTTCCTCACGATGTTTTCCTTCACCGAATAATGCGTGGTGATTGACTATCAATACACACATGACTCGGAAAAGTTAGAGGTGTGCCCTGGGATTCGAACCCGCGACCACTGTGAACATGTGGGCAGCTGCGTCTAGTCCGTTTACCAACAGGCCACCACGCACTTCATCGGTAGCAGTACTAAAAAATACAATTTATTTTTCGACTATCTATACAAATACGCGTTTAACCGTTTACGTCAAACCACATTTGAGTACTTATAAGGGTTGCGAGCTTAGAGTAATTACCTCTAGAGAGAGCCTAAATGTACTGTACATCGCAAAAATGAGACACACCGATACGAATTTCTTTATGTCAGAATGAGATGCAAAATAATGTTCTATTTCATGTGACGTGCCGCGTTTTGTTGATGGGCGAAAAAAGAATTTCGCCAGACAAAGCGACGTCGTTCAAGCAATAAAGCAACCTAATGTAATTGTAATAGGGTCTATTTTAAATGAAGGCCACAATATGGCGCTTATTTTCTTGTGTTGCTAGATATAGCTATTGATGTCTCATGTGCGGTTACAGCGTGAATCTCTCTAGAGGTAATTACTCTAAGGTTGCGAGTGTACGTACTATCTAATTATAAAAGTTCCATTTGACATATCTCAAAATTGTGAAATAGGGATGATGTCAAATAAATCGGTTAGTACAATATCCGATTATTAACGAGATATCGATACTATTTGTTTGTATTTCTTAATCGATTACAGTTTATATTTTTAGTTTACATTATTTCGTTTTTTTTATGTACATCTTTATCCTAATGAGACATCCACAATTGCATAAGTCACTTTAGTGTTAAGGAACAAAAGCAATGATTTATTTATTAATAGCGGCCCGGCCCACTGAGTCGAAATGGCAATTTTTTGTGACACGATTTTTTTCGGAATTTCCAATTTATTTTGACGCCAACGGTTCGATATTATCACTCCTTACAATATTTATTCTTTGTACATTTTTGTTTAACCCTATAATTTTGGCTAAAAAAAATATTTTAGATTTTTGATGTATGGAACGCACTATAAAACCCTAAATTTCTACGAAATCCTGCTAGATCCTGCGTTGAAATCTTATTTTTCTGAATCTTGGTCTGTTCTACTATATTTGTATACTTCGGACGTCTGTATCGACCTGCAATTTTTTCAGTTATGCAGTTCGAAAGAAAAGATAAAAATCAATATTTCCCAAAACTCTTTTTACGATTATCTTTAGTAAACTTGACACAAATAAAATAAATTAATCGAATAAATTAACAAATACCAAGGAAAACTTGTATATGTGCGTGCCAAATTTATAATACGAAGGATACAATTGAAAGCCTTTTTCGATTGCTGATTCTCTTAGGTTTATATATTGTATTTACATAATGTAACTTCAACAAAGGACATGGCCAGTTTTTGTATGGCACTGTGCCTAGTACTTCGAATCTCGTCTACATCAATTAGTTTTGCATTGTTGGGGTAAGGTTTGTTCCAAGATTAATACAGAAAAGTTACAAAGCCTAGGAAGTTCAGGGTTTTTAGATATTTACAAAAACATATCTTATTTTCAGGTAAGGTTTTGTAGGTTATCTGTCAATTTATTGAATCGAATAAAAATACGTTTACATAAATACTTTATCATCGAATTTGGAATTTAAAGAAACTATTATTTTATAAGTTACACAAAATATACATCGAGACGTATTTTATTTGTGCCACAACGCCCTGAGATTCGAACCCGCGACCACCGTGAACATGTGGGCAGCCGCGTCTCAGCAGTCCGTTTACCAACAGGCCACCACATACACAAAATTATTGTAAAATTATTAAATTGTTAAATTATTGCCTTTTATTAAAATTATTATTACATTATTTACTGATGGTTGTTCGGTGATAGTATGCTTGTTATTAGCTGATAATTCAGTACTTTTTAAAATTAGAAAACAACTGGATTAAAATTGCTCGATTATTTCTATATTTTTACCGATTATGCGTATACAAATCCGTTTGCATAGTCTCAACTCTACACATGGAAGACCTAACGACGTGACTTTGTAATGACGTCTAGTAAAAAAGTATGTTGTTTAAAATGGTTGTTTTGCTTTATTTAAAGGATTTATATTTAAATTTAGTTATTATGGATTGTAAATCCTGTAATAAAATAAGAATAGCTTCATAATTCTATGGTTTTACGGAAAGTTTTATTGAAATTGTGTGAGTTACGTCTTCACAAAGTTATTTATGATAAAAGTATGAAATGTCAAATGAGATTTCTTGAATTAGAAATACTATAGTTAGTAGTTACGATCCCACGCATTCCTCAGGTATAAGTAGATACATTCCTGGTGCGTCACCACAAGCTCAAGAAGTGTGTGACCCAAATCGCTATAACGTGGTTAATCGTGGATTTGGTTTAATTTTATACTTTTAATTCCCGATGTTTCGATTAATTTACTAACCAATTCTGCCCATTTAAAATCTTTTAATAGTTATTGCGTTCAGTATGTAATTTTTATCGTAGAGATTTTTTTAATTGTGATTTTTTTATTGTATCCATCCATACAGAACTCTAGCCTCCTCTACAATCTAGAGTGCGATGATGGAGATCACCACATCGAGTATATAGTCTATATTCTATAATATAGACCATCACGTTGGCCTTTACGTACTATAGAAATTCCTACAAATCGCTATGACATGAACTATACGGGTTTTTACACGATGTTTTCCTTCATCGTTATACTCGTAGCGCGTGGAGCTTGACTTTCAATACACAAATGACTCCGAAAAGTTGGAGGTGTGCCATTGCATTTGAACCCACGACCACTGGGTACCGTGAGCATGTTAGCTGCCGCATCTGGACCGTTAGTCATTACCAAAATGCCACCACGCACTTCAGGCTATCACATCACATTATTACAATAATATATCATACTTTTTTACCCTTTAATTGATTCAAATGCTATAGGTAATGTACTTCATGCACGTCTTTTTTGTGTAGGTACTGTCATGATGCATCACATATATACGGATATAGACGGAAGGGATATAGAGGGGAGGTCACATGGGGAACCCGAAACCGGACCCTTTTGTGTGATTCATAATATATTTTTTTCGGCTAGTGTCCGGTTCCACATCGATGCCATAATTGTGTACTTACGAGAAGAACAAAGCAATTTATATCTTTAGTCGGCATTTGACCCAGAAAAAACTATAAGTAGATAATATCGGCCTTATTCATAGACGTAGATAGATAATCCTATTTTAGTTTTTGAATTCAGTTTGAGCTAAGAAGTCCAAACATTCAAGAACAAAATTAGGTTTGATCCTTTTTCCGCCCTCATACTTGCCACTGCATCTCCTGTCAGCTCCGTAGCCCGGCGAGCCCCTCAGGGACAATAGCTTGTCTTTAACCCGCATCAAAATTAATCACAAAGAAAAACAAATAGGAGGAGTTCGAGCACCAAAGCGGGCGACAAAAATTGAGTTGACCTCTAAACTAAAGTAGGTTTATAAACTGTTTATGAATAAAGCTATATGTTGGATAGATTACAAAGGAAATATCCCAAAAAAGCAACATATACATATATTATATACCATACACCCACATCTTTCTTTGAGGGCTCGTTCGTTCATTATATGTTTTGTAGGTACATATTTAGATACGCATACACGGAAACTACGCAACATCCCCAACGGCAGAATACTAAATCAGCATGCTCATTTTTCCCGTATATTATTCCAAACACAATACGCAATTATTGGCTTCCCCGAGCTATACGTAATGACAATTAATTATTTATGGCTGCCGGTGAAATCCGTACAATCCCCAACTTGCCACCCGGCGGGCCGTACTCTAGACATAATGAAAAACTACAGTGATTAATCCTAAAGCTTGGAATTGTACATTTAAAAAGCTTTGTGAAGTGCTATCCGCTTTCTGGAAATTACATTTCTCATTAAGGACCCCGGGGATTGCTAATTCACAGCATCGATAAAATACAGCCATATTTTTTTATTTCACCTTGTAACTTGTTTCAATTAGTAAGCAACTTTGTTTTAATGCTTTGTTGTTGCGTTGTGAATTATTTTGTTATGTTTATTATGTACATTGGACATAGGCCTTCCCCTTTGGTCGGAATATAGACCTGTTACCTGTCTAAATTCGATATGGTACCTACAATTCATACAATCTCAGATAGTAAGTGCTAAAGCGACAAGTACCAAGAGATCGAAAATAAAGCCAACAACTGAACCATATCTACAAGTTTTATTAAAAAAATTGCCTCACAACAACTTTGTTAATTAACAAATAAACGTATCTATTATATAAAAAATGGAACGTGAATTTTGTAGGTCAGCGTGTAGTGGTAGTTTATCAGTAGTTGCAGACGCACGGCGAATATGCGGTCGGGTGCGGTCGCTGTACAGAATAGTGCGTCGTTAGCGTTAATCCGATTCGGGTATTGGAACATTCGAGTATCCCAGTATTCGGGCTTTCGGCATTCAGCCGGCCACCGCCTACCGCGCGGCTCGACTATGCCGGCTCAGGAATTTGAATGCAAATTGAAAATGCCATTAGATCAGCAAACATTCAACTCGCCGGACGAATGATGCATTATCTTCTGCTAACTCGGTAACCATTAGCGTGTGTTATAATTTATTCATTTGTTTTTAGCATTTTGTTAGTAAATACATATCTAATCAAATCATAATTTATTTCTGAATAGAAATGCTTTAGAATGCAAGTGTCACAATTAATTAAGCTACTTATGGGTAACTATGTCAGCCAAATAAAATACTATTTTATGACGCGTATAACTTGTTAAACCCACATCTTTTGTAGATGACAGTGAGAGCGGAATAAACCAAACTGAAAATATAATATCATTATAACAAGAAGTTTAGAGCTTAACATAATTTGGGAGAACACCAGGATACCCATAGCTAGTTATAGGTATTTAGGTATTCTAGTTTTTCGAATTAAGTTATGCTTTAGCACAAGGTAGGACAATTATACATATAAAGCGTAGATCTTTATAGATGTCGTTGAATTGATGACTGAAGGCAAGGACCGCGAACAAATACCTGTTACTAGAGATTAGGCTACCTCTGTTCGAGTGCACTGATGACAAAGCATCGAAATGTGTCGCTAAATCGAGTACCTATATAGGTACCTACACTCGTATCTCCCCTCTGCTTTTCATTATTCGTCCCATTCTCAAATGGCTGTTTCATTACGGTCTATAGTCTTATATAATATTTTAATCCGTAATTTAAGTTCCACTTGCATAAAATATTTGTCTGTTATACAATATATTTTACTACATAAAAACCTCAACAATCCTCGCTCCACTAAACATATTTAATTATACATTTTATTATTTCGCTTTTGCCAACTCACGAATACTTATGATTTACAAACGCCGTAACATTTTACGATGTTATAAAATTCTTTCTCGTTTGCTTTTATCGGTTTTGCGGTCAATTTTCGTAACAGCAAACTTTTGTGTACTTGTGAATTGAAATTATGTGCAAAGTTCTGGTACTGATGGTTTTGGTTTGTGTGAGTTGTGATGATGAAGTCACTTTGACAACGGCCACAAGGCGCGAAAGTACGTCAGCAAAACCGACCACGTTTTTCAGAAGGATTAATGTCGAAAAAAAGGTGTCAGGATTCAGCCCGGCATTGGAATTTGAATCGGGAAGTGCTGAGGCAAGACGAAGTTAGTGGTATGCTTATATGAAATCTGTAATGACGCGAGGATCAAAAAAGGTGTTTTTTGCATGACTGCTGAGTGTACAAATTCCACATTCAGCCTGTTCGAATATATGAATACTTTTCAGATACAAAAAGAACGATTATCCCTGATATGAATTAAGCAGTTTGGGAATTCCTGTATGTTTATATTCCATTTAGTTAACCATTTTTAGATTCTTAAAAATATGAATAACAACAATTTTAGGTGACAGCACCGTATGGCTCTGGGATTATTATTGCCAACTCCAACCAAAACGCGGAAACTGCTCCAAGAATTTGAATAGGTATTTATTTGAATACAATATATTATTATTATTATTCTTATACGTATTAAAAACTGCCTTTTATATGTCCATTAAAATTTCAATTCCCCTATTAAAAAATAGGGGAATTGAAAGGAATTTTTACTTATGCTCCATGCATCAGAATTTTACTTTATCTAGGCAATTTTGTAAGAATTATGTAGATCCGTTTTGCAGGACACTGCAGTACTTCAGAAGTTTTCTTTTTATTATTTACAATTTTCAAGCTGGAAAGTCATTAAAAAAACGAAGCAAGGAATAGGTTCATCTGGAGATTATTGGGGGACGCCTATGTATAGTGGACTTTCTGTGGCTGAAACGAAGGAAGGAACGAAGGAACTTCACACTATAATATTATTGAACTACACACCGAATTGTTCGTAGATCTATTCCCTTAGGATCAAGTTGTAATCAATGCGACGTACCTAATTTTTCTGGAAAGCAAAATTGAATTCCGGCCTCCAACGAGATGTTATTAATGACGCGGATAAAATTATTGGGGTTTGTAGATAACGTTATAACTCGGCGGAATAGTTAGTTGAATATTTGCACAAGTTGCGAGTTCGAGTGATTTTTGGATGATAATTTTAGATAAATTCAGTTTAATGTGTGGAAGTAAGATGAATCTCATTTAGTTTAATGCGGTGAATGTGAATATTGTCTTTATATATTGTCATCGATGTATGAACATTTTCAAGATTTAATGTCAGTGGATGCATAATGCTTTCAATACACCGCTGTGAATAGTTACAGGAGGTCGATATTCAGCTCTTGACTTCTTGAACATGAGTTAAGAATATTGACTAGCATGTCCACGATTAATACCCGAAGAAGCAGGTGATAATGTTATTTCTTTTCTAGATATTACTACGATGCTCAAATAGATGTATGTGTACCATTTTCATTTAGTGGTTGTTTTGGGAACAAGAATAATTTCAACACGTTGGAGGACTGCGAACGGTATTGTCAAAGTAAGTAACAAAATATTTTTCTACGTACCGTAAAACATTTTTTCGTAATTGGTGTAACATAGCAACTTTGAATGTTCATATTTTTTTCTTAACAAAACACGTAGAACTGATCGCAAAAACCAACTAAAATTAGGCTAGATAAATTGTCACAATCACTGCGCAGATGCCTAATACCTCAGTCCGCCCCGTGACCACGAAAGCTGTAAAGTAATCTAAAGTCGGAAAGTTAAGAAAAATAACCAGATTCGTGATAAAATTTGTAATAAATCTGTATAAAATAGTTTTATTTCAACGGCAGTAATCTCTAAGACTCAGGTGTGTCCTTTGTTCATTTTTTCATTTGTCAAACATAAGCAATACACGAGATTTTATGTAGAAGATATCTTAACAATTATTTCAGGCGCTGTATACATGCCTCTGAATGTAACAATCATGTCAGAGATATGCGGATTACAACCTCACTCTGGTTTGTGCTTGGGTATATTCACACGGTAAGCCACCAAATATTTAGATCTGTATATTGCTAGCCTTCGTGAGACTGTCCGTTACGGCTTAGATGCCGGCTGTAAAGGCAGGCTGCGAGTTCTATCCCCTGCACTCAGACAAATATTTTCGATATAGTAATAATAATTAAAATGGACTTAGCGTGCTCAAGGGCGTCGCCAAGGGGGGGCAAGTAGGGGCAGCTACCCCCCTCCTAGAGATTAAAAAAAAATGCCAAATGTAAAGCAACCAAAATCTTTGACTTGGCTTGCCTGCTTTACGGTATTTTTTTTGTATATATGTACCATACTATTGTACAATAATATTGACGGTCTGGGGGCCGCAGTCAAAATTGTGTAAGTTGCAATCACATTTTTCTCATTCTTCATAATATTTGCCCCTCCCTAGGCCATCGGCTGGCGACGCCCCTGAGCGTGCTTCAGAGCTTGACGCATATAGTAACACGCTAAGATATGTCACCATACACTCTTACTAGGTCTTGTCGCCTGATTTTTTTTATTAAACCAATTTCATCCCACTGGTGAGTAAAGGCCTCCCTAATGTCTTTCCATAATTCGCGCTCTAAGGAAATTTCAGGCATAAAAAAAAGAAATATAAGATATCGCCTGAATTAACGAACGAAATATTTGGAGGCAGCACAAACATTTGTCTCGGTGCGGAGATGAACTCTCAGCCTCTCGTTTTACACCCAGCGTGTTACCAATTGCGTCCTGGATGCTGTAAATTACAGCCATAATTAATTTGCTTTCTTCTTGCTAGGTATTACTATGACATTAATGAAAAAACGTGCAAGACGTTCGTGTACGGCGGCTGCGGCGGGAACTTGAACCGATTCGATAGCTTGCTTAAATGTTTGAAACAGTGTCGCTATAGTAGTGATTATTAATATGATAAATCAAATAATGCTCTCATTTTCTGTTATGGTCCAAGATCCCAGGGCCCCCAGACGTTACTTATTTTCTCATAAAAAATATAAATGGGATAAAGTAGTGTTAGTACGTACTTTGAATGTGTGCATACCCGCTAGCTTGTGTCGACGGCCAATTCATAGGTCCCAGGTGCTAAAGGTAGATAAATACAGTACTGATTTTTCTTAAATTCTCAGTGCTGATTTTTACATATGTTTTAGATAATTTTGTTAAAAATTAATAATAATTATTGCCAGACACTTTCCATCGGCGCTTATCCTTAACAGACGCTTTAAAGCTTCAAAAAAAATAACATATTTTTACTTATAATCTCACTCTTGATTTTTATATATGATACTTAGGGAACTATTTGAACACCCCTGGTCAGCAGCCAGACCAATTGGAGGGGTCAAACATCCCCCCAGACACACATAAAGTGTCGCTATGTGTATGAGCGAATGAAGAGTTCAATCGCAAAAATGTGAAAAACTTTGATGCAAGTAACTTACCACCATGCAAAAGTGAGCTTTTACAGCAGTTTGGACGAGCAATAATAATTACATCACTAGTCTCTGGAAGAATGCCCATTTTTTTTTATTGCTTTGAATGGCGAGACGAGAATGCCGTTCGCCTGATAGTAAGCGATACGACCGCTCATGAACAGTAGTAGAACCAAACAACACCTTGAATTACAAAGCATTGCTTGGCATTCCACTGCGCTCGCCATCCTGAGACATAAAATGTAAAGTCTCAATATGTTCAGTAGTTCTTCTGGCTACAATATCCTTCAATCCGAAACACAACAGTGCATTTAAACTGCTGTTTGACGAGAGAAATAAACATTGCGGTGGTACCCACCTAGGCAGCCTCTCACATATGAGAGACCTACCACCAGTAATATATGAAGAAAATTAGTATTTTTAGTTCTGACAATAATGGGACGTTGGAAGACAGTAAATATCATTTTAACTGGTTCGATGGGGACCAATTGCCGAGCTTTGTCAGTGAATCGCTTCAAGAAGCATCAGGTATTAATTATTATACTTTAACTTTGAATAATTGATATAACCGTGTAACTCTTTGATTCTTAATTATGTTATTTTTGTAACAGAAAATGAAAGTAATAAGGATGATAATGAAGATAGTCAATGCCAACATTGGGTTGATGATGACTTATCAAACTTAGACGATGATGACAGTAAAGATCACGCTGAATTGCAAAATGTTCAAACTACAAATAATCCGAAAGAAGAAAGACATGTATAGCTTTGTGTAATTTTAAGATATATATTTATTGTCTTCCAACGTCCACCCATTATTGTCAGGACTAAAAATACTAATTTTCTTCCAGAGACTAGTGATGTAATTAGCTCGTCCAAACTGCTGTAAAAGCTCACTTTTGCATGCTGGTAAGTTACTTGCATCAAAGTTTTTCACATTTTTGCGATTGAACTCTTCATTCGCTCATACACATAGCGACACTTTATGTGTGTCTGGGGGGATGTTTGACCCCTCCAATTGGTCTGGCTGCTGACCAGGGGTGTTCAAATAGTTCCCTAAGTATCATATATAAAAATCAAGAGTGAGATTATAAGTAAAAATATGTTATTTTTTTTGAAGCTTTAAAGCGTCTGTTAAGGATAAGCGCCGATGGAAAGTGTCTGGCAATAATTATTATTAATTTTTAACAAAATTATCTAAAACATATGTAAAAATCAGCACTGAGAATTTAAGAAAAATCAGTACTGTATTTATCTACCTTTAGCACCTGGTACCTATGAATTGGCCGTCGACACAAGCTAGCAGGTATGCACACACTCAAAGTACGTACTAACACTACTTTATCCCATTTATATTTTTTATGAGAAAATAAGTAACGTCTGGGGGGCCTGGGATCTTACTCTATTAATTTAAATAAATTACATGCTTTTACGGAATTGTAAGTTTTGTAAAGAGATGTTCACCTTATTATTCATAATTTTATTCGCATGAATTTCGCGAATATTTCAATAAGGGCTATTTTAGCACTACTTTTATCCTGAACAAAATTGCTAAGACGCAGTGAGATTCAAGCAACTACGCAAGCTCTAAAAATACTAGAATTTGGGGTATTTTCAGTTTTGATGCCCTCGTCGCAAAGCGGTGCTCTACTACTCTAACGCAATTAAAAGAAAGAAAAGAATTGGTGGCGAACTCTATGCGCTCACGATTACAACTTAAATGATTTAACTCTACAGACGAGATACCACTATCTCCTAGGAAATGGACACGCTTCAATTTTGCTGCCTAGTTTAGGCAGTAGGACTATCAAAATCTTTCAGGAATTGAAGTCGTGGTATTACGTCACTATTTATACAACACATGTCACGTCACTACAAACATCCCATATGACTAGATACTGGCTGAGTTGCCACTAGAACAAAGATGCTATAATATTTAAGATTTGAGATATAAAATTTACCCATCATAAAACGCTTCGGTGTCCCTAATTGCTTCATCAAGGGAATGTATATAACTATGCCTTTTTCTGCTGTTCCGCGACAGCTCCGTCGAGATAGATGACTAATTGAAAAGATAGAGCCCAGAGGGGATTACCTATTCACAGTAATTGTTTCTGACGCGGACGAAGCTCCTCTGAGAGTTTTGATTAAATCCTTACCGTTGATCTTTGTCAAACGTTTCCCCATTCGTTACTCGCCACTATTGTGTATAGTTGAATGAATAAATTTATCCAAAAAGGAAATAATAAAGCCGAGTCTAAAGACTCATTCTCAGTCAAAACTGGGGGCGAAGATTCTGGCCAAAAATAGGTGCACTCTTTGTGTTTCTACCTACGAAAGAATGTATTTCGGAGTGTATGTATACAAAAGAATATTGCATTGTTTTCGGAGACTCAATGTTTGTTTACGTGCGTAGTGGCCTGTTGGCAAACGGACTAGACGCGACTGCCAACATGTTCACGGTGGTCGCGGGTTCGAATCCCAGGGCACACCTCTGACTTTTCGGAGTCATGTGTGTATTGATAGTCAATCACCACGCACTAAAACGGTGAAAGAAAACATCGTGAGGAAACCTGCATACCATAGTGATTTATAAAATTTCTATGGTATGTAAGTCCGCCAACCCGCACTAGGCCAGCGTGGTGGACTATATGGCCTAACCACTCTCAATCGTACTCTCGATTGTAGAGTAGGCCCGTGCCCTGCAGTGGGACGTATATGGGCTGATACAGAATGTTTCTTTACACTTGCTTACTTTAACACCTGTCTAATACGGTCGGCATCGCGCGTATTATTAATCAGGTAATAAAGGCAGTGACTGTGGCTTCTCAAAAATAGCGGCAAGTAGAAAATAAGAAAGATATATTATAAAGCAAAGAAATGTTCGCAAATTAGTTACAATGTAAAATAACAGGTATTCATGCATATATTATTACTTACTACAGATTCTTAAAACTGTAGGGAACCTGGAATTTAAACTTATATGTATTTCAAAATTTTCAAACTAAAAACCACAACATCACATCTAAATAACAGTATCCACTGCAAAATAACTCGGAAACTATTTTAACAACCCACCGTTAAAATGCGAAGGAACAGTTTCAAATGGCGAATTAAACAAGGTTTTTGCTGAAGCTTTAAATAAAAATCGAGGTTCGGTAGCCGAGATAGCAATTACTGAAGTCTCGTCGGCCGTAATCCGCGTCGTGACGTAGAAAAACTCTGCTAATTAATAGTGCAGTTTCTGGATTAATTAGCGCACGTCTGCGCCTGTCTCCGCGGTTCCTTGTTTTATTTTTAATTATATCTTTAATACTTCGGTACTGTTTCGGACCTCCATTGTCTCTTGAACAAGGTCACGTCGGGATTGATGATTAATATTTGAAACAAAAAAGAATTTTTGATGATCTTTATCGAGGAATCGCATTATGAGGAGTGAATTGTTAATGTGTTTACTGAGGATGATTCGTAACAGACAGTAGTATTTTATCTACTTACAGATCAGATAGTAAGAATGATCTTTTTAAAATTTAAAATTATTAATCAGCCGCCATTGAGGGGTATTTGCCAATACTTCCGCTTCCAACAGGTCATTGTGGAGATCCTTGGGGGAGGCCTATGTTCAGCAGTGGACTTCCTGTGGCTGATATGATGATATGATGATGATGATGAATCAGCCGGCAGACAATGCCATCTAAAATATAATAGTTGCAGTCTCGTAGCAATTTCTTTAATTTCACCTCCAAGACGAGGGAAATAGAAAAAACCTTTATACTTAATTATTTCCGCTTCATCCGAGCGTCGTGGAAGTGGTTTGATTAAGTTGATTGATGTTGCTAAGACGCCTCATTTCGCGAGCACCATCTATTGTGAAAAAACATTCTATTCCTTCCTTTCTAGAATATTCTATTCGCTGTCATTTGTCCAATGAAGTACAATATTTATTGTTGTAATATTCTATGTTGGCTATTTTGTTTCATTAATATTTATATGGAAACATTGGTCAGTGCTATTTGCTTTTAGCGTTTAATCTCGTTATATTTTGCTTGGAAAGGGATTACTGGATTCATGTTTAGATGTTTTTTTTGTATATTACTTGTTTGCACCATTTTTTGTAAATGGTTATATTTTATGAAGCTTTCTGGTTGCTATGATTTCTTTTTTTCTTATTATTTTTAATGCAGAAATACAAACTGCAGCTTAAGCACGTTTTAGTCACTAAATGTTGGTACTAAAATACGCTTACATATCAGCATTTTTGGATTCTTGTGTGGGAGTACCCATAAGGCATAAAATTAAGATTCCAAATCGGACTAGAGATAACGCAATGGATGATACTTACACTTTTCTCAATAAACAGCAATAAAACTTTAATGACCTCATTAGCAAACCAAAATACAACCACAACATTATCAATCGTACTAAAACCCAGATCACGAGTAATCGGACAATTGGTCGACCAATTTATTTGTCAGTCGGCATTAAAACTGCATGCTCATAATGGCGGCGTGTTTTGTAAGTTGACAGTAACATATAGCGTGTCCGCGCGAGATTTACTGCCACTGGATAAAACGCACGGCCATTTTTTAAACGGGGGTTACTAACTGCTGGCTTTATCAGCTAGGCACCGCGAAATATGTACGAGGCATATTATGTCGCATATTTTATATTGTTTACTTGTCATATCCTGTAGGTGATTGTATTTATCAGGCTGTTTGGGTCAGTAAAACGGGATTTTAAATATTACGCCTTTGCGTGAGTTATGAAAGATTTAATAGGGCACATTCATTCGCTGGTTCGCGTTAGTGTCCTAGGACCAGTGAAACTATGTACCTAGGTATTATCTATTAGCCCGATACTTTGGGAAGATATACTGCCAGCAGGTTGATTTAATGCTTGGTTTATGTCTTTTGTGAAGACTGCTCTCTTTGGTCTAAACGACGGTAGGAGGATATGAGTATCAATTAGAATATTAATTTGAAAATAAAATGCAATGAAAATGAATATGCGCAGGTACCAATTCTTATATAAATCACTTGCAATAGAATGCGAACGTTAGTTGCACAGGCACGCTGGATTTAGATGTTGTAATGTTGCTATATTAATGTAGGATCAATATCATGCAAAATCAGTATCAAGACAGGACTAACAAAATAACCGCAGAGCTGACGTAATCACCGTCGAACTAGACTAGACGGAGCAACGGTAAATTTCCCCAGACAATTTTAATTTGATAACAAGTTCCCTTACAGTCCCGCCATGATTGCTCAGCGGATTGCGCTAATAAATTATTGCTAACAGTGTCTTTCGGCCATCTCATCAGCGTCTAAGAGTGCGCACGGAACTCCCTCGGGAACTGTTTAACATGCTCCGATTTTATTACCAGCTTTGTTTCGTCTTGTACCGACTCCTGCGGGATATGGGTAACGCAATGTATTACGTAATCTTTCATGTTTTAGAGATTTATATGTTTTAATTTACTACGATTTTGCCTAATCATATGTTGTTTTGATTTCACGAAGGCTGTTAACATTACGTTCGTCTCACTCGTGTAAATCATGTTTCGAAATAGAAATAGTTAATATGAAGCTTTGTATTATTTTTATATTCATATGGAACCACTATGCCCTGCGCAGGTAGCTGATATTACAGACTAAAATGTTGACCACTGTAATTTAAAAGTGAAAATCCAAAATTCGCTACAAATTTTATTAACAGCGGTACATAAATTACAATATAATATACACAAAATATAATTCAAACTATATAAAGCTTAATTAACCTACCTGATCAATTTGAATGTTACTGCGGCTTGAGTACACACAATTTAACTAACGTATAATGTTATAACAACCTCGGAGCGGGTTTATCTGCCTTTATACTTACAGCCAGCCAACGCCTGCAAAGTGAAGAACTGTTTTAAAGCGCTAAATATCTTCGCGTAATACTTTGATGAGGCGACAGATGTGTCCGATCTATATTTTCTGCACCTTACTTTTCGCCCGCCTGAAACGCGCAACGTTCTTTCGCTTATAAAAGAAAATAAACATAAAATAAAAAATAATTTAAAATAAACGGTGTTCTGTGGGTTGATATTTACATGTTCTTACCATCTCGTATCGCATCTCGTCGGTGATCCTCTCGCACAGATCGCTGGGGATGTCCGACTCGGTCATGTCCTGCAGCACGTACTTTAGTTGCGATGTCCTGTAAAGTTTCAAACCTTTATGTTACTTCTTTCTTAGCTATGGGATATGCGTCGCTATGGACCGACTTTCAAAGATTTCTAGGATTGCAATCTGAATGGAGCTGACTTTTTCAGGCTTTTATCAAGTCCGCATTCATATCGTAGGTAGCTCATTGTTGCTCTTACTGGTATATGAAATACCATAGCTACTTATTGAAGTTATATTTTTTGTATGGTAGACTACATGTACACTGTTTAATACCCAGTAAACTAATGAAAGCATGCCACTTTTTGGGTTTGACCAGGTAGAGCAGAATTTCATAATTTTATGAATAATCTATGTAATACTACTATTATATACCGAGTAATCACTTTTCTTAAGAAAATAAAATCTAAGACAATCTTTAACTTCAAAGACAACCAGATTAATTATAACTAAGATCATCAACGTTAAAGAACTATTAAAATCGAATCGCAAAGTGACAAAGTTGAAGCAAGTTAAAACAGCAGCAACAGGTTACGTTTGCTCAAACGCCAGCACTTGACTATTCCGAGAAACTGAATGTCTGCGTGCAAGATCTGAATTTGTTATTTGCTTTCACTACGCCTCTGTGACTGCGCGGTGTGAAATGATTTAACTCGCTGGCTCGACGGAAAGTTACGTGGGCTTATACATACATGAGTATACAAAATATTTTATGAAATTGTGAGTTGCTGTAGTCATTTAGTAAGTATCAACCGAATATATGTTGTTTGGATGGTTTCTTAGATTACGATTACGCGATACGTTTAATTAAACAATTATTTACGGATTCTATCATTTGATTGACTTCAAGACACCGTGAGCTCCTTTTGTGTAGATTAATGATTAAGAACGCAAAGATTAATTAACTTTTTAATTGTAAAATAAGGGTAGTTAAATTGTAACATTCTCTGAGCGGATGACTACTTTTAACCACAATGTTTTGCAAATGATTTACTAGTGGAGCCACATTGGTATTTAATCATCTTTTTGTATGTGCAAAAATGAAGCTTGTAGTCAGAACGGATAAAGGAATAAATTGTTTTTGATGGCCAGTAACATTCTTACAGCAAGGATACTCAAGGTCATCAGTTTACAATAGGACCTAAATAGATACTACAATTGTATTTTGCGCGGTCCATGCCCTGCAGTGGCCTTAAACCACACAGTGCTGTAGCTATAACAATACAAATCAACATTATCAATACACATGATCCAAGCATTATGGATGTTCATGGGCGGCATTGATCACTTTAATTCAGGTGATCTGCATACTCTTTGGTTTGCCAAACCTATGCAATAAAAGATAACTTACTGTATATAGATGAGCATGTAGGCGCTGGTGGCCTTCCTGGCGAGGTGCGGCGCGTCCTCCTTCCCTCCGTAGTTGTACTCGATCGCCTCCTGCTTGCTGCACCGAGACACCACGTCGTCGTCGAACTTGCACCACTGGGACAAATATTTTATTACTCTGTCAATGTCTTTTGATCCCACCAAACAATAGTGTGAATTCACTGTTGTATTTCAACTTGAAGGACATTGTAGCCAGAGCAACTACTAGATATATCGAGACTAATATATGTCTCAGGATGTCGAGCGCAGTGCATTGCCAAGCATTTTTTGTAATACTAGGTGTTGTTTGGTTTTGCTACTGTTCATGAACGGTCGTATCGCTTCAAACATCATGGAGTTTCGAGGTTTCACCTTGCCGTCCCCCTTGGGGTTGATGAAGACTACGTAGTGTCCTCCGTGGTTGTCTCCCGAGTGCACCAGCACGGCGTGCAGCGTGTAGTTGGAGGGAGTTGACGGTATCTCCTGAAGATATGGATCCAAGTTGATTTCTTCGTAGAACTCGAACCTAGGAAGATACAATGAGTATTAAAAAGTTGTAAAATATTTGGAAAACATAAATAGAAATAGGTATTATTGTCATGTTTTATTTTTGTATCGGTAGGTTGTCTCATGAAACAGCCAGTAAAATGTTATTTTAAGTTTGAAAACAAATCCGAAATGTGTTTACCGAAATTTAAATAAAAAACAATTTATTGCCCCAATTCAGTTATAGGAACTAAACAGTAAGAAATAAAAAAATATATATATAAGAATGGCCTGTAGAGCAAAAGAAAGTGACTTGGCTTATGCTGATCGGCAACACATTACAGCCCTGATTTTCAGCCACCTCTGTCTCTCTATGGTGTTATGCGTGAGTTTTCAACAATTTAACCAATTTAGTATTGAAATCAGGTTTCTAAAGATATCAAAAATATTAATCATCCATCATCCATCCATTAGCGAAAGGAAGGTTTGACAGCCTCCGTGGCGCAGTTGGTTAGACGCCGCCTGTGAAACGAGAGGCCGCGGGTTCGATCCCCGCACCGAGAGAAATGTTTGTGCGGCCCACAAATATTTCTTCCGGGTCTGGGTGTTTGTGAGACCGAAAAGTCTCTCGTAGTTCCTGATACCCACGACACAAGACTCGATCTTAGTGTGGGGTCCGGACTATGTATGTGACTGTTGGGTGTTATTTATTTATTTATTTATTAAGTCCACTGCTGAACATAGGCCTTCCCCAATGATTTCCACAGTGACCTGTTGGAGGCAGCCTGCATCCAGCGGCGTCCCGCGACCGAAAAATATCAATACTGGTACATAAAGGTGCTCTTACCTATCATTGAACTTAACCGACGCGTCTCTCTGTGGATCATATTGGAACCTGAGGAGATGTAGGTGCAGAACAGGAGGGAACACGTCAAACATCACTCCCTTCTCGGCCTCCTGCAGGCCGTGCTCGCCCGCGTCGTACTTGTTCTCGCCGTCCAGCGTCTCCGTGCTGATGTAGTCTTTGAACGACTCGTATACTACCAGAGAAACGAAGAAATATACGTAAATACCTCCTACTTGATTCCACGATTCATAAATGACCGACCTACCAACGGACGCGGCTGTCTTACACCACACATACATACATTATCGTCACGGATAGGAAGAGACTATAAAACGCCTCTTTGCTCAATCCTGACATATTACTTTCGCTTCATCCACTTCCAACAATCTTTTTAAGCATTCTCGTCGGTTCAGGGTACTTTTGACCTGACTAATGTTGATTGAAATACAAACTTACACCAGTTAAAATTAAATCAAAATAAAAAAATAGACCTTCTTGCATATCTAAAATCATGTAATTATTATTTTTAATGTAATTTTTTATGTAATTTAAACCTATGAGCATTAGCATAAACCTAAGTAGTTCTCAATGCATATACCTATACTAACATTAACGATTCTACTTGTGTAGTAATAAATAATAAAAAAATAATGTATTACCAGGTTTTACTAAACCTACGATTCTTATTAATAAACTTGGATAAGCGAGGTGATGCTAAGCACTTATGCTACTATAATGACCTTCGCGACCTTACGTACGTGCCTCTACAACTATATGTATAATAGACCCACAACTAAAGCACTCACTATTATTCTTTCCTTTAACACTAAGCTGGATGTCGTAGAATGTCTCAACTCTGGTGCTGCTGCAATTCACGTTTTTGCATTTTATAAATGACGTCATTTTGCCTTCAAACAGCTTGGGTACCGTTCCTTCCACCACTGTCCCTTTCATTTTGTTTTCCAGTTTGTCTAAAAGTACCTATAACAACATTTCAGATACTGTGAAATGTATAATAAGTGAACAGTTGAAATATTTCCACACAAGTACACATGAAAACTCCACACGTAATTTAAGCATTTCAAAGTATTTTGATTGATAATAAGTATTCGTCGAACTCGTGTTGCACATTAATAACCTGAATTTTAAACCACAACTCATATAAGTATATATTTTTTAATTAAATGCTTACTATTAATCTACTCGTGAACAATATTATAAAACATAAATCACATCTGCTCACTTTTAGGTGAGCCTTTTTTCAGTCTGGCAACGTACTAATTGCTAGACTGGAAAATTCACAATAAAAATATTTTTGTCGTTCAACATAAGGTTAACTGAAGCTTGCTGTGCGTATATCATGGCGCAAAAATGCGCTCGGTTTTCATTTTTTTTTGTGATACGAAGCCCATCGAGGCGCAGGCAACGCACCGTCCGGCCGAAAAAAGATATTTTGGCATCTGATATTTCAAATTCGCACCACAGTTCGGAAAAGAATACCGCAAAAAAGAAAATTCCGTATGTATATTTCTCTATAACGCATATCTGCCAAAATGTTCGCTATGAAGGTAGTAGGATTCAACAATCAATGCTAATTTTAAGTTGACTTCTATGAAATAAATGGATATTTTAATTACTTTTATAAGTACAGTAATACATCATGATGTCCAAATATGTATCTATATGTACAGCAATAATTAATCATAAAATACATTCCGGAGGTAAGAAAATGGAAGACATAAAATGAAGTTGTTATATTTCGAGATACAACAATCTCACGACCCAAAGAGAAGCACACACTATCTTATTTTGGTTGAGTATCACCAGTCCTGCTCTGTCCTCTCATGCAATGTCAAAACTGGCTCCAAGAGGTCTCCACAATACACTAATCAAAAAGACAAATATTTGACCTAATACTTACGCGTAAAAATTCCTGTACATCATGCTGCATGAATGAGTCCAGAGTCTCCCAGCCGAAGCTCTTCGTTAGTTTCTTGGTGGCGACTGGTTTCTCTGAGAACTGAAGATCGTAGAACACGCGCTGAAGGGCGAAGGCCACTGATCTGGAGCTGTCGTCGCCCACCGTGGGGATCTTGTATACAGCCTTGCGCAGAACGTTCGTGAAGAACAGCGTTTGAAGCAACGAGTTCATGTAGCACGTCGCACCTTGGTTTTTGAGACCTGTAAATAGATCCAAAGACAGAATTGAAATGATGTAAGATGGCTTACGGTGAAGATACAGAAAATAGGTGGAATAATTTGAACCCATGGAAATTAAGATTATTCAGAATATTCAGATAAAATGAGTGGACCTCAATAATATTTTAAATTATTTACCATCTCCATAAAAAACGCAGTTATAACAAGAAAAAGAAAATGTTATATTTTACGTATAAATCTTGTAAAAGAAACTTTCATATCAATGATGTTAACTGATTTTGATATATTTCATTTCAACACAAATCTGCGTAATTATTTTGTAATTCTCTTACTAAATCGTACATTTAGCATTTCAAACTTAGTGAACGTTCATCATGTTCGCATTCAACAATCTGCCAACTGCCAAGTTTATCTGTTAAAATATTAGTGAAACTACAAATTAGCTTTGGTACCGTCTCACCTACGTATCCGGTGTGCTTCTTAGAATCCCAGGCCACGCCGTGCGGCGCTTCGGCAATGACGTGAGCTTCAATGGTAATGGAGTCGTCTTTCACAAAAGCATTCTCGGAATTCATCAAGTCCTCCCAAGAGATGAAATGCGCGAAGCCCCAGTCGTCTTCCTTGCTGTTGGAGTGAATGCGTCAAGTTTAATTTTATAAGGTATTTTCTTTGTAAAGTATGTTTTGTGATGCAACTAAAGGAAACTATCATACTCGTATAAGGTAATAGAGTTTAATAAAATGATGTTAAAAATTACGCAATTCAATGGCTTTGCAGTCATGTTTTGTTTGTTAAGTGAGAATGCTAGAGGACCTTTTCACTCCAATTAAGATGTTGGCAATGCTCACGCAATCTATGTGTTGTAGATGTCCAAAGATGGCAGTAATCACATGTGACATGCTATTAGCATAGTTTGCTCGTTTGCCAGATTAATCAATTTAATTGGTGTAGTCACACCATGAACAAATCCAAAAGCAAACTTACCAATGGTACATATGATGAAGCTTCCTGCACAAATGTACTCCATCAGACTTGTGTGACAGTAGTTTCAGTTCGCCCAGGCCATAGCAGGACCATCCAGGGGAACTGCACTCTCCATTACACTGCAGGAATATCCCCAGAGCTTTCTGCTGCTGGCGGTCCGGGGTGGTGGTGTGGCGGATCAGCACCAGGATCTTCCAGGGAAGACACCGCACATAGCAGGGTGGAGACAGGACTTGCTCCTTTAGCTGGCTTATGTTATGGACGACGTATCGGAATGTTGCTTCGGGGCGGGCGATGTCGTCATCTTCTTGTGGGTTGTCCTGGAATTGGAGGGTTTATTTATGACCCGCATCTAATTTGTTGGAAACATTTATTAACAAAATTAAAATGGAAGGAATAGTCATATTAATTATGGTTAGCTTCAGCCAATCAAGCACTAAGCCAGAGTGATAGATCGAGGATTGGTGTCTGTCAATTCAAGAATTTGATTGCACTTGCCCACAGTCATCCCCGCAATTGAGTAGTAATAAACTACATCCTTCCTGTAACTTATAAATACCTAGAAAAATAAATGAAGTTACTTCTACGAATTAAACCTGGCGGTCCCACTAGTTAGGGGAAATGTTAAAATAATAGACTAATATACAGGTAAGTTGTATAAGATTGTGATATCCTTGATAGACAACTATAATATTTTTTATGATTTTACACACTCATAAGTATACTGTATTTTTAAGAACAATGCAATAACACCGAGTGTAACGAATAAATATAATGCTAAATATGGGTATTTTTAAATATTAGAAATAATAATGTCTTGTAAATAACTAAGTAAAATAGTAATTAATATTAACTAACGGGAATTGTGGGTGGTACGGCCGTGGCATTTTCAGCGCTGCCTGTTTCTATCATTTCAGCAGCAATCATGAATCTAAGAAAAAAATCCCCAACATTAACACTGACTGTAAAAGCTTTATTTTCCAAATGTAATATCGTAAACCATGATACTACCTTAAGTTAAAATGTTACACATAATGGTTGTTATCAAAATAAATAAAAAAATAATTTTGCTTGATTTTTTTAGGTCGATGACATACGTCACCTAACGATTTTTGGATGTCAGTTTTGATTGTTCCAACTTTGAATCTGACATCGAGAGAAATAAAAAACAAAAGAGGTTACATATTTCATATTTTATTTCTGTGCCTTTTTCTTCATTCTCCATAGACATATTTTGAATATTATAATATTGCTGCTGGACTGCCTCGGTGGCGTTGTTGTATTACGGTAAGTTACAAAGCTAAGGTCTCAGGTTCGAATCTCGGGTTGGGCAAAGTTGTATTGGATTTTTCTATTCATTAACAGCCCAGAGTCGGGAATTTGTGCCCGTTATGGCGATAGGCTCGCCACCTATCACATTGTGGGACGGAACACACTAGGTGAAATGTGGGTGTCCTGGCACCTCTGCCTACCCATCCTGGGATATAGGCGTGAGTTTATGTACATACGTATGCATAATATTGCTATATTTTTTTGTAAACATTTACTTTTTAACCGTTAATAGTGCCAATTTAGGTGTATGATCGTATTAAAATCCAAAATCTTCATCAATCCATCCAATTTGAAATTAGTTCATGAATTACCATCGATCGAGACTAAAGTGAAGTATTAAAATGTAATTCAAATTGCAAATTACGTTTAAACATTGAATTCCACACTTAAATCGCTCTCTAACTTAGTCTCTAACGGATATGCTTTGAAAAAAAAAAAGCATCTTTAGATTCCGAATCAATTCCATTTGTCGTTCCGTGTTACAGAATAAAAATAAAATTGCATTAAGAGGAAACCTTTACAACAAATTAAAAGAATCGTGTCAATTACTTCAGGCGTGTACCTACACGTACAGGCGTTCCAGCGGCCTCGTACCTATTTACTTTATAATTGGAGTTGGCTTAGCAGCCACTGGGTACCGGAAATTAATTAAATCTCCCAGTCATCTCGTGGCGACATTATTCGCGGTGGCCTTCAAGACAGACATTAGATGAGGCCGTTAATTAAACTTGTCGATTCAGATCTTAAACTTATGGGACGTGTCGAAGATTGCTCGATAAATTGAATGATAAGGGAACACGTATTTTATATTTTCAGTCGAGTGGCTAGAAAAAATTATCTGTGTTTGAAGTTGATCTCAGTTAATTTAGCTTACGAATATTTGTTGGGGTCTTTTCACGTGTTCATTTCATGTTTTTATTCTTTTGACAAGTAATTATGGTCTCATGGTGAGTCACACACATGGTAAGTCACAGTCTTTTAATATCAGTAATATTACGACCAAAGATAAGCTGCTACCTACTTATTTCCGGTTTGTTTTAGTATGTTTTCTTCACCCGTTCTTTTAATTCGTCGTTTTTCATTACAATCTTTGTATTTCTTCTTTTATATCTTTCACGCAGTGGCTTAGGACGAAATTAGCTCTAAGGACGATCCGGGCGAGATTGATGCAACGCCCTCCAAAAACAAAACGAACTTTGCTTGCAGCGCCTTCATTTCTGTATCAGAACATTCCCTAACTTAACGTCTCCTGGTTTATTATACTGTCTTTGTGTTACCTCTTGTCCTATCCATGTTGATCATTATTCCTCCAGTGATTTTGATGGCCGTTGTATACAGTTGAGCGACTCGCTTAATGGTAAGCAGTTACCGCTTTTCTACAATGCTAAGACAAGCCGCTGCCGATTGAAATTTTCCTAGTTATGTCTAGTTAGTTATGTCTACTCTCATCTCATCAAAATCATTTCAGCAAACTATAACAATACAGCTCGTTTAACGTGGCTTTAATTAGAACTTTCTAAAATAACAATAGCGATATTGGGAGCGGTAATGCGGCCAGCGGGATCCGATCACGCATTAGAGCCGCGTCCATTTACTCCATTAAGGTAAATGGTAACAACCAACAGGCCGCAGTTACGAATCATTAGCGGTGTATAATTTGCGATCCGATTGGGAATAATGTGTTTCTTTTGTGACGTAATCTGGTGTGTGAGTGGATAGTGCAGAACGCGGCTTTGGGTTAAACTTAAATGTTCTATATTCAAATAATAAGTGTGATTAATAATAATAAGTGTTTCTAAATGTTTGAACTCCTTTAGTGATGTAATCACCACTTCTATGTATATAGGTACCTATATTCAAAACGTGATTCTAAATCATTAAACTTGTTTAGTAATTTAGCCTCCGCTAAGAAACCTGTTGTAGCTAGCTAAAGCAGACGACAAAATATTTCCTCAGGAACACCAGCTATGTTTATTATTTTATAAAAAGCGCGCTGCTGAATAAGACTCAACAAATATTTCTGCACTTACTGAAAATATCTCCATAGCTTTTTGCATGCATTAATAATGAAAAAGGCATTCGGGTTGAGTTATGGACACGTTAAGTCAAACGTCTTATCTGCCTAATTTTCATCCTTTGAGAGGTTCCATAGTAGGACATTTTTGTAAGACTTGATAAATTAAACAACGCTGAAATATATATTTTAGAAGCAAATTATAAGTTAACTATGTACCTACAATAAAAGCTCTAATCTCGAATCCCGATTTCTCACAGAATCTGCCTAACTTGATCCCATGTTAGAGGTTTCGATGTTGCACAATTTTAAAAGATTTTTTTTATTTTTTATTCTCTTGCCCGGCATAAAGGCGGCATTGCACCTGATGGTAAGCGCAAATGCCGCCCAGGCAGAGTATCCATTGGCATCGGACGGCGGTCCCATGCGGATGGTTTGAGGCAAATTTTACATGAATCATCTGTTGTTGCATTAGCAACACTAAACAAATTAATTATTGAAATTTATTATTAACATATTATGTTCATGTATACTATGGCAACTCAACCTTTTCCGCCCCAAGCTGCATTAAGTGCTTACACTTTCAAGCTCAAGTTGTTTTATTTATGTGGTCACAAATTCCGCCCTTATTAGTAATTAAAATTCACAAGAATAATCTCTCGCTACACCTGGGTTTTCTTTGATTTACGGCTCAGTTCTTTATTATAGTATGACGACTTACATCCATCCAAGTAACTTAAATACAATACTATTTCCTCCTCAATATCTAGTTATCAGATTATCGAGCTAACGATCGGATTAGAATGTTCATAGTATGTATTATTAATTGAAACAAGGCCTCTGCTGTGATATCCAATTAACGCTAATAGATTGAGATGTGACCCCGGTCAACTGGATTAAAATCGACGGAGATTAATTGGAAAACGATGTGGGTACATATGAAGTATATTGACATATTCGTGTATATACAAACTCCCAGTATTATTTCAGTAGGCAGATATGCTGCTTTTGTCATATGTCGCTAAGTTTACGTTTACTCAATGTATAATATAAGGGGCCAAGAATATTAACAATACCAATATGGTTTACAAAAATAAAAGTTCAATTATTTACGTCTTCAAGCTTAATACAAAAAACATTGTAATATCTATAGAACGTAATATCTACAAGTCGCCGTACTTAGCAATAAATACGAAATCAAATCTCCAATAGGCACGTTACGGTAATGTAAAAAACCGCAAAAGGCCAGTAGTTAAACTGTGGAATTACTTGGCGTTTCAACAGAAATCTTGTTCCATCAGCCAATTGCAATAAATGAGCGGGTCTGATTGGAATCCGGGGCGATGAGATTTTTTTTCGCCCTCTCCTGGGCTGGACGTCAATCCCGTTTCCCGGTCGGGAGATACCGAGCCAATTTCCCAACTCGCTTCCATTTATCACTTGCCATTATTGTGTTTAGTTTTATTGCTCGGCCCGTCAATTCATTATTTTATATGAAATGGAACGTTATTTACGTCTGTTTTATGTTTATGTTCATTTCGTGATTGCGGCCTTTTGCGTTAGAATACATTTTTTATTAGTTATATAGAAATGTGCGGTTGTAAAAAGTTTTGTTGAAAATTATACATTTGGTGCAACGATGTATTTTGAAAGTAAAATTTGTGCGTCGGTTTTGTTTTGCTATGCTGCACGAAATAAATGTTACAGAAATAACTTCTTTGTAAAAGTCATAATTAAATCATTGAAATAAAACTATTATTTACGGTTTTTATCCTGGATTTGGTTTAATTTTTACAAGTAAAGATAAATAAAAAAAATGTTAACTCTTCTGCTCTCCATTTTCCAAATTTTTTCAACGACATTAAATGCAATTTAGCACTGTCGTGCTATGTTTTGTATTATCATATCAGTCTACTCACAAAGTCCATTACTGCACGGAGGTTTTCTGCAAGGATTTCTATTGTGACAGCCTACATTCCCTTTATGCACACCTTTATGCAACGTTTATTAGATCGCTTGAGCACTTTTATGTTGGAATTCAAACGTTGCGCTTATCGTTGGCCTCTACTCAAAAAATCTTTGCCCGCATTAGCTATCAATTGCCAGATTGAAGACTCTAGTAATACTATCAGTGGTATATATAAGTAAGAGTACCCATATACGTGCCACAGCAGAGCACGGGCCTACCCTACAATGGAGAGTATGATTGAGAGTGGTTAGACCATTTAGTCCACCACGCTGTCCTAGTACGGGCAGCCATTTTTACAAATCGCTAGAATAAAAAACTATATTTTAAATTCACAATGCTCTGGATATTCAGTTAGATTTGTATTTATTTAATGCGACTATTCAGCAGATCGTGCAGAGCTCGTGTCCGAGTCGCCGAGCTTGCCTACACGGTTGTTAGCTTCACACCGCCGAGTGCCGACGCATCGGGCTTGTTCACAATTTATTGTCCCACTGTTATCTTTTTGGGTTAAGTTTTAGCTGTAATTAGTATTCGTGTGTATGCTGATTATCATCCTTTTAATGATATACAGGGTATATTAATATTCCGATTGAAAACAGGCATGGGGTAGTTTTACTAATTACGGAGACTGCAACTAAAAATGTCGTAAAAATGCGACGATTTTTAACAATAAATAGAGTATCATCGTGTTTAGTTGGTAAATACATCGTTTTTGTTTAAATAATAATATAAACAACTGCGTACCCTTGCGTACAAAACGCATTTACCAACTAAACACGACGATAGTTAAAAATTATAATTAGTCGCTTTTTTTTCTCGCGAAATTTTTAGTCGCAATGTGTTTGAACTCACTAAAACTACTAACTGGGTTCGTTTTCGTTCGCAGTCTGGATATTCCGAGCATCCTGGCCCGTTCATGTGTTCATCAACAAGAAATTCAATAGAATATAACCGTGTCTATACGGGTATAGTGACCGTCATATTCGAAAATAAGAAACCTTGGTAGAGAAGAATATAAGAGCGTCGCGTTTAAGGTTTACCCTGTGTTATATCTCGTTTCAAACAGAGCAGTATAATCAGCTGTAGTTGAAAAATGATTTCTAAACTTACTTAATTTACCATATTTAATTAGTCCTCTATAAAATACATACTCGTACTGACAACGATCAAACGATATCATTTGTGATTGTTTGTGATGAACTAAATAGTATTTCTTTTTCGATTAATGGCGAGATGACCGTGACATTTGATTGATAGTAGGCGATGCGACCGCTCATGGACAGTAGCAAAACCAAACAACACAATGAATTGCAAAGTAATGCTTGACATGACACTGCGCTCCTCATTTTGAGACATAAGGTGTTAAGTGTCATTGTGTCCAGTAGTTACTCTGGCTGTAATTTCTTTAAAACAGGAATACAACAGTGCATTTACACTTATATTTGGTGGGAGAAATAGACCTTCGGATGGTTTCAACTCTAGTCTGGTTCTCAATTAATTATAAAATATTAAACAAATTCAACAACAAAAATAGAGCAATATAGTCTCCATGACACACCCAGCTTAACATGAAGTATCCACTAAGCAAATGAAGTCAGACTGAATCTCTAATTGGCTCTGTGATACGAAAGTTTAGCTTTCAATGTTTAATGGTTTGTGACTTTGTCCGCGATTTAGCTGGAACTAATTTGTAGGGCGGAGTTAGATCTCAGCCGCGTCTTGTCCAACTTTAAATTGTTTAGTAACAAATCTGAATGCGGGATGGTTATGGTATTCCACTGTGGATGAAAGCCAGTGATCTGATTAGCATGCTCGTGGTAGTTTTCGAGCATTTGTGAGGGAAATATTAATGAGCTGTGAGCTTCTATCGGTGATAGCGTTCATGATTTGAGTACATGTGATATTATGGAACAGTTAAATAAGATATGGTATATTGCCGAAATCATATCAATGAACAGTCCAACTGAAATAAATATCTTTTGTGCATACGGACTTTTGCATTGATAGTTGAAACCTATTTTATTTTTCGAATGTTTTGTCTTCTTCGCTCAAACCGAGCTCAAAAGACCACAAAATGTGATAACCAAAACAGTTTTATAAAATGCATGAATAAGGGCTATGGAGTACAGTCAAACAGTGTCTACTGCTTATGTGGTGAATGTTCATAAGTCCACTTGCTATGCTCTTTTAAGTTACAAAATAAAGCATTAAACAAATAAGAAAATTGAATACTACATTTATAAACGTATATTACATAATTTCGATTTTCCTTAATGTAATAAGTTTGTTATAAGTAATAGCACCCACAAGCCTACACGTCAAAGTAATACAAAATATAATAAAGAAAAGTAATAGAACGCCATTCTTTCCTCGTCTGAACATGAAATTGTATCAAGACATGACGTGACGTAATATAATAAAATGCTTCTCGAATTGTACGCTATATTTAAAGGCACTTGAGCCATTGAAACCTTATTCATTTGTACTAAAAGAGCTTCCTTTTTGCGACGCGAACAAAGCGAAGCGGTGATATAGAGAGGAAAGATGGTGCATAGATATTTTCGCGGCTTCTATATTGTATAGAAGTTTTGGGAGTTCCGTGAAAAAGTAATTTAAATATAGTTTAGCATACTACTGCTACTATTTTCGTTTCATTGTTATCAAATAATATCTGCATAGTTTTAGCAATGAAGTAAAAATATTTATACCAAGAGTTTCAATTAAAGAAAAGTAGGTATTTGAAACTGTACACTCAGATATTTTTTTATTTAAGCACGCATGCATGTTTATAACATCGAATAAAATTATTACTTGTTAATTCGCCGAGCGTAATATCATTAATAATATTCAATATCAATTTACCGATAATTATATTTATATGAAAATAAAATGGTTTATGATTTAAAATTATGGTTTAATATACCGGGTATATCAAGACTGCTACCGAAAACGAAGCTGGGTGGTAGTTTTAGTGAGTACAAACACAATGCAACAAAAATTTTCGCAAAAAAACGCGACAATTTTTTTTTATGATTTTTTAAATATCGTTATTTTTGTGTGGTAAATCCATAGTTTTTACTAAAATAATAATTTAAACTCTTTTATACCTTAAAGTCCTTATAAATAAAAGGGTATACACTATTTTTTTAGGAAAAAATGAATTTGCTATCCAAATACGACCATAGGAAAAAAATAACAAAAAAAAAAAATCGTCCCTTTTTTTTCAACATTTTCTGTTGCAATGTGTCTGAAGTCACTAAAACTACCACCTGGCTTTGTTTTCGGTAGCAGTCTTGAGATACCCTGTATTATATGTGAGAGTGATACTCTCAATCCTATTCTCGATTGTATAGGTGGAGTGGGACGTACGTATATGGGCTGATACAGTTACAGATAATAAATGTGGTATTAAGCTCGTAGTTCAACTGATAAAAGTAGATTTATTCCGACTTTTTTATTGTTACGTATGACGAAACGAGCATGATATTCGCCTGATGGTAAAATATACGACCGCTCATGTACATTAGTAAGACCCAACAACACCATGAATTACAAAGCAATGCTTGGCATACCACTACCTTCGCCATCCTGAGACTTAAGATGTTAAGTCTCAACATGTCCAGTGGTTACTATGTTACAATATCATCCAAATACGAACACAGCAGTGCATTTACAATGTTGTTTGGCGGGAGAAATAAACATTTGATGGTACCTACCACCTCTCACATACCTACCACCAGTAAAATTATTACCATGATCTATACAATTTGTAACAAGACTGAAACGAAGGCAAATGTTAGATGATAATTACTTAGGAATAGCATTGGAAAAAGAAAAGATGTTTTTTGGTTAAGGTTTTGGAAATCTGTTTTGTATCCATAAAATAATGGATTTACTGCAGTGTTGTTATACAATACGGTGTACTGGTACTGGTGACTCATGGAATATATATGAAGAATAATAAGAACTAAAACATATCTGTAAATACTAAATGTAACTACTAACTAATATAATTATTACATCATACATGTAGCAATTCTAAGACGAAACTGATGGCCGTACTCAGAGACGGTTAATGTCAATTAAACCGTTCCTTAGTAAAGATTTTATATGTAAAATGTATTTTTTTAAGTAATGATTTAATTGACATTAAATGTCTCTGAGTACGGCAGTGAGTCTTTGTTGAATAAATAATTTATAATGGTTATAAACCTAAAAGTACAATTTGACTTACTACCCGATCCAGAGTTACTTTATAGAGCCAAAACAAGAAAATACGATTAGACTAGAAAATAAGTATGAGAAATTATCTTTACCATTAGATGGTGTTCAGGATATAATACCCTACCACGCCCAAACCCCATCCAGCGTCACAACTCAAAAGTAACACGAAGCTGGGCAAATGGCTCGTCCGGAGGCGCGGTATTGCGTTACAGGGCGACATCGCCGGTCCATTTCCTCGACACTGCGCTAACTCAATCGCCGACCGACGGGATTTTTCCCTCCGTCAACGCAGCCGACGTGACCCAAAGGCGCTGATGAGTGTCTAACGAACTTATCGCCGTCCAGCGTCTCACTTTTATTTTGGACAGGGACGTATTTTGAGGTTTTAATTATACTCATAATTGAATAGAATGAGTTTTTGTGTAATGTGTTCTCAATTTAAAGTTTGAGTTGATTTAGTGCATCTTGACTAGTGATTTCAATTATGACAAAGGTCGAGCCGGCTCAAGACATCTGGAAGTGAAAAAATGGTTATTTCGTTTCACAAAGTACAAAATACAAGATACCGTGTAGTAAGCATTAGATATTCATGTAGAAGAAAAAAAGTGAGTTCAATTATTGAACAGCTTGTACGGAGAATGATATGAATGTCGTGGTGTGTACGGGCATTGTGAATCTCAGATTCCCTGATGACCCCAGGGGTCGCCGACAAGCCGGCATCATTTCGGAAGTTAGTGGCCCACATGATTATTTTTTACAGGCCGCCGGGATGTTTTGGCGGGCGGCGTCGTAGCGTGTAGCCGGTGGCTTTGGTATACAATGAGCCTTAGAACATTCAGTTTTTACGACTATATTATGCAATTAACATTCATTTTCTTTTTACACAGGCAAGTCATGTAGATTAAACGATTAAAACAAGTCACAGCACTGTAACAATGTTTTTTTTAAATTTTACTGGTTTTTTGTCGACATGTAAACACCAACCCCATTGTACCTAAATAATACTAGTTACATAAAAAAATAATATAACAATGATGAAGTACAAAAATATATTCTTCACGAGATCAATATCGCATAGGTTCTAACCAGTTCAATCGCTAATTCTCAATCGATTCTACTCATTGAATTACACAAGGGTTGCTTTGTCCCGCGAATTATCCATGTAAATGTTAATATATTGTCAATCTAGCTGTGACAATGTAGCTCAGAATGCATGCATGGCATTAGATGCCTTTATGTCAAAACTACGCGCTTGTAGTATTGCAGATAGTCCTTTGTGAATGGTAAATAATTGTGCAACGTTGTACAATCTCTGCATTACCCAAAGGTTCAATGGTAAAGAAGGCCTTAGGCATCAAGTCCACCTTTATACAAGATGTATACAACGTTTATATAACTATTTGTCATTAATATATTTCAATACTCGTAATCGTACTCTCGATAGTAGACCCGAGGCCCGCGCCCTTCAGTGGGACGTATATGGGCTGAATAAATTCAATCAGTATCATTATACTGATTAAATTTATTATATATGTGACTGCAACTCCTGTAAGCCAGGGTTAACAGTGGCACTCATTGTAATGACACCGAGCATTGAAGCTCGGCTAGTCTCCGGGAATGTCTAACTTGTCTATAGCACGCAACGAAATCAATCAGAGAGTTAAATTAATAGGACGAGTTGGAAATAAATTATTGTCCACTTTCCTCCGTGACAATGCGGGTGACAAAACAATGAACCAATGAGGTAAATAACCTTGCGAAAAGCCTTTTACACGCGGAGAAGCCAGCTGTAAAGCACTATGGATCAAATCATTATTACATGTTACACTTGATTTCAGTAATAGGTATGGCAAAAATGCCGGGAAGCATGGAATTTTTTTTTTGTCTACAAAGTCTAGGTTGTATACAACTCCAGATGATATTTGCATACTATCATGATATTAGCATAGTGTTACGCTGATTCTGACAGGCGATTATATTGTCATGTTGAGCCGAGTATTATTTAAGTCCTGGGCACCGCATAATAAAATAAGTCCCACGTAGAAAAGATTGCCTAATCGGGGTATCGAAGCCAGTACCTTATATTATATGTATATAGAGAATGTTGGGTCGCCTCCGCTATTATAGTTTTATACTATTAATCAACGTTAAATTTTTGAAGAAGTTTTACTTTATCTCCATGATTAAAGAAATTAATTAATTGAACCGTACATAATTGCACCGAATAAAACCAATTAAAATTTATTTGATAGTCTTAAAATGTAATTATTTAGAGATTATTATATAATTTCAGCTGTAATTGGATTTAATGTACGTCACATTATGTGAGCCGTATCATTTAGAATATAATTAAGTATTCGTGTTTAGTTATAATAATTTATCAAACACTGTTATGTTTAATTTGGATGTAAAATTTCAGTAGAAATCTGATTACTGTATATTATGTGGTGTTTTTGTTTCATTCCAAATCTTACTTTACGAAAAAACAAAATTATAAGGGAATTATAAATATAATTAATACTTTTATAGTAGGCGCTATTTTATTAAAAACAATCTCATGAAGTATTTTTGAGGTTATAGTAACGTCTAAAATCTGCTCTTTTTCGATATCCTGTGTTATCTACTGTCCAATATTCATGAAGTCTCATTTCGGCCCCGATCGGAAGTCGCGTCGTTGAGTATTCTTTTTGCAATAAGGCTTTCCTAATTGGTAAAATTGCTGGCTGCCTTCGCACGATTAAAACATTGTTTAGAAAGGTAAAATATATTAAGCTTTTAGACCTTCTGAATACTTTATTAGTACTGATCGATGGGGGAAATTATCAGTAAATTGGTTTGTACCCCCATTTATTAGGTTTTCAATGCGATAATTCTGGTAACAACCGAATAAAGGTTGTAATATGTTGCTAGTGTGGTTGCTAGGTACAATAATTTGCTAGCTAGATAGCTTTATTTGTATAATATAGGAGGCAAACGAGCATACGGTTCACCCGATGGTAATTGGTTACCGCCACCCATTAAAATCTGCAACACTAAAAATAAAAAACAACACTAAAAACTAAGCTTCAATAAGACGCCGTTACTATGGAGGACTATGGAGGACACCTATGATCAATCATGGACTTCTTTGGACTGTAGATGACGAATATAAAATGATCTGTAAGATGATGGCATTATTAATGGTGAGTTGTTTTATACGAGAGCACAGAGTACATTTTACATACTAAGACAGAGACGTCACTCAATCAATTCAAGGCGCCCTCTGGCGTTAAGTAAGAAAAACAATCCAGTAATATATCTGTACTTACTTTCATTACGTTTCATTACGTTTTATTTCGTTTATTTACGAAAAGATAAGATTTAGGGAGGTTTGGACCTGAATAAGATCTAACAGAATCGATTTGAATTTTGTCTATTTGAAACAAATTATTCTGTATAGCAATGTGAACATAACAATTCTCATTTCCGCATGTGTATGCATTTTAATAAATTTAATTATTGATTTAAAATTAACTCATCAGCAAATAAGCTAATCAATGCTTTTAAAATTAATTTAGGGCCAATAATATCCGCGTAAAATACAATCTACGTAAAATGCAGAAACCCGTACAAACCAACGAGTTTTTTTTGCCCTCTGGTGTTAAGTTAGTCAAAACGATGATTATAATTCGTCGTTGTTTGTTCTAAGTTAAACCACCGTGTACGAGAGTTTTACCAAGCTTCACCTTCTAATAGGGATGTTGACACATTTTACAAATTGGCGTAAAAAAATATACATTGAAGTCAGTATTTTAAAACCTAATATAATATATTGGGAACCTAATTGTTCGTAATAAATTAAATAACAATATTTTAAAATGTTTTATTTATTACCCAGTGTCACGTGACGCGTAACAGCGATCGGAGCGCGCTGACATCACTGCGCGGCCGGTAAGATGATAAACTCAGTTCATTTTGATAGAACGCGAGACTCCGATAACGTAGATTCTAGCGATTTTTGAAAACTATTTTTGTTTACGTATATTTTTTATAAAATGTGTATTTAGTAAAATGATTCATTTCATGTTTAAATAATACGTATGTACTATCTACAAAATAAAAGCGTGTGCAAAAATTTGTCAACATGCCTATTAATATAATTAGGCGTTTAACTGCTACTCCCACAAACTAGCTGAGCTTCGATTCCCAGTACCATTGATTAACCGAAACACGCCCAAAGTGTTCCTGGAATGAATTGAAAATCTATACAATGTTAATTGAACCAATAATTCCGATCAAGGTTCCCAAAAGGAGAATACCCATTTTAATATGAAACTTTGTATCGGGTGAAGATTTTTGTGCCTCGTTGAAAGCTACTTTTTTGTGTATGGAAAAAATAATATATTTTCAATAAATTTATGGAAACATAATTGCGACCCAGGTCCATAATTCTTGGAGAAATGAACTTGAAGTCCAATAAAAAATATTTTTTACCTTCGACTTCGTATGTATGTATGAACCACTAAAATTATGACCATTTACGACAACATTGTAAACATTCATAACATAAGAACCCAGTTTTCACCTTTCATAACAATCTATAATAATATACAAAATAGTCTATCATACGGAGTATTTCCAAGAACCAGATAGTAACAAAAACCTATACATTTCTTGTGGACGGTGTTCACATCGTGTTTCCATTCGCATGTTGTATTCTGCCGCAGGCTAATCAATCCCCACACATCACTTTTATCAACCCCATCCTTTTTCCCGCCTTCATCATTACAGGCGCGCAAGGGTACACGATTGCCTGGTATGGTAGGTTGATTGACGGTGATAACTTGCCGTAAGATGATCGTGCGCCTTTGATGAAAAATATAAACTTTTTGTTCGGTGAATGGAGAAAGATGCATGTCATTCGCTTGGTGGTAAGCGATACATAGTTCATAGACAGTAAAACCAAACACCAGGAATTAAAAAGCAATGCTTAGCATTTCAGTATATTCACCATACTGAGACATAAGATTTTAAATCTTAATATGTGCAGTTGTTATCTGGTTGCAATGTTCTCCAAACATGAACACAACAGTCCATTTATATTATTTCTTTATTTCACATGCTTAAAACCAACGGAATATGATAAAATATTGATCACATAGTAAGATGTCAATACAGAAGGTCATGGTGGCCTCATGGTGGTTCAGCTCCCAGGTCACACCTCTGAGTCTTTGGAGTTATGTGAGTATTAATAGTCAATCACCACGCACTATAACGATGAATGACAACATCGTGAGGAAACCAGCAACCATAGCGATTTGTAAGAATTATGTAAAGTTCACCAACCCGCTAGGCCAGCGTGGTGGACTGTATGGTTTAAGGCTTACCCCTCTCAATTGTACTCTCGATTGTAGAGGAGACCCGTGCCCTGCAGTGGGACGTATATGGGCTTATACAATACAATACATTACAAATTTATTTAAACTACGACACAGAATACTAATGTGACTACGATTTACTTGTGCAAGCGGATACGAAGTACCAAAAAGCGGATTAATTACATCTGCCGCCGCCCAACTAAGAGTATAAAAATCAGTATTGTATACGGTACGTATAAAAAAATAATTATGCAAGCGTCCGACGAAACTTTATTACATTTAATTTCATACGCCAGTAGCATTTCGCGAAGTAATTAATTATGCACAAAATACTCCGCCGGTTCATAAATAGGTACTGGCTCGAACAACAAACCTATGTACATTTTATACACGTATTTCGCACATACTGTATGTGGAACGGAACTTTTTTCGAATAAAATATGAGGTTTTATTTATAAATTCACATTTTTTATACATTTAGTGAAGTGATATGTACTTTTATATTTACGTTTTTTAGCTAGTTATAGGTTATTCTCTTAAGATAAAAAAACATTTAAACTATTGATGATTTAGAAGCACTATAAGTATTATACCAGTTTTCATTGTTGTGATATAGTTTAGGCATTAATTCTTAATTTTTCCAATTTTCCTCTTATCGCCAACAAATTAATAAATAAAATATTATTTAGATAATAATTCTCTTAATCTAATTTAATAATAACCATACACTGTTAATTACAATAACAAATGAGGCTGGTTCCGAACGCAAAAGAAAAAATATATTTGAAATTGGAATGTGGAGTTTCGGCGGGAATTCTGACAGCGCAGTCAGTTTTTTTTTTCCGCGTTCAAGTCTAAGTTCCGCGTAGTATTTATGAAATGAACTTAGTGTGAAATTATTTGTAATAGTCAGCGGTGATACAGTATAATGTGATGTGATGTAATCATCAATTATGAAAACATCGTGAGGATACATGCATGCCCGAAGTTTATTTAAAAGATTTCAAAGGTAAGTAGATCAATTTGTATTGAGTTTCTTAGTAGACTTAAAGGCCTATTTCTGAAAGCATTAAAATTATTATATTTGAACATGCTTTGTGGGTACCTTCACTTAGAGAACGCTGATTATTACGCATATTTTAGAATCATTTTTTAATGATCCCACTGCCTCCCGCGTGACATTAATTTATTTCGTGTAAAATTTAGGACCAGCGAAGTAATTACTTTTAAACAGAAAAATATGGAAACAAACCTAAGATCATAGGGTTCAAAATGCAGTCATGCTAGATCATTATACCTATGACACGTCGTGACTTTCCTATATAGTGTCTTCTTTATAATCGTGAGTCTTCAAATCTTCATACGTGCGGTACGTAAATAAATTTATTGTACAACGAACTGAATTCTCGAAAAGTCAGAAGTATTACTATAACGTCCTCAATTCACCGCATAAGATAATTATAGTAAAAATTGGAACATACAGTTGAATTGAGAACCTCCTCTTTTTTTGAAGTTCTTTAAAAATAAAGTATGGCGAAATATATGTGTAACTACATACAAGTTGTTTTAAAAATACACTCTCGCCTGCATTTTGGTATTTAATTTACAAAATAACAAAAGAATACAAAATGTAATATGCTCCCGTACATTTATGTTACTTGCCTCTCTATTTTAAAATATAAATCTTTTTAAAAATAGTTCGCTTTGCAGCTTTGCGTTTCTAAAGGCGCCTTTATACTCAATTTTGTATTTCAAAATTTTTCCTTTCACGTTCATTATTTGTTCATATTAAATGTATTATATTAGCTTTTACGTAGGAATTTGTACAACTTGAGTCCATTTCGCATTTGCCCATTTCATTGGAGCGGTTTATATAATTTTGTGTACTCCAGAATAAAAACAATAAAATTTTGTCACGTATTGTTGTCATGTGTAAAATGTAATCTGTGGCTGTCATTCTCTAGCAGTTTGCGTGTTCTGGCGGACTTTTATTTCTATCTTTACTTATCTAATAGCTATTGTTACCAAAGGATTGAGCTTAGAATTTTGAGAGCGATCTATTTAAGTAGCCTGTTTTTATAAAGAGGTTGTTAAATACAGGTCATTTCAGGTCCAATAACCAAAAAAGTGTTCACCACGTTTATTGTAGTTACATAGTCAAACTATAAGGATACAATAATAAACTTTTTAATCACTTTAGTCTTTGCAATAATTAACTTTAAAAGGCGATTATTTTTCCCTAGGCAATTATGCAATCTCCACCGCAGGGCGCACTATACAGTTACCTATGAAGTCTTATTACTCAGAACATCATGCATGCTCGTACCGCGCATCTTCACGCTTCACTCAAACCCTATATTATATAGACAAGCTCATCAGGAGAGAGCCGAGGGTGCATAGGGTGCATTTCAATGCCGGTCATACGGGAGCACAGCTAATTAGAAGTGCAGTAACTATACAAAGTTACTCCCACCTTTCATAGAGTCCTGGTACACGGTACTTTTTGCGCCGCTGAGACTAACGCCGACGTTTTGCTTTTTTATTCGAACTGGCTTGTGTCTAGTGATTTACTTGTGGTTAAAATGAACAGTGATGGATTTGAGAATTTTAACAAAAATGTTGGTTGTTGAATACAAACGTAGTTATTTTATAAAATAAACTCCGCTGCAAAACATAAACGGTCTAATGCATAGACTGTTTTAAAACCTACGGTTATAACCTTTATTAGATAACGGATGTTTTGTCCCTCGAATGAATTTTGAATTCAGTTTGAGCGAAGGAAATAAATTTTTCGATAGCTAAAATAGGTTGTAAAATGTCTATGAATAAGGCCGTTGATTTACATATTGATATCATGAATGAGAATATAAAGTGGTGAAATATGATTAATTATTTGCCTTTCTTCTTTGAGCTTGATCGTAATAATGAACGTAAAAATGTTGCAAATCACAAATATCTCTTATCAATGTTAATGTTTTTATCTTCTAAGTAAGTCGAAGAAATAATTCGGCTGTGATGTGTTCATTCTCCTTTAGATATTATTTCACTCCGTATGTTACTTATTATCCCATGTCAGATATAGTTGACATCAATTAATCCATGTCGATTAACGTTGGGTTGGAACAGCCAAATCATAAGCGAGATAATAGGACTGACATGCGGGTTTAGCAATATCCACCCCGTCCACTCATGCCTGTGATACGTAAAGTGTTTGTCAATATAGTATTAATGTTTAACTTATTTAGTATATTGAAAGTTGCTTTTGGATATTTATAAATAGTAAAATTGATACTTATATTGGCACCACAAGGCACAAAGTGACTTTATTTCGACAGAGTTTCAGCCGCAAATGGTTACCTATCGTCAATCGATAGAAATATATCTCCAGCCTACTGGATATCCGATTTACGGTTTAAGGTTTATTTCTCTAAAGAATTACAAATACACCTGAATTATAAATTAAATGTTTGTACTTAAAGCGTAGGTAAATGTGTACACGTATAATAGCTCAGGTATCTTAGAAATAAATGGTAATTACTTTTAGGGATTACTTTTATTTTAGGAATTACTTTTAGGGGTAAGTGCGTGGTGGCCTGTTGGTAAACGGACTAGACGCGACTGCCAACATGTTTACGGTGGTCGCGGGTTCGAATCCCAGGGCACACCTCTGACTTTTCGGAGTCATGTGTGTATTAATAGTCAATCACCACGTACTAAAAACGGTGAAGGAAAACATCGTGAGGAAACCTGCATACCATAGCGATTTATAAAAAAATCTATGGTATGTAAGTCCGCCAACCCGCACTAGGCCAGCGTGGTGGACTATATGGCCTAACCACTCTCAATCGTACTCTCGATTGTAGAGGAGGCCCGTGCCCTGCAGTGGGACGTATATGGGCTGATACAGATACAGACTATTAGGGATTGGTCACGAAAAACTACACACTTGCATAGTTTTTCTACCATCATGTACAGTGGTTGATATTCAGGTGATTAAGAATATTCTAGCACCAGCAAAGATGAATGTGTATATCTTTATCAAATCAGCCTATATACGTCCCACTGTAGAGCTAGGTGCTTTTTTACAGTCGAGAGCGGTATTTAGAAGGACAGCCAAATAATCCACTACACTGGCCAAATGCGGGTTGACGAATTTTATTTCTAAAGTAGTTCTTCTTTAGTTCATTTTACTGAGATAACATTCCCACTGAAATAAAAATGCATTTAGTTAACCATCCACAATGCCCGTGTGTCGTATAATTTGCAACTATTCCATAGCTATGGTTGCTTTCTACACGTAACTCCGGCTTAAACAATGTGAAATTGGTATTGTTCCCTTTAATAAACTTTTTCTTTGTGAAGCGTTTAGTTATGTTCCGCATGACTGCTTGTATTATGTTTATTGTTGCCTTTTTGTAGTTGTTCTCTTGGAATTCAAACGCCGATGAATATTGGTTGAATGTATTCCTGTAATTTATTATTTGCAGTATTTTTTATATGAATTACAGATCAGGAAAATTTGGGGTTGGATAAAAAATTTTATATTGTATTATTATAAAAAGAAAATGATTAGACATATTAATATTGTATTTATTTTAAGATTCTTGGGTCTGTTCTATGAAATCGTTGTTATAAATCTTGTACGATTTTTGACAGCCTCCTTGGTGCAGGAGAGGCGGCGGATTCGATGCCCGTGTATTTGTGAGACCGAAAAGTCTCTCGTAGTTTTTGATAGCCACGACATAAGACTCGTTAGTGTGGGATCAGGACTACGCACATATAATTTATGACTGTAGGGTGTTTTATAAAAAATAAGTATATAATATATTTTTGTACTGGCACGATAAAGTGCAACTGATGTTTAGTGCAATGCAATCCAAAATGGAGGTTCCATCGATCGATACAATTTTTCCAGTTAATTATGCTTAGAAAATACATAAGCTGAATCTTCATTGCGACACACTTATGTATCTCATCGATGCGACGTCTACAAATAAATCAAAAAAACATTTAAATCTAATGTAAACACAACAATATTTTTTAGTTTTTAATCTCCTAGCTTTTGTTTTAAGAAAAACTGAGACAGAAGTTTGGATGTCAAAGTTTAGACATCCTAACGAAGTTCAGCCGTACAATCCGGCTATCGGGTCGCACCAAACTTTATTTAAGTAAGCCGACCTGACTTCCCAATTCTTTTACGTGGGTACAGATGCCTGACTTTCCAGTATCTGAATAGTTGGTCTAGGTTTGTTTTGGGTCTGGTATAGGTAGTTCTGATATTTATTTTTTCTTTATTCTGACCATAAGTGATAGTAGGCGCGTTGTACAATGATTAAGCTTACAACTTTACAAGCGGCTGCTTGTCTCACCTTTAGAGATAGAGATTAATCTCGTCCCATCATTAATTATCTTTTTCTTTGTTATTTTTAATTGCTAAGAATGACGAGACGCACGTGCCATTCACCTGATGGTAAGCGATACGACTGCTCATGAATAGTAGCAAAACCAAACAGCACCTTGAATTACAAAGCAATGCTTGGCATTCCACTGCGCTCGCCATCCTGAGACATAAGATGTTAAGTCTCAATATGTCCAGTAGTTACTCTGGCTACAATGTCCTTCAATCCGAAACACAAAAGTGCGTTTACACTGCTGTTCGTCGGGAGAAATAGGCCTCTTACTTTTGCGAGACCTACCACCGGTAAATTTTCAAAATACTGCTCATATTTTACTGTGAATACAATTGCAAAATAACAGCAAAGTCCAGGTCGACATACCGACCTCCGAAACAGGAAGCGTTGTTTTAAACCTTCGCGCCAATAGGTTGTCAAAACTTGTTCCATAACTATGAATGAATAAGTAATGTAATGTTAGTCAAAATGTTCAAAAGTTTTTAACATATTGTTTTTATTTACGATAAGTCGTTTATGAATACGGTTTTATGATGCAAAATGCTTGATATTTTATAGGGATGTAAAAGAATATTTTAAAATTGTATGCATGAGCGTTGCATATTTATTAGTGTTATAAAACTAACTCACACTCGTGGGCGTTATGACTGCTATTTCACATCACACCGTCCTCAGAGGTTTGTTTTACTTTTATGTACGTTTAATAAGCTTGAAACACAAAATGCTGTATATAAGGGACTAAGCGAACACGGCTTGTGTTACTTAAAAGGGACTTGTGTATTGCATGTTGCTATGAAAAATGTTTTCATAAAAATCTCCGCATGCAACGGGCACTGATCTTTTAATCTCTTAATTATATGAGAGCAGGATACGTGGGGATTTCACCGAAATAACCATGCAAAATGGACGGCTGGCGCCCGTTGCTTACCCCGTGAATATGAATTATTCTTTCGTGGTACAGCTTGGACGCATATTTACATTTTATATGAGTACGGCGTCGTTTTACAGCGCTCGGCGTTTTTGTTACCCGCCACTCGGCGGATTTTTTCGTATGCAAAAATTGTTTTGTACTTTTTCACGAAGTTCATGGGTTAGTTTGGAGTGCGTGGGAGTGGCGCAGTGCCGAGCCATGTATTTTTAATTGGGGTACAGGAGTTGGGAATTAATTACTCTTTAGCTCAGCATCGCATGATGTTTGGTTTCCATCGTTTAGGCTGCCGAGACTTGCTGTTAAAAAAAAATGTTACTTAAATTATAATTTAGAAGTATTATGAAAAATAGTGTTCTACTTATTATTTGAGACACATTAATTTGTTTAGTCATTAATATAGCAACGTGTACAGTGGTGGGAAGTAAAAGTGGGGTGATTTTTGTATTTTTTAGTTATCTTTGGCATAAGCAAGTCAATTTTTAAATAACCCTATCACCATAATCACCGTATTTTTTTTTATCAAATGACTAAAAGAAATAAGGCAATTTATTCATCGACTGCAATGCCTCCACCTCGGGCGTATGATAATCTATCGAAAAGATTTTCCGCGCAACCTCAGTTTACGACAAATCGTTTCTGTAATAGACACATGCGAACCTCCCAATCTTGTTTACTTTAAGGCTGTGCTCTGTATTTCATTTACCCACGAAGTGTTGACAATCCGTGGTTTTATGCGAAATCCATCGTCGAGGAGTTTCGGTTCGGTTTATCGCTGGTTGCGTCTTGCTTACCAACTTTACGAGAGCGCAGTAAAATTTCAATATCCGCCAAAATATGGCATTTCATTTGGCCTGCTTTGCCGAAATGCCCGAATGGCGCGTAAAATTGTAATGGTTTTCGGTTTTAATCATTTTCAGTTAGAAGATTGGCTGTATAATTAAATTGTTGCGTGGGTTTTAGGGCGCATGCCTACTATAATATAGGATACTTTTGCCGCTCTATGAATTTATCAAGCAGAAGTATAATTTTGTGTAAGTGACGGATAGGCGAAGAAACGGTGTGAGCTGCTTTTTCTGCTAGCTAGATTTAGAAGACATTTTCTGTGTTTTTATGAGTATGTGTTTTACGTATCACATAAGTGCTTTTGAGTTCCGGATACTTACAACTCACATTTTTACATTATGTGGACTTTTGAGTCTTTTTATTTATTATCTTGTGTTATAATGCTAACAAACCTCGATAGTTCAATATTTCGTTTTTAAATGTAAACATATATCGATTTATATAATTTCGAGTAGGCCACGCAGCTCAACATTTACACAAGAAATGAGATGTCTTCGTATTATATTTTAAATAACATTTAAAAAAGTGAAGCGAAAATGCTGAGGAGTATTAGCGAACCATCTCTTGGAACTGTTGGGACAGAGTAAGTAATTACTACTTACAACAGGTCCGCATAATTGTATAGAAGTACGAAAAATTATCTACGTCATTCCATAATTTGGCATTGAAATTAACATCGAACAAAATGTAAGCGGTGCATTAAAATAACGTCAATATTTTGCCACGGTGACATGATACAGTCATGGGGATACAAAGTTTTTTAATAGTATTGTAGCTTTTCCGCCCAATTATTTATTTTTATTCCTGTAGAAGTCCTGTGGGCGGATGTCAAGGCATTTTCTTTTTGTTGTCGCCCCTTTTAAAGAGCCAGAAAAAGCTTTTAGACGATCGCCGCGTTTAGAATAATAATTTCAAATGTGACCTTTCGTGCTAAGTGGTGTACATTTTATAGACTTTACTGTGGTACAGTATAAAATTAAGGCAATTTGTGAGTTCCTCATAGAACTTTTTAATATAAAATAGTCAAAAGTTTTAGAGTGTAGACCGCACAAGGGTAGTGGTTAAGTTTTTTTATGTTGCATTGAACGGTTAGACTAAGAAGCCATTCGTCTGATATTAAGTGATACCACCGCTCAGGAACAATAGCAAAACCAAACAAAACCTTGGATTACAAAGCAATGCTTGGCATTCCAGCAAAGTCATCATCATACAATTGGACATGAATGATAATATGCCAACCCGCACTAGGCCAGCGTGGTGGAGTATATGGCCTAACCACTCTCAATCGTACTCTCGATTGTAGAGTAGGCCTGTGCCCTGCAGTGGGACGTATATGGGCTGATACAGAATACAGAATCGTTTGTCGGACGCCCGCTAACAAAGTGGACGGAGGACCTGGCTAAAGTTGCAGGAAGTCGCTGGATGCAGGCCGCTTCCAACAGGTCGATATGGAGATCCTTGGGACAGGTCTATGTTCAGCAGTGGACTTCCTGTGGCTGAGATGATGATGATGATGATGAATCTTATGCTCGTTTGTAGCCTATAATTTATTAACTATAAGGTGTATTACAATAACGTAAACGAATATATTTGTATTACAGAACATTCACAACAGCTGCAACGAGTCATGCTGGTAGCCGTCACACCATACATAAAGTAAAACAGGAGTATAGAAGAGGCAAATTCTTGTGGGAGGGACGTCTAGGAAAAATTACTAGGGCTTTGTTATGCACGCCTTGGAATATGTGGTTTCAGGTATTTTATATATAGGTACTTTACATACATAAACTTACCCCTTTTTCCCAAAATGGTTGACAGAGGTGCTTCGAGGTTAGCCACATTTCGCCACATTTTTTATTTAATTTCATTTACTTATTGTTTATTTTTTATGGGCAAAGTCGAGTATTAAACTACTTAAATGCAATGCCAATCTTTACAAATTACGAATTAGCGACAGCTAGTTAGATGTTTCTTCAACAGTGTTTGGAAATTATTAACCTGTATTAACCTGGGTCGTAGCGTATTGAAAAGTATTGTTTAAATGAATTACTGTGGAATGTTATTGTGACAAAATCGTGTAAGGCATTAGTATCATAGTAATTTGAAATTAATAAATAACACCTAACAGTCATATATACATAGTTATCACATGATCCTGATGACACTAAGATCGAGTCTTGTGTCGTGGGTATTAGAAACTACGAGAGACTTTTCGCTCTCACAAATACCTAGATCCGAAATAAATATATATAGGCCGCACAAACATTTCTCTCGGTGCACGGAACCCGGAGCCTCTGGCTTGTTAATAGAAGAAAATGGAGGAAAATGAAGTATATTAATCAGATATAGTCATGGCACAGTAATGGTACGCTGCATTGTAGACGAATCCTGATATTTGAACAAAAACTGGCCCAATTTGTTTTTCAGGTCGCAGTTCTACTGGTAGTCATCACAGAATTTATACTACATCTTCTTCTAGCGTACTATTTTGAAAATACCTGGTCTTTTTTCGAAGTCATTATCATATTTGGAGACATGATATTCTTTACTGACGTGTGTGTTCACTTAATTCACACATTTTGGCCATTAGTTCGTCTGTATATGAGGGTTCATCGACGGAGTATGCTTTTTCTATTCTATGATGTAATTTCGCTGGCGCCTTTGACTATTATATGTAAGTTTGTATACTTAATAAATTATTATTATTATAATTATTTTGGATTTAGAAGTAATTAATGTTTTTTTAGTAAGTACCGTGCGCCAAGAATATATTATATATATTATTACAAAGTACATTCAATTGTTTCTGTGAGTAGTGGCCTGTTGGTAAACAGACCAGATGCAGCTGCCGACATGTTCACGGTGGTTATAGATACGAATCTCAGGGCACGTCTCTGACTTTTTGGAATCGTGTGTATATTGATAGTCAATTACCATGCACCTTAACGGTGAAGGAAAACAATCGTGTGGAAACCTGCATACTATACCGATTTGTATGAATTTCTATGGTGTGAAAAGCCAATTAACCCGCACTAGGCCAGGGTGGACTACACGTATGGCCTAACCAGTCTCAATCGAATTCTTGACTGTGGAGGAGGCTCGTGCTCTGCAGTGGGACATATGTATATATCCCCCCAGGATACAGTCAGTATATAGTTCATTAACTTGTTTTGCTACATATGAAGAAGTATTCTTTAATTCTAAGAAAAGGATTAATTCCGCACTGTTGCTCTGTTTTATAACTTGGAACTTCACATGCACAGTCTTAAAGTCAAATACTCGTATTTTCAACTACTCTCTCTTGACGCAGAAAGGAAACTTCTTAGCTACGATACGTATTGGTTGGTATCCTTCCGAAGTAATTTCCTAATGGTTCGATATTTCAAGTAACTAATGCATTTGTATACTCTCCGATGTTTTCAGTTAGTTACAAACAAACAAGTCACATGGAATTGCTAATGTTAGGCAGGTGGCTTGGAATTGGACGTATTTATAGATTCTTCACCTTCTTCGACGACATCAAAGAGCATGTAAGTTAATTTTTAGACTTGATTAATGATTATATTAGGTTAATTATATTTGTATAGGTAATGTGAGTTTTTTTTTAAACTAAAACATCAGTGTTTGGTAGTCGTGTTCCTAGCAGGGTGTAACTTTTAATTTGGAGACGGGAATTGTAGAAGTATCCTATATTTTGAAGCTAAACATGTTTATGCTGTTGAACGCATTCAAAGCGGCTAAAAACCATTTTAAAGTATGTTTCGCTTTTGTGTTTATTTTCTCTCTTTTACTTCCTGTACTTAATAATTCACGTAAAGCTCTTTTTTCACGTTCCATCTTTAATAATGTTATCTTTTTCGTAAGAGCAATTTCATTTCCATACACATTACGTGCTTTCCTTCGTTTTTTGGGCAATGATAATATTTTTGAGTTACCGTTTCTTGATTACCTCCTCTTCGTTTATATTACACATCAAAGGATACATATATATATATATATATATATATAAAACATGTTGATTTCCATTTGATAACCTTTTTTTTAGTATATACGTATACACCAGAATGGCAAAGACGTATTATAGTTTCACTGCGAATACTATATAGTAATAGTAAGCCGTCTTTTAACAGTCAATATTGTATTTAGACATAACTACAGTTGCCATCACAAAGAATAAACTCATGTCTCCAATTTCATCAATTATCATATTTGTTTAGTCTATATGAATTATTGTCATATGTATTGTCAGGTGTGAGGAATTTATAAATGAAATATACACACGTTGATGCTTAGAGTAATTTTACTTTCCATTGCTGATCGTGACTTACATAATATGTATAGGAATTACATTTGGCAATAGTCCGGCCAAGAACTTACAATGTCATATGCGATGAAGTTGACATTCTAAAATGACATCTATATACTATGCCAGCGGCCCGGCGGGCGGGTATGCCGCAAACTAGGTCGGCGGCACTGCCTCGCACTGCACGGCAAAAAAATCTCTGTACTTTGTATATTTTCGAATTAAAATTAGTCACGGTTGCAGTACAATATCCCCAATACTGACGGATTCATTGTTCATGACGGTTGCAGTGGGGATATTGGCGGGTTCATTATCAATGACATAAAATAATTAGAAATATAAAGCGTAAAATTATCAGTATTCTACGAGGCTGTCACAACTGAAATTGATTTTCTGCGGCATTGTGCCAGACATACCCGAGCGGTATAAAACCACGAACATAGTGCGTCAACCTTCAAGTACAAAAAATACAAAAAAATACTTATTGCTTTCTAGATGCGAACTTCTCGAAAAACATTGTACCTTCTAGAGCATATAGTGACTGTTGTGTTAATACTGCACGCATCTACATGTATCTGGTATTCATTGCATCTGTCCTCAAGAAGATCCTTCATGATACTGAGCGGATATCCAGCAGAATTCAGCACAAGGAAATTGAAGTTCAACAGGTAATAGTTTACTCTTCACCACAAGCCTTCACGACCCTTCCGAAAACCTCGAATCACACGTTATAGTCCTCTAAAACTACACTAATATTAGAAACTACAAGTCATAACTCACTCACAGATACATAAAGGGTGATATAATGGACATGTGTTTTTTAATTTAAACCACATTGTTCATAACCACCTCAGGTATAAATGTCGTACTAATTATGAAAAAACTGCATGGTAGTTTGTCAAAAATCGCTACATGAATTTATGTATGTATCTAGTACCTAGTTAAGATCCAATTATTGGAATTAATAAAACAAAATTGCAAAAGGGTAGAAATGATTAGAAAGCAAAGAATCTACGTTGACATTACATTTAATGAGTTTTACCATTTCACAAACATTCCCATAAAAAGCATTCATATGTCTTCTATTTGCAATAGAAATCTGCGCAATATATTACGTTTTATAAAAACCTCATTTGGTGAAGTAGGATTTTAAAGTTCTTGTTAATAAGAACGTATTTTAATTCTAAAGCCAAGCTGGAAAATGTCTTAGAAATTATTTGTATGTACATTCGTTTAGTTTCATTCAGTAAAATCCTCGATTTGGTTTGAAATATTTTATATTGAAAATATGAACTTTCATACGAGTATATCAGTTAATAAGTATAATTTAAAATTCCCGATTCTAAGAATTTCCTCACCAAATGGATACATTGTATAGGTTTTAAAATATTAAACGAAGATCGTTCCATTAAAGCACTTATTTGATACTGAAAAACGCGCATTAAAGGTCTCTTCAGCGTATTTATTTAGATACCCTGAAATTCCTCTAAATGTTGATTTGTGGTTTTCGACCGGGTTGGTAGAATTTTGCATCTAAGAGAATTATTTCACACAATGCTCTAGATTTTTCGCAGTGGAATCTGAACTATGCGTATGTGTGAATGTTGGGTGTGTTTATTCATTTGTTTTTTTTAACAGTTACAGATCATGTTGGTACTACTGTGCCTGTCGTCTTTACAATGTTATATTTGGAGATGCATTTCCATTGGTTAGTTTATTTTTCATGGTTTTGATTTTTATGTAGCATTGTTCATTGATGTAAGTCGCTGGAGTAAGAGAGTTCTGGAGTGGAGACCGCGTCTTGGCAAACGTCGATTGGGACGTCCTCTGGTCATGGCGGGACGACTTGCACAAGAGGGCCGGTAGAGGCCTATGTGAAGTAGTGGACGGCAACAGTCTGATGATTATGATGATTTATTTTAATTGTTACTGTGTGGTGAAGGTCTTTATAATATTTGGCAAAACCGTTGCCTTCATTATGATCGAATGTTATTAAATATTATCTGTATCCAGCACAGGATATTTATATATTAGTATATTGCTCACCAACAATGATTTTAAATGCATCTGTTGGAAGCGGCTAGTATCTAGAGACCTTTAAACATCTCTAAGTTTAGTATGTCTTCCGTCCATCAGGTCAAACAAAACCCCGTTAATTACGATCTAGTTTGTTTCCAACACCGAGAAACAACTCAAACGTTCCTCACCCACATACGAAAGTAGGTTACAAACAAAAGCACCAAACTGGAGAATAGAAACTTTTTGTTTCTTTCGATCCGACGTACGTGCATATTTTAAATGCGCCCTTGGGCCAGATGCTTCTTTTATTCAGCCCAAAGCGCCTCCAGTTGCCGCCAAAAGGCGCACGGCGAAACCGTTTGCAGCCAACACTTTTACACAATTGAAGTACGAGGAATTTTACTTTGTTCCGATTTCATTTCTTTGTGGAACGTTTCGGCTGAAGCTATTCTACAAAACTCCAGAAACTTTTGTGTATTTTGTAAATCCAATGTTTATTCTTTGGTTAGAAAAGAGTTAGAGGTTCCTGAATATACATATGTACATATTGCTACAATAAAAATTGTGATATGAATTTTGTTGTATGAATTCTGGTAGCGCCCACATAATACAAGTTGCAGGAAGTTGTGTTCGTTATGGAGGCTATTATTTAGCACTGAATTTCCCGGGTACTCAAAACGATGATGATAATAAAGTTGTTTTTTTAGAACGGCGTAGAGAAATGGTTGACTTCGGCTCTGATGCTGTTTGGCTTCGTGTTCATGCGGTACAGGTTTATCGGCACGCTGTCTTGGGAGCTGGTTTTGGAGAACAATCGCAGAGCTGTGTTTGTTGATAAGGTTAGTAATATCTTTAATTTTGGCAGGCTATTAAGTGGCTTTATATATTAATAACATGGATTTTATAAATATCGACAATTTATTCGAAAATATAACTTTGAAATATTAATGTGAAAAAAGAACATACAGTTGAATTGAGAACCTCCTCCTTGTTTTGAAGTCGTTTAAAAAAGGACTAAACAAAATCATACAAAAAAATGCTATTACTGGTTCACAATGCGGCCACAAAGGGTCACTTGATTTGAACATACAAGATGCATCATAAAAATATTTTTTGTACTATAGTATCTCATTTCCGCACGGAGGTCACCTATAACCTTTTCAGCGTACACTTATCCCACGTATTGTCCACTTACTACTGATGACTCAAGCTCAAGGATTTTACATTTTGTTTCCAGTACCACCACATGGTGAACTATTTAAAGTTCCGAGGCGCACAGCCTTGGCTGCTAGACCAAGCGACGAAATACAAAGAGCTATTATGGGAAATGAAGGACGGTATACTAACATCAAAGCAGTTGGAGAAACTGCCGCAGCCTTTGCAAATGGAGCTGATTTTCGACATCAATGTTGGATATTTTCATAGTTCATTGCTGTTTAGAGAAACTCGTGAGATTTATATTTAAATATTTTTTAGAGTGTGTAGTTTGTGTTAGAAATATTAATGTCTATTTAAATTACTTCTGTTATAGATTAGCCTCTTAGACTCAAAACAAAAAAAATTGTAAGCCATAATTCACAGCAACACCTATAGTAATTAGTATTGTTGTCGAATACTCGGTGAGTCTTCGTGGGACACTTTTTTTTAGCCGAAGCAAATTAAAGAGAAATTCACATAATGAAATTCAATCTTTTTTAGGGAGTTTTTGTATATTTACATAAACACATAAATAACCTCACGTCTTTTTCCTAGAAGGAGTAGGCAGGGCGAGCCTATTGCCATATCGGGCACCAATTCCTGACTCCAGGGTGACAATAATTTGAAAATCCAATATCACTTTGCTCGACTCTGGATTCGAAACCTAGACATAACCTTTGTAACCGTAAAACTACGCCAACGAGGCAGTCAGTACGGCACCGAGCTATGTATATAGTTTTAAAAATAATTTGCTTTTCATAGATGAATCGTTCATGCGTCAAATATCCTTATTAATGAAGCACGAGATCTACCTCGCTGGACAGCAAATCTGGAGCCAAGGCGTGGTGAAGAGTGGGATGCTGTGCGTCAAGAGAGGAATCATTGAGATGCTATCAGACGAAGATGATGAGAGTCCTGTCATCGCGTTTAAAGAGAATACGGTTAGTTTTGAAGTTAACCAACATTGAGAGTCTAATTAACTTGTCTTTTAAGCACACTTATAAAAGTTAAAGCACATTAATTTAACAATGTTTTATAACAAATTTACTGACGACTTTTTGTAATTTCATCCAATGTTTTTTTAGTGCAATGAAAGGATTGAATGTCTGGAGGTTTTGTGTTTGGAAAATGACGACGCTGGTTTTGATACAATTTGACGGCTAATGCTTTTCTAACCATATTCAACTGTTCTGTGAACATAACATAAGGTAACGTGCAAAACAATGGAAAACAAAAAAATAGGAAGCAGTTTATACATCGTATCGTTGTGACACTTGGTGACCACACAGCATAATACTATGAAGAAAATAAAGAATCCAAGATATATTTTTTGCGATCTTAATTCACCGATAACTCTTCAGGAAGATTTATCTTTTCTATCACTCGATCGTGAAACAAACTACTCTATTCCAACAATTTAAAATCCATCAAATTCTATATTACACGCTTTATATTAGCTTCACTTGTATGTTTGTATCTTTGTATGTTTGTATCTTTGTATGTTTGTATGTTTGTTTGTAACCGACTTCTTTGGGCGCGATTTTGACCCACTTTAAACGGCCAGATTTCGTTCAAATTTTGCACACCTGTCAAAGACCGATGACAATACAATAATTCGATTAAAATATATAATTATCCTGATTAGATTCGCCAGGATTAATTATTCTTATAATTGATGACCATTGCAACTGACCACTAAGTGGCGTATAGATGAACATAATTTGCTACTGAGTAATAGATGGCGTGATCACGTCAATCAAGAAGCTTATACCCAAATGGAGATTGCATTCCGTATATAAAAGTGAAGCACAAAAATTTGACCTCGAATGACGTTGCGACTGATTGCTATCCTTTTCTTTCGCGTGACAATGAATGAACAAAAAGTCATTTTCATTCATTGTCATTCGAAAGAAAAGGATAGCAATCAGTCGCAACGTCATTCGAGGTCAAATTTTTGTGCTTCACTTTTATATACGGAATGCAATCTCCATTTGGGTATAAGCTTCTTGACGTCAATAATGCATGTTTGCACTATTCATCGCTAGATGGCGTTAACATTGTATTCTTCAAGTGTCAAATGTTACTACTGACCAACAGATGGCGTTATTGATTGGAAATACAGCCGTAGATGGATGTTTTTAGTCAAAACAATTATATAATAGTTAAAAAAAACTAAAATACACGCTTTAATAAGATATACAACTAAAAAAGTAAAAATAATTGATACTGAATTTAAGATAAGAAAATGGAGTAAAATACATATATTTTATTGTTACAAAGCGTGGGGTGCAGGAGGATAAGTAATTGTTGTAAACACCCCACGCTTTGTAACAATAAAATATATGTATTTTACTCCATTTTCTTATCTTAAATTCAGTATCAATTATTTTTACTTTTTTAGTTGTATATCTTATTAAATCGTGTATTTTAGTTTTTTTTAACTATTATATAATTTTCATATAACGTCGGTAGTGCGGTATATAATAGGTATTACAAATTCCAGGTACTGGGTGAATTGAGCCTATTCTATTCAATCCCATCTAAGGTAACTGTAAAAGCGGCAACCTACGTCGAGCTTCAGGTTAGTGTATTCTAAGAATGAAACGCTGTACAATGTTTGGGTGTATGATGGAAAAAAAACTATTTTTAGTATTTAGACCTATCAAAATTGCTTGTTTATTTATGTTAACTTTCTAGATAAACCTCAGAGATAAACGAGTTAGAGCGCCAGTTCATGGTCATCAATCTAAACCCATAAAACTAATATATATATATATATGTTTGATTTCGTACATTTACGCATATGTTTAACATATTTAATTTAAACTATTGTTTACGGATTTTATCGTGAAATTCAGTCCGCCCTGTGACCACGAAAGATTTTAAATAATCGAAAGGTCGGGAAGTAAAATAAAAGTAAAAATGAAACCAATTTCACGGTAAAATCCGTAAATAATAGTTTTATTTCAATAGATATGGATGTTTTCATCCTTAGACGAAATGAGGATGGCTATGACATCCTACTTTTTATAATACTCGTCCCTTAATTTTTAAATAAAATAAATAACACCCAATCGTCACATACATAGTCCTGACTCCACACTAAGATCGAGTCTTGTGTCGTGGGTATCAGGAACTACGAGACTTTTCGGTCTCACAAGCAGCCAGATTCGAAATAAATATTTGTCGGCCAAACAAACATTTGTCTTGATGCGGGGATCGAACCCGCGATCTCACGTTACAGAGGTGGCGTCTAACCGACTGCACCGCGATGGCCGCCAAATTTTAATTCGAAATCATGATAATCATTAAGTGTGAGTTTTAAAATTTGAAAACTCTCCCACAAGTTGCCCGGCATTTTGAGCATGGCGATAGACACTCCAAAATAAATAAAAATAAAAAATAAACGTTCACATCAAACTATAGATGGCACTAGCATCTCTCCTTACCTTTTTAGAAATAATAGCGTGAGCTATATGTTTGAAATAGAGAGAATTTCCAAGCGTATAGGAGATCGATTTACAAACGGATATTACTTTCAGGTCCTGCGTCGTACAGATTTTATGCGTGCTATATCTGAATATCCCGCGGTGTTGAAACACATTCGTCGTAAAATCGACGATAGGCTGCAGGATTCTCGGCGTAGGCAGGTAATAAGACTATGTGAAAGTAGGTTCTAGTGATTTGAGATCATTTTTATGAAGATTAAATGGTGGAAGGAAGGGTAGATGTATGCTTGAAAGTTAAGCGATAGATTCTCAGATCGCATTAGGCCAGCGTTACAAAAAGGCCTACACTTGAAAGGTCAGTTCGCTAGTTAGGACAGCAGTAGGTAGTAGAATTACAACCCAAGTTATTTTGTCTCCTTTTATAAGTGACGGAATTCTTGTATTCTAATCCGAGATCTAACATTCCGCTCTCAAATCTTACGCCAATGATAAACTTGGCCATCCGTGGATGGCACTAGTGATAGTCCTGCCTAAATCTTTTTGAGCAAAAACCTGAACTTTTGTATGCCTATATGTATCGAATAACAACAAAAAGCATTAACATACAACAAAATCCGTTTTGATATTGGATCACTAATAAAATATGAACCAGATATTGAAATAATAATGTCCAAATCACACCAGCCGCAAGTTACATTGAAATATTCACTTTAGGAATCAATAATGAAGTACGATAAAGGGGATTCGAGGCTCATTCGAACTCGCTATCGGCCCATGAAAGTGCTTAAAGACAATTTGGTCGGTGCCGAGGAAGAAGACCCGACCTTTGTGGACGATTCTCACATGTATTACAAGGGTAATAAGGGTTATATTGCGTTGTGTTAGCAAGTTAGTGAAATTGTTGGTGGCTGTTATATCAAAGAGTTTATAGTAATGGCTGGGCTTTTGATTATTATGATGAGCGAATCGTTGTATAAAGGACATGGACAGTTTCAGTATGGCGCTGTGCCTAGTCCTGTACATCAATGAGTTTTGCATTGTTGGGATAATGTTAGTTCCAAGATTATTACACTAAAAGTTTCAAAGCCTAGGAACTTTAGGGGTTTTAGATATTTACAAAAATAGATGTTATAACACTCTTTCAAGCGTTATTTGGGTTCGAAGTTGAATATAAAACCACACCATTGTAAAGGCAATCACTTTAATGGCGTTAGGCTACAATAAACTAGAGTCTAGGATTATAACATGTTGCGTTGAGCGAGCGCGGCCGACTGCCCGCTTGGTGCCCCGGCGCGTGCCTTCCCCGCCCCTGCAAGGTGACCCCGCACGGACACATCGCAATACACATACAACACGGAAAAAATATAAAATGAGCGCGTTACACTCTCCCCCTTTTGACCAGGTGGGGGAAACTCCCAACAGGTCAAACAACAAAGTAACGCGAGAACTAAATTATTAAGTCGCAGCTTTACGTGGGCGACCCCTACCACGCTTAGGAGCCACCGGCTCAGGACATTCACCCTCCCTAGCATGATAACGACGGAAGTCTGAAACGTGGTACTTACCGAATACCTCACCAGTCTTCACATGAGCTAAGAGATAAGTGGTAGGGCTCACCTTCTTACGAACCTTTGAGCTGGAACTGGAGTTTGAAGCAGTCCGGCCGGTTTAATGTTGGACGGCTTGTATCGTTGACATTCAGTACAAGTTTTAAGGTAATCAGTAACAAAACGTCTCATACCGGGAAAATAAAACCTTTGCGAGATACGATGCAATGTTCTATCAATGCCCCCATGAGCGGCGGTAGGCGAATCATGACACTCGAACATGACCTTGCTCCGCAGGCTCTCGGGTATTACGAGTTGAGGCTCCTCGGAATCAGTATCGGCCACGTATCGATACAGTACACCTTGATTCAAGACATAGCCTCTCTCAGACCAACGAGTAACGGCAAGTTCATCCTTACCTTCTAAGTCCTGAATAATCTTCGCAACTTCCGGGTCAGACAACTGAGCATCACGGGTTGAGGTAGCATCCCAGCGCGGCACGTTAACGACAACAGGACAGATGTCACACTCGGGCAACGGTCCATCGGTTGTCACGGGGCGACTGAGAGTATCGGCAAGTACATTGGCCTTACCTGGCGTATAGTCGATACGGAGGTCAAAAGCTTGCAATTTCATCGCCCAACGAACTAACCTACCACTAGGTGACTTGAGCGTAAACAACCACTTCAGGGGTTGGTGGTCAGTCATCACATGAACCTGATGACCCTCCACATATCCACGAAATCGCTCAACAGCCCAAACTACTGCAAGAGCCTCTCTTTCCGTAGTTGAATAGTTTTTCTCGGCAGGAGTAAGCAGACGACTGGCATATTCAATTGGATGTTCACAATGCGGTGACTCCCCCTGGAGTAAAACCGCGCCCAATGCATAATCACTGGCGTCAGTACGCAATAAAAATGGCTTAGTATAATCCGCCTGTACAAGAATAGGAGACGTGGTCAGCAATGACTTAAGAGCTTCAAAAGCCTTACCTTGCTCCAAACCCCAATGCCATACCTGCGTCTTCTTGGTCAAGCGCGTTAACGGTTCAGCTACTCTTGCAAAGTCCGGTATAAATTTGCGGAACCAAGAGCAAGTTTGAAGGAATGTACGCAATTGCCGTAGACATGTAGGTTCCTTCATATCCAAGACAGCACGTACCTTGTCCTCATCTGCAGATATACCCTCTTGAGAGATCACGTGACCTAAGTATTTCACCTTCTCCCTAGCGAAGACACACTTGTCACGATTCGCACGGAGCTTAAACAAGCGAAGACGGTCGAATACCGCACGCAGATCAGAAAGGTGCTGAGGATAGGATTCAGATATCACCAGTATATCATCAAGGTACGTAAGGATGGTAATATCCTTAAGCGAGGACCCTGAACGAAACCGGTCGATAAGTCGCTGGAATGTGGCTGGCGCATTCTTGAGACCAAAGGGCATACGTAAAAAGCGATACGTACCAAATGGCGTGACAAACGCTGTTTTATCCTGATCCTTAACCCTACATTGCCAATAGCCACTTTGAAGGTCACAGGAACTCATTACGCAACCCTTCTTCGTGGATTGTAACAGGTCATCAATACGCGGCATAGGATAAGCGTCCGTTTTAGTCACTGCATTAAGCCTCCTGTAATCTACACAAAACCTATACCCACCATTAGTCTTTGGAACCAAAACAGTAGGTGCAGACCAGGCAGACTCACATTCTTCAATAATTCCGTCTTTTAACATCCGATCCAATTCTACTCGAATAAGTTCCTTCTTCGCCGGTGTGACTCGATACGGCGGAACCGCAATAGGAGGATGTTCGCCCGTATCGATATGATGTTCGGCGAATGGTGTCGGCTCTCCGACTATATCGAAAATATCAGAATACTCACCAAGCAAAACCTCCAAGCTGGACCGCTCCTCCTGTGTCAACAAAGTGCCCTCGTCTTCCCTCAATAGGCTGACTGAGGCACACTCCACCACGTCGCGTGAACACTCTGTTAGCAAGGGGTGAATGACCTGAGGCCGATCAGCTGTGTACCATGTCATGGATGAAAAATCCAAAATTAACTTAAACTTTGTTATAAAATCGATACCTAAAAGTGTCTCGTTGTTTGAGGCATCGGGAAACACAATAAATTCAATAGGTATACACATAGACATACAATTAACATTTACACATGTTAACAAAACATTATTTGTGCGAATATTACCATCAGCAAGTTTAACGGACATTGTTTGCGAACGGAATCGTATACCTAATCGTAACAAAAGTGCGTACAGAGTCGAACCCGCGATACTACGCCGGGCGGCGGTATCTATCAGCGCGGTACCACTGTAACCACAAATCTCAATATGTAAGATAGGTCGACCTTGCTTATCAATAATATTCGCATCATTATTAATTACTTTACAACATTCGTGTTTGGTATCAAGTGAATAAAATACAACACTATCTTGTGAATGTGGGGTATTTACGTTCACATCACACGTTGAAATATTATTTTTACACGATGGACAATTAGCTCGTATAAATCCCTTTTCACCGCAACCGTAACAATATACGTCGGACTTATTACTAGGCGATTTCTTACGGTCCCTTTTATGACATAAGTCTCGTGTATGGCCACGGGTCTTACAATAAACACAAAATAACTTTTTCTCACTCGTTTCACTTTTCACTTTACCCGCGTAATAGTTTTTATCGGCACTGATTGGAATCGAGGGCGACGACGAACGATGCGCAGATTGCAACGGCGACGGCCGCGCGGATTGAACCTGCGACGGCTGCGCTACCGTGGAACTTAACCGCGGCGACGACGATGTCACGTTTCCCGCCAATTTCGAGTGCACCGGCGCGGTCCGTGAAGCTTGCGCGCCGTATGTCAGGACGCGAGTCGATCGCGATGACGTCGACTGGGGCTGCGTCGAACTGGAAGACATACTCACATTGGAGTTTTCCATGAGTGATTCTTCTATAGCTCGGGTCTTATCAATCAGTGAGTCTATACTGAGAACAGCATCCCGTGCCAATCGTTTTCGAATACGTTTGTCCAATAATCCGTATATCATATCCAACTTCGCCTCCTCGGGTAGAACATAGGGTAACTTTGATATCATACTACGTATCCTGATAATAAATGTATCCGCGAGTTCTCCATTTTGCTCTTCAGCAAATATTTGGCGGTAAATCTTATATGCGGGTCGTGGAACTCCATACATGTTTCGCAACATTTTAACTGCTTCGGGCCACGAGGATACTTCCGTCCGTACTCCTCTCCACCATAATGCGGCCTCGCCGTGGAGCAGCATGGGTAGACCCCGAAGTGCAAGGTCGTCACTGACTGACGCACATTCCTTATATATTTCTACCGCATCTATGAACGCTTCTACTTCTTCTGGTTCTCGACTGTGACCATCGAAGCGTGATGTACACTTAGACATATTTTGACATGTTGACGATGGTGTCGGGGAAGGGGACGCATGCGCTGCACCGGCGCCTCCGAAGGATGACCCACCACTTACTTGTGATGCCATGAAGGACTCCACGAGCTGGCGATTCACTTCCGCTTGTGACTTCGCGAAAGCGGTAAGAAATGAATTCAGCTGGTCCACAGACATGAAAGCTGGCGAAGGTCTGGCCTCGTCCTCCGAACTGGAATGCGTGTCACTCCCTTTGGCTTCCGTACGTACTTTCCGCGGAGGCATTTTCCAAACCTCGTACGTACCAGGATCCAGGACTACACAAGATCGTCAAGCGGCGCGGCGGCGGCGGCGGCGGCGCGTCGATCGGGCAAAAACCGGTTATAACTAGACTCGCGCGGCTCCGCGAATACGGCCACAAGTTGGTCGCCACTTATAACACTCTTTCAAGCGTTATTTGGGTTCGAAGTTGAATATAAAACCACACCATTGTAAAGGCAATCACTTTAATGGCGTTAGGCTACAATAAACTAGAGTCTAGGATTATAACATGTTGCGTTGAGCGAGCGCGGCCGACTGCCCGCTTGGTGCCCCGGCGCGTGCCTTCCCCGCCCCTGCAAGGTGACCCCGCACGGACACATCGCAATACACATACAACACGGAAAAAATATAAAATGAGCGCGTTACAATGTTATTTTTAGGTTAGGTTTGTAGGTTATCTGTCAATTTATTGAACTTGATAAAATACGTTTACAAATAGATTTTGTCTCCCAATTAATAATTAAAAAGATATTTAAAATTATGAAATCACTACATAGTATAAAACAAAGTCGCCTTAAATCTTTAAAACTACGCAACGGATTTTGATGCGGTTTTTTTTAATAGATAGAGTGATTCAAGAAGAAGGTTTATATGTATAATACGTAGGTACATATTATTGTACAGAAATCTTTTTGTACCCGGGCAAAGCTGGGCCGCTAGTTATATAATACACTAAAACACATAAAATCATTGAAATATATAAACCTGTCTTCTTAACGAATCCAGGGCCCTTGCAGACACATTTTTTTTTCATGAAAAAAAAATATCTTCATCGTCGTACTTTATTTTTATGAATGCGTCAATACATTTAGATTAAGTTTACAATATATACTGTCGATTGTTGAGGAGGGCTGTGCCCTGCAGTCTTACGTATACTAATTCTTTATACTCGTGAGTTGCAAACAGATTATTCATGAACACACGCACCCTATACACCCAACAGTCACATAAATAATTCTGACCCCACACTAGTACCGATCCTTGTATCATGGGTATCAGGAACTACGAGAGATTTTACGGTTTCACAAACACCCAGATCCGAAACAAATACAAGTGATTCACATTAGTCTGTCACATTTAGTGCGGGAATCGAACCCGCGTCCTCTTTTATACACTTGGCGCGGCGTGAAATGAGCTACTGGCAGCCAAGATTACTAGCAATCCTCCCACACATAGCATAATTATTTAAGTCTCAATCAATACAAGGGTGAGTGGGTGCTTTGGGAGATAATATACACCAAAGGATGAAATAAATAAAAATCATTTTTATCAAAACACATATTTATTATTAAAAAATACATATAACTCGCGTGCACCTGTGAGCATAGAATTTCTCTCTTTGAGTTCCTAATCGTTCAGTATAAGTTCCTCATCGTGGCCTCCAATCTCCGCTTTATTAGCCACCCCGAACCTCGCTTTATCAACCTAATATTACTGACACTTAACCGAAACTGAATACAACCAATGAATCAATGAATCTATATACAGTAACTAATACTTGCAGTGAACGCTCTAAGGGCGTTCTCTCAGACAGAATGTGTAATATATTGTTTATAACTCGCATACACCAGTGAGCATAGAACCTCTTTCTTTGAGTTCCCAATCATTTAGGATAAGTTCCTCATCGTGGCCTCCAACCTCCCCTATAGCCATCCCGAACCTCGCAACAAGATCAACCAGCCTAATATTACTGGTGTCAGAACTATGTTACATTAGAGCGACTATATTATATTAATATTCAACAATACGTACAAAAATATCGCCTAAAAATGAAGCTGGCGGACAAACATTGTTCCGATACAGAGCCCAGCTTAAATACCGGATCGTGGTCATTACATGACAACAACATTCTACTGTTCTGTTGTCAACCAAGCAGCTGCAATAATATCCTAAGATGGCATCTAATGGACAGTTGCTAGAAGGTTCAACATCGAACAAAATATATTATGTATAATATATCCTTTGACTTATATGCCTCGATTTAATTCGTCCTCTTAATAAATAAGGATTGTTTCCCCTAATATGTGAGACCAGTTCTTCAGAAAGATCACGTTCTGGACACACTTCTACTTCATAGGCGCCATTCCCTCTCATATATTCGCCATAATACGATCGCGATTGCTTTATTTGATAAGGCCCTAAAGCAATCAATAACAATTGTTCATGAGTTAATCTAGGGAAATTCCCCAATTGCGGTAGGTTACCATAGATTCTAGTAAACATGACCCTACACCTATTTAAGTTGTAATCATTTACAAAATCACCTAAATAATACCTTTCGTCCATAAATCGCAATGCTCTTTGAATAATTTGCCCACACAGTGGGCTATCTACAAGAACAGGATGATATTTATTTAGAATAGCTGCTGCTATCTTGACGGCTTGATTAAAATACCGTTGCCTAAACAATTTAAAATCCCGTTTAAATCTCCCATTGACGACCTCCACAACCCATCTACAAAGAGTTACCCGTCTACTTTTGTTGGCTTGTGAAGAAGACAGTTGAGTTTTACCTTCATTTAGTGATTTTGGTTTATAAACCCTTTAATTATAACTTTCTAAAGTAGTAATTGCATCCCGAAATTCTCGATCAAGAACAAAAATGTCATTGGGTTTAAAAAGTCTATGAAATGACCCATTTTCATTTTCAAACAAACTGGTCATCATTTCTGCATCAGTCTGAGTTACTGAGAATGGACCTACAGTGTCAATTATGTGTCCATCACAAGAAACAATCATAAAAGGTTTGACTAAATTATTATCATACTTATGTAAGCTTTATGTTTTCTTTTGAAACATATAGTTTGAACATTTCTGAAGAAAAATGTAAGTGCCATCAAATATAGCTATAGCAGGTCTACTCTCCAGGGCTGATTCTGGATCACTAAAAAGTGCATATGGTATTTGTAAATTCCTGGCAACAATATCAGAATGACTAATATGTTGCGGTCTTAAATGTTGTGGTACAAAATGATCATAAAGGCAAGTTCTCACTTTATTCATTAAGAGTTCTAAAGTTGATCTAGGAATATTAAAAATTGTCGACAACCTTCTACTACTTTCTCCTATACGCAATTTAGATAAATATATAGAGCTCGTTTTGGTTTCCTTACATTAAGTGTAGGTAAACCATTAAAAAGGTTCAAGAAATCATTTGATCATTTGTCCAATAATGACAGACATGGTTTGGCATATCTTGAATGTTTTCAAAATTAATTTATTCCCCTGTGGAATTTGATATGTTGATAATATCCTCTATTTGGTTGGCATTAAAATAAGAAAATGTTGTGATATTTTGTTGCAACTCATTCCACTCACCTGCATACAAATGTGATTCACACACTCTAGAATTACGTGGTACATAAATATGATGATCATTCAACAACATCCTTTTGATATAGTTAGGAACCATAAAAAATGCCCTGTGATTACATCTGTTAATATACAATGAGCAGAGGTATTTGGCGCCCTTTTATAGTTTGGCAATTTTATTTGAGATGAGTTACGGGATGGTAGTGTAACTGAGGGAAGAGGAGGTAAAGTAGGAGAAGCACGGGACTGAGTATCAATGTATCTTCTTGGTGCATAACATTGTCTAAAGATTGACTCATTTCTTCTCTCAATCTATCATGGTGTCTATTAGCCTTCATCCAACAGGGATGGCAAACATTATTCATTGTTATTCCCTAAAACAAATAATTCTTAATATTAATTTAAATCTTCAATACATCTTCTTCTAATTATTATTATATACTAAAACAATTTTGTTTGTTTTAGTATATACTAATGTATTCAATATATGTATAATAATGTATTAAATAGATTTAAGTAGATAATATTATTTCCTGCATCTAAATCATTTTACAATTTGTGTTTATTATATATATTTATGTAGTATTATATATGTATGTATTTATGCTATTTATCATGTATGTATGTATGTTATGTTGGTGTATTTTTATGTTTAGTTAGTATGAGTATTATTTAGTTTCCTCTCTTTTAATTATTTATTTTACACTGTCCTCTCTTTCTCCTTCTTTTAAATCCATCCTGTGGTTGTCTGTAAGATATTGCTTTAAGCGATAAGACCAACATTTGTACTTTTTATTTATTAGTTTCTGTTTGTTGTAATTTGTTTAAGTGCACAATAAAGATTTAAATAATAAATAATAATAATGTGTATACAGCATTTTATGTGTTCTTGTTTACTGCATAAAATATAAAAATAAATGTTTATCTAATCAAAATAAGTACCTGAAGTGATATAGCAAAATGAAAATTCTGTACAAGTGGATTCCCAGCTTCAATAACATGATGTTTTTTATTCTATACTGATCGACCACAACCAAGACATACCATGTTATGGCCCAATAACCGATCAGATGTACCTTCTGAAGTTAATAATAGGTAGCACGAATGACAAATATGTCCATCTGCAGGAAGCTGAAAAAAATATACTTCATTATACAAGTTTAACATTATAAGCATAGCATTGCTGATGTGATAAATATCCATTTTAAATACTAATAGCTACAATAAATCATTTAAATATTTTTGTCCACCCTAAACTGCTTTATACATAGATAGATCTTTCATTGCACACGCTGCTCGGTTGTGGAATACTTTATTAGTAACATTAAAAAGGACCAAATCTAAGTCCATCTTTAAAAGGATGGCCAACAAGCATTATTCCTAGGTTGAATGAAGACATTAAAGTTGTATACTTATTCTTCTGTGTAATCAAATCAAATATATTCATTGTGGAACTTGGTTACAATAAGATGTTACAATATGTTTACTTGAAATCTACAACCTGCTACGTTGGCATAATAACAGGATAAGGGTGAACGGGCTTGGGTTGAGGTTTGATTACTTTCATTGGGTTTTCTCAGAATGTTGCATTATCTTTCCATGGGAGTGGTACCAGGGAAGATGGGGCACTACCCCCCTCCCCTTCCAACCCACAACTAGTTCTAGATTACCTATTAATTGGTTTTTGAATTTCACTTATCAATAATCATTAATAATACTACATACTACCTTATATGTTTATCATTTGTATAATTATATTATTTGGTGACTTCGTTATGTACTTAAGTCGCTATTTTTATTCAACTTTTTGAAAATTAAGTTAAGTTCAGTATAATATAAGTCATACGAATGTTTTCCATGATAATTAACTCTACATCACCCTGTTAACTTGTCATCTCACTTGATGTTTATATTACATAGCTTGGTTTCAAAGATACAGGCACGCATAGTTTGGGACCAATAGAAATAAAACATAATGTAAATAATTCACATTTTGGATACAAATAAATTATTCTATTCTTGTTTATAATCAAGAGAAAAGCATTAGTAATGTTTTATAAGTAGACCTAAGTACCTACCTCAATTGATATCCATCGTTAAAGCGTCGTTCTGGAATGAACTGACAATGTGGAGATAGCATGTCGCTTTAACCGCCCTGTCGCTATTCCACAGTTAATGCACCTCATCAAATACGAGAACTGGCAATCCCAGTTTTTGTAGCAATGGTTCACAAATTAACATAACCCTTGAACTTGGATAAAATAGAAACAATAACGTTCAATGAGCGCTAGAGTCTAGGGATGTGAAAATATAATCGATTATTTAAAATCAATCAAAAAATCGATTACTTTTTTTAAAATATTCGATTTTTATTAATCGATTTGTTGACCAAGAATAATCGATTTTTTATTAATCGATTTTTTATTTCGCTATTTCATACTTTCGATTTTTTTCAATAGTCGCAGCTTTGAATTACTACTTACTTATTACTTACTACGTAGCTTTGGATTTATACATTGCTGCTCCTTTGTCTAATTTAATAATTAACCCATTGGCTGTATGGAAAAGCTATGAAGGAGCATACCCTAAACTTGCAAAGTTAGCTAAAAAGCATTTACTAATAACTGCTTCATCAGCTCCAGCAGAGCGCCTTTTTTCTAAAGCTGGAAATGTTGTTCGTAAAACAAGGAATTGCATCTTGAGCAAACGATTACCCAAACTTCTATTTCTCCATTCTAATCTTTGCCAAGTGATTTATGGCAGTAGGATGATGCATCCGTAGCTTTTTATTCCGTTAATTTTGAATAATAAATAGAGATGATTTTTGTTATTTAGTGAAGCGTATCGTTAGTTGAAGATTTTTATTTTGTTTTCATGAAAGAAGTGGATTGTTTTTGTTTATTTACATTTAGTAAGTTTTTATTTTAATTTTGATTAACAAATAAAGACTAGTATTTATAGAGACGATTGGTTGCTAGATCACCAAGATTTACTTTTCTGTAGTAACAGTAATTTATTAACATAACACAAGATTGAATTATAAAGAATCCAATCTGCTCAAAAATATGTTATTTGTATAATAAATAATTATTTCATACAGACTAGTAGCTTTTGATTATTGAGTTGGGTTGTTTTATTATTTTATCAAAAAATCGATTTTGACTAAAAAAATCGATTTTTGGAAAATTGGTTATTATTTGGTAAAAAAAAATCAATTAATATAAAAATCGACTTCTCCCCAGCCAAGTCACATCCCTACTAGAGTCGTATTTTACCACAGATAACGTACAACGTACAAAACTCAAAAGCTCGGCTCCTGTCAAGAATTATAACGTAGCGTTTAGTTGTTGCAATGAAAATGTGTAAAAATGGGGAGAATATATTATGTGTAAGTATATATGGCAAAAATGACTTTATATATATATATATATATATATATTTAGTATTGTTAATGAATATAACTTATTACCTACATATAGATTTTTTAGGATCATTTTACGAAAAGGTATTATCATTTTCCTACACTTGCGTTACTGCGAACAAAACGTTTATGTGGGGCCAACAATGGCGGAAATGAGTATTTATCAATGCAAAATCTTATTAAAATTTATTTTACTCCCTAAAGTTCTACAGAAATGTGACATATTCTATAATTAATAGTTGATTTTTTATATTCATGTCATTATTGCCTTATTTCTGTGCATGATAAAAAGTAACTAGGCAGAAACTGTCCAGGTCCTTTCAGTGTGGAGTAGAAAATAATTTGTGAAATTTTATTGTATGTAATAAAACAGTAGTTGTTAGTGTTTGTACTTTACGATAGAATAAACTCGTGGATATGTAAAATATCTGATATGAAATAGCTGTTAAATTTTGACGGCAACCTATTAATGCTTAGAGGAGTTATGTCAGTTTTATTACAGACATACTTACTTTTATTAATTATTGTGACCTAATATCTTGAGCAATAATTATAACTCCAAAACATAAAACAGAGATATTTCCAAAAAGAATTTGGCCTATAAAATATATAATTTTTAGATGAAAATAACGTTCGCCGACCAAAATTCACGACTGAATATTTGGAGCTTTATGAAGTGACTAGTAATGTCACCACCATCGACGCACCTCGGATTTGTTTAAGGTCAAATTTCCCATGGATTTTGGAACCTGATACGGACTTCGTAAGTTTTGTACATTTTTGACAGTTTGTGTCTAGAGTTCATTAGCAGCTAGTACACACAAAATATTTTAATACCTATATGGTTCGAGAGTGTAGGTACTGTTGACTAGATATTTTGGCTATGGATTAATTTCCATATAAGCACATTAATATTTTAGAGTGTCTTTCATAATTATATAGTTTTATGATAGCGGAGTTAGTGAGCGGAAGTTGCAGCTGCAGGATGTTGTTGGATGCTGATCGCTTCCAATAGCTTACAAAACATTTTTGTTTGAAACCTATGTTCTGCGGAAGACTACCAGTAGAAGAAGAGAGATGGACATACTGTAATTCTAGGGCACATTTTTAACTTTCGATGTCCGTATCTGAAGATAGAGATATAGGTATAAGATAGTGTGGGGAATATGTTTATCGTTAACTTCACGATTACACAGTTCTATAGAATGCTAAATTTCAAGTACATTTCAATAACAAGCAACATCAACTTGCAGACGTACATGTGCGACTTGGCGCACTTCGTAATGGTGTTGTACATTTGCGCGATGGCTCCCTATTCGGCCATTACCAACAAACAGTTTGAAGCCGAGAAGGTACTCAGCACCATCGTTACCTCTGGCTTGTTGTTGAATCTATATGTACAGCTTACTACTGCGATTATTAAGAAGGTATTTATCACATTTTAAAGTGAAAGGGCTGATTGTTTTAGTTATCGGTTTAAGAAGGTCATGTGAATTGAAGTAGCAAAACCAAACAACTCATTGAATTACAAAGCAATGCTAGACATTCCACTGCGCTCGCCATCCTAAGACATAAGATGTTAAGTCTCAATATGTCCAATAGTTACACTGGCTACAATGTCCTTCAAACCGAAACACAACTGAGTGTTTATAATACTGTTTGGCGCGAGAAATAGACATTGTGGACATACGCAGGCGGCCTCCTACTGACTGTAATAAGACTGGCTAACTATGGCTAGTAATTGTGGTATGTGTGTCTACCAACACTGGTGCGATTTTAAGTGTGCCTAAGTTATTATTTTAGCAATATTTGGATATACCACCCAAACTCGACGAAAAATAATAAAAAAACATTGTCGCGTTTTTTTGCGAAATTTTTAGTTACATTGTGTTTGTAGTCACTGAAACTACCATCCGGCTTTATTTTCGGTAGCAGTCTTGAGATACCCAGTATGTAGCTTACATATATTTTTAATAGTATTTTTATAAAGTTCTAACGCTCTACGGTCTGGTGGATTAAACTTAAACGATGTACAGTTTGGCGGCGTCAGTTCCGCGCCAACTTCGCCAAGCTATTTGTCATCGAGTTAATGGATAGAAGCGGCACGTAATCTCCGCTTGAAATCACTTTTGTCTCAGTAATTGTCAGCCGTACAAGTAATATTGTTTTAAGTTTGTTCACTGAGTTGCTTCACGAACTCCTAATTAGACCTTCTAAATTAATTTACTACACATTTTATCTGGGGTAAAAGAATGTGATGTACAACGTATTTGGTAGGAATTTAAACGATTTGGTGCTGCGATAGAATGGTATCTATATAAATAATATTAAGAAAAAATTAATACCACAGATCTACTTCTTAAAGCCGTATACTGTGTAATGCAAGCGGGGCTAAAACTGCCGTCTTATTAAAATATTTTCTTGCTAGGAGGCTGATTATTTTGCCTCTACGTCTTAATTTTCTGTCAATATCTTTACAGAATATCAGAAAAGAGACAGTAAGAGAGATAGCAGAAATAAAAATGTCTTCGTTTGGGTTCTACCTCGACATCATATCCTTGTTTCCCGTATACATATTTACTGATACCCTCGATCCTAATGGCGAATCGGTTGCCGGTCAAATAGCTAAGCTATTTCCAGTACTTCAAGTTTGGCACATTTGGGACTATTTCGGCAAATGGGAGACCAATTTTAATAGTCATGTTAAAGTAAGTGAAAGTAATACACATCAAATTAAGGAAGTATTTTATTTATATATTTTCAAATTTTTTTAGACCTTAGATTGAAGCAAAGATATGTTATTAATTTAAGGTTGAAAAGTAGAAAAGGTAAATTAATTTTATATCGGTTCGAAAAATACCTTTTGGTACCAATAGAATACGTCGTAAAAATCTTGAAAATTTCGATATTTGACGGCAATTTCACATCAATATTGCAACAAAGAATCCACAAAAGTATTTGCAATATAATTTATTTGTACCCGCTGCGAGATTTTCAAGTAGCAATGCGCGTCTTTCTGCACAAATTTCTCTCCGTCGCTTTACGGTATTTCTGGAAATATTAAATTGTCGATAACTATAAGTTCTTGAACGAAGAAAGTACGGGCAAACGTAAAGTATTCGCATGTACTCCAACAAAGTGGTTAGAAGAACTAATATAAGTTGAAGGAAGTAGCTGGATAACTGCTTTCAACAGGTTGCTATGGAAATTCGTAACGTTATATATCTGTACCTGTATCTATATCAGCCCATATACGTACCACTGCAGGACAGGGGCGTACTCTACACACAAGAATACGAATGAGAGAGGTTAGGCCCTAAAGATAACCACGCTGCTTCCTATAAATAAAGTAACGAAAATTTTCAGGTCGAAGACGGAGATCACATTATAGAGTTTTTGAAGATTTTATTTCTTATGTAACAAGACATTAATTTTCGATGGAAAAATTTTATTAATGAAGATGTTGCACATGTTTTACTAATTTCAAAAATTATTTCCAGTTTCTAAGTTTACTGAAGTACTTCATTTTGTTCTGCATATTCAGCTATTGGTCTGGAAGTTTTCTTTATCTCTTTGCGTGTCCCAGAACGTTGTGTCGCGAGGTAAGTTTGTAATTTGTGATTACTGGATATTTTTCGCAATTATAATCTTGTACATTATAAAAAAAAGTCTTATGTATATTTCTTCATAATTTTATTGCCCAATGTTTGTGTATGAGATTATTCATAATAATAGCGACCACCATTTATAATGTGAGTTATCATAGATTATTTGGTACCCTTGTTTTGTCTAGTGGCCCTACAGTTTAGAAATAAACTTTCTCTCTTAGAACTCCTGGATGTCTTTACTGATCTACTGGGAGACTAAGGTATTTATGACGAACGAGGCCAAACATGAGCGTCCGATGATGTCATCGTTTTCGTTCGGAACATCTGTGTTCACTGGGACTGGCATGTCTGACATAGCACCTGGAGTCACTGATTTGGTTGTGGTATGGACTTTTAAATTGATTTTTTATTTCAAGTTCGAATAGTGCTACATCTTAGCGGCCAGTGGTAGATTATGGTTGAAATTCTATCCTTAGGCTGTAGGCATCAAAATAATACTGATGTGTCAAAACGGTCTACTACAGTACATTTACATTGCTGTTTGGCGGGAGAAATAGACATAACGGTGGTTTACTTTTAATCACCAATCCTGCTATTATTGGCATTCTTTCATCAACAAAATCTACATCTAAACAGCTAGTTAGACACAGCTCCAGAAATAACCCAACATTTCATCTATTTGCACTGTCAACGTAATCTGCATCGGGATTGCGCTGATTAATCTCAGCTGCAACGTCGCGTCAAACGTAATCTGTACCAGTGCTTTGTTCCAGGTGGTATTATTGTTTACCCTCGGAACTTACCTCAGTTGTTTCTACACGGCTAAAATCTGCAGTCTATATCTACTGTCGACGCAAAGGAAATTAAAGTTCAAGGCACGTGCTCTGTTTAAATTAATGTTACTTTATTGCTTAGGAATATGACTATGCTATTGGATTTATCGGCCATTTGTTAGGTTTCTTTTTTTATTTGCGCAATTAATTGTTTTGTAGTACAAAGTTTGTCTTTTCCTTTTTCTATAGTGGGTAGTGATTGTAATAATTTATTTGAATGGTTGCTGCAGCTTGAATTGGATACATATCATTAATATTGTATTACGGTGTATTATAGTAGTATTATGGTTAATATAATAAGGAACTTAAGAATAAGAATAAAATTAAGCAACTCGTACTTTGTGTTTTGACACTTTTTAGGAATCAATGAGAGAATTGTTCTATTTTCTGTCGGTGAATCACGTAAGCAACAAAATTAAGTCACGCGTGAAGAAGTTCTTTTGTGTGCAATGGTAAGTTTAACATAAAACTGTATTTCTGATCCAATGATAAAGGGAGCCAATTTCTATGGTACTTAGGCTTACATTTGGACATATATTTCAATTGCACATGGGTTACGTTTAAGATACTTCACACCTAAAAATATTCGATTGTTATAGTAGGATCGCAGGAATTTATATTATGTTTTAGGAATTTGAATGAAATAAAAGTCAAGTTAATCTTATATGGGTAATATCAAACGTTATTGTAAATACGTCAAGATCCTCCAAACTGCACTCTATGGTTTACCACATCGAAAACATGATAACACTTCAAGACATACCCGCACAAAATTTGGCCTAAAATTAGAGATTTCCTTTATATACGTAGACTCTACTTACTGAAATAGGTCTACTTACTGAACCTTTTGCGCTAAATTGAATGCTTTTGAACCAGCTGGACTGGGTTTTCGTTGTCTGACAATTTGTATATTTGCTATACTTAGTAGACGCGACATTTAATATTTGATACAGGTATTACAACAATGCTGTATCTACTGAAGAGATATTCAAGGATATGTCTGCCAATATTCAACAAGAGGTGCTTTCTATAGAAATGGTCGAAACTCTGTTGCATTGTCCGCTTTTTCAGGTATTTAAAGTTTACATGCTTAAGTTAGAAATAGTTAAAATGCGACTGTCTATAAAGCACAAAGCCATGATTTGTTAAACTCGTTTATGAATCTGAATGCGATTGGTAATTATTAAAACCAAATAAAAAAATATTCAGTTGGGAGTCTAACAACGAACTTTGCTTTTGACAGCCTTTAGAATAAACAAACATCGAAATTAAGATCTTTAATGTTCTTATCTGCATAACAATTTAAATCTCAATAGTAGAAGTATCCAAATGAAACTAGTTTGAAATTCTTAATAAGAACTATTAAATCATTTTACTTAATTGAGAGTGTGCCAATACAATATTCAATATTCATTACATAATACAATATTCATTTACTTGGTTCATGAACTTTGATTCAGTGTTATGCGTCAAAGATATACGAGTATAACTGCATTCGGATTATTAAAGAAAATATTCACGGGGTCTAGGTGTTTAGTATGGGGTTAGTATGTATGTGACTGTTGGGTGTATATTGATTATTTATTGAACACAGTTTATTTGTGTATAATACAAAGGTCAGGTAAACGAGCTTACCAGTCACGTGATGGTAAGCGATCATTGTCGCCCATGAATATCCATTACGCTGGTTTTACCGATGTGTTGCGGCACATAAGATCGGAAGTGAAGCGGGAAGGAAAAAGCTCGAGTATCACATATAAAGGTATAGTTAGAGACACTCTGTTTATGCTGGGGTACATTCGTGCAGTGCTTATGCCTTTATTTTCCAAGTGGACTGCAACGGGGTGATGATCAGATAAATATAAAATAGGACTCTACATTTGAAATTAACATTTCTATTCCTAAAAGATGATGACGTATCTTACTTGTTGATTTAATTTTCCTCGCGATTAGGGCTTGCAAGTATCGTAAAGGGATCAAAAATAAATTCAAAGAGTTTATATGTACAATATGATTCCACCTACCACTGTATGTCATGTTTCCCACAAAAAGACAATACATCAACTTTTAATCTCGTATAGGAATGCAATCGCGACTTTCTGCAAACCGTCGCGGCGAACACTAGAACAATCGTTCTCCCAGACAATGAGATCGTGCAGCACGCGGCAGACATCGGCCGCGACATGTACATCTTGCAGAAGGTGAATTTTAATTAAAATAACACGCAACACGTAGGGTGGTGAAATTTCAGTACAAAACGTAAGGCAAACGTTGAATTACTCAAATATGTCAGCCTCCGTGGAGCATTTGGTTGGACGCCGGCAGTAAAACGATAGGCCGTTGCGTTCGATCCACGGAGAAATTGTTTCTTTGGACCTCAAGTATTTGTTTCGGATCTGGCTGTTTGTGAGACCGAAAAGTGTTGTAGTTTCTGACACCTAGTACACAAAACTTGATCTTAGTATGTGGTTAGGGCTATATATTTATTTTATTAAGATCTGCTGTTTGGATAAGTATAAATCGTTCTCTCGGACGATGAGATCGTGTACCCGGCAGACATCGGCCGCGACATACACATCTTGCAGAAGGTGGGCTGTTTTAATTAAAACAACATGCTCCAAGGCGGTGTTTCAGCATTCACAAAATGCTGTGCAAGCGTTATTCGAATATTTACTGCTGTTTTGGTTTGTATAATAAATACCGAGAACGCTTTGTGGCTTCAATAAAATTAGTTTCATGGATTTGGATGTGGTTTTGTCTTATTTTCAACTTTTGATTTTACGAAGACTTTACAGCTTTTGTTGTAAGTTCGTGGTATTTTTCGAAAACCGCAGTGAAATTTGTGAAATCTTTTTTAGTTCAGTGTGAACCATCAATGTCTAAATAATATTATGTTGTCATTAGGACAGACATGCAGCTTCCTCATTACCCATGGAGTTTTATGGAGACCGTAGTAGTGAACTTACATAAGGCTAAGGGCTCTCCCTGAGCTTAAGGTCTCATTGTGGTAGTATTGTTGCAACCACATCATATCTTTTTCTATTACAGGGTCACTGCAATGTTCTTAACGACACTGGTAAGGTGGTGACCACCATCGGACCCGGCAGTCATTTTGGCGTTGTGGAAATGTTATTCGGATTACCTAAGGTACGTATTCAGTTAGGAGATGTGATAAAAACAAATTGCGCTTAACTTTTTTATATTCTCATACCGGAGTCGTTTCAATTGCACTGAAGAGGATCACGCGGGGTTTTGGTTGGTGTGCCGTATATCAGTGCACCCAATATAATTTTCGCCCGGGGTTGGGGTCGGTTTCCCCAAGACAACAAAAAAAAGAGGATTTTCTTTACTTTATTTACAATATTTTTCCATAACCAAAACCCAAAAAAATATTTTTGATTTATAAGATTCTTCACCGTATTCCACCTTCGCATTCGCTGAAACCCCAACAGCAATAAGAGTAACAGTACGGCATCTCGCAGGTGCACACGGTGCTGACGTCGACAAACTGCATATTACTACACGTGGAGTACACAGCTCTGGTACAGTGCTGGGGCACATTCCCGGACATTAGTCATCCCATTATCACGGTGATTCATGCATTTAATATTACTGCCGGTACCCACAATGGACAAAATGTTTGCACAGCTATGTTTTGGGTGGTTGTAATAGCGCTAGGGCCGGATTTAAAGGAGATTGTGGGGGATAAAATTAAATTATAGATTTATTGTGTAGCGTAAACTTTGTAAATGTTACCAATAAAATGTTCCTTAAATGGTTTTCTAAGTTCGGGACAAGAAAATAATTATGCAGCAATGGAAAGATAATTGTGATATTTTTTTTGACTGCATGAATAGATTAATGTTAGATTTTTCAATCCGATGGTTTTTTTAATGAACTAGGTATTTAATAGTTAAAAGCATTATAGTTATTCTAATAAAGAAAGATTAATAATTAATTATGTGAATAAAATTACGGTCTACATAACGACAGCAATATAGTTTACTAGAGGGTTTTTAAAAGTCACCAAGGGGTCACGACCCACCCATCTAAAACCAAGTACGTCTCTACACAGAACAATGTATCCTATTAATTTAAAATCTCAATTTGTAATGTTGCTTCTTCCTCACGGCAGAGTATAATTAGCGTCACATTAACCATGTACTATCATGGTGGATAATGAGGATCATTTATTTAAATATATGATGCCGGTGTACCGGAATACCTAGGGCTTTTTATAAACCATTGTGCATTGTGGGTTCACGGATTATGTAGTTTTAGAAAATATTTTTTACAAACAGAACCAATTTTAAAAACTAAAGCCTACAGACTGAAATTTATTTTAAAATTTTGTGTATTTTAGTTAAGCCTCTCTTGTTTTGTTGAGTGATTTTTAATTTTTGCACAGTCGACTTTAAAATACATAAAGAATTATATCTTGCATTGTAGTTATAGATTTTTCAAATTTGGTTTCTGTAGATCTTTTTTTGAAAGCATTCTTATATGAAATCTTCACGGCCCTAATCATAGACTTGTTTAAAACCCATTTTAGTTATAAAATATTTTGTCTTCATCGCTCAAACAGAATACAAAAAGCGTTCGAAATCCGTTTCGAATGTTCTCCCGAACATTTTCGATACGTACAATAACTTAAAAAGTTATCAACGTTAATGAACAAGGCTTTTCAGCAATAACTTTGAATAAAGATTATAAAACTGCTATGAAAAATGTTTAAAACTAATCAATAGTACTAGAAATATTCTCGAACAAAATGACACGCACAAAATTAGTAATTCAAGTATTGCAAGGCTATATAATCTATGTGAAAAATAAATAACTCAACCCTTCATTTATCATGCGTGGAAGGGAGATGACGTATTCAGTGTAGATGTTGGAGAATAACGAACGATGCCCGCGGGATATGTAGCCAAGCCGCTGTTATTTTTTAAAATAAACTCACCGTGTTATTTGACATATTTTCTATTTACTGTTATGTCTTGTCTTTTAGATGCTATTTTTATTTTGTTCTGTAAATACATATGTAGGATTGAGACTAAGAGACTTGTTCTCGTCAAGAAACGTTTATTTTGATCGAAACCCTGGTCTCTCGTTAGTTTAATGGTATACAGGGAGAACATTTTACTTATATTTTATAACAACATTTTTTATAGAGTTAGAATGTATTGCGTTATATCTCCGTAGCATGTGCATTCAAAACCTTTTTACATGTATGTTACTGTAAACTATATCAACCCATACACTTATGTCTCACTGCAGGGTATGGGCCTCCTCTACAATCGAGAGTACGATTGAGAGTGGTGAGGAATTAATGTCAATTCATGGTATTGTAATTATTTTATCGAAGTCGACCCAAATCAATTTGAAATTCTTGCTAATTGTTAGTGACATGCTGATTAAAAATATCCCAATTAGGTATTAGAAGACGCGGAATTACAAGTAAGAGCAAGTTATTATGAAGAAGCAAAACCTCTGAGCGGTCGGATGGACGTTAAAACCAACAGAATAGCGGTAAGCAGTAAGCAAGCATTAGTTTTCTGTAAGGCTAAAATCGAATATTAGTTAAATTGGTAACCGTTTTGAAATTGTATTACTTGGTGAGGGTTTAACTTGCAATGACATTTGTGAGATATTCAGAGGGACGTTTTTAAAACATCTTACTGCATTGAAGCTCGTGCCTTGAAGTATGATTATAAAAAATGTAAATGTTTAAATCTTGAATATGGTATATTTCTCTATTGATGATAATATAAAAAATAAATTCAACAAAACACATCAGCAATATTTATATTAAAAATCATTCACAATTTACGTCCATCAGAATTCTCAAAGTAATTTGTAGCAGCGTAGTTAACAATTAAACTTGCGAAGAAACTCTCAACTATCAAGGTAACAAGCCGTTTCTGTTTCAGCAAGAGATAAAGGAAAGTTTCGTAGTGTTGAATGGAAAAGAAAGGCAGGATTACATCAAGACGTTTGACAACTTGGGAGTTATGAGGTACAATAATTAAATAACTAGATTCCAAGTTGTGGTCTAGATATTTGCCAGTATTAGGTTATTAATATTGTAAATGAAAGTTACTGAAGTTTTGATGTTTCTTAGACAATGGTTTTGGATGAAATTGATAAGTACGTAGACTTGGGTTTCGACTTAATGCTAAATTTCATATAATAGGCTTTCGTCAGATAAGGTACAATGGAAACAAATTTAAACTTTTAAACAATTCAGTCCTATTTTAATGTAGATGGCGCTGGCTTAATTAAAGGTTTGCTATCGTATTACATGACTAAGAATTTAGTCGTAGAATATATTTATTTTTTAATTTTCATTTCAATTTTAATTTGCCGGAAGGCGGACCCTGGCACCGGCCGGGATAACGCCAGGTAGAAGAAGAAGAATAAATTTTAATTTTCTAGCAATATTGAAAACCATGTTAAGTAAGTCCTGGATAGAAGATAGGGACGTGTAATAACAATTGTCTAATGAATAATAGTTCTGAATTTCGTGGTCACCTACTTGCCTTAATTTATTATATTATTTTCCTTACAGACATTTGAGATACGTATTCCTACCAATTTCCATAACACCTCACGGCTTATTCTTGAAGTTCTGGTGTACCCTGAGGTTTTTGATGGCCATATTCTACGTAGTGACTATACCTTACGATATAGCTGTAAGTAACATATTATGTTTTCTATGAAACCAAATTGAATTAAAACTTTTATGTGTCTTTTGATCTGTGAGATTATAAGAATTCAACAGATATAATTTTCATACGCTCCAATTCTTCCAATTCGCAATGTAAAGGAATAAGTTATCCTTTTAAGATTCTATACTTCTAAATGTCTAGTATTAGTAGAAATATCACTTATCTCTGTCTCAAAAATATATAGTTATCAGCCGGAGTAATATCATTTTCTAATATGGTTTAGAAGGTACGTCCTTAAATGTATTAATATTAAATTCCCCGAAATAAGTTTCAATAAATTTCTCTTTCCTATCTATATAATTTTTTTCTACATTAAACACAAATTTAGCGAAATATTTAGCTCGAAAATCAATTCCTGTATCTAGGTCGAAAACCCACCTACTCCACCATAAACACTCCATTAAATTTCGATATTACATTCATTTCAAAAGCGTAATATTAAAATACATTGTTTCAACACAAATAATTCTCGGAAAATGAATTATACGTAATTTATAATTTAAATGTTACATACATTTTACCGCAAACAAATTCGCTTTGTATTATTAACTTGGTGCCACAATGCGTCGCAAAAGTGATGCGACACGAATTCATTGTTAACGATTGGCAGAACCTCAATGGGCTGCGGTTATGCAGTAATAAAACATTCATATTGTTGCCTGTTTTGTGTAAAGTTGATATACCGTTAATGTTCAAGTGGTTGGATAGTTTATAGAAATAGCACCTACGCCCAATATATTCACTATTGACTGCAGTCAGAGAAAGAGTGATAATAACCACAGCGAATTTTTATGTGGCATTGTTCTCATATATATGCGTCATGTATAAAACGCAATTTCCAGACGAAACAGCACAAACACGGCCGTGGTTACAACTGGCCTGATATGTACCTGTACATAGACATGATCGTGATGGCCTATGTGGCTTTTTATAATGAGCGCTCGCTACTCGTCACACATCCGCTGTTGACGATGTCGCGGTATTTCAAGCACTCTTTCTTATACGATGCTATTTGCATATTCCCTTTTGAGCAGCTGGTGAGTACGAGGTGATTATTAACTTTATACTGACGCGGCGGTATTGTAGAAGGTAAGTGCTGTCGTTAAGATGACTTAATACATAACAAAATATAGGAATATGTTATAGAATTAGACTAGAGCAGTGACCTTATTTACATTTCAGTACCGCATTAAAATACGATTAAACCAGTCAACCAACTTTAGACGCCGGCTGTGAAACAAGAGGCCGCGGGTTCGATTCCCGCACCGAAACAAATATTTGTGTAAACCACAGGTATTTTATAATACATAAAATTATGTCTATTTCTATGACTGTGTCTATTTGTTTCGGGTCTGGGTGTTTATGAGACTGAAATGTCTCTCCAAGTGATTCCACTTTATATTGCCTTTAACCCCTTCTTAAGTATTGCAGATGGCAGAAGAGTATTTCAAACAAACGTTTTAAATTAGTTTTTTTTCGTAGGTAAGAATTGTGAATGATAACACTGATTTGGATATCTACAGAATGAATCGAATGCTGTTGGTAAGTTTTTTTTAATATTAAAAAGTATAATGAGTATTCAGTATGCCCATGATGGAATCTGCGACCTGATGGAATCTGCCAATATTCAGGACTTACTACGACCATTATTAAAAAGAGTATTTAAAAAATACTTTATTCGGACTTAAATGTCATTGAATAATATTTTGATAATAATTTACTGAATATTGAAAACAAAAACATAATCTGTAGCTGAACGGCTTTAATCGGCAACATTCAATTATATTGTAAAATAACAACGCTTTGCAGAGTTACTTTGTACAAATTTTTGACACACATTTATGTTGCTTTACTGATTTCGCCGTAGTTGAATTTAAATTTACGCCCATTAACCAGAAGCGGCATTTTTGGTATAAAAAGTAGGTCGCTTTCCGGCCCATAAAATATCTTTATCTGAAACATTATGTCGAAATTGTCGAACAGCTCCATTACGACGTAAAAATGACAAACAGAGCACTATAAAATAAGCAAAGATTAAACTGAAAATTGGCTATAAAACAATTCCGAGTTAGCTTCAATCTGGCGCCAATCAGGGAGCAAACAATGCGCTCGCATTTCAAACGTTCTTTAGCAGCGATCGTTTTCAAAGCGTCACAAAGACCTCGGGAAGTTTGAACGCGGTGCATTGTTCAGGTGACGAGGATAACGGGCGCCTTTTCATACTGGGAGAGCGATATAATGCAACTGAATCCTGTTGTCGTCCTGCTCAAGTTTCTGCCGATTGCAGTGACTCTAGTCAACTTCGCCACCGCTGTTATATTTATCAACACTTGCGATCCATTCTTGGCTAAGGATTCATACTACATTTTAGTGAACTGCACTAAAGTGTTGATGGTTAATACAAATCGGGTTGATGTGAGATGTAAGTACTTATGTGATTTTTTCGAAATATTAGCTTTTAGTTTCGTTAAAGAAAGCAGATTTTAATTTCCGAAATGCTACAGTAAGGATTTACATAACATAGTATTCTCAGATGCCAAATCCGACATTAAGGTATTGGTACTGAAATTTTTCATCCGTATTATTATCTTCAGTGACAGATTTTTGCTGGAATAAGTTGGAAGCTGAATAATATGTGATTCAAGAAAAAATAATTATTTCAGGATTTATTACTCTCAAAACAGATACAGGGCAAAAAGTATAAAAAGGTAAACCCAGTGTGTGAAAAATGTGATTTTTAATTTTTAATATTTGCTCGCAGATGCAGCGACTGAATACGCGTACACGTTCTACTGGGTGTATGAGATATTTGTCGGTAAACATATTTGCTTTGGAGAACACATTATTATTTATTACGTACCGCTGATAGCGTATTTTCACGTTTACCACTCACCCGTTAATAGTAATGAGTTTTGTTGTACGACTTTCGCGTAGGCACGTAATTTTAGCGGCAGTTAACTGGCTGCCTAAAATGATTTTCATAGTTGAAGTTTTTAGGACTCTTTAAAAACCGTATTCGAGTTTCTCGTTTGAAATTATTTTGCTAGTTTGTCGCGTTGCTTGATTTTTATGTCTACGTTTTGAAGTAGATGTTGCAGTTTGCTTTAGTTTAAAAAATGTTTGGTTAACGATATTATTTTGCCAGTGCTAGTTTTTCCGCGGTGCTTTTCATTGCTAACTAGAGGCCTATGGTGTACTATTTGTGATGTAGGCGTAATTGCGTACTTAAATATCTGTACTCTTATCCTTACTGTTTTTTTTATTTTCGTGGATTGTAAAATTATTAAATATGAACTGGGCCTGAACAGATGTCCTTAATGATTGGTTTAATTTATTTTCTATTTTTTCTTTCTGACTTGGAATTCGAGAATCTATTTTAAGTCATATTTTGATCCATTAAATTGACCAAAACTAATAAAAAAATACCGATTACTATGAAGTATTGAAACTATGGATATGCTTAAAGTTGGATATTTAAATTCATATCCTATTTGAAACACCCCACAGTCGAGTTTTCATCGCGTTTTTTAAATAAAAACTGTCCGATAGTCGGAATCCTCTATTGATTTTGATCCAATATTTGGACTTGAAAATATTTTTTTACTGAAACTAGGTAGACTGCATTCTTGCTGCCGCAGAATTTTTGCTCGTGATTCGCAAGTTTTTAATTGTAGTTTTAAATATTTATAGTTCATTTAAACTTTTGCAAACGGAGTAATACAATTTTTGTTTTAAGTTTAGTATGCTTACTGTTTATTTGATCAAGGAAGTGTTATACCAACGATATTACAATTTGTAAATATTTACTAATGTACTTGGTTGAAATAGTCGATGATTATCTTGATTTACTGACTTACTGATACCTACACAAGATTGATTGACAAAATATATTTTTTCTCACATACATATCTATATGGACTATATGGCCTAACTGCTCTCAATCGCACTCTCGATTGTAGTGTAGGTCGTGCAGTGGGACGTATATGGGCCGATACAGACATACATATTATAGTCAAGTCTTATTTCTCCAGTCTCCTTAAATTTTAAAATACATCTGACTCATCCTCACTCCATTTTCTCCTTGCCACTTGTTCCCTCAGGTCTTGGCTGCACTCCAGTAGGAGTGGCGAACAGCGTGGACGTGTGGCTATTGATGACCCTGGAGATCACCGGGTTCCTCTACTTCGCCTTCATGGTGGGATACGTGTCTTCTACGCGAACTGCTGCGACTCACGCCTTGCTTGAACATACTGTGAGTTGTTTTGTTGCATATTTTTTACTGTACTGGGGCAAACGGTGGCCCACCTGATGGTAAGTTAACACAGCCATGAACATTTGCAACACCATAGGGCATGGAGATGCGTTGCCGGCCTTTAAGGTAAGGGAATACATTAGGTTTTTTGCATAATTTAGATTTTTCTACTCAATATTAGCCCGGAGTCAGGAAATTGTAACTGATATGCTGATAGACTCGTCCCCTATCACAGCGTGCGACGGAACACATAAGACAGAAAGGTGGGTGTTCTTTCTACCTTTTCTCGGAAAAAAAACCTGAGTTTACGTATTTATGTACGTAGGTGTGAAATATCTTACATGGCTGTCTGACCAAGACACAGACAATTAAGAAAATGGGATAACACTAACTTCTCTACGGCAGTAACAGTGTTTATTAAAGATTTTAAGGAATGCCATTATAAAACAGCAATAATTGGAAGTATATATTTGTGTATAGTAAACTAAATTTAGCAAACCGCGTAGTATTTATCGTGATTACATTGACACATGTGTGGAAAAAGAAAAAATAATAGGGCGTGTGAATTGTTGTAAACATTTTAAATATTTCCATCAAAGTAATTTACCGAAAACCCATTACACACAAAAATTTCGTTTCAGCTTTATCAATATAGTATTCTGTGTATTTTAACGAACGTACATATTTCTAGAAAAATCGGCTAGTGAAAAAAATATGACTTACGCACGGCTTTTACGAAGCGCATTTTTTAAAGCATTACGCGCGTTCGCCATTAAAATAACAAATTGATAAAGGAATATTCCAGTACTTTATTTTGCGTTATTAAATTATTATTAAAGGCGGTGGATTTATTATGGTTTCGTGAAAATATTATCTGAATTTTATGTGACGACGTACAAATTTATTACGGGGAAAGAAATCTTTATTCCATTATTAATAATGGAATTCATTTATATAAAAGCTACCTTTTAAATATTATTGCAGTCTTGTTGAATTATATAACAATTTTAGGGTTTGAGATTTAGTTGGGTGCATAAGGGTAATGTATAAGGTTATTTTTGGAGTGGAAGAGCCACGCTATTGTCAGCCATGAATCAGCATGAATGGGCAGGCTCGTCCGAGGCGACACCACTGTCTCACAGGAGATGGACGTGAAGTCACAGCTCTTTCCATTCTTTTTCCTTCCCGCTCCCCTCTTGATTTAATGGGCCGGCAACACAACCATGAACGAAGTGTCGTGGATTTGCAGGGGTGGTACAGATTCAAAATAATAAAAAAGTGTTTAAACTCCAACCAATAGGTGACATCATAATACACTTCAAGTCGACCTATAATATTTGGTTAATGTTGTGCATATTATTTATAATCAATTAATTTAATACACATTCAATTTTTATCTTGGATTTTTTCTATCTGGAACGCAATTGTCTATTAATTATAAATGCAATATAATTAAAACTCGTTACATTACTAGGAAATTAAGAACTTAAAATGTTTGCGTCCACTATAATTCCAACATCTTGCAAAAATGTTTTACACATTCTATAGATGGCGCTGTCCACCATTTTCACTTCATCTACCCTCATTCCTTTTAATCGTAACAAATAAAATAAACAATATTGGGGAATATTACTCCATTAGAAATCAATACGTGCGGCTGCTTCCATATCGTAAGACGAAAGTAATGTTATTTATCTGAAGCCGGATATTAACTTTGCTATAACAATAACGGGTGGGATAATAAAAACAAAAGAAATACGAGTAAACAGTACGAGGAGAAAGTGGGGTGCCGTGTGTACATCATTTTGATAGAAATTGGGTAAGACAATTGCTTCTTTTTTTGGATTATATTTACTATGGTTAAATACATTTCTCAAAGCCATTTTTTTTTTGTAAAGAATGACGAAACAGGACGAGACGGGTGTTCTATGCGCCTGATGGAAAACGATACGACCGCGTACCGCTCATAGACAGTAGCAAAACCAAACAATACCTTGAATTACAAAGTAATGCTTGACATTTCACTGTGCTCGCCATCCTGACACATAAGATGTTAAGTCTCAAGTCTCTCTCTCTCTCGCCAATTATAATTTTTGTAATCCCTTTAATTAATTTAACTTCGATCTCCATAAATGGAACAAGGATATCAATCAGATAAAAGAATTATTAGCGCCTCGACTTATAAAAACAACCAATGTTATTGAAAATCACATAATAACTCGGTTTTGTTGTGTTGAATGTCACTATAGAGTGTGAGTGCAAGAGCTAGATTCTCTCAGCGTCTTAGAAAGCGATCCGTCATCTCATACAAAATGTATACATATCGAGCGCTCTTTATACTGGGTGATAGCTCTACTTTTCACCCGATAGCTATGTCATGCCTCATGTGTCGCTGTCAAATTAAGATTGATAACTTGTGTGACTTTATTTTAGAAAGAAAGAAAATAAATAAACTTCACAGTCAAACACAAAACACACACTTAGTCTTAATTTTGTTTTTCAAAATGTAAATCCCATACGTTAGCAATATTAAGTACGTCCCAAATGTATGACGATGATATTTTCATTTGCCATTTTTTACTGGCCTAAGATATGACCTTACAGTGACACCTTCGATTTGTATCCACTTCTGAACACCCACATCGCAGACAACTGAGCCATAGTAAAATTTGGTTTGACACTGGGGTCGAATCCACTGCCCTTCGTTTCACAAGCCCTCAGCCAACTGTGATAAAAAGTGTTAGAGACACGCTGTTTTCATTCATGACTCAGCAGGAATGGTCATCCGGGGCAGTACCACTGTCTCACAGGAGATCGTCATGACGCGATAGTTTCGAAAGAAAGAAAGAAAGAAAGAAATACATTTATTGAAGGCGCAAACATACATAGGTAGGCAATAAAACAACAAAATATACAAAAAATAAAAACATGAAAGAAAAAATAAATACAATTATGCAACAAAATTACGTGCTAAACTATTGCGCCGACAATGGGCCTCCCATTCAGCTTTATGCTGCAGAATGGGAAAGCAATCTGCAGCGCTGATTTTCAACGGGGTGCCCCGGTGAGACACGAATATCCAGTCGGTAGGCTGACAAAACATTATCATAAATATCTGCTAATAATTACATTCTTTTCTGTGGGTACGCATTGTTTTTTTTTTTTGTCAATGTGCGGCTGGAATGCGCAGCCACTGAAAGGCTTAACGAACTTTATCATTATCATCGTACACATAGCATAAATCATATCGCACACGTTGCTCGAGTTTAGTCATTTAAATATAAAAGTAATAACAAACAAATACAAAACATACATTACATGCAAACCCCGCCATAACTGATCACGTTTTAAGAGGATTTACACACAGGATTTACACAGGATAAATTAAAAGGATAGAAGTTGTGCAAAGTGTAAACTGTGGATGTTCCCACACGGGGATGCCGCCAATAACACTGGGAGGAGGGGACACATTCCTGATCGTGATACGTTCCATAGCAGGAAGGTAAGTGAGTAAAATATGTTCAATAACCTTTCTTTTGGATACATATTAAATGTTGTTTATAACTATTTTTAAATCCAATTTTATTATTTTTAGAACGACACGGTGGAGGAATGTTGTTCCAGCAGCGAGTGGCGGCATATTTGAAGGATCCCCTGAATGCCGCAGTCCGGTGTAGTGGAATCGTTTTCGCGTTTCTTATGGTGAATGAGATTGCCAGATGCCCAATATCCCTTTCGTCTTTCCAAACTTTTACCCTTCCCGATATTACCGATTTCATGGGTCAGCAAATCGTCCGTGATTCAAACGTTATGGATATTTAGGGGTGGCAGTGATTACTTACTCAGGTGACCTATTTGCTCGTTTGCCAGATAAATATAACGATTAAAAATAGCTGTCAAGAATAAATAAGCTTAAGCTAAGAAAAATAATTCTACAAACAACTAACTAATTTAGTTGATGGAGAGTTTAGCTCCTAGTAGGATATCCGTATCCGGCCGGCAGTAAGCAGTAGAAAAAATCACTAAAAGTGACTCACACAAGAGTCAAAGTCGCCTGTATATTAGATTTCGAGCTGGCCTGTATAATAATGTTGGCAAGCGAGAAATAGCAATCTCTTTATTCTATTTGATTTACACTGCACGTCCACTTAATTTATGTCTATCACATATAAACAAGCACAGCGTAATGGCACCACAAAAGGATACAAAAATCGCCTTCACAAAAACCGTATATGAATATTCAAAAGTGAAAAAGTAAAAAAGTTGCTCTGTAGTATATTCCTTCCACTTTGTTAGCGCACAGCCGGGTTTAATGTATGCAAACATTGAATAAGCAAGGCTATTTATCTTCAAGTTTTAACGCTATTTTGGGGGTTACAGAGATTGGATCCAATTATGTCTTTTTGGTTCCAAGATTTGTTACGCGACATATGTGGTCCGAGGTTTTATGGATGATAGGATATATTATTATGTATTAAGCGGCTTAAAAGTTCTCATTCCAATTTATATGTTTTCATATATGTGCATAAATATACCACGAAACTCTATTAGAATTTTGATAATGTTTCTATTTATTTATGAACGGTAAAGTTTTTAAACAAAATAAAATGATTCATGACAATAATTATATTATTGATGATTATTCGAAGTTGAAACAAAATCACTTGTATTTTTCCTTTATATTATACATTTGTATTAACAACGGCACTATAAGCCTAAGAACAGATTTCCGCCCTTTCTTCCTCATTATTTGTTTCGATCTTTTAAGCCGGGTCCTTTTTGGTGTGAAAAAGCATTTATTTACACACACTCCGGCGTGATGGTGTCGTACGGCAAGGGATTATCGTCTGCCGTCTGCCGGTTCTCTATTTGCTTAGCACTTTCACTTACTAAATGCAATGGCCACTGTGAAGAGACAGAATGAGAAAAAATGTATGTTTAATGGTTTCTTAGATAAAACTAATTTTTACGGATTTTATCGATTTGGTTTAATTTTTACATTTTTTAACTTTCGGACGTTTCGATTACATTACAGCTTTCGTGGTCACAGAGCGGACTCTCGGGAGTAAATATTAGTTCTATTTCAAAATATGTTATTTCGGCACTGGTGAAATATGAGAGCACTTTTAGCCTTCAGCTTACCTTATTGATACAGTAATAATTATACCAACCACAATGTAGTACTTAACCTAATAACTAGTAATTGCATCGATTGACGAGCCATCCTTGTAATTATAGCTTTCCGATCCTCAACCCATATCTAACCCAAGCGTGTCTAACAATGTTACTTGTTTCAGCCCATATACGTCCCACTGCAGGGCACGGGCCTCCTCTACAATCGAGAATGCGATTGAGAGTGGTTAGGCCATATAGTCCACCACGCTGGCCTAGTGCGGGTTGGCTAACAATGTTAGACGTCATAAAAATATGATAAGCACACATTCATTCCATTGTAATGGAGTGTGGTGGCGTCGTGTAACGAGCTAACTTTTGCCATTAAAAACGTTACGACTTGCCCGCAGTATGGTAATTACACTAGTTTTAATGAACCCTGTTTGTGCTCTGTTCCGCAGGAAAAAACAAGAGATCTAGCGAACTTTCTGTACCAAGAGAACGTGGATCCCACTCTCACGTCGAAAACGTTGAAGTATTTTGAGTATGTGTGGAAGAGGACTAACGGGAGTAATGCTCAGGTACTAAAATTATTAGTAAAGTTGCCTAGAAAAATGGCATTTTTTTTCATTTGGTGTATGAACGTGGGGAACTAATGATTTCTAGTTGATTTCCTGTGGTAATACCAGGAGGAAAATGTTTTATGAATCATATAATGATTGAAGTTGCATTATATATGTTGCTCTATGCAGTATTCTAACCCAAACGTCACAAATTGGTATCTAGAAAAGCAATTCATAAATAACACAAGGTCACTCGCAACCCTAGATTTCCGAAAAATACCACATTGATCTTTGGAAACATGCACCCATCTCTTATATCCATTACCAGATCATTTAAAAACCATGATATGACTAAAATCACCAGATATTACATTACCAACACGCTAAACTTAAAGCATCAAGCCGGGAACCGCGATTTGAAACCCGCAAACACGTTTCCATTATAACATAACATTTCTGCACAGTCAGTGTAATTCATTTATCATTTTTAATGTATTTTGTAATGCCACTCTATACACTCACCTGGTATATTTAGTTTCTCCAAGGTCGTAAATCATCGCCTATTCCCAAGCGCTTGTTATTACAGAATTAATATTCGTACGCTGGCATGTAAAATGGTTATAGAAATCCTGTTCTTGTTAAAGTTAAGGTTTTAGGTTGTATTGCTTTGAGGAGGTGATGGGTAGTAAGATTCATGGCTTTTTGAAAAAATATGTACTTAATATTATGATTGCTTTCCAGTTATGTGTTTAAAGGATTTTTCATCAATACAGTAGGTACAACGACGATATTGTAGTCTTGGCAGAATCGCTGGAAGACCTTAGCACTATGCTCGAAGACCTTGATCGAGTTTCCCAACAGGTGGGTCTTAAAATGAACATGGATAAAACGAAGATCATGTCGAATATCCATGTTGTGCCCACCCCCATTGGAGTTGGGGGCTCGACTCTCGAAGTTGTAGACGAATATGTCTATTTAGGACAAGTGGTCCGGTTAGGCAGGTCCAACTTCGAGAGAGAGGTCAATCGGCGAATCCAACTCGGTTGGGCAGCGTTCGGGAAACTTCGCGACGTTTTCTCGTCCAAAATACCTCAGTGCTTAAAATCGAAAGTCTTCGATAGTTGTGTGTTACCAGTGATGACATACAGCACCGAGACGTGGCCTCTCACTGTGGGCCTCATTAAAAGGCTCAAAGTCACTCAACGAGCCATGGAGCGGGCTATGCTCGGTGTTTGCCTACGAGATCGAATCAGAAATGAGGAGATCCGTAGGAGAACCAAGGTTACCGACATAGCCCATAGGATTGGCAAGTTGAAGTGGCAATGGGCCGGGCACATAGCTCGTAGAACCGATGGCCGTTGGGGCCGAAAGGTTCTCGAGTGGAGGCCACGTACAGGCAAGCGAAGTGTCGGACGCCCGCCCACAAGGTGGGCGGACGATCTGACTAAGGTCGCAGGAAGTCGCTGGATGCAGGCCGCTTCCAACAGGTCATTGTGGAGATCATTGGGGGAGGCCTATGTTCAGCAGTGGACTTCCTGTGGCTGATATGATGATGATGATGATGACAGTAGGTACAATATATTAGTCTAATTGATAATTTAGGTATACATTTTTTAGTTTTTTGTTTTTTGTAGAATTTTCTTTAGTGTTTGCTACAAATATATAACGAGTGATTAAATTGATAATTTAAATATTTGGTAGTCCGCCTTATTCAAGAAACGAAATGACTAACTGACTGACTTATAACATAATTGTGGACATGGAGGTTTCGAATATATTGCTGCGGGCTAAATTGATGTATCTATTCACCGCCTTGTAGACAGGTGATCAATCAACGCAAGTCACAGGTGTATTACAATAAATAAGTAATTCGCCACTTACATCAAGGAGATACTTATACATACCGGATATATTCAGATTTCGACCGAAAACGAAGCCAGGTAGGTTTTATGACTTCATACAAAATGCAATTGAAAACTTCGCAAAAAAAAGTTTAAATATCATCGCGTTTGGATGTTAAATACTTAAAGCTTGAATTATAACTTCAACCCTTGAGTACCACTAAATCTTTACTTTTACAAAGTACAAAAAAAAAAACCGCGAAATTTTTTGTTAAATTGTGTCACGATAACTACCACCTGGCATTGTTTTCGGTCGCATTCTGGATATACCCAGTACACTTAAATACTTATAATTTTTTTCTTAGAAAATGTAAATATTTAGTCAGCTGATGTTACTTATATCCTTGAGGGAGAAATCTGGATCAGTATGATTTCTGTAGTTCAAGAATATAGGACGTCATTTAGGCACATATTTATCCTTTAGATATGTCCTATATTATGGTTTGATTCCTGATTTCAATACTTATGGTATTAAGCACAATTGTGATCTTTGTTTTGTCTATTTTCCATTATCCATGATGAAATGAAATAGTCATATCTGCGTTTAATAGTGCAAGGTAATTTTTAATAGGTTTTTTTTACCTTTAATACGTTTCCATCAAAATCTATACAACTTTTTCTACTGATATATACCATATAATGTATTTTATAAAAACCACAAAATATCCTGTACACATTTTTGAATTTATTTTTATTCTGCCACAAAAGCAGCAAATAAATTTGGTATGCATGACGTCCATGTTACAAAGCGGTAAGCGGGATAGTTTCGCCGGATAAATTAAAATTTTCCCACCCAATAAATTTGAACATGCGAAGTAACAGCTGCTATAGTGTAGTCCGATTTTGCTATAGAAATAAATTTATATAATACTCGAGCCTTTAAGCGGGCGTGAAAAAATATCTATCTTGGCCGGAGATACAATCACGCGAGGCTCATTGTATCTGGCTATACATAAAATGAATTTGAAAAGTAACCACTTAAGCCCTATTTACAAGGAGAGATTAGCTTGAGGTGAGAATCGTAGGGTATTTTTAATGCATTACCGCCATAGATTGTCGTAATTGTGTTATGCCAAATGTTTACATGATGCAACTTTTTTGTATCATTACGATAATAGTTTTTAAGAGACGAAAATTTATTCACATGTAAATAGGGCTTTACGTGGGTATACAATATCAAATCTGTTTAATTGTAACATACATTAGTTATCCGGTTACGAATGCCCTTTACCTTTTACGTTGCCACCAGAAGCGATAAAAGATAACTTTATATTATAAGCAGTGGCTTCTGTGTGCTTCAAACATTGCTGAAACTCTTCAGAAGAAATGACCGGCGGCCGACTTGTGGTCTGTGTTTTAGACAGTAAATATTATTTACTGCCTATTAAGTATCTGAATTACTTCTGTAATTGTATTATAAAAAGGCAATATTTCATTAATTGAATCGAATAGACTCAAAACTTATTCGAACGATTAGAAAAATTCTTTCACCATTCGAATCCTTAAATATTCCTACACACTTTCACTACTTGCATGTATTTTACAGCTAATATGTCGCCGCCTTAACTCGGCTTTGATGGAAGATACCTTGGTCTTTATGTACGAACGGGCTTTGCGTGAAGTCCCATTGTTCGGAAAAGTGGAACGATCGTTCATCAGGGTTGTCACGCAGCATCTAAACGAAATGTACTTTCTTAAAGGAGATACTGTCATACAATGCAAGGATATACAACCTTACATTTACATCATTTACCGGGGGAAGGTGAGGCAATAGGCATTTATTATGTAGAAATTTTTGAAATAATACATATTTATAATTTAGTATACATTGCTACTAGTAATAATAGTCCCGTAGGTCTGGTTTCGCCATCTCATAACTCTAACTTATTTATTTAGCAATCCAATCAGATTTTTTTTATTGTATCAGCCCATATATTGTATTATATCATACTCTCCGAAGGGATGGGCCTACTTTATAATTAAGAGTATGATTAAGAGTGGTTAGGCCATATACCACGCTGGCCTAGTGCGGGTTGGCGGAATTTATATACCATTGAAATTCTTAAAAATCGCTACGGTGTGTAGGTTTCCTACCGATGTTTCCTTTGACGTTAATGTTAGGTAATTTAGTTAAAGTGTTTAAAAATATTTTCTTAAATTTTTTAGTCACATTTCAAATGGTTTCAGTTTAGTTTGTATAACAGTGATAAACTATCATTTACTAAACGAAGTATGCACACAAGCTTGGTGTTTTTAACACTCATCATTTTTCATCCAGGTGGACGTGTTAACATCCTACAATGAAATGATAACCTGCATGGGTCCAGGAGGAATGTTTGGCAATTTTACCGGGGTAAATATTATAAATAAACTATACTCATTATTATAACTTATTGCTGCAAATGTCTTGTAGCAATGTGTCTGAGCAGTGAATTTTGATGTTCAAAGTTCAGTTCCTAGGTAGGTAAAACATTTCACGCTGGTATTTCTGGTATTTGAAAATGTGATTTGAATTGCTTAAGTCTCGAATTTATTTCTTTTGTTTGTGTCATAAAAAATATTATATTCTGCTCAGCACAGTGAACTGTAGATAACTGCCCACTCCAACATACAAGCTTGATCCTATGTCAAACATAATCGCTCGATAATTTCATTCCAGCAACCAATATCGTGTTCGGAAGTAACAATATACGCGAGCAGGAGTTTAGACTTACTCGTTATACCGAGCCAGACTTTCTTCAACCTAGTTAAGTATTATCCGAAGATCCAGGAACCTTTGAGCAAGGCTTTTGAAGTATCGAGAGATTACATACTGCCGATCACTATGAATTTTAATGATGATAGTTCGTCAGGTTTGTATAAGATTAACTATTAATGCTTTTTTAGTTTTTTATCTTTTGTTATTGCTTACTATTCGCCTTATGGTAAGCAATATAAACTGCTTACGGAGATTAGAAAATCTAAACATCATTAATTTTCAAAGCAATGCTTGGTATTCTATTACGCTCGCAAAACCAAACAACATAATTAACTACAAATAAATCAGTGGAATGTTGCAATACCACTGAGCTCGCCATCCTGAGACATAATATTTTGAGTCTCAATATGTTCAGTAGTTACTATGGTTACAATATCCTTCAAACTGGACCAGAAATAGACATTGCTGTGGTACCTAGGCGTCTCTCACATACTACTAGTAAAATATATCAATTTTATAACGTCAATTTACGAAATATGATGCATAATACAAGACTACTTTTCATTTGTGTTTTCAGAAGATTCCGAAGTGGATTTATTATCTTTAGGGTCAGGAGTAGACTCGAGAAGTGGCTCTAGCAGGTTTGAAATCACAGGTTCGTGTTTATTACTTTAGTATTTTTATTAGCTTCTCGTAGTTTCTGATATCCGCGACACTAACTATGTATTTGATTGTTGGATATTATTAATTGGTTTCTATAAATATATTTACTAGCCGTTTATATTTAATATTGTAAGTAACTAAGTTGTTTCAATTTATATTTTACTCCCGGTGGTTACAATAGGGTTTTATGTGTTTTAATACTATGCGGCTATAACTGAAAAAGAGTCAGTCTGAAATAAGGCTGATTTTTTTAAAGGATTGTATGTGTATTTATTTGTTTTTGATTAGTTATATTAGTGTCAATTTTTACTACTTATTTAGATTAAAAGGAGATATTTATATTTGTCAAGTTTTTCAGTTTAATATGTAATTATTTTGAATCTTCATGAGCATAATATTGTTAATGAAAATTCTATCGGCCCTAAACATTTACTATTCCGATGTTCGTCTCAATCTAAGAATACACCTTTGTCTAAACATCTAAAACTTTCCAGACCTCGTACAGTCGCCCGCACCAATATGTTCACATTTTCATGATTTATACGTCCCATGCCATTTTACGAATATTTCAATACAATACAAAATATGATATACAGCGTATATCAAATCTGCGGCCAAAAACGAAGCTGAGTGGTAGTTTTAGTGACTACAAAGACTATGCAAATAAACATTTCCCAAAAACCGCATTAATATTATTTTGTGATGATTTAAATGTTAAATATCATGGTGTTTGGGTGGTCAATTTTCTTTGCTAAAATATTAATTTAAACCATTGCGATCCATAGCGCCTGCAAAAATAAAAGGATGAACATTATAATTTTATGAAAAAGTATGTACTCGTATTTACCATCAATGTGATGAAAAAATCGACTCTTTTTTTGCAACATTTTTGTTTCCCTGCAAGATCCCAAAAATATGATTTTTTCAAATTACATGTAGTTCAATTGAAGGAGTGATATTTCACGTACATACTACAGTGATACTCATGTGTCGCGGGTTCTAATCTCTAGCAGACATATAAAACATTGTTTTTTAAGTAAAATGTACCGTTAGTGGTGGAAATTGAGAATGTGAACAGAACTGGATAACACCATACTGCAGGCGTTGCAGTCGCTCTGTGGCATTCTTTAGTTTAAAGTAATCTATTGATATTGTTATTATACTTATTTACAGCAAAGAGTGTTTTAGTTTTTAACGGTAACATAATTTAAATACCTGTGATAGTCTATCGGTACGTAGAATATTGTATTCATCGGTCATATATATTTTCTATTAAACACAATATTAAATACACCGACGCAGCTGACAGTACAACAACAAGTAAGTATATCGCAAGTCCTGTGATTAAAGCGTCGTGTTGCAGGCCAGTTGTCGCTGCGCAGTTCCCAGTCGAACGTGAGCCAAGCCAAGTCCTCGGCCAGCGTAATGACATATCAGAGCTACACTCACATGTCTAATTTGCTCCGGCCCGGCACTCTGCTGTTTCAGGTGACGCCAATTTCTACGGGATTTTGTTGACTTTGTATTAAAACAAAGATTTTGATTAGTTGACTTTGTGTAATGTTTGGATTGTCTCGTGTAGCTTGTAGTAGTTTTGTACTCGGTTAGATTATAATTTAAGTGTTCTTGTAAGTAACATTTTTGCTGAAGTAGAGATAAGATAAGATCGCGGTAAATTTTCAATAAATAGGATGTAGTTAGTATACATGTATTACTCGTCTAATATGCTCTGCTATATTTCTTGTGATTGTATTGATATGAAATTCGTTTATTTTCACTCTTAGCTGTATTTTTTGTAATTTTAAGATTACACTTGCAGTTTTATGGTATAAGCTACTGAAAGATAGCAGAGAAAGGACCAACTAGTGAATAGCTATTTTTATGTCTTAAACTATACCATTTTATATTTACGAATACAACATTTGTATAGTTAAATTTCTATGGTATGTAAATTCCGCCAACCCGCAATAGCCCAGAGTGCCCACTCTCAAAATCGTACTCTCGATAATAGAGTACAGCTACAGTATATAGTCAAATTGTTATATATTCACAGTCATTTGGCTACATAACTTGCATAATGGCGACGGCAAACTACGCGACGTGTTTGTACGAGATGGTCACTCTGAACGACTGCTACCTTATATTTTGGATACAGACTGTGTTCGACATATTCTTCTACATCAAGATATTTATGACCATGCATAAAGTAAGTAGCAACATACACATCTTTATCATCGTTTCCAAGCATAATTGTTTTGTTATGCTTTTGATTTTGTGGTGGCCTGTTGGTAAACGGACTAGACGCGGCTGCCAACATGTTCACGGTGGTCGCGGGTTCGAATCCCAGGGTACACCTCTGACTTTTCGGAGTCATGTGTGTATTGAGAGTCAATCACCACGCACTAAAACGGTGAAGGAAAACATCGTGAGGAAACCTGCATACCATAGCGATTTATAAAAATTTCTATGGTATGTAAGTCCGCCAACCCGCATTAGGCCAGCGTGGTGGACTATATGGCGTAACCACTCTCAATCGTTCTCTCGATTGTAGAGTAGGCCCGTGCCCTGCAGTGGGACGTATATGGGCTGATACAGTATGCTTTTGAAGTCTTTATGTGTCACTGTGTAATTAGTATCGTGTTGTACCTTCTAGGTAAATTTATTGGTAGTAGTTCGCTAATATGTGGCCGCCTAGGTAGGTACAACCGCAATGTCTTATTCCTCCCGATAAACAGGAGAGTAAATGCCCTGATGTGTTCCGATTCGAAGGACATAATGTCCTTACTTACTACTCTTTAGCCAGAGTAACTATTGGACATATTGAGACTTAACATCATGGCGAGCGCAGTGGAATGCCAGATAATGGTGCTATTTGGTATTGCTACTACCCATAAGCGGTCGTATCGCTTACCATCAGGCGAATGGCATATTCGTCTCATGATTCGTTGCAATAAAAAAAGGTGGATAGATATTTTTCAACTTCGTTTTTCAGCAGCTGATTGGTTAATCAAATCAAATGGTAGTTAGTATACTATATCGTGGTATTTAAAGATTTTTAAATATTTGACTGCCTCGGTGGCGTAGTTGTACTACGGTACGGTTACAAAGCTGAGGTCTCGGGTTCGAATCCCGGGTTGGGCAAAGTGATATCGGATTTTTCTATTCAGTTGATACTTGGCTGATGCCAAGAGTCAGGAATTTGTGCCCGATATGGCGATAGGCTCGCCACCTATCACATTGTGGGAGGGAGTATACAAGGCGAAATGTGGGTGCCCTGGCACCTCTGCCTACCCCTTCTGGGAACAAGGCGTGAGTTTATGTATGTATGTAAATATTTTCCAAGTAAGATTTAGCATAAAATACGCATACTAACATAACCTTTTTTAATATACGAAATAAAAGACTCAGAGTTGATTTAGAAAAAGCTCAAATTAAAATGAATATCCAAAATTGAAAAAGGCTCGAAACTCAGATGTCACATTAACTTATTAATTAACAAACATACTTTCCGAGAACATAATTTTATGGCTTTAATAATTTGTTCTAGTAGTTTCTGTGTTGAATTTGTTTTACTGCCAACGACAGCAGATGAGCTGACGGCAGACGAAATGTCACTCGTAAATTAATAATGTCAAACGCACTATTAGTACGAGAGATGACAACCAAAATTTTTGTCTCATAGCAATACGGCCACAACCGCATAAAATTGATAGATTTGATTATTTCGAACTCGAAAATACCAATTTCAGACATTTTTCGCGTAGCGTTTGACCGCACTGAATTTTCAAAAATGTCAACAAATTTTACCGGACTGTATCATAGCAATCTGTCTGATTTTCTGACTGTAGTTATATAATAGCTATAAGATACCGAAAACATATTTTTCAGAAGTTAATAGTGTAGCGCGAACCCAAAAAATAATTTAGAAAAATTAAAAATGAGACAAATAAATATGATGATAGCAATCCGTCTGAAAATGTTCTTTACGGGTAAATTAGGATTAGTTAATACGAAAAAAAATATTTTCGGAAGAAAATTCGGACGCAACAAATTTTGAGACCATTCTAAATATGTTAAGGAATTTTACCGATCGGTATCATAGCAATCTGTCTGAAAATTGTTGAAATTGATGAAATGAATTAACCAGATGTAAAAAAAATTATATCAGAAGAATTCAGTGTAGCACCTCCCTTATCAGACAACTTTTCGATATCGACCGTATTGAAGCGTGACTGATTGCAAGTTGGGCAATCACCTTGCTTTTGTCTTGCCAAAATAGAGCGCGGACAACGTATCTATGCTATAAAAACGTCTATTATAATTGATAATTTTGAATTCTTAAAATACTACTCTTCCATCCCCGAAAACTTCGTCAATGGGAGATGAGCAAACTATGCCTTATCATTGGGAATAGAAGAAAAAAAACGTCCGCGAGCCCTCGGATAACCAGCGACACACCCACGTCCGCCTGAGCTACTTATAGTTTGTTGTCACTTTAAGTGAGCGTTATTTCAACGGTTAGGACAGCTGGTGAGTGACTATGTATAGTAAGAGAGTGGCAGGAGTATAATATACGAAAAAACCATTCCCACCGCAGCAGAAACGTAAGAAGCGCTCAGGCATCGGCCAAGCGACTCCAAAACGTTCTTTTCTCTTTTGGGAGTACATGCGACATCTAAAATGTCTGAAAACATTTTTTTTGCAATCTTGCCTTATTTACGAACAGTAGAAAAAAATTTCATTCGGATTGCTATGATACAGGTCGGCTAAATTTGTTGACATTTTCAAAAATTCGCTTCAGCTATATACTACGCGCAAAATGTCTGAAAAGCAACTTATTCGTCATAAAATTATAAAATCTATGTACATTTCCAATATCAGACGTATTGCTATGATACCGACTGCCTTTTTTTTGGACACAGCAGAAATGGCCTCACATGCAATTGCTACACTTTTGACCGTTACTACCTACCTAGTCGGGTTTAGAATTACATAATCTAACGATTTTATACAGTTTCGACCGTATTGCTATGATACATGGTTTTGGTCGTCATCTCTGGGACTATATATTTATGTGAAAAGAAAAGTTAATTAAAGTTTGTTTACGTAAAACTGATGTGAATATTTAAAAAATCATTTTATAATACATATCCTCACAAATGTATCTAAGCACGCTTAGGCAGATGTATTGTTAATACCGTATATGCTGAGGCGAGCTTTTTTCTATCCCAACATTTCATAGTGTGAATTGTCACTGTGTCCCGTAAAATACTAGACAACCCAAATATGATATATTTTAATCTGAAAAATCATTAGAAGTTGATTGCCTGGCATCAGAATATACAGGGTGGACAAGAAAACGGCGCACCTGCCAATATACATTGTAGTATATGGTGAAGGAATCTTAATTAAGACGGATTTGTATGGCGCTAGCGAATATTAAGAAAGATGCCGAGAAAAAAAAAACTAACGTTACACATGCTACCCCTTAACATGTTAAGCTAAAGTGATTGAACCTTACAACTGAACGGTAGACATTCAACAATAAATAAGCAGAGCTCATTATTTACTTATAAGTCGTGCGATTGTGTACATCACGCTCAGGGTACATAAAAAAGATATTAAATTAATACTGCCAACAGTCACATACATGGGTTCTAACCCCACACTAAGATACAAATCTTGTGTCGCGGGTATTAGAAAAATAATTATGGTTCACGGAAATTATTTGTCTCGGGGCGGGAACCGAACCCGCGGTCTCTCATTTCACAGGCGGTTCTTACCAACTGCGCCACGGAGGCCGTCGGTGACTCATATGGGCTGGTTAGTTGTCATTAATGACCACCAAAATAGTTAACTGACCTTGTAATGTAAACCGTAATGACCTTGATAGACAAAGCTGGAAGCGCAGGATCCGCCAAAACCCGCACGAAAACACTGTCACAGTTTGGTAGCACAAATCACTTTTTCTTTTACATTTCACATAACACAAGTTACATCAAAAGCTATCAAATTGGGTAATGTTCAAAGCATAGTTAAATTAATAAAATTTACTCAAAATAACTGAAAACGAATTTACAATAATATGCACACGACTAATACATACACACGCGATCGCAATCCGAATTCAACTAATAAAAAATAAATTATTATTTTGATTCTTGAAAGATAAAGGCCTGTTCACATTAGATACAAAGCTTTCCTATTTGAGTTCATAATAATTCATCTGAACAATTAGTATTACTACTGTATCAGCCCATATACGTGCCACTGCAGGGCACGGGGTCTCCAGTGCAGTAAATTAGTAGTTAGTGTTTATTGATTTCACTAATTTTATCTCAAATAAGTCTCATATGCAAATTTTATGCTATAATGGTAGACGACATTTCTCTAGGTATAAGAATTTAGAAGAAATTTTATCACTTTAAAGTAACATTATTTTCAAAATACATTAAAATAATGTTAAATACAATAATAAGCAAAGTAAATAGGCAATTTGTAATTGACTGGATCGGCTGATGACATATTTAAATAATATTATAAGCTCTTGAGCAAGTATCAGTATCAGTCCAATAAGATCTTTTTTTTAACGTAACTTTTATATCGGTGTACTTAATCCAATTAAGTTATATCAAGTGTGTAGTGTGAACACACCTCAAGATGTCGGGCTTCTTTTGCAAAATGCTAAAAGTTACCGACAAAGAAATTGCCGCCTTTCGGCACGCACTCACAAACGGCGGCGGCGACCTCAAAGGAAGAATAATCGAGCCGCGTTGGATCCGACAAAGTACACTATGACCGGCGGCTTCCTTTGACTAATAGGGCCGAATTGGGCCATCATTTTAAAAATATTATTTTTTATTAATCAGTGTCATCAGACTATTTTTTCAATAAATCTAATTTATTTAGAAAATTTAAATGTTATGTAGGTATTACCAAAACTTTACTAATTATAATTAAATTCGCAATCTTACATGATTTAAGCGATGACCAGTGTGATTTCTTGGTATCTTTCAGTTTGGATTTGTGACACTAAGGAAAATAATGACAAACAAAATAGTCAATCCATTCACGATGCAACTGCACCTAAAGTTATTATGTTGTTAATTTATTGACGCTTAAATCTAAGTACGTCCCTGTTTAACTGATTGATTTATTTGAAATGAAACAAAAAATATCCTTTTTTGAAGTTAGAGAAGGATAAATTATACAGCTAAGAGTTCATGACCTTACCCATGTGTAAACAGCTGTTAAAGCGAAGTTTAAGAAAGTTTTGATGCTGTTAAAAATGGTTTTCGTGGTATATTTCGTTAACCGTTCAATTAACGACGAAACGAAAAAATACGTATGTGTTTAAATCTTGTTCTTCATCCATTCCAACTGATTTTATGCGAAAAAGTGGTGATTAAACTTAAAACTTTAAACGGTCATAACTTCAAAACGGATAGGTATTTTCCAAATATTATTTTTTTATTACGATATTAATATTATGCCCTTGTACCAAACTGAGCAAGTGCGCCATTTATTTGCGCTCCCTGTATACTAGAATCCCATAGTTCATAGATCATAATTAAAAATCTGATTCTCTTCAGGACATCCATTGCTGAACATAGGTCTTCCCCAAGGACCTACTCATCATTTGAGTATTTTAATGGAATTTATCCTACTATGTCAATTACTCAAAATCCTTTATAAAAATATTTATTTATAATTTAAAAAAAAATATTGTATAGCAGTTATATTACGTTGAGGTTAAAATACCGAGGTCTCCGGTTCAGAGCTGGGTAAAGTGAATATTTCTATTAATTATTATCTGGAGTCAGGAATTTACTGCAAGGCAGGCGTTTACAAGGAGAAACTAGGGTGCACTGGTAGGTACCTCTGCCTACCCTCACCTACCCTTCTGGGAAAATCGCTTGAGTTTATCTATGTACGTATTACACATTAAATGCACATTGTCTTCAGAGTTACATCAGCAAACACGGCGAACTTATAATGGATGCGTCGAAATGTCGCAGGAGATACTTCAAGCACAAGTTGTGGGTTTGGACAGACATACTGGTCGTGCTGCCTCTTGAGTTGTTCAGCTTTTGTTCTCCGTTAGTCACTTTACATTTTCATTCGTTAACATCTTCATCTTTAGTGTCGAAAATACCTTTATTTTTGCTAAGATTGTGCACACTGATGTGAAATATTATAGAGGGTGTTACTAATGATATAGCTTGGCCGACTTAAAAACCTATATCTTAGTGAAGCGCTGTCAAATATGTTGATTAGTTTAGCTGAAATAAACCACAGAATACTAAACTAACAGAAGTCAAGCTCCATACAAAGCGCGCTAAATCAACGCACACCAGTGGCGGGACTTCCATAGAAGCCCAAAAGCCCGGCTTGCCCTACTTAATACGTACATACTCGATACTAAACACAAACCATTTTATTCCGTACAATACAATCATATTTTATTAGAAAATATTTACAATTTTTGAATTTACCGCGTCCTGTCGAGAGCGACAAAGGTCGTCGTCCTGTCGCGCGCCTAAAATCCAAATTATTATTATTAAAAGCGCCTGCGACGGTGCGTCGCGCCGAAGCGCCACGCGAAATCCATTCAAATATTAGTAACATTAAAATACGAAGTCCGCTGGCTCTACACGCTCCCGTAGTAGCAACATTGCAAAATATATCTATCCTTTTCTCTCTCGTGTGCTTTTACGAGGCTTTTGGCAAACTCGATATTTGTATGGGGATCTCACGAGTGAAGTGCACTACAAATGTATAGGTATAGACATTTTATATAGCAATTTGTACTACACCAAATGCCCGGCTTTTTAGAATGAACATCGTACGTTTCATGGTCGGCGCGTTGTTATTTATTATTATGATTTGTTAAATTTTATTTTTATTAATTTGGTTTGTTTTATAATTTTGGTAAAAATAATGAGGTTTTTCTATAGGCACTTTTCAATAAAATATAATTGTATGTCGTAATGTTTATGTTACGTTTATGGGCAATACTGTACGAATTGCTATTAACTTCATATGTATTATGACATTTGGCAATTGTTAGTTGTTCACAAAAATAGTTATTTTTAGTGATAATGTTTAGTTTTTGATATTATTTAAACGTTTTAATACTATAATGAGTGGTTTTGTTTTGCTGTGATGGTGTGAGTGTGACGGTGAAATTATTCATTGCCGTTAAAAAGGTAAATTTATTCAAGTGTATTGTAAATAAACTGGCGCGAAAAATACGCCGGGATTGTGAATTTCTCTAAGTCGTGGTATATCACAAGATACATTTTATCGACTCGCTTTAATATACTGTGTGCGTTCTTTAATTTTAACATGCTCTCCCCTTCAAATAGGTTATTAAACAATCGTGTTTCATATAAATGTAGTTTATCAAACGCCAAGATTTGTGTTACATTATTTGGAGTATAACGATTTACATTTAAAATAAATTAGTTCATCCCTTCAATAGAAATTATATCAATTGTATTACAAAAAACATAACATGAATGTTGTAATAATAATTTCTGCCGGCGAAGTTATACACGGCAACGTAGCTGTAGCTATGCTTTTGCTATTAAAATGCAATTTAAAGTTACAGATGCATTTCTAAAAGTAATTTAAGTTACATATTTATTTAATTAATTGATTAAAAAACGAATGATAAGTAATGCCTTCAGCATATTAGGAATATTAATTAGATGGCTGTGCAAATCGCGCCATCTATTAGATTTTTACGGAACAATTTATTGTTATAGGTGCTTTCATATCGGTGATGAACAAAGCTGTTATTTTAATGGTTTTTATCCGATTCTTATATAGATTGAACGGAGGATTTTCTCGGTGCCTGAGGTGTCGGATTCGAATCCCGGGTCATTTTTTTAAGTTTCATTATTATCGCATAGGCTCGCCTCCTATCACATGATGGCACGGAATATGCAAGGCGAAACATGAGTGTCCTGGTAGCACCTCTTCCAACATGTGTATGTCTAGATGTTGTGTCTGCCGACTTAATACCATTTGCTTCTAAATTAATACATATTAAAATATCTAAAAAAAATATTGGGCTTGCCCTAGTCCAGAACACTAGGCACGCCACTGACGCACACATAGACAGCGTTCACCGACACGATATTTCAAACCAGTCGAGACCACTGCGCGCGCGAGTGTCACCCGCTTCGGGAACGCAAATAGTGAGATAGTCTAAGATCCCGCCATACATCGACCTTCACCGAGATGTTTATTTGATGAAACCTATTTTATATGCAATTTAATATGTCAATAAATATATTGTATATGGGTTGCCTTGCAAATTTCAGTCCAGAATATGATTAATTAATTATTAAAATAAAAAAAATTTTTTTACACTTTTCACCTGTTTGATTATTAAACAAATTCTATACCAATCGAAAGTATGAAACCCATAGAATATGTAAACGTTAGGTTGCCTATTTTTTTCCGGTCACAACCCTCAGGTTGCCAGGTATAAACAGGTAAATCGCTACTAGCATTTTGCGCCGGTCTGATTATTGAATGGAAATTAAATGAAAATAAAGATCATTTTATTATGAACACGGTGGTATAGGGTTGCCTGCGAAAAATCAGTCCCGAATTGCGGTTGTCGAATTTAGAAAAGTGAAATATTGCTCCGAGTGACACAGCATAGCAGCTGTTCGAAGTCCGCTCATAAAGAAAGAGGGTGCGCATGCTATTTATTCTTGAGAATGAAAAGGACAGCGATAGACTCGTATATGCTGTGTTCTGTGTTACCTGGCAACCTGAGGGTTGTGACCGGAAAAAAATAGGCAACCTAACGTTTACATATTCTATGGGTTTCATACTTTCGATTGGTATAGAATTTGTTTAATAATCAAACAGGTGAAATGTGTAAAAAATATTTTTTTTTTAATAATTAATTAATCGTATTCTGGACTGAAATTTGCAAGGCAACCCATATACAATATATTTATTGACATATTAAATTGCATATAAAATAGGTTTCATCAAATAAACATCTCGGTGAAGGTCGATGTATGGCGGGATCCTATACTAAGACGTTATGTGCAAAGATGGAGCAAATGAATAAAAGTTATTACACTTGTATATAAAACAGCAGATAATATAATTAAACCACCACAACCACCAGATAAAATAATAATAATTGAATATAAATTTCATTAAAAAAAAACATATATTATACAGAAACAATGAAAAAAAAACTTAGAATAATGACATACAAATTCTCAGCGAGTTCAATCAAACTATATGAGTGCTATTAACACGATACGTGTTTTCGCATAAGCCAGAGTTAACAACCCTTGCGCGAACGCCGAGCGAAGTGTGAGTGTGGCAATAAAAGTGAAGTACATACACAAGCTTGACTTCTGTTAGTATTCTGTGAATAAACATAACACATCACAGATGACATTAACACAAGTGTTGGCTGTGATTGAAGAGTGAAAGCAGGCTGACTGAGTAGCGGCTGTCTTAGCAGAATATCTTACCAATCTCTTCCGCAATTCATAAAAAAAAAACACAAACAAAATCCTAATTGAAAATATCCACCCAACATTGCACTATGAATGCAGGAATCCAGTGAGGTTAATGCACTATTTGCGTGCAAACAAACTATTCCGGTTGAAATATTTGCTGGAGTTCTATCGTCAGACGTCCGCCGAGCTCACCAATAACCTAACTACACTGCAGGTACGCCATCCATTAGCCCCGGATACTACAATTTGAACACTGTAATTTTAGAATTATGACAGCATTTTCATGAGAATAAAGTGACATGGATGAAAGGATAAAAGAGCTACATTTTTGTCTTTATTGACTTAAAATTAGGTGCTAGGTGTCCCGTGTTTCTTTTTTATTCTTGATTATCGTCTTCAGAATTCAGAAATTCCAAGACGTAGACCTCGTCCAATTAACACCGCTAAGTATACTGAGTTAATTACTGCAATTAAGTAGGCTGAGTGGCTAAATAAAGTATATTTATTTACCCCTACGAATGACTTAATGTTTCTTCTACTGATTCTAGTGCGCAATGACGATGATAGTGGTGATACTGCTGATTCATACCTTCACTTGCATCTGGCTGGTGACTCTGATGGCTACATCTCCCATTAACATGATACGCACGTTGAAAATGCACTTAATCGACGAGTAAGTTCATTAGGCTTTCATAATTATTACTCTAGCAGCAGATATGATGTCCTACAAAACTTGATTTAACTGTTTAGGCAATTGATTTTGCCTCTTATAACATCACGGAATAAAAACAAACTCGGAGAGTTGTGGGTGGCACAAGAAAGATTTGATTATTTTTACCAGTTGACAGACTCCGCGAAGCAGTGGTTGGAGTCAGCTGTAAACTGAGAGGCCGCGAGTTCGATCCGAAACAAATATTTGTGTAAGCCACAGGTGTTTGTTTCAGATCTGGGTGTTTGTGAGACTGCAAAATCATTCGTAGTTTCTGATACTCACAACACGAGACTCAATCTGTGGTGTCAGGGCTATGTATGTGACTGATATTAATTTATTGATTTTATTAAGTCTGAACTTATATTTCATCCCCTTTCTCTTTTTCAACATAAAAATATTTCAACGTTATGCTTTTTTATAACCAAAGTGCTGTTTATAAAATTGTTAATGCTAGTTAATGCTAGTTAATCCTGATCGATATAATTGGTTGTTGGCGATTTCTATTTTGTTACATACAATACAATCAAATACAATAAATCTTTGTAAACTGTACTCCAATACTTATATTTTAATAAATTTTACAAGGTCTTGCAAGTCTTCATGTAGCTCCCGAGGCACGGAAACCTATCAAACGAAGTACAAAACAATTAAACAATTCTCTTTCAATAATTTATGATTTCTTCGAGTTTCTTTGGGACTTTTTCTTGTAAATTCATATTTGCAAGCTATTTTAAAGTTTTATATTTTTTGTTACTATTAATGTGATCTATTCATTGCTTTCATTTTTAAATATATTTTTAGTCATCTTTGTGTGACAAACGCTATATTTTCTCGATAATATTGATGTAAAAAGGGAAATATTCGAATACCAGTCCTATGGTAAACATTTTCTGATCATTTGAGTTAATATTTTTGCCGATTTCTTTTTTCTTTCAGTTCATTAAGCCATCCAGCAAGCTAAAGGTCGTTTCAATATAATTTTCACTTCAATAACGTTATATAAACTTATCTAATGAGGCAAAGTAAATAAATTGATGAATGAAAATAAATTTAATAAGTTAAATAAATAAATTATTCGTACACCTGAAGCTGCTCTTTCTCGTTTGTTCTCGTTACCATCCCATGGTTGTTTGGAAGCAATTCCTTCAAGCAATAAGTCCGCAACGCAACTTGTGCATTTTCTGTTTTTTTCAAGTAATTATGTCGACTTTTCTGTATCTAGTATGCAATAAAGTGTTAAATAGGATGAATATGAATCTAAAGTGTTGGGATGGATATTTAATTTAATATTCAACACTTTTCATAGAGCGACTCCGCAGCGTCGTTGGGACTACACCACATCGTTCTACGTGGTAGTCTCTGTCCTGACAACCACAGGAGGTGATGAGTTCATAATTGATGAGCTAATACCGATGGTGATTCTTGCCATAATCCTTGTTTGCGGCAAAATGCTAGCGGCAATAGTAGTCGCCACGGCCACGCAAGTAGCGTACTCTACTAAATATGCTCTGAATAGTTATGAGACAGTTACTAAGGAGTTGATTGATATGCTGAAGAACCAAGGGTTGTCAGGTTGGTATAGATCTATTATGATAAACTAGACTGATAATGTAGATTGAAAGCTTTGTAATGTTAATTGTATAATGGTTTCTTCGAGTTATGGGAATGTTACATTTTTTATGGATTTTATCGCGGATTTGGATTCATTTTACATTAACCTTATAATTCAATATTTGTAAAACAAGGGTAGTAAAATTGTAAAAAGTAACTGAACGGATGATTTGTACCTCAGTTCGCCCCGTGACCATGTAAAGTAATCGAAACCTGGAAAGTAAAAAAATAATAATTATTAAATCAAATCTGCGATAAAATCCGTAAAAAATAGTTTGAAATCAATGTACATTGTAATTCAGAATTTGATTCTTTGGTCGGAGGAATAATTTTGCGCGAGTATTTTATTTGTAAGCTAAATTTTATACAGAATTGTACCTTTATTAAAAATCTAATTTGTCATTGAGATAACCAGGCATAAACTAAATCTTTGTCTGACACGCATAAAAGTCTTTTAGAGCCGACTGAGTTTAAATTCCAAATATATTATATTTTACGCTGCATTTACGCAAGCTTTTGTTCAGCATAGTACTACAAAAAGAAAAAAAATACAAATAATTTGTAATATGATTCTTGTAATGGCAACTTGGCTCGGCAAAACTGCGAAGCTCACGAAAAACGTAATTGACGTTTCAAAAACTAAGAATGTGACTGAAGGATAAAGCTCACAATGTGTACAAAAACACCCCTGTAAATTGTGCTTTATATTTGATTTAAAATGAATTAGAAACAAAATTAGTTATTTATAGAATATAGCTTGGAAGTTGTGGGTAGCAATTTATGTCACTGGTGGTAGGTCTCTCATATGTGAGAGGGCGCCTAGGTATTACTGCAATGTCTATTTCTCCCGCCAAACAGCAGTGTAAACGCACTGTTGTGTTCCGGTTTAAAGTACATTGTAGCGAGAGTAACTACTGGACATATTGAAACTTAACATCTTATGTCTCAGAGTGGCGAGCGCAGTGGAATGCGAAGCATTGCTTTATAATTATTCATGGTTTTATTTCGTTTTATTCTTGTCCATGAGGGGTGGTATCGCTCTCTGTCAAACGCAAGGAATGCTCGCCTCGCCTTCATCAAAATAAAAAAGAAGAGAAAAAGAATTTTCTCACTCCTGTTAATCAGCGAAACGACAGTTTAACAAGAACATCGTGTTTGAATGTAACAGCAGTCAATAAAATAAATTAATTTCACGTTGCCAGCCGAGCGTAAAATTAGGGACGTTGATTTTTCCCAACATTTGTGATTTTTTCGGCGAAATTCTCTCCGGCTCGTTGGCTTGATGTTATAATATTTATGCACGTCGCGACTACGCATCAAGTTGCTTTGGCAATTTAGCAATGTCGGGCGCGAGATTAGCATGTAACGATCAGACATTTGTTTGATATTCTTGTGCTTTTTTACTACTAAAAGCCAGTTTGTGTAAAAGTCGTTGCTTCTCCGGCTTGATTTTGTTTTTTTATTTGATATTTTGTGCTTTTATGAGATAATCCGGCTTTTACTTACTTTACGCTCCTACAGTGTTGGCCATTGTACGAGGATTCGTATTCGAGTTAATTAATTATTGCATTAAGATTTGGCTTATGGTTTCGCGATATATAACTTTCCTTGTCGCAAATATTGCGATAATAGCTTAATATTGATAGGAATCCATTAAATATTTTTTATTTATTTTAATGCAAATAGTTCACACAAATAACGAAACCGAATCACGAATCATTGGAATAATATTTTTCTCACGTTTGTAGATTATCAACTAAAAAAGTTTTGGAAGTATGTTAAGCAACTCTGGGTTACTGAGAGAGGACGCCAGGTAAACAATTTGATATATTGTTATACTTCAGTTAATTATATCTATATACATACATATAAGCCACTATATTATAGCTACAACTGGGGATTAGGTGAGCTGGTTTGTTTGTACTTTAAGAATTTCTCATGTCTAACAACCCGCATTAGATCTATTCCTTAAGCCAAGGCCTTAGGCTTAAGCTTAAAAGCCTAATCCTATGACCTAACAGACTAATCCTATTGAAGTTCCATTGTAGGGCAGATCCATTAGTAAAAGATTAATTATATAGTTTCAATATTATCGAGTGGAGGCCACGTACAGGCAAGCGAAGTGTAGGACGCCCGCCCACAAGGTGGACGGACGATCTGACTAAGGTCGCAGGAAGTCGCTGGATGCAGGCCGCTTCCAACAGGTCATTGTGGAGATCATTGGGGGAGGCCTATGTTCAGCAGTGGACTTCCTGTGGCTGATATGATGATGATGATGATGAATATTATCATCTTTTTATCAAATGTCTTCAAAACTTCAGAAAAACCATTGTGAATATAAAATCATTTAAAACCTATAAATTTTATTACGAAATATGAGCCACGTTATTGCTTTTTCCATCCATTAACAAAAATGAAAACAAACGAAGCACCGTTGAAATACATTGTTCCTGAAAGCCGTCTTGTATTAATGCATCAAAAGTAAGCCTTTAATGTGATTATTTTATGTATTACCAGCGGTCCGGCCCAGTTTTACCGGAGCAAAAATGAAATCATTGATGAAATATCCAATCTGAGCCAACAATAGTCATTTCAAGATCTTGACCGTTTTCAATTAGAACCTCTATTATATTGAGAACTATCGCTGAGGTGTGGCTCAAGTTACAACGCAACTCTGGTTATTGATATACTTCATTTTTTTTGTCGCCTTTTGTTCGTACCTGAAGCATGGGCAATTTGATGATATCGATCACACAAAGTAATAAAGATTTGTTTCGAGTCTAGGTGTTTTGAGAATAAGGAATTTTGTAGTTTCTGTTTCCACGACATAACAATTGGTTCACACAAAAAACTTCCGAACCGAAAGAAACGCGCTCATTTTATATTGCACTGCAATAAAAAAAAGTAAAAAAAAAACTAATAAACCATTTTCCTACCTCTCTTTTTCTATATTTCCAGTTACCGGTACTCCTAGACCAGACGCCGTACGTAAGGCGATGCGATCTAATGTCTGCGATGTTTGGTTCCCATTTGCGCAATTGTTACCTGTTTGCGGACACAGGGGAGCCGTTTCTGCGACAGCTGACTGCCGCGTTGGACTTCGCTGTTTATTTTCCAGGTGTCCTGTTCTTTGTTGAAAGGATGCCGGTTTGCTGGTTCAGACAGTTCGATTTTGTCGGTTGAAAGTACTCGTAGTGTTTAAAGGGAAGTATGATTATATTTTATTGTTTTTGTAGTGCGAATGTTATCGGTTTTGTTTTTTTTTAATAGATTCTTAGTTATCATTTTTTAATAATTTACTCTACTGACTAGGCATCATTTTTACGCGGTACGGTGAAAAAATTATTAAATATAATTGTTTTCCAATATCAGGTAATCTTTTAATAACTTTTTTTTACCAACAGTAAATTGATAAATGTTATTACTTAAATTATAATATGAAGTATTTGCATAATGGTTTTTAGATTTACGCGAATGTTACACATTGAAATAAAACTATTATTTACGGATTTTATCGCGGATTTAGTTAACTTTTTAACGGATATACACAGTTTACGGGGAGACCACAAAACCTGTAAAGTAATCAAAACGTGTCGGAAAGTTAAAATATATAAACATTTTACCAAATCCACGATAAAATCCGTAAATAATGGTTTTAATTGAATGAAGTATCTGGTTTCTTCAGGTAACTACATAGTAGTAGCAGGCGACAGTGAAGCTCGCATGTACTGGGTGAACAGCGGCACTGTATCAGTAGTGTCGGTAAGAAGCGATCTGACTGAGACCACGCACGAACTCCTTGGTCAAGGAGATGTGTTCGGAATCCTACAGGGAATGAACCGCGGCGTCACTCATTGCTTCTCTTATAGAGCTGAGACTAAGGTTTGTTTCGTTGTTTGTTTTTTAGATAGCCTCAGTGGCTTAGTTAGTTGGAGGTTGGTTCTGAAATGAGACGTAAGTTTGGTGAAAGAGACAAATATTTGTGTGGCTTACGAGTATTTATTTCGGGTGTGGGTGTTTGTGGAACCAAAAAGTCTCGCGTTTTCTAATACTCACAACACAAGACTCGATATTAGTGTTGGGTCAGGACTATGTATTTTTTGGTAGGATTTATTTTTAAACGGGCAGATTACAAACATATTATTAATGATTGGTAGAAGGCTTATTTCTAGTCACTTGTGATTATAGTGTTTGGTATTTCAGGTTACTATACTTTCCTTAAGTTTGGATACATGGACGAAAATACTGCCGTTCTTCCCTGAAGCCAAGAAATTAATTTCTGAAAGAGCAGAAATTCTGTTTGCGAAGATTTGATTGTTTTATGAAATATATATTAATTGAATAATAATTTTTGATCGATTTCTTTTCGTTCATTGGCCTTTCACTGATATACGTGTTGGCGTAATGTGATTGAGATTCAAGTTAGATCTTTATAAACAGAATCGAAATTTCTAGTATTTAGATTGTGAGTAATGTAAAAAGTTTAAATATAAAATTCAGTATTAAATAAACTACACAGAACAACAGTGTTTTCTAAATATAAAGCTAAAATACAGCAGCCTAATCGAACCTATCATATTCTTCAAGAACAGGTCAAAGTAGATGCCGATAGCCATTATATTCCTGACCTACATTTATAATTCCTAGTTCCATAACAAAAGCTCTTCGATCCAGATTAAAAGCCACTTTAAGCCGCTTATGACAGTTCCGTCGATCGTGTCCTCGCAATCATGGAAACTGGAGAATGGAATTGAATCAATAAGAACGTACTGAGAACAAAAAATGAAATCGCTTTAGTGTTTTTAAGCATGGCGATGACAAACAAAATAATTTGTATGAAAGCTGTTAATTGTTAAAATTATAGATTGAATGGATCGGCTTGACTGGAGCTACTCTTTAGGAAATCGCAGTGAAATAATAACTTTACCGTAGCGTTGTGTTCGGTTAAGTTAATTGGACATCAAAAACTGGAGATAAATAAAAATTTGCAACTATCTATTCGCTCAACCGTACTATTTTTTAATGCACTGAATAACGAGACAAGCATGTCGTTCACCTGATGGTAAGCAATACAACCGCTCATGAACAGTAGCTAAGCCAAACAAAACCTAAAAAAATGCTTGGCATTCCAATGAGGGAGAGACAAGGGGAGAGACATAGATGTTACGTTTCAATATGTCCAGTAGTTACTCTAGTACAATATCCTTCAAACCAAAACACAACGGTGCCTTTACACTGTTGTTTGGCGGGAGAAATTTTCACTCTGTTTGGAGAGACGTTCTTTTACTGAGACGTGCATTGCAGTCAGCTTGTTTTTTCTAGAGGGAAATAAAATCTCATTGTGGCGTATAAAATATTACTTTAATATCCTGTTAAGCGACTTACTATTATTTTATGCTCTGTAAATCATATTGGGAAATAAGTTAAATATATTTTTGCTATCTGTAAATAAAATATGATTTACGGCCATCAAGTTTAATTAGGTGTTTAAGCCATAATAAGAATTCGAAGGCATTGCTAAATTATCTGAAGTTTTGGACAATAACCGAGTAATTTAAAGTCAGCTAATAATTCCTTCATAGCTGGGTGTTGTTAAGTACGTAATTGTATTGGCAGAATGTTTTCGTCCGTTAAATATTACATATTGTTTGTCAGCATTAATCTGATAATGTATGGGCTCTCGTTGAACTATTATCAGTATGATAATATGAAGTGTTAATATTTTATTTTGATTTAGCTGTAGATTGGCTGAATTTTAGTGATTGGTGTCATGAAAATAATGCGAGAAACCAATTGTGTATTTTGTTATCGCAGCAAAAATACAAAAAAAAAATACAAAATGATAGATTGTAATTCATTTTAGTTCTTGCATGATGCTTGCAGAATTGTTAGTGTTTATTTATATTTTATATTTATAGATGGAGTATTCTAGAACATTATTTTATAATATCATGAAGTCAATTAGCTGGTCTACGCGAGAATCTATTCAAAATATCCTTGTCAGAACGCTGCAATTTGAAACCAACTATTAAAGATTTAATATTGAGTTAATTCTGGATGGTATTGACATTAAATAATGCACAAAACTGTAAGTCAAAACAGTTTTGTGCATTATTTACCTACCTTACCGTACCTTTATGGAAAAAAAAATAACTCTAATCTGAAGATCGAGCCCTGGACTTCAGCAAGTAATGTTTATATTATAAATTCCCACTTTACTAATTGGCTGGACTGACAATATCTTTATGCCAAATTGTCAGCCAGTTCATTGCTGGTCATAAGCCTATCCCAAAGATTAAAATAAAATCAAATAATTTTTTTTTTGTTTTCTAATAGTCTTTGACAAGATTGTTGCTGTGTTGAAGAAACGGACAAGAAACTCTCTCAGCAACAGGAACTATCTTATTATTATTTCGTTTAGATATCCAAAGAGACCTATGGGAAGCGACCTGGATCCAGTCACTTCATACATTACTACGTATACCTATCAATAAATAATTTGCAAAGTGAGCTATTCATGACGACGTTATGATAGGTTTGTCCGATGGCTCTCTGTGTGAATATAGAGAGAAAAACTTGAAATATTCAAATGCATGCAAGTGTCGTTATATCCGCAGACACAGCGCTGCGCACTCCAGGGCCGCCATAATGAGTTTTTAATATTAATGGATAGGATTTACAAAATGACCTACAAACCGCTCTCCTTTGTGGGGATATTTTAATATTTAGACTAGTGGAAGAATGACATTAGATTTAAAAGATTTATTATACTAGGTACGACTTGTGACAAAGTATCTAGCCCTGTGGTATGGATTTGGATATTCAAGGATCCCGCCACGGTATCCCCTGCCCGTCGTAAGAGGTGACTTATGGGGTAGATGGAGGCGCAGCAGGGGGCTGTCGTAGCCCCTTTTGTTCATGTTTACAGTGCAATTCCGGATGTTGGCAGTAGAGAAGACACCAATTATCTTGCCATGGACGTTCATCATTAGACATGAAGGGCCTTTTATCACCGAATATAGCATGCGGGCCGCAAATTATGCGGTATTGTGCTTCCTGTAAAACTGGGCCATTTCTCACTTCAGGTTACCGGGGCCGTTCCAAATACGCTTAAGAGCTCCACTCAGGGCTTTGGTTGGTATGTCATTGACTGGTGAACCTAACATAATCGCTCAACTTTCCTTCGAGTTGGGGTGGTGGTGGTAACTTGATTTCCCAGTTTCATCCAGTAAACTAAAACTGTTATTATTATTTTAATTTATTGTTTCTTTTTACAGTGATAAAATTGATAACTAATAAATAAAAACAGCAAAATATCTGATAACATAGTGCAGTCCAATCCATATGGATGGGCCTATGAGACATGGGAGACTAGTCACTAGTCGCTTCACACAATAATGTCGGCCTAATAGCAATGGAGTATCCCCCTTTATCTTTCTTATATTATTATATTGGATTATATTGATTATACTTTGATTATATTGGACTAACCATCAGCTGCACCGTAGACGATGTGAATTGAAGTGAAATGAAAGGTATTTAATTGCCTAATTAAAAAACTTTTATGAATAGTACTTAATCGCTGTATACAAAATACTTCCTATACTTAGTAGTATTTATTTAATTTCTTATTACTATTTTATTTAAAGTATTAGTTAATACTTTATGGTAGTTAATGGCAATTACAATAATATCAACACGAATAATTAAAATAAGGTATAATTATTAAATTAATTATTTTCCATTCGATTATAGCATACATAGCTATGTTATAGGTCCTGCTGTGTCGTCAAAGGGATGGAACCTATTACAGCTCTGTGTGCTATTGACATCTCGTTAAACGTGCAACGTTTGGCCGATCATTTTGTGGTTAAGTGAGCGATTGTTTAGTTAAGACTGAGTTACGGTAGCAGTCTTTGGTTCTTATTTATAAGTAGACTAAGAAATGGCTCATCTAGTGTTAAGTGATTTTCGAAGTCGATAAAAATCTACATTTTGATTTTAGGTGTGTTGCCTGCTGGTCATAGTATAGTAGAACACAATTACTTTTATCAGCTCGTTTGCTACACATCACGCTTCATGCGACAATAAAATCTGTGCAATACTCGTCGATTGCTAATTACCCTGCTACTTACAACATAATAACCTATAAACCTAAGTTTGAACATCATAGTTAGCCGAACAGTCTGCGAGAGTATGTAGGCTACTCCAGGAATTTCGGAATGTTGATTCCAAGGTTATTAACGTCTCAGACGCTACCGGAGCAAGATATTAATTTTACCTGTATAATCACGGTGACGTCACAAAGCCGGGGTCAACGCTCTTGTCTCAATTATTCGCGGATTCTCTTTGGCCTGTGTTGCCTTTGTGAGATTAATGTGAGGTTTCTGTTTCATATTTGATATTGTATGTAGTAATCCTTAAATGCGTCAAGGTTTGTTTTGATGAGGTATAGAATATATAGAATAGAATCTTTATTTGCTTACATAGATTTTAAAATCTTATAAGATTAGCGAAAATCAATTTTTGTCAAATTATGGACATGAGATAATATATAGACTCACGCTTGTATACTCGAAACGTAAAGCCTAAATGCGATGACATATTATTATATGATTTTCTGCTCGGGATGTTTTTTTGATAGATTAAAGAGGACAATCATCTCGGACGGCGTCTCTACAAAAACATATTTAACGGCACATGGCCATTATCATTGTTTCCTGCATCCATTTGGGACTGCCGAGCGATCGTGGGTAGGCGGGCGAGGAGAATAAAATCACGTATTTAAAGGAATAATTGTTTTAACAAAATATTAGCAGAACTATTAGCACTTTCAATATAACAACCAAGTAATGACGCTCCACCAGGCACGTCTTGCTTATGCGAGATGCAAAAGGATGATGGTCCGTTTTACTCTGCCACAAAAGAGCCTGAAGTTGCGTCAGAGTGAAGAAACGTCAAAACCACACTATTCTAAATGTTACCGTCCAACAAAGAGAATTTATATCACTCTTGACGTTTCTTTAACACTCTTAAAACACGGTGGCGCCGTCACGGCCGGACTGACATTCGCACGTCCTCGTGCGACAGCTCACACCTCGGGTTACCTGCAAAGACAAAATATAACTGTAGTCCACGACTAGGCCTGCTCGCCCATCCCTGACAAGCTACCCATTTATACCACGTGATTAAAGGGATCTGGGTTTTCATCCCCCTCATTAACTACCAACGCACTGGGCGGACAACTGACCTCAGGCGCCCCTTCGACCAGCTCACCACGTCACATGGTGAGATGGACCGGACAACCGTCAATGCCCCTTCCACCAGTCACTAAAACCACACACAGCTGCCGCAATCAACTGATTCGAAACGTCAACCCACGTAGGCAAGTTCCAGATCAATTTCTTGCCACTCAGCTCACACACAACTAGTCATAGTCTGATCCTAGGCATCGACCCGGTTTAGGCCAGCCTAGTAGATCAGCTAATATACATCACACACCACATAAGAAAATATAGTGTGGTCATGGGCATCGACCCGATTTAGGCCAGCCCACTTAACCAACTACATTCTACTCACTGTCTAACCAATATCTAAATAAAAGTGGGCACAAGATACAGGGTTTACACGTAATTAACTCACCAATAACTATTCTTCATGTTCACAGGCAGAGAGGGTATTAGAGCTGATAGTCAAAGTGTGTGAACTAGATACCGACACTGTATCACTATCATCATCAGATGTTACCATTCCATTCTCATGACTATGGACTGCCGCCGTCTCGGCCTCCTCTACATTATTAATTAAGAAAGTGGCTACTTCAACCAAACCGCCATAGCCTCCGGGTATTGCAGGTAGGTTTTAATGGGCATATTTATAGGTTCGGTTAGATCCATCAATGTCTCGCAGCTCATACCTATCATGGTCTAATACTCGGACTATAGTAAAAGGACCTTTAAACTTTCGCTGTAATTTAGTTTGGTTACGCTCACTACTTTTTATAAAGACAAAGTCACCTACACTAAATGGTCTCACTTTTGCTTTACCCCGGCTAAAGCGTATTTCTTCCGATGAAGCTGTTTATTTTTATATTTTCAGAAGCATTATGCCGAATAGTATCTAGATCTAAACGAGGCTCAGGTTCCACGTTCCGTTTCCCTATAGTCTACACACATCCTATCAGTGTTGTCGTGTTTCTTAACCAACAAAATGGGGTTCGCAAATGGAGAACTACTTTCCCGAATAACGTTCGGTTTTAATAGGGACTCTATTTTCTCGTTGACTATTTGTTTTTCTGCGGGAGCCAGTTTATAAGGATGTCTTTGAACAGTCTTGTTTGGATCAATGGGATCTATCCTGAGCACACCCGTCGTGACTCGTCGCGTTGGTATATTGTCAATGAAGAATTCACTGTATTTCTCCAGAATCCTAATTAAAGCCAATTTCTCATCGCCTTGTAAGTCCGTATCAATATTCGCGAAATCAAAACCACTAGAATTGTCAACTAGGTTTACTACTTTATTCTGAGAAAAGGTAATCCGATCGTTATCGATATGCATGTGCACGTTCTCCTCTAATATATTCCTACCTATTATTACCGGTTCAGTAATAGTGCCATCGGATATTATGTGAAACAATACTGATAACGATAGGCCTTGGACATTGATGGAACTAATAACCTGGGAAACGCATTCCACATCACCGCTACCAATGCGCGTTAGATACACTAATTCATCCTGCGCAGTACCAGGGAACTTATAGGCATAGCTATTAGTTACGAGAGAACAAGCTGATCTACTATCAAAAAGAAAGGAAACTGGCCCACCGGATTATGTAGTTAACGTGCTTCTCGATGCATTGCGTTCACACACATGGACCTCTTTGACCGCCGCTGCTCCGCTGCCGCCCACTCGATCGGGACACGCTGACGCCAGGTGTCCTAGTCGTCCACACACGAAGCAGGTGATTGGTCTGTCAGCGCCCCTGGATGCTTGATTGCACATTTTATCCGAAGCAGCAGGCTCTTCCTTTCGCTTACGACAGTCGATTGCTTTGTGACCCGAAGTACCGCAGCGGTGACATGTTCCCGTGAAACACGATTCTATAAATCGGGTCCTTTTCACAGCTGAATCATGGTTATCACTGCTCTCGTGCTTTAGTTTCAGCGAAATGCCGTTAAGAATTCACAGAAGTTGAGATCTAGTAGTTGGGTTATGGGAGTGGAGCTCACGACGAATTACTCCATCTTTTTGGCATAAAACCGACGATGCAAATCCCGTAGTAATGTCTTCAGGCATTTCCGTCCGCGGAATGCGTCCAATGATGTTCCAAAGTCGTATGGCTGCCTCACTCGCGGTTTCTTTAACACCGACTTAGAAACGTAGAATTTCATCGAAATAATCTTGTGGCATCATAGGCTTGGCAAACTTCGCGAGCAATAGCTCTTTTATTTGAGGCCATGTCAGCTGCGAGGCCTGCAGTCGTGTTAAACAGGTAGAGGCTCGGCCTTTAAGTGCACGTGTGAGTAACAACAGCAGGTCTGCACCTCTTACCTCGCGGTCGTTGATTACAATTTCAGTCACGTTGCACCAACTTTCTATGTCTGCTTCATTGTCGTCAGGGTCGAGCTCAATTAATTGGATAGACACGCTGCTTACAGGTTGCGGCTGTGATAAAGCCATCATACGAGACAAAAACAACTCCATCTGTTGCGGCAGGCTTTGTTCTAGTGCCGGTGCTGACGATCTGGTACGAGTATTCTCCTCAAAAGTAAGCCCTTCACATCCCACTTCTGATAACGGCACATGGCCATTATCATTGTTTCCTGCATCCATTTGGGACTGCCGAGCGATCGTGGGTAGGCGGGCGAGGAGAATAAAATCACGTATTTAAAGGAATAATTGTTTTAACAAAATATTAGCAGAACTATTAGCACTTTCAATATAACAACCAAGTAATGACGCTCCACCAGGCACGTCTTGCTTATGCGAGATGCAAAAGGATGATGGTCCGTTTTACTCTGCCACAAAAGAGCCTGAAGTTGCGTCAGAGTGAAGAAACGTCAAAACCACACTATTCTAAATGTTACCGTCCAACAAAGAGAATTTATATCACTCTTGACGTTTCTTTAACACTCTTAAAACACGGTGGCGCCGTCATATTTAAAATATCCACGGATAGATTTTGATACCAAGAAATTTTCATAAAATTAACAAGCCCGTGTAATCAGAATATCCATATTAATCATACATCCCCAACATGTACTAATATCAGTACGACCTTGTAAAAAGCCGTTATTGAAAACCTTTGTGAGATTAATGTGAGGTTTCTTTTTAATATTTGATATTGTGTGCAGTAATCCTTAAATCCGGGAAGATTGGGTCTGATGAGGTGTAGAATTGAATATAATCTTTATTTGTTTGAAGGTTCGCATAACCTAGACCTTAAAATAATATTAGCGAATCCAGTTTTTGCTATATAGCATTAGCTCTATAGCTTTATATTGTAATACATTTGCTCTATAGCTCTATAGCATTCACGGCAAGCGCTCTGGGGAATTGTTCGAACCTTTCCCTACTACTGAGTTCCACCACCATACAACATGGAAAACCTCCAAATACCACCCACATCGCATTGGACGTTGGAATAATAAATTAATACACCCAACTGTCACATAGTCCTGACCACACATGAAGATCATTTCTGAAACTACGATAGAACTTTCGGGCTCACATAAACCCAGACCCACAAATCTATCACGGTACGTTTTTCCCGAAAGTTTGTTCCACGTACTACAAATCTGTGGAACCAATTGCCAGCGGCAGTATTTCCGGACAAATACGATCTTCAAAAAACGAGCGCGTATTTCCATCTCCATGCCCTATGATGTTGCAGATGTTCAAGGGCGGCGGTGATCACTTACCATCAAGAAGTGAACGGAACGCTCGTTTGCCGCATATAACATTAAAACCAAATCACGATCTAAATTTCAAATAATTTGTTCAATAACTAAGTATAGAACAATATAACAAAAGATATAAAAACCTTTTGAAAGTAACTCAAATTAAATTATTATATCCACGATAATGCAATGCAAATACATTTTAGTTTTATCAAAATGAATTTAAACGTGTTAAGTCCCATTCTGTTATCAGTGGAGCGCAGTCGTTGAGGGCTGAGCGGAGAGTCAGTGCCCCTGTGTCAGGCTTAGTCTAATATATGATGCTAAATGGCTTCTATGATAAAGCCACTTAGAGATTGGAATAATTTCATTTATTTTCGTACTGTAAAATTAAAAAAAAATCAAATGGAAATTTTGCAATAGGTACTTTTACAATATACATACACATACATATACATGCATATATCCAAACATAATATACACTTATATTTTAAACTTAATGCTTAACTATCCAAAAGATATTATAAAACTGCTAATGGGTAATATTTGTAGTTTTAAAGGCTCAAAGAAATTAATAAGGGTCAGAAGATCAATAATGCATTCTCGCTTGGAATGTAATGGTTTTAACTCTGTAATTTCACTACTATACTATACGGAAACCAAGTACTAAATATAAAAAATACATTTATTAATTATCAATCACTTTCCATATTTTCGATTTTATATTTTTGTAAAAAAAATATTATTCAGTGGAAGGTAGTTATCATAGTTATCTTGTGTCATATTGTTGGACTAATAGTTCAGTTTCTCGTGTATGCGTACAGCATGGCGCGTGCTTCGTTGCATCTATACTGATTTAGATTGTTTTGTGGACAATAAAGTCAGTGATATTAAATGAATAAAGATAATAATCAAATTTAATTAAAACTGCGTTACAAAAATAGCCTTAATAGCTAATAAGAACAATTAACAAATTGAAATTAGCACTATTACTAATTTAACAGATTGTGGCCCCAAACTAAGCTCAATGCTTGTGTTTTTAGTTGTAGTAGCCTGAGTTGGGCTAGCGTTTATTACATAATGTTGAGTGAGTGTAAGATCGAAAGTGCGAGTGATACCATTTGAAATAATGACCAACGATTTTGTCGGCGTCTTCCAGCTAGGTCAGTATCGAGATTCCGGTGAGTGATAGAATGTACTATATTATTATTATTTTCTATCGTTTATTACTGTTTTGTGCACTATTTTAACCTGCGGATTGCGTAAAGCTGCTTAACTGATTAATTTTACCAAAAACATCATGTCTATAAAATGTCAAATTATGAATAAGGCAAGAGGACGTCAGTATTTGTATTGCGTAGGTGTAGAGATGTTTGATGCCATTAGAAATCTTATTTCCTGCTTAAACTTTTGTATTCCTGCGCTCAACCAAGGGACTACTTTTCTTCCCTTCCCGTCTCATTTCATCTGGTTAATTTAATCATGTTACATTCCGTATAATGTGCCATTGCACGCGTACCTGTCCCATCTAGTTCCATTCCATATGTCTAAATTGAGCATCTTTGGTAGCTGACAAACATTTTTCTATAGGTACGCTGAAACCTGTCTGTTCTGTTCATCAAAATAAACTTCTATTCCAAATGATATACCAATCAGATTCGTATAATAGTTTTTAGTGGTTCAATGTATTTTTATCATAGTAGCGGTATCCACTAAATCCAGAAATATCGTATTGATCCAAGCAGAAGTATAAATGCATGTCATGTTGTATTTTTATAGATATTTTCATACAATAATTTTATCATATCTTCTGACGTTTGTGATAGATTTTACAAAATTTTCTCCATAAAATCCTAATCTGGTTATTACGAATGTTTGAGACCACAAATGTTAAGCCGATCTCGAGTTTAACTTAGTTTTATTTAATGGAATAATTTATTTCTAAATACGTCTGTAAACTTGGTACATACATACATCTAAACAGGCTGAATAAAATTTGTTCGTCTTAATTCGAAACTAAAAATCGATAGACATGTGGATATGAATGAAAAGCGATTACAATTGTTGCCGTGGCGGGGCAACCGCACGGGGTGCGCAATGAAAAATCAGATTTACCATATATTCAACCTCTCCCCAAATGGAGGCAATATCGAAGTGCTGATTTCTCGCTCCGATGAATATTGGTCTGGCTCTGATTCAAATTGGTGCGAATGTCGCGCCCGGGGTAAATCGCAGCGGCTTAATTCCCTCAACGGAATCACTACAACCACTATTGACAGCTTGCATTCTTTGGTATACTAAAAATAGATTTAAATGTATATTAATTTCTCTAAGTACAGTACAATTCAGTGGGGTTCTTACTGGTATATGCAATATACATACACACATACAGAAACTCAAGCCTTTTTCCCGGAAGGGGTAGGCAGACGTGCTAGGATACACAGGACCCACATTTCGCCTTTTATGTGCCGTTCCATGATGCGATAGGTGGCGAGCCTATCGTCATATCGGGCACAAATTCCTGACTTTGGGCTTATAATGAATAGAAAAATCCAACTTCACTTTACCCAACTCGGAATTCGACCCCAGAGACCTCAGATTTGTAACCGTATTCTAGTACAATTACGCCACCGAAGTAGGTATATATAGATGTTTCTTTTGCAATGAATGGCGATACGAGTATACCTCTCGCCTAATGGTAAACGACACGATCGCACATGGCTTAACGTAGCCAAACTAAACAACAAAATTAATAAAAAAGCAGTGCCTGGCATTCCACTGCGCTGGTGAGCGCAGTTGAGACATTAGATGTTGAGTCTCAATATGTCCAGTAGTTAATCTGGCTACAATACCATTCAAATCGGAACACAACAGTGCATTTGAGACATATTTGAGAGACCACCAGAAAATGTATACAGAATATGCAGGAATAAATCATACTTACAAATGATTTGTAAAATGTCGGGACCCGTAGGCGGGGATTGAGCTCAAAGGAGAGTTGCAATTGTACAGGATTTAGCTCAGCATTATATTAGTTTCGGGACGAAATTAAATTAGCGTCTATTGAACTGGCCAATGCCGATAGTTGTCCGCAATAACTGTCACAGGATGCCATCAAGGCCTTTGATAGGACGATATTAATGTAACAATAGCTAGAATTGTGTACTTTAAGTAAGGGACGTATTTTATCGCAATTACTGGGGATCATTTAGGTTTTAGGGACATTTAAGCTGGTGTTTGAATAGTTTAGTGGAGTCCGGCATAATATTACGAGGTGGTTGCCTGGTAATGGACCAGACGCGGCTGCCAACATGTTCACATTGGTTGCGGGTTCAAACCCCAGGGCATATCTGTGACTTTCCGGTGTCACGTGTGTATTGATAGTCAATATCCGCGCACTTTAATGGTGTAGGAAAACATTAATAAGTATGAAGCATCTTAGCAGGCCGACATAATTGTATCGAATGGTATTTGTACGGCTGTCTGATACCATTCAACAGGTTTGGACAGGTGCAGTGCACTCAATATGCCATGCCAGTTACAAAAAACATCTTGAAGAAACCTGCATACCATAGCGATTTTTCATTTAACAAATTATACTAAGTAAATCGCAGAAGTTATGAGTATTTTCAGAGATGTGCGCTTTGTTGCCTTTAGGCCTACCAATAATTTATACTTGTCTATGGATATAATTCTTATAATACCTTCAGAGTCATGTAAAGGCAATGAAACCATACAGTCTTATCAATTTTGCGTGTAAAAAGACGAGTCGTGCTCGTAAGGTATCAATTTAATCACGATCCATGGTTATTTACGCGGTTCCCCTACAAAATCCGTTCCCGCCGAAATTAAATAAGACGTAGATTGAAAATAGCCTGACCGGGCGCGAGGGGATAATCTTCAATTTGTGGAGATACGTGAAATTTTCTAACGCGTGCTTCTGATTATTTTGCGGGGACACGTCTGGGATGGTGTTATTTTGAATAAAATCATTCATATATTTTGCAATTTATTTTTATAGTATAATGCGAGTGTAATTTTGTAATATACAATGCGAGCGTGCATAAAAGAGTCGGTACGGTTCGACCTCACCGAACATACACCATCTAAATCGGTGATATCCTGAACAAGAGTCAAATCGAAAGTACCCCGAACCGACGAGAATGCATGAAAAGGTTGATGAAAGTGGATAAAGCGAAAGTAATATGTCAGGATCAAGCATAGTGGCGGTCTATAGTCTCTATGAGATAAAGGCGTGACAGTTATGTATGTATGTTTTTTGCCTTACATTTTGTTATATTCATTAGAGTCAATATTGCTTAAGGATTTGCTAGTAATTTCGAATTGTCTTATATATAGACACTATAAACTTATTTTAGCTATAGAATATTTTGTCTTCATCTCTCTAACTGAATTTAAAAGTCGGTCGAAACAGACAAAACAATTGATAACTAAAATAAGTTTAAGAACTGTTTATGAATAACGTGGAAAGGGTAGCCGATTTTTTTATTTTTGCTATGAATCAAATCGAGAAACGGAACGGGTCTTTTGTATGATTGCAAGTTTTTAATTTATTATATTAACATAAAATGTGAAAAAAAAGTACGTGGTGGCCTGTTGGTAAACGGACTAGACGCGGCTGCCAACATGTTCACGGTGGTCGCGGGTTCGGATCCCAGAGCACACTTCTGACTTTTCGGAGTAATGTGTGTATTGATATTCAATCACCACGCACTAAAACGGTGAAGGAAAAGATCGTGAGGAAACCTGCATATCATAGCGATTTGTAAGTATTTCTATAGTATGTAAGTCCGCCAACCCGCACTAGGCCAGCGTGGTGGACTATATGGCCTAACCACTCTCAAACGTACTCTCGACTGTAGAGTAGGCCCCTGCTCTGCAGTGGAACGTATATGGGCTGACACAGACATAAAATAGATTATTGAGATTTACATATGATTACGTTTTATAAAGAACTTTTAGGGATACTTTCTTTACTCTGATTTTACTTTACCCCTAAACCGGGTAATAAATACACCCATCGTTCACATACATACATCGTTTTGATCAATTAAGTCTTGTGTGTGTGTCTCGTAACGACGAGAGACTTTTCGGTCTCCCAAATAACCAGACCAGACACAAATATTTGTGGGCCACAAAAACATTTACATAATACGTATATGTCTGTACGGGGATCGAATCCGCAGTCTCTCGTTTCACAGCAGGCGTCTAACCAACTACGCGACGGAGGCTGTCTTCTGGTCTTGACTGAGCTATTGTGTCCTTTTACTTATTATTTATAAATATGTCTTAACTTCCTGACATGTCACATACCAGTTCTTTAACAATACTAAATAAGCCCAACTTGTTTGAAACACGCACCACATTCGATCGTGACGTTTTGCCCGGGAGAATTCCTGGCCTGTTGCAAGCTGTACAATATAATAATAATGGGAGTTAAAGTAATTTATTATTATCTTCATAAAGTTTATTGGAGTTTCATTGAATTACTGATTTAGACTTGCGTTTTTAGCGTACTATATTACAAGTTAAAATAATTGAAACTTATTCTTCATAATCTCCAGGAGATCTACTGTTGAGCATAGTTTTGCCCCAATGATATCCACAACGACCTTTTGGAAGCAGCCCACATCCAGTTCTGCAACCCTACAGAATATTCAGTCCCCATCTCAGTTTTCCGCTGTATTCGTCATGCCCACTGTAACTTTAACTTTATAATCGAGTAATAAATATTGATTAAAAAATACATCATTATCATCATGTTAACCCACATTTATGTATTTCTGTACATTTTCTCCGGCATAGCCCTTTCCTAGTCCTGCGCTAATCCAATGCACAATAATTACTCTAGAAACTTAAGATGTGTCCGCTTAACTCTTGGACTTTTAAAGCCATCATTCTAAAACGTTTTGGTTCACCTCCAATACTTACGTCTGGCCAAGAGTTTTACCCACCTACACATGAGCCTAGGAATGTGTTGTCGCTTGTGCATATTAAATAATAAATAACACCCAACAGTCACATTTTTACATAGTCCTGACCCCACACTAAGATCGAGTCTTGTGTCGTGGGTATCAGGAACTACGAGTGACTTCTCTGTCTCACAAACACCCAGACCCGAAAGAAGTATTTGTGGGCCGCACAAACATTTTTCTCGGTGCAGGGATTAGACCAGCGGCCTCTCGTTTCACAGACAGCGTCTAACCATCTACGCCACGGAGGCTGTCAAATAGTAGATGATAATTAATCTTCTCTCTATCGGTGACAGATGATCAGTTTCATTAAACGGGGTTGTTCGCGTATGCACACTCAGTTGCGTGACTTTGCATACATCGATGCCGAATTCCATTAAAAGAGGATTTTTGGTAATGGATCACGCGCCGTCCATCTGGGTCATGTATAAATGTTTTTAAATATGATGTAGGTTATTCCCGAAAACTCACGATATTGGAATATTATTTTATATTTGGCTTGTGGGATCCGGTTACTTTCAAATATAGATTAAAAGGAATAAAAATAAATGTGATTTTTTTATTGCAAAATTGTATGCTCGATTCGAAATTGAAAATATAGATTTATTTATATGCAGTAACAACTGATGGATCAATAAAACTAGCGTTAAATAAATAATAAAAGTACAATTGGTCTCATCGCTAAAGGCAATGTCTTACAGACAACCATTGGATGGGTTTTATAAAAGGATAAATAGAGGAGAGTCTAAAGAGCATGAAAAAACTGGTGCTCATTGTACAGGGCTATCCTAGTGTAAGCACCAACTGGTTCTCATTATTGCTATATCTTAGCCTAAGCACCTCTAAATATAGTAAAAATCTTTTTTTTGTTACCTAGGTTAAGGAAAGATTCAATAAACTATTTTATTATTTTTATTATATTATAAATATTTCTTTAATTAATTTAGATTGATTGATTTCGAATAGAGGCGACCACGGTCTCACAAAAACTGACGTAAAGCATCAACTTTGCATATTTCATTTTTGTCTTTTGTCCATAAAAATGGAGGTTCGGAGTTCCACGGCTCCTTTTCTCTATGTTCGATGTTCGATGTTGAATTCTCTTAACTAACTAAAGGCCATAGGAATCGTTACAAAGTTTGTAGCAGTATGAGCGTACTGGCGTCATCCGGTATTTCTATACTTCGCTACACGTGTATGACCTACATGTAACTTTTAAGTAGCTCGGAAAGCTCCTAACAATCTTACTGAAGTTGTTAGTAGAACTTAGTGTGTAAGCTTGTCTAGCGATAGCCAAGGTAGACTGGGTTGACAAATTAAAGGTTTCAAGACATCGTTTACTTTTACAAATTATATGTTTGTTGAGTTACATACACTCCCGTTTTTTCATGGAAGGTATAGTCAGAGGAGCCACAAAAACACATGATGTGATAAGGTGCGAGCCTATTGTCATCATCATCTCGGCCACAGAAAGCCAACATAGGCCTCCCCCAATATTCTATTCTAATCTTATTTATTCATTCAATTATTGCCATATCGGGAACAAATTCTTGACCCCGGGCTGATAATGAAAATGAAAAGAAAATCGAATACCATTTGTTCGATCCGGAATTCGAACCAGAGACCTATGCAATCATATCGTAGTATAACGGGGCCACCGAGGCAGTATAAGTAATATGTGTAAGTAATTATATGTATAATTAATTGTAATATAATGGCAAAAGAATCTGATTAGACCTACGGAAAATTTCGCAATAATTTTCTATCTCAAAACACTTTGCTACACCTGTACAAAGTTGTTTTCACTTGAAAAGTATAAAACTTCAATCGGTACCTCTTTGTTTAGTTGTATTATAGATAAATAATTAATATTATAATACTTATAATAATTATTGTAATACTTACACGGTATTATAATACTTACGTAATAACCGACCCAAATTTCCTACATATTAATACGTCCAATATCGCAAGTATGAAGTTAGAGTTTGAAGGCAGCGTGGCGCGCGGCGTCCACTGCAACTTGCAGCAGTTCGCAACTGTCCTGTATGTAAACTTGCTCGTTGTACATTCATGTATACGTATATGCTTACATAATCGCACGGCTGAAGAGTTTAGTAGTGCTACATATCAGATAATAGAGATGTTGACTCATGTTACAAAATCACGTTTTATTTTTTATACATTAAAGACAGTATGTTAAAAAATAATATAATATTTTGAGAACCTAAATTAAATAAGAACAGCCTCGCTGACTGTCCCGGTGGCGTAGTTGTACTAGGATACGGTTACATAGCTGAGGTCTCGGGTTCGAATCCCAGGGTGGGAAAAGTGATATTGGATTTTTATATTCACTATCAACCGGAGTCAGAAATTTGGAGCGATAGGCTCGCCATCAATCACATCTTGAGGCGGAATATACTAGGCGAAATGTGGGTTTCCTGACATATCCGCCAGGAAAAAGGTGTGAGTTTATGTATGTATGTATTAAATAGATTTTTATAGCTCAAACACAATCTGCAATTTCGGCACATGCCAATAGATGACTTATAGACACATAAATATTTCTCGCTTACCGTGTTTTAATAGAAACAGCTAATTTAATAACATATTTATTTATTTACCGCATGCCATTTGACAAACTAAGTACACTTGTATGTGTAAATAAAGCACATTTTTTTTATTAAATTGAACATCACTTCACACTTCAGCATAAAGTATGAATTTTTAATGGAGGCGCCGGCGTCACTAAGTTTCTCATATTTATTCAAATGGCTCTGAAAATGTTCATAATAACGCAGTGACATTAGCGGGACCTGTCCACAAAATGGAACTTATTACTGCAATTTATTTAAGTTCATGTGTGAATTGGAATAGGTAGAAAATATTTTGTAACGTAACATTTTCTTGACTCTTGTACTTGACGCTTGAGGATGATACACGCCTTAGTTCTATCTATGGGCATCACACATACCATCAGGTGAACGACCTACCTGTCTCTTTCTCGGTAATAAAATAAATATGAAAATCGAAAACCACATTTATGTTAAATTTATTCGAAACGCAAATCCTCTCGGACTTAGTTTCAAAGCAACACTAAATTCGAATACAAAAAAAAGTTTTCATGAAAGCCAAACCACTTTGAAGGCATTCTGTGGAAATGCCTAGCTTAGTGGAGCTTAAGTTTCACTTAGTAAAATTAGCAATTTGAACGCAAACCGCTTATTTTGGTAATGGAGAGGTCCACGAGAAGCTTCGGGGTTACATTTTTGTTACAACATTGAAGTATCTTTAGTTTAAAGGGTTTGTAAATGTTTAAGGCGAGACTTGGAGGCTTAACATCTTTCTGTCACTGTTTTATCTGAAATTAAACGGCGTATTCGAAATTTTACCTTGCTTTTGCTTACAAAAATTTTAAGAATATTTTTAGCAACGAGATTTCAAGTGGATGTCGGTGTCATTTTATCAACGTGTTTAAGGTAGAATTATTCTGCTCATTTTCAAGAATTTCCATTTCTATTATCAACAACATACATATGTATTCTGTTTATTTGTGGCCACTACGCGCATTATGATTGGCATCAAGTCACCATAAGCAAGAATAGCTATGATTTTATCTCACACAGGCGATTTACAGTCTCTTAAGACGTTCAAAATCATTCAGGTTAAAGAACTGTAATTCACAAAAAAAAAATATATATAAATTTCACTTACGGAGAAGTTTATGCATCAAAAATATATAACTTTTACATAGTCAAGATGGAAGAGCTTAACTAGAATATATTACCCTATATTCGAATCATGCAGAAATGTAAAAATCAGCAAAACAAAATACAACATAAAATTTTACTAACATATCCTAATACCAGGTAACAACAAAAAAACTAATTTAATTTAATTTATTTAATATAGACACACCAACAACATATGCATTAAAAATTAACGGCAACACTTATTAAATATATTGTTGATGCACATGCCTATTAGAGGTGTGTACACCATTCACAAGGAGAGGGTAATATGCACTAATAGGAAAACATTAAAAATATTAAAAATAAACTACAAACAAAAATAACATGAGATCACATACAATCGCTAAAATAAAATAGACTAACATAAAATAAAAATAACGTAAATCTAGGTAAGGAAAAGAGACGGCATTATAAATTTACTTAATTGTTATCCAGTAGGGTCAGTGCTTGTTTTTTGAATTTCGATATTGGAGTATTAAATATATCGAGACCTGAAGTTTTAGTGTTCAAAGTATTGTATGTGCTACACATTCTAATAATTGGTGAGTTGAGTCCAGTGTTTGTCCGAATCGATGGTATATGAAATGTCTTAGTGATGCGATGTCTTGGTAATTTGTAGGGAACAGTTAAACAAATACGGAATATATATAGGGAACAGTTAAACTAAGATTGCATGTTGTGACAACAATTCTCCTTTCAGCTTACTTAAAGTTTTAAAATTAGTTACAATATCCTTCCCAATTACGAATTACAATAAAGCAGCTTAATTTGGCAGTACAACAAGCTATGATACAACACGATAGCATATAATTAAGTGGATAGATTGAAGTATTTTTCAGGTGGTTCACGTATGCCGTAGCTCCATAATACCATTAGTATAATGAAATAACACTCATTGGAGTGTGAAATGCTAATTGGATGAATATTTTAATGACATTTCGCTCGTTTATTTATGTTTTACACCTCAGTTGATTTGTGTATAAGGATAGTGATTTAATTAAGAACTATTTCTTAGTTGTGTATAACAACCGACTTACTTTAAAATAAGATGGATGACATAGATTTAGAAAAACTTCCAATTTTCCAAAGTATTCTTTTGTAAATGTCCTATTGTTATTTTTTTTTTATTCCTTATTGTACAAAATTAAGATTAAAATGTAAAGCAATAATATGGTAACAAAGTTCAAATGGCGGTCTTATCCCACTTAAGCAATCTCTGCCAGACAACCATTGGATGGATTTACGACAAGGAAATAGAAAGAGCATTTTATAATAACAAAATATGTCTATACATAACATACATACATATGTGTATATTTTCAGATAAATAAACATACATATGTAAATATATTACCAATAAACATAATTATTGTTTGCTTAACTAGGAAAGAATAATGAAATCACATGATATTATAGTTCGTTTGGTGAGCTAGATTGTTGGAGATGCAAAAGCTGGTTGTAAGATTTTTATTTGCCTGGATATCGACGTACACGAGTTTCGATCCGGTATAAAAAAGACAACGTAATTTTTTATACTAGATCCTGGTAAAGAAAAGATTGTTGGAAACTAGCTATCAATGCACAAAGGCGATCGGGTTTATTCAACAGAGGCTCGAGAGCTCCACGCAGTCCTTGTAAACTTGTAAACTCACAGAAGACTCCGTTTGAAGAAACTTACTCAATGTTTAACTCTAAGAATTGGTAGTATAGCATTTTCCAGTATAAATTGTAGTTAAATAAACAAATAAATAACACTTAACAGACATCATGCCATTGAAAATCGTAGTTTAATATATACATACTATTAGCGACCATTTTCAAATTTTATTAACATAATTACAGTTACACAACAAAAATGTTTGTTAATGATTTTATTATAATTTCCCTTATACTATCTAGATCTTACTCAAATATAATTAGTAACTTAAATTTAAATAATTTATTACACAAATTGATAAGAATTATGGATATAAGTAGTGGACGCTGCGCGTGCCGGATGAAAAGTGAAGCTCCGTCGCAAATGCGCAACCCCTCTTGGATTCGGTAATGACGTATTCAATGAATTAATGGGCAGGTGATCATATAATGCGCTAGCTACGCCCTCTTTTCTCAACTTGATGCTAATAATAGGGAAAGGATGAAAGACATTATTGGGAGCGCACAGAATCCAAAAACAATGATTATGCGTCTTATCCAATGTACTGTAATTCAGCAAAACCGACAGCAAACGTCGTCGTCCCTTTTTTGTGTCACAATACTTCATCGATTGTATCCAAGATTGTATCTCTACAAAATCAGCCTTTTCATACTTCAAATAAGATACTTGTGATTTTTATTAATTGTTGTAAATAGTGTCTTTGTTAAATTTAAATCATAAAACTAACAAAAGCCGCGCGAAAATTTATAGAAATACCTACCTAATAAAATTATTCAACGAAAACAATGGTATTGTCACTTATAATACCACAAGAGCTTCAAAATTATCGGGTATTTCCCGATAGGTTCGTTGCAAACAAATGAAGGAGTCAAAACTTGACGACTTTATTTGTTTGCAGGGAACCTTGAGGGAAATGCCAGATAATTTTGAAGCTCGTGTGGTATTCGGGGGATTATTTTTCCGTCCCAAATTTTAATTTCAAACTCATTTTCATGCAAAATCTCCAATTTTCACAATTGAATTCAACCTGTCAGTTTGACGTGTGGTTAATTTGACTGGATCATGTTTTGTTTTTTATATATAGCAACTACCAGAGAAAATTTTCAAAAAATTATCAGTATAATACCATGTAGGTTGTACCACGTGACGTCGAATGGTGCAATTCTATTGGTCGATATTTGGGTCGGAAAAATAATCACTTATAATACCACAAGAGCTTCAAAATTATCGGGTATTTCCCGATAGGTTCGTTGCAAACAAATGAAGGAGTCAAAACTTGACGACTTTATTTGTTTGCAGGGAACCTTGAGGGAAATGCCAGATAATTTTGAAGCTCGTGTGGTATTCGGGGGATTATTTTTCCGTCCCAAATTTTAATTTCAAACTCATTTTCATGCAAAATCTCCAATTTTCACAATTGAATTCAACCTGTCAGTTTGACGTGTGGTTAATTTGACTGGATCATGTTTTGTTTTTTATATATAGCAACTACCAGAGAAAATTTTCAAAAAATTATCGGTATAATACCATGTAGGTTGTACCACGTGACGTCGAATGGTGCAATTCTATTGGTCGATATTTGGGTCGGAAAAATAATCACTTATAATACCACAAGAGCTTCAAAATTATCGGGTATTTCCCGATAGGTTCGTTGCAAACAAATGAAGGAGTCAAAACTTGACGACTTTATTTGTTTGCAGGGAACCTTGAGGGAAATGCCAGATAATTTTGAAGCTCGTGTGGTATTCGGGGGTTATTTTTCCGTCCCAAATTTTAATTTCAAACTCATTTTCATGCAAAACCTCCAATTTTCACAATTGAATTCAACCTGTCAGTTTGACGTGTGGTTAATTTGACTGGATCATGTTTTGTTTTTTATATATAGCAACTACCAGAGAAAATTTTCAAAAAATTATCAGTATAATACCATGTAGGTTGTACCACGTGACGTCGAATGGTGCAATTCTATTGGTCGATATTTGGGTCGGAAAAATAATCATAATTATTTTTCTTTGATGTCACGTACATACCACGACCTACTCTTTTTTACTAAGTTATATTATTTAGTCCACATCGGTTTTCTGTGGCACAGTTCTAAACACTTATCAATTGTGCCAATCCTACTGAATCAGTGTTTTTTTTTTATTTCAATGAATGGCGAGACGAGCAAGCCGTTCGCTTGATGGTAAGCGATACGACCGCTCATAAACAGTAGCAAAATTCCACTGCGCTCGCCATTCTGAGACATAAGATGTTAAGTCTCAATATGTCCAGTAGTTACTCTACGCTACAATGTCCTTCAATCCGAAATACAACAGTGCATTTACACTGCTGTTTCACGGGAAAAATAGACATTACGGTGGTACCTACCCAGATGATCTCTCACATATGAGAGACCTACCACCAGTGTTTTCATACTTCATATACACGCGAAGCACATATGTTAATTTTTTTATTATTTTTATAGCACGTTTGAAGAATAGTTCTAGGTGTTACTTTGGGGCGATTTATTCTTTTTTTATATTAAACTAAGTAGTATGTGGAATATATGGCCATACCACTCTCAATCGTACTCTCGATTGTAGAGGAGGCCCGTGCCCTGCAGTGGGACGTATATGGGCTGATACAGATTCTAGGCAGTATATCTGACCCCGCCTTGTATTTCTTCATCAGTAAAATATGGATAAGTGCTACAATGATATATCATCATAAAAAATGAAACCTTTACAAATATAAAATTAATTCCACGCACATCAATTAGCAGAAATGAGGAAATATATAAAATCACACACATTTTTAATGATTTCGTTTACGCTCATCCTAAATACCCAAATTAAATTGTGGAAATTTACGAGCGCGGGGAGAGTCTCGCGATTCATATGAACGTGTTGTAAATCATGTTGTCCAATATTTTATAGGTTTTAATTTTGTCGTTTTATGTTGTGATAACATCTGCGATCGTAATAGCTGGCACGCTTGCGAGCTCTTTACGAGGTCCGTTTTACGAGTACCTATGAGGTGTAGATTTAATGCATCATTATGGGTAGTTATGGTGTAAGGGTGTTTTAGTTTGTAGCACTTCAAAGAAGATTATTTGATCTTATGTAGGGATAGGTCTTAATGATTTGAAATTACAACTTTATTTATTTGATTCCACAAAATGTTCAAAAAGTTTATAAAAAATACTCCATACTATTCCCTGTGTTCTGGGAAATGAAATGAAAATAATTAATTGAATTCTTTCCAATAGTCAACATTAATTAGACTCAGTCATTTTTGATCTACCACTTGGTTCGGAAGGCGGTTTCCACTAGAGAATAACGGGTAAGAAACTCTAGTGTTGCTCTTTTCAAAACCAGTTTACAATATCTATTATATAAAAATAAGTCGGGTTTTCCTTCCTGACGCTATAACTCCAGAACGCACGAACCGATTTGGCTGATTTTGGTCTTGAAATATTCGTGGAAGTCCTGGGAAGGTTTATGGAGTGAGAAAAATTGGAAAATTTCTAAGGAAGATACCAAAATCCCTTTTTTATGGGTATTGTTCAAGCGTGACCTGTCCAGCCAATATAGGATGATCTTTGTTTATTTGACGGGAGACGTAAAAGACGGTCAAGCTTCAACTAACATCCAACGTAAAATGATTTATCTTTCCATTGTTTTTGACGGCTGACGAAATAGAACAAAATTCAAAAAATGTGTACATCGTGTATATAATATTATCTAGATACGGCGTCTTGCGCGTAATTTTGTTAAATGAAAAATAAAACGAAGTCCATATCTACCAAAATAGCCCATTGTTTTTTGAGATTATTGCAACAGTTTTAAACAAGGTATCCTCTATCGAAGCGTTTTGCCGGAGTATACCAAAATATATCTAATTATAATTTTTCGTTTTCATAAAGGACATTATATTTATACATATATTTGAATTGATACTTTTAGATGCGCCGGAGGACAAATATAAATTTCGCATTAGTATTGTTTTCAGACTCAAGAATAAAAAAGAAATTGGTACGTTGATGCCGTATCTAGACATTATAATGAAACGATATGCAGTTTTATATTTTTAAATATTTGTTCTCTTACTTACGTCACCTGGTAAGGCAGTATGAAGGTTTTATTAATTTGTATATGGTAACATACTAGACGCGACTGCCAACAAGTTAACGATGGTCACGGGTTCAAATCCCAGAACACACCTTTGATTTATCGGATTAATTTCTACGTGAAATAAAATTCGCCAACCCGTACTAAGCCAGCGAGGTGGACTATATCTTCTTCTATAATATAAAAAAGAATCGCAAAATGTGTTAGTAAGCGCATAACTCAACGCCTGGACCAATTTTGCCAATTCTTTTTTTAAAATGGTTATTATTACTTTATTACTAACAAAAAGTAATGGCGTGCAATATTATTTGGAAAAACAGCATTTTGGTGCTGAAATAAGGGAAGGAATATTGGATGGACAGTAAAAAACGCTAAAGTTTTTAATGTAAAAATTTCATAAAGCAATCTTTATATGTACATGTATATGGAGAGACGGGATATAATAGAGTGGAAGGTACGGGAGAGGGCTGGGATAGCTGACAGATTTGGTAGGACGAAATGTAAATGCACGTTATAGTCTAAGATCCCGCCATACATCGACCTTCACCGAGATGTTTATTTGATGAAACCTATTTTATATGCAATTTAATATGTCAATAAATATATTGTATATGGGTTGCCTTGCAAATTTCAGTCCAGAATACGATTAATTAATTATTAAAATAAAAAATTTTTTTTTACACTTTTCACCTGTTTGATTATTAAACAAATTCTATACCAATCGAAAGTCTGAAACCCATAGAATATGTAAACGTTAGGTTGCCTATTTTTTTCCGGTCACAACCCTCAGGTTGCCAGGTATAAACAGGTAAATCGCTACTAGCATTTTGCGCCGGTCTGATTATTGAATGGAAATTAAATGAAAATAAAGATCATTTTATTATGAACACGGTGGTATAGGGTTGCCTGCGAAAAATCAGTCCCGAATTGCGGTTGTCGAATTTAGAAAAGTGAAATATTACTCCGAGTGACACAGCATAGCAGCTGTTCGAAGTCCGCTCATAAAAAAAGAGGGTGCGCATGCTATTTATTCTTGAGAATGAAAAGGACAGCGATAGACTCGTATATGCTGTGTTCTGTGTTACCTGGCAACCTGAGGGTTGTGACCGGAAAAAAATAGGCAACCTAACGTTTACATATTCTATGGGTTTCATACTTTCGATTGGTATAGAATTTGTTTAATAATCAAACAGGTGAAATGTGTAAAAATTTTTTTTTTTTAATAATTAATTAATCGTATTCTGGACTGAAATTTGCAAGGCAACCCATATACAATATATTTATTGACATATTAAATTGCATATAAAATAGGTTTCATCAAATAAACATCTCGGTGAAGGTCGATGTATGGCGGGATCCTATACTATTATAAGACGGGATGGATAATAAAGAGAAAGGACGGGACGGATCGGGAAGAGACTGAACAGACGGATGAGATAGGATTGAGCCGGACAGTAGGATAGCTACGTCAAGTTTAGGTATATCAGAGTTTATAGGAAAAATAACATGTATTTGGTGTAGAATGGAATCAAAAAATATATGCACCCAGGAGAAGCTGGGTCGGTCTGTTTTACAATGCTTAATAAATGAATATAATAGTAATCAGTTAGGTTGGGCTGCCTTCAGAAAGCTTAGGGATGTCTTCCATTCGCGCAAAATACCTCAAAGTCTGAAGACTAAAGTTTTTAACCAATGTGTCCTGCCGACCCTCACTTATGCAGCCGAAACTTGGACGCTCACACAAGAACATGTGCACAACATAAAAGTGGCTCAACGTGCTATGGAGCGATCCATGTTAGGTATATCGCTCAGAGATAGAGTCCGCAACGAGAAGATCCGACAGCAAACAGGAGTGTTTGACGTCGGTCAACGCATTGCTGGACTCAAGTGGAGGTGGGCAGACCACTTGGCCAGACGAAGCGATAGTCGGTGGACTAAGGCAGTTACGGAGTGGTAGCCTAGAGGGGCCAAGAGAAAGGTCGGCAGACCACCCGCCAGATGGATGGATGACATCGTTAGGTTTCAAGGGAAACGGCGGATGAGACAAGCACAGGACCGGAAGAAGTGGTGTAATGAAGAAGAGGCCTATGTCCAGCAGTGGATTAATGTGGGCTGATATGATGATGATGATGATGATGATATTAATCATATATTAACTAAGCCACGGCGGAGCGTGGCCGGGTCAGCTAGTATTATTATAAGTTACAAGTTTGTTTTAATCATATTTCATTAATGATTTGTTTAAATTTATAAAATATATACTTATACTTTAAAATTATACTTTAAATACGAACATATTTCTCTGATATAAAATCACTATACTCTGTTTCGCCACCAATTGATTTCCACAGTAGTTTGTTGGAAGTAATGTGCATCTTGTGATTATATTTTGCTACATTCCTGTCTACCTTGTGACGTCATGTAAGAATGCTTTTTATTTTTACTTTATTCATTCAATTTGTGCAGAACCTTTTCGTCTTTAGATGAGGACTTTGATCCGTAATTTACTTAAGTTGATTGAAAGTGATGAACAAGATGATGATTAGTTTCGTTTTTAAACTTAGACGGCCGAAAACGTTGTCTCAATAAACTGCAACAAACTCAAAGTTTTTCGATTTGTTGGTATATATACAATATCTCTGTACAATATCAACAACCATAAGGTTTATATCCAGATTTGATTAGAATCTCTCCCTCAGATTTTGTCTGGGAACATCCCAACAATATGTGATCAACATTACAAACGAAAGAAATAAACAACAACAAAAAAAATAATTCCATCTTTAAAATACAATTAGCGGTCTTATCGCAGTCGACGATATTTTCTAGACATATTTATTTATTTAAAACTTTATTGGTCACCTAAAACTAACAATACAGAAAAAAATACAACAAGAAAAAACAAAAATGTACAAAAGGCGGTCTTATCGCTCGAGGCGATCTCTTACAGACAACCAACTAGATAGACATAGATGGACTGAAGCGAATGGAAGTAGGAAAACGGGGTAGACAAATCTTAAAAGTAAAAGAAAAGAGATAGAGAAACATTACCAACAAGAGAACATTTTCAATACAACGGGTAACGGTTTCAATAAATGGGTTTTTTTCCTCATAGGAGGGTAGAACGTATTTGTATTAACATACAGATACATGATACGTAGTTAACAAGCTAGTTAAGTTATCGGCCTTCGTCCCGAAGGTGGCGAAAGGGTGAGAACGAGGTGTGAAAAAGGCGGGTGCCGTTGAGGGCGGTTATAACTTACTTAGTCCACACATAAGTTTATTTTGTAACTTCAAAAACTGACATGATTTTGGAGAAATATAATGATAGTCAGAATTAAATATTTTGTCCAGCATTACGAAAAGTCTACCTGTAGCCGGGTGGAGCCGGGCCGGACCGCTAGTGAATAAATAAAACAAAGCTAAACAACATCGAATGCAATATATACCACAGCGCTGCAGACATATCTCACAACAACTAACGTGACCTGATTTCCTAATAATAGAATTATTTGTCCGAGTGGAAAATATGATAAAAATGCAAAACACGGGACTGCGTGCGGCCGTACAAGGAACACAGTTAAACCGATGGCGGAAAACAGATAATTCAATTTCCATAACTGGTGTGCGCCTCGTCAGTTAAACTAATTTGCACTGACGGGTTAAAATGGTCGGAAAAAAACCTGTAAAGAAGTTAATCAAATGATTCCGCTTTTTTTAACGCGAAATTGTTCGAATCTGAATTTTGAGTGCGATGTTTGTGGAGAGATGTTGGAATTTTAAGGATATTTTTATTACTTATATTTATGGTGTGGAGGAATATTCGAGGATATAATTTTCAGTTAATTTTAAAGTCAAATACGATTAAATAAATAACCAAATAGTCCCATATATATTACATATTCTGATCATACACACAAGTTGAGTCTTGTATCGTTAGTATCAGGAACTATGAGAGACTTTTTGGTCTCACAAACACCCAGACCCGAAAATAATACATGTGGACCGCACAAATAAGGAATACACAAAAGTTTGAACGTTATTAATTTAGATTAATCGTATATGGAAAAGTACTCCTATACAATCCCACTAATATTATAAATACGAAGGTTTGTGTGTTTGTTATCTCTTCACGCCCAAATCACAGATATAATTCATATTTAATTTAGTGTGGAGATAGCTGACACCCTGAATTAACACATAGACTTTTTATCCCAACAAAATGTAGTGTTCCCGTGGGATGTTCACGGAAGGAGGAAATGGGATGTGAAGTTTAAAGTACCGCAGTAACATTGAGTTTAAATATTTATGACAGTTGTCACGGGAAATAGTTACTATATGTCTTAAATGGAATGCATCCAAAAAGATTGCCTTGCCTCTTGCTCTTGCCTTGATGATGCCTTTTTGTTTCACTGCTGATATGTTAGCTAAATTAAGTAGGCTACTAAGTAAATTTCCAACACTCAAATCATATTTCTGCCTGTAGGTGTACTACGGTAAGATTTCAAAGCCGAGGTCTTGGGTTTGAATCCCAAGCCGAGCAAAATGATATGAGATTTTTCTATTCATTATCAGCCCGAAATCAGCAATTTGTGCCCGATACGGCGATAGACTCCTCCCCCTATCATATCGTACGGAACACAAAAGGCAAACCATAGGTGACCTGGTTGCATCTCTGCCTACCCTCCCTCCCTAATAAAAAAGCGTGACGTTTACGTTCGTATACATCTGGGAAAATAGGATGTTTCAATATATATGTAACTCATATTTACCAACCACTTACCAAAATTAATTTCCATAAATCCAAAACTCGTCAACTTAAAATAGTTGACGAAAACAACAGCGCCCTTTTATGAGTCGTGCCTTCTTATTTTTCATTCAAACACGGAGCGAGCAGTTACCATTAAAAGGTCCGACGTTTGCCCCGAGAGAGCTTTTTCATCCCCGCGATGTGTGTGTGTCGCACGAGCTACGAAATATTTCATTTTCAAATTAGTATTTAAAGTTAAAAAATAAAGTTATTTTTTAGTTAGGTCTCTCATATGTGAGAGGCCGCCTGGGTATGTGCCACCGGAATGTCTATTTATCCCGTCAAACACCACTGTTGTGTTTCGGTTTGAAGAATATTTTAGCCGGAGTAACTACTACATAAACTATTTTAGACATATTGAGACTTAATATCTTATGTCTCAGTATGGCGAACGCAGTGGAATGCTTTGTAATAAAAGGTGTTGTTAGGTTTTGCTACTGTTCATGAGTACTCGTATCGCTTACCATTAGGCTAACGGCATGCTCGTCTCGCCATTCATTGCAATTTTTAAAAAAGTTGGTTAATGTAGACTTGTAGGGGTTGAGTTATGGGGTATGAATTTTTAAGTAGTGAATTTCTAAAATCAGTTACATTGTCAGGGTAGGCGCATATCGACCATAATACACATTGATTGAAAACTCGAGGTCTATATATTTTGCGTGTCAATCTCAGCTTTATAGTTGGTTTAGATTTAGGTTGACAAAATTGTCTTCATTGGCATTGGCCTTTTTCACTCGTGAATACATAGTCATTAATTTGATAACATTTTACAAAACTTCACTGTTGCCTTAAACAATACAAATATATGCTAAGTATTACTTTTTACATAAGTTTACTGTTACAATAGGCCTTAGACGATACAAATATACGTAGACATTTTTTATACCTAAAAATCTCCCATGAAATATTATTAATTACCCTCAAAACACGTTCTAAGCTCAGCGGGATCATGTACGAGTCCACAGCAGTGTGCGTGACGACACCTGGCTAAAGACATATCTGAGCACTTGTTTGTACTCGGCTATTGACTGCGTCAGATGGCGCGCAGATATGGCGAGATAGCGCCGAGTCAGATTCAATTGCGTCGACAGTAATGTTTCATACAATGTTTCGAAGTGAGTAGATTTGGGTAGTATTTTTGTAACTTATACTTTAGTGACTGCTCTTTGGTAGCGGATATAGTGGAGAAATCTAGGATAAGAGTTTGAAATCCAAGGCACATACTTTTGGACTTTTTAAGTGATGAGTGAAATAATAGTTAATTATCAATTGCTTCATTGGTGAAGGAAAATGTAATGAGGAGACTTTTTGAGAAGACCTGTTAGATTTCAATTAATTTTAAAGGTATTTAAATTCCAGCATTTAGCTCTCTCTCTATCTCTATCTCTATCTCTCTTTAGCGTAGTGGACTATCGTCTAAACACCTCTCAATTGTAGACGAGAGGTTATAGTTTGCTTGGGGTGTTATACAAAGGACATGTATAGGCTGATACCTTATTATTATGATATATGAACGAAGAATGCCATAATGTGAACAGAAATTCATGATTAGTAAATTCATTTGTACATTAATTACGATATCATACAGAATAGAGTTCTGTTTGGTTCCAACTTGGTTTCCCCTTTACTAAGACTGAATGTATAAAAAGATACCTGATTGAAATCTTAAATAATGGAAAATATAACTGGAGCGCAAACTTAAGGAGCAATCAAAATAAGAGAAAACAATTAGGCGAGTTGATTGCTTTCCCCTCTTTAATTAATACTGGAATTGCAATCTTTACAGTAATTGAATGAATGGCGGTGGCTGGGTCACTTCTACGGGATCTTAGTTCTTGCCTGGGAAACTTATAAGTGCGAAAATAGTTTTGATACAATAGTTTATCGTACAAGAAAGTGGTTATGAATCAAGAAGCCTTTGGTGCCAATTCTACAGACATATAATTAGTAAATGAAGGTTTTAAAAATGGAATCATTTCTTGTCGTATTTCTTTTGTTACAAGTATAAATATTTAACGCAATAAAGAGAGCCAAAAAGCTATAATAGAGAGTAGGTATTAGTTTCATTTTTAAACTTTTTAAACATACATATAATTTTAAAGTGCCATTAGTTCTGCTCCATCACGCTCAAGAACACACAGCCTTAAAGTCATAAAAAGTTTTTGAACACCCAGACATTCAGTAAGCGCTCATTCGGCCACAAAGTTATAACTGAATAGAGTGGTTCAACTGAAATACGAGTATGATGGAAATTGGCGGTAAAAAACATATTATGTCGAATCTACTACTAATTTGAATTTAACTTTTGCTAAAGCGTAGCTCACTATTTTAAAAACATTCTTTCGATTGTATATTTTTTATCCTCATTTATCTGAAGATAAAATATCGGACCAAGATATCGGACCGAGGCCAATTTCAAGTTATGTGGAACTTCAGTTTACTAAAACCAAAAATCTGCATATTCCGCTGAAACAGAAGTTGGGACATCAGATTTTTCATTCTACATTTCAGGCAACAAACCTAATGTAATTAGACATTTCGCTTGCATTTTGTAGTTTTTTGTTGCTAGATTTTACGCGCTCATTGTTGTCCGTTGCTAAACCGAATTTAACTGTAACGTTTAGTTTTTAAGGTATCTTTTATTAATGGGCGATCGTAAATACCGAGGTAGCGGGGTATACAATCGGGGTGGCGCAGCGCTAACGAGTCCCCCCCTCTCCCCCTTGCGCCCGGTTTTCATTTTATCGTCCACCCCCTAGCTGCTATTTACAGTTCTTCTTTTACATCGTCACGAGGTAAGTGTCTCATTTTGTAATATACTAATGAGAAAGAAATAAAAATATTATACTTTTGATAGGAATATTTGGACCGCCCGTTGTGATGGCTTGCGATATTTTTTATTGCGTTTTGTTTATTGTGCTATTTTTGTTATAATGAGTCGTTTGTAGATAGTAAAAGATACGTAAAACTCTTGAATGTTGAGCAGGGAACTAATGGTTATTTTACTAACAATGCTACTGTAGAAATATTATGTCACCACCGAAAATGATTGAAGGTTTCTCATTCTCTCTCTTTTCAGCCACATGAAGTCCACTACTACACACACTACTAACATAGCCCACTCCCAAGGATGAGGCCTATATTTAAAGGTTTGCGTATGTACAAACAAAACTATATTTAAAATTGTGTAATGCATATACAATTTGTAGTATTCCCATTACAGGACAATTAACAAAAAAACATGGAACATTAAACTCTTTTGTTTAAGTAGCAGAGATGTTGATATTTACCATTCGTTTTGTTTTAAATATGAAAATTAATTATAATTAAACCTTGTCGGTATATGTATGTATAATGTGTTTATTATTATCATCTTTTATCTTACTAATATTCTTTACCTGTACATATTCTTTACCTGTTGTAATCACATCTGTTTTTTCTTCTTTATTAGCTTCTTATTGTATAATTACCTCGGGTGATACGATTTCTGTTTATGATTTTTCTAATAAGTATTCGCTATTTTTACCCTCAATAATAAAATGAGGAAGTAAAGGTTCATCGCACTGTCTCACTCGTACATTTAAGACTGAAGCGGTATTAATGTAAGTAGAAAAATATCGGAATGCTGAAAGCGCTTGTTTGAAAGACGTGGATTAGTTGCAGCGTCGCTGCATCAGCTGTAGACCTACTAGTTGAGGCACGGCACTCCCGCGAAACGAGGAAAGTTATGGGGGGGGGGGGGGTAGGTATATTATAAGATACTTTATAATATTTGGCTGGTGTTAAATTTAGGGCTACTTGGGTAGCAATCGCTGTACGTAAATGTGTAAGTGACCGCCGAGACACACATTCATTTCAATCTTAGTATAGTATACTCGTATTTGTGTGGGAATAGTTCCGTATCGGGTCAAATCAAACAAAGATTGTTTGGAAAATTTTAAATATAATTTCGTCTTCTGTTTTCGTCTTTTTATTCACATCTTCATCTTCCGTCCACAATGTCTTCGATCGTCTTTCAGACCGTTCTCCTATATTCCGTACTTTAAAATCTTAATCATTCATCCTATAACTTTTTCCATCTTAAATACTTTCATTTGTCATCTCTTTCACACAAGCAACGTTCCACATCAGTCATTCGTCTAACGTTCCATTCTACTCATCTTTCATCATTACATTCAAATCCTACATTTGTGTTGTTCTCAGTACTCTTAAGACTATATTATACTAACCTGTCAGGCATGTCATCAGTTTATAAATAACTAGCGGCTCGTATTATTATAGGTATTTTTTCGTCCTATGTTCATCAGGGATATTGTAAGATTCTAATGTTGAAAGAATTTTTCAAATAGGTCCAGCAGTTTAAGAGCTTATTCAATGCAATTATACAGTCAAATATTTCCTCTGTTAACATAAGTTTTAAAACAATCTTTATGACGTCTATATTATTGAAGAATCACGTGAAATAACGTGAAAAACAATAAGCAATGTTGAATACAAATGACAAAAAATTAACACTTGTGTTTAACATGACAGTGTACAGTGAGAAGGGAAAAGTACGTATTAATCCCCCTTCCTCCCTTTACTCTAAAGAACGGTCATGCACAAATTTTCTAGTCTATAGTTTGAGCGTCGCTGCGTCAGCTCCCTGCTATTTGCATACTTGAACGATGGATCCGGCGGTTGCGAAAAACTGCTTAAAACTTGCATTTATTGTTTTTATTCCATTCCCGATGTTCCTTAGTTACTTTTAAAACGCGGGATTTGAGTATTTTCCCAGTTTTAGTTTGAAATGTGGCTATGATGTTTTATTTGGCTGATGTTTTATGACTTTTATAGAGGGTGTTACATGGGAGATTTGTAGTATGAAAATCTTTGATTCGAGGAATTTAGAATGGATCTTTAATGAGATAGCAGTCCGAGTAGTATATATGATGTGGTATTTGTACTTGTATTCGATTTAGCAGTAAAAATCATTCATTTAACGGTAAATATCGCGCTGAAGTCAACTTCAAAGTGTTAATGGTACGCACGTTTTAATGTCAGGAGATACTGATTTACTAATCGTACCCTTATGATTGTTACTCGTCAATATCTAAGATATTTAAAAACCAATTCCAAAATATCCCACCTTGAACTAAGCTTTAACTAGCAATCTATAACAACGTCTCTTTTTCTATTTCATTTCTTTGCGTCTAACCCCAACAGGTTGAGATATAGTTTGTCTGCAAGCTTGTTGAATCAAAACGTCAAAACAATACACATACAATCCTCATTATTTATTGTTTGTTTTTGTTAAAATTTAAAACATATATATTCATATTTTGTAATGTTAGACGCCGGTTGTCAAACTTGCGGTCGCGGGTTCGAACTTGTACTGATATAAATATTTGTGATACACAGACTCCTGTTTCGGGCCCAGGTGTGGATGAAACCGACAAGTTTCCACTTTTTTCTGATACCCACGACACCAGACTAGATCTTAGTTAGGGGTCAAGACTAAATATGTAACTGTTGGGTTTATTTATTTATAAGTATTTTTTTCTAATGTCTCATTCTAATACGTATATATTATGTTAAAATATAATAATTTCTAAATAATATGATTAAATTGCAAGGCAACGATGGTGTAGGAGGAACAGAGCGCGAAGTAGCTCGGCAGTAGAGACATGTTCACGGCCATTGCACCGTAGGCCTGGGTTCGAATCGGCCGGGTCCGCACCACTCGCAACAGGTTCTGAGTGCGTTCCCTGTACTCTGGCTCTGAAATAAGAGTATAAGAAGCTGAATAAATGTAGTTAATATTAATTATATATATTCTATGGTAACATACTACTACTAATACATACTACATGTACATACACATATGTACTACATGTAGTACTGGAGATATAAAGGCTTAACATCTTATGTCTTAAAATCCTATCTTAGTATGTGGAATGCCAAGTATTACTTTGTAATTCAATGTGTGATTTGGTTTTGCTACTCTCCATGAGCGGTCGTATCGCTTACCATCAGGCGAAAGGCATGCTCGTCTCGCCATTCACTGCAATAAAAAAAAAAGTAAAACATCATTTTCAGTCAAAGTAAGTCAACTACTGAACATTGGTTCCCTGACTCCTAAGGGTTTCTATAGCAACGTGTTGACAACGGCCCTTATTCAACACAGTCCTGCAGTCTTTATTAAACGTTTTTCCACTTTAATATTTTTAAGGAATGCCCATAGACAAAAAACCAAATAGAAGATATCAACCATAAGTAAAAGCAAATAAATTACAAATTACAAGCTTCTACATAAGTAACTTGTATTCAGTCGAGATATTTTAGGTCCCCATTAGTTCATCGCGCGACCCATTGCCTCTTCTTAGAAATAGTTCAAGGAGCTGTGTCAATGCTCTGCTTAGCCATGAAAGTCCACTGCTAAACTTACACCTTTTCCAAACGTGTATTAATTAAAATATTTATTTCCTTTATCTATCTCTATATCTAATACTGGAATCAAGTATAACAGCTTACATAATAAATCCCATTTAAATGTAATAATGAATTGATCCGTGGTGCTTTACATATGGCTTCTCTGGCTGTAAAAGTCGTTTAGCGAAATTATTTTCCTCTCTAGTTCATTGTTTAGTCACCCGCTTTGTCACGGAGGGATGTGGATAATGATTTATTTCCAACTCTTCCTATTAATTTAACTTTCTGATTGATTTCGTTGCGGGTTAATGACAAGTTAGACATTCCCGGAGACTTGCCGAGCTTCAATATTCAATGTCATTGCAATGCGTGCCACTGTTGATCTTGGCTTACAGGAGTTACAGTGGTGGGTGTGATGGCGGGACAGTCTTCTCCCTTATATCTACGGGCTTTAGTAGTTATTATAAAAAATGCTAGGGTTGCCACTCACCAGATAGACAATGAAGTAGAAATTTGCAGAGTTTTTGTTCAAGTTCATATGATACGTTCTGCACCCTCTGTGCTTCTAAAGACAGCGCGAATAATACCAGTATAAAGGCAATTAGAGTGGATATGTACACGAACTGCCGCGACGCAATAAATGAACCCTGTAAATATATGTACACTTAATTAGCTACTACAGTAATCGGTAACATGCATAAGTAATATTGAGCCGACCTGTAAGTAGTATGAAGCCAAACGGAAAATATACCATGCTTCATATTTTAATGTTAATCAAGAATTACTATTTTGCATTCCCTGGGTAAAGAACGGTTATCAATTATAATAATTAATTTCACATATTATAGTTAACAAAATGCGCAGCATTCTTTATTGGATATATTTCGAAAAAAATAAGCAAGAAACAAAGTATGCATGCTTACGGTCACGGTCGATGACGTCACAGAGTACAACAGTATGATGTAGTACAAGATTATCACCGCAAACTTTACTGATAACTGGAAAACACAAAATATATATAAAATCTGAAAATGTAAATTACCGATACCCCGAATTGAAACAAATATACAAATTTGAGAAATTACGCGGAAATTTCTGGTGGAAGAGCATCCAAAGTTGATGTAAAAGCAAATATTGGTTCAGGCAAGCTTGTTTCTCGGTATGACGATTGACCCTGTGGTTTGTGGCCTCTTGTTTGACAGCGAGTTTATGGGTCGTAATATACTAGCACATAGTCAAAGCGTAAAACTAAACACTTACACAGCTAATCCTCTCTTATGTCCATAGAATAGTGTTCATGTTTCTATCAGGATTAAACAAAGGAGTTGCGAATTCGCGCGCATTCTACAATATACGCGCGTCTGCAAGCGACTAACGCTTTTTGTCGCAAGAATACACGTTTTCACTACTCTTTTGGACTCAAAGGATTTTGTTATAAAACTACGCATACCTAACTAATTTTAAACTATTGAAATATTGTAGAGTACAATAAATATAGTAATAAATATGGACAGGGTGAAGAGCGCGTAAAGTGGTCCGACGTAAGTGGTGCGGCACTCCAGTGAAGCGTAACTAAAATTAGTCGTCACTCGCAAATATTTTGAAAATGCTTGCTTGTATTATGACACAATGCGTAGTAAAAAAAAGATAGTCATTCTTATCACCGGTAAAAGAAAAGTCTATTGCATTACCTAAGTTAATTTAATACGGATTTTTATTTTGAATTGTTACGGCCATCTTATGTACTTCTTATGTACTCGTACTATCTACTTCAAACGTACTGAAGGGCATATCCTTAGTTTTTAAATGATTTGTTTAAAACTTACTTGTAAGCCGAAAACGGAATTAAACAATCTTGAACTCTCCTTAACATTTGTGTAAGCGTCAGACCATCTGTCCATAAGTTTAATTATATTCCCCGTAATCTTCGGAGTATTATTAATGCTTAAGATTTCTTTATCAATGGATCTATTTATGAGAGTCAGTTGTTCCGACATTAGACGAAGAAAAAATATGACCACAATAAATTCATAGAGAAATCTTAAATCACATATGTAGACATTGCTTTGAACCACGCAAAACAGGGGAAAATTCATACAGTTAACACTAGGATATATCTTCATGGCGAAATCTATAAACATAAATAGTTTCGCCAATTCGAATATGATTATGAGAATAGTGTACAATTGCTGCTTTCTGTCCAAATTGCTTAACATCTTTTTATCTTGTTTAAAATATTTGTCTTGCATTTCCACATTTTTGACTAATTTTTGGAACATTGACGATTTGGCGCACACTAAAGGCAGCAGTATTGTTACAACGCCCGATGACAAAACGAAATACATCATCTCCGTTTTTCTATGGAACATTTTGTAAGTTAAACGAACCCACACATTAGCCATAGCTAGCATAGTTTCCAGCGAAATTCTTAGTATCACTAAAAATTTTGCTGTTATTGTGTATCGAGAATAATTTCTGTACACACAAACAATTGTTTCCATTAAAATGAGGAATTTCAGAGGTTTCAACTTCATTTTAACTGAGGAGTCTAGATTGACTATCCTACGTGTGGTCCTCTCCTTGGTCGAACCGATTATATCCAGTCTGATTGATGAACACGACGATCTTACACGGCTCGTATGACGGATCCTCAACGCGCGATTGCAAGTCGGATACGAATAGATAGGTACTGGTGTTAACTATCAAAGCATGTTTTAATTAAAACATAAGTGGATTGTGTATTAATAATTCAGTGTTGTGTTGTTTATTCGATGTAAACTTGGATTGGCATGTTTACTTTTAAACTTAATATTGTGATGTACGTTCGTATTTCAAAATTATAATTTCAAAATGTATTCAATTGTATAGTGGCCGGTTGACCCTCTAGTAAGGGAAAAGTGTGAGGTTCGATTTTATTATTAATTAATCGATGCTATTATCAATTAAATATTAACCGGGAATATCAATTTTAAAGAGAAGATATCAAATAAGCTGCATATTCCTTTGTATGTATTTTGCAGCGAGAATTTTTTTATTTTTATTTATTTTCAAAACACAAATTAATACACTTAATTATCCATAGAATGTCTCATAAACTAGAATAAGTTTTTCTGTACATCTACAATCATCATCCATCATCCGTATTTTTTACATAACAAAGTAATTAAAATTATGCTATAAATTAGGCTTACAATTATAGAGAGTAGTTGATCGGGTATTAATCATAGTCATAAACCCTAAGATTTGCATAGCTTAATGTACTACATCCGACCGACGACAGAACGTAGGTAGATATTTGTTTTTAATTTAATATAACTTGCGATTACCAATTGCGGGTAGGACTTCGCATTATCGCATATTCCTTTGCGGTTTATAATATCAATGACTCAAGATACGTATGCATTCAGAAACATGTAAGACCGTAGCATGCATAATATAATATTAAAATTGTTCACTAAAACCAAATACATTTATTTAATATGGAAATTAATTATCTGATTGCTGGATTTCGAACGAACTCGCGTTATCCCGTACGGAAAGAATTAAATGAAGACGAGCAGTAATGACGGAGCGTGCTCATAATTAAATATTGAAATCGCGACTTCCCGGCGCACAATGAAATATTAAGCTTCATAAGGATTAGTACTGAGCGCAGCTCTTTGTACAACGTTATCGAGTACTTTCTAGATTCACTTTGTAAGTATTTTCGGTGGACTTTAATTATCAATTCTACAAATATACTTGCTTAAGTTTTGTAAATGACTTCCCTTAAAACATATCTGAGCAGATTTTTTAAGAGTATGATTGCATAGTAGTTCCTTGTATCTATATTTTTTTGGTGAATACAAAAAATGCAAATATCTACATAAGTGTAAAAATTTTAAAGTTTTAACAAAAGTAAATAAGTAGGTGATGTCTCCTCTTTTTTATTTCTATGAATGGCGAGTTGAGCATGCCCTTCGTCTGATGGTAAGCTATACGCTCATGGATCAAAGCAAAACTAAACAACACCTTGAGTTACAAAAAAAAATGCTCGTCATTCCACTGCACTCGCCATCCTGAGACGCAACATGTTAAGTCTCTATATGTCCAGTAGTTACTCGGGCTATAATGTCTTTCAAACCAGAAAACATCAGAGCATTTATACTACTTTTTAGCGAAAGAAATAGACCTACCCAGGAGGCCTTTCACATATAAGAGACAATCAGTGAAAAAGAAGTAGAAGTATGGCCGATTTTGCATGTATCCGCGAATATTTGGCATTTGGTCTGTAATAATGACCAAACTGCTTAATTTATTTAGTAGATTTACAGTCTGTCCAAGAGTTGTTAACAATGAGAAATTTGCGGTTCTCGTTGACAATAAATACCGTCACACCACCTGTTCATTTGCGCAAGTGCTTGACCTCATATTTCGTTTTTCTTTTGGATGTTTAAACACACGATGTTAGACTGTGTAAGTGTGCCCGATTTTTACACGCTTTATATTAGCTTCACTTGTATGTTTGTATGTTTGTATATTTGTATGTTTGTTTGTAACCGACTTCTTTGGGCGCGATTTTGACCCACTTTAAACGGCCAGATTTCGTTCAAATTTTGCACACCTGTCAAAGACCGATGACAATACAATAATTCGATTAAAATATATAATTATCCTGATTAGATTCGCCAGGATTAATTATTCTTATAATTGATGACCATTGCTACATTCATCGCTAGATGGCGTTAACATTGTATTCTTCCAAGAAGCTTATACCCAAATGGAGATTGCATTCCGTATAAAACACTGAAGCACAAAAATTTGACCTTGAATGCAATCGCTGTTGCCTGCTATCCTTTTCTTTAGAGTGACAATGAATGAAGTTCACGTGAAGTTCATTCATTGTTACGCTAAAGAAAAGGATAGCAGGCATCAGCGACGTCATTCAAGGTAAAATTTTTGTGCTTCACTTTTATATACGGAATGCAATCTCCATTTGGGTATAAGCTTCTTGTATTCTTCAAGTGTCAAATGTTACTACTGACCAACAGATGGCGTTATTGATTGGAAATACAGCCGTAGATGGATGTTTTTAGTCAAAACAATTATATAATAGTTAAAAAAAACTAAAATACACGCTTTAATAAGATATACAACTAAAAAAGTAAAAATAATTGATACTGAATTTAAGATAAGAAAATGGAGTAAAATACATATATTTTATTGTTACAAAGCGTGGGGTGCAGGAGGATAAGTAATTGTTGTAAACACCCCACGCTTTGTAACAATAAAATATATGTATTTTACTCCATTTTCTTATCTTAAATTCAGTATCAATTATTTTTACTTTTTTAGTTGTATATCTTATTAAAGCGTGTATTTTAGTTTTTTTTAACTATTATATTTTAATTATGATAGTCTCAAGACTTTAGTAACATATGTGTAGGAAATTGGTAGTTTTACTACTATTTTGCAGAAACCGATAATAAATAACGGTTTTGACTTTACGTTTTGTTTTGTGAATAACATTGCCGTAGGTATTTCAGCCTTTATGCCTTTACTGTTCTTATAGCAAGTTCTTAATGCTTAACTTTTTCCTCCCACTTTGAGAGCCCGGCAATACTTACGATACAATTAGTTTATAAATTTCCGTGAGCTCTTACTTACTTACCAATAACATAGGTTTCTTTCTCAAGGCATCGTGCATATTAGTTCTTAAATACCTACATAATAAGTTATTCTCATATCACCTACTTAATATTTACCTACTGTAATAGTCACAATTTATGGTTAATATGTGTAACATTGTTATAATACAATTATTAATATTTGTCGGCTCGTTTGCTATACACCACGTCTTCACACCGTTCCGTCCTCCACGTCTTTGATCTATCTCATTCACCCTTGGTTCGCGTAGTGTATAGTTCGAGACGACAGATGCAAAGAGTATGAATTTATCAATACACTACACCTACCTATCTACCACTACACTACAGAAATTAAAACAAACCTCGCCAGCGTATAAACGAGACACTGGCCAACAAAGTACCGCAAATAACACAATTAATAAATCCCGTATATCCACAATATTAAGCCGCGGCCGAAGTAGATGGCAAACAAAATAATTGTCAGCAATAAAACCACAATAATCAGGACATTGTTAATTATTTTAGCGCAGCTCTGTTGAAGAGCTCATCACGTTTGCGGACGTGGTGCAAATGTTAATATTGTGCGGGCGATTTATAACTTGTGTTGATAAGCGTATTTTTATTTTATTTTATTTGAAAAACAAACAGTATCTTATGCCTATATACAACACAATTAAGTAATCTCCAAACCATTTATAAGTTTTCGCATTTATGAAATGTATTTCGTATGTGTTATTGTTGGACTGATAACTGAAATTTTATTTTTTTGCATTTCAAAGAAAGACCGCTTCGAGTTAGGGTCTTTAACAGGCCACTGATTTGTTGGCATAAATATTTTGTAAGTTGTAGTTGAGTCTTGAAATAAAACGCATTTAAGGCATGCTCTGTAACATTGACTGAATTTATTATTAATTTTAGTATCTCGGCTTTGAAAATATAAAAAAATCGTTGTTTTTACTCTATCAACACAGGGATATCAAATACCAATCGAGACAGTTAAGAGGTTTTAGGCCAGCACGCTGACCTAGGGCGGGTTGGTGAACATTACATATCATAGAATTTTTTACAATTACCAAATTACTGTTGTATTTTGGTTTGAAGAATATTGTAACCAGAGTACTACTGGCTTACAGACTTAACATCTTATGTCAGCGCAATGGAATGTCGAGAATTAATTTGTAATTCAAGGTTTTGGTTTTGCCACTGTTTATGAGCGGTCGTATCGCTTACCATTAGACAAATCCTCTTACCATACGGCCTACTAGTCTAGCCATTCTAGCAATAAAAATATACTGACCACAAATTCTTCAAGTATGGTAGCTCCCCAGTACTGGTTACTTACAGTCAGAAGTCTATAGCTTGGGGCGTGTATACTGAGCTGACGGTGCGCTGTCGCGACTGTTTGCCCTCCACTGCAGCGCGCTATCGTGCGCTAATGGATATTGAAGTGTCGACTGAGCCTCAGGTTTTGTAACTGATAAAAAAACTGACGTGACGTATCTAGTGACATTGTTGGTAAGTGTAATTATATTAATTGGGTCTTGTTAATAATACGATATTTTTTATATGTCCTTGTGAGAGGCCAATGGAAACTGGTTTAGGAAAAAGTAATGTTAGAGTTTTATACCCGTTCTTCTCTAGCAAAAACTGCCTTGTGAACTGAGTGTTGGGAAAAAAAGCAAATCTAAATATCGCTGTTGAAAATATCAATAGTATTGCGAACGAAGTTTCATTACAATTCGAAGTCAGAGCTTTGATTTCAATACATGTGTCATTCACAAAATTTTCGGGAATTTACCATATCAATAGAATAAAATATTTTATATTTAAATAGGACTTAAAAGATAATATCAATATTTTCTCCATTTCGGTATAATATTACAACAACTTTTAATCTTTAATTTTATTCTTACCAAAGATGTAATTCGGTACCTGATAGAAATATATACTTTTACTGGTGGTAGGTCTCTCATATGTGAGAGGCTGCCTGGGTGGGTACCACCGCAATGTCTATGTCTCCCGTCAAACAGCAGTTTAAATGCACGGTTGTGTTTCGGATTGAAGGACATTGTAGCCAGAGTAACTACTGGACATATTGAGACTTAACATCTTATGTCTCAGGATGGCGAGCGCAATGGAATGCCAAGCATTGCTTTGTAATTCAAGGTGTTGTTTGGTTTTGCTACTGTTCATGAGAGGTCGCATCGCTTACCATCAGGCGAACGGCATCCTCGTTTCGCCATTCACAGCAATAAAAAAAATTAACAAAAACTACAAATCACTTTATTTAATTAATTATTAATTATTTAACATTATTACATGTCTACTTGAGTCATATGTATGTATAGTTTTTGTTTATTTTGGCCAAGCTGTGTACGCCTTTAATGGGCTAATACATTTAAATATTCATATATATACTACTTAATCTAAAAAGAAGTGGTTTTATGTATTATTATGTTGGTGTATCATATTTATATAAATAAATGAATAACATAAGTCACAACTAAACTCACTATTCCAACAAAATACATTTTAAACAATGTGACAGCGATATTACGATGCGAGCATTGTTCATCGGAATGTGTGACGTGGAAACAGTTCCCATTATATCTCGGAATTCGGATTGAAATAGAAAAATGATTGAATCGCAATGCGTTGTCGTTGTCAGTTGAAAATGTGTTTTTAAAATATACTATATATTTATAGGGGCAAATGTGAATGGACCAAAATTTATTAAATAAAATTGTATGGTTATTTCAATGTTGCATGTCGGTAGTCGCGGGTTCGAATCCCAGGGCACAGCTCTGACTTTTCGGAGTCATGTGTGTATTGATAGTCAATCACCACGCACTAAAAAAGTGAAGGAAAAAATCGTGAGGAAACCTGCAGACCATAGCGGTTTATAAAAAAAAAATGGAATATAAGTCCGCTAACCAGCACTAGGCCAGCGTGGTGGACTATATGGTCTAACCACTCTCAATCGTACTCTCGATTGTAGAGGAGGCCCGTGCCCTGCAGTGGGACGTATATGGGCTGATACAGATTTTATTGTGCTTTTAAAGAAACTTTTATGTTTATATGTATATACATTTAAATAAACAATATCTATAGATAACATTAAACTGATGCCTTAGTATAATGTTTATGAAAAAAAAAACAAAGCCATTTATATAAATGGGCACCTATGAATATTGTAGTACCGTATAAGATAAATAATGTTATTATTCCGAAAAAGTTATATTTATTTAATAAATAAAGCTTTTTTAACTAGATATGAATTATTAATATTATTGTCTGAAAAACTATAGACTACTCAACTGTAGCTTTAACTTTCAAATTCAGTCTCATCTAAAATAATATTCCTTTTTATTAGAAAATATAACAGCTATATAACTTACGCCATTTTGCTTCTGAGTGGGTATAAGCGTACCAGTATTATCCGACACATCCGTACGCAGCTGAAACTAGGCGGTCACTTTGTACAATAGGACTACTCAAATATATGAAGCCAAATATAAAAAATATAGAAGGTATTTTTATGTCATGGATTTGTTTATTAGTAACCGATTTTATTATTTGGTTTTGACAGTATTGTGAAAGTACAGCAGTATCGATGTCGGGAGCAACGATATTTTTTATCGATGCTACGAATGGGCTTTCCTTTCCTTTAACGGATGTTTTGGCCAAAAAGTCTAAAATCATTATTTATCTTTAATTACAATAAAGTTAATCAAATTAGTTACAAGGTACAGTTTATGTATTTACAAATTTAATCAATAGTTAGATGTTTCATCATCATCTCAGCCACAAAAACTCCACTGCTGAACATAGGCCTCCCCCAAGGATCTCCAGTTAGATGTTTAACTGAGTATAAAAAAAATCTGTTGCGTTGATCTTTTGATTAGTGACAAATTGTATTATGCTATAAGAACAAAAGTAGCTATGAAACAACATGTACTGCAAAGACAAAAACCTCTTACATACCATGAGCAAAACCGGGCCTGTAAAAAGCCTTCCAAGTCAATTTAGTGCAAAAAAATACAGTTTTATGCTCGTTCAAAAGCGGAACGGAAATGGGAGATCGAAAAATAGTGAGGCAACTGGGTCAAGCGAGCCACAGCAGGCACGTGAAAGGGCTTTGCGTACCTTCAAAGTTTTTTATCTCTTACATTTGATTCACTGCCAAAAATACGCAGAAATTCATGTCCGTTACACGTCAAAATTTTCATGGAATTTTGAATATTTGAGGGTGGATTAATTTTGATTTTAATTACGGTGAGTTGAACAAAATTTGACGAGATTTTGATACAGGTAGTATATGGCGATTTATTGCATAATATAACTGCTTAATAAATTTACTTAATATAACTTTTAGATGATAATTGAATGCCTCTACCGCACGTGTCAAAAGGCATACATTAACATTATTTAAAAATACTTCATTTTTGAATGTAAATTACAAAACTCAACGCAAGCCCTCGCACTAGTTAATATTTAAAACGAACTTTACACGTAGTAACAGAACTGTAGTACTGTGAACATTCGAGGAGAGGAACTGAGATAAGCACCAACCCTCACTGTCGGCACGATTATTCTCTGGGGTGCGTATAACGGGCGGTGACGACCGCCAGAGTGTGCGGTTAACGATAAAGACATAGTTGCTACGTGTTACGCTACGCCGCGCCGTGCGCTACGCCACATTGTGCTCTACGTAGCGTATCGTAGCACTTCTACGGATTGTTATACTGTTCATGTTATATTATTTTCTTTATGAATATGTCGTGAAGTTTCTAGTATTTTAATTCTTATTTTTAAAAAATAGCATATAAGACATCAATTTACTTATTATTTTTCTTCTATTTATTACTTATGATGGATAGACGCAGCAATTTTTTGGTACACATTGTAAAATATTGAGGAAAAATATTATGATAACAAATGAGCGAATAATTAATAAATTAGTATTAAACTGTTACTGGCTTTTGTATTAGTAAGGAATATGATGAACTGGCTAGTTTTATCCATTGGACTCATTAAAAAATAATTTACTAGACAAATATTCTTTTTCAAATATATTTTGCACAATAAATGTTAAATTTTTAAATATTTACCCACATACAGTGGGAATAAACACCTCAAATTGGATCTGTTGACATCAGGCGAAATGCCATCGCTCAAATTAACTTTCATTTATGTGCAAGAATTTCATTATTCTTAAAAGGGAGCGTTTTGATGAGTCCCTTTTCAAGGCTTATCTTTTACGCGATCATAACTGATTGAATACTGCCTCTACACTTTAACGTATTAATATTGGCCGAGTGTATTGGGTTATAAAATAAATTGCAGTTCCTTTATAAAACTTTTGTCAGGCTTTTTAGTTCCTTGTCGCGTTTTTAAAAGCTTTTTCGCCATTCGCCTGATGGTAAGTGATATGATTGCTCATAGAGAGTAGGAGAATTAAACAACCAAACCATGAATAAGAAAATAATGCTTCGGCATTCCATGGCACTCGCCATCTTGAGACATAAGAAGTTAAGGTTCAATATATCCAGTAGTTAACCTGGGTACACAACAGTACATTTACACTGCTCTTTGGCGGGAGAAATAGACATTGAGGTGGTACCTCCCAGGTTGCTTCTCACATATGAGAGTAACCACCAGTAAAACACACAGCTATAAAATCCCCTGATATATATAGAATACCCTAAGGCTATCTAGGGTCCTGCTAGACGCAACTTAAATTCAACATACTCCGACTTTGACAGCCTCCGTGGCGCAGGTGGTTAAACGCCGCCTGTGAAACGAGAGGCCGCTGGTTCGATCCCCGCACTGAGAGAAATGTTTGTGCCGCCCACAAATATTTCTTCCGGGTCTGGGTGTTTGTGAGGCCGAAAAGTCTCTCGGAGTTCCTGGTACCCACGACACAAGACTCGATGTTAGTGTGGGATCAGGACTATGTATGGGACTGTTGGGTATTATTTATTTATCCTGTCATCTTTATAAGGGAATATATAAACTTCATACATTTATTTATAATTATAATAAATAATAAAAATAATCAGAAATCATAAACACACCATGAAGTTTCAATAATGCCATTCCCATTCTCCACAATATAAAAATAACAAAGCAAAGGGCAGATTAGATATCGGATGTGATCCGGTCGGGCGGCCGTCGGACGCGGCCGGAGTGGGCGCCCATTACCGACCCTGATGTAGGGTAAGTGCTCGATTACAATTACGTACTGAGTGGAAAGTTGAGCTTTCACGACATTAGCTTTTGGGTCAGAATGTGTTAATCTCGGCTAGGTTATTTAATTTTTATGGCATGTTTTATTGGGTTAATTTTTGTTTATTTATGTTAGTTTATTGTCCCAATTTGTTTGAGTACGATAACAGAATTTATTTTATCAGAGAATTTATCGCTTCTAATTTTGAATAAAAGTTATATTACCAATTGTACGGAGTTAGCATTTGATTTTGTAGTAAATTGTTATCACTTACCACTCCACTGGATTTATGTGAGGTCAAATCTAAAATGGATTTGGAAATTACTTACTCTTTCATTGGATAACTCATTAAAAACATATCTGTCCAAAGGTTGCTTGGTAGGAATCACTATTGGTGATAAAGCTGCCTATTGTACATAATTATATGTGATTATCCTATAAACTGTGTGTTAACTTTACATTTAGCATATTTTAATTTTATATTGAAAAACGAAAATAATATAATTTATATTCTTGCTTCATTATTTAAAAAGTGATGAGAGCTTTTCCATCATTTTAAACTTGTATTGTTCTGCTTTCCACTGTCGCAAAATACTTTAGTTCCTGTCTGCCCATTTATACAATAAAAGACTTGAACATAAAAATTACCTTTGAAGTTACATAACATTGTAGCACCCGCGATCAATGGCTTTGTCAAAAGAAGACAATCATTTTCTAAGTGAACGATTCGCGAATGACTATTTTTTACAAATTACTGCCTCTTTTATTATATCTTTGGTAAGTTGTAGTGTTTGTTTGTAGGGATACAATTTATTGGTCAAATCTTGTTGACGCGTGTGCAATTGGTGACGACGGGTTTTTTTTTTATTGCAGGGAATGGAGAGACGAGCATGCCGTTCGCCTGATGGTAAGCTCTGCGACCGCTCATGAACAGTAGCAAAACCAAACAACACTTTGATTACAAAGCAATGCTTGGCATTCCACTGTGCTCGCCATCCTGAGACTTAAGATGTAACTCTCAATATGTCCAGTAGTTACTCTGTTGTTTAAATCTGTATTGATGGTGTAAGCGTATAAAGCTCTTGCGTATGCAGATATACTCGCGATAGGTTTCTCATGTGTGAGGCCGCCTGGGAAGGTACCACCGCAATGAATATATCTCTGGCCGACCAGAAATGTCTCAAGGTGGCGGCGAGCAGAGCAATGCCAAGCATTGGTTTGCAATTGAAGGTGTTATTTGGTTTTACTACTGTTCATGAGTGGTCGTATGAACGGTATGCTCGACTCGCCATCATTGCAATAGAAAAAAAAACAAAGGTTTCCTAATGATATTTTGCTTAATTCTGAAAGTGCGTGGACTACACTTAAGATCCCAAACGGTAGAGAGATGTGTGTCTTGGCATCTAAACATGAACACACTGATTAGTTCGTATCGTCTGTGTCCAGTTGAATAACACCAAATGCACAGTGTATGTTCGTATCGAATCCGTGAACTCTAGTTTAGTAGGCCTCTCTCAATGAATAGTTGGAAGACGGTATGTTAACAAAAATGTATGTAATCCTTCATTGTATACAATTTCTAAGAAATGTGCACAGTTCCTAAAATAGATATGAAATTTATAATTATTTTTTACTACGAAATCTATGTATAATATTTCCTAGGAAATGTAAGTATTACTGAATCTCCAATTAATTATTTTACACATTTCCGAAACACACTCGGAATCGTACGCAATTCCTAAATTTTATAAATTTCCGGTAACATTTACATAAATGAGGATACAAAAAGTCTGCCGAGTGAATCCGAAAATACCTCGTAGTATAGAAACACTTACGTAAGAGCACTTGCCTTCTTTTCTCGTCTTTTCCTGGTTTAGTGAAATGGAAAATCGCTAATGAGATGAATACTGAAGGAGGACACGGGTAACATAAATTTGCCTATTTCAAAATTATTTCCAGGAACCTTATTGACGTTTTTGTGTTGTAATCTTCGAAATATAAATACATACGATGTATAAGTATTGTAAATACTGAAAAAATATCTTCATGTTTGTATTAAAATTAACAATAATCATGAACCCGGCATACCATATAGATTTTCTAAGGATTTATATGGTATGTTAAGTTCGCGAACCTGTGCATAGATGGCATAACACTCCCTCTGAATTGAACTCGCTCTGTTAGCCAGAGTCACGTGTATAACACACCCCCACACTAAGATCGACTCTTGTGTCGTGGGTATCAGAAACTACGAGAGACTTTTTGGTCTCACAAAAACTCAGACTTGAAACGAATACCTGTGGTCCACGCGAATATTTGTTTCAGTGAGGGAATCAAACCCGCGGCGCCTCGTTTCACAGCCGATGTTTCACCAACTGGCTGTCAAATATAATATATGTTTAAAAAATTGTGTCACTCTAAAAATATGTGCCGAAATAAGTACTACTACAATGACTCTTGTATTGTAACTGCATTTTACAAACCCAAATTGTCGGCTCCTTGCTAAACTATGCAGTCTCCACCTTACCCCACCTCCTGGGATTATCCGGAGGAGGGCAAGAGGACATGACCAAAAAGCATTAAGCAGAGTACCGATTGTGACGATCCGATACTGCGCTCACCAACCTGATTGCCAAGTTTGTGTGTGTGTGTCTGTGTGGGTATATGTGTGAACAAACTTTTACTGGTGGTAGGTCTCTCATATGGGGCATTCCACGCGAAGCGGACAGGTAAAAAATCTCGATGTTTCTGATTTCAGTAATATTTGAGTATGTTCTACCTATATATGTACTCGATTCGTGTATCAAATATTTTTCTAATATAGTGACTGGTTAAAGAATTAAGGAACTTTGAAATTTTGGCCAATTGGTGCGCACTCAGTACTTCAAAGCCGATTATCTAGTCATAAAATTATCGATTGAAATAATTAAACCACTGGATTTAAAACTTCATTTAATGAGCTTTTTAAATGAATTTTTGGATACGAAAATAAATTATTTTTTTCCATAGTTTTTTTATTTTAAATTTTTTAACTTCGATTTTCACAAACTTACACCATTTCGATTTTTTTTATATTTTTTACGAAAATAGCTAGTATTTTATAAAACATCCTTGCCAAGTTTTATTATGGGCGTGAAAGTAGTTTACGAGCTATACTGGAAATATGCGCCGCACCGCGCCAAACGCCCGCCACGTGCGTGAGCTTGCAGACATTATTTCTTTAGTACTTTGATATAATATTTAAAATAAATCGAATTATTTTTATGTGATTAACTACAGATTTATTTACAGGCTTTTACAGCTTTAAATCTTGCACTGTTACTAGTGCGTGTTACAATAATACCTTCAGTAGTAGGAATGAAGACATGATATTTTTTGTGCCTGGTATTGTTGCTGCCGACTCAAATCTGCTTTTTAACTACAATCTGTTCTGTTGAATTTCCTTTTTTCGAGCATAGAAAATGTGCGTTTGTGGCATTGATTTTCTCGCCCAATTGTACAAACGCTTAGCTGTGGTTATTGCTTCCTTTGACGCCGATTGTAGACTAGCTCGAGTCGCTAGAAGTTTTAAGTTGCCCCCAAGTCCATCACATGGCCCTTTGCTGTGAGCAGTGGCATGAAAATGAAAATCTGCTTCGGTACCAAAATCCTGTTTAATTCTATTTCGATTCGATTCAATGCGACAAACGCACATTTTCTATGCTCGAAAAAGGGAAATTCAACAGAACAGATTGTAGTTAAAAAGCAGATTTGAGTCGGCAGCGACAATACCAGGCACAAAAAAATATGCCTTCATTCCTACTACTGAAGGTATTATGTTAACACGCACAAGTAACAGAGCAACATTTAAAGTTGTAAAAGCCTGTAAATAAATTTGTAGTTAACCACGTAAAAATAATTCGATTTATTTTAAATATTATATCAAAGTACTAAAGAAATAATGTCTGCAAGCTCACGCACGTGGCGGGCGCTTGGCGCGGTGCCGCGCATATTTCCAGTATAGCTCGTAAACTACTTTCACGCCCATAATAAAACTTGGCAAAGATGTTCTTTACAATACTAGCTATTTTCGTAAAAAATATAAAAAAAATCGAAATGGTTTAAGTTTGTGAAAATCGAAGTTCAAAAATTTAAAATAAAAAAACTATGGAAAAAAATAATTTATTTTCGTATCCAAAAATTCAATTAAAAAGCTCATTAAATGAAGTTTTAAATCCAGTGGTTTAATTATTTCAATCGATGATTTTATGACTAGATAATCGGCTTTGAAGTACTGTGGGCGCACCAGTTGGCCAAAATTTCAAAGTTCCTTAATTCTTTAACCAGTCACTATATTAGAAAAATATTTGATACACGAATCAAGGACATACATAGGTAAAACATACTCAAATATTTCTGAAATCAGAAACATCGAGATTTTTTACCTGTCCGCTTCGCATGGAATGCCCCATATGTGAAAGACCACCTGTGTAGGTACCACCGCAATATTTATTTCTTCCAACACACAGCAGTGTGCACTGTTGTATTCCGGTTTAAAGGACCGAGAGTAACTACTATACATATTGAGATTTAACATTTTGTCTCAGAATGACGATGGCAGTAGAATGCCAAGCATACCTTTGTAATTTATGGTGTTGTTAAGTTTTACTACAGTCTATGAGCGGTCGTATCGCTTACTATTAGACGAATGGCATGCTCGTCTAGCTAGTCATCGAAATGAAAAAACCTTCCTGATCACCGCTTAGTGATGACTCAGTCAATCACCACTCACTAAAGCGGTGAAGGTAAACATCGTGAGGAAACCTGCATACCATAGCGATTTATAAGAATTTCTATGGTATGTAAGTCCGCCAACCCGCACTAGGCCAGCGTGGTGGACTATATGGCCTAACCACTCTCAATCGTACTGTCGATTGTAGGTAGAGGAGGCCCGTGCCCTGCAGTGGGACGTATATGGGCTGATACAGATGATTTAAAAGTTCTATGATTTGTAGTGGAAGGTTAAAGTCAGAATTTACAAAATTGGAACCAATACCATGCTAATGAAGCCAACTTAATTCCCATTTCAGTTGTTGAATCAAGTCTTTATAAGTTTAAATAAAGTTTTTGTGTTTTCATGAAGGGTCTGAAATAATTTTGTTTATCTCATTTAACTTCGAAACAAAGACTATTCTATTGGGGTTACTACTATCTATCTAATTATAAAAGTTCCATTTGACATATCTCAAAATTGTGAAAAAGGGATGATGTCAAATAAATCGGTTAGTACAATATCCGATTATTAACGAGATATCGATACCATTTGTTTGTATTTCTTAATCGATTACACTTTATATTTAACATTATTTCGTTTTTTTTATGTACATCTTTAACCTAATGAGACATCCACAATTGCATAAGTCACTTTAGTATTAAGGAACAAAAGCAATGATTTCTTTATTACTAGCGACCCGGCCCACTGAGTTGAAATGGCAATTTTTGTGACACGATTTTTTTCGGAATTTCCAATTTATTTTGATGCCAACGGTTCGATATTATCAATCCTTACAATATTCATTCTTTGTACATTTTTGTTTAACCTTATAATTTTGGCTAAAAAAATATTTTAGATTTTTGATGTATGGAACGCACTATAAAACCCTAAATTTCTACGAAATCCTGCTAGATGCTGCGTTGAAACCTTATTTTTCTGAAATATCCATAGCATAGTAGAACATATTCTACTATGCTATGGATATTCGAACGTCTGTATCGACCTGCAATTTTTTCAGTTATGCAGTTCGAAAGAAAAGATAATAATCAAAATTTCCTAAAACTCTTTTTACGATTGTCTTCAGTAAGTTTGACACAAATAAAATAAATTAATCCAATAAATTAACAAATACCAAGTAAAACTTGTATATGTACCGTGCCAGATTTATAATACGAAGGATACAATTGAAAGCCTTTTTCACTTGCTGATTCTCTTAGGTTTATATATTGTAACTTCAACAAATTTAGGGAAACAAGTAGCGCCAGCGCTTTATCAGCAGTGTATGGAACGACGCTGGCCTAGTGCGGGTTGGCGGACTTACATACCATAGAAATTCTTATAAATCGCTATGGTATGCAGGTTTCCGCACGATGTTTTCCTTCACCGTTTTAGTGCGTGGTGATTGATTATCAATACACACATGACTCCGAAAAGTCAGAGGTCTGCCCTGGGATTCGAACCCGCGACCACCGTGAACATGTGGGCAGCCGCGTCTCAGCAGTCCGTTTACCAACAGGCCACCACATACACAAAATTATTGTTAAATTATTAAATTGTTAAATTATTGCCTTTTATTAAAATTATTATTACATTATTTACTGATGGTTGTTCGGTGATAGTATGCTTGTTATTAGCTGATAATTCAGTACTTTTTAAAATTAGAAAACAACTGGATTAAAATTGCTCGATTATTTCTATATTTTTACCGATTATGCGTATACAAATCCGTTTGCATAGTCTCAACTCTACACATGGAAGACCTAACGACGTGACTTTGTAATGACGTCTAGTAAAAAAGTATGTTGTTTAAAATGGTTGTTTTGCTTTATTTAAAGGATTTATATTTAAATTTAGTTATTATGGATTGTAAATCCTGTAATAAAATAAGAATAGCTTCATAATTCTATGGTTTTACGGAAAGTTTTATTGAAATTGTGTGAGTTACGTCTTCACAAAGTTATTTATGATAAAAGTATGAAATGTCAAATGAGATTTCTTGAATTAGAAATGGTATATGATATGGATATCAAATTCATGTATTTTGAAATCAATGAATAAAAAATCAAAAGTACCTGAACACAAAACACAAGCGACTAATAATAGCTTATGAAATTAATTAAAAACGAAGACAATGAAGAAATTGTCCCTTCTTTTTCTTGATAATTCCACCGTGCGGATAATCGCAAAAGGGTTTTAAAGTGCTACGGATAAAGGGGGGTGGATTAAAAGCGGCGGGATGCGGGGCGGAGGGGAGACAGAACAAGCTCGTTAGCGACAATTTTTCTCAAAGCTCTCCCGAGAGAATCGTCACAATTGCGACTCTGACGAATTACGTTTGAAACAGTGTGGGGGGCGTTTTTTATAGCCAAATAGAAATTGACTTTTTTATGTTAAATAACAAGCAACGCTTGCCGATGCTATTGTGTTGGAATTAACTTTGGTGACTGTCAACTTCCAACTATAAGGTATTTAGTGGGATGAGCTTATTTAGACATTCTTGTTTGTGTATGGGAGCGATTTTTTGCAATGAATGATTTTTTTATATAGCAATGCATGGCGAGACGTGAATGCCAATTGCCAAAATGCAAAATAAGAAATTTCTTGTAAATTCTTAATCGTTCCTGTAAATATTTGACATGATTTAGCGACTACCAGCGTTATTCCAAGATCTTAGCGTGTTCTGAGGCCTGATAAACGAAATGATACAATGCTTTTCACATGTCTCGAAATCATATTATTCAAGTAATGGGCATGCATTTTTCACTAATTTATAATTAATTTTGTATTCTCGTCTAAAATTAATACTAAACAATATCAAATATGTTACCTACATTTTTTGAAATTATATCTATACTAATATTATAAAGCTGAAGAGTTTGTTTGTTTGTTTGAACGCGCTAATCTCTGGAACTACTGGTCCGATTTGAATGATTCTTTCAGTGTTGGGTAGTCCATTTATCGAGGAAGGCTATAGGCTATATATCATCACGCTATGACCTATAGGAGGAAAGCAGTAGTGATATTTCTAGTAAATACGAGGAAATTTTGTTCGTTTTTCGTGGTCCGATTGGTCGATATTCTAAACTGATAGTCAAAAATAAACATTTTGACCGCCATTTTAAAACGTGTATGCACCCGGGCGGAGCCGGGCCCGACCGCTAGTTCAAGATAAACCCTGGCATTTCGAGCCCACTCACGCGCTACCACAACACATCAGCGCGAAGGGCCGCGCGACGTATTTTTATTACATTCCTTGCCACATAGCAGAAGAGATTAATTACAGAATCGACGGTTTAATTAGTTTTGTAATTAACAGCGGCGTGGCGCGCCTCTCGGCGAACTAAAATAAATTGCCTTTTAATACAATCACTCAGCGGATTAAACTGCAAGCCAGCAGACGCAGCGCTGCTCCTTTGTTTTTTGTTCACAATTTAATTTGTTACATTCCTTTAATGAGCTTTGGCGGTTGATTTAGACGCGCAACTATTGCCAATGTTTTGTAATTGCTATTTCGATTCTGGTTGATGTGGTTGCTTGAAGATTTTAGAAGCCACGTTTGCTGAATAACAGCTGTTGGCTTTTCTACAGGTTTCATTGTTGATATTACATATGTACATACATACTAAACACACAGGTATCTGGTGTACAATAAAGCGTTAAATAAATAAACTCACGCCTTTTTCCCAGCATAGGTAGGCAGTGGTGCCACTAACATCCACATTTCGCCTTGTATATTCCGTCCCACGATATGGTATGTGGCTAGCCTTTCGCCATATCGGACATAAATTTCTGACTCCGGGCTGATAATGAATAGAAGAATCCAGTATCATTTCGTTCGACCTGGGATTCGAACCGGAAACCTCAGCTTTGTAATCATACTGTGGTATGACTACGCCACAGAGGCAGTCCGTGATATTAAATTGCAATAGTATTAGAAATTACAGTGGTGGCGAATTAGATAGTCATTGTAGTCAATATTAACTGCTTGTGCAGTACCTAACATGGCTTAGATGACAATCCGTGAGTTCGATCCAGGCACTGAAACTGTCCAGATGTTCTGGTTCGGTGATATCTCTTGTTATTCTTGATAGCTCCAAACTTTCACTTACACATACCATATTCGACTGCGTAAAAGAATAACAGATATTTGAATATTACATTTTAATAATAACGATTATTTCTGTAAACAATAACACAATTAGTAACATTATTATTATTTCCATACATTTTGTAGAATTCGCAGACTGCAGGGACGTTGAAGTTAACTGTTTCTTTTTTAAGCCACGACCGCATAAATTACAGCACCCACAGTGCCTTATACAAGTGTTCGAAATTTGAATTTTCTTTAAATATAAATTTAGACCCAATAGTCACATACATTCAGAAATGGATGCAAGCCGCGTCCAACAGGTCTATGTGGCGACTCATGGGGGAGGCCTATGTTCAGCAGTGGCCTTCCTGTGACTGAAGAGAGAGAGAGAGAGAGAATGTGTCACATACATAGTGCGCATAGTAAGTAATAAAACTAGTGCTGTGAATATCTGAAACTACGAATTTCGGTCTTAAAATTGGAAAAAAAATAACTCGATTGCACGAACATTCTTGGTATCGGGAGCGAGCCGCGCCGTAGCCGCGTGTGAAGCTAAATTTGAAAGTCGTGGGCTTTGAAATAGAACGCTGTTGGCTGATGGTGATGATTTTGAAAGGTTATTATTATCTGATCCGGGTTTGGTTCATGTGCGATTAAATAGATATATCCACAATGTAGCACTCGTTTTTTGTGATTTTGTCTGTTTTGCGGGGGTGCCTGTTATACTGTACACCCTTAACGATACAAAGACCTTTGCGAAACATAGTTCTTCTCAAACATCTCTATAGCAAATCAATGGAACTTTCTGCATCCAACGACTTCTTCACTGCATCCAAGCATAAAAATCACATGAAAATAAAAGGGTTCCCACTGGAAACGGAAAATTGATAGTAAATTGACGGCGACTCGCGGCGCCACCGCGGCCTAATATAATTACGAACCGTTCCGAAGACTCGTCGCTTCCAGTTTAAATAAGGGAGTTTTCTTCGAAATACCTTTGCGATTTTGATGTCGCTTATAATGGCATTACAATCTGTGTTTTAAACATGGATTAAACTAATAAATAAATATTTAAATGCGTGGTGGCCTGTTCGGAATGGATCAGATACGACTGCTAATATGTTCACGGTGGTCGTGGGCTCATGTCCCAGAGAAACTATCTAACTTTTCGGAGTCATGTATATTTCGATAGTCAATCATCATGCACTAGAACGGTGTAGGAAAGCATCGTGAGGAAACCTGCATACCTTGGCGATAAAGCCCACCAACCCGCATTAGGCCAGCGTGGTGGACTATACGATTATTGCCTAGCCACTGTCAATCGTACTCTCGATTGTAAAGGAGGCCCGTGCCCTGCAGTGGGACGTATATGGGCAGTAAATAAATATATAAATACTTGACAGGTCCAAATATCCTGCTGCAAATGCAAATACAGAGTATAGAATAAGCATCAGACGGCAATCCCATGCCATTCGATGCAATTATGCCGGCCTGCTCAGATGCTTTTTCACACAACGCCAGAAGTACCCAGAATTATAAAAATGAGGGAACACGCGTGACGGTATACAATTCCACAGCTTGAAGGTGCAGCACAAAAATTTTGCTCACTGAATAATAATTGAATATTTACGTATTCGTTTAAAAACCTCTTTTACCTCCGGCTCCGTTCGCGTAAAAACTATTTATAACTATCGATTTTTGTACATTTTATTGCAACGAAGGCAAATAATATATTAACAGGTGCTGTAATATAAAAAGTTTTCAATGAAATTATAATTGCTATTATTTATAGCGAACACATAGGAATCTTAAAATAAGATCGTAAGAACTTGCGTTTTTCACTAAGACGTGACTACCACTTTGAATTCTTTTTATTCAATTGAAAAAGGCTGAACACCCTTCATGCTTTTCAAATGTATAATTCATTTGCATATCTATTCACGATGTTTAACAAAAATGAGACAAGTAAGTGTTGGATTTGCGTACTTATGGTTCCGTACGCTAGAATTCTTTTTTTTTTTTTTTTATTGCAATGAATGGCGAGACGAGCAAGCCGTTTGCCTGATGGTAAGCTATACGACCGCTCATAAACAGTAGAAATATTCCACTGCGCTCGCCATCCTGAGACATAAGATGTTAAGTCTCAATATGTCCAATATGTAGTTGCTCTGGCTACAATGTCCTTCAATCCGAAACACAACAGTGCATTTAAGCAGTGTTGTTTCACGGGAGAAATAGACATTGCGGTGGTACCTACCCAGATGGCCTCGCACATATGAGAGACCTACCACCAGTATTCTAAGCTATATTATACAACTGAAATACTTAGTTTCATGTAAAAAAATATAACTTCATTTTTCGGATATTAAACGGATTTTAGAATTAATACCTATACTTACAAGTTCAGATTTAAATGTTTTGTAAAATGTTTAAATGAGACTCACCTACCTCCACGGTCAAACCGAAGCCTAGTTTTGTGGGACTAAAATGTATTTTGGTTTTTATCTTTATATTGTGTTTTAATAAATAAATAAAAGAAAGTTATCTCGCTTCTCGCCATATTTCATGACTTTACAATTTGAGATCAAAGGAAAGTAGGTTTTTAGATAGTTTTTTTGACACACAGACGGACGAAAAAGTGACGTCAGTGTTCCTACAATCGTTACGTTTTTCTACATTCAGTACGGGATCATAAAAATCGTGCTATACTGTAAAATGTTGAACCGAAAGCAGTGCATTTGGCCCGTTCACGCCTTTCATATTTAACACGCGTGTTGCGCCGTTGAAAAGCGCCATTCAATGTCCACAGTTTACCTGTTCCCCTTATATTCTACACTCAATTCATATCAGAATTAATTGAAATTGAACCTGTTGAATTATTAAAGATTTTAATTGCGAATATACATAAACTCACGCTTTTTTCCTGGAAGGTAGGCAGAGGCAACCAGAACTTCCACATTTCACCTTGTACTTTTCGTCCCACGATGTGATAGCGGGCGAGCCTATCGGCATACATATAAGGCACAAATTCCTAACTACGGGCTGATAATGAATAGAGAAATCCAATATAACTTTGCCCGACCCAGGACTCGAACCCAAGACCACAGCTTTGTGACTGTACCGCAGCACAACTACTACTACACCACAACAGGGCAATTTTTTAAATTGTTATACTTAGCGAGACGAATATTCGCCTGATAGTAACCAAAAAATACCATACATTACAAAGCATCCTAAGATGTTAAGTCTCAATGTCTAGTAGTAGTTACTTTGGCCACAATGTCCTTTAAATCGGAACACAACAGTGCAATAACACTGTTTGGCGGGAGAAACAAATATTAAGGTGGTACCGTCCCATGCGGTCTCTCATGTATGAGCGACGTACCAATAATTTGTCAGTACAAAGGTATAATAAACACATCCCCTTTAAGTAGGCGGAGCAGTAACATGCAAATGTCGGCAAATAAAGCGGTCTCGACCCGTATTAATTAAATAAGCGCGTGGCAGAAGATTGATTGCGTCTGATGTCTTAATTATTTCTGTACTTCGATGTAAGCTCGATCAGACTCTAAATTAACTTTTTAACATAATTCTTGCGAGTGATGTGTCATCAATCATAAGTTTAGTAGGTTGTTGGATTTTCTTCTGCCGCGGCTTTATGTGATATACTTTCTTTGTCAATTATAGTTGGTGTATGTTGTTTTGATGCTGGTTTAACAGGGCAAGTCAGTATTTGCCATATTTTAATGTTTTAACTTCTTTTTAATTAATACACATCGAAATTAATCAAATAGTAATAGAATGAAAGGAGAAGTTAATAAATAGTAGCCACTTGGATCTATATCTGTATTAGCCTATATACGTCCCAATGAACGGGCAACCTCTACAATCGAAAGAACGATTGAGAGTGGTTAAGCCATATAGTCCACCACGCTTGCCTAGTGTGGGGTGGATCGTTCGACCGTTAGGGTAAGCAGTTGAAAATTAATACAAAGTATATTTACAACATCCCTTCGTCATCATGCTTAAGCATTCAAAAAATACATAACTCGTAGAAACTGCCACACCCTTAAACCTACAGGAAAATGGAGGGAAAAACAGAGTAGGTAAAAACATGGCAAAAAACACATAAACCCACAGACTGTGCCTTAATTTAATGGCAAATCCTTCTCGCAACGAGACTTTTACTACTTAAATTATTAAGCCCCGAAGCCGCTGCTTGTGAATTTTTTAACGAAACTCTTGAAATATATAAAAATTTAAACTATTAATTAGCAGAGCTTATTGCCCGGCCGGCTCGCAAAACGCTACCTAAAATATTGTTTTAATGTGAATAGCTACCGCGCCGCAAATATTCCGAATGCTTCACTTTCGTAATCTGATGTGGAAATGTTTTGAATAAGTTTGAGGTTTGTTGTTACGAATATAATATTTTCGCGAGTTTTGTTAGTTGGATTGAAATTTTGGAATTTTATTTGATGATTAAAATAATATTATGGATTTGAAGTTTTCCAGGTAATGCTGATGAAAAATTTTGAACAGTACAGTTTTATGTCGTACGAATGCGTGATTAAGCTGTTGTCAAAATATTAGAAACAGTTTTTCTCTATTTCACTCATTGTTTGAAATATATTTTCTTAGTATGAACAACAATCATTTATACCCGTAATCTAATAGTATTAAAATGTTTGAAATAATAAGATGTGAAGAGAGAAAACTGTTCATAATATTTTGATAATATCATGACAACAACGCATTGGCACGACAAAATACGACGACGTAGACTTCATGTTAAATAATAATCGTAGACATAAACCGTAATGAGAAGGTTAATTTATGGCATTTGCTCTTTTTTACTTTCAAATACCAATGTTTTAGGAGAAGTACATTTCCCATCAAATGATACGCTTATTTCTTAGCCAGTACATAAATTAGATCCTTCGACTTTATCCTTTACTTGTCGATGTTTATTTTAGAGTGAAAGTTAACAATTTATCAATAGAATATACTGGTAAATCACCGACATCCAATTCTGAGCTAATGGAGGTACGTAAAGCAGTTCCAAATCTCATCAAATACTTACGGTGTGTAATTAGCCTATTATGTGGGTAGGTTGAGCGATAAATAAGCTGGCGCCTCCGGGCACTTCAATTAAAACTTCACTCATTATGGCGTATCAAGTGATTACGTCATCAATTATATACATAGGATGTAAGATCAAGTCTGTGTCTATAAGGCAAAGATGCTTTTAGTATTATTATTATTCTCTTAATTTAAAATATATTATAAAAACAAAAAAAACATATAAAATATGAAAAGTCATCACACAATGGCGAGGCTCGAGACCCAAGCCACCGGTGGTTCATCATCATCATCATCATCATGTCAGCCACAGGAAGTCCACTGCTGAACATAGGCCTCCCCCAATGATCTCCACAATGACCTGTTGGAAGCGTCCAGTGACTTCCTGCGACCTTAGTCAGATCGTCCGTCCACCTTGTAGGCGGGCGTCCGACACTTTGCTTGCCTGTACGTGGCCTCCACTCGAGAACCTTAACCTTAACCGGTGGTTAGGACCCCAAAATAAGGAACCGCCTCAATAGACGTGCCGTGTCAAGCAATTCTGTATCTGACTCTTGACCCAACAGCCAATTAAGAGCCTCTGTAGATGTTGGTCGAGACTCTTTGGTATCAACCCATGAACAGAAACGACAATTGGGACAATAATGGTGGATTCGATTTAGTATAAGATTTAGTATATTTTTTATTATGCTAGCCTAAGTGATTTTACTACTGGGCAAAGGCATTCTCAAAGCTCTTCCGTAATTTTGATTAAATAGAATCAATAAAATATTTCTCTTCGACGATGTTGTAACTGGTAGAGGGAATATATTGGAATGTTGTGCGTACATTCTTGTTGTTACTTCTCGCCACGCTCGGCTGCGTTGATGACACTGCTATTTGTCATAAGTCTTTCATTTGACTTCACCATTTCTTTGGTACCAACCCGCACTAGGCCAGCGTGGTCGACTATATGGCCTAACCACTCTCAATCGTACTCTCGATTGTAGAGGAGGCCCGTGCCTGCAGTAGGACGTATATGGGCTGATACAGAATACAGAATTTCTTTGGTGCTCATTTCTCCAGTTGTCTCCAAAGCATTGTCCGGCGCAATGAAAGCAGGAGAAATTTGCTTTTTACCTTTTCACCCGAGAAAATATAGTATAGTTAGTTTAATACAAATTATGATCACTATTCACGGAATTAATTGAAATTCCTCAATCATGCCCCAATGGTTTAGCAAAATGTTTGTGCAACAGATATAGTGCAAGCAAATTTCATTAGGAATTTAATTATTTTCCAAAACTGTGCTAGCAATATACTCCATTACTGAATTCTGTGCAAATTCGAGGTCGCATGGAAATTATTTTGTAAATTTGATCAGGCCGTTGTTACGGCTAGAAATTCTAGATCTGAAAAGGGTCAGGCCTACGTTATGATTAATTGGACAAGGAAAATTGGACCTCCTGATATCTGACGATCAACTTGACAAAACTAATTAAGGGATAAGTATTTAGTTTTGTCCTGGTTTTGCTTAAGTTTTTAATTATACTTTAGGTTTGAAATTAGTTATTGAGATCATTATTTGGTTAAATCAGTAAAGACAATGAAAATATAATACTGTTTACCCCATGTCTGGTCATTGAACTTTACGGTTGAGAGATGTTAGTCTATCTTCCCAGTTCGTGAACAAAATTCCTTTTATTCTGGAATTTTTAGACTTTAAGAATGTTTAAAATACAACTTACAGCAAAGTGACGCCACAATAAAACATAAATTTTATTGTGGCGTACTTTCCATACTTTCTTTGAGCCAGGCTGATTCGTGCTTTAGAGAACCTCCTAGAAAATCTAGGGATCATTGCGTACCTCTAAGCAAACGTATACGTTGAATACGTAATATAGTGAACAATTCGTAATTATTATCACAAATATTTGTGTCGGTGCGGAGATCCAACCCGCGGCTTACGGTTCGTAGCCAGGGTCGATCTATCTACTTCATAGAGGCAGTCACATCACGTCTTAAAAACACTTTAAAATTGAATATTTAAGTTACTTTACTTAAACATTAAAAATTGTACCAGTCACAAAGCAAGTAAGACACAGTTTAATTTGTCAAATAGCAATTTTTTTCTCATTTTAATTAGCACAATTTAAAATGTCTCATAATTCGTCGTTAATCTACAAAGGAGCTTTTGTGTAACTTTGAAAGCGTCTCGGCGTCCGGCTTATTCCAAAAATTGGGTCAGATAAAGCTCGTCGGGGTTATTACTGATGAAAATGCCTCAACTTGAAATTCTTACAATTTTTTGTATTGTGTCGGGGCATTTGCATGTTCCGTTTTGTCTGAATTTGGAACAATGGTTACCTACGACACTAAAGTGTGAGCTTTTCTTGTGGATGATATTTATTTTCATACGCTTATATTTAATTTAATATATTTGTACAGGATACTGCGACTTTAAATAAAACCAACTGTTAGATTTTGTGACTTCAGACACAATATGAATTTAACTTTGCAAGAAAAAAAACGCTAAGTTTTTTTTGTGACGTTTTAAATATCATCGTATTTGGATTTTGGATAATAAATCCGTAGTTTCCCACAAAAAATTGGCGTAATTCCGCGAATTTTTTATTTGCATGGTGTCTGTAGTCGCTAAGACTATCACTCGACTTCGTTTTAGGTCGCATTCATGATATACTCTGTAGCTAGCAATTAGACTACAACCAATGGTATATTTCAGACAGTCTTGATTCCAATCTTCATCCTGTATTGACAAGGTTTGTGACGTGGGAATTAGAAAATAATAGATTTTCGAGTGCACAAATTATTATTGTAGGGCCTACATAAATTTGTCTCGGAGCAGGGTTCGAACTCGTGGCATCTCGTTCCACAAGCTTAAGCTTATTTATGTAATATTCTGATTTAAAAATATCCGTTCTATGAGTTTTTTTTTTTTCTTGAAAATGTGAAAATTAATTCATTTTATATGCAACTTCTTACAACTATGGCGTAGAATCTTTCCATACTTTCATCATCATCATCATCATAAGCCTGTTGTAGTACACTGCTGGACATACGCATACTTTGTTAAAAGTAAAAAAATAAATGGTGTAACCACAATTTATTCACCAATTAACTTAACCCCCAATTTCTAACAAAACCTTCTAAATAAATACTAACACGAATCACAACTATATTCCATTTACGATTGGGTAATCGACACAGGCGGCTTGTTATCACGTAGACCCAAAAGTTGGGATCCCTGATAATACCTACTCGAAGGGCCCGGTTTCCATGAGGCGGGATTTCGGGAATAAAATTTGCATACAAACACGTTAAGCGATAATACACTGGGAATTTGAAAAGCTGCCTGTAGTGAAGTGCCGAAATAACTGAAGTGAAGAAAGGTTTTTGGACTAACTTCAACTAAGGTAGTTGTAAGATATTTTATATTTTGGCGTGCCTTGGTGGCGTAGTTGTTCTACGGTACGATTACAGAGCTGAGGTTTCGGGTTTGAATGCCGGGTCCGGCAGAGTGATATCGGATTTTCATATTCATTACTAAACCGGAGTCAGGAATTCCTGCCTATGTGCCGGTTACTCTTTCGAATGGGAATATTTATATACAATATACATATACCTATTTCTATGGTTGGAAAATTATACTTAGCCATTAGCTATTCTCTTATTTCTTATCTAAACTTCTTTACATATCTAATACGCATTTTGATAAAATAATACATTTTCTCAACTTATATTAATTTACATTAGGAACGAATTAAAAACGACGATGAGTACCTACATTTCAATTTCCTAGAATTCTTCAGTTGTATTAGCAGCGTACATCAAGTAGTTTTAGCTAATTGACTCCCACCTACCTATCATAAGGAAATCAGGGGTCAAAAAGAATTTTCCCCATGAGAAAAGATAACACTTTTGTTGCCGAGTGTACTGATCTCGCATTCCGCAGTGTTTTAAATACCTTACCCTTTATTATTGTTATTAAACAAGTTTTTGATTTAATACGCCGAAGCCCTTTCCATTGTGGAGTTTACGCAGAAAACAGATTAAAGTTTAATTAAGTTGAAGTTATTGCGTGAACGAAATAAAATGTAATTTTATTTGCAAATGAGAAGTTAAATGGGTTAAAATGTTATCAAATTACTTTATAATTATGAAACCTTACTTCTCGATAAGAAGAATACATTGTTTGTTATTCCACTGTAGTGGAAGGACGTGAATTCAATTCCATTGTTGGAAGTGATTATAATCTTTGTATATCCGTTCAATTGAATGATAACATCAATTAATTAATTAATCACTAACCAATATATAGCACCTAACCACCAAACTTAATTATAGGTAAGGGATACATTATGCGTAATGGAGTTTAGAAAAGGCGTAGTTTTTTATATCAATTAATGAAGAGGCGAGATTGCCATTCGCGTGATGGTAAGCGACACGACCACTCATGGACAGTAGCAAAACTAAGCAACACCATGAATTATAAAGAAATGCTTGGAATTCCACCGCGCCCACCATCCTGAGACATAATATGTTAAGTTTCATTTTGTCCAGTTGTTACTCTTGCCTCAGTGTTCTTCAAACCGGAACACAACAGGTAAATGTCGCTCCATTTTTCATGTTTCCCAACTAAATTGCAGAAAAAAAAAATCGTCTTCATCACGTAAGGTTAAATAAAGATTTTTCTGCAACAATGCCACATTAAACCAAAGATTAAGGTCGCAAATAACTTCCTTAAAATGAGAGTTGAGCAATATGGAAGTATTTTTGTAGCGGGTCCATATGTCGCCAGTACGAAGTCGGAGGGTTGAACCAACCGTCGGTGGTCTTAATTATTACTCGGGGACCCTTTTGTGGATTGCGGTTGCGGTTTTAGACTAATTTTCGTGAGTTTCCTCTATGATATTACTTTGGGTCATTGCGTTTAGTAAAGTTAGATTTGCGTTCACTGATATGGTTGTTTGAAATGTCTCTGGATTAGTTTGTTGAAATAAATTTATTGGTAACTAATTTTGTTTGTTATGTCGTAGGAATTAAGTATAATGTGAACAATATACAATAAGGGGGAAAATAATGAGGAGATAAGATAAGATGTATCACGCTGAATTTTGCATTTTACATAGCCTAAAGCCCCATTTACAAGGACAGAGTTTAGATGATACGATTATCGTGAGAATTTGTAAAAGTCGTATCGTGTAAACATTTGTCGGAATACCGCAATTAGTGGCGGCTATGTCATGCGATAATGGCATACGATTCTCGCCGCAGGAAACTCGCTCTATAAATTTTGGTATCTCATTATAGGTATTCTCTCATTTTTAGTAGATTTGAAAAGGTTTATTAGTGGTGACCTATTGTTTATTATTAGGTTTATTTTTAAGCGTTGACGCTTCGTTATTAAAACCCTGCTAATTGAAAGAGTCCTGTATGATCTCAGGTTCCTAAGCGTAAAGGGACTATTGATTGCAGATAATTATTGGGGTCATATCCTTGTGAAAATATGTAAATATTTTATGAGCCCTCATTGACATTCGGCAGCAAGACGCAAATCGTTTCTCGCATTATAGGATGATAGCCATATTCGTTGGTCATAAAACGTGATGTGAACGTTCAACAAAATATATACAGATATTCTTGTGGACATATTCGAATATTTATATATATTCGATCCGTAAAAGTGACTGTAGTGAAATAGCGTTTATAGGTTGTAAATCTAGACGTCTGGAGTTTGACTTTCTTTTCTTATTTAAAGTATATTATTTTACATAGTCCTAGCCCCACACTAAGATCGAGTTTCGTGTCGTGTATGTATGTGGTATAAGGGCATGCAGAAAATATCCTTAAGAAAACGATTCAGTTCCATTATGGTTATTGGTGATCATTTCTGATACCATTCGAGTAGTATTAACCATAATTACTCACTTTGGTGTCGCTTTTTCGTTTCATCAAATTTGAAAAACCCAACAATGCGAAAAAAATTTGTTTCACTTCAAAACTACAATACTACCAAAAGTCATTCACGTTTCTTCCATCATCATATTTTTTTCTTTAACTCAAGTTAATATTGGGATTTTGTTTGCAAATGATAAAGTTCACTTTTATTCTATCCGAATAAACTTTATTTTGGGTATCCTTAATTTCTTACCATCCAAGTCACAATAGAAATGATTAACATTTTTTCAGTTTTTCAGTGGACTTCTAGAGGCAGAGGATTATGATGATAATCTTTATTTAAGGTGATTTAAAAAAAATGAATGAGTAGAGCCACGCTATTGTCATTCATGATTCAGCATGAATGTGCAAGTTTGTCCGGGGATTTACAAATATCTCACAGGTAAGAGACGTAAAGTGACAGCTATGCTGTCGCGTTATTTTGGTGAATGACATTGCTGGATGCCCAATACACTTTCCCGCTCCCCTCCTGATTTGATAAGCCGGAATTAATATTCCAAGCATTGTGGATGGTCACGGGCGGCAGTGACCACTTACCATCAGATGACCTATTTGCTATTTTACCAGACCTAATGTATAAACAAACATAATGAAGCAAAACCTTTTAATGAGGTACTAAGGATAAAGGTTTGAACGATGTGAAGGTTCAGAAATAAAAGTCATAATGTCAAAAGACGATATCTATATATATAAATTATTGTATAAATTTTTGTATACATATTAATATGTATAACTGATCTAACTAAAATTACACTGACTAGAAGTACTTAATGAATACGGCAGTATTGTAGTTCAACTTCCGGAGTCTTGTGAACAACCTGCTGACAAAAACAAATTTTTATATTGATACGATAGGTATATACGATAAGTTTCTACAGTGCATCTGATGGTTGGAGTTTTCACTGACATGTGATGGTTATCTGTGTCGATTGACAAAATTATGCCGGCCTGATTCATCTCACATACATGGCGATATTGACATGTAACTAACCACCACTGCATTGCAATAATTTGATAAAAAAAATGAAACTTAATATCACAATGTTTGACAAAAAATGATCAAGTATTTTTATTCATATTTTGTACAATGTTAAGAGCGTATACACCTTGCGCGCAAAGTCAACTATAGGTATTTCTTCGTTAATTTCACGCACACATAAGCGACCAAACCTGTGTGCGTAGAGCTGCCGCGTCGGCTCGCTATACAATCGGCTCAAACAACTTTGATCCGTGCGCTTCAAATATTCAATTGAAATGTAACTGTAATATAATATCATAAAAATATTTTATTTGCATTATAAGTAGACAAATAATACTGTGCAAGCAAAGAATAATACAAATTTTGGATACTAATCATATTTTAGTTATTATTACATTGTTAAGTTGCATTCAAATCAGTGTTCAATCAGTAGACACTACGGACGTTTTATTGATCATTTCGTGTTCGAACACATAAATAGTGTTAGGGGCCTTACAACTCCTTACAATTACGAAATATATTTAATTTTATATTACAATACATAACATAATTTAGCCTCGGAATTACGTCCCATTATATTACCTGAAACATAATTTATACTCACTACAAAATCATTGTAGGTAATAAAAATAATTAAATATTTTACTACCAAAGTACTAAGATGTGGTAATCGCAGTCCGCGCAAGGCTATTTTTACTACGTACGGCAAAAATCGACTGCAGCTAGGCCGGAGCGACGAGCGATACGTCCTCCCTCTAGAAGGCCTTGCGGCGGTCTGATTTGATCCACGTCGGACAGCGTGTTTTATAGTGGTTTTTAAAATATTTGTAGAAAACATGAAAACTAATTTTGTTGAAATATAAAAATGGTAATTTATTGATAAGATGTTCTTCTATTATAATAGGCAATTGCTATAAAAAACTATGTACGATAAGTTGGTGAAAAAAAATATGTTCTTGACGAGAGTTTCTGAATAATTTCGCATTGTTTAAATTTTTATTTTTCAGGAACTAAACACAAAAAGATTATTTTTCTCAGCAAAATCCCTCCATAAGGGTCTTATTAGTCTGGTAATATTTTTATTTTCATCTGATATTTAGTGGTTTCGGATATCTTAAGCTTCTAAATTGCCATTTAAAGCCTAAATAACGAAACTTGTGTTCAGTAATCCTTATAGTACTAACAAATTATCCATCAATCTATAATGTTTTCCACTAAAATCCCTAGATGACAACTTTTTCTAAAATTAGTAATAATTATTTTTCCTTTAAATTGTTTATTGGTGGCTATTAACTCATTTGAAAAGTCCTGTTTTTAAGCCAAAAAGCGCGTGCAGGGTATAAACGCTCTTAACTGTGGTAAATATCGCCCTGTATGCAGGTAAACGAAATAGGCGAAATGCACGAAAAACACTCAGGGTAATATGATGGGTCTTTAGGCGATGTATTTGGTGGTTCAGAATACCAACATTGTACGACCGTCAGGATCATTTTTAAAACGTATTTGAATAAACAATGCTAGAGATGGTTATAATAAATGTGTAATACCATGGTCGGGGCAGTAATGGCGGCGGCGTCTCCGTCGACGCCCGGCGTCGCATGCGTCCACGCACGTCTCTTCTGCAACAAGAATTCATTGTATAACCTAACGAAACGAAATATCAACAATATGCTAGTAGACAAGCTTAAATCTTGAAATCTACTCAACGGATTTTGATGCGGTTTTTTTAATAGATAGAGTGATTCAAGAGGAAGGTTTATATGTATGTATAATACGTACATATTATTGTACAGAAATCTATTTGTACCCGGGCGAAGCTGGGCCGGGCCGCTAGTCTGTTATAAATCTTTTATAACATATGAATTCGAACGCGAATTCTAAAAAAGTAAATCAAGTATTTAATTTAACTAATAGGGTAATTGACTTTTATCGATTTTTGGTATTATTTCGCTTACAAATACAAATACGTTAAAAATAAAGCCTAGCGTCGAAAAAGAATTAAAGTAACTTGTAACATAAAACAAATATTAATATTTGAAATTAAAGAGTGGGGGTGTAGTGGGGACATCTTGCTTTCTCTTTCTTTTTTCACACGCGCATACTGTAATGTATTATAAGCATAGTGACGTCACTATCTTGGTTTTGCATTTCTTTATTGTTACTCCCAATACATGATTTAAAACGTTTGTAACTCGTTTCATTGTGAATGGATTTATAAATTTAATTGTTTGTTAGACCATAGGTATGGATACGATTTGATAAATACAATAAAAAAAATGGAGTGAAATACCCATTGAGGTATTATACTAGAGCGGACATCGGGAACAAAATTTCTGCGTATGGTGCGTGCACACGGGTACACATTGAAGCGAGAGGGAAGATATGTTACTTCGTAGTTCGTAGGCGAGACAGAGACAGAAATAGAATGTACCCTTCATTTTGTTACAAACATTTTGTTTGCAATGTCTCCTTTAGTATATTATCTCAATGGAAATCTGTATCTGTATCAGCCCATATACGTCTCACTGCAGGGCACGGGCCTCCTCCACAATCGAAAGTACGATTGAGAGTGGTTAAGGTGAGAATGGAAATACCCTATTAATTAAATGTAATGAATTAACTTACCGTCACAGCAGGCGGGATGCGGTGGCGGCGCGGCGTCGTCGTCGTGGCGGGCGAGCGCGCGCAGCTGCAGCGTGTACGCGCGCGAGCCCCCCGACACCGAGCCCGGCGCCGCGGCACCCACCCCACCCACCCCACCCCCCGGGGCCCCCGCGAACGTCGCGTACGGACTTATCTCGTACACGTCTATACACAAATGTCAATCATCATCATCTCAGCCACAGGAAGTCCACTGCTAAACATAGGCCTCCCCCAAGGATCTCCACAATGACCTGTTGGAAGCGGCCTGCATCCAGCGACTTACAACCTTAGGTAAATCGTCCGTCCACTTTGCAGGTGGGCATCCGACATTTCGCTTGCCTGTACGTGGCCTCTACTCAAGAACCTTTCGGCCCCAACGGCCATCAGTTCTACGAGCTATGTGCCCGGCCTACTGTCACTTCAACTTGACATTTGTTCTCCTACGGATCTCACTGTGGGCCTCATAAAAGGGCTCAGTCACTCAACGAGCCATGGAAAGGGCCATGCTCAGTGTTTCCCCACGAAATCGAATCAGAAATGTAAATAATATACCACAAGCAAAGTCCTATTGATGGATGAGAACTGCTCAAGACCGGGACGGTTGGCGTCTACTAGGGGAGGCTTACGTCCAGCAGTGGACGACGACAGGCTGAATATATAAGCAAAGTCCTATAGTCACACATAGTCGTTGACGCGTTCTCATACAGACCACAATTTTATATTTTCTGCTGGTCCATTCTTGATACTCGATTTTGTTCGGTTAAATGCCAATCGGATCATGGACAAAAGAAAAAAAAACTGTTCAATAGGAGAATATGATACAAGATTTCGATACTAATGCGTTTCATAAAAAAAATCTTTCAAAGTTTCTAGATACATGCCCTAGGCGCAGGTTCCTACTGTTTATCGAGTAATCAATTAATATTTTAGGATTCCTATGTAAAAAAAGAAAATGCTGATTAAGACAGATCGATATTATTTTCTAATTTTCTCTTATCCATTTAGTTCATGAGGAAATAAATATTTTTTAAAGAATACATCTATATCATAATAAATATTGCTTCTTTAGGCAATTTTTTTTATAATACACCCAATAGTCACGTACATAGTTTTGCCCCTCACTAACATCAACTCCTGTGAATATCGGAAACTAAGAGAGACTTTTCAGTGTCATAAACACTCACATCCAAAATAATACCTGTAGATCACACACTACTAGCGGGAGGTATCTCATAAGTGAGAGGCCGTCTGGGTAGGTACCACCGCAATATCTATTTCTCCCATCAAACAGCAGTGTAAATGTACTGTTGTGTTTCGAGTTGAAGGACATTGTAGCCAGAGTAACTACTGGACATATTGACACTTAATATCTTATATCTTGGAATGGCGAGTAGAGTGAAATGTCAAGCATTAATTTGTAACTCAGGGTGTTGTTTGGTTTTGCTACCGTTTATGACCGCTCGTATCGCTTACCATCAGGCAAACAGCGTGCTCGTCTCGCCATACACTCCAATAAAAAAACACACACACACACATGGAACCTGAGGCTTCTCGTTTGATAGCCAGCGTTTAACCAAGCACGCCACGGAGGTTGTCAATATTTAAAAGGTGACATGTCTCAATCCTTAACTTGCCAAGTGTCAACACAAACCAAAACGAATAAAATCCAAGAAGTAGAAATTTAAATGTAAAATGTTCATCTAATACCTAAACCACTTAAACATCTTGCTCCCTCAGGATACTTTTTTAATAAAAACGTAGAGTTTTTCATCTCTGGATAAATATTTAAATGCTTTTCTTAAAGATGTACTTGTAAAAAGGTTTTCTCTGGTTGTTGTACCGTTTAACCGATGTTTCAGTTGCAAGTGTCCTTTTGCGTTGAAAAATAATGTAAAACGTTTAAACTGAATGCAGGGCGTGGAAAAGACCTTGTTGTTATGCTGCGTTCTTCATTTAAAGTTAGCTTGCGTTGGATTTTCTTGATATAAATTGAAAAACAGAAAAAAATCTCGAATCGTCTGTTTAGTAAGAAGTATACGGATATCATTTGCAAAAAAGGATTACATAAATGTATCTGTCTACATTCTTATTAAAAATAATGAAATAAAAAGTATCTTTACACGTAAGATATTTTATATTAATTTAATAGATTTAGTTTTATTTTGCATCACAAACATTATTTTTAAATAAAATAAATAAATAATAAATAGATTGATACACACAATAGTCACATACATTAAGATAAATTATTCTTGTGTCATAGCCCACAGGTATCAGAAACTACGAGAGACTTTTCGGTCTCACAAACGCCCAGACCCGAATGAAATATTTGTGGGCCGCACAAACATTTCTTTCGAAGTGGGGATCGAACCCGCGGCCTCTTGTTTCACAGCCGGCGTGTAACCAACTACGCCACCAAGGCTGTCGAAATAATTCTGAAATTGACCGGAAAACTTTAACACCGGCTATCTTTGAGACATCTACTATATACAATTTTAAATACATATGCCATAAAGCTGTCTCACCAGATGGCCTTATTCTATCTTCCACAACGTAAGTACATAAGATATCATAGGTCGATATTTGAAAGCCAAAATAAAGAGATCACTTTTTTGGCCTACGCCTTTGTAGGGTTCGATTGAACATCAAACATTCGCCAATCCCTTGAGTGGAGTGCCCAAACGGACGGTAAAAGGTTCTCTCCCGATTTTCCCAAATATTCTTGCGGAAAATAATAACTTTTTTAATATAGCCTCCCGGTATTGTGTCTTTTTTTACTTTTTTAATAATTTGTTTTTGTTGTATACCCTTGCGACGCGACGGGTTAAAATGTTTTGAAGTTATGTTGAGTAACTTTACAAAGTGTTTGACATGTCGTCCTTTGTTTTTCATTGTTCAATTTATTTTCATTCCTCGTGTCAATATCATGTCAATATATATAAGTTATAGATCGTCTACGATCGTTTTGTGTCTGAATGCGTTGATGGTATGTCAATTTATTTATATACTTATTTAAGAAAGACACAGCAACAAAATATGCATTACTTTACATTAATTAAATACTAACAAAAATAACATAGCCTTTTGGTAAAAATTAGGTAAAGAGATAAATATTAGATTCAGTTTTCCTCTCTTCACATATTAATAGACTAACACATTACGCATACTAATATAAGGATAGATTAATATTTCTAAATTACGAGTTTATTTTTTAGCTTATGAAAACATATCTCGAAGGGTTTAATATATTTTTAAAATTTATTTATTATTCTGAATTTCGTCCCATTCCAATAGAATTTAAACAAAAGATATTTCCTATATTTACTTATCAAATTATGTCTACATGTGAAATTAATATTTTTTTTTATTTATAAGTGACAGACAACTGAAAGAATATTTGCTATAAACAATTAGTTGCAACCATGTAATTAATATGTTCCATCAAACAACATTTCAACCCGCGCATCTGTCTTTATAGGAAAATATATTTTAATTTGGCTTTACTTCGACCGTAATAAATTTAAAGTATTAACCATTCACTCTCAGCGATCGTATTTCAGTTTAATGTCCTATCTATAAACTACAGTACAAAAATCCCCTCGCATTTTGTCAATGAACACGCTAGTATTACGTAGATTTGGGCTGAAGCCAACACAGATCTGCGCTGAGCAATTAACGGGGCTTAACGTAACAACACTCCCCGTTCGACAATTAAGATCAGCCGCCATACCCATCCAGCAAGTGATATCCGAATATCCCTCACATAAAGTATACTCGGCTGCGGATGATGCACATATTAAAATACAATCCTACGGTCAAATATATTGTATAGTTCTGTTAACTGAGTAAGATTCAAGTCAAGGTGAATCAGAATCATGTAGTTAAAAAGCACATTGATTCTATTACTGTAGCATTTTTAAGTACTTGTGGCGGTAGCAATACGCCAACTTAGATTTAGCTTATAAAATAACACCCTTATTATTTGTAATTTGAACATTATTTAAACACGCATTTCATTTTAAGATATGACTGCAGATGTTTAACCATAATACATCTGCGAGTCGTTTTATTAAAGTAAGAATTTTTGTGTACCGTATTGTGTAATATTAGTTAAAAAGATGCTGTGCTAAATTATTGTTTCCTAATTGTAATGGCCCGTTCATGCCGGGGCAATAAAACTGTATTATTATAGTTAAGTTCTTTAGTGGCGGAAATCTTTAGCAACAAATTTATGTTTTTTAGACAATAGTACACATATTTGGGTAAACCTTTCGGATTGGACAATAGCCCAGATGTTTGGGCAGACCTTAATTTTTAGTTGAAAGGATAGACCCTATTTTATGGCTTAAAAATATTTTCTGTAAGATTTATCCCCACCGATCCTCATTCGGGTAATCTTATAAAAGGGTCGGTTTATTTGGACGAAAAGACAGTCTGCCATCTCTCGTCACAAGTACATCTCGCTCCGAGTCGCATAATTATAATTTTACTCTGTCTCTGAATGTATTAAGTGTTAAATTATAAAATATACTATTGTTAGTTCCTGGAAGTGAGTGCTTATTCTAATACCTGCACTTATAACCACCAAATACTAAATCCTCGCTGTTGTGAGTCACGGCTCAGCATGAATGGGCAGGTTCGTGTGGGTTGGCCACTATCTCACAGGAGAACGATGTGAACCGATATCTTTTGCTGTCTGCTATCTAGCTGGATCATTTTATTCGATGAGTGAGATTGTCGGATGCCCAATAAGGGGTGTTGACAATCCTCATCCTATTCCCATCCTTTTTCCTTCCTGTTCTCCTTCCGATTTTATGGGTTGGCATAGCTTTTTAACTACAAGCGTTGTCGTTATAGGAATCCAGTTATAGGAATCCAATCGATAAGACTAAATATTCAGCTTATTTTTTAATTGAGAATTAGTATCGAAAACTTGTAATTTTATTACAATTAAATATTACCTAAACTAGGATAAGATAAGGAGTTCTTAAGCCTGAAGTCTAATGCAGCTGTTTTTCCAACACCTACACCAAACTCAACAACTCATAACTTTTCTTAAATGCATGTTCTCATACAAATAATAATTACCTGGAGGATCTGGTGGTAGTTTGGGTGTTTGGTGCGGCGGCGCGCGATACGTTCCGCAGTCTGGCTTCTCTGCATTCGTGGTCACTCGCGGTAGAGCCACGTCCGTCCTATATAATAGATACAACATTAATTAATTAATTAACTTTAAATACATCTAAGTTATTAAGCTCTGGTGTGTATTTATCCAGAGATCAATTTAAAATAGACACCTTTATATGCCGAGAGTTAAAATGGTTCTATTATAAACTACCAGAAGTGGTTTTACATTATTTAATAAAATTAAGTATCCGCTTTGCACAAAGTCACGATCAATAATGATCCAAAAACATTCAAACTACTGTCACATGTGTTTCGTCTTCTCTTGAGGGTGCCAACGAGGTAACATCCACGGAGTTCACATATAACACGGCCTCTCCTGACACCCTGGCGTCCCGACAGGCTTAGTCGTCGTCGACCAAAGATGTATCAACTGAAGTAATGATCCAACGCCATCGGCAAGTTCCTTTTCTTGCAAAGACGTTGAAACCAGGCGTGGCAAAGCCCTAGTTGTTCAGTCAAACGTTGAGGATGGGCCAGCCCCATTGGAATCTATTTATTTAGATTCAAACACTCATCATCCACACCATGATTAGTCTCTGAAACCAAAGTCCAAATTACTTCAGAGCTCCATTGCTACATGTAACAAAGTAAATTTGTTGGAGATTGTCATAAAAGTCAAATCAGTCAGAAAGTCGAAGTCAAATAAGTTTATACAAGCTAAAACATTCAACATATAAAAGTCTAAACATATGCACAATACACAGGTCCTCGGTATGGGCCCCTACCGAGGAAATACTTAAATCTACACTAGGGGTCAGGGTGCATTTAATCCCCCTAGCGACTCTCCGAACACGGAAAGCTTTCACACCGAGGGAAAAGGAGGCTGTACTCCCTCGATGACTCTCCGAACACGGAAAGCTTTCACGCCGAGGGAAAAGGAGGCTGTACTCCCTCGACGACTCTCCGAACACGGAAAGCTTTCACACCGAGGGAAAAGGAGGCTGTACTCCCTCGATGACTCTCCGAACACGGAAAGCTTTCACGCCGAGGGAAAAGGAGGCTGTACTCCCTCGACGACTCTCCGAACACGGAAAGCTTTCACACCGAGGGAAAAGGACACTGTACTCCCTCGATGACTCTTCGCGAAAAGCTTTTAAAAGGAACAAACCAAGGTACCAGCTTCAATCTAAGACAGGTACTTAAAGAGTGAACAGACACCTTCAAAAAATATTGCCAAGTCTCAGGGGCTCATTCACCTTTCCACAGAATCATATACTGAGCAGCCGCATAAGTAGAGTTTCCATATAATCCAGCAAGTAACTTTAACTCGTATCGGTGATTAGAGAGGGTTTTCACTACCCTATAGGGCCCCCGCATGCCAGAATCCAATTTACCCTGAGATTGAGCAAACTTGACAACAAACACCAGGTCATCCTTCTGGAATTCACGAGGAGGCTTCCGGCGCTCATTGAACATTATGTCTTGACGAGTCTGATGGTTTTTCAACCGTTCGGCCGTCCTTTGTCTGAGCATTTTCCGTTTTGCTTCCCGGTTGCCTTTGGTTAAATTCAATGCCACATCTCGCACCAACGTTCGGATTGCAGGCGTTGCGCTTTCGTGGCCAATTAAAAGGTTAAGAGGAGAAGTCTGCGCAGTTTTCTGCTTTGTTAGGTCAAGAGTGAGCTGTAAATGCCATAGTTCTTCAGCCCACTCAACTTTTCGATGATTGACTGCAATACAAAGCATATTCAAGACCGTACGGATGTAACGTTCAACCTGTCCGTTTTCATGATGCATTTCAGGAATTATGAAGTGAAGTTGTACACCAAGGACCTTCATCCATGAAGTGAAGCCCGTCGACTCAAATATACGTCCCCTATCTGATACAACTAACTTAGGAGTACCAAAAAAACAATAACACGATTTCAAATACTCGTTTCAGTTCATCTAAATCTTGTCAACATATAGGTGTCAAGAGACAATATTTTGTGAATGCATCTACCACAAGCATGACAGACTTATAACCCTTGGACATAGAAAGAGGCCCGAGAATACCTACATGTATGATTTCAAAAGGAACTTCGAATTTTTCCAGTATGTAAATGACTGTAAGGGTGCTCGCGATACACGCTTGTGGGCGACACATGTTAAACAATGAGAAATGTATTTTGTGACAAACTTTCTACGACTAGGGAACCAAAAATAGTCTTAAAATTAGATCCACTACCTTATCTGTGCTTACATGGCCATGCTCATCATGAAAGATGTGGAGGAGGCTCAAACGGTTACCTTTAAGTATAAAACAAAATAGCCTCGGGTCTTTACCTGTCGGCATATATCGGTAATAAAATATGTCACTGTATACCTTCATACCTTGAGGCATCCAATAGACCTTGTTCAAGCAATCGAATCATAGTTTGAGTCTCCTCATCACCCGTTTGAACAATTTGAGCCCAATTACGTGGGCGTTCGACATTGTTAACATTACATGGGTTTCTACTTAAACAGTCCACGTGCGGCATCATGGTGCCTTTTCAGTAAAGAATGGTGAAATTAAAATCTTGAAGATAAATCCACCATCTCGCCACACGCGGTAACAAGTCTTTCTTATTTTGGGTGGATTTTAAGGCATTACAATCCGTTACCACCTGAAACTGAATACAAATGAGATAGTGCCTGAAATGTTTTAATGCATTTACCACCGCAAGAGTCTCAAGTTCATAGGAATGGTATTTCGGTTCAGCACTTTTTGTGACCTATAATAGGCCACAACACGCCGACTACCATCCCTATGCACCTGTTATACCAATAAAAATTTTAATAATTAAAAATAATTAAATTTCTTGACGTACAGTTTCATGTTCCGTGGTCCAGTGAAACTGCACGTCCTTACAAGTCAAGCGCGCAATCCAAGCAGTCCTGGTGGAATACTCTGGGATGTATATTCGAAAATACCCCGTCAACCCAAGAAACTATCTAACCTGTTTAACATTCTGCGGTGCAGTGGAATCTAAAAGAGCCTGAACCTTACCAGTAGCGGGTCGCACTTCTCCGTTAGATATCACCCGCCCCAGGTATTCTACTTCTGTGCACAAAAAGAAACATTTGTTCAGATTTAACAAGAACGCAGCTTCCGTTAATGCTTGTAGTACTCACCGCAAAGTTTGCAGCCCCTCTTCAACGGAAGAAGACAAGATCAAGTAATCGTTGATGTATACCAGAACTTTTCCATCAGTGATAAATTTCTGCAAAGTTTTACTAATAATGCGCTGGTATACAATCGGCACGTTTGCTAACCCAAATGGCATTTTTAGGTACTCTTTAAAGTTGGTCCATGAACGCTCGTTGGTAATCCACTCATCCAACCATGACCTTGCGTCACCTCTCAAACACTTACCGACACGAGCGAGGGAGTCGCGTTCATCCCATCGATTTGCAACCTAGGTCCTATCAACTTCCTCAAACCAGGAATCCACGTCATGTATGTAAGGGTTAAAATTAGACACATAATAGCTGCGTGTACTTACCGATTTCAGTGATTGAATCGCTTCGTTAATCTGTTCTGTTCCGCTCGGGTTGTGTGGCTCAGCAGAGGCTAATTAGCCTGATAAATTCAGAACATACGCTTGCGACTCTAAAGCCTGAAGACGCGACATACTAGTGTGCCAGATTTCATGACCGCTAAACTCACGATTGTCGTTTCGCCGATTATCACGGCGGTAATGGTTGCGGCCCCGACTGCGCCCATAGTGACAACTCCGGCTACGATCGTGACTGCTCCTGCGACTGCTATTATAACCACGGCGCGTGTGACGTTCACCACGACGTTCACTGCAGCTTCGGCTACGGCTGCGACTACAAGTAAAGTGTCGTTGTCTTACCGGAGGGGTATACCCTCTACTTGAACTACGCAAACGATGGCTCACAAGGCGTTCGCCGCGGGAGTGGCGGGTAGTAGAATAACACCGGTCAAGAGATCGGGATCGGCCCATTTTCTACTACAGCAATACAAAACAACCTTACCAGAGATTATCAATCGCAACCTTGTGTTTCACGGACACTCAAACAAAATAAACCAACTGACATTTGAAAATTTCAAAGTGGACGTAGTGAACAATCCCACTTCTGATATAAACTACCAGAAGTGGTTTTACATTATTTAATAAAATTAAGTATCCGCTTTGCACAAAGTCACGATCAATAATGATCCAAAAACATTCAAACTACTGTCACATGTGTTTCGTCTTCTCTTGAGGGTGCCAACGAGGTAACATCCACGGAGTTCACATATAACACTATATTTAAACGTTGGATTTCTAAGAGTTAATACGTAGCATGTTGCATAATGCCATTATCGGTAATTTTAGTTCTTCGAACAGAGCAAATTGTTGGATCATTCTATATCTTTTCCTATGATCACTAATTACTGTAACGTAAACACCGTTTATAATTTTATCAATGTAAACTTCACGATATTATGATACGTGATATTCCAGAAAATGAAAGCAATAAGCAGATCGCTATTGTCAAAGCAAACATCAGTAATATACGTGCTCAAAACTTCGACGGCGGCAAACTCATTTCAAGTCACATTAAGGTGTACGCAGGTATTTCGACAAATCCTTTCGATTTCAACGTTCGCTAAAGTTACGTATTCCAAGAAATATACAAACTTCATAAGGATAATTAAAGTGAACAATACTTGTTGGTCTCGACCTTTTTGCTAGAGCAATTTGAAAATATACAAAAGGCCAGCGTAACTTAGTGAAGACCGTTAAATTTTACTTTTTGTTTACATCGCAGCCATCTCGAAATGAAATGCAAAAAGTTTTTTTCACTTTGCAGATTTCCTTTTGATGGGCTCGGCTATACCTATACTAGTATTCATTTCGTTGCGAAATCAACGGCGGGTTGGAATCGTACCTTAATTAATTTTCTTCTTTAGTTTTATTTGCCTGTTTTTTTTGCTATGGAGTATTTTGCCTTAAATAATAGTTAATCACCACGCACCGTACGGTGAAGAAAAACATAGTGAGGAGACCCGCAAACCATAGCGATTTAAAAGAATTTCAATGGTATGTAAAGTTCGCTAACCCGCATAAGGCCAGTGTGGTAAACTATATGGCCTCACCCCTCTCAATTATGCCATCAATTGTAGAGTATGCCCATGCCATGCAGTGGGACGTACATATATGGGCTGATAAACAAACACACAAACACGCACACTTTGAATAATAATAACCTTCACAATGGATAAGCTTACCCCAGATTATTCTAGATAATATCAATTTTGCCTACCATTTTGCTACGGGTCTATGACTATAGCTTAATTAGGCAATTTCCAATCGAGCTTTGAAGACCGATTTGCGTCGCGACTAAGCAACTATATTTTTATAATTTATTTACTTGGTGGAATATGTGAGAGGCCGCCTTGGTAGGTACCATCGCAATGTTTGTTTCTTCCGCCAAACAGCACTGTAAATGCACTGTTGCGTTTTGCATTGAAGGACTTTGTAGCCTGAGTAACTATTGGAGATATTTAGACTTAACATCTTATGTCTCAGGATGGCGAGCCCAGTGGAATGCCAAGCATTGCTTTGTTATTCAAGATGTTTGGTTTCGCTCCTGTTCATGAGCGGTCGTGTCGCTTACCATCAGACGAACAGCAGGCAAGTCTCGCCATTCATAACAATAAAAAAAATAGGTCATGTACTTGCTTGACTATCTCTACTTATTCACAATGTATGATAAACATACAAATGATTTACAGCGATACATTTATTACATAAGTTCACGCTAAGTTGAACTCGACCATCTAGGAATATATCAGAGCTTAATGACGCCAACAATGTTGACATCAAGTTTATTGCAGAGCTCGTAAACATTTTATGACCTTTCTGGTTAAATGTTGACTTATGTATCGATGTTTCGTTTAGAGAACAAAGACAAATCAAAATAGTCATAAATTGAATTTAGTCCTAATTGGTTTAAGTTTATTAAACTAGTATTACTTAATGAAATACAAAATGGTGAATCATTTTATATATTTGAAACTGAGTCAGCCAATTAATTAAGAATGTTATTTTAATAACTATTATTTCTGGTTTGTTGTTTTAAATATAATGTAACGGAAGGACGGACGAAGTGGCTGAGTGAGGTGGAAGGGCGAGGAGTGGTGGTGCAGCGAGGAGAGGCGGTGGGGCGAGGTGTCTGGACAGTGGGGAGGAGAGGAGAGGAGAGGGGATTAATGTATAAAAATGATGATTTTTGGTGAATAAAGTTTATTATAAGTAAATTTGTGTTATAATCAGAAGCGGGATCAGTATCAAGCCCAGAAATGAAGAGAATATACAGAGGAAATTCAGGAAATCTACATCAATCAAAAAGGAGCCGAGAATCTGATATAGTAAGTCAATCAAATTTTTCTTCATTATCAAGGAAAGATATGATAAATAGAAAAATAGAAGAAGCTGTTAAAAGGTGTTTAGCTAATAATGATGATAATTTAGAAGCAAGATTGACTAAACTACAGAATACTGAAAAATTAATTCCTGATTTCGATCCTGAAAATCGTGATTTAAATATAAAAAACTGGATTAAGAAGATTGAACAGTTGGGCGTAATTTACCGTTGGAATGACGAAGCAAAGTCTTTTATTTTGCAATTAAAATTACAAGGTCAGGCGAGGCAGTGGTTCAACAGATTAGAGTCATATGAACATTCTTGGGACGAATGGAAAATGTTGCTAATTAAAGCCTTTCCACGACATCAAGACTATGCCTCTTTATTGGATGAACTCGTGGGTAGGAAGAAAATTCCATCAGAATCCATGACTAAGTATTTCCAGGAGAAAATAGCCATGTGCCACCGATGTCAATTAAGCGACCAAGCTGCAGTGTCATGCATCATACGCGGTTTGCCGAGTGAGCTGCGGGCGAACGCGCAAGCATTTCAGTGTTCTACCCCAGCCGAACTGTATGAAGGTTTTCTGTGTGCTTTTGATTCTTATCAAACAAGTTACGGAAAATTCCAGAGTTTATCAACTAAGCCACAGTTGATCACAAAAGATAGTGAAGGGTCTACGAGTCAACAGAAGGAAAAGTCAACAAAATCACCTCCAATTTGCTATCGTTGTAAAGAGAGTTCAGCTTATTGAAGATACTATTGTACCCGTTGGAGACAACTTAATACGAGTGAATATTCAGGGAGCTGGGCTGGGAGATTACTGCACCAGACCACGACAATATAGCATGGGTGGCGTCGTGTACGCTGTAGCGAGTGCGGTGCTCCGAAAAGGAAACGGTTATCTGAGAGTCTGTAATATTGGGTCCGGCCCTATTACATGGAAAAAAGGAATGACTGTCACCCGAGCGGAGAAATGCACGTCGGATATAGAGGTGAGTCCAATGTGTCTAACTTTGAGGAGAGATGAGGGTATTAATGAATTTGATCTTAGATTAGCAAATATTAATGTAGGCGAAATGGAACCAGTTTTATTTCGTAGCTTAATTGACTTGTTGAAATCATATAGGGATTGCTTTGCTAGTTCCCTTAATGATATTGGTTGTACAAATTTGGGAGAAATGACCATAAAACTCAATTCAAATAAACCAGTAGTTCGAAAGCCGTATAGATTAGCATTTACCGAAAGGCAGGTAGTTGCTAAACTTGTTGATGATCTGACACGTGGTGGCATTGTAAGGGAATCAAATTCTCAGTACGCGTCTCCAGTAATATTGGTTCGTAAAAAAAACGGTGATTATAGGTTATGTGTCGATTACAGGGACTTAAATGCTATAACTGTTAAAGATCACTTCCCTATGCCTCATATTGATGACCAATTATCTGGATTGGCAAGTAAGAAATATTTTACAAGTTTAGATATGTTTTCTGGCTACCATCACATTAAGGTACATCCGGAGTCTGTTGATAAAACTGCGTTTGTCACACCAGATGGCTTATACGAATACTTAAGAGTACCTTTCGGATTGGCAAATGCACCATCGGTATTTATGAGGGTCATTCAAAAATTATCAAAATTGGTAGGTAGTCACGAAATTATTACATTTATGGACGACATGCTATTATCTACAACTACGATTCCAGCCGGTTTAGAAATACTAGAAAAAGTTTTAGTTCAGCTGCGTAAAGTAGATTTAAAGTTAAATATCTCTAAGTGCGCATTCCTTAAAACCGAAGTGACGTTTCTCGGTCATGAAATTAGTGAAAGTGGTATTAGACCAGGCAATCATAAAATAGAAGCAGTACGCAATTTTCCTAGGCCTTGTAATTTGCATCAATTACGTCAGTTTTTAGGTTTGTGTAGTTACTTTCGGAAGTATATAAATAAGTTTGCGCTCATAGCAAAACCGTTAACTGATTTAACAAAAAAATCTTCAGAATGGTGTTGGTGTGATGAACAAAATGCATGTTTCATTAAATTAAAAAACAAATTATGTTCACGCCCTGTTCTTGCTTTATACGATCCTGTCTTGCCTTGTGAGGTTCATACGGATGCGAGTAAAATAGGTATTGCGGGTATTTTATTCCAATTGCAGAAAGATCGTGAACTCAAACCCGTGTTTTATTTTAGTAGGGTGACTTCACGTGAAGAATCAATGTATCATAGTTACGAGCTTGAGACTTTGGCTGTTGTAGATTCTTTGAAACGCTTTCGAGTGTATTTGTATGGACGGCCGGTCAAAATCGTTACAGATTGTTCTGCAGTTAGATACACTTTAATAAAAAGAAACATCGTTCCTCGCATAGCGCGCTGGTGGCTTACTATTCAAGAATATGACATTCAAATTGAATATAGACCAGGAGTTAGTATGAAGCACGTGGATGCCCTAAGTCGTAATCCACCAATGAATGCAACATCGCCCAATGATAGTGATAGCTTAAATAACTTCGGCCATTGTGTAAACATGATATCTAGTGACGATTGGTATTTGTCAATACAGTTGCAAGACGACAAGCTTCATAATATAATTAAGCAGTTGTCGGAGGGCAATGCGTGTAGTGATGTTAAAAATAATTATAAAATTAAAAATGATCGATTATATAGGTTAACTTTACAAGGTGACAGGCTAGTTGTGCCAGCATTTGCTAGATGGAAATTTATGCAGAAGTTTCACGATCAAATAGGGCATGTAGGAATTAAACGATGCATGGAGTTGATCAAGTCCGACTACTGGTTTCCTAAAATGACTAGATTCATAAAAAAATATGTCGACAGCTGTTTAGAGTGCGCGTACGCAAAGGGCAATTACGGGAAACCAAGTGGTGAACTACATCCGATACCTAAACCTTCAGTTCCAATGGAAGTTGTTCATATCGATCACCTTGGACCTTTTTGTAGAACCAAAAAGGGACATCAGTACATTCTCATGATTGTAGATTCTTATTCTAAGTTTTTGTTAGCTCGACCCTCAAGAACAATTAATTCCATAGAGACAGTCTCTATACTTAAAGACGTGTTTAGTTTATTCGGTTTTCCAAAAAAAGTAATATCTGATCGAAACTTAGCTTTCACAAGTAGAGTTTTCAAAGCATTTTCAACAAGTTATAACTTTCATCATACACTTAATGCTATAGCATGTCCACGGGCCAACGGACAAGTCGAACGGTACAACCGTACCTTGTTAGACGCTATGCGCACTCGTAATTTAGACCCTAATATGTGGACCGAATGTATACCAGATACAGTTTGGGGTATAAACAATACAATTAACGAAAGCCTAGGATACCATCCATATGAAATTATGTTTAGTCATAAGGGTAGATTGCTACCCAATTTAATAGGAAATGAAAAGGATGTACCGGTTAGTGAAAAGCGTGAAATTGCATGTAAGCGGTTAGAGCGACATGCAGATATTATGAAGCGGAATTATGATAAACGTCACAAACGTGTGATAACTTTTAAAAAGGGGGACTTAGTTCTATGGAAACAAGCAACAACCGGGGGTGAGATCAAGAGTGTTAATAATAAATTACAAGTTCTCTATTCTGGTCCTTATATAATTAAAAAGGTGCTTAACAATGATCGTTACGAAATAAGAAGTGTCAAAGGAATGCGTGGTTACAAGAAGTTTATAGGCATTGTGGCAGCTGATTCTCTTCGTGCTTATCGAAGTGCCCCTGAGTTTAGTGAGACTAGCAGTGACGATGATATAGTAACTAGGGATGACCTGATTGATTTATTAGAGAGCTAATGTAGGATGTTGTGCGCCAATTGCGGTGCAATTGTTGCAGGATGGCCGACTGTAACGGAAGGACGGACGAAGTGGCTGAGTGAGGTGGAAGGGCGAGGAGTGGTGGTGCAGCGAGGAGAGGCGGTGGGGCGAGGTGTCTGGACAGTGGGGAGGAGAGGAGAGGAGAGGGGATTAATGTATAAAAATGATGATTTTTGGTGAATAAAGTTTATTATAAGTAAATTTGTGTTATAATAAATTATACTTGAATAGCCATATTATATTTTATCCATCCCGAATCAAAGTCAAAATACCAATCTACAAAATGATGGTAAAATAGAAATTAATTAACGAAGAGCACTTAATGACCAATGTGTGCAAACCCTTTAATATTGATTCATAGTTAAAGAAGTCATGTTAAAAAATAATAAATTGAAGAAAACATTTCAACTGCGTAACACCCTAGTATTGACATCAAAAAAGGAAGGAAAAGTCGGAATGAACAGATCACTCCATAAAGTCATATAAACGTGTTCAATATTCCGTGGGCGTGAGAAGGGTCTATGGGTTTGTTGTCAGCGTCGCGTCAGCACCTTGTCACGCGCAGATTACAAGTGCTAACGATCTTCTTTTATTTCCCTCGTTTTTTTTTCAGTCAGCTTAATGATCCAGTAATGTGGGTATCACTTTTAAATTTTAAAGTATTGATTAAAGACTAGAGTGGTCAAGTGTGAGTTGTTATACATATATTCTGTATCAACCCACATACGATCCACTGGAGAGCACGGGCCTTCTTTACAGTCCAGAGTAAGAATGAGAAAGGTTAGGACATAATAATATGCTCCACCACGCTGGCCCATTGCGTGATAGTGGGCTTTATATACAAAATAAATTCTTACAAATCGCTATAGTATGCAGGTTTTCTAACGAAGTTTTCCTTCACCGTTAAAATGCGTGCCAACACATATGACTCCGAAAAGTCAGAGGTGTACCCAGGAATTCGAACCCGCGACTACAGTGAACATGTTGGCAGCTGCGTTTGGTCTGTTTACAACTACATCACAAACTTCTGCTATATATTACTCTATAGTATAGTTTAGTAAACACTTTCTTTTTGAATCAAATAAGGAAATATCGGAATCAACAGACCACCACACACAGTCATATAAACGTGTTTGTTGTTAGCATCGCGTCAGCACCTTGTCATCCGCAGATTGCAAGTGCTAACGATCTTCTTTTTTTCAGTCAGCTTAATGATCTGGTAATGTGTAGGTATCGGTTTTAAATTGTAAAAAGCAGTGCGGAGTTCTAAGCGGTCAAGCGTGAGTCCAAGTCAGCGGGTTTACATTTAACCTTAGAGTATTTATATATAGAGGGAGCGCTGTCATACATTCGCGATTTGAAAAACGTAGATATTTTCTTGTTCGTAATGTTGGTAGCGCACCTATATTAGTAAAAGTTTAATTAATTATTTAGCAATAAATTGCTATAAATTCCTTTATTAGCCGAAATTATATTTAGCTATTATCCTTTTAAAACGAGTTTGAGTGGAATTAAATATACTTAAACTACTTATTTTTAAATATATATTTTTTTTCAAATTATTTATGTAAGTTGCACAACCTGTTCCAATATTAGCCAATAGGAGGGCAGAAAAAGGTGGCCCGGCACCACCATTTTTATCTACGTTATTGAAGTACCAGCGCTCCCTATATACATATATACTCTAAGCATTTAACTAGAATTTGGAACAAAATATTTCCAACTGTTTTTGAGAAGTAAGTCATTCCATAATTTGATTATTTTTTTATAAAGGCGCGACCAAGTTACTGCAATTATGGTAAATGCAGAGCAAGTGCAATAAAATATGCTCTTCGACAAAATAAAAATCGAGTTTAAAATTTTTCATGACAAAGTAGTTTGAAATAGGAACAAGGCAACTACGACTATATTTGTGGTGGTAACCTGAAGTGAAATTCAAAATAAACATTGATCAATACCAAAAATGATACCGCCACACAATTTATTTCATTACAATATTTTCGATTAAAAAATAAACAAGTAACGTCCGTCATATTAAATCCAATGATTTATTCCAGTTCGACATTTCCTATTGGAAACGTAGCGGAGTACAGACAAATTCCGCTGGGAGAAGGGATTTTGCATAAAATTTCAATTGGCGTAGCCGAATTCCGCTTTGCTTCTGTTTCGTGCATTTTATTTATGGGCTTTAATCGGTTTTAACATTATCTTCGGAAAAGCTTTATTACACAGACATAATATCTGATTACAGCTGATCATGAAAATGGACAACACTTGGAACGTCGGTGAGTTTGTGATCTCTCAAAATGAGAGGGCAAAAGGAAACAAAAGTGGACGGAAAAAGAGAAAGTATTGGCTTCTAACAATAATTAGCATTTTAGATGGTCGGTAAGAAATGTCCGACCACCAGCAGGCATAGTATAGCATGAAATTTTATGGTTTCTTATATTTATGATATATTATGCGAAAACAACATATGAAATAAAACTATTATTTACTGGTGGTAGGTCTCTCATATGTGAGAGGCTGCCTGGGTGGGTACCACCGCAATGTCTATTTCTCCCGTCAAATAGCAGTTTAAATGCACTGTTGTGTTTCGGATTGAAGGACATTGTAGCCAGAGTAATTACTGGACATATTGAGACCTAACATCTTATGTCTCAGGATGGCGGGCGCAAGAATTGCTTTGTAATTCAAGGTGTTGTTTGGTTTTACTACTGTTCATGAGCGGTCGCATCGCTTACCATCAGGCGAACGGCATGCTCGTCTCGCCATTCACTGGATAAAAAAAAAAAGACTTTATCAGATTTTATGTGGTCATGAAAGCTGTAAAGTAATCGAAACGTCGGAAAGTTAAAAAAAAATAGTTTAATAAAATCCGCGATAAAATTCGTAAATCATAGTTTTATTTCAATGAAATATTATTCTCTTAACTTATTAAACTAGATACCGGTATCATGCTCCGTTATCTACCTGCCCATTTTCGTGGGTCGGCGCAATATGATATCCATGACGCTGCAGAAAGTATTGGCTTATGAGTTTAGGATGGGCCGCCAGACGTTACCCCTTTTAGCAAATTACCCAATCTCAGACAAATTACATTTATTGAAACGGATAACTAAACTTAGATAGTGGATAACCGAAAACTATTCCATACTGTCACGTAAAAAATGTTTAACGAGTATTAATAAAACTTGACAGTATTGTTCTATAAAATACAATTTACAGCCGCTGTGAATAAACAATCCCAATCCAAAATTTGCCGTTTAAGATTGACAGCTCAATCTTTTTTCTGATACTATATTGCCAATAATCAATCTCAGTAGTGAAAAAACTATGGCAACATGGTAAATGACAAATCGAAAAGTAGAAAACAATCCAGATTGACTTCAATCTATTTTTTTCGATTGATTATTGGCATTGGCCGTAAGTGGCAGCGGATGTGAACGCTAATAAACATATTACAATAACGATAAGAGATCATCATCATCATTGATGCGTTCTTTATCCACCCATTAGAAAACTTAAATTAGATACAACATACAAAATCGACAAACCTCTCCCTACTTAACAATAAAAGACAAGTATAGTAAGAGTAGCAACAGAGAGTGCAGCACATAGCCAGCAGTAAGACAAATTCTCTCGCCGTGGCGCATCCACTTACTGCCTCTTCTATACTCCCCAAGATCAACCATATAATAAAGATTTAAGGAAGGGATAGCACGCGAGAGAATGCAGCATATAGCCAACTGTAAGGCAAGTTCTCTCACTTACTGCGTCTTCTATCCTTCCCAATATAAACCTTATAATACCAGTTTAAGAAAGAAATAGCACCTCAGCAGAATCCACTGACCTTTTTCTCCTTAACAATATGACGAGTATAGTAAGCGTGGCTAGAGATAGTGCAGCACACAGCGCCAGCAGTAAGGCAAGTTCTCCCGCCATGGCGTATCCACTTACTGCGTCTTCTATACTCCCCAAGATCAACCATATAATGAATATTTAGGGAAAGGATACCACTTAAGCAGAATCCACTAACCTTTTCTTCCTTAACAATATAGCGAGTATTCTAAGCGCAGTTAGATAGTGCAGCACATAACGCCAATAGTAAGGCAAGTTCTCTCACCGTGGCCCGTCAATTTACTGCGTCTTCTATACTCCTCAAGATCAACCATATAATAAATATTTAAGAAAGAAATATCACTTAAGCAGAATCCACTGACCTTTTCCTCCTTAACAATATAGCGAGTATGGTAAGCGCGGCTAGAGACAGTGCAGCACATAACGCCAGCAGTAAGGCAAGTTCCCCCGCTGTGGCTGGGAAGGGCGCGTCCACTTCCTCCGCGTACCCTCCTTCTGATTGCGATGTCGTGAACTCGTAGACCTCGCGAGTCCAACCTGCCTCGTTGGAGGCGCGGGCTGCGAGACGGTATCTTGAGCCTGGCGATAGCCCTGGGGAAGGGTTACTCATTTACTGGGTGTGTTTAATCTAAAATAATAAAATGTAGCTGAAAATTTCGTTGGGCCAATAAAATTTTTTGAGCAAATACTTTTGGAACCAAGTTTGCTTATGATATGATTTGGTATTGTAGAAACACCAACCATTACATACACGGTGACGTCAGGAAGTACGAAGGAAATTATTTTTACCAAGATAAATAACTTTAAACTAGATAGGTGTATTTTTATAATAATATATCACTGGTACCCAATTATTTATTTTACACAACAATTTCGGAAATAGTATTCAAAAACTGCAAGCCTTATATCCGGCAGTTTACAAAACCTTCATAAAAGAGTTTAACGTAAATTCATATAACAACAAGCCATAAAAATGAAATTATTGTTGACGATAATACTAAAAACCCCAAAATACTCGTGTAATATGAATTTAAATATTAATAAAACATTATGAATTCGAAAGCTGTTTGTTTGCTCATTAATTCCACCACCGAACGAGTAACTGTTGCCAAATCTGGCACACGTATGGATTATAAAATAAAGACGGAATTCATTGCACATTTTTTAATATCCATAGTATTCATTTGTTGGCTTTCCCCTTATTTTTCATTTCTTGCATGCTTGCGTTGCTTTACAACGATAATTACATTGGCTTTTATGGATTCAGGACGTGTCGTCACTATTGTATAGAAATACCATTTATTCTCCATTGGTTACCATTTATAATTACCGCTATAGCAATCATGATATATTCGAGTAATATAACCAAGTCTTATATAACCCATGTAGTCTTCTGACTTTATTCCATGTTTCTATGTCCCTATAGCAGTATCCAAAAATCTTACCACCCAATATAACTTCACCTCCCACTGGCACATCCCTAGCACCAGCAACTCCTGATCCAGCCCACTCCAGCTTCAAAGCGACTGGCCCACAACCCCCGTCGCTCCAGGCACTAGTATCGAACTTCGCGTGGGTGGCATTGGCTCTGATCCACCTAGTATCGGGAGGGGCAGTGGGGGGTCCGCCTGATGTCCTAACTGAGAGCTCAGAGCCTGGTGCCCCTCCGGCAGTACCGTAGGCTCTGTATGCTGAGCCACAGCGAAGACCAGTTAGTGTTATAGGGCCTGGAGAGGCTGACTGGATTCGCCATTCACCCTAAAAATATTACTGATAGTAGATTTCTACAAATTGATATTAGATTTTCAATATAATGCAGAACATAACCTATTTTGTTTTACTTTGCGGAATGAAATAGTAAAGATGGGATTTCGTTGGAACTCTATGGCCGTCCAAATTCTGATTTTGTTTGCGATTCAACAGACACTCATTAATTTTATTTATATTTCTTGAAAGAACGAAATTAATATTATTCTTCTTTATTTCTCTATTCCGACTAATATCCTACATAAATACATAATAAATATAAAAAAGTTATTTCTCACCTCTGGTGACGCCAATCTCCAGTGTAAATTAAATGACTTGGCTATAGCATGACCTGGTGCTCTAAGTGCTGGTCGTAACTCTAGCTCCAGTTCTCTAGAGCGGGCCTCTAACAGTCCAAGAGCTGGTGGAGGAGGTGGCCTCAGTACCACCACTCTCCATGTCACTGAGTCAGATCCGTGAGGGTTCTCGGCCACGCAGGTGTAGTTGTCAGCATGAGATAATTCCAAACCTAAGTAGAATGTTTCCATTGAAGAACACGCCAAATAGAAGAGCATAATGATATACTACTAATATTTCAGCCACATGAAGTCTATTGTCTAACAGAGTCTCCTACAAGGATTTGCAAGAGACTGATTAAACAAATAGAGAAATAAAACCCACAGTCAGATTCATAGGCCTGAACCCACTCTAAGATCGAGTCTTGTGTCATGGATATCAGGAACTACGAGAGACATTTTCGTGTCATGAATACCCAGACCCTAAATAAATATTTGTGGGCCGCATAAACATTTCTCTCAGTCCGGGAATCGAACCCACGGACTCTCGTTTTACAGGCGGCGTCTAATACACTGCGCCACGGAGGCTTCAAAGGATTCCGTTAGAAGCGATCTTCCATTCATATAAATTTAAACAACTGCCAAACAAGTAACTACGGTAATACGAGGTAAGATATTTTTTTGGGTCATGAGCATCTGTAACTGCGAAAGAATTGTCGACGTTTCAACGCTTAAGCTTGGGGCAACCATTTGTTGAACACACAAGTCCGCGTTCTATTGTTTCACAGCTGGCATTTTTTTCTTACTGAGATTGAATTCATACAACAATTTTGAGTCATTTTTATGAAAAAAATATTATACAAAATTAAAAAAATAACACAAAATAATACTGGTATCATTAACGAAACAATTATACAATTCAAATTGGGATTAACTAACTTTCTATTATTATAACTTTGATCTTAAAAAATGAAATCCCTATGGCAGAAGATTATCAGGATCAGTAAGGGCTAATAGGGTAGTATAGCACAATTAACCTCTTATCAGCAGAGCCTCTCCATCAAGATGGAAAGGTGGTCTAGGATGCAGCGCACTACCTCCTCGCAGCCACCTCTTTGCCGGTGGAGGGGCGCCCCCCACCACACAACGCAACGATAGGGACCCGCCAGCCGCTCCCATAGCGACGCCTCCGAATGATGATATGCGGGCAGGAGCTGGTTAGAAAGCTTAAATTGATGATGGCTCAATATAATTGATAATATTCTGTACTTGTAAATGTAAAGACACGAATAAAAGAAATACGATTGACAATAACCCGAAAAGCAGAATTATGTTGGCCTGAAATTTCTTCTTACTAAAATCTAGTTTATCAGATAATAGCCGTGACTTAAGAACCTTCCTTGCCATAATGACGATGTCATGATTATCATCATCAATCGTAAAACCATTATCAGACAAAGGCCTACTTAATTCTTCTTTTCTGGCCTCGTATCATCGTCTAGACTTACCTAAAGTGCTAGTCTGGCAAGCTACAGCAGTGGAAGGAGGGCCGTCTCCAGCAGCAGTGGCGGCCCTCACCCACGCCTCGTACGTGCGTCCAGGCCGTAGACCTCGAAGTGACCTCATGCATTCCACTGTGCTGCCGTCTCCGTCTCCGCATGCGTTCACTCGAGTTGTGTTTGGGTCTTGTGACCTAGGAGTAGCTTTGTTTTAGCTTTTATAGTAGGGATTGGAGAATAACTCAAGTTATGGGATGATAAGTTACATTTTGTGAAAGTTCGAGGTAATTAACTTCAATTGTAATCACTATAGTATTACCTATAAAATACATAAACTGTGTTTTTTGTGTGTCTTAAAAATAACCAAATCCCCATTTTTCTATATTGCCTCTTTGCTTTCTATAGGGAACGTTTCAATAAATTACAATTGTAACAGACAGGTATACGTAATTAAAGATTAAATGCCTCTTTTGCTGATAATATATGCTCCGTAACACCATTATGGGGTTATACATAAATTACCTTTAATTCCTTCCTAACCTTAATTTACTATCCCAAACCCAATTATAAGTAACAACATGAAATAATTGATCGACCGGAGTCTAGACGATACAGTAAATTATTGTCCCCTTACTTCTTTTTATAGCATTTAATCTATAAGGCAGGATCGTATGATTTATCTTTACTTGTACACAAAAAAATTATAGGTGCGTTGTGGCTTGTGGTTGCACGTCTCGGACAATGTATAGTAATACAAAATATTGAAATAGGAAAAGGAAGCGAAAAGAGGGGATGAAAGACGATTAATAGTATTTTGGAGTGACTGGTGATATGTCTCCAAAACGGACATAGGTACTGTTAGGTCACGGTAGTTTTCTGCGAATCAGTGATGATAATAACTTTCTAGCTCATCTATTATACTTTATGCGTATTAGTTTTGAGGAGTCTCTATCACTTCAACTTGCTAAAATAGTGATAGCATCGGATCCTACCCACAAATTAGACGACGTCTATTACCAAACGTATTTGCTGTACCATTTCAATTTCCTCTACTTTATTTTACAACTTATTAACCATAATCATAATATTTAAATATAAATCTACGTCGCTTACCCGGACAAATCCTTGATGTAAAGCGTGTAATGCGTTAATTTCCCGTTGGGCTCGGGCGGGGGGAGCCACGAGGCTCTTAAAGATCGCTCGCCCAGAGCAATCAGTTTCATGCCACCCGGCGCGCTCGGCACTGCCGACAATTTATACAATCACCAACAGCCAATAAACGACAGATGCACACGATTATATTAAAAATATATATCAAAATATGCGAAGGTTTGTAAGAGTACATTTTTGTTCATCTTTAACGACAAAACTTCTGAATGATTTTGATGACATTATAAAATATAAGAACAGCCATTCTAAAGCAACCCTTACTGATGCTATAGATTTTATTATAATTATTCAAATATAATATCAAAAATATTTTTGTTACGTATACTAATGTATTTCATTTCGTCTCTTTAACTCTCTAATCAACTCTCATACAAATGCCAAACTAAAAAAGTCAAGTCAATTTCATATAAGTTTTCACATGTTACATCTAAAATAAAAATAAAATTATAAAGCCATGATACATTACCATCCTCATCAGTCCGGCAGGACAGCGGCGCGGAGAGCGGTCCGTCCCCGGCCGCGTTGTGTGCGCGCACCCTTATCTCGTATTCAGCGTAGGACGTCAGGCGGGACACCGTTGCTTCCTCGCCCTATATCAAGTGTAAATACTGATTGTACCCAAAGACGCGTTTGAGATGTACGGGTAAGGAATTCGGGATTAGTCTTGAGTGGGTTAATGTATCGCTGTCATTGCTCTTTTGAATGGTAGTACGTTTGTACTCTTTACCTTATGTTTGCTTTTTGTTTCTTTACTTTTCTTAGTTGTGATATTTTTTGGTATTTTCAATAATTGAAATAGATTTGTTGATTTTTTTTTTACTTTACTTTCTGCCGTGATTCCACTAATAAGATGGGAATTATGTTCTATAATTTATAACACCACCACGTTGGGTGCCAATAAATAAAAAAATTGAGTTGTCTATCACGGTTATTGAGCAAACGTATTGACGATAACTGATTAAGTTATTTACGCTAAAACGCCTTAGTTTCACATCGCCATCATCATCACCATCTTTCTTAGTCACACTTCTCCTAATGATAGGTTAACTGTCTGTCATCCTAGTAAAATCGAAGAACGAATTTTAATATGATGGAAGTTCATAATTAAATACCGGAATATAGTGAGCACGTAAAGGTCGATCCGTACCTGAATCCTCAAATAAGCATCCTGTACGGGCAACAAAGGGTCTGCGTCTCTCCTAGTATACTGCAAAGTGTAGTGAGTGATGAGCCCTCCCCTCGTATCGGCGGCGGGAGGGCGCCACGACACTCGGAGGGACGTGGAACTGCTCGACAAGCAGGTCACGCCTTCTGGACCTCCAGTGGGAGCTAAGGTTATGAAATTAGAGAAAAAAATATATAATAAAGGTTTACCAAAAAGTCAAGTATGGGTTTGCGAGTAGGTTCATGACAACAGGGCAGGTATATGAGTAGGTGCTATAAGACAAATAGTTCTGCAGCCAATATGCAATATAAGTTGTACAGACTTTAATAAAGTTTTAAGAAAGCGAGAATGTATGGAAGTATTTCATCTTTTTAAATTTATGCAAGGATACTCATAAGGAATTGCCTGGTTTTATCAGAAAACCTGTTACAACCTTGAAGACTGGCATCAAATTAATAATACCATATTAATCATTTCAGTACATGTACACAGGAATTGGATAAAAATAAATCTGAGGTGACTATCGGCGTCGTATTGAAGGATTTAGTTGCAACGAGTAAAATCGAAACAAACTGCAGCGGAATAGTGCCATCAATTTGTTCTGAATCGTTTGACCTAGATCGAAAAGGCCACAGTCCAATTAAGCCATTTTGCATTTTGATGGGAAAATTTACGATCGTCGCTTCACGTCGATAGCCCGTTGGATTTATTTATACGTACGACGGTGCGGTACACTTTTGAGAATGGTTTTGAAGTACACCTGCGTATAACTGTTATCTTTTTATACGTCTGTAACAATTTAAGTTCAAATTATCTTTTACCAACCCTGGTGTTGCAGTAATGTAGCGATCATGATTTTACGGTGGTGATTAATCTGGATGAGAATCTAAATTTATTTGTCTCCTTAAAATATAGGGTATATACGAAGCCGGGTGGTAGTTTTAGTGACTTCAGACACAGTGCAACTAAATTTTTTGCAAAATATTGCGACGATATTTTTTTTTGTTTTTTTTTTTCTATCGTCGTATTAGGGTGGTAATTACATAGTTTTGTCTTAAATAATAGTGTACACCCTCTTATTTTTGAACACGCTACAGTACGCACGGCTTTAAATTTTTATTTTAGCAAAAACTATGGATTTACCACCCAAACTCGACGATATTTAAACAAGAATACGAAGAGTTAAATATTGACCATAATATTACTAAAGGACGTTTGAATGTCGACAAAAAATAATACACGTATAAATAAACTATTTTACTCGTAGTAAGTAGAAGTCGTAATAGATCTACAATACTATTCCAAACATTCGCGCCAGTACCAATCTAAAGTTTTTGTTTTAATAGGCTTTCTCAATTAAAATTTTTGGAATTGTTAAAATACAAGAGCTAGATCCTTTTTCTAGAGAATTTTCGGAAACTTTGTATTTTGTGGTTAATGGATTATTTAAATTATATACATCTATTCATTTTTGAAAGGGATTTTAATAAATATTACATTAGAAAATCCTATACTGAATGTAATAAATACTGCTGTAAATAAGAAAATAAAATATATAAAATACAGCGTTTATACTATAACGCTGATAAAATTGCGTTTCATTAGAGTTTGAAGATATGTTTATTTTTAATATAAAATAATTTTACCAGCGTTATGCTATAAAAGCTGATCTTTATAATGTTTTTTTGGGAACTATCAAGAGGTGTAATCTTTGTGGTCTTTTTATGGTTCTTTCATCTTGCCAGACACAATGATGCTGATAGCTTCCAAAGCCATCACGATTGGCACTTCATAATAGCTGATCGTGTGATGCCTATGTTAGAGTCCGGCACAGAAAAACATTCAGCTTTTATAAAATGACGAAAGTCTGGCGGACACGGGCCTTTCATCTATCAATAAAGGTATAAATATTCAAAATCACTGGTAATAGGTCTCTCATATGTGAGGGACCGCCTGGGTAGGTACCACCGCAATGTATTTTTTTTCCAACAAACAGCAATATAAATACACTGTTGTGTCTAGGTTTGAAGGTCATTGTAGCAATACTGGACATAACAACTTATGTCTCAGGATTGGGAGCGCAGTGGAATAACAAGAATTATGAAATGTAATTCAAGGATTTGTTTGGTTTTGCTACTGTTCGTGAATGGTCGTTTCGTTCGTCGGTTATAGTTTTATAAACAATACATAAAATATACATACAGATACATATATTATGCAAAAGTATATAAATATATATATATATATTTCTATGAAGTTCCTATAATCCCGTCTGTGATTAACCGATATTTGGCAACACTATACGCTTTTTGTAGTAAATAGAATGCATAATTGGATTGAAAATTGAATTAAATCGGAATATGTCCAAGCCATTGAAGACTTTGTGTCAGTCCTCGCGGTGTGCATTAGAATGCTCGGCATTCTAATGCGCTCGCCATCCTGAGACATAAGATTTTAGGTCTCAATATGGCTAGCGCATTAGAATGCCGAGCATTAATTAGTAATTCAAGGTGTTGTTTAGTTCTTCTACTGTGCATGAATGGTCGCATTGCTAAACATAAGGCGAACAGCATGCTTGTCTCACCATTCATAGCAATAAAAACAACAAAACAATACTCACGTGACTCCAAGGTATGTCTATAATGTGGTGGTGATATAGGCCCGGTTCCAGCTGCATTATACGCCCTGACTGACACTCCATATCTGGTCGCGGCCTTCAGTCCCCGAAGATTCGTGGATGTGGCGTCAGCGCTCGCCCCACTCTCCGAGGCTGGACTCTCAGTCAAGGTTCCCTTCCCTTCTTCCGAGACCTCCCACCAACGGATCGTGAAGCCCAGGAGCGTGCCGTGCCAGGTATCTCGTGGAGGTGGCTAGTGGGAATTTATGGGTGATTGGAAACGACTGCTGTTAGTAAATATTTAACGAAGGCGACTGCCGTTATATTATATTTATAGAAAATTTTAAACAAAGAAGGTGGAAAGGGAAATGGCTAGTTAGTATGGTACTAAGCTTTACTTTTGGAAATGTGTAACCTGTTAGATATTTATACCTAAAAAAACGCGATTTTTATAAGAAGTTCGCGGGAATACATATATTTTAGAAATTAGGATGATATAAATCAAGAATATTTTATATAGGTCATATAAACTGCTAAAAAAACATCACATTTGTTGGCGGTAGATCAGAGACATATAATAATATTGCTAAATGTACCTATGATATAATGTGTATATGACTATTATGCGACGCATCCAACGTGGGAATGAAAGAAGGTCAAGGACTTAATATTTTAGGTAAGACAATATTTACCTGCCAGGAGACGTGAAGTTCCCGTGGTCCGAGTGCCCGTACCGTTATATCTCGAGGAGCTCCGCCGGGAGCTAAACATAAATAAATATATACATATAGTTTATGATAGTAAAATCTTCGGTCTATTACAAAATTGACCACAGAAAAAGTTACTATCCCATCAATACGTGTGTCGTACGATTGGTTTTATACAATTTTTTTTTTATGTTTTTGCCTACCCTCGGAGCCAAGTTACAAACCCTTCCAATCTACTCCCTTTCTACAATCATCAACTCCTACGGCGTACACGATAAAGATTCATTTCCAGTTCAAATCAAATTAGGAGTTAGCGTGTGGCGTTAAATTCTGTTCTGTTTTCGTTCTTTAAAATTTTCAGACGTCTATAAACCCCTACTCTGTTTTTGCTCTTTAAAATCTTAGGAAGTCTATATTTACCTTCTTCCCTGGTAGTGAAATGTAGAGGCGTCGTATACGCAGATACCCCGACGTCATTGAGCGCGGCTATTCGCAGCGCATATCGTGTGTCAGGGGACAACCCTGCCACCGACGCGCCCGCCCGCCCCGGTCCTTCCGACCTGTTGTAACGTTTATAATTTAAGATGACCGGGAGGGTTGATTTTGTTATGTGTCTTATAAAAACTTGGATATGAATTAAGGATTAGAATTAGAATAGCTGTTTACAATTTGAGATGTAGGTAAGACCAGCGGACATAAGTTTATCGCGTTAAAGGTTTAACCCTGGTCCGTAGAATCGCTTCCGAACATGCCCGGCATAATTAGGTTGATTTTATATTATGATCACAATTTGGATTGAAGTGCATATTACTTAAGGTACATATAATAAAATGCAATTATGATTCCGGTACAAATTAATAAACAAAACAAAAAGTTTCCGATTTGACAAACGTTTCTGAAAATTTAGTGAACACAGCCAATTAAATCCCAACCTTATCAATCATTTATAGCAACAAATAACCCTCCAAACAGTCAAGGTTTGTGCCATTTCGCCAAGAGTTTGAGTAACGTGACAAACTGGAGAGATTGAAAGCCCCCGGGCGGTGTCCGCAAGTCGCAGCTAACTTCGGGACACCGGCCAAATTCGATTTCACCCGTGTTCGCCAAGTTTTGATGTGCACTAGTTCTGTCACGGGATTTGGCCTTGGTTAATTTTGTTGGGCAGGTTTTATTTGTGTTCCATTTCTAGTTATAATGTTATTAATTGTATAGTTATGTGCGAAGATGATGTGAGAAAACTAGAAACTTAGTATCATTAAGTTTCGTGCAAGCCGATAAAGTCGTGTCCAATAGTGAATATCGGTAGATAATAACGCGCTTCATTAAAAAATACTTGTATTAATTACTTGTATTGTATTTTCTTAAATTAACAAATTCGAAATCATTAGCTGCGACCCTACTTGGCTGGACGAAGATTACTCCGCGTGTAGGATTTAATTTGAAAAGGACCTTTAAAACCTAGAAATTTAACATAAAATTCACAAACAAAAGGACACAATTTAACAGTCAATTTTAAGTTGTAATATCCATTACGAACTTAACGTATACTCCAAGACACGTCAACAATATAATGTGCCTTACATTGTCTTCTCCCTTTCCTAATCCTACTCTTAACCCTAGAGTGGGCGCGCTATGAGAATTTTGCCGCCCGCGCTAAAAAACCTTTAATATTTTTTAAAATAACTAGCCGTTAGACTTGCGCTTCTTAGTAGCTGCCCCCACTCTCGTTAGCAACGTTTGTCGAGAATCTGGACGCCGTCAGTGCGCGGGGGACCGCTGGAGAAGAAGGTTTCTACCATCAGGTGTCGCTGGGCGGCAAATTGCTCACCGCGCGCCCACTCACGTAAGTAATATTGTATAATGTATTTTTTGCAAACTCGAAATGTTGACTATATTTTATGGTGCATTAATAACTTTTGCTACTAAAAATATGTTTGTTTTAGGATTTCAAAGAATTCATTGATAATAATAAATAAGAATGGATAAAATAGAAGCTCAAATTTTGTCTTGGCTAGAAGAAACATCTGATTTTGAAGATGCTAGTACACACATCGTTGAAAATGAAAATATTTCAGATAGTGATAGATCTACTATTCATAGTGAGCACAACACGGAAACAGAACAGTCAGCAGACAGTGACGCTTCGAACAATAAAGAATCTTATTCAACTGTTGTGTCTTCCGAAATAGCACCTACACCCAGTTCAGATATGAGTAGCCATCAGCCTCGATCTCGTCGTCGTAAACGTAAAATACAACCACGTGGTGATAAATCTCCAACATGTACGTCCAGCGATGATGATGAACCACTAGCGCAACTACTTCGTCTCAGAAATACTGTATCGTCCCCGCAGGCAACGTCAGCTCAATCTCAACTTTTATCTGTTACTCCAGCTTCTCGACGACGACATACTAGAGTTCCGATGTATCAAGGTAAAGATGGCACGAAATGGCTTATTCACCCTCCTTTACGACCAAATATCCGGACAAGACAGGAAAATATTGTAATCGGCAGGTCCGGAGTGAAGGGTGAGGAAGCTTTGAACTGTAAAACACCTGTAGAATGTTTTCATTTGTTTATTACCGAATCAATGATTGATGATATTGTGTTATGTACTAATACATACATAAGAGCTAACCAAGAAAAATTTTCCCGTGAGAGAGATGCAAAAGAGACGAACAGAATCGAAGTGAAAGCTCTTATCGGATTACTGCTGATGGCTGGTCTAAAAAAGATGAATCACGCAAATATTCAAGAAATGTGGGTAAATGATGGGACCGCCCCTGACGTTTTCAGGGCAACTATGTCTATAAAAAGGTTTTATTTTTTACTTAGACATCTGCGATTTGATGATATGAACACCAGAACAGAGCGTGCTACTCATGACAATATGGCAGCTATGCGAAATATTTTTGAAAAATTTAATTCATACTGTCAAGAACATTATCAAATCGGAGAATATTGTACTATAGACGAGATGCTGGAATCCTTCAGAGGTAGATGTAAGTTCCGGGTATATATGGCAAATAAACCTGCCAAATATGGCATAAAAAATATGCACTTGTTGATGCGAAATCATTTTACACTAGCAATTTAGAGGTGTATGCTGGGAAACAACCTCCAGGGCAGTTCAATGTTGATAATTCAGCAAATGCTTTGGTAAAAAGATTATCCCAAAATATCCTCAACACTGGCCGCAACATCACTATGGACAACTTTTTTACTTCGATACCTCTTGCTGATCAGTTGCTAAATGATCATAGAACGACTATTGTTGGAACGTTACGTAAAAATAAAAAAGAAATTCCACCAAATTTTTTGAACACCAAAGACCGGGCGAAGCCATCTTCAATGTTTGGATTTGGCGACAGGAAAGTTTTACTATCTTATGTTCCAAATAAAAAGCAAAAGAAAATAGTATTACTATTATCAACTTTGCATGAAGATGATACAATCGATGAAAGCACCGGGCCTGCTGCAAAACCTGAAATAATAACATTTTATAATAGTACTAAAGGTGGTGTTGACTTGGTTGACCAAATGAAGGAAGAATATTCTGTTGGGAGGATGACTCGCAGATGGCCAATGAGATTGTTTTTTTCAATGTTGAATATTGCCGGTATAAACAGTCAAATTATTTACAAAGCCAATACTCAACATTTGATGCTACGTCGAGAATATTTGAAACAAATTGCCATGGTACTTGTCAAGCAATATATGACCACAAGGTCTTCTATAGGCACTTTAAATATTCCTTTGAGGAACCAAATTGCTCTCTTTGTCCCAGTAGAACAAGCATCTTCTTCAAAAAAGGAGGGCAAATGCAGCATATGTCTCTCAAAGAAAAACAGGCGCACGAAAAAAGGGTGTTCCAGATGCCAAAAGTTACTGTGCAATGAACATTGTACATATCTTTGTGAAGACTGTTTTGATAAAGCGTATCCTGTAGATTTAGAAAATATATAATTTTGTTATTTTTTTCCATTTTTTTAAGTATTAAAAAGTATTATGTAGCATAAGAGAAAAAAAGTCAATAAAAATATTAAGTTTTCTAAAGTCTTTTGTAAACCAAAGTTTATAGAACAAAGTTGAATAAATATGTTGATTAAATATTACTTACTGTTTATTTATTTAAATCCTAAAAGAAAAAATATTAAATTGCTATATTACTAGTCAAAATGGTCAAAGAAAATGAGGCGGCAAAATGCTCCCCACGCGCCTACTGACGTTACGCAAAAAGACGCGCCCACTCTAGGGTTAAATAGGGTTGCAACACGGCGTGTATTGTTAGTTTCAGTAATGTTATGGATACTGTCTCGCCCTACTACTCGACAATGCAACTCCTGTAAGCCAGGATAAACAGTCAAACGCATTTTAATGACACCAAGCAGCGGAGCTCATCGATTTTCCAGAATGTGTGTATTGATAGTTAATCACCACGCACTATAAAAAAACATCGTGATGGAATACCATAGCTATTTGTAAAAAATGATAGTATATAAAGTTCATCAGCACTCCTTAGGCCAGTTTGGTGGACTATACGGTCTAACCCCTCTCAATCATCGATTCTAGAGGAGACTCATGCCCAGAAATAACATATAGGCTGATACAGATTCTCTGGGAATGTTTACCATGTCTTTAATCCTCAATGAAATCCATTTTAAACTAATCGAAGTTGTTGGAATTTATATTGTCCACTCCTCTCTATAGCAAAGTGAGTTTCAGTATTATACTATTTACCGTAAATAGGCTAGTCACGATGATTACCTCTTTATACAGCAAAGTTACTAGCACCTGGTAAGTACGGAGCAGTCACCCAACAAGAGGCGTCGACGGTCGCCCTAATTATGCCGGCACGGTTAATTGCCTCTTCACGTTCCGTTTAAAGGACCTTATATCGCGCAAAGGGAACACGTGGGTTGTACAGAGTTTTAAGAGGTTTTGAAAGTTCGGCTTATGTTTTACACGGGATAATTAGGAAAAAGCAATTTAGTATGTTTGCGATATTTTTTAATGTAGCGACATCTAGTGACATATACTGGGAATAAACTTATTTGTCAGTTTTAATCTGTAATTATGTTGCTAAATTGAATTACAGCTTAATGCGTAAATATATAGGCGCGTACAGGAATTTCAATTTTATTGTTTCATAATTGTCTCTTACGTTGATTCAATTACTGTAAATGATTCGTTGTAAGAGTATATGATCATACCTCTAAAGTATTACCTTAATTTTATGGTCCCATGTTACTAATTAAGAAAAATGCATGCCTTATAAATAAAGGACATGGCCAGTTTTTGTATGGCGCTGTGCCTAGTACTTCGAATCTCGTCTACATCAATTAGTTTTGCATTGTCTTGGTAAGGTTTGTTCCAAGATTAATACGGAAAAGTTACAAAGCCTATGAAGTTCAGGGTTTTTAGATATTTACAAAAACATATCTTATTTTCAGGTTAGGCTTTGTAGGTTATCCGTCAATTTATTGAATCTAATAAGAATACGTTTACATAAATGCTTTATCATCGAATTTGGAATTTAAAGGAACTAATATTTTATAAGTTACACAAAATATACACCGAGACGTATTTTAATTGTGTCACAATGTAAATAAATAAACAAAGCATGGTTCCTGTCAAGCAACTGTCAAGTGTCAAGTATTTTACTGCAGCGTTTAGTTGTTGCAATGAAAGTGTGTAAAAATGGGAAGAATATATGTGTAAGTATACACTACAAACATTGCTTGATATATATATTTAGTATTGTTAATTATTATGACTTATTACCTACTTATAGATTATTTTTAGGAATATTTTAGACAAAGTTATTATTTTTTTCCTACACCTGCTTTACTGGGAACGAAACGTTTATGCGGGGCCAACAATGGCGGAAATGGGTCATCAATCAATGCAAAATCATATTAAACTTTATATTACTCCCTAAACTTCTACAGAAATATGACATATTCTCAATTTAATAGTAAATTTTTTATATTCATTCAATTATTGCTTTGTTTTTGTACATGATAAAAAGTAACTAGGCAGAAACTGTCCAGGTCCTTTCATACTTTAAAACTTTGTATTTCAAAAGCAAGATGGCGAATGGTAACTTCATTTGAAATTAGTTTTGCGTTCCAAGTACGAATCCATTTGTAGATTACAGCCTGAGATTACAGCCGTAGAATTCATAGTGAAAAATTTTATTTTTAAAACACAATTACGCTCTGGCTTTAGAGTATTCAAATTTTATTTTCACGCCACTTTAAATGTAGAACAGTTCGCTTTAAAACTGAGCGAAGAGTCTTTTGTACGGAGCCCTGTGGCTCTGTGAATTGAACGGTGAGAAATAGATAGATATGGCTGTTATATTTAGTTGATTTGTTAAGTACGTACTCATTTTTGAATACGAATCAAATTTAAAAAGAAATATGTAATCCGATTAAGACCTAAAATTTAAAGGTCATAAAATTAACAGTGATTAATTTTGCTTTTAGATGCCCAGTCATAAATTTCAGACACGCAAATTATTATTTTAAATTAACTAGTTCACCAAAATCATCATGAAAACAAAAAAAATTGATATATGTATCGACAATTTTAACAGAAAAATCATAACCCAAAAACGCAATCACGAAAGCGACTTTAACAAAAGCTATCGCCAATGGCGCCTACAGTTTGGCACTAAACGTCAATACTCACGCAACATGCACCAAGTCAGCGGCGGCCAGCGTCACGTTCAGTATCTCTTGCGTGTCCCAAGTATCGAGCAGAGCGGGTAGCGGAGCGTCGAGCGGAGCGTTTGCATAGTCTCTTGTTAATGCCCGATACTGGATTATGTAGTGCGATATTAACACACCTCGGGTCACCCGCCAAGTGATACGAGCCCTTCGGGACCATACTTCTGATATTCTGACTTCTTCTGGTACGCTTGGACGTTCTAAATACAAATGAATATTTTTGTAAAAGTTAAAAATAGAAGTGCGTAGTTGTCTAAAATAATTTTCGTCACCTGTAAAGGTCAAGCAAGGGCCTTTACGAAATTGGTTATAAATAAAGTGCTGTCCGATCCGTACTGATAAATATTTGATTACACGCTTGACATAGGTTTGGAAGACTTTGGGTATTAATAGCTGTTTTAGGCCCATGTCGTAACTTCAAAGCAAACTTTTAGAAAATAAATAAAGTTATTTTATTCTACACATATAAGCTTATGAAGAAATAATCAGTGGTGTAACGAATACGCCCACAGCTTTATCTTAAATGTCTCTCTCTCAATGTAGGAAATAATTGTTGAATACGATACCCACAAAAAAACTCACAGACATTATATGCTTAAAGAAATAATGACTTAAACAAAACTCCAAATGTTCAACAAGTAAATCTCACCTTTAACGAACAACCGATACACGATATCGTCATTGCCGTACAAGTTCCTGGCTTGGCACCGATACTCGCCAGCATGCTCCGGGCCCGCATGTGCGATAGTCACTTCGGAGTTAATAATCCCATTGGTCGTGTCCCTCGTCTCCACGCCGCCGCCGCCGCTAAAGATAAGGCGACATTATACCCCGCCCGCTTTTAAATTAAACCATACTACGAACACGTAGATAAAAATGTTTGGGAATTTTATGGAAGTTTATTTATTATTTTATTTATTATTTATTTATAATGCATAAAACATGGGTATAAAGATGTTATAATATTCGTGTCGTAACATACATGTTCTGCTAGAAGGTATAGCATGCAATATTATAATACGTCTTAATCTAAATAATTATAATTATATGTATCTATTTATTTAAATATTCTTGCAAGCTGTAATAGTTGCAATTTGCAAGCCATTCATACATTTTTGCCTTAAACAGCCGGAATGTCAAATTTCTTAAGTGGCTGGGTATCTTATTGTAAATACGCACACACATAGCTAGGCAACTTTTATTATATTTAGTTAACCTTGGCACTTCATCAAGTACTAATCTATTCGGATTTCTTATATTTCGAGGGAAGATATTAGCCGCTGTTTTAAAAAGATACTCATTTTTACACGCTTTATATTAGCTTCACTTGTATGTTTGTATGTTTGTATATTTGTATATTTGTATGTTTGTATGTTTGTATGTTTGTTTGTAACCGACTTCTTTGGGCGCGATTTTGACCCACTTTAAACGGCCAGATTTCGTTCAAATTTTGCACACCTGTCAAAGACCGATGACAATACAATAATTCGATTAAAATATATAATTATCCTGATTAGATTCGCCAGGATTAATTATTCTTATAATTGATGACCATTGCTACATTCATCGCTAGATGGCGTTAACATTGTATTCTTCCAAGAAGCTTATACCCAAATGGAGATTGCATTCCGTATAAAACACTGAAGCACAAAAATTTGACCTTGAATGCAATCGCTGTTGCCTGCTATCCTTTTCTTTAGAGTGACAATGAATGAAGTTCACGTGAAGTTCATTCATTGTTACGCTAAAGAAAAGGATAGCAGGCATCAGCGACGTCATTCAAGGTAAAATTTTTGTGCTTCACTTTTATATACGGAATGCAATCTCCATTTGGGTATAAGCTTCTTGTATTCTTCAAGTGTCAAATGTTACTACTGACCAACAGATGGCGTTATTGACTGGAAATACAGCCGTAGATGGATGTTTTTTAGTCAAAACAATTATATAATAGTTAAAAAAACTAAAATACACGCTTTAATAAGATAAACAACTAAAAAAGTAAAAATAATTGATACTGAATTTAAGATAAGAAAATGGAGTAAAATACATATATTTTATTGTTACAAAGCGTGGGGTGCAGGAGGATAAGTAATTGTTGTAAACACCCCACGCTTTGTAACAATAAAATATATGTATTTTACTCCATTTTCTTATCTTAAATTCAGTATCAATTATTTTTACTTTTTTAGTTGTTTATCTTATTAAAGCGTGTATTTTAGTTTTTTTAACTATTATATAATTATAGACGAAAACACAGACTTCGTAAATATAGAGGGATGGTAGTGGTAAAAGTCCGAGCTCCTTGAACAAGGGTTTACACGAGTCCCCAGGTAGAACTCCGCACATTGACCGTATGCATTTTTTTTGTGCAATGAAGGCTCTATTCATGTCTGTGCTGTTGCCCCACATTACGAGACCATAGCGTAGTATTGATTCGACATAAGCGTGATAAGATATTTTTGCCGTTTTTATGTTCGTTACCTTTTTCATTTGTTTTAATGCATATACGAATTTATTTATATTTTGTGAGACATTGTTTACGTGTGTTTTCCAGTTTATATTTTCATCTAATGTAATTCCTAAAAATTTTGTTTCTGTTACCTGTTTAATTTTATTTATTTTTAATCTTATGTTCGTTTTAATATTTGATCTATTAAAATGAATATAAACAGATTTGTCCATATTCATTTTTAATTTATTATTTTCTAACCAATTTAGTAGTTTATTTATTGTATTATTAATGTCAATTTCATGATCTTCAATTGTATAAAGTTTTTTATTAGTTGTAATTATAATAGATATGTCATCGGCAAATAATATGCATTTATGGTTTGTTATATTTATGATGTCATTAATGTAAAGAAGAAATAATAATGGGCCTAGCACACTTCCCTGGGGTACACCACTCGTATTATGTCTGTAGCCCGAGGAATAGTGTAACATGTCTCTATTTTCATTTATTTTGTTTATTGTAACACATTGTTGTCTGTTATTTAAATACGACGCTATCCATTGTTTTACGGGTCCCCTTATTCCGATTGCTTCTAACTTTGCCAGTAGGATATCATGCGATACTAGATCAAAGGCTTTTGATAGATCAAGGAAGAGGCTTGTAGTCAGTTGATTGTTGTTAAGATTTGAAAGTATAATTTTTATTAGGGAGAATATAGCTAAACTTGTCGATTTATTTTTTTGAAATCCAAATTGTTCTTTTTTTATAATCTCGAATTTGTTACAGAAGTTAATCAATCTCATATACATACATTTTTCATATACTTTGGACATAATAGGTATTAACGTTATAGGTCGGTAATTACTAATATTACATCTATCTCCTTTTTTAAATAATGGTTTTACTATAGACCGTTTTAACGCATCAGGAAATGTTCCTTGCAAAAATGAGAAGTTAATTAAGTAAGTTAAAATGCCACTTAGTTCATTACAACAGGACTTGATGACTTTTGTGTTGATTTCATCATATCCCTCTGCTCTAGTGTTGCGTAATGACTTAATCACTTTCTGCATCTCACTTTCATGCATGGGTTTAAGAAACATTGAATTTACTGACATATTTGTTAAGGTATTTTGATAATTAGTGTTTTGATAAGCTGTGTCTTTTAAATTTGTATAGTGTTTATTAAATAAGGAGGCTATTTCTATAGGATTTATGATTTTATTGTCATTTATTTTTATTACTTCTATATTATTTTTAGAGTTCATTTTACTTATTTCATTTTTTATGACCGTCCAAGTTGCCTTGCATTTGTTGGAATTTATATTGATAAATTTAATATTTGCATTTTTTTTTGAGTTATAAATGCATTTTTTAAGAAGTTTAGAATACGTAATATACTTAATTTTACTGGCAATATTTTTTTGTTTGTAGTAATTAAAGCGAAGTATCCGTTTAGTCTTGCAGCTACGCTTAAGTCCCTCACTTATCCAATTTTGTTTATTCTTATTATTTAAATTTATCTTAACTCTTACCTTTGGAAAACAAAGATTGTAGAATAGACATAATTCATTGTGAAAATCATTAAAAGCGGAATTTGCGTCAGTTCTCAAGTATATATCAGACCAAGACAAACTTTGCAAACATTTTTTATATTTCTGTAAATTATTCAAGTTAAAATCTCTTTTATATATATAAAATGGTAGTTGATTCTGTGGTTTCTTTATAATGGGAAACTTCAACATTTGAGCGGTATCATGATCTGAGAGATGCAGAGGTAATATAGTTGCACTTGCATTATCAATGTTACTTAAAATGTGATCGATACAAGACGACTTGCGTGTAGGCATGTCGATGTGTATTTTTAAATTATAATTGAAACATAAATCATATAAGTCGCTTGTTATGACACTCTTTTTTAACGTATTTATATTGAAGTCCCCGGTTATAACAATATTTATTTTATATTTATATTTTTTAAGTAGTTCATCTAAAAATTTGTCCAATTTAAATATGAATTGATTAGGATCTGATTGGGGGGTTCTATATATACATATAATTAGCAATTTATACATCGTTATTTCTAACCCACAGGCCTCAAATGTATTCTGTGCGGCTAAGTTATCTTAAGTTATCTTCAGATGGCATATTTTGTAAAACGAATTATATGATTTTGAAATTATTTACGGATTCAATCTCGTACTGAAAATAGTTACTGAAATAAATTATAAATTTAATTGAATTAACTAAATCAGATTTTTACTTAGGTTTTATCCGTCTAAAATTATGGCGATAAAAAAAATTGCAATTTCTGATTGGGACTAAAGTTTTATTCATTTAATATTAATTTGCCTTATTTGGTCTGCAAACTCATATTGATAGCATTTTTACTCATTAACAATGTTGTTGTTTGATTCGACTTGAATTTTATTTATTAGCTTCGACCAAAACCAAAACACTTGCTGCAAACTACTCTTAGAACTCTTTCAACAATTCGGTCAACTATACTAACTATGTATATAAATGTATGTGTGTATGCACATAGTGATAATTATTTATTGACGTTCAAATATTTAACTTATTTTATGCGCCTACCGTGCTCTCTCTTTCTGCACCACCCAAAGCTTGACTGGCAGAGAATGCCTCAGGCATTAAGTCTGCCTTTATACAATTTGTGTATATAATATATAGATTAAGTTCTATGTGTATTGACTTATCATAAGAGCTCTATAATTGCCTACATGACCAATAAATACATTTCATTTCATAAAGCATTAAATTAATAATACTCACTGCAAGTCCAAAGGCCTGGAGTCATGAGTCCAGTGTACGTGTATCTCTGGCTCCCCTCGTACAATGCAGGTGAGTCTTGCTGTAGAGCCTCTCACTACCCATCGTATCTCACCGCCGCCACCACCGCCTCTGGTCACTCGTGGTGGTTCTAAACGGTAATGAAGAATGAGGTTTTGTTCGGGTGTGAGGTATCCTACTTCGCTTGGTCTTGGCTTGGTTATTCTATTTTATTTATTAAAACATAACTTGGCAATTTAATTTCTCTCTCTCTTTCTCTCTCTTCATTCATCAGCCTACTTACACGGCATATCTTATGAGGCGAAATATTTTAATCCATTATACGGAGAATTATAGGTTTGATTTAACTCATTGCCTAATGATGCTCAATGATCAATAGGTCATTTGAAGCAAAATTTGATTGAAAGCCAACATCTATTTTTTTTGGATTAGGTTATTTTAATTCTAAAGTTTCGATATATTTAACTACATCTTGCTTTAACACGTACCTCTAACATCAAGATAGAACGAGTGATGTAAGTACGCGTGCTGAGCCCTGGCAGTACATCGGTACCAGCCCTCATGGTCCGGAGCCGTGGCCCTCAACCACACCGTGCCGTCGGAGAGAACCGACCCCCTCCCGGAGTCCTCTGGCTGACCCCATAACATGTGACGCCAGTTTTCACCATCTGTTAGTAAGGATATTCTTAGATGCTGTTGTTCAAAATTTTCTATAAAACCAATCTTGCTATGAATGGCGAGACGAGCGTGCCGTTCATCTGATGATAAACGATACGGCCTTTTATGAACAGTAGCAAATACAAATAAAACCTTAAATTACAAAGTAATGCTTGGCTTCCAACGTACTCGCCATCCTGATACAAATCTGTTGGATAAAGGTATCTTGAATTACATGACTAAGATCCAATATTAGTCTCGTCTTTTGATAGCTGCGTCTAATGTCGTTGCTTCACCGAGTATTAAGAAATCCCATGCAATATTTGCTGACTTTTTACCCTTAATAATACAAAATTTCAAAGCATACTATAACCAGACTCTAAAAGTAAAATATAATAGTATAATATTACAATATGAATTAATAATGGTAGCTTTAACACCAGAAGTACAAAACGGAATAATGGATGAAATTTAAATAGAATTTTGAGAAAGAATAGAAAATTAAAAGAAAACGGCATGATGAAAGAAGCTTTGTTTTAACTTAATTAAATATCTTCAGAGACTAAGTTGAATTAGATATAAAAAAATGTAAATACCGTACTAAAATTTATGAGAAATATATATTGAGGTAAATTAGTAATGTAATTTTATAATAGCTCTAGAAAATTTAATCAGAAAAAATATCTAATCAAGATTTCCTCTGTTCAACTTGTAATGTCTAAGATATCAAAATAGCCATTGAAATATCACAAAACAACAATACAACTAATAAAGGGAAGATGTAGAAATAAAATATATACAAATATGAAAATAATATTTCTTATTTTATCAATTACCGCTGGAATATTCCCATAATATTCTTGGCGTGGGTTGTCCTTTGGCTGAGCACGGCATGAGGAGCGACGCGCCGGCTGATACTGAGGTGTTCTGAGCACGCCACACCCACGTTGGGTTTTCTGTTGTAACGACGACGCTTTATACTATATTTATATATTTGTACTAAGAAACACTCCTTAGTCGACCTCAAAAGATATTACAATAGCTAGATTTGATTTCGAAGAGCCAATGAGTGCGGATTTTCTGTCTATCTCTCTTCAGCTACAGGAAGTCCACTGCCGAACATAGGCCTCCCCCATGGTTCGCCACACAGACCTGTAAGGAAGCGGCATACATCCAGCGCCTTTCTACGACTTTAACCAGGTCATTCGTACACCTGTGGGCAGGCGTCCGACACTTCGCTTGCTTGTACGTGGCCTTAACACGGATTAGGTTAATGGAACCTTATAAGCCAAAGAAACAGCAAATAAAATATTTCAAAATGAATCTTTATGACGCATCATTCAGAGTAGTTAGTGGATACAAAACAATGTAGCATTTTGAACAAAGCTTAATTCAAACTAATTATTTAATTATAATTCACAGTACAAACATTTCTCGAAAATTCAATTCGTTGTTTTGTCTGCGGGTACAAAAAAGGACGGCCTAAAGTATAAATAGAATTTCACGGCCTCAAAAAACCGTACTCCGCCATTAGGCACTACATTAATAAAGCATTTAGAATATAACACAAAAATAATGTTTTTACAAAAGCATCATTACGTCAAACAAAAAGAAAAGTAATTTTATGATAACGATGTTCCTGCGAAGTATTCATAAACTAATTTATTTTTACACTTTGTAATAGATAGCGCCTTTTATACCACTCAAGTGGAGATAAAAGGTTTTGTATATAGATATTTACTCGAACTTTTTAGAATGTTTTTCTTGTTTTGACATTCAATGTTAAAGAATGTAATGATAGCTTAATAAATATTGTTATTTTCTCCAATTGCCCTTGTCTTACAACGGAAAGCTAAGAGCATAATTTTATTCATTGTTTGACTGCTGGCTGTCAACATTTTATCGTAAATATGTATAATAATCTCTGAGTTAATAATGTTTAAAGACTTTCTAAGTGTAACAACACCACGATTTTATAGCCGGCTAATGTAAGCGATTTATGAAAATCCTATTAAAAATGAAGTAAGAATTAATATTTAACGAGTTCTATGAAAAATGTTTTAACGATTTAGATTTTAGATGAAAAATATATATTTGAAAATGTTTACAATAAAATAATACGTGTATCATGTAACTCACCTTTTACAACTAACGATGCACTAGAACTTACTGATCCAAAATCATTAGTGGCTTTGCAAGTATATTCTCCGCTGTGTGCTGAAGTAAGATCTTGTATGACTATTATGGTGAAGAAATCCATGTTTTTCTGCTCCACCTGATAAAATTTACTTTGGGTATCACATAAAAGTAGTATAAAATTAATGTTATTTAATAGAAGTCAGAGTAAATGTAACGAAATATTGTTGGTTTGATTCACCCAAGGCGAAAATGAATATAATATAGAAAGTACTAATAAAAGTTATAAATGAATAGTTTAGTTAACAAAAGACAAATAATGAAAAGTGATAAAAAACTAGCTTCGCAAAGATTATGAAAGAAAAAACGAAAACCTAAGAGAAGATGGACAATAAAATAAAATTATATAGGAAATATTTATTAATTTAACTAAAAGATTAGAATTGTGAATAATGGTTTATATCAAAGAAAACTGATATACATAACCATGTACTTCTATATTTTTTCACGAGAAGATATAATGATGATAAATTACTCCGACAAACTGCAGTGTAGTGACCTCACAGTCTGAACAAAGTTTGGAAAGTAAACCAAACTCCGCCAACTTACTTGAAGTGGGACTTTAAGTATGAAACGGGGACTGCTTTCGCTACACGAATGTAGTATTTACAAAATTCAATAATATGTCTTTAGTTACTACGTTTCGCGTTTCGTTTACTGTCTCATTTCGAAACTGTATATTAATAGATAGATTCGTCGTAGAATGGGGGAAAATTAATTGGAAATTATTTGGAAATATGTGTAAAAAGTTTTCGTAAAAGAAATAGATACTGTATTTATTAAATTTACACATACATAATTGCAATACATCTCAAAATGTATCAATAAATTATAATGAAGCATAGTGACTTTTTAAATATTGTGATCTAGTGATCAGGATCTAGGAAAATTCAGGCTAAGGAACTATCCTTAGCCTGAATTGACTGATACTGATCATTAATTTCCTTTGTAATTTTTTCTAGCAACATGTGCATAAGAAAGCAAGAGATGTCTAAAATTATTACCTTTAAAGCTGATGGTATCGGCAGATTATCCTTATGCCACGTAAACTGTATAGGTTTGTCTCCAGATATCAAAGTACACGAGGTCTGCGTACTACCTCCCACTTCCAACTCCTCGGGGAAGTGAATCTCGGCTATCTTCGGCGGTTCTGTTGACACAGACCTGACAATTGAATATTTCCAAAACGCATACATCCAAAATTACCTAGTATTAGTCAACGTAGCATTAAGAAAATTGAATCCTTTTCTATTACCAGAATAGTCGGAATTTGTTTCTTAGCACCTCCGTCATACAACACTCGTAGATGTCTTATTTTTTGAATAAAAGGTAAGCATGCAATTCACTCAGCACCTTAGGGATTACCGGCGGCCATAGACGCTTACAATACTGAATAAATTGTAGGTACACGAACGACTCTTCTGTTGATTTATACAAACCCATATTCAACTGAATTCACATATATTTTCTCATTTTATTATACGCTATCAAATACATTAAGTAGAAATGGCACTTATTTAATACATAAATTGGAATGCATGTTCATGTTATTTTTTATCGGTAATTTGATTTTACCAATAACTAGCACTTCACACATTTTATTCTTTTACTAGTACATTAACAATTAACAAATCTACCTTAATATTATCGCATGTATAAGTCAAAAACTTACTATGTACTTCAATGCGAACTGTTCTTCGGGCCAGTTCGCCACTCTCGGCTCTAACTTCGCAAGTGTAACTTCCAGTGGCAGCGCTCCGAACCGAACTGAGTCTGAGCAGGCCGCGCTCGTCGCCCGGTTCCATTTCTACCTCGACAATGGAGCCGTCTTCTCGACGCCACACTACTTCCCTACAAATGAAGTTATGCTATTCACTATTGGTAGGTATTTCACTGTTTAACTTTGCATAGTATGGATTGGTTGCATTAATGTTGGACGTTTTGGGACCGAAATTGGAGTTTTAAGTATTATGTTAATTAGTTCTCTGTTCGGCTAGGTGAACAAAATTTATTCTAGAATTTTCATTTATGTATAAGTCAAGTGTAACTTCCAGAGGCTGCATTTCTAAGAGAACTGTGCCTGAACAGGCCGCGTTCGCCTCCCGAATCCATTTCTACCTCGACAATGGAGCTGTCTTCTCGACGCCACACTACTTCCCTGCGAATTGTGTTATGCTATTCACTATTGGTGGGTATTTCACTGTTTAACTTTGCATTGTATGGAGTGGTTGCATAAACGTTAGAAATATGAAGCCCGAAATTAAAGTATTAGTTATTATGTTCACGTGACAACTTTTCATCTTTGTTAACAAAACCAAACTTAGCATTTATATGTATAAATGAAGTGTAACTTCCAGTAACCCTGGTTTTCACTGAACTGAGCCTGAGCATGCCACGTTTGTCCCTTGGATGTATTTCTACCTCGACAATCCAGCCGGCTTCACCACGCCACATTACTTCCCTACAAATTGTATTATGCTATTCACTATTGGCAGGTATTTTACTGTTTGACTTTGCTTTATAAAAAGTAGGTGCGTTCGGGGGATTTAATGTTTGAATTTGGTGGTATGAATATTGTGTTCCACTGTATTCATTGTAGAACTCCAAGTGATTTGATAGACTACAATTTAAAACCCAAATCGTAATACTTACTTTATAGGATATCCTGAATATGGACAGTAGAGTTTCACATCGGTGTTTGATTTTACGTGCATAGTTAATAAGTATCGAATGTTTGGCGGACCTATGGATTAAAACAAAAGCGCTTTTACTGTTTTAATTTTTGTAACAACTATTTTACCATGTAATATTTATTCCTAGGTTTAATTTATTCGATATCATCAAAAATATCCAATTAATTTGTAAATAAAAAAACAAATTGAATCGGAATCAAAAAGATTCAGTGATGGTCATACTTGAAAAAAGCAACATCTGATAGAAAATTACTGGATCATCAAACCACATTTAATAAATTACAATATTAATGATACAATTCGTACCATAAACGTTCAACCGTGATTGATGCGCATGAGAACCTCTAGAATTGGTTGCATTACAGCCATATCTCCCGCCTTCGTCTGTACTCCGTATTGTAACACTTAGTGTTGATACTATGGTACCTTCTTCTGCCCCGGGTATGGCTTCGGCTCTAGTGTTTACACTATATCTGAAATTGTTCTCATATTTAAAACTTCAAGCATACCGAAATCTAAAGGAGCAGTTATGATATGAAACGTCGGTCGTAGAAAATATAGAAATTGCTATCAAAGTGTATAAAATTTAAATGAAAATGAATAGTCAACCTTAGACCACCGGTAAAAAATTAGTAAAGAAAATTATTTAGTACCAATGGTCGCCTATTTCTAGTTATAACATTACGAAATAACAAAGACAAAAATAATTTTCATTTTCTAGTTAGAGTTATAAAACTTCGCTGAAAACGGTAATTAACAAAATTAAGATATTAACGAGAGTTTTTCTTACTTATCTGGTGCAGCAGGAATCGTTCGGTCATCTAATGTCCAAATAATCCTTGGCGAGGGTATTCCAGTAGCCGCACACCGCAGAGCTATGCTCTGACCGATCCTAGCGACAGCTTCACTAAAAGTGGACACCAACCGTGGCGGCCTATCTAAAACCCGGTTAAAAGGATGATTATTCTACATAACACTATCAAAGGATCTATGAAAATTATTAATGAAAATAAGGTATTACTGATACTGTTTCGATAGTCACAAACATAAGATTACCAGCAAGAATGAGCTCGGCTCCAGAAACAGCGGAATCGACGTGGTCGTGAGCTGTGCATTGGTAAAGACCAGTGTGGTGTGACCTGACTGGTCCGATAGATAGCTTTGATTGAGGAGCGTGGAGTGGCCTTCCTTCGTGCTGCCAGCTTAATGTAACCCCACCGCCTCGCCCTCCAAATACTGTGCAGTTGAAGTGACCAGAACCTCCGGTAGCTATCATCTAAAGAAAAGACATTTAAGAAATATGGAATAACTAATATTCTGATGTGAAGAAATATAAGACGGTTCATCGCGTCGGATGTTTTATAGCATGACTATAAATTTCAATTTTTTCCTTCGCTTTCTGTGCCATCGCACATCAATCTTAATTTCGCACAATCTACTTAGTCAGCAAAAGCTAGTATTTTTCTTTGCAAAAAATAAATTAATATTATGAAATGTTAAATATTTTGTAAATAAAATACAGTCGGTATATTGCATCAATAATCTGTTTTGGCTTTTCAAATCAATGAAGAACTAATACTAAAATTACAATTACTAATTTCAACATCCGACGCAACGACCCCCATAACTTCAACAATATTTACCAAAGGGCTCGGGGATACAGAAACAGTCAAAGGCTCATAGACTATCAGTCTTATTAGCATCCTAGGGGAACTCTCCGGTCCAGACAGGCAAGCGTACTTGGCTGCATGATGAGTCCTGACTGCGGGCAAGATCAGCGCCCCACCCCGCACCGTGCCATCTTCAGCGGTGGACGACCACGTGCCGCTCGCATCCTGCCGCTGCCAACTGACGATTTAATGAGGCTGTACTAGGGAGAAAGCATTGCTTTGGTGTGTTCGTCAGTAGCGCTATATAAAACATTTTATTAGAATTTCCAAGTAATATATTTATTCTAATTATCACGAAAGTAAATTCCGTTTAACACTATTTGTGAAACCTTATCAAGAATATGAACAATAACATCTCGGATAAGACAGTTTGACTAATTAATTATTTACAAATTTTAGTTATTAAAGATACGTGATACAAACTAAATTACAAATTATGTTAGTAAGAAATGATTATATAAAACTTTTTACTATAGAATCATTGAACGAGAACGAGTCTCTACAATCAGCCATAATTATTTCTGAATCTTCAACTTGTTTATTACGCTACATTCGCAGTGCTATTATAAATATTACTCACGTCACAGTATGTCCAGTGTTATGTCTCAGCATACAAGGCAGCACTATCGTCTCCCCCTCCTTGGCTTCCACTGCGTTCAACTCGATGTTGTCCAACCAGGCGCTGTCTATTTAACCAAATTAAATTCTATGAAAAGATTTTAAAAATCTTTTATCATCATTAATTATAGTTTTTCAATAAACAATATTGAATTTATTTATTTATATGGATGAATTTCGTAAAATATGAGCGATGTTATAGAATATTTAATAATATCCAACAAAAAGTTTTCCAATAATAGACTAAAACTACTAGTTACTTGAAAAAACAGTTGATTTCGTATCAATTGCCATATTTGTTTACATTAAGTTTGTTTAAAAAATAACTGGTGGGTAGTTATCATTTTGTGTCATATTGCTGAACCAATATTTTAGTTCTCGTGAAAATCAAGACGCATGCTCCGTTGCTGCGCTAGAAATCTGGACTAATTTAGATTGTTTTTTGGACAATAATAGTGCAAGTGATATTTAGTGCTACAAATTTCACAGTTTGTGTCTGTGTGTCGTCCAGCCAGCATCAAGAGCGAAATTTCGGTGAGTGATACAAATGTTCTAGCTATATCATTATTACGAACTATCTTGCTGTTTTGTGCACTATTTAAATAACATAATGTACAGTCTAACCTATATGCTCACAAAAATCATTAATTTATAAAACTACTTTATCTAATCAAAAGGGCATCACGTCGATAAATGTAAATAAAATTATGACCAAGACAACGCAAAGTCAGAATTTGTATTCGGTTAGGAAGTGTATTTTGATTCCACTCCGTACCAGAAACATCTTACTTCCTGACTATCAATACACACATGACTCCGAAAAGTCAGAGGTGTGCCCTGGGATTCGAACCCACGACCACCGTGAACATGTTGGCAGTCGCGTCTAGTCCGTTTACCAACAGGCCACCACGCACTTTTACGCCAGTCCATATTATTCCTCTTACTGGATCAGCCCATATACGTCCCACTGCAGGGCACGGGCCTACTCTACAATCGAGAGTACGATTGAGAGTGGTTGGGCCATATAGTCCACCACGCTGGCCTAGTGCGGGTTGGCGGACTTACATACCATATAAATTCTTATGAATCGCTATGGTATGCAGGTTTCCTCACGATGTTTTCCTTCACCGTTTTAGTGCGTGGTGATTGACTATCAATACACACATGACTCCGAAAAGTCAGAGGTGTGCCCTGGGATTTGAACCCGCGACTACCGTAAACATGTGCAAGTAAACAAGGCAGCCGCGTCTGGTCCATTTACCAACAGGCCACCACGCACTTCCTCTTACAAATAAATTTTATTATGGTTACTTTTTTCCAACTTGTCTAAACAAAACAACGCTGTAAGTAATCATCGTACGTTTGGTTGGCTGGAAAAGATCGCTAATAGCGATAAGACCGCCACCTGTTACACTATTTGGACAGATTGTAAGCTGTGTACTTTTATGTAATATGTGGTGAACAATAAGATATGATCTATCTATCTAAGTCTTATATTGCATCTATTTCTAATATTACAATCAAAACGGTGTTTAAAATTGTAAGTTATTGTATGGACCAGTTAAGTGTTTCTGTTATTATTTATGTAGAATTTGAATGTTATAGTTAAATTAATAAAATTTATTAAAATGCCTATAATCAAAACGGTATAGTTACATCTGTGACTATACAGAATCTAAACACGTCTCCATTTCGCATATATTATATTATGAATTACCGTCTGTAGTGAGTTTGAGTGGCGGACTCGGCGTATCCAGGGCAACACACGAATATTCCGCTTGCAAATCAGCTTGGGACAGATCCGAACCGAATAGAAGGTTGCCTGCACCGAATACCCAGCGAGAATCTGGAAAAAACACTAATGAAAACAGACGTAACTTTAAAAGCAATCTTATTAAAAGAAAAACTAAAAGTAAACTTAAGTTTAAATGAGTTCCTAGTTCGTTTTTCCTTTTTTTAATGCCATTTACACAAATATTTTTTGGACGATGGATATAAAAAGGATATAGGCGAGTACATAAAATACTATTGTGTTTCGGTTGAAAGAACATTGTAGCCGGGAGTAACTACTGGACATACTGGGACTTAACATCTTGCGTCTCAGGATGGCGAGCGAAGCGGAATACCAAGCATTGCTTTGTAATTCATAGTATTGTTTGCTAATGCTCATAAGCAATCGTATAGCTTACAGTCAGGCAAATGGTATGCTCGTCTCGCCATTCACGGCTATAAAAATACATAGCTTATCATAAGTTAGGGAACTCTCACTATTATAATATACGGCATTAAAGCATAATTGAGGGTAGTATTATGCAATAAGTTTCGTATTTCATTATAATAAATTAAACATGCAAATATTATTCCGTACTAAAACTAACATTATTAGAACAATACATTTTTATTAGTGTATAAATATCATCGAGGCAAAGGTCTCCTCATAGATTTCCATTTTCCCTCTCATTAGCTGCGTCCATTTTGGCCGATATTACACTTTTATCTCTGGATTTTTTGTGAGCGTCTCATAAGGACCCTGTAACTTTTGTTGAGGTCGTAATCCAGCAATATATTGACCAATCAAATGCTTCCTCCTAATTCCTTTCATTGAATTTCTATATAATTTATGTTTCACTAAAAACGTCTGCTTACAAAGGTACTACGATATGTATGTATCAGCCCATATACGTCCCACTGCAGGGCACGGGCCTACTCTACAATCGAGAGAACGATTGAGAGTGGTTAGGCCATATAGTCCACCACGCTGGCCTAGTGCGGGTTGGCGGACTTACATACCATAGAAATTCTTATAAATCGCTATGGTATACAGGTTTCCTGCATACTTAATTTAGAGTGAAATATTACTTAGAAAAAAAAACTTATTATAAACAAAATACTCGCTATAAATTACAGGAACTTGAACTTGTTCGAGCTAATTTCTGTATTAGTTTTCAAAAAGCGGGGCAACCTATAAGTGTCTTTGCCTAAAGTACAAAAAGATTGTTGCATAATATGGACTCCTGCGCACTATTTTTATTTAGATATTTTCTTACCACCACTAAGAAATCCTGAAGACAATGGTAATCCATCCTGAAGCCATGTCACTTCAACATGTCCGATTTGAGGCGACAGCTCGCATCGTAGCACTACTGAACCACCAATTTTCGCTGGAGTTAGTTGCCTCGCCGTGTGATAAAGGACGTTATCTTCCACTGTACATAAATAAAAATAAATATATTTAATCTATAGATTAATAAATACCACCTTAAATAATTATGATTAAACTATAGATCAATAAATACACCCCCAATACACCCAACAGTCACATACTTAGTCCTGACCCCACACTAAGATTGAATCTTGTCTCGTGGGTATCGGTGTCATAAACACCCAGACCCGGAATTAATACTTGTGGTTCACACAAATATTTGTTTTGGTGCGGGGATCGAATCCGCGGCCTCTTGTTTTACAGCCAGCATCCAACCAACGCGACAGAGGCTGTCCTGAGATAAATGTATAGTTGATCTTAATTTGTGATCATATTGAAAGTATAATATTATGATGTACTAAATCATATTCCAATTGTTATCAAACTTAACTAGACAGGTATTCGCGTAACTTCGGTACCACTTTTTTATATTAATTTTAATATGGACCAAGTCACAACAAAGTTTGGAATATTACTTCTTGGAAAATAGATTTGGGAGGTTTCAAGTTATCTCTTACGTTCCTTACTTTCTGTTATTGCAGTTTATTTAGGTAAAAAGTGTATTTGCCTGATGCGAATATTCAAAATTCTGTATCAGGCCCATTTACTTCCCACTCTAGGGCACGATTCTCCTCTACGATCGAGAGTACAGTTAAGAGGGATTAGGCTATTATCTTATGAGCGTAGTCAACCAAGACGGCCAAGTGCGGGTTCGTGGACTATGCTTACCATGGAAATTCTTACACTTATACTTCTACTTATTATCGCTGCATTGTTATTGCACGTTATTTCAAATACTTGCTTCTTATCCGTTGTCTGTTGTAAATGGCTAAAGCTACTTAGCTTTTATACAGCAAAGTGACATTCCCGCAGTGTCTCTTGAGACGCGTCTACTTACTATGAATAGGGATAAGCTGTCATAAAATAGAGTTTATCACACCACGTTGGCTCATTGGGAGACGTTGGACCAATGGATAACATAAAACTATGATCAGTCTGAATTTTAAAGTACATGTGTTATGTTTTAAGCAACAAACGTCATGTTCTTGGACGTTTTATTTATTTTCCTTTACCAATAAGATGATAATAGTGTAGAACATTTTTATATGAAATAAGTTACGATACTTTGAAATAGCTGACGTCATCTTCCATAATGCTCGGTTGGCTATAATCCTAGACTCTAGATTAAGAGATTCAATAGTGGGTGGTTGCTATTCATAGGGTCTAGCAAAATATGTAGGTAATAGCTAGTTCTGTCCTAGAATGCGGTCTGTTTTGGACATTCGATTATTGAATGAAACGGACTTCACGAATACAATCTTTGCCGATTATGCACATACCTACCGAATACTTGGCATATTGGAAACCAGTGGACCTACGGCTGGTCTATATCTTATTTATCTTAAACAAGAGGATAAAATAGCTACCATTACTATCGACCAATCTGTTTAACCTATTTTTAACAAAATTTTCAAATAGCTAACATTACTAAGTCGGTACAATTCTACCCTTCAATAAACAGAGATTGACATTTACCTCACCTAGTTATCTATAAATACTTGTAACAGATCCATACCTCTCTATCTTTGTTAACGGAAACATAAAATGCATTGAAAAATACAATGAAATCTCTTGTTAAAGATAGATAGTTTATAGATAACAGCTGTTTGTCGATACAGTTCTAAGATTATATACGCACAATATTTATATATCACTATCTTTGTAAACATAATTTACATCGAAATATGTAACAAAATATATTGCAAAACATATATTATATATATTATAGAGATCGCTCGTTTGAAAAAGTGTTTCACGTATAAGCGACAGGAATAGATTTTTTTATTACAAATATTTTACTTGTATTATTTGTATTGTTCCTTCCAGAACAATAGCTCAATGTTTCCAAATTACATCGCAACGGAATATTTCACGATAAATTACGAAATTACAAAGGTTAGGAAACTGAAACAAAGGTAGGTCAATTCGCTTAAGTTAAATTACAAACTCCATCTTCATTTTAATAATGCGCACAACTCGACTTCTTTCTCCAAATTATTACAAAAAGAAGGCACAAAAACAAAATGGAATAATATAAGGGATAATTGTGTCCGAAATGACTTTGTTTGAAGACGTCTTGTTATTGAGTTCGTCAATTTTACGCCGAGTCTCACTTTCCTTGTCCAAAACACCGGAGCCCGTGTAATAATGCTCTTTTCTCATCACTTTATTTATAAAATATGATTTGTAAAGATTTACATTGCTTCATTAAATTCTCTGGGTAGCTACGTATTCAAATTAAATACCGAAATGTAACTCAAAATTATGTACTATGGAAGTCGCTTTCACCTGAAATTTCATTAATGAAAATTATGTAGCTATACATATTTATTCCTTCTGTACGATTGGCTTTGCTTTATACCACCATGCTTGATGATGGTTTTCACTTGTCTTCAAAATTCTTATGTATAATAACTGTATCTGTATCAGCCCATATACGTCCCACTGCAGGGCACGGGCCTACTCTACAATCGTAAGTACGACTGAGAGTGGTTAGGCCATATAGTCCACCACGCTGGCCTAGTGCGGGTTGGCAGACTTACATACCATAGAAATACCAGAAATAGTTATGTATAATAACTATTTCTGGTATATTGATTTCTTTACGATGTTTAACTCCACAGTCAATATAAAGAATAGTTAACTAAAATACGTAATTTCCACGCCACAAATAATAGATATAGGTAAATCTAATTCCCCCACATATAAAGAACATATGCCAATCGAAGTTCTTTATCTTCGGGCATCTAAATATAGAAATCCATTAAAGAACGCCTTCAGCTGACGTAAATACTTATTTCCAAACCTCGAATTCTATTAAATCTTAATTTAAAGGCTCGCTAATGCAATTGGACTTCATTTAAAAACGTACAGCTAAATATCACGAAACGATCGCTTTCTTTAGAAGTAGTTGGAATGATAATAAGCTGGTTGCCTACTTCTTTCACTTCTTTTATACGTCGTCAATCTTCTTACCCTTTTAATGGAGTTTAAACTTTATACATTACAGTGAAAGGGTTATTTTTAACTACTTCTTTTATAGCATTAACTTCAGAAACTGAGTTTGTAAAATTACCAAATTCAACAATGAAATAAACATACTTATTTAAACTATTTATTGCGAGTCACATAAAAAAGAGTACAATAATGCCGTTGGCAGCGGCCGAAAAATATTTTTTGGTCTTTTAATTATTATATTGGACACGGGAATATATTACACAGTATAAGCCACATTTAAATTATCTGCTTCCTAATCTCATATATAATCCAAAATTTCCAGCTTGATTCCGCATCAATTATGATAAGTTAACAAAGGTGTCTTGCTATTACGATCAATTTAAAGTTTGTAAGATATTTTAAAATACGGTAAGGTAATCCAGTAGCTTAATATGAAAGACAGTACGATAGTCAATCGAGAAACTTGTTAACGATAGTCCGTTGTCGTGGACTATCAAGTCGAGTATCGGACTCTATCGCAACTTCAAGTTAACGAGGGATGTCTGTTCACTGGCTCTTATCGATAATTGATCTTCATGTTGGGTTAAATTGATTATTTCTGTATTGGAAATACTCAAAGTTGGAAATTTAATTCTAAATCCTTTCGTTTTGAAGTTTAAAATCGATGTAATTAATTTGATCCGAATCTGTCTTCAGTGTTTTTAATGAAAGCAATTAGGTTGAAGGGAATTGTGACGAAATTATTTTGATAGAGGTTGAGTCCCTTTTTCTTTTCTCTCTTAATAATAATTAATCTTTGATTGTATATTGTTATATTCTTCTAATTTTTTGTTGTTGACTTGTTTTAATTGTATTATGTGTTTGTTTTTATGATTTTTTTTTAGATTTTTTTTTTCATTTCTCCACATTTTTCTTAACAATTATATCTTCAACTTACTGAATTATGTATTTTGTCAAGCTGTGGTTAACGATGTTGATCTATTTATATTTGTTTTATATGTGATGCTGTTTTGACCCAAATGTGATGTCCCAAAAAATGAAAAAAAATACCTCTGTGGAATAATTACACGATTATACAATAAGAAGTCCATTCAAACTGTTTCTATGGTGATGGGTAGTCGCGTAAGAACGCCGAAAATATTCCGGCGTAATTTTGTGCGTCAACGTGAAATTATCTTCAAAAGAGTCTTTCAACAAATTATTCGGTCCTTACTTGATAATTCTAAGAAAGTTTATCATAAATCATTCCTTAATATATCTGTCAGATACCTAAACACGGCTTATTAATTCAAGAACTCGTCAATAGAGGATTCCGAAGCAATTTCTCAATTTATATCCTAATAGAACATTTAAGTTACCTCGCCAACGAAGTTTTTGATATTAAAATTAAATTATTTCAATAAAGAAATGCTGGCTTCGTTATAACAGGGTTATTTTGCCAGCCAAAGGTTACTGACGGTCAATTTTTAATTAAAACTTTGCGTTGTCCCTCAACATAATTAAAACATCATTTTTAAACGGTGATTTCGGATTTAAATTAAAGAAGAAACTATTAATCAAGGGAAATACACATTATTATTTATTAAAATTGAGTTTTATGTGATTTTCCAATGCTAACTATTCTATTGCTTCGGTATTTGGTAATGAAGCTGTGAGAATTTACAAAAAATTATATCTGAGCGGAAATATTTAAATGGCCACAATATACACAATATGTTCATGAATTGTTGGAACCGACCCTGGTCAACCTTCTGTTACTTCATGTGTGCATTTTTTATATACTCAACGGCTTTTGATGCTGACTGTACTTCCAATCACTCGACGTTTAAGTATACCTACTGTAAAATTTTATTATGAAAATAATAACATTAGATAATGCGTGGTGGCCTGTTGGTAAACGGACGGGGGTTACTATAGAATCCGTAACGAAGCACGAAACTTCGGATAACGGATGTCAGTGACGAAATAAATGTACCACAGAGTATGTGAACCATCCGAAATGTTGAAAATTCATCGTAACCATAGACTAACTTCGGACTGAATGATAATTGTCATAGATATTCTTATGGATTTTAGAAGGAGAAAAACAGCATTATCTGTGATCATTATTCTCCAACAGTGTTGCCACCTAAGTGAATTTTCCACTATTTATATGGTAATTTAGACCACGCATGTAGTGGGGAAAAATGATATTTATTGGTTAGTGGTTTTTCTAGATGATTTGCAGTGCTCGAAAATTATAGAAAAGATAACGTAGGTTAATTTTCTGACGTTTCACTTCTATCGGATGTGAATTGCAATACTTTTTTACAAATCTTTATTTAAAATAATATTACGTGTTTTAATTTTTAATCATAGCCGTGCAGGGCTATCAAGAATAAATGATTTCTTTCTTTCTATTTGTTTTAGATAAATGATTTGTCCCACGGAACCCTAAATATTTTTTACAGCAAACTAAATCGAAGAAACATAATTAACTCAGACACTCTCTTGTCATAGTAGGTATTTTTAAAAATAACCGCAAAATTTAAGAGATATTTTTTTTGCGGTACTCTAATTTGTTATTCAAAACTTAAATAGCCCAAGTTACTCCCGCAAATTTAAATATAGCACGACATAAAAGAGTAGAAATTAATTAATTGGGAACTAAAAGCAAAACATTTCCTAGCAACACCAGAATGGAGTACACGAGCTGTCAGTCATTGCTATTATTCGACATTTTTCACGAGTTTTTTTAGAATAGTGTGTTAATTTCGAATCGTGAACAATAAAACTAAGTTATCATGAACAAAGTAATTCGAGGCGGTGCCCGTGAAATAATATACAAAGTTTTGATGTGGTGTATGGACGAATATAAAGCCGAGAAGTTGTTAACAAATTAAGACGATGTTTACAAACGAAGGGCTGATTGTACTGGTAAGTAATAGTTGAAAATTGTACAAAACACTAAAAAGAACGAACTAACATATGCATATAATGGATATTCTTATGATTACCAATGAATATTGTTTATTTAACCATATTTTTGAGGTTATACAAACATAAACATAACCTGGAGTGTTTATAGCAGACTGCCACATTTTGAGCATCGTCACTTATTCTTTCATTTATTAAAAAAATTATACACAAGTACAAATAATTCAATAGGACGTAAACTATTTCAAGAAACATTATTTTTAAAATAACATTCTTTGTTTGTCCACATTAGTCTAAAATACATAGTATAACGGAAACAGGAAAAGTAAAATATATTTGGTGTTTTTTTCTAAATTATTTATTTCTTGATTGTACATCTCGGTATACTAATATTTTTTTGTTATTGTTTTAGGTGTTTCTGAGAGTTCATTACGCACGGATAGCGTTACATGGTGCTGAAAAAGGTGGAAAGTTTTCGTCGAAAGAAAAGAAAGGGTCGTCCTGCAAAGGCAATAGACGATTTTGATACATGTGCGATTCGACAGAAAATTTATTTCTTTTATATCGTTCAAAAAGAAGTGCCTACAATTAGTTAAATATAAGCCAAATAAAGGGAATACATTGGTTATGATGAGCGATACTGCAGACTATTGCATAATAAATAAAATATTTTTAACGAAACAGTATTTTTTATTCCCTTATAACTAATTAAATATATTTATGGCGATTACATATGTTTTGTCAGGAAAAATAACCTTTATTATTTCTTATTTATACGGTCTACCGTATAATAAAAGTCCCGTCAAAATCTGTCCAGCCGTTCTCGAGATAAGCGATTACAAACAGAACGACAGACAGACAAAAACTCTTTTCAGATCATTTTTGGTATAGATATCGTGTAGGTATACGAGTATAACGATATGTAGTTGGACAAATTTGTTTAGTTTCACTTTACAAACAGACACTTATTTTTTATTTATGTGTATGCCACCGCAATGTCTATTTCTACCGTGAAACAACACTGCGTAAATGCACTGTTGTGTTTCGGATTGAAGGACATTGTAGCCAGAGTAACTACTGGACATATTGAGACTTAACATCTTATGTCTCAGGATGGCGAGCGCAGTGGAATGTGTCATATATAAGTGTATTAACTATGGTGGAAGCGGTCGTATCGCTTACCATCAGGCGAACGGCTTGCTCGTCTCGCCATTCATTGCAATAATAAAAAAAAAATCTATAAAATAACAATGTACTCCCGACAGAAAATACAGGGATAATTCAAAATAAAACCCAAAACCGGTATAATGGAGAAAAACATTTAACAAGAACAAAACGGCAACACCTATTATCTACAGTTTAAGATAAATTGAATAAATGTTGGTGTCAATGTGAAAGAATATAGTGTAGAACATGGTGGATATTTCAAACAAACCAAAAAGATGGCAAAAAGGATACAACTATATTTTGGATGATATTTACAACGAGAAGACCCCCTAAACTTTATTTAAGAGGAAATCTTTTAAAGGTGTTTCTTCAAAGTTTATCTTATTTATACTTTTTGTACCCAAAAAATATTGCTATGAAACACTTAAATAAATGAATTGTGGATAGTAATTAACATATTTTATTAAACTTTTGATATTACTAAATAAAATTGTTTTCTTTCCACCTTATGATTATTGGTATGTTCATAGCTCAATATCAGCTACATTGTGAGGAATAGAAAAGTCAATATTACTAATAAGTATCTTACAAGTAGTTACATAATAAAACAATGTGATATATAGTGCATATTTTAATTTTCTCTAATAACAAGCTTACATATGAGTTTCAAACACATTCAATGTTATGGCATAGTACCTACCTATATGTTTTGATAAACTCTGTATGATAAAAATTAGACAGTCACTTTTGAACAAAATATTAATTGAAATCTTTTATTATATGCATAAAAACTTCAATTGTTTGTATTGTATCTTGTTTATTTAAAACTTTTTCCAAAAGTTAATTAAGAAGCATTAATTATAACCAACCATAAAGATGTCAGGAAAGGAATAGGTTTTGTTAGAATGAGTTTAGATAAATAATAAAACAAACTAATATCTACCTATCTACTTTAGAGCAAAATCAAAGTATAATTATTTCTAATTTTAATAAAATCAATATAAAATTATTATCCAATCAAACTATATTAACTTTACATAATAAGTATTTAACCTAATGTGAAGATCATCAGTTAATTTAAATAATATATTTTTTTCAATTGCTTTCTTAAATTATTTATATGAAACAGAAACTCTTTCAAATGGATGTAATATACTGTAATTGAATTGTCAAGAAATGTACATACATACTTAAAAAATGGAAAGAATTATTTGTAGTGCTTTATATACATAAATATAAGTTAGTATAACTTGTTTCACACAAATTACTGCCAGGTAACAAATAAAATACAAATAAAACATTTATTTCAACATATTCCATTTACAACAGTTTTCACTAATGATTGAAGATTTGATGTTCATTATCCCAGAAAAAAGAGGATCTCATTGTTGTGGTTGAATCATCCGCAAAGTACCAAGCGATAACTTCAAGTAGTTAAATCCTGTAACCCAAAATAGTAATCTATTAAAACATATTTACAACCTAGTGTTTCATGTTATTTATACACTACCAAATCATTCCAAACACAAGTAATTAACTAACTAAAGACTTTAATCATATACTTTGTGAATATTGATAACGTGTGTGTGACTATTAACTGTATTAAATAACCACTATAATCCGGCCGCTCAGAGAATGCGTTCCTGACACATGTCAGTTGATCATGAATAGTGATGGGAAATAATTATCATTTAATACCGCCGGAACAAACAGACAGACAGACAAAAAAAATAAAGTTTTTGATAAATTCCACGCGGACGAAGTTGCGGGCATATAAATAAAATTGAAGTGTCTGTTTGTAAAGTGAAAATAATAAAAAATGTCCAACTACATATCGTTGTATACACGATACCTATAACGAAAATGACCTTAGAATTTTTTTTGTCTGTCTGTCTGTTTGTTCCGGCTAATCTCTGAAATGGCTGGACCGATTTGACGGGACTTTTTTTGTCAGGTAGCTGATATAATAAGGAGTAACTTAGGCTACATTTATTTTAGGGAAGTTCTTTAAGTATTTTAGAAAAATAAAGTTTTTGTTAAATTTCACGCGGACGAAGTTGCGGGCATATAAATAAAATTGAAGTGTCTGTTTGTAAAGTGAAAATAAAAAAAAAATGTCCAACTACATATCGTTCCATACACGATACCTATAACGAAAATTACCTTAGATTTTTTTTGTCTGTCTGTCTGTCTGTTAGTTCCGGCTAATCTCTGAAATGGCTGGACCGATTTTGACGGGACTTTTATTGTCAGGTAGCTGAGATAATAAGGAGTAACTTAGGCTACATTTATTTTAGAAAAAATCTTTTATTTTAGAAAAATAAAGTTTTTGTTAAATTCCACGCGGACGAAGTCGCGGGCACAGCTAGTTTCATATAAATAAATAACATCCCCATAGTTACATACATAATCCTGACGCCCCACAAAGAGGCCCACAAAAAAATATTTGTGGGCCTCACAAACCTTTCCCTCGGTGCGGGATCGAACCCGCGGCCTTTCGTTTCGCAGGCGGCATGGCATCATCAGCTAACCGCCTAGCCTGTGGCACAAGAGCTGTCATATACCAATATAACAATCTAATTAAGTTATTTTTATATTACATAAAATCTCAATAAAGCACCTAAATTACTAATTTATTTAACGCATGACATGGGCGAGCTTATGATTCTTACTTCGTATGTAATAAAAGAACTTAAATTGAAGAATTTCAATATATTGCACTAGGCTGTACGGCTGGGACTTTTGCCTTTAGATAGGTTAAATGTAAAAAAACAACAAGTATCAACTATCAAACGTCAAAACGTATAAAAATTTAAATTGTGAACATTTACAAAAAACTTAATTATTAAATAATACATTGTATATGGAGATATTATTATAATTAAAATTCAATGTTTAAAATTCTTTAATGTTGACAAAAGTAAGTATTTGTACAAAATATTTTATTAAAACGGTAAGTTTCTTATTTTTAAATTATTATATCTATTTAATGCCATAATGATCAATTATCAAACTGGGTTGATATTCCTTGTTATATTTCCTTCAAGCGCCTAACAAATATTTTACCTACTTATACGTGTCGCGCTCCAACATGCAACTTTGTTGGGATGGAAAGAAGTTCCACTAGTGGTTATTTAATACAGTTAATAGTCACACACACGTTATCAATATTCACAAAGTATATGATTAAAGTCTTTAGTTAGTTAATTACTTGTGTTTGGAATGATTTGGTAGTGTATAAATAACATGAAACACTAGGTTGTAAATATGTTTTAATAGATTACTATTTTGGGTTACAGGATTTAACTACTTGAAGTTATCGCTTGGTACTTTGCGGATGATTCAACCACAACAATGAGATCCTCTTTTTTCTGGGATAATGAACATCAAATCTTCAATCATTAGTGAAAACTGTTGTAAATGGAATATGTTGAAATAAATGTTTTATTTGTATTTTATTTGTTACCTGGCAGTAATTTGTGTGAAACAAGTTATACTAACTTATATTTATGTATATAAAGCACTACAAATAATTCTTTCCATTTTAAAGTATGTATGTACATTTCTTGATGTTTCAATTACAGTATATTACATCCATTTGAAAGAGTTTCTGTTTCATATAAATAATTTAAGAAAGCAATTGAAAAATATATATTATTTAAATTAACTGATGATCTTCACATTAGGTTAAATACTTATTATGTGAAAATAATAAGATATCAGATAGTACAAATAATTATTTCCATTCAATTTTAAGTATGTCTATATTTCTTGATGATTCAATTACAGTATATAACATTCATTTCAAAGAGCCTACTTTCTGTTTCATCGAAATAATTAAAGGAAGCACTTGAAAAAGATATTTTGTCAAAATTAACCGGTGATCTTCAAATTAGGTTAAATTATTATTATGTGACGATATTAAGATACCACATATTACAAATAATTATTTCCATTCAATTTTGAGTAGGTATGCGTCTATATTTCTTGATGATTCAATTACAGTACATTACATCTATTTGAAAGAGTTTCTGTTTCATATAAATAATTAAAGGACGCACTTGAAAAATATATATTGTCAAAATTAACCGGTGATCTTCACATTAGGTTAAATACTTATTATGTGAAATTAGTATAGTTTGATTGGATAATAATATTATATTGATTTTATCAAAATTAGAAATTACTTTGATTTTGCTCTAAAGTAGATAGATATTAGTTCGTTTTGTTATTTATCTAAACTCATTCTAACAAAACCTTTTCCTTTCCTGACATCTTTATGGTTGGTTATAATTAATGCTTCTTAATTAACTTTTCGAAAAAGTTTTAAATAAACAAGATACAATACAAACAATTGAAGTTTTTATGCATGTAATAAAAGATTTCAATTAATATTTTGTTCAAAAGTGACTGTCTAATTTTTATCATACAGAGTTTATCAAAACAAATAGGTAGGTACTATGCCATAACATTGAATGTGTTTGAAACTCATATGTAAGCTTGTTATTAGAGAAAATTAAAATATGCACTATATATCACATTGTTTTATTATGTAACTACTTGTAAGATACTTATTAGTAATATTGACTTTTCTATTCCTCACAATGTAGCTGATATTGAGCTATGAACATACCAATAATCATAAGGTGGAAAGAAAACAATTTTATTTAGTAATATCAAAAGTTTAATAAAATGTGTTAATTACTATCTACAATTAATTTATTTAAGTGTTTTATAGCAATATTTTTTGGGTACAAAAAGTATAAATAAGATAAACTTTGAAGAAACACCTTTAAAAGATTTCCTCTTAAATAAAGTTTAGGGGGTCTTCTCGTTGTAAATATCAGCCAAAATATAGTTGTATCCTTTTTGCCATCTTTTTGGTTTGTTTGAAATATCCACCATGTTCTACACTATATTCTTTCACATTGACACCAATATTTATTCAATAATCAATTTATCATAAACTGTAGGTAATAGGTATTGCCGTTTTGTTCTTGTTAAATGTTTTTCTCCATTATACCGGTTTTGGGTTTTATTTTGAATTATCCCTGTATTTTCTGTCGGGAGTACATTGTTATTTTACGCCACAATCAAAAACAAATCTTGAAATAATAATATCGAGTCTCATTGTGATTGTGAACGTCCTATCGCGTCGTATAAACTTATTTACTCGTCTGTGATATAAACGGTACGCTTCATCTCGTACTTTTAATTCCTGGTGGTGTGCATCCTCTTCCCCACTATAATTTCCAAGATATTCACAGGCATTTCTAATATCCAGGGCAAACAATCTTCATTTTTTGTTGAGCTGCGTTATTGTTGTTCGAACTTTTATTACTAGTTTTTCTTATAATCACCGCTGTTACATGCCATTTTAATTAAGCCTTTTAGTTAAGATTTTGCACTTGATATATGGTCTAAAGTCACTCCACAAACAAAATTAAAAATTTTATCGAGACTTTGGGAAATATGCAATGAAATATGACATTGTCGTCCATGTTGATTTAAAATTTTCGTCTCTGACAGTTATTTCGGACGACGAAGTATTGACGAAAAATTCAAATCATTCGTTCTTTTTACGGATTTCGTGTAACGAAGTAACATCCGTCCGAAAAATGTCACGAAACTTCGAGTTACGGATTCTATAGTAACCCCCTAGACGCGGCTGCCAACATGTTCACGGTGGTCGCGGGTTCGAATCCCAGGGCACACCTCTGACTTTTCGGAGTCATGTGTGTATTGAGTCAATCACTACGCACTAAAACGGTGAAGGAAAACATCGTGAGGAAACCTGCATACCATAGCTATTTATAAGAATTTCTATGGTATGGAAGTCCGCCAACCCGCACTAGGCCAGCGTGGTGGACTATATGGCCTAACCACTCTCAATCGTACTCTCGATTATAGAGGAGGCCCGTGTCTGCAGTGGGACGTATATGGGCTAATACAGATACAGAATAACATTATATAAACCTGAAAATATTTTTTATCGCAAACTAGGTTTCATTTTAACGTTTTTTTTTACTTTCCGACGTTTCGATTACTTTAAATGTAAAATATAAATAAAACCAAATCCGCAATAAAAAGCCCAAAAAATTTATATATTATTTCAGTTTGTTACACTCGCGTAAATCTCAGAAAATATTATGAAAATAACTTGACTTACTTTATTGGACTTATTTAACGTTACAGCATCTTATTTTTAGAAAATATTACCTTTCCTAAGATACCTACAAAATTGTTTGCTATTAAGACTTCTGAGAAATCACATTAAGCTCCAACAACCCAGCCATCCAACAAAATCAAAGCCATTTACTATAGATACATTTATTTACCAGGGCAATAATTATCTTCATAATTCTCAGAACAGTACAAGCGCAGAATCGCTTTTGCTTGAATGTAAATATTTTTGAATCCTTTCCTCTTAATTTAACAGCATTTTACAGTGAAATTTTATCAGCAACATGATGTTATAAAAATCTTTGCCTTTGATTTTTCTACCTAGGAAATTTGTATCACCCTTCATATGTATATACAGGGTATGTCAAGACTGCTACCGAAAACGAAGCACGTTGGTAGTTTTAATGACTTCAGACAATGCAACTAAAAATGTTACAAAAATAAACGACATTACATAGTTTTTACTAAAACAATTGTGCACACCCTTGTATTTTAAAGACGCTAAGGTACGCAAGGCTTAATTAAATAATTGTTATAGGAAAAACAATGGATATACCGCCTTAACACAAATTTGACGCGTTTCTTTGCGTATTTAGTTGCGTTGTGTTTGAGGTTATTAAAACCACCACCCAGCTTCGTTTTCGGTAGGAGTCTTGATAAACACTGTATGTATGCCCCACTGCAGGGCACGGGCATCCTCCACAATCAAGAGTACGACTGAGAGTGGTTGGACCATATAGATCACCACGCTATCCCGACTGGAAGCACATATTATGGTGGAAAAATCTTTTTACTAAATTACATTACATTTGGTTCAGTAGTTTACGACATAACTAATGAACTGTTATTTTCATATTTATGTATATATGCTCCAAACATAAAATTCCTTTCAACCTAGAGTACATTTTTCATTTCGCACATTCTTAGTTTATGTGAGACTTTAGCGAGTAGCTAGAAATAAGTACGAGTTGATCTGGTTGTAATTTAGGCGTGTTTTTCATATTGTTTGGCGTGCATTTTATATTGATTTACGGTACGATTGGAATAAAACTATTATTTACGGATTTTACCGCGGATTTATTTAATTTTTACATTTTTACTTCCCGACCTTTGCGAGGTATTGAATACTTCAGTCCGCCCCGTGATCACAAAAAGCCGTAAAGTAATCGAAATGTCGAGAAGTCAAAAATATACAAAATTAAACCAAATCCGCGATAATATTCGTAAATAATAGTTTTATTTCAATGTGTAATATTCGCGTAAATCTATGAAACCATTCGGATAAGTTTTTTTTTTTTGTATGAATTGCTATGTTATGTAAAGTCTGCTAACCCGCACTAGGGCAGGGTGGTGGACTATATGGCCTAACCACTATGAATCGTACTCTAGATTGTACAGGAGGACTGTGCCCTGCAGTGGGTCGTGCTTGGACTGATACAGAACAGAACAGAACATTATTTTTTTAATTTAGTAATCTGTCCCAATAACATGTTTGTAACTCTGTTTTTAATTATATAAAAAAATTGTATTTATAAGTTTACGTATAGATTCTTTTCCTACTTGCCTTTATTCCAGTTATGAGGTATTTATTATAAGGCCAATAATATTTTTGAATAAAAATACTCATGTAAAATGATAATATAAGCCAGCTCTACGAAACAAAATTAGGTCTTGGGGCCCTACTATATTCAACGAAACGAAGTTCGAAACTTCGGATGATCGAAATTTATATGTGATACGAATGTACCTACATATACTTATGGTTGTTATTGACTTATTGTCGTAACCATAAACTTATGGTTACGTTGTACGTTATACAAATTTGAACTTTTACAAAGTAGATACATTCGTATTGTATATAAACTTCGATCGTCCGAAGTTTCGAACTTCGTTTCGGATTTATATAGTAGGGCCCTTGAAGCTTTACAATTCAAGTTCGCTACCATTAAATTATAAGAGCGTCATAGGCTATCAATAACGATAAGTTTCTCAAAACTAAAAAAAATACTATTTTTATACATGTGGCATGGTCAACTAATTTGGATTACAGAGTTCAAGGACCTCATCTTATGAGCTATTTATAAAATACTATGTAGATTAAAAATATGAACTTCTTGTGAATGTGATATTTGCCAGACATAAAACATTAAAAACTTGGACATCATATTCGGGTTCCGAACTTTATAATGTGTCTTAAGTGACCGACTGTAAGGCATACCAGTATTTAAAGTGAACTCATAATAGAAGCAGTGATTGTACAAAACTGTGTTTACTGAAGTCCATTATGGAAATGAACTCAGCGCGTGTCGCCGAGGCGACTGACTTTAATAAACTCTTACAACGCATAAAATCTGTATCAAAAATATAACTCTTATCCTAATCGTGATATTTCCAGCTGGAGAATTTTCTTCGAGAATATTCGCGGAACAAAGGGAAAGTTACCTTGTTGCGAACTCACTCTAATGTCATTTTTAATCCCTTAATTAAAAGTTTCGCCGTGTAAAAAACTCCGGCGGCCGTGGGCTGTTTTCCATTTTATTTCATATTTTCCCCGCCGTGTAACGTAAAGTTAATTGGTCCAACTCGACTCAAAGTTGTAATTTGTTTTACCCTCTTCTCGTACATCTGTTTATTACAAAACTCTGTTGTTTATAAGTTTTTACAATTCCCATAATGGCCGCCGAGTAATTGAGACAGCGGGCCGAAAACAATATCCGATCCGTAAATTGTTGCTTCATTAAAAATTTGATCTGAGTGATTAATAAATTTCATTGTTCCATTAAAATAAGCTTTGTTCGCGTAAATCTCGGTTCAGACGTTATTCGGTACGTAATTTGGATGGAGCAGTTAGAGTAAATATTTAGCTCACGTCTGTTAGGTGACTAATAAACACTACAGTTGGTGTTGCTTATTTGATTTAAAGCATTTTAGTTTAGCACGTGGAAGTTGCTCGCGGATAATTAACCCACACTAATATAAAGGCTAAGGTAACTGTATTTTACGTAATAAATAATACGTTTCTAAGTAGATTTATTTGAAACTTAGTTTAATTAATTTATTATGGTGACTGCTAATTGCACTTACATAATTTAAACAGCTTTTCAGCTTGCAATAATTTATTGAATAGATTAAAACAATTTTGTAAGCCTTACATGTAATATAATGACCAGTTACCTACAATTATGCGTACAATTGACTCGCTGAAATATTGACTACAAGAAAAAAGAACTTTGATAACAAGAAAATAATATTCATACCTGGATGCAACAGCACAGGTCGTGACAGTACAGTCCCGACTCGATTGGATGCCCTGCATCTTAGAATCGCTGATCCTCCACCGCTGCCAGCGTCCAGCAGGGAACGCCGCGCTCCCAACACTAGTTTACCTTCAGGAAGCACGTGCCTGTCAAAATATATTATTATTGTATAACTTTATTTATTAAACGCTTATTCCTCCACCCATACTAGTGACTATTATTAACCAGAATCAACCGTTTCTGTATCAGCCTACATTCTATACCGGGCACGGGCCTCCTCTACAATGGACGGGACGATTGAGAGTTGTTAGGGTATATGTATGTACATGTGTATAATTCGCCACGATGACCTATTGCGGGTCATCGGACTTTAGGTCTATAGAAATTCTTACAAATCCCTGTTATGCAGGTTTTTTGATTATGTTTTCTTTAGCTGTTGTGGTGAATGGTGATTGACATACACATGACTCCGAAAAGACAGAAGTGTGTCCTGAGATTTGAACCCGCAACCACCGTGGAAATCAACACTTGCACCTAACAAATTGACATTTGACTGAGTATTAAAGTTTGGAATCTCTTAAAGGCATTAACTGGTATTTATACCATAATTTTCTATGAATCGCTGTACATAGTTGCTACATAGTTTCGCATAGTTTCAATTTTAAAAATAAATTAAATTTATAACTATGAATTATTTCTGGGTAAACTTGTTTGTATAAAGGGTGAGTTATGTACGTTGCATAAAGTTCAGCACTTAAAGCAGTATCAGTGAAAAACATTTCATTAAAATATTTGCAGTTCAAACACTTCACATATTTTTCTGTTATTTTCGTTTGGTAAAAAATATTATTCTTGTTTTGTCTAGCGCTTTCTATATTAGTCCATTCTAGTGTTTTGCAAGTTTTCTGTTGCACACATTTGTAAAAATAAACACACACACTTGTATACTTCTACATATGAGTAAGCGTACTCGTATAAGTAAGCGAAAGTAACATGTATAAAAATGGAAACCTTAGTCAAGGATCGGATAGTGTATTTAGTACTTTCAATTTTTGCAATTTTTATGTCTTATTGGTCTGGATCCCCACACATTGCAACGCCAACCTGTACATACCCAAGGTCAAGGTATCTCCCAGCAATTATTATAATAGACAGTAGACGAATTTGTTGTCCTATGGATTATATGGATACCTAAAGCATTTTTATTTTATTTTTTGTTATCTGTCTTAAATTATATTGTTTGTTTGACTCCTGTGACATCACATCACGGCCACACGACAGATCAGCGCTGGTAACACCAGCACATGCTGAGTGTGTTCCGTATTTGTATTCAGCTCTTTTCGTATCTTTGACAGCCTCCGTAGCACAGTTGGTTAGACGCCGGCTGTGAAACGATAGGTCGCGGGTTCGATGCCCGCACACAGGTATTAGTCTCTCGTAGTTCCTGATACATGACTCGATCTTAGTGTGGGGTTAGGACTACACATGTGACTGTTGCGTGTATTTATTTATTTATCTTCATCTATATAATCTTTTAGTTTAACTTGTTCGTTTCTTGTTACAAATAAATAATTTTCTGTCTTTCTAATTTAGTATCTCAAGTCATATTATAATATTGTCTACTTATGGAATCATCGAAGGGATTGTAACAGGCCAGCGCCGCTCCTAAATTTTGAAATTTACCAGTCAAACAACGCCCTGCCGTCTAAAATTAGACTTTAGATGAAAACTCTATTTAACTAATTCCTCGAATGTTCACTTCAAAACTATTAAATAAAGCACCAAGGAATCTGAACTAACAAGATGAATTGCAATCAACCGCTTCTAGAAAATTTGAAGATAGGTTTGTTATGAAGCTAGGAAAATTTACTAGGTAATAGAAATAGCCCGGAAAGTGCGTGGTGGCCTGTTGGTAACGGTACACATGCGGCTGCCAACATATTCACAGCGGACGCGGGTTCAAGTCCCAGGATATGTCTTTGACTTTTCAGAGTCACGCGTGTATTGATATTCAGTTACTACGCACTATAAAGGTAAAGGAAAACATCGTGAGGAAACCTGCATACTATATCGATTTGTAAGAATTTCTATGATATTATGTAAGTCCGCCAACCCTCACTAGACCAACGTGGCTGACTACTTTTTTTTATTTTTTAGTTCAATGAAAGGCAAGACGATCATATCGTTCGCCTGATGGTAAGCGTATACGACCGCTAATTGACAGTAACAACATCAAATGACACCTTGAATTACAAAGCAATGCTTGGCATTCCATTTACTTGGTGGTAGGTCTCTCATATGTGAGAGGCTGCCTGGGTGGGTACCACCGCATTGTCTATTTCTCCCGTCAAACAGCAGTTTAAATGCACTGTTGTGTTTCGGATTGAAGGACATTGTAGCCAGAGTAACTACTGGACATACTGAGACTTAACATCTTATGTCTCAGGATGGCGAGCGCAGTGGAATGCCAAGCATTGCTTTGTAATTCAAGGTGTTGTTTGGTTTTGCTACTGTTCATGAGCGGTCGCATCGCTTACCATCAGGCGAACACCATGCTTGTCTCGCCATTCAGTGCAATAAAAAAAAGCACCACTGCGCTTGCCATCCTAAGAATTAAGATGTTAAGTCTCAATATGTCCAGTAGTTTGTCTGGCTGCAATGTCCTTCAATCCGAAATACTAAAAACAGTGCATTTAAACTGCTGTTTAGTGGGAGAAATAGACATTGCTACTATATGGCCTAACCCCTCTAATTCGTATTCTTGATTGTAGATGAGACCCATGACCTGCAGTGGGACGTATATGAGATGCTGATAAAACCCTGAGTAACAAATAGTATAGTTTAGAAGAACATTTTATCTGAGCACCGAAGTTGTTTTATGTCTAACAAGTTTGGCCCAAGGTTAGTTCAGTTGAAATCCTTTTTTTTGGTTTTGAGTTGATAAAGGTCTAGGATGCATCATGTAACATTCTTCGGTTTAAAAGTATCGAAGGATATCCCCCACAATAAATAAATTTATTTATTTTTTCTTGTGAGAAATGTTCTTTCAAATGTATTCTAAATATAATTATACGAGATCTCGTTTCATTTGGGTTCCATATTATTTCAGTACAGTTTACATCATGGAATTAAATAATAAAGCAAAGCTTCCTGCGACATGTTTAAAAATGCACTCAATCCGCGCGAAAAAGGAAAAATACCATGTAGGTACAATATATTCTACGCAATTGAATAACTTTTGAACAAACGAAAATCATTTTTTTTCTTCATCACCCGACCCAAACTCATCAAAAACACTCGAAGAAATATTTCAAAGTTATGAAACAAGTTTTCGCCGAGATATAGCCACAGAAACATGAGATATGTGTAACTTTGTGGCCACTAAAATAATTCTGAAATTTCGTCAGTGTGATGCGAATGTCGGCTTCCGAGGTTCCTTGTTACTTGTCTTACCCGCTTGGGATTGCGTGGTTATGGCCCCACAATGTAAGTTGGCTTGTTCATAACTCAATTTGTGAGTTATAACGACGACTCGTAAAATATGTGTTACTCGAGCCCAAAGTATGAAAGTAGAATATAAAAATTCTATGATTTATGCCGATCATTCATAATAACGTACATCACGTCTACATACCCAAAGGATTACAAGGGTAGGTTGAAATGGCAATGAAACCATCTACATGTCACCTAATCTAACAGAATTTCTTTCACTATGAATAGAAACATTTGCCTTAACAAAACGTAAAATCACAAATCCAGGTACAAAATAAGATCTTTTATTGATGTAATCCTTTTATAGGTACACTGTACAGAGAAACAACAAAGAAATCGCATAATAATAATAATAATAGTACAAATGGCAGCTTTATCACACTAGGTTATTTTTTACAGGCAACCATGGGATGGATATTTAAGTATTAAATCATTTAATTCCATATTCCACCCTCTTAGTTTCCAAGTTAAAGCGCCTTAAATACAAGGAAGATTTGGCAACAACCCACAGACAGAAGGTTTCAAACTAGTCACGAGTTCAAACAAAGCGTCTGGATGCTGACACATCGAACGTGATGTGTTACCGTCCGAGTTTCAACATAAGCTTGTAAGAAAGATCCTTAGGTTGCAAATATTTGCCCATTGATGTGTGTTCAGGGGTTTCTTCTATCTGCTCTTATATGTGAGGTCAATAAAAAGTGTTATACTGCTTTACTGAATTGATTTGGATAATAAATTCTATAAACAAATGCACTATAACGGTGAACGAAAACATTGTGACGAAACATGTATAGCGAACCATAGCGATTTTATATGAATGTCTATGGTGTGTAAAGTCCGCCAACCTTCTCTGAAGTTAAATTCTAGGCGATAAAAGGATGAAAAAAACCTAAAGTATACTGTAATCTATGGTCAAGATAGAAAAAAAAAATGAAATAAAAATGCCTTGTTATTTTCCTTAAAAGCCGGCAATATAGGCAAGATTTCCTGTTACCGTGGGTGCATTAGCAGCGGCGATTCCTTAACATCAGGTTATTTATCAGCTCCTTCCTTTTACTATAGTACAACCCAGCAATTTACCTAAGTATAATAATAGGAGGTATACCCGTGTCGGCTGTGTCATATGATGTAACTATAAAAACTTTCCGCAGATAGAGGCATGGTAATGTTAGTCTAGCAAAGTAAATGTGGAGCTATAAACGCGTGGTCATACAGGGTATATCCAGATTGCGATCGAAAACGAAACCAAATGATAGATTTAGTAACTTCGGATAATGCAACAAAATATTTTGCAAAAAAAGACGAATATTAATTGTAGATTATTATTATTTCTTTTACGCCTTAGACTGCCCTTTCTATCTCATATTAGTATATGAATCCCATGGTTGCCTGTAAGAGATTACCTAGTGTGATAAGGCCGCCACTTGTACTATTATTCTTATTGTATAATATCTTCATAGTATTTCTGTACAGTGCAAAAAAGAATTAAATAAATAAATATTATTTTTTTGTTATTTTTTCATGTGATCATTTTTGGTCAGTAATACATAGTTTTTCCTAAAATAATAATGCGCTCCCTTTCATTTTTAAAGACGCTATGGCATGCTAGGGTTTAAATTATATTATTTTAGCAAATCTATGGATTTTGTTCGCTTCGTTTTCGGTCGCAGTCTTGATATACCCTATATAATTGATTAAATAATGCGATTAAAATCCCAACTAAAGTGGACAATTTATATATTTTTAATAATGTAATAATCTTGTAAGTGAATTCATACCATGAACAACGCATTCCGTTTCCGATATTCCTTACCCTTTCTACCAATAATCTAGTAAGTAGAGATTATACACACAAGAATGAATGCGACCCAAATTTGAATCTACTACTTATGCATATGCTTTGCAATTCTATAACGCCACCAACACGATGCATTTCTCTACAGCTAATAGAAGATACCAACAAGTAAAATAGGTATTCCAAATTCGTCCGACTAAAAATCGTAGAAAAACGCACAATTGAATCACCAATCTGCACACAGTTTTACCCAATCCCCACAACTTGTCACACGCTATTCCGCATTCGAAAAGTTTGTATCAAAACATAACACGACACGTAACAAAAGAAAGTAATTTTCTGTTGGAAATTGCTTACGGTATTGGTTATTTCATATATACGCCAAAATACTTTTATATAATATGCGAAAAGGTAACAATCGGTACTCGATAAGATCGTTTGCGATATTTAAGAGCAATTTTTAGAATAACATTTTCTGAATATAAAGAGGCCACTTACTGCTCGGGTTGATCGTAAAATATTTTTAGTAACTATGAAGATAGGTAATCCGGTATAATACTGCGGATTTATAGGTGAATTGTAAAAAAAAAATATATGAATGAACTGCAATAAAAAGTCTATAACTAGGGAATAAATAAAAACTCATTTATAAGCAGATATTGAAAATAGGATATGAGTTTTTTTGGACCTCTTCAACGCATTTTGCAATATTTTTATTAAATTAATATGATGATTATTTGGATTTGAATTGATACTGGTATATTTTTTGATCAACTGCCTTTTACAATATGATGCCCTTTATGTAAACACAATACATTGACATCATAATTTTGTACCTATGTATTTACATAGATATCAAAGGTCGTGAAGTGAAAACCGTAATGTCTCCTGTAAGCTGTAGCTTATTACGACTTTAATTAGACTAGCTACACTGTGGTAAAATATCTTCTTACACTTCGTCTTCCCATTATTATCTTATTAGTACTTACTTAAGTTCGTTCCCAATCAAAAGTACCTACTCTGAGGTACGTTTTTAATCAGAAGTACCTACATCATCTCTCATACCAGTAATCTTGGCCTAATTTATACGAACACAATGGATATGAGACACTGTCTTATACTGAATAATAGGTAACATCAATAGTAATATTCGTACAATTATAAGGGACTGAATATAATTTGAGTTACAATAGAAACTAAACTCGCATCTATACCCGATCCAACCTAAATAACAATGGATTCTATTGTGACGTTAATAGACTCAATCTTAATTTAAACCTTTAATAGCGGGTGTGATTTTGTGTGTTTACATTAATCTATACCCGATTACCTAAATGGAAGTTGTAGTTTTAATCCCGAGCAAAAACTCATAACTTTTTTGCTTAATATCGATTATTTTAATAACAATTAAACGATAAACACGGTCGATGCGCAATCATGCAACACTAAGACTAGGAGGGCGAGCGCAAACTTCGGGTGTGCTGGGCGTCCTCTCCCATACACGTAACCTTATTTGACAGCCTCCGTGGCGCAGTTGGTTAGACGCCGCCTGTGAAACGAGAGGCCGCGGGTTCGATCCCCGCACCGAGAGAAATGTTTGTGCGGCCCACAAATATTTCTTCCGGGTCTGGGTGTTTGTGAGACCGAAAAGTCTCTCGTAGTTCCTGATACCCACGACACAAGACTCGATCTTAGTGTGGGGTCAGGACTATGTATGTGACTGTTGGGTGTTATTATTATTATTATACCCCGCTTGCGATCTCAACCTGTCGCATACTCTAAGTTAGGTAATGAAAAACAAAAGTACACCGTAATCTTAAACAAAACGTAGTACAAACCAAAATTGTTAAGAGACTTGAATGCCTGAAAATTATGCACAAGTACTTTAGTTCACCCATCCGATGACGAGGTCTGCAGATGCATGTGTTGACGTGTAGAGGGAGGCATTATAGGCACGCTGGTTGCATTTACCAATTTAAACGGTTACTGCATACAGGCCCAATATGACTATTATTACAATATGTGGCCAAAAATCTCCCGCACACCGCATGCAGGCCACCTCGAACAATGTAAATGAATCCTAATATTCACTTTGTGCTGAAAAGTCATATGATCTACTTCCAATAATTCCTCCTTATTTTGGTCCTCCATCTCCCAATAGCAGCAAAGAGATTGATTTTTCTAGTGTTATGTGTGAATACACGTAATGATGAGACCTTACAATTAATTCGGGTAGTTTTTAGATTGGACTTATGCATCAAAGAAAATAACTGAATTTTATTGACTTACCTCGGTAATGTAATATTTTAGCGATACTTTTACTCGCTAACAACAAGTATTTTAGAGTACAAATATAAATTACATTCAACTATTTACATCTCTTAAATACAACAATAGAACGCATTGTAGACACTGTATTATCCCTATTGTTATTTGATAAACTAGACATTGAATATCGATTCAAGTCTGAACGCACAACAAATAGAATACAATAGAGGACTAATGGACAGCTCTTCAAAGTGGAGATAATGGGGATTTAAATGCGAATACGTTTAGATATTTTAAATCTTATTTTGTTTCTTTTAAATTATGTATTTAAATGTACTGACAGTACAAAATCGACGGTATAAAATCTCATAAACGAGTACAAAACTACAGAGACATTATACCCCTTAAGCAATGAAAGGCGCAGACCAGGTTACAAAATGATATGAGCAACACGAGGTTACAACTTGAGGTTCAACAACATTTGAACAGTAAAAATATCAATAATTTTGACTATTATAATGCAAAACGAATTTCATAATCTTTTTACCGGCCATAGGAGTGTACACCGCATACATATTATTTAGCATATCCAAGCAAAGAGTTAGGTAACTGGCGAAGGAAGGTCTGGCAGTGGAAAATAACATTAATATAACAGCCTAAGATGCTTAAGTCTAAAAAGCCAAATGAGATATCGTATGTATCTCGCTGTGGGATTGGAATTATGTATGAGTTTAAAACTGTTGGGTGCAAAAAGCGGCTTCTAATGAATAAATAATAAACATGACACCGAATACTACTTAAGGTTCGTAACAAAAGCGAACGTTCAGAAATATACTCGACTTTGCATGATTTATATGACTTTAGAACGCGAGACGTGATCGGGTGAAATTGTGAAGACAGAAGCGCTTAGCATCATGAGTATGCTGAGTATGTATAGCTATGTTTATAAAAAAGCAAACTGTAGCTTTGATCGTAATACCCTATTTTGAGCACGTCGAATGTATACTAGAGGTCATACTAAGGAATCTTACGGTATTGCGTAGGGCCGGCAAACAAAAAAATAGGTCACCTGATAGTAAGCGATCACTGCCACCCGTGAACATCTATATCGTTTGGATCATGGACCAGCTTATCAAATCGGGAGGGAAACTGGAAGCATCCAGATGGGAAGAGGGGTGAGATAACTGGATGTCCTATGCCCCTTATTGGTCATCCGACTATCTCACTCACCAAACAAACCATGACGGCAAAGCTGTCGCGACCCGTCGATCTCCTGTGGTACCACCCCAGACGAGCTTGTTGAACATACATGTAAACCGCGACTAACAGCAGCGTGGCTCTACCAGTTTTGAAAAACGATCGTCATCTGTGTACTACTGATTCATCTAAATAGACTTTCTTTGGTCTTCTCGAAAAATCCCATGTGATTGTAATCTAGGTATCACCAGAGCAAGAGGCCTAAGTCGCAGGCGTACAAAGAGCAGGTGAACTTTGCTCGAGCCCCAAAGTGTGTAGTTGGAGCCCAAAATCAAAAAAAAAATGTGGTATCCGAAAATTCTGCACGGAAAGCATCCAGTCTATACATAATATAGATTTAGCTACGAGTAAAAACTTTCACAGCCGCAACTACGCTCGGAAAGTTTTTGCGATCTATTATCGTCGCTTAATGTCTTTAATATTTAATCTAAAGTTTATGTTTCGGATCGACAACTTTGGGTTTTGTCTTGACTTTATTAGCTCTTCATTTATTGACGTCTACCAGCCGTGAGGTCATGGGTTTAATTCCCAAATCATGCAATTTTCATGCAGAATACCGGTTTGAAATAGGTCATATGAGTTACTCTTCATCGGACTTTTATTCAATATGGCGACAGGCCTTTCTCTATTATATTTGGGAGGAGAAGAATCTTCCAGGTGTTTTTTCATTGATTTGACACGCTGTTTTAATTTTATTTTTTTTGAAAAATATGACATGAGAAATGTGCACGTGTCAACATTTCGAACAAGCCCAAATGTAAATTCTCTGCCGCCTATTTTAAATTAATACTATCGTTAAAAATTCTCGTTGGCGTCAGGTGCAATTTTTACTCTTATTACGTATACTTCTGCTTAATGCAACTAAAATCCAAACTTAGCAAGTACGTGTTACATAAGCTACCTCAAAATGAAATCTTGAAATAATAAATGTGAAACTAGAGCATTTTAAGTTTAAATAAAGTAAAAGGTGGTAGAAAGGCAAGTGAACGTTTCAAACTACGGCAGCACATTGCAATTCCGCAGTTTTATTCAATATCGTGTACTTTTGCCGGGCTGCAGCTGAATGAACTTTTACTCAGCTGAAACCGACTCCTTTGCACATTCCATTTCAGGTAATATCGGAATTAGTGCGATGCGGTGCCGTAAATTACATTCGTTTGTGAAATTGCTTGATGTTACCAGTAGGTTCAGCTCCTTTTGTCTTGTCTTGTGCTACATTGTACTTCGTTGGAGTAACTTCGTTATGATCATTTCGAATGCTGTCAGAAGCACTTTGCTTTTTATTCTCTACCAACTGTTCGCTGAATCCAATTTTTTTTATGGTTGAGGAGGCACATTAGCTAATGTTTATTTGATGGTAAGTGATTAACGCCACCTATGTAGTTACGCAGGCACCAATGCATTAAAAGTTTGTTTCTGATAGATCCAATGCACTCCTCTCTGGAATGTTGTTTTAATATTAATTACTTTAGGTAATTGAAAATCAGTTTAAATAATGAGATAGATATTCAAGCCTGATAACTGTAAATTTAATCAAAATCAGCCAAATAAGAAAGCACTCTTTAAAACTGTCCATTACCTTTACGCTAAATAAATTGAGCTAAGTCTGCGGAAAGTTAGTAATTGCACAAACTCGCACGAACTCTACCGAAGATCGACGAAATTCACTCGACACATGGATACGTCGGCTATCACGTCCTCCACAACTTTATCCCAACAGACTTCAATCGGAAACTCGGCCAATTTATTAGGAGCGAAGTAAGTCGAATTAACGATCTCCGATACCTTACAGCTGATATTTATATCTGATACGCTCCGGTAGAGCGTCTACGTAACTTTATGAAGTTCATTGATGTGAGACAAATTTTAAACTAGATAAATTGGAGGCTTAAAACTTCCTATAAAGCGAAAGGCACAAGCACTATAAAATATGTGAAATTACAATTACATAAATATATCTGTAATGAACCAAAAATAAATAACTACTAAAATACATCGTGAATATGTTTGTTGAGAAGAAACGGTAAAAGGAACTGTCTGTCTGTATCAGCCCATATAAGGCCCACTGAAAGGCAAGAGCCTCCTTTACAGTCGAGAGTACGATTGATAGGGGTTAGTTCAAATAGTCTAACAAACATCAGAAACTCTGGGCAATCACTCAAATAGGAATGTTTCAGGTGATTTCATACCTAAAATGGATGTGAAATTAATAGCTTATTGATCGCAAAATGTCAATATTTTATTCATCAAAAGCTAAAACTATTACGTTGACCAAAGAACCAGACTATTCGATTTAGCAAGATTCAACTGAATTTGTCGCATAAAGCGCGGCTTGACCTGAACGTGTTACCGCTATAAACTTCATTATTCTGATCAAAGGCGATCAAAGATATAGTCTAGACCAATGGTTTCCAAAGCGACGTACAATGGGTGTCGTATCAAACGGCTTTAAATAACGGAGGTTTAATAGACCGTTTGGAAACTCATATAATGAAAGTAAAGGAAGGAAACCTCAGAGTTCTCTATAACAATTTTAAAGTTATGAAACTATAATATCAAATAATGTGTAACCTTTTTAAATTGTAGAGATGGGGTATATGTAACGTGACCATTTATTTTTGGTACCAGAGCGGGACATCTGTGGAATGAAAATGAAAAGTTTTTATATAAGTGTGAAACTTTTCTGAAAATATCAATATAGCTTTAATTACAGCGGCACTCGACTGTGTTTTATCACTTGTCCATATTTTGTTAATGTCAGAAAAAACTCTTTTGATGGGTGCGTTACATCCAGGCGGACACATAACGTAGGTACTCAATAATTGTGGATTTTTTTATAAGTTTTATAAATCAAGATTGTATTCACAAAAGTGCTGGAATAATTCGATCCCACGGTTTTTAGCATTAGTTCGGTAAAGCATTTCGAGCGGGAAATACATTTTAAATTATTGTTTGGTCTTTTTGCAAGAGCGGGACGATCTCGGCCTTGCTGGGGACACCGGGACAGACTTCCTGAAAGCGGGACTGTCCCGCCCAAAGCGGGACGTATGGTCACGTTAGGTATATGCTGTGTTTCATAGTGGGATGTATGCGGAGTGACATGAATATAATTAACGTTAACATCATTATTATTCCAAATCGCAGGAAGTCGCCTTTCTGATTTCCTTGCAGGAGATTTATGTCAGCAGTTTATTATAAGTGGCTGAGTATTAGGAAGATGGCGACAATTTCACTTACAGGAGGTTCCTTACTTTGGATCCCTAACCACCGGTGGCTTGGGTCTTGAGCCTCGCCACCGAAGGGTCAATCTTTTTATTTTGATATGTATATATAAAAAATGTAATAGATTAATAAAATAAAATAATTATGTAACTTTGTAAAAATATTGTTTAATCCATTACATAATAAACAAGTAACGAAACCAACAAAATAATCGTCACAAAGGCATCCCAACTACTAAAACAACACCAAAACACCCCAAAATAAACGTCAAAGTGAAACGTTAAAAAATACTTAGGAAGTTAAAATGTTCCGAGCAGTAACTCGCAAACTTGCCGCGTTCGCGTATAAAGTCCTATTAAAAATACGGAACTGTGTCGCCCGCTGTTGGTCATTAGGTCCTTACTGTGTCATAACTTAGCGCCCACCACCCACTATAATGTATATTTCACTTAACTTTCCAGCTTAAATTCATTTGGTACGTTACTTTATTATTTAATGAATGTTGTGTTTTCTTCGTGGAGTGTTTTCTGGATGTTTAAAATAGTATAATGTAGTCATTGCACACTTTGTTATAAAAAACCTTTGTAGGGATTTTTTTGTTATAAATAATAGGAGTTAAAAATACTTTTGTCCACTTCTGTCCGTAACAAAGCGCGTGACAAATCAGTGGGCTAAACAGGTAAACTACCTCTGATAAAAACTTTTACCACCAAAGATCAATTTATAAATTTATTTAATGGGACCTATTAAATAAGTAAATACTTCAATAGTAATTTACAACTGATTACGAGGAAACCTAAAGACCAATATAGACACATATATGTATATTATACACACACTAAAGACAATATCCCCACGAGAAATCACATATAGGTAAGATGTATATTCCCATAGCGAATAGATCGAGTTTACCGCCATTACAATATTGACGTTAATGTATTAATACTGTGATGTACTAAACCGTGAGATAGTGGATTCAATTTACAAAATATTTTACAAAGTTTTGAGTTATCAACTTTTTATGGGATTACTGTATCCATGTGGATTTAAACCTTTTTTGTGTCTCCTGAGTCTCGTGTGAATATTATCGTCAGTATGGAAACACGACTGTTAAGTAGCTTTATTGTCACTTCTGTCTAGCCCTTTGGGATAAAAGTAAAAGCTTGTGTTCTTTAGTAAACAGGTTTTGTTCTAAAGAGTCAATTAGCCACTAATGGATTCCCCAGTTTAGTGTAATTAGCCGAAGATATAAAACCTCTTTCCTCAGTCTTTCAAAGGATACTTTGACCTTAAAACTTTATGAGGGTGTGTCTAAGTTCTCGGTCTAAAGAACAAAATGAAGGCATCCAGCGCAAAAACACTTTTAAGTTACTTAAGATTCAAGTTTGTCATATTATTTAGAGTGTAATACTGACTTTTTGGACAGGTACACAATCCCTAAAAGAAGTTTTAAGAACCTTAAATGTTTAACCTAATACTTGAGCAGCAATTGAGTTCAGAGTTTTTATTCCTTAGTTTTCGTGTAAAAAAAATACAAAGAACAAAAGATTTATTGAAACTGATATATTTATTTGCTTACTTTACTTTATTATTTGTATCTTGAATTTATTAAATCATAATTCATACACATTGACCCTAGATGTGCTGCTGGTTTCCCTAAATATATTAGAAATCGAGAATGGACGGGAGAGAATAAGCTAGGTATAACTAAACCTCCAGAAATCTCAGTTCCCGAACAAAACACTACAGCAAACTTTCTGTTATATCACAACGGTCGACCCGACCGATTGTTACCATAGTTACTACTACTTACTAAAATACATTTGTTTGAAGCTGTATCAAACCATATAAGTCCTACTGGCACAGGTCTTCTCTATAATCGACAGTACGATTAAGAGAGTTTAGCCTTATTGTCCACGTAGCTGGCCTAGTGCGTGTTAGCGGACTTTCTTCTGTATCAGCCCATAGACGTCCTACTGCAGGGTACGGGCCTCCCTTATAATCGAGAATACCATTGAGGGTGGTTAGGCTATATAGTCCACCACGCTGGTCTAGTGCGGGTTGGAAATGGCGGGCTTTACATACCAGATAATTACACACACGTCAGCACGGTATGCAGCTTTCCTCACGATGTTTTGTTTCACCAATTTAGTGATAATTAACTATCACGACTACAATCAGTTTACTACAGTGTGGCACTTTGTAATATTTATGATAAAGAGATAAACGTTAGAAAATATAAGCTATTCGAATACTATGTAACTAAACGACTATTGCATGTAAAGACGAGAATCTTTGGACAGGTGCCATCGTCGTAACGTCTGCATAATTGATTGAATTGCCTCTCTAGGCTTTGCTTGAAGAAGCAATTTTGATCGGTTTGAAGCTATTTTACAGCTAAGAATATTAAAGAAAGATAGTTATGCGCTTTTTATTGGTATTTTTTCACATTTCATATTTAGTAACATGAATATAATTTATATGGCTCTGGTCTCAAGACTATGAGATAGATAGAAAAAGAACTCAGTAATCATAGCTTATAAAGAATACAAAAAATACTAAACCGTAATCTGTTTTCAATAAACAAATAGGAAAGAAGCATTTTGTTTAGGATGGTTTTTGTTATTAAATTACAACTTTATTATATTACTGTTACAAAGAATAGACAATATTGCTACGTAAGTTTTGGTATGATAGTAATATTTCTATGTACGTATATTTTGTTGCCATATTACTACTGCAACATTAGCGAAACAGTTAACATTTTTGGCTGCTGTGTTAAAGATTATTCTAAAGCCGCTCATATTTCACACACACACACACAATAATTAGAGAAATATAGTGTTTACAAAGGCACGTACTGAAAATCTCGGTCTTAAGGCTGCCTGCTCGGCTCCACACCTGTGTTTAATTAAATGGAGTAAAAGGAACTTTTCATGTATGTCAGCAGCGTAAAAGCGAATCTCTGTACTTTGCCAAGTAATTTCTAAAGATTATTAAATTGTTATGACATTATCTCGACAATGTGACTTATCATGTCTTATTAGATAAATCTAATGTGATAATTTTACACTTTAAACTTCAGATTTAATACCTTATCCGCGCATGAGAGTTTAACGTTATAACAAGCTAATATATTTTGTTGTTTTTTGAATGGTTTACAAGACTTCAGACAATACAAGATAACTCTTCATCCAGCAAACATTAACTATGTTTCTCTAACTAAATTAACAAAATAGATGCCAGACAAAGAAAGACAAAACAATGTCCCGACTAAGACACCAAAGACAATACCAAAAGAACAAAAAGACCAATTTCTAGTTAAAGAGGATTCGTTTATTCATCGTGATAATCGGACGGTAAGTACCGAAGCGAGTGCCGGCTGGCAGTAAATATTAACTTCCGTCCCTTGTATCGCTTCTGGTAAAATATTGGCGAAGTTGCACCAGTTTATTTAATGCAGTCGACGACTGTATATTGGTAACTTCAGAACTTAATTTATTGCATTTGGTGATTTAAATTTTGTCATAGAGTAATAAATAGCGCAGACCTGGCTTGAAATTTAAGAAGTACAGTAAATGTTAATGTTAAACTTTAATGTAAAAGTCAGAAAACAGACGTGAAGGTTTGGCTGTTGCATTTCGGTTGGTAATTCATATTTCCGTAGACGTTCTGGCGGGAAATTTACATCCGCCGAAGTAAGAATACCATTCACATCGGTCAATGTATGTCACATTTAGCCAGTGAATATCAGATTTTAATCATATAGATCGTCTACGATCTTTTTGCGTCTGAATGCGTTGTTGTAATGCTTTTTTTTAATATTATGAACAGTTTTGCTCTCTTCACATTTTATTTTATTTTTTCGGACATGTTAATATTATTACATTATAAATATAAATCCTTGCAGATAATATTAAGAAAACACATCTCAATGAAAAAAAATGTGTTAAATCTATATTTTTAAATTTTATTTGTAGTACCAAATTTCGCCACACGCCAATAAAAAGTAGATGAACTTTAACGATATGTGTTTACTATTGCCCAATGCACTTACCATCAGGTGCACCATAGTGAAATTTCTCGTACAAATACAACAACGTTGAGATCAATTACATACGGGCATTTGGTTACGCTTGAAATAAAACTATGACGTCGGACTAAACAAACAACGACCCGGGTGCAAAACGACCCAGTCCCTTCCGATACACTTACAACACATCAAAGGATAGTTCTATTAAAAATAGAATGTAACGTTTTCCACATTCATACTCCCACTTTATAGAATCCCGTAGGCACTATTGAAATCGCACGTATCACAAACAGACCTGAGCAAACAGCGTGTCTTTAAACAAATATTTACATCGCCTGGATTCGTGCGTCCATCTTTACAGGAGAAACGATTTTACCTTGGAGTTACTTGGCCGTGTAATACATGTAGCGAATGTGATGTTTCCACATTCTGGTATTGATATAGGATACTTTATTTACGTACGCATTATAAACTATTATTATAATTTGTTTATACCAGCATAACAGTTACTACAGTAATAATAGCGCATAGTAAGTGACTATCTACAAATGTTTCACTGGTTGATAAAATTGTTGTTTAAATTCCCCTATGTTGAATACTTCATTTCGTTCCTCCTCAATAACTTCATGTAAAAATATTATATTTATACTGGACTCTAAGTGCAGTTCAAATTCGCCCTCCTCGTTAAAATCGTTTTCCTCATTGCTCAGTGTCGTGATCCCCTAAACATGTAGTTAAATTTTGTTGTGACTATGTTGCGCCACCTGTACTTATCTTTGGGAAACTGCAGGGCAATGTGAAGTTTGGTGTTAAGGGTCGAGTTGATTTGGCCCGAGCATCTGATGGCCCTCCACTTAGCCAATAACCATTAGTTGTTCCAGATTATATGCATCTTTTCTGGCTAAATGGCCAAAACACTGCAATACTCGGGGCAAGCAGATGGAAGAAATTTTACTATTTGCTATAACAGTTGTAATACTGCTAGCTAAAACCTAGTGTGACCTTCCAGTAGCAACTTCAGTCGCCAATTTCACACCATCTGACCTGGTCACTGGTGTGGCAGGTTCAAAATCACACAGTGCTTCAATATTTAAGTTCTGAATGGCTGTCTGTTTAAGGACAGAATTTAGGCCTTTAGTTTACCTTCAGCAATTAAACCCTTATATGTCATTCCCGCTTAAAATAAAAACCTACCTCAACCCAGGAATAGTGGTAACCAGCTGTCCTTCAGCAGTGACCCAGTGGATATCAGGAGTTGGGTGTCCAGATGCTCGGCAAGCAGCATACGCTCCCCTGGTCGTTGGCCACAGCAGACGCGACGGTGGCTCCACTACGAAGTGTGGTCGCTTGTCGCCTGAACTCGCTTCTACTACCACTAAGGTCACCAGAACCCATGGTAACGCGTGCCCTGAAACAAACTTAATATTTTATATCTGCATTTAGTGGAATAAACGCTGAGTAAGGTAAAGTTTTAAAATGAAAAGAGTATACGACACTATCAAAGACCAAAGTTAAAAACTGAGTAAGTGCTTCACATAGTAAGTAGCCTTAAAACACCCAAATAAGGCGAAAAATAGACCTATCAAAGCTGTTGATTAAAATATGTAAGATTCACGGGAAATCGATGTTTAGGGAATTATTGCGCCTCCGGCAACCTCATATTTGTTACAAGTGAAATTGATTACAATTACAGAATAGTTCTACCCAATACCTAATATATTCGCATTATATTATTAAACTTTATACTATCAGAATTAATCCTTTCGCAAAAACGTATTTTAAATACAGCGCACTATTTGGATTTAAAATCAATATCACTAAAAATATAAAAAGCTATAAATTGGATTCGAGTCTCGCTGATCAATACAGACTGCTCTTCGCATATCAATGCTATTAAACCAAGAAAAAAATACCGATGAAATATTTATTTTTCAGATAAATTTCTACTTACGCGGTGTTCGGTTGGAGTGGTTTAAAATGTATGCGCTCAAAAACTCGCGTGCATTTAGATTTCGTTCGCAAATTGAGATGTGTTTTGTCAAGATTTTCGTATTAAACGAATAAATTTACATGAAATATTAAACCTTTTTTACAGGTACATGTTGGAGCCCTTTTGATGTAAATAGAGGGCTTGTAACTCGGTAGGTAAAAAGCGTTTTCGTGATAATGCTGGGAATGAATGACGAGTATTCACATCGAGTTTTTTTTTATAATATGATGATAAAGTAATTCCTATTAATATGATGGTCATTCAATGCATATCAACTATATACATGCCCAGAAATCAACTAATAACTTATATTAAACAAAATTAGAAATAATTCAGCCACTGCAAAAGGTAAAATAAGGTAAGGTAAGGTCCGAGAAGTTGAAAGTTTAACGTCTATCTTAGAGTTTCCGTGCCAACAGTGAATAATACCGTTTAAAACTAAACCTCTGATAATTTTACTATTTCAAACTCTTGATTATACAGTTAGTTAACTGTTAGTTTAAACTTATCTCGTCTTTTAATCATTTTCTTTCGCCAAGGTATTAAGAAAACTTTCTTTATCTTTAAAGGTACGTTACTTCTGCAATTGAGAAGCAATTACATTGGAGGTATAAGCTCTTGCCAAGTCAGAGACGAAGTAAGTAAACAAATTTGCTGATCTTATTTCTGTCCTAACTTAGGACAAGCCTATCTTCATACCAGACTCAAATTTCAAGGAAAACTCATATTACTTTTTTCAAGCCTTAGAAAGACGCAGGCAACCTTACCAAAACTTTTGATAGAACCCAGCGAAGCAATCGAATTAATCACATAAAATCAGGAGTATTTTCTCTTCCTCACCTCCACTTCACTAGTGCACCTTTACAGTACTATATTGAATAAAACGCCTTCTACTTTATGATAAAACTATAAAATGCAGCAAATTAATGCTAAAAAAACAATATATATTTTCTACAAATTCCCGCCAAAAGCGCAGGCAAAGACCCGTTTTATGTTCGGCCTAATTATTATAAATAAAAAAAAATTAAACAATGTGTTTATTAAAATAAAATTACCATAAAATATGCTTAACGTGAGTTTCGGTTGTTATAATAAGCTTATGGAACTAACTTTAATACAAATTATACCTAACATTCTATATTGTTGTTTCTAAATTATAGTAAATGTATTCGTATTTCAGACATACAACCATCATTTACTATTAAAATATATCTGTGTTAAAGTTTCATTGACAATCAATTTTATAAATTATTAAGACTATCTTCCAATAATATTTCATCGTAAAATATTAAATACTAGTTTATACAATTTTCAATAAACACCTGTTTTTCGGAAATTTTCAGCAAATATATTGGAAAATTTTAAAAGTCTAAAAACCTTTGTGTATGAAGTATTTCTTTTATATTAGTAACCATTAAAAAAATAATGGATGCGTTTTGGAAAAGTCGATCTTAAATCAAATTAAAATAAATTGGCTCATAAAACAAGACTACTATTTTCAGTTCTACGTATTTCGGTGCTATCTATTTCTTTCAGTATTATTTCAGTGTCTTTGTTTCGTTCTATATTCAAAGTTAAAAATTGTTCAAAATAACATTCATAACTTTAAATCGAGGTTTTTTCATTTTTTCGGAACTTTTCATGGCTCAACAGTACCACCAGGCGATAAAATTTTAAGTGCCATAAAACATTTTCGATTTTATACAGACAAAGGAAAATACCATACAGCCAACACATGACACAAAGTTATAGTTCCAGCTTTTGGTACAATAGTGGAGGTTTCCGTTTGAAAGTCACGTACCATTATTTTTTAAGATTTAATGCAATGTCGTTTATAGTGAGCCATAACATAAATCAGGGTTGGGAACGTCCATCGTGCGAGCTGACGCTTTATTTACTGCCTTTGCCGGTCGCAAGCGCGGCTTTCGAGCAGGGGTGGCAACATAAAAATGTAAATTAACTTAAACCCAATTTAAACGTTTTAAAAATTGAATTATTAAAAACGAGATATACGGTAATTACTGACAGCATTTTTTTGCTTTGTGTCTTATTTTAGCTGGCAGTTTCACTTTATAAACATTACGGAATTTGGAAGAATAGATTTTATTTTTGGCTTGTTATGCCCTTTAAGATACTATATTAGAGTATATAAATAGAGAGGGAGCGCTGGAACTTCAAAAACGTAGATAAGAATGGTGGTGCCGGGACCACCTTTTTATTCCCTACATCCAAACATCATACATACAAATGCAGTTCAGCGCTGTTGAATCGAAATTTATTTTAGGGTTTAATTATTAACTGTGTATTCGTTGATCACCGGCAATAAATCCAATAAATTAATTAACAAGAAATAATTTAAATCATTTTAGAGAAAAACGTTCATATTTTTTAATTTTCTAACCCCTTTTTATTCAAAGTAATAAATTGTTGAAATTCGGAAAAAGTTTCGGAATGATTTTTAGCTTATAGTATTTATATATAGAGGGAGCGCTGTCATACATTTGCGACTTCAAAAACGTAGATATTTTCTTGTTCGTAATGTTGGTAGCACTGCTATATTAATGTTACCAATAAATGACTTTTCCATGAAAAATATATAAATAAATAAATATACGGAAATTAACATACTCACGTTACGTAGTTTTTAGCTATCAATAATAAATTTACCGACCACTAATGAGAACCTAAATAAACTCAGCGATATGAGTGTGGCACTGATTTCAAATATACCTATCCGTATAGTACAGACTGATATACAAAAAAAATACAATACGATTTTACTTTCTACCAACCCTCACCCCTTTCCAGCATGGGGTCGGCGCCACGTTTTATGTAGGTTACTGAATGATTTGGCTTATGATTTTACGACCGATCACATGCGAAACGTTAATGGCTACGGTAAAACAATTAATTTCACGGTTAGGGACGAACCGTCCGATTAGAAATCATAAAATCTGTACATTATTATAAACGTCGTAAGTTAAAAAGTGTAAAAAATTAACTAAATTCCTGAAAAATAGTTTTATTTCCACAAATAATCTCAGCAATTATTTTGTTATGTATTACTTTATTATTATTTTTTATCTATTATTAGATTTATTTTCCATTGTTTGATTTATTTTGTCTTATTTGATAACAAATGACTGAAATTTATATTATACGTTTACTTACGAGCAATTTAAAAAAGATTTGAACAGTATGGATAAAATTAAACGACGCCCTTTTTTATTTTCCATTTATCTCTGTTCTATATGGGAAAATATACTAGGTTTATATAAACTTAGTTGTTTCTCGATGTTATCTACTAACAAATATTAAAACTGTAAAATAAATAAAAAAGTAGGTCACTGTTGTAACAGGCAGGAACAAAAGTTAGCTGTAAAACTACATTTCTTTATAATTTGTTTCGAGTGTTTTTACAGTTTATAAAGCCCGTAATTCCATCCACCAATAAACATCTACTACTATTCTACGATTTAATTTATTGGCTCACTTTCGAAAATGTACCACTAATAAAAATGTACTTTATATTATAGTATTATTGCCCGAGTTGTTTTACACAAAAACTTTATCAGTGTGGTAAAATACTGAGGGTATATATTTTTTCAATTTTTTAAAACGGATAAAAATTTGACTTTTCAAATAAAAAACAGTCACCAAAATAAACTAGTGCGAATCAGACGAAAGAGAGGAATGTAAAAAGTTCACGCACCCCTGGGATTCGCGACAAATAGAAAACAACTTCCCAACGTCGTTTATTTGCCGCTGCTGTCGATAAAAACTTTGCAAATTGCTAAAATTCGAATAATGTACCATTTTTGCAAATGTTCCTTCAGCAATTGAATGTTTAAAACATAATTTGTATGTGCAAATAATAAAAAATGACTTCACTGGTGTTAACAGAACTTTAAAATAGAAACTATATTGTCAAAAATCTCAACAGAATAACACTATTTTTAGTTCAATTGAATAAATAAAAAAGAAATAAAATGTTGAGATATGAAATATACATATTTGCGAAAACCGAAACGATTTTTAAAAATAATACGAAATTATTTAATATACACGATTATTATCTATTCTTCTATCCATCACAATTTAATTATATCAAACATAAAAACAATAATTAAATTACAAAGCATCGACATAATTTAAATAAATCAATTTAATTTAATTAACGCTCTACTAATTGCTGTATTAAAAAATAGAGACCAAAAATAAGAAAAACGAACTCAAAATAATCTGTGCCTCATCATGCCTGGAGTAAAAGAGCCGAAAATACTACCAACAATAAATAACTATGACAATAATTTACATGTCATAACTATAAAGTATGAATGTACCTCTCATCTTCGATGATCACGGTACGCCGATCTCGAAACACACTGGTCCAAAACCACAAAAGAAAAAACATAAAACCCACATCGTCCTTCACTGCATTTCCAAACAACTTTGACTGTACATGATTTTTTTTATTCTGAATATTCCGAAAAGTTTTCCCTCTTAAAATTCGCGAGGGAGCGACACGTGCTGACCCTACGAAGTCCGCGAGAGAACTGAGCGGGCGTACCTACTACCGCCCAACGATAATAGCCATCCGCCCAACTTAGTAACAGCTTAAGTTTGATTTTATGTGAGAGTTAGTTCGGGTCAATTGCGGTTCGCCGATAGGTTACAACTCCGGAATAATTAAGCGGATAACCTATATCCGTGATTAACGTTTGGCAAATTATGCGAAAGGTGGGGGTTAAAAATGAGCAGGGTTGTCGTGAGTACGTATAGTGTGTTTTGAAAACATGCTATTCATGGAACTTCTTAGTAACTTTATTTTATTGAACAATTAATAAAATGTTCGTGTCGGGGGCAATTCTTAATAAAGATTTTTTTGTTTGCCAAAATACGAAAAATTATGCAACAATTGACATTCAATTACAATAATAATTAAATAAAATACAATTTTAAAAAATGTAACTGACAACATTGTAGATAATAAAAAGAGAGAAAAAAACGTTTAAATAAAAATTTAAAATACTTCGCAGTGCTCTCTTACATATTCTTCGGTGCACCAGGGCACCGCGCTGTAGCGCATACTCTAGGCACCTCTGAGATAAATTATATTCACTAAAAAAATGTTACTATTCGGGTTAACAAAAAATGGTAGCACTTAGTTTTAATTACGGTAGTCTAAGCAACTGAGATATTTAAAATATTTTAAAAAAATTATCCTCCTTCAAAGTTGTTATAAAAAGATAAACATAAACCTAATCTTTTATTATATCCAAAATACCTGAAATATACCATAATTTTTTTAAGTTCGGTGCCAGCCTTCCTGATTGGTATTAGCTATCCCCGCGATGTTTCCCGCGCTGTTAGTAGCGTGATCTCATAAAAATCGAATTTAAAATCATTTATTGAATCCATTAAAATCGTCAAAATCATTTAGATTCAGTTTTTTTTATCACCACCCGGTTCGGAAAGCGGTTTTCGGAAAAGAGAAGAAACTCTAGTATTGCTCGTTTCAAAACCAGTTTACAATATAGTGATTATTATATGTAGTACAATAAAGTTACAAGTGGTTTAAATCAGATTAGTTCATATATTTTATAAATACATATTATAGTTTTTTTTTTTTTGGTGTATTTAGGTATTTAAGATTTGGTTCTTAGATTTACGCGAATGTTACACATTGAAATTAAACTATTATTTACGGCTCAAAATGTAAAAATTAAATTCGCGATAAAATCCGTAAATAATAGTTTTATTTCAATATTTTAGATTCATTAGAAGACTAGGTTTATTCCTCTCATTTTAAAACAATTTTGAATGCGTTTCATTTTTCTAAATTATTTTTTTACTTTGATTAAGAAGCGTGACCCGAAAATAACAAAAAACAAACAATTGAAATACAAATTACAATAAATCTGCGTCATCATTAATGCGAAAAATGATAAATAGATATTAACATCGACACTTTTAATATACTCGATAGCAATACCTTAACTCACAACACAAAGCAGAAATCTCGTCTAACAGAATGCCAACAATAATCAAACAGAAAGCCTCTCGAACGTAAAAACTCGGACAAAATTATTCGACACAAAATCTCACTTCACTTCGGCCCATTATTAATAATAAAAAAAAATACAATTTGCTTTATCATCGAAGCGATACAATGAGAAAGTGCTTGGGGACCATTAAAGGACAGACATTGTCTCATTCTAGATCTCTATTGAATTGGAAACATTTAATTGCGATCGGGCAGCGAGTGCAATTGCATTCAAATCGCCTCATACTGCGATCTAAACCGGTGCTGGATTGTATTGGGCTTAACTACTATTACCGCTGTACGTATTCACTGGCAGGACATGCTTAGGCGTTAATGAAAATTATTTTAGACAAGGTTTAGAGAAATAATATACTTACATACATAAACGCGACGCGTGTTTCTCATAGGGGTAGGAAGAGACTATGGATCTCCACTTTGCTCGATCCTGACATACTACTTTCGCTAATAATATATTTACTTTTGATTAATAGCTCAAGATAGTAAAGATATATTTTAGTTGCACTTGCTAAGTTAACATGCCAAACTCAAGTGTGAGGTGGAATAGAATGATCACGGGTTGCTTTTTTTTTTGGATGCACATTCGTTTAAATAATTTGGTGAAGGAAAGCATTACGGAGAAAATTTCAAACCCCTTTTACATTCATTTTCAAGACGCAGTTGGTTAGACGGCACCTGTGAAACGTGAGGTCGTGGGTTCAATCCCCGCACAGATATAAATATTTGTGTGATACACAGGTATTTGTTACGAGTATTTGTTTCGAACCTGGGTGTCCTTAAGACTGGGATGTAGTTTTTTATACCCACGACACAAGTACACAAGTATCTTAAGATTAAGTGAAACTTAAGTGAAACTATTACTATTACGCACTATCTTATGTCTTAGGATGGCAAGCAAAGTGGAATGCCAAGCATTGGTTTGTAATTCAAGGTGTTTGGTTATGCTACTTTTCATGAACAGTCGTATCGCTAGCCCTCAGCTGAAAGACATGCTCATCTCGCGATTAATAGCAATTAAGAAAAAAAGTTAAATTGAGCGAAGTGGTAGAGCCAAGCAGTTCCCAATCATGACTTAGCATGTATGGGCAGGCTCGTCTGAGGCGGATCCACTGTCTCACAGATCTCGCGTACGATCTCCGCGCCAAGACAAATGACTATGTGAACCACAAGTATTTCTATTGGATCTAGGTGTCTGTGAGATAGTTGTCTCTCGTAGTTTCCGATAGCCACGACACAAGTTTCTTAACTTTGTGTGCGTTCTGAACTATGTATGTGACTATTGTGAGTATTTTGTATTACGCGTTGAATGTATTCACAAAGATATCAACACGGATAATCACTACATAGAATAAAACAAAGTCGCTTTCTCTATCCCTATGTCCCTATGTCCCTTTGTATGCTTAAATCCTTAAAACTACGCAACAGATTTTGATGCGTTTTTTTTTTAATAGATAGAGTGATTCAAGAGGAAGGTTTATATGTATAATACGTACATATTATTGTACAGAAATCTATTTGTACCCGGTCGAAGCTGGGCCGGGCCGCTAGTATGTTATAAATAAAACGTTTACTCTTGTCTTACTAACTTAGAGTAAATTGGTTCTAAGATTTTAATATAGTTATATGATTATCGATACTACTGTATTGAGGTTTATCCCCTAAAAATAGTATTAAGTAGCAAATAAATAAATACATTTTATACATTCCTTGTTAGCTCAGAATCCTCTTCTATGCTAAGGAATAAAACCTTAATATTCCTATGAGAAAGTCTATTTGAATTTCCTTCGTTGATTCCTAGATCCAAAAAAACTGTCGCAATCCATCACTTAGCCGCTCGCATTAACGCACGATTCCCTCAAGGATATCGATTCTCACTTATTCAATACGCCGCATCTTCGCTCTTATTGTGGAGGTGAAGAAAAGAGGGATTCACGGACAAATAAATACACACCTACATACATAGTCAAGATCTTATCAAAAAAACTTTATTGATAGTTTTACTGCTGGTAGGTCTCTCATGTGAGAGGTCGCCTGGATTGGTACCACCGCAATGTCTCCTGTGCAATGCTGTTTGGCGGGAGAAGTAAATCGCATAATACCGTAATGTATTTCTCCCGCCAAGCAGCAGTGTAAAATCACTTTTGTGCTCCGGTTTAAAGGACATTATAACCAGAGTAACTACTGTACATATTGAGACTTAACATCTTATGTCTCAGGATGGCGAGCGCAGGGGCGTGCGCTCCTTGTAGGCAGAAATGCAGTGCTTTACTTGCCATTCACAGATATTTTATTATAACGTACGTACGTCTTAGATGACTTTAATCAATAGTAAATAAATAAATAAACAAAATATAATAACTTAAAAACGCCTAATATTTTATAAATAGCAACTATTTGCAAGCACACAAACATTATGATTGCTATACGACAAACAAGCGGCGCTGCAAAGTAAAATAATGTACCTAATCAACCAAGTAATGCCGCCGCGTCCCGCATGACATTTGTTTGCGTGTGTGTAGTAATTTTGGTGTCCGTGCACAGTCGCAAACGCACACACCCATGCATATCGAAAGGCGCGACTCCTGCGGCAGGCTATGAGCGTTCGGCTGTTTTCGGGAGTAATCGGTAATGTTCGTTGCCTATAATCCTAGTAAAAATAGTAGACGGAAATGTAATGAATTGCGCAAAATGCACATTATGCATTTTTGTTCGGTAAGGTTTTATTTGTTTAAAACTTTAAATAGCACAATTTTTTGTGTTTCGCGGGGGCCATTTTGCTTTTTTCATGTGATGAGCATTGTTTATTATTTTGTTTGTGTCAGTTTAATTATAGTTTTCTTAAAATATTTTGCATTTTAGCATTTGAAAGTGTGTACATTCAATAGTTTATTACTGAGTTTCTATAATAATTGTAGTGATTTGCTTTTACTAGTACGTTTGTTGATTTTTTTAAATGTTATTTGATTGTGAGGTTTGTGTTGAAAATGTGTGTTTATTAAAAATTGAAGCTGACTCGGTGAGTAGTTATAATATTTTAGTTTATTAATAACTAGTGGCCCGGCCCAGCTTCACCCGGGTACAAATAGATTTCTGTACAATAATATGTACGTATCATACATATAAACTTTCCTCTTGTATCACTCTATCTATTTAAAAAAAACCGCATCAAAATCCGTTGCGTAGTTTTAGATTTAAGCATACAAAGGGACATAGGGACAGAAAAAGCGACTTTGTTTTATACTATGTAGTGATTTACTTATTAGAATTTCTTCGGCCGCGACGATCTATCGCTGTTTTTTCTGCGTTCCGTAGAAGATATACATGAATAGTAGTACATCTAAGACTTGTTCTGTTGGCATGGTTTCCGACTTAGAGATCCGTCACGTGGCTGTGGCTATGCTAAACATCTATAAAAAAAAGTTTTTGTGCCGAGTACTCCGCCGCATACCCAGTATCATAATCCTGTGCACGCCGCTGGGCGAGCGCTGTGGAATGCCAAACATTGATTTGTAATGCATAATGTTTGATTTTTGTATGAGTTGTTGTATCGCTTACTATGAGGCGAATGACATGCTCACCTTACCATTCCTCGCAATAAAAAAATAAATGTATATTTTGTTTCGTATCACCATTCACCACGCTCTATAACGGTGAAGGAAAACATCGTGAGGAAAGTGGTTAGGACAAATCGTCCACCACACTGGCAGCATCTGCAGGTTTCCTCACGATGTTTCCTTTCACCATTATAGTGTTACAACATTGAATTTGTATCAAGAATATTACGCAATAATTTTACCTTCACCACAAGAGTTATTATACGTACAAAACCTCCTCCCTCTAGTAAGGCTTAGTAACCACATCAACAATATCACGAGCACGCTCATTCACTACGTACTTACAGTCCTTCCAGAAATTTCATATTATACGGACTTAATTCTATTTAATACTGATATGGTAGATTCAAATATTGAATAGTGCATGAATTAAATTTATAATTTTCTATACAAGTATCAAGATTAATATTTGTAATATAATTTTTTTCTATTGAGTTTTAATGAGACTGAAAAATCTAGAGTAATTTTTGAAACTATGGCACAGCATGTGTTTGTTAACCGACAACCATCGTACATACTGTTTAAGACCATGCGCATAATAGTCACTATTGAGAAGCAGCAAAAAAAAAATTTTTGAATCTCGGCCATTTTAGCAGGGTAAAAATTTAAATATTAAATGAAACATTTTACTGAATAAAATCATTCCTTCAATCATTTATTTTTGATAGCTTAATGTATTATTGATGACACATGCACTGCAGTTTTTGTATAGTACAGAGTTTTTGTATCTTCTACATTGCAAGCTTATGAAAACAACATTACAAAGTAATTTTATACTGAATTTCAATTAGTTGCGAGATATATTTTATTCATTGTAAATTGGTTTATAATAAATAATCGTTTTCTATTAATGGTCATGTGAAATGATATTTAATTTAGGCTTCGATAGTTTCCCGTTTAGTAACTAAATTGAAATATAGTTCGATAATTAAATTAACAGTATACAAACCGTTCATATTTTAAGTAAACAATACATGGTTGGTCTTACATACTCCGCATTTTACATAAGTGTACACAATATTTGTACGACTTTTTATGGTAGAAGATCCAATTCTCTTAACGATATACAACTTGTAAAAAGTATAGTAGCCGCCTTTGAAAACACATGAATCCAGCAAAGTAAATAATGAATATTCTTTAAAAATAAACAGCATTTGCAAAATACTGTAACAACCATTAAAATACATTAACAAATTCACTTTACGAGTATAGAAAAGTTGAAAATTGAAATTCAGAAGCAGTGCAAAGTCCCCTTAATAAAAACTTGCCTGCTTTTATACCGTTGATGTATATACAAGTTAAAAATGCTTAAGTCCAGTAAAGTTTAATATTTAACAGTCACTTTGCAGCCAGGTTTACGCGAAAGTTCTCCGAAACTCCGGTATCGTTATTCTAAAGTTTATTACCAGCTGTGAGGGTACTAGCTACTCGACGACGTCGCTACGCCGCGTTCGACTGAAAACAAGTTCTTAGAAAAACCTCTTTCAATTTTAAACTCATTTTCCAGTAACTTGATAATAAGCCTTTTAATGAGCTGGGAATAGTTGATGGACTAATAATGGGGATAGCTGACGTGGAACATGATACCATGATGCCAATAGTTTGACGTTCATTCAAAGTTATTTTCAGATAAATAGCTATTTTGCATCGATCGGAAACTCTAACTGGTCGGCTCTATATTTATTATCAAGTAGATGTGTGGTGTATTGAACTGTTACAAATAGAAGTCCTCTAGCTCTTCTGTGGCTTAACTCTCTTGCTCGTTTTGAAGATTTAATTAAGTGGTTCTTTCTATTTGGTGATCTTATGTTCTTTATACTTCCTTATTCCTTCTTTTTACTGATAAATTCATAGTACTGGTGCACAGCACAAAAAGATATGAAATTTGTATTGCCTTGTAGTAAAGACTCTAATTAATAAAGGATAATGCCTATTTTATTATGAAACTTAGTATTGGTTGCGAAAAATTGAGTGCTTCGATGAAACCTTTATGTATACGAAAAAATATATATTCTGAATAAATATAAACAAAATTGAGATCCAGTCCCGGAGTTCTTGGAGGAATTAACTTGACGTCCAATAAAAATACTTTCTTGCCTTTGGCTCTGTGTCTGTGGCTATATCTTATATAAATCGGCCGCCCGGGATCAAACAGGAAAATGTTTAAGGACAAACCATAAAAATGCTAAAATAAATTTTAAGCAGTATCGGATCTGCGATCTATTTACAGATACTATGAATGGGCATTTAACATTACCAACTTGATCAATAAAGCAGGAAATAACATATTGCTTTATAAAGCGACGGTATCAAAGCCGGCCAGCGCTGCGGCTTCATGACGTCTCTGTGATTATATCTGTCCCGCGGGAAATCTTCATTTTCCCAGGACTCTCCTGCAAATGAGCAGCGGATAAATTATACCAAAGTTGTCAACTTTGCTTTAATTTCGTACTAATATGTATTTTGCTGTAAACCGTTTGGGGATTTGTAGCTTAGATATACTGAGTATCTCAAGACTGCTAGCGAAAACGAAGCCGGGTGGTAGTTTTAGTGACTACAAACACAATGCAACTAAAAATTTCGCAAAGAAACGCGACATTAAATTTTAATGATTTTTTTAAATATCGTCATTTTTGGGTGGTAAATCCATAGTTTTTGCTAAAATAATAATTTAAACTCTTTTATATCTTAGATTATTTATAAATAAAAGGGTATACACTATTATTTTAGGAAAAAGGTATTTACCACCCAAATATGGTCATAGGAAAAAAATAACAAAAAAAAATTGACGCTTTTTTTGCAACATTTTCTACCGCTTTGTGTCTGAAGTCGCTTAAACTACCACCCGGCTTCGTTTTTGGTAGCAGTCTTGATATACCCGGTATAGTAGTTTAGGTTTGGTTTACAAAATAATGGAAAAGATTGGAACAACTGCTTATATGTTTCAACACTTGAGGTGTTGGGTTCGATACTAGCGTAAACCATTCGCATTTAACTTTTTTCAATTCCTATGTACACTTGCGTTTAAAAGTAATAAAAATTCTCAATAAAATAGCCATCCTAGCGTGAAAAAATGTATGAAAGCAAACTTGGTGATCCATTAAATCTCTCACTTCGACGTGCAAGTCGCCAATCCCCAACGGTCCGATTTGGCAATGACAGCAGGCATTAACCCGCTGAGCCCCAAGGTAGCCATTAATCTATGAAGCTAGACTGCTGTAATATATGGCCTAAAATACACATCAAGTGAAGAAAGTCTTGGTCTACCATCAGTATAGAGTATGCGTTAAATTATCTTCTTCTACTTTCTTCTTGTTTCTTCTTGTCTTATATTACAGAGGAATTATTTGATTGTTTGCATAGAATAGGCTCCGAAGCTGCTGATCCGATTTGTAAAAGATTGAAACGTTGGAATCGTACATTATCCCTTATGGTCCAAGATCCCAGGCCCCCCAGACGTTACTTATTTTCTCATAAAAAATATAAATGGGATAAAGTAGTGTTAGTACGTACTTTGAGTGTGTGCATACCTGCTAGCTTGTGTCGACGGCCAATTCATAGGTACCAGGTGCTAAAGGTAGATAAATACAGTACTGACTTTTCTTAAATTCTCAGTGCTGATTTTTACATATGTTTTAGATAATTTTGTTAAAAATTAATAATAATTATTGCCAGACACTTTCCATCGGCGCTTATCCTTAACAGACGCTTTAAAGCTTCAAAAAAAATAACATATTTTTACTTATAATCTCACTCTTGATTTTTATATATGATACTCGGGGAACTATTTGAACACCCCTGGTCAGCAGCCAGACCAATTGGAGGGGTCAAACATCCCCCCAGACACACATAAAGTGTCGCTATGTGTATGAGCGAATGAAGAGTTCAATCGCAAAAATGTGAAAAACTTTGATGCAAGTAACTTACCACCATGCAAAAGTGAGCTTTTACAGCAGTTTGGACGAGCTAATTACATCACTAGTCTCTGGAAGAATGCCCTTTTTTTTTATTGCTTTGAATGGCGAGGCCGTTCGCCTGATGGTAAGCGATACGACCGCTCATGAACAGTAGTAGAACCAAACAACACCTTGAATTACAAAGCATTGCTTGACATTCCACTGCGCTCGCCATCCTGAGACATAAGATGTAAAGTCTCAATATGTCCAGTAGTTCCTCTGGCTACAATATCCATCAATCCGAAACACAACAGTGCATTTAAACTGCTGTTTGACGAGAGAAATAAACATTGCGGTGGTACCCACCCAGGCAGCCTCTCACATATGAGAGACCTACCACCAGTAATATATGAAGAAAATTAGTATTTTTAGTTCTGACAATAATGGGACGTTGGAAGACAATAAATATCATTTTAACTGGTTCGATGGGGACCAATTGCCGAGCTTTGTCAGTGAATCGCTTCAAGAAGCATCAGGTATTATACTTTAACTTTGAATAATTGATATAACCGTGTAACTCTTTGATTCTTAATTATGTTATTTTTGTAACAGAAAATGAAAGTAATAAGGATGATAATGAAGATAGTCAATGCCAACATTGGGTTGATGATGACTTATCAAACTTAGACGATGATGACAGTAAAGATCACGCTGAATTGCAAAATGTTCAAACTACAAACAATCCGAAAGAAGAAAGACATGTATAGCTTTGTGTAATTTTAAGATATATATTTATTGTCTTCTAACGTCCACCCATTATTGTCAGGACTAAAAATACTAATTTTCTTCCAGAGACTAGTGATGTAATTAGCTCGTCCAAACTGCTGTAAAAGCTCACTTTTGCATGGTGGTAAGTTACTTGCATCAAAGTTTTTCACATTTTTGCGATTGAACTCTTCATTTACGTCACAAACCATATAAGTGTTGATGAAGAGTTGGAGTCGGGCAGCATCTACGTCAATTATTCCGGCCACGTTGTACAGTTCACAAACAAATTTTTGTATAGTGTTAAACACATTTTGCTCTAGTTCTAAGTCACTGAATATCGCCGAGTTTCATAAATGCTATCTGGTACTCTGCATTTTTAAGTAAGAAAGATATCGATAAATAGATATCTCTCTCACACTCAAGCGTACAAATAATGACCTCACGCTCATACACATAGCGACACTTTATGTGTGTCTGGGGTATGTTTGACCCCTCCAATTGGTCTGGCTGCTGCCCAGGGGTGTTCAAATAGTTCCCTAAGTATCATATATAAAAATCAAGAGTGAGATTATAAGTAAAAATATGTTATTTTTTTGAAGCTTTAAAGCGTCTGTTAAGGATAAGCGCCGATGGAAAGTGTCTGGCAATAATTATTATTAATTTTTAACAAAATTATCTAAAACATATGTAAAAATCAGCACTGAGAATTTAAGAAAAGTCAGTACTGTATTTATCTACCTTTAGCACCTGGTACCTATGAATTGGCCGTCGACACAAGCTAGCAGGTATGCACACACTCAAAGTACGTACTAACACTACTTTATCCCATTTATATTTTTTATCAGAAAATAAGTAACGTCTGGGGGGCCTGGGATCTTACTCTATTATGCATATAGGCGATACATCAATTTTATAAAAGTATATCTACACCCGGGCGGAGCTGGGCCGTGTCGCAAGTTCTGGATATTTTTTACATGAGAGAACAATATCATTTTTATAGAAAAATAATGATCTAGCTTATTATACTGGTGGTAGGTCTCTCATATGTGAGAGGCTACCTGGGTGGGTACCACCGCAATGTCTATTTCTCTCGTCAAACAGCAGTTTAAATGCACTGTTTGTGTTTCGGATTGAAGGACATTGTAGCCGGAGTAACTACTGGACATATTGAGGCTTAACATCTTGTGTCTCGGGATGGCGAGCGCAGTGGAGTGACAAGCATTGCTTTGTAAATCAAGGTGTTGTTTGGTTTTGCTACTGTTCATGAGCGGTCGCATCGCTTACCATCAGGCAAACGGCATGCTCGACTCGCCATTCAATGCAATAAAAAAAAATATTTACGAGCATCGCACCGTAAAGTCAGGTCTTTCAAAGTTATCAATTTGTCTTACAAAATTAATTTCGAATCAAAAAATAAATATAAACATATAAAATTCACAACTTCCCAATTTACAGCCCGTATGCGTTACTCACTAAACCAATGAGGGAATATATCACTAAAAAAACACTTTTGTTACTTTTGACCAAAATATTACTGACTACTCTACGTCATGACTTTTAAATACTAGGTAAGAACTTAACAACTCCTAACTAAAATACAAAGAAAAATAAGAAAAAAAAACATAAGCAGTCGTTTCATAAATTGCGCGACACAGTTCCCAGATTGACGGCGGCAAAAGGTACGTTCAAACCAAATGGGAAAATACTCATATTTAACTAACGATTTTTTTGTCGCTAGCTAAAACCAATTTCAGCATTATCTAGTGATCCCCGCTAGTATTAAGTTAAGTTTTGGGTAAGTACTATGTATATTTATTTCTTTTTTTTTTAGCAAAATCAAAATTCTGAGACAAGGATGTTAAGTCTCTATATCGACGCTGGAAAGCAAACACGTAGTAACTGACACATACCGCATTTTTCTTTTATAGCGTCATTGGAATCAGCGAATTTTTATACGTCGAATGGTCTTGGTCTCGTAACTGTACGATTAATAATAACAAAAATAGGATTTTCAAAATTTGCCTAATTTTTCTTTTTTTGTACCTTGAAACGCTGCAACTTACAAAAAATCAGGTATTTTTTTTAGCTATGTTGATTACAACAATTCATTTGCCGTAAAAAAATAAGCCTATCACTTACATCACCACTAATTTCATCTCTAGAGCAGGTTACTGCATTTTTGCTGCTCGACAATTTTGCTTATTTGCGTTTACACCATTTAGAGGGCGATATTGTTATAAATGGTGGTGTTTGCGACACTTTGCACGGTATTAAGTATTTATGGTCGTGATCTTTACAACATTTACAAGTATCCAATTTAACAAGTTACTTTCATTTACATCATTACTAAAGATTGTAGCTACAACACATCGCGGTTTTATGCCTAATGATCAGCGCGAACGGCGGCATTCATTTGATGCTTACGCCCCGGCTTCAGTGCGGGTTGAGTAACAAATGTGATCGGAAGTTTTGTACTAAATATTTATTTGTTGAAAAATAGCGCGCAATAACACAAAATCCAGTATAATGTATTCAATATTAATAAGAGTCCGACTTTTTAATGACTTGTGCATTTATGTAACATTAGCATTATATCGGCATGTTACCACGGAGCTTCCAGTCGTAGCCGATGTTTCACAGGTGAGGTCCGAGGTTCCACCCCTGTGGGAAACCGCTCGTCGGTGCCACCCGTCAGCACTGGGATAAACTATGTACCTTTTGGATAGGAACGAATGCACCAGACCAGATAAGGTGGCACCTCGTGGTACGGCAGTGCCTCTACGATGCAGGGCTAGGACAAGGTGTTGAATGCGGTGGCGATGTCAAGTCACAGCCACGATGCAATTGCCTCGGGCCACTATCTCATCCGCATGTACCTTCACCCGCAAAATCGTGGGAATTGTGGATCGACTTCTCTAGAACCTGCCCGGTCTGGACCAACCATCTCGAGATGCTCAACAAGGCGATTGTGGACGACAGTCTCGAAAAGCTTAGCCACTTTGCCGAGCAACACAATAAGCCGTTTAGCCGATTGCGACTCTGCGGGCCGTCTCTCCTTCCTGAGCAGGACTAACATCCCAGTCTTCCAAAGCGACGGTACTCTTACCGTCGTCGTGTCTGGAGCAGGACCTCTGCTCTTCTTCAGGCTATTCTTCTTTATTTCTAAGTGACAACATATCATCAATATGCAGAATAAACAGGGTGGACGACAGCAGCGAGCCCTGAGGAACTTCGGCATTTACTGATATGAGTGCCGAAGCGTGTCCTTCAACGTCACGCGTTCTACGCCCATGCAGAAATTCGGAAATTCACGAACACAGGTTGTAAGGCATACGGTCTATGCCGGAAGTTTGGAGACGAGACCACTGTGCCAGGCCTTATCAAACTCCTTGGCTATGTCGAGGCTCACAGCAAGAGCCTCACTACGCTGCTCAATCGTCTTATCAAATGCTAGAAGATCACCCATTGATCGGTTGTGACGGAATCCGTATTGTCTGTCACTATTTGACGACTCCGGGTAACGTATCAATTGTGCGTTTCTGATCTGCTTCATGACCTTAGGTGATCACGGTAGGGCGGTAATTAGTAGGGTCTGATCGATCACCCTTTTTGGGGATCAGTTGAACATCTTAGCTCCCTGCGAGATTCAGGCTGATTCATGTGCGGTAAGACCGAGCGGTAGAGGTGAGTCAGTACAGGAGGCAACTCCCCTGCACAAGCACTTAAATTCACTGCCGGTATTCCATCCGAACCGTTTTCCGCACATTAAGAGATCGTATTTCACGCTGTACATCACGCTGCCTAATGCGGAAATCCATCTTTGAGAAACCGCAACCAGGCACTATAGTCAACGTCAGTAAACCATGGACCTCAAAACGGGAATCAGCCGTAAATAAATTTGCCAGTAAGGCGGCTGTCTCTTGCGGCTTGTTAGCCAGAAAACCTTCTGAATACCCCAGCGGTGGCAGTGCTAGATGGCAAAAGTTAGACTGCCAGCTGGGTCATTGGCGAACGCACGCCCAATCCTGCTAACGCGCTGGCCATCCGGTACGAACATAGGTTTTTTTGCAGGCTTTGGTGGCTCGGTTGTAGGCTTTTTTGAGGGTTTTTTCTTAGATTGATATTGGGATCCTTCTTGGCGCAATCTCTGATACAAGCACGTTCGTCACTAAAAGCACAAGCCTATCCCTCGACCTGCCGTAACGAATTTGGTTCAATAGATATATTCAAAAAGTATGAAAAATTTTAATAAATCTTATCTACATAGATTTTATTGACTTCTGACAATTTTCTGTTGAATGAAGCTTTTCCAAAATGAAGATTCCTAACACCGACACCTGACACCGACGTTGAAGACGATTGTTAAAGTGTTAATTGTTTTAGAACTTATTATCATTGTACTGAACTGATGATTTTAAAAGTTTCTTTATAAGCTGTTCCTAGACTCCAATGTGTTTATTATTTGATATAATACTATATATCATTATTGGATCTGCATTTATTGGTTTTGTGTGATTCTTAAAAGGAAACTCAAGTTTACTTACATTTATGTTTGTAACTGAACAAATTAATACTTTCAAAGGTTTAATATTAATCATGTACCTATAAAGATAAACTCACGCCTTTTTCTGAGAAGGGGTAGGCAGAGGTGCAACCACGACATACACATTTCGCCATGTATGTTTCGTCCCACGATATGATAGGAGGCAAGCCTATCGCCACGTTGGGCACAAATTCCTGACTGCTGATTATGAATAAAAAAAAACAATATAACTTTGTCCGACCCGGGATTCGAACCCAAGATTTCAACTTTGTAGCGGTACCGTAGTACAATGACGCCACCGAGGCAGTCGGTTATCGGTGGTGTATGGTTGTAATTATGGTCCTAATGAAAAAAAAATACAATACAGAACATATTGGTAAAAATAGTTTGGATTGAATTTAATAAACATTTTAAAATTAGACTAAAATGTATTCCTTTGAATCTTACAGCAGTTTAATTAGAAACCTCAATTTAACAAATTGTCACTTATAACAATCTCTTTTTTCAGCATACGAATAGTAATGTTAATAACCACATACTGATGGCAAAGTATTTACAAATTTTACTTTGTTATAACGTTTTCTAGGTTATTTGGTGTGAAGTAATGTTATTTACTACATTTTTGTTTTCCATAAATAAGTGTGGTTTGCTTTGTTGCATACATTTACTCTCGTCGCTTACTACGTTTTAATGGATTGAAAAAAATATTGTAATATGTCGTAACCCACAAAATAATCTTTAAAACAAACTTTAGGATAATGCCGTCCACGAAAACTTATTCTGCATGAAAATATAAATATAGTGTCCAAAATTGGTAACTCTAGCCCCATACACACGTGAGTTATGATTTTTTTTTGAAAAATGAAAATGTTTTTCGGCTCTGGTGAACAATTTCAGTTTTGCGGGTTACTACGTGTTTGCTTTCTAGCGTCGATATGTGTAGTAGTTACTCTGACCACAAAGTGTTTCAACCCGAAACACAACAGTGTATTTACACTGCTATTTGACGGGAGAAATAGACATTACGTTGGTACCTACCTAGATGGCGTCTCACATATGAGAGACCTGCCACCAGTTTTTTTTGTATTATAGCAAAAATAGTGAATCGTAAAATTGCATATTGTCAATTGCTTATTACTTAAACTTCTCGTAAGGTGTAAACTGTCCTAAGCCTAGCCACTAGACGGCAGGTCACTTGTTAAATTCGTCAGAAACACGGCTTAGTTCTTTCAAATGCGCTTGCAGTTTAGTAACGTGCAATGCGCTTACAAAGTTCCTCTTTGTAATGGCAGCCTAGTTTCCTGGTCCTAGCTGCGAAAAAATTAACCGTTCACGTGACCTAAATAAGGTATTTAACACCGCGCTTGCTTTAACTACCTTATTATGGGGACTTTCATAGGTAAGAATGCTAATTAGTAGGTCTTTTATTTGTATTTGTGCGTGATAGATTTCCCAGGGATTTAGGTTCAATTTTCAAAACACCAATTCTCTTCAACGGCTGACGGGCCTGCGGGCGAGCAAGCGAGGGGCGGGCGAGCGTGGAGCAGCGGTTCGTTTCTTGTCTTCCTTTGGAGAGGTTCTCTTCTGGCGGGGCCCGGAGCGAAACTGCCGATACGGCCAAACCACCCCTCTTTTATATCCTTTCTCTGTCCACGCTCACCCCCCCTAGCCCCTCACCCTTCAGCACCCGTCATAATCTTTATTTCTTAATTGTTCTTACATTTTCCTTACAATCATCTCAATTTCCATACAACAATGTGGGGCTCATCCCCGCGCAACCCCTCACACCATGCACCCATCCCTAAGGACTCCCGGGGCGTGAATACGGGCTGGGTTTTGGGTGCGGACAGTTTTGTTCCACGACACCCCGCCCCGCTTGTACCACGTGACCGAGGCGAGGTTTGGGAAAATTAAAACGCTTGAGGAATAATTCTTTATTTTTAACTAAAGTTAGTTAGTTCGTGTCGTGCACAGTATTTAATTTTCGTATTTACTTCGATGATAGTTTTGAAGGATGAGAGCTAATAGCAGTATTATCGCGTGCATACTCTACCCAGATGAAACTGGATGTAACATTAATGGATTGAAGTTACTTTGTAGTGACACTACACATTAACAAAGTGTGCATCAATAGTGACGATAATCATTGTGAGGATACCTGAGTATGATTTTTATAAATAAATAAATAACACCCAACAGTCACATACATAGTCCTGACCCCACACTAAGATCGAGTCTTGTGTCGTGGGTATCAAGAACTACGAAGACTTTTCGGTCTCACAAACACCCAGACCCGGAAGAAATATTTGTGGGCCACACAAACATTTCTCTCGGTGCGGGGATCGAACCCGTGGCCTCTCGTTTCACAGGTGGCGTCTAACCAACTGCGCCACGGAGGCTGTCAATTTTGTATCAGCCAATATACATCCCACTGCAGGGCACGTGCCCTCTCGGGCACCACTCGCCCTCCACGGGCACTCTCGATTGTAGAGGAGTCTACAATCATGAGTACGATTGAGAGTGGCTAAGACATATAGTCCACTACGCTAGCTGAATGCGGGTTGGGGGACTTTACATACTATAGTAAATATTATAAATCGCTATAATATGCAGATTTCCTCACGATATTTTCCTTCAACGTTTTAGTGCGTGGTTCAAAAAGTTAGAGGTGTGCCCTAGGATTCGAACCCGCAGACATGTTCTCAAACGCATCTGGTCCGTTTACCAACAGGCCGCCAGGAAAAAAGTTATATAATCATGTAAAAAGCAACTAAACATGTAAACATTTAAATAGTATCCTGCCTATAGGTTTCAATTTGTCAGTGAAGGGCAGATTTTGTGAGGTCCGTCGTTCGAAGTACTAATCACGTCTCGTCGGCCGTGGATTTGCGGTTTGAGTGGTTGAGCAATGCCCTGCGTCATTGTGCATTGACGTCACAGAGCTTTCATTATTTATAAGCCGTTGTTGTTGTGTACCATACAGGAAACATAATATAATAACGGAAATAAATACTCTCATTTAGTTTTATTTCGAGGGAATAAATATAGTTAAAAATAGATATTTTATATTAGAATGTGTTGTTTTGTCGTCCTTCATTGACTCCATAAGACGAACATATATTTTATTTCGCGTTCTTTTTTTATTGCAATGAACGGCGAGACAAGGTTGTCGTTCGCCTGATGGTAAGCAATACGGCCGCTCATGAACAGTAACCAAACAACACATTGAATTACAAAGCAATGCTTGGCTTTCCACTGAACATTTGCGTCACAATTATATGACTATAGTGGCTTCTCGATCATGTGCTCTATTATAGTGTAGAAAAATATATGCACGATTGTATGATGTTTTACTACATATTTACCTTATCTCGAAAATACTGAACTGAAGACTGTATTTACCTGGTACTCTCATATTATATGAGAAGCCGCCTGGATCGGTACCATTGCAATATCTATTTCTCGTGCCAAACAGCAGTGCAAATGCACTGTCGTGTTCCGGTTTGTAGGACCAGTAGCCAGAGTGATTACTGGACATAATGAGACTTAACATCTTATGTCTCAGGATGGCGAGCGCAGTGGAATGCCTAGCAATGGTTTGTTAATTCATGGTCCTATTTAGTTCTGCTACTGTCCATGAGCGGTCGAATCGCTTACCGGCAGACGAATGGCATTCCCGTCTCGCCATTCATCGCTTAAAAAAAACAACTACTGAAATTTTTATTCTTAGTAAAAATATTACTCCAAAATGTGTTTTTCTAATAAAATCCCGCGTACTGTGAATCCAATATTTATTTCAAAGATGATTTTTCACGGTTCAGGTATTTGATTTTAATAACCTTGGAGACAAAATTATTACAAGACGGTAAAAAATCATAATGTCTCAAGGGTTTTGTAAGGCAGTTCTACTGTTTTAAGATAACAGAATACAAAAAATCTTTTAACAAACGATATTGTTGAGATAGAGTGAATTGTATTCGTTTTGTTAGTTTCTCGGAGTACTAAAAAACCTTTTAATTTATTCAAATAGTCCTTAACAAGTTCTTTTGAACCGTTGATAATTAATATCTACTGTTTCAAAACTAAATGGCATAAAAAAATCTCTCAGAAACCTACTATATTCGTTCTTTTTTAGATTCCCTATCTAAAATGTAGAAAACGGAACCCTATTATATTACTGAAACTCCGCTGTCTGTCTGTCACCAAGCTGTATCTCATAAACCGTGATAGCTAGAAAGCTGAAATATTCACAGTTTTTGCATTTCCGTTGCCGCTACAACAACAAATACTAAAAATTAAAACAATAAAAAAATATTACGGTTTTTTTTTCGTATTTTTGCTCTATATTAATAACGGAAAAAGGTAGACGCTTAAAAATACACAGAATATTTAGTAGTATATTATCTTACAAAATAAATAACGAAATAAAAATAAAATAATTATTAAAGGGGGGCTCCCATACAACAAACGTATTTTTTTTATAAACAGGAACAATGTGATTTTTAGTGTTTCTTTTATAGATGATGGTATAGAACGCTTCGTTCGTGAGTCAACTCGCTCTTGGCCGTTTTTTTTCTATATTAATATCACTTAAATTAACTATCCTTCTGCACATAAAATAAGTAATTACTAAAGTATCTAATTTGGCAGTGGAGTTGCCGTTGGCCCAGCAAGTCATTGAGTCAGAAACTTGGGCAAGTCGTCGCGACACCCGAACTAACTTGCCGACAGTTCTCGACTGCGTCACTGCACCGCACCGAAATAATGCGAGTTAGCGAATATTCACATTGTAACACTTGAAACTTGCCTTGCTTGGAACATGCCATTGAATTTATGAAACACGACACGCTCTCATTGGTTGCTTTGGAACAAAGTGTAGTGTTGAAGTCAGTCCATTTTGGAAGGCTTTTGTGTAAATTGTATGGTGTTCGATAGGCTATAGTCTAAGAAATGTTACAGTACAACGCTGGCTGCAGGCCGCTTTGAAACGTTCTTTGTGTTGATTCATGAAGCCTAGGCACGGACGCCTTTTAGTATTGACGAAAATATATCTTAATAATTCAATTGGAAGCAGTATGCACTGCCTGGACAAAAATTAGGAATTCGGTTCTAGGGCTCACATTCAGATAAGGGAATTTCGTGACCTACGTACCTGAAAATTCAATATTTTGAAAGTATAAAAAACAAAAGAAATCAAAAAGATCACTATCACCAATTGCCAATAACTACTAAACATTGAACATCTTTAAAGATTTGCAAAAAATTTGCATAGTAATTTAGAATCAAAGAGCTGAATAAATAAAATCAGGATCTGTATCAGCCCATATACGTCCCACTGCAGGGCACGGGCCTACTCTACAATCGAGAGTGCGATTGAGAGTGGTTAGGCCATATAGTCCACCACGCTGGCCTAGTGCGGGTTGGCGGACTTACATACCATAGAAATTTTATAAATCGCTATGGTATGCAGGTTTCCTCACGATGTTTTCCTTCACCGTTTTAGTGCGTGGTGATTGACTATCAATACACACATGACTCCGAAAAGTCAGAGGTGTGCCCTGGGATTCGAACCCGCGACCACCGTGAACATATTGGCAGTCGCGTCTAGTCCTTTTACCAACAGGCCACCACGTACATCAAAATCAGGATATTACTTTCCAATCTCAAATACTACTTAATCTAAGAACATTTTCTCAATTGTTTGAACAACAAAATCTATTAAAACTAAGGATAAAATTCTGCAAACGTTGTTTTATTCGCTATTATAATTCCATTAATGTCGGCTCCTTTTTGCCAAATCCATCAGGTTTATTTGAACAAATGGCGATTTTGAACACACTGAGCCTCTGTAATCTCATTTTCTATTATATTGATACTTTAACTCACAATTATTTTGGAGTAAACGTCGATTTAAGAAAAGGGAGGATTTTATATGTCTTCACTTAGCTGATTTATAATGACCAACCATTTTCTTTGGCAGTCTTTATAAACTTACATTCGAAATACAATTTGAAATAGAATTTCTTACGATCTTTGCAAAAATAATATATTAGACCTTATTACTTATATTTCAAGTCAAAGATGTGACCAGATGTGACTATTCCATAGAGAATATTTTTTTTTTTTCAAAATAAGCAGTATCATCTTTGTAAATATTAAGGTTAGACACCAATCTTGATTACTTTCTCGGTGACGCAGTTGTATTACGGCCAGATTACTAGGCTGAGGGCTCAGGTTCGAATTTCGGATTGGACTAAGTGATATTTGATTTTGCCATTAATTTTTGTATCGTTATATCGTCTTAAAATTCTTCTAGCTTCGTGCGTCGCTCATGTCTTCCAAATTGTTCTCCTCATTACATTTTCTTTTTTTTTTTTTTTATTGCATTGAATGGCGAGACGAGCAAGCCGTTCGCCTCATGAACAGTAGCAACATTCCACTGCGCTCGCCATCCTGAGACATAAGATGTTAAGTCTCAATATGTCCAGTAGTTGCTCTGGCTACAATGTCCTTCAATCCGAAACACAGCAGTGCATTTAAGCAGTGTTGTTTCACGGGAGAAATAGACATTGCGGTGGTACCTACCCAGATGGCCTCTCACATATGAGAGACCTACCACCAGTACATCCATCCGTACTCCCACCCTTTAATCTTTCATTCACTAACTCTTTCACTCTTTAGTATTTCCATTCGTCATCTTTGTTCCACAACAAGTTCCATATCATTCTATCATCTAACATTTCATTATACTTATCTTTCTTTTTAATTAACATTCAAATCCTATATGTATACCGGGTATCTCAAGACTGCTACCGAAAACGAAGCCGGGTGGTAGTTTTAGTGACTACAAACACAATGCAACTAAAAATTTCGCAAAGAAACGCGACATTTTTTTTAATATTTTTTTTAAATATCATCATTTTTGAGTGATAAATTCATAGCTTTTGCCAAAATAATAATTTTAACTCTTTTATACCTTAGAGTCTTTATAAATAAAAGGGTGTATACTATTGTTTTAGGAAAAAAATGTATTTACCACCCAAATACGATCATAGGAAAAAAATAACAAAAAAAATTCGCGCTTTTTTTGCAACATTTTCTATTGCATTGTGTCTGAAGTCGCTTAAACTGCCACCCGGCTTCGTTTTCGGTAGCAGTCTTGATATACCCTGTATAAATTATTTTTGTATTCATTATAATTAATCAATTTATAAAAAGAATAGACACACAAATACACACACACAATATCATCGAATTTAAAGTCTGAGATTTAAAGCACGTCAGTGATTTTTAAATAGTATTTGAGTGCAGTATACTAACTGGTAATATCTACAAGGATGTGTCAAGAAAGCTGTCTGAAACTACACTAAATACTTCAGCTATTACTTTCAAACTTGTTATGAGTAGGATCACGTATATTGAGGCCGTATTCAGCGAGCAAAATGGGGGTGATAAAAAATTGTATCCAGAGTAACTACTGGTTATACCGGGTATCTTAAGATTGCTACCGAAAACTAAGCCGGGTGGTAGTTTAACTGACTACAAACACAATGTAACTAAAAATCTCGCAAAGAAACGCGACAATTTTTTAAAATTATATTTTAAGTTTCGTCCAGTTTGGGTGGTAAATCCATAGGTTTTGCTAAAATAACAATTTAAAGCCTTGCGTGCTATAGCGTGTTTAAAAATAAAAGGGTATACACTAATATTTAAGAAAAAACTATGTATTTACCACGCTAATACCACGATAGAAAAAAAATCATCGCAATTTTTTGCACAAAATTTCGTTGCATTGTGTTTGAAGTCACTAAAACTACCACCCAGCTTCGATTTCGGTAGCAGTCTTGATATACCCTGTATGGATCTCAGGATGGCAAGCACAGTGGACTGCCAAGCAATGCTTTGTTATTCAAGGTTGTTTGGTTGTGCTACTGTTCGGGAGCAGTCGTATCGCTTACCATCAGGCGATAAGGCATGCTCGGCTTACTATTCATTGCAATAAAAAAAAGAAACTGAAATTTGAAGTAATTACGTGTATATTAGCTGATCTTTCATTAAAAGTTAAACACACGATAATATAATCGATCCCAATTCAAAACCCCTTAACAAAAGAAGGTCATTTAACTTCTTTTTATAGACTCAATATAAACAAAAAACTTCATAACTCTCTAACATCGTTAATGAAGGCTAGCTTAGGGAAGTTAATGATTAATCTGTTCGCTGACACTCTCATGGCTGTCGCACGATTAATACTCATCGAGCTTGGACTTTATTTGCATTTTAAATTACATTTTTATCGACTATATTTTATAACTAACCTACTTCATACATTATAAAGAATGGGTCATAAGCCCCCTAAATAAATTCCAAGTCCGGGCCTGTGCATCACCGAGTGTCGGTAAATCTGGGTCTCGATACGTAAGGCCATAATATCGGCTGAGTTCCTCGGGCTCGGCTACATCCGCGCAGATAAGCCGTCTTGTATCCGCCGACACTCGCCCGGCTGTCGCGCGATTAAATACCCATCGAGCATGTACTTTGTTTGCATTTCAACCGGCATTTGTGCGGTAATGTTCTTTTGTTAATGTTCAATACTTTTGGTTGTACAGTATACTGAATGCGGACCTGTACTAATGGCAGCATAATAGTTATTACATATACAGCCTGGGTGGAGCAGTTGGTTAGAGGAGGTCTGTAAAAAGAGTGGCCGTGGGTTCGATTTCCGCTGCCAGACAAATGTTTATGAGGCCCACAAGTATTTGTCTCCGGTCTAGGTGTTTGGGAGACTGAAATTCTCTCGTAGTTACAAACTACCCTATACTATACCCACGACGCAATTAATTAATTGATCTTAATGTGGTGTTAGGACTATGTATGTGACTGTTGGGTGAATTTATTTACTTATACACCATTGGATAATTTATTAATTACTTAATACTTGTAAGAAATATAATAATGTACATATATAAACCTAGCATATGGCTAACCAAATGGATGAACACACTGAACGGAAAACTGCGTACAAAAGAGATTCATACAAGAATACCTACTAATTATGAAGTATAAATATAAGCTTACTAGCGGCCCGGCCCGGCTTCGCCTGGGTGCAAATACAGATTCCAGTCCATATTTTATTTAAAATCAATATGAGAGCCGTTGTCTAAATTGCTTATCCAATTCCAATACCATCCTGTCCCTATTCTTATGTCCCATTTTATCCACCTTATATTCTATTCTATCCCATCTCTCCAGATTCAAATCATTATTTTGCTTTGGAAATATTATAACACTATTACTACTCCGACGACATTCATTGAAATCAATTAAAAGATACCATAGATGACCCGACCACGCTTCGCTATGGCTTAGTTAATATATGATTAATTTTATATTCAATTATTTAGCATAGAAAAAAAGCCCGACCCACGTTTGCTTGGATGCAGATTTTTTTTTATTTTACTCCACATCCAATACATGTTATTTTTCGTATAAGCTCTGGTATACCTAAACATGAATTAGCTATCCTACTGTCCTGCTCAATTCCGTCCCATCCCGTCTGTTCAATCACTTCCCGATACGTCCCGTCCTTTCTCTTTATTGACCATCCCGTCTTATACCGTGCATTTACATTTCGTCCTATCAAATCCAAATAGTGGGCCTTATAAATTTTTGACATTAAACACTTTAGCGATTTTGATTATCCATGCAATATTCCATCCCTTATTTCACCCCCACTATGCTGTTTTCCAAAAATATTACGCCATTACTTTTTGTAAGTAATAAAGAGATGAAATATAAATTTTCATAGAAATACACTCACACTCACACACACAATTAATGTAGTAGCAATTATATTTAACTGGTTTCTCAAGACACAGGAAACGCCTAATTTGAGAATCCCTGCAATATTCTCCATAATTATATAAAATTGTTATTTTATTCAGTTCAGTTCAGTTATGATTTTTCATTTTCAAGCATTTTTCAAGTGACATTTTATCTTCGAAAGAAGTAAAACTTCTTACATGTGAATATTATTTATTTAATTGTCCTATATTTATGTAGCTTCATAATATACTCTTTAGGTTACACAAAATAAATTTCTGAACGCATGCATAAATATTTGACAACCAATTTAAATGTCTACCACTTTTCATTACTGTCATTAATTTACATATTTAAAATCTAAAATACACCATTAATCGAATATTGTGGATATATGTTGTCGATTCGAAACCTTTATTTAAACACGTTATTTAATTTGAGGGAAGAGTTTACCGTATCGACGGTATGAACATTAAATGTTTGACAGTTACAAACCCATGAACATTTTGTATGGCAAAATGTTTTTTTTCCTTTATTTTATACTTTCGTCAATTTAATCGAGATAAAAACTATCTCACCCTTTAAGTTGGAACAAATAACACATATCTACAAAATTTCATTATAATCAGTTGAGTGGTTTAGGAGCCCATCGCGTACAAACAACGTGACACGTGAATTATATATATTAAGATGACACTGTACACTGAATCTCACTTCTTATTTTAATAACATTTCAAAGCTTTTGAATATTTCACACAATATCATGGAATATTCAATAATAAAGTTTTCTTCCCCTATTTTCATTTTCCAGTAATAAAGCTAAAAATAAAAATGATTTTTATGAGAAACATGTGCAATCTCTTGGGGATAACCGATAAATTTTATCACGCTGGCGAGCTCCAGGTAACAGCAACAACAGCATTATATCCAATTACTGTGTGGGCTTATATAACTATTCCTACTAAGATATATGTGTTTAGAATAAAGGTCTTTGCAGGACTACATTCCACTTTGGTGCTATAAAGATCTTAAGAAAATCATACATGATTTTCACTCTGTTCAATATACTAAAATGCTTCTGACCAATACAGGATATCAAGACTGCTGATTTTAGTGACTACAAATACAATGAACACCCGAAAAAAATTTTAATCGACTTTAAAAAGGAAGAATTTTTTATACGATATGTTTGTATGTAATTTGTTGTGATTTTTTAATAATTTTATTTAATAAAATAAAATAAAATTATAGTATTCGGGTGGTAAATTCATATTGTTTGCTAAAATAATAATTTACCCCTTAGGTGCCATAGCGTCTTTCTAAATAAAAAGGTGTAAATAAAATATCAATAAAAACTCTCTTTTTTGTCAAGCTATAATTACACACATTTTGTCGCATTCTTCATAGTGCGTCAAAAAAAATTATTTTTCTGGTGTAAGAATCTGCATAGAATACATTATTTTCTACCAGTCTTTAACCATAACTTAACAACACACAAAAATATATTTTTGCCTAATACTTTCACAAAACTTACAGAATTATTGTACTACGTTGTTCTACGGTGCTACATCGCTACGAGCTACGCCGCTACGTAGCTACGGTGAAGTGTGTAAAGGACCTAATTTTAAATTACTATCGTCCTACGTAAATCTGAAAATAACTCGGGATGGTTTTAGTGACATATCTATTGATATATAGTATAGGCCATTTATCACATTACTCCAGTGAATTGATGTAATCACCGTAGGTTCATTAGAACCTACAGGCATTAGCCTGTATTTAAAAATTAATTTTAGAATTGTTTTAATGGATAATAGGATAATTGAGAAAAATGAAACTGAGGTGTCTAAGTATCAGGGGATTTTTTTCCCAAATAAAAACCAAAAGAAATACTCATGAGGTGTGAGTCATAAATATACAAACCTTGGGATTGCTGCGGAATTGAACCCGCGCCACATTGGCTTACTGACGTCTCAACCTACATGCTGCGAGGCTGCCAATAAATAAGTAATTAATTTGACTTTATTAAAACTTTTAGCTTTAATGATTTCTTACTATGTTTAATAAATTCTGTGATTAAACTGTCAACGCAGAGTTGAATTAAATTTACCTCCAATTTAGAAAGGTTTACACATAGTTAAGCATTTGTTTTCACTGGTCTCTCATATGTAAGTCTCATATGTATGTCTGGGTAGGTACCACCGCAATGTTTGTTAGGACATTGTAGTCAGAGTAACTAGCTGCTCGGCGTAGTGGAATGCAAGGCATACTTAAGCTTTGTAATTTAAGGTTTTGTGTAATATACCATCAATTGAATGACATGCTCGTCTCACCATGAATTGCAAAAAAATATATTTTACGAGACTTTCATACTTTCACTCACACTTGCATTTATACATGTAAGTACATACACATTTTATCTTACATGTACAAATAAACTAAACATCACTAAACACCATTAAAACGCACGCAGTAAAAAGCGGCGAAAAGATTAAACACGTTCCAGGGTTTGATGAAGGCAAAAGGACTGGAGGAAATGAAGGTTGTCTGGAGGGAGACGCCATTTCCGCCGCCCGGCCCGGAAGCGAGCAGCCGCTAAACAGGGTGCTCTATTATCGTGCCATCTGCGATGCGTTGCTCTCTATTGTGAATTTCCTTTTGTCTATGCGCCTTGTTGCGTCGTGTGACGCGAGCAGACATCCGCGCCTTTGTTCCGCGCTACAGAGGTTATCATATTGTAATAGTCGCAGTCGGCGCTATCACTCTATGTAATTATACAGGGTGTGAATAACCACCTGTACAGACGCCTCTTTTGTGGAGCTACAATGGTTTCATGCCAATCATGAATAAAGTACAATGTCTCGAAAGATATAAGGGTGATGGTACATTCATAAAATTTATTGTAATAGAATTTTTAAAGTTAAAATTAATAGTGAAGCTCTAACCTCCGTAGCAATGTTGGTTTAGACATTTCCTGTGAAACGAAATACTGTGAGTTCGCTCTGCACTCCTTAGCAAATGTTTAAGTTCTGTATCAATTCATATACGTCCCACAGCAGAGCAAGGCAAGGGGCTCGTCTAGAATCGAGAGTACGATTGAGAGTGGTTAGGCCACCACACTGGCCTAGTGCGGGTTGTTTGCGTGAAAAAATAATTATTTCCAGCTGGCATACTACGAGAACATCAAGAATATGCTAGTTACCAGACCTACGTAAATTATAACGATTAACAATTTGAAATAATCACAAATAAACAAAATAGCTTGCAATTAGATTCCCTACCCACTCACATATTAAACTACACGAGTATTTTATCATAGAATTAAATCTTGCTCTCGGAAGTGTTATTTTTAGCACATGCAAAACCTAATAAATATTTATACAACCCATAAATTAACTGCGGCCGAGCTTTATGCAAAGTGCGGGATGGGGTTCACTGGATGGGTCGACCATAGCTGTGTGTTTTAAATACATCAAATGTCCTTTTTCAAGTGCGTGACCTGTTGGTAAACGGAACAGAACTACCCACATGTTCGCAGTAGTCGCGGATTCAAATCTCAGGGCAAACCTTTGAGTTCATTCATTTTAAATACTTAATATTTACCTTATGTTGCAAGCTTTCTCAATGTTTGTTTTACAGAATTGTTTAATTTTAATAGTTTTTATTTGTGTACGCAAAATTATATAAAAAATTCGGCCACTATCAAATACTCTATTGGACAACAAATATTTATCTCGGAGCTGAAATTAAAATCACCTACCCTCATTTTACTCGTGGCTTTTGTACTCACCCCACGATGACTTTAATAGGCATACATTAGCATGAACTTATTAAAATTTCGTCATTACGTATCTGTTTTGTGTGTGTAGGTATTCGTATAAAAATATTACACCAAACGATACTATGTATGTACGCTACTTCGATCAAATATACACTAGAATATAAGTCACTTTAGTAAGGTCCAACAACATAATAAACCAACAACATAAATAATTAAAAGGAATAAGATTTATTGTTACCTGAATTTGTTGTTAATTTATTGTTAATTATTTTTTAATAATTTTTAGTTCGAAATTCAAATGTATGTGTCATTGAGATAAAAAAAATGTTTGTCACCATTGAGATAATATACTAGAGGGACACTGCAAACAAAATGTTTGTAACAAAATGAAGGGTACATTCTATTTCTGTCTCTGTCATGCTTACGAAGTAACATATCTTCCCTCTCGCTTCAATGTGTACCCTTGTGCACACACCATACGCACATATTTTATTCCCGATGTCCGCTCTAGTATAATACCTCAATGTTTGTAACAAAATGAAGGGTACATTCTATTTCTGTCTCTGTCACGCCTACGAAGTAACATATCTTCCCTCTCGCTTCAATGTGTACCCGTGTGCACGAACCATACGCAGAGATTTTGTTCCCGATGTCCGCTCTAGTATAATACCTCAATGGTATGTGTGAATTTGTTCCGGATTCGGTATCTAGTATATAATTGATCGCAGGTATGCTATAAATAAAATTGGCTGTGTTTGTAACATAAAATTATTTCTTCAGCTTTCTAAATATTGCTCCATTTATATTATTGTCTGATTAAGTCTGGGCTGTACTACTGCTAAAATCTTTCAAAAAAAACTCCTATATATGCTTACTGACACATAAACGTATACAAATTCCAAAGATCAAAGCGCAGGGCCATAAAGTCAGTGTTAGCGACAGTTCGAGGTGTCACGTACTGTTCAAATGAACGGCAGAGGCGCGCAACTCGGAACAATTCGTGTCAAAGAGCAATGCATTCGCAGCGAAATGAACGAGAAAACTTTCATATACGAGTTTTTGTAGGCATGCTGATAATGTATCAGATATAGGGATTCTGTTGTGTTGCTTCGCTTGAATTAAGTCTACGTCTATGTGGCAATATCTATTTATCCCGTCAAACAGCAGTTTAAATGCACTGTTGTGTTTCGGATGGAAGGACATTGTAGCCATAGCAACTACTGGACATATTGAGACTTAACATCGTCTCAGTATGGCGAGCGCAGTGGAATGCCAAGTATTGCTTTGCAATTCAAGGTGTTGTTTGGTTTTGCTTCTGTTCATGAGCGGTCGCATCGCTTACCATCAGGCGAACGGCATGCTCGTCTCGCCATTCACTGTAATAAAAAAAATAGAAAGACAAATTGAATACTATTAAAATGAATGAAACAATCACATAATCCTGAAGACAGTGTGTTTTGTAATTTTGGTGGGAGAATGTGGGAGAAATATTCGGGTTTACAATAATCAGGTCCAAAACAAATATTTGAGGATTACAGTAATTTGTTTCGGTGCGAGAACTTGCACTTGCAGTCTCTAAAGAAGTAACAAAATTACGTCACCCCTTCGTAAACTTGATCACCTGACTCAAAACACTCGAAAACATAAATGCCAGAACCAAAATACAATGACAAGAATAAAGCGTCCGGGTACTTTAAACACCGCTACCATTCTGAAATGCAAACAAACCATTATTTTAATAAAACAAAACTGAATAAAGTCAAATATTAGTCGTAAATCAGCTGAAAACGTAGTTTGCAGCGAGAATTTATTGCTGACGGCTTCGTTTTCTCTACTTGTACAAACATTGTATCATGTCTTTGTTTATTTGTAATGAATAGTGTGATTTGTATTTAAAACAAAATTATTTTAACTGCCATTAATATATGACATTTCGAATGTTCTTGTACATATTATATTTTTTATTTATTTTATTAGTAAGACATACCAGAACCATATATAAGGTAACATGTAACCATGGACTTTTCGATAAATTAACGTATCACTACATAGTATAAAACAAAGTCGCTTTCACTGTCCCTATGTCCCTTTGTATGCTTAAATCTTTAAAACTAAGCAACGGATTTTGTTGCAGTTCTTTTAAATAGATAGAGTGATTCACGAGGAAGGTTTATGTGTATAATACGTACATATTACAGAACATACGTACAGAAATCTATTTGTACCCGGGCGAAGCTGGGCCGGGCCGCTAGTATTCAAATATATTAAATATTTTTTTTATGTAGATATTTGTATGCACAGCATTCGCAATATAATACGCATACACACAAACAACAATAATTTATTACGTTAGAGGTGTTGTCTTAAACATAACATAAATATCACGATTTATCAGGCCTTTTATCGCAACTGATTCATTACATTTTGTTTGAATTAACTTTTAAAAATTATTCAGGACCAAACCTTCCCACCTTTTAATCACCTTTCTAAACCCACTAATATACAAAAGAATCCTGGATACATTCCAAGCCTCCATTTAGTGATCGTGTGAAACGCCTCACAACCCCGCGCTCAGGTGGACACTAAAAGCGGTTCCGTGTACCACAATCTACATTTATCACGCGCCGTACATTCTCTACTAAATAGCTTTTTAGTTTCGCGTAAAAAATGTCGTATGATAGATGGCGTGGGTGGCGAATTTTTGGTGAGATTAATGGCGTTTTCTTTCTGCCTGCACTTTATACGAGATGGGATTGGTATAATAATACATTTTGTCTTTGTTTCGGAATTAGTTGACAACTGTGATATGTGAAAGCTTATGAAAGCCTGTGTATTTTTTTTAAATTCATCCAAATTAAATTTAGTGTGACGAAATTTGGGACTACAAGTAAAAAATTAATAATATCTATTTAACACAACTTAAAACAAGAAATATTTATAATCATAATCTAATAGTAGCAACATGTCGAATTTAATAAAATGTGAAGACAGAAAAACTATATCTAATATCTTGACAAAGGCATGACAACAACGCATTTGGACGCCATAAAATCGTAGACAATTTATAATTCTTGCACCATCTTTCTTTATTAATATTTTTAAAGATGGAGTTTGTCTGAACGACCAATTATAATTGTGAAGTAGAATATTTGATATGTTTTATTAATATTCCTATTTCAATAAGTACTCGTATATTCTTCATAAACCATTTGTTTTGCGGTTCCCACATTGAATAAAAATTTTGGAGAGCTTATAGCTGGTGGTAGCATCGTGTCCGCCTATTTACTTATGTATAGACAATTTATATTATACTATTTTATTTTTCGTATTTTTGTCCTTTTCGAACTGCTTTTGAATTCCGTTTGAGCGAAGAAGACAACATATTATTTAACTAAAATAGACTTTAAAATTTTCTTTGAAAAATACTTAGTGTTTTGCATATAGTAAAAACCCGACATAGTCACCGACGCAAATATAGAATTTCTGTTTTAGATTCTGAGCGGATTAACATTACATCGACCACCAAGACCTATCTTGATAAACGTTGCACTCACCACGCAGTCATTTCAGCATAAAACCCCCTAATCCCGCAGCACAAAGAGCATAATAATCAAACACTCAGCCATTCCCGAGCAGTGTAGCATTGAAAGAGTTATTCCACGCCATACAGGACGACACAAAGAGGCTTTTATAGCCGACGGACCGCGAGAAGTGGCAGCGGTCGCAAACAAATCCTACACGCTGTGCTAAGTAGGTTAGAAGATATTATCTGGGGATTTGCAGATTTAAAAGGACGTGAGTGCAGGCCGGCGCCCTTTGGATGAATCATGGAAGGATTATTTGAGATTATTTTATTGTTTGTTGAATTTATAAATTTACTTTTCATCCGGAAAACATATTGTTTCCGTGGGATTAGCAAAGGATTTAAGTATACTTATATATTTGTTGTTCTTTTAAAGTCAAAAGGTTAGTTTGGATTATAATATAAAGCGTATGAAATTGGATATTAGGTGACAGGATTGTATGTATCGAATCATGGAACAGATTGAGACGAGACATAGCGGGATGTAACCGGAAGGGACAAGAAAAGCAGTACAAAGGCGGCAGTTGAGTTTAAATATAAAACAGTTACATAGTATGCGAAATATGAGATGTCTGAGTTATACTGGGCTCAAAAACACACTCAAAAACACCGGACGCAGTCTGTTCGGATGTTAGTATGAATATGTTGATACGTCATACTGCAAATCACAGGCCCGCTTTATGATTGAAATGGCTTAGGGCTCGGTCCACCAACCACGTTGCCAAAATCCAGGTTGACAAACTCCACATTTCATACAAATTGTGGAAAGTCCCTCAGGTATGCTGATTCTGCTAAATTGAGCGATATTTCTTTGTTAAATAAAGCGATAATTAACTATGAAAAACGTGTATATTTAGGCAACTTCAAGAAGTCACGGGTGTTTTCTTGAAGCTGAACTTTCAGCCTCAAGATATAATCAGTCATTTCCGTTGTCAGTACAACCCACATGTATTCTTATTTATACTAAAATTATAAAACACCAGAATTCTTAAGACGGAATTCACAAATGTAAATACTTCATTGTGTTCGCGTGTTCCCTTCTTCCTATAATTCTGGGTCCTTTCGCCGTAGTGTGAAGAGACATTTAAGCAGGCCGGCATAATTGTATCAATTGGCATGGGACTGCAGTGTGGTCACTATGCTAGGCCAGTGTAAAAAACAACCTTAATTACAAAGCTGTTCACAATATTCCGAATCACTGAACAATATAATAATGAAAAGTCTAAGAATCATTATCCATCCGTCCTTGGAATGGAAAAAAAAACTTATTAAACCAATGTCGCATCGAATTATTTCTGCTTAATAAATCTTATGAATGAAAGCAAAAATATTATTTATTTTTGTTTTCATTAATATTATTAATTTTAGAATAAAGTAATGTTGATTCTTTTTTGGCCTACCCGAAATAATTTTCTAGAGGTGACGCGAAATATTAAACTTGCAGTAATAACCTGTCGAAAACCATGTTCCTTAATGCGAAAATGCACCTACGTTTTTGTATCAACCCATATATGTATATGCCAGTGCAGGGCACGGGTCTCCTCGTCGAATGTTCGAAAATTGTACGAAAAACTGTAAGAATGTGCCAAACCATCGTCGCAACCATAAACTAAGTTCGGAGTGAATGATAAATGTCATAGAGAATAGTATTGATTTTTAGAAGTGGAAAACTTATTTACTTCGGAGGTCGTCGATGTTCAAACATTCGAATTTAGTATCGGATCACAGAGTAACCCCCAGTCGCTTATCACGTGCCTAATTTCCTGTCCTTTGCCACAAAAAATCTTTATCTTGGCATGAAGCCAAGCATTTTCAAACAAGACTACCCACAAATTCATCCCAAAACAGAATAAGACGCGAAACTTTAACATGCTAGTGAGGCGTTTCAAAAATGATTCTCATTAGCTTATCTTGGCCGGGAATTTCAGAAATTCCCTTATCGTAGGACTAAACAGGGGACGTGGCTCGGCGCACCGCAGATATCATCCTATTCAGACGAGGGAGGTTAAAATGCTACGTGATACTTGGCTCTAACGTCCTTCATTGTGTATACAAACTACACGCCGAGATTTTGGTTTACATTTTCATAATTGACATGTGACGTCACAAAAACATTCGCAAGGAAACATAGGCTTGGTGGCATTTGATAATTTAAAATTTCATTGTTTATATTTGCTATCATCATTTTTAGAAACGAATTAAAAAAAACCTAAATTGAAATATTCGAATGGTTTACTTTATTTGTCAGACGCATTCTTTTTTCAAATCTCTTTAATATTGTGTCATAAAAAAACAACGGAAACCCGTCGAAGTCGATATAGGTTCTTCTACGAGTCCTTTTACCACAAAGGAAGGTTATTCGTCCTGAATGTCTCATGTTTACTCGAAAGCCAAAGCGAGATTTCATCCGCTCGCCACTTCAACACGTTTGATAAAAACTCTTCCACATTCACCCGCCAATAGGATATTTTGCATGAATGGACATGTCCTGGGCGGGTTCTGCTCGATTTGTCACGGAAGTGCCGTCGATTTTGAGTTTTTATTTTTATATGCTGCGGTCTTTAAACTTGTCGACAACTTGTTTGAACGTAATGTTGATATTATTATTTATCTATTTATTTTTCATGTTTAATATAATTTGTATAGTTGATATACTGACTGTATAGCAACAATTAAATGTACTTTAAAAGAAGAATAAACTGTTCTAAATTTGACATTTTAAAAATGTATTAATCTAATCAACGTCATTCCACATTCAAATATTCTAGGAAGTATTTGATAAAAAAGGAGCAACATACATTAAGGCATTACGCCTTTATGAACAAAAAAATGAATATAATCTAACCATTTTTTCTGGCAATACATTCCTTTTGGAAGCGCAGTAAATCCTCATAATCCTCGAGAGGAGGCGTCAACATTTCACAGCAAATACACAAAGCCAACGTTGTTTATTTTGTCTAAATTTTTCTCTGTGAATCTCTTCCGCGCGGCGCAGATTTATTATTCTTCATCCTCTTATAATTAAATAGGACTGTTTGTTAGCATTTTCGTTTCCGACAATTATTAAAAATCTCGTATTTTACACGGGAAAATGTAAATTTGCTTTAAAATCTAGCTCTCGCTAATTTCGTAGGGATTTTCGAAATTAAAGTCTATTTTAAAAGTATTTTAATTTCCTTCAATCTGGAAAAAAACCACCTCAGAAATAAACGTAGTTCGTTTTCCATCATGCTTTTTTTTACTATTCTACTAGGTATAATCAAGTATATTACCAAACGAATTATTAAAAAACATTTTCACGTCAAAAGGCTAAACCCACGCATTGGGAATCCTCCAAATGGGAAATTAAGTCAAGTTACATAACAATAGACTGCGAGGGCATTAGCTGCGTGCGGGGGAAAATCACTTTCTCCGCGAATTTTTATTGCTTTTTATTGTTTATGCCGACTCTTGCGGACCATTACGGCACTTTGGCTGGTGAATTATTTGGAAACTTGCTTGTTCGCTGTCCATTACGCGATTTATGTACCGATAGGACGATGTACTGTGAACAACAGTGACAATATAAAGCCTCCTTTTGAATATTTCAGAATATTAACAAAGTTTTATGCGTGTATTGATAACCTTTTACAGCATCGATAAAAACATTTTTTAAAGTATGTAATTTTTTACAAAAAATGGTAAGAAGTAAACAGCGCAAAAGGAGAGCAAAGAGGCCATTAGCCAGCTACTTTAACACTAAAAAAACTTTTTACAGCTAATTAATATTTTCTGTAATATGCATGTAGAAACTTAGCCTAAGTTTATGATGTTTTACAACAGCACTGAAAATACCTACCCATTTTTTGACTAAATTCTTACTAGAAACGCATTCTATAACATGTTAATTTATTATTCTATGCACATTGCATATAGTGACATGTCCGAAATCAACCGTAAGGCCAGCACAGTGTCACAGCATGAGAATAATTTAAAATTTGTGTAGATAATAAATACGGCAAAATTGTCAATGCACGCGCGGCTTATCAGCGATAAACGGACGTCAAACAAAATGAACGCGCAGAGCAATAAACCCATTCCAGCCCGTCTGGCTCACCAGCCGTGAGAAAAACTACTTTTTTAAAAATAAAACCATTTAACTGCTAGATAAAATCCTTTATTTATATGCAAGTAGGCAATTGCTGATCTAAAGCCCTAAATCAACATTTTGGAAAAGTATTTCGAGATGACGTAGCAGATTGGTGAGAGTAAGCCGTAGCTCCTCGCAATATAACAGTGCTACGCGCCTTAAGCTACGCCGCCACGTCTACACTACGTCAGCATTTGGCTACGCCATTTTTGCTATGAGTATCCAGTAGCGAGTAGCATATATATGCAATTGGATAGCATAGTAGCTATCCATTAGCGAAGAAAGAGCACAGTAAGTAGATGTAGTTGGCTTTGATCTGGGAAGGTATTGGATGGAGTTGTTCTACTTCGCAAACTGGCTGAAATAAATATGTTATCAATGATACTTGACAAAACAAAAAACTTGTTCACCTGTTAGAAATTTCTACAGGACCCAGTGACTTTTTTTATTACAATATATGACGAGACGACTATGCCATTCGCCTGATGGTAAGCGATACGACTTATAAACAACTATATTAAACACAAGCAATACATTAAGTGTAACATAACATCTTTCTCGAAACGTTATAAGCAAATACCTCGACAAACTAATACAACTGACAAGTCCGTCAGCATATAATCCTGAAAAATACCCCAAAGTATTCTCCGTCAGCGTGAAATATCGAAGTGTGTCAGTAAATTACCCGCGCTGCATACAAAAGCCGGCTGACCGCTCAGCGCTCACACAGCACCGTATAATATACAATTTTGCGGCGCACTACACAATGAGCTGAATTGCCACTGCTAACCGCAATAGTCAACTATATTAAACACAAGCAGTACATTAAGTGTACTAAAACATCTTTCTCGAAACGTTGTACGCGAATACCTGAACCAACTAATACAATTGACAAGTCCGTCAGCATATAATCCTGAAAAATACCCCAAAGCATTCTCAGTCAGCGTGAAATATCGAAGTGTGTCAGTAAATAATCCGCGCTGCATACAAAGGCCGGCTGACCGCTCAGCGCTCACACAGCACCGTATAATAAATAATTTTGCGGCGCACTACACAATGAGCTGAATTGCCACTCTTAACCGCAATAGTCAACTATATTAAACACAAGCAGTACATTAAGTGTACCAAAACATCTTTCTCGAAACATTGTAGGCGAATACCTGATCCAGCTAATACAATTGACAAGTCCGTCAGCATATAATCCTGAAAAATACCCCAAAGTATTCTCCGTCAGCGTGAAATATCGAAGTGTGTCAGTAAATTACCCGCGCTGCATACAAAGGCCGGCTGACCGCTCAGCGCTCACACAGCACCGTATAATATACAATTTTGTGGCGCACTACACAATGAGCTGAATTGCCACTGTTAACAACGCGAGAACTGTTAAACGCTGCGACACTTTGGAAATGTGCTGTAACTTTGCCGTTTTATGTGCGGTATTATGTAAAGATTTTCTCTTTAAAATATATAAGTGCCGTTTTGTATGTAACTGAACGAGGCCAAAGTTTATTAGGTACAATAATAGTATTTAGTTACAAGGAATAATGTTCTAAACTACTTAACCTGATATTATTTCATTCGATAAATCAAAATGTTAGTGAATATAAAATGCTTTCAGCTCTTCCAAATTATAATATATGGTATAGCAGTTTAATTTCATAAACTGGAAATATATATGTATATTGAAATAAGACGACCTGGCTAAAGTTGCAGGAAATCGCTGGATGCAGGCCGCTTCCAACAGGTCAATGTGGAGACCCTTGGGGGAGCCCTATGTTCAGCAGTGGACTTCCAGTGGCTGAGATGATGATGATGATGATGATTGAAATATAACTATTATCTACTAATTTTATCGCGGATTGGATTTAATTTTACATTTTTTACCTACTCGATGTTTTGATTACTTTACGGCTTCGTGGTCACGGGTGAACTCAATTAAATCAAATCCATAAATAATAATTTGATTTCAATGTGTAACAATCGCGTAAATGTCAGAAACCATTAATGCATGCAATTTTTAAAATCATACAATATACAGTAACCGTGAAACAATCATTTCCACTGCACCACCTCTATAGGCCGTAGCCATATACCACAACGCTTTATCCAATATTGAACTATATGCAAATTTTCCGTTCGCCGCATCAATTTGGAGGAAAAAATGAAGTTGTTTCAGGTCACCGCCGCTGGACCAAATTATTCGTAATTACCGCCAGATCACGGCTCACTTACTCTGGGAAATTAAACGAGACTGAATTTTACAAGGCTCCTCTAACTATTCATAACTTTATGAAGTGTTTTGTAGAATAATTAACAATAAAATACAATTTTGTATCTAGATACTTATTTTTGTATTCCTTACTTGCGAGCCGAGTTTAAAATTATATAAGTTTTATATATAAAAAGAGAAAAATCCATTATTAATTTTCATGTCGATAATGTATAAACATAGAACCAAACAATTCAATGAACTGGGTGGTCAATAGTAATATAGTCAATATCATAGATAAATGTTAAGATCCACTGACTTAGACCATGACAACATAATGTACCTAATGTCACTCGACTTACACAGCCCCGCCTCCAAGAGCGAAGATAATTTCCATCACAGCACGATACCGTGAAATAAATGGGTCAGGTGCCACGCACAGGCGTCTGGCGCGCGGCCGAGGAGCGCAGCTTTTTTACTTAAATCACTGATATCGGAAAATGTTATACTAAATTGTAGGACACAATATTGTTTTATCTCGTCTGTCTTACCAATCACAAAGGAATGCTTTCGCGGAATTAAGGCAGGCCGTTTTCAATAGGCCGCTATAGAACAAATTATACGTACATAAACTCACGTTTTTTTCCTCAGAAAAAGTAGGTAGAGCTTCCAGAACACCCACTTTTCGCCATTTATGTTCCGTCCCACGATGTGGTAGGGAGCGAGCCTATTGCCATATCGGACACGAATTCTTGGCCTCGGGCTGATAATGAATACGAAAATCAATATAATTTAGCCCGGCCCGGAATTTGAACCCGAGACCTCAGCTTTGTAACCGTACTATAGTAGAACTACGCCACCGATGCAGTCGAGGCCTCTTTTAGAATAACTTACTGAAGGTCAATTGTCAGCAGTGGTCTAAAGATGATGGTTTCCGACACAAATCACGGATTCGAAATGAATATGTCCTCTACAATTTAAGGTTGGAACATTTCTTTCACGCCTACCTGATGTGTAAAGAGTAGGCGGAAATACGTCATTTTTATATACTAGATAGATTCTTTACGATTATTCACACCTTTATACAAACTTATTTTTTTCCTTTTTGAGCAGTTTCTAAAGTTTTATTTGACATTAAAAAGCTTATGACTTTCCTTAATAATCAAACTATCAAAAATTTTCAAAAATACTCAAAACCAATCAAAAGTTTTAGAGATTAGCGCGTACAAACAAACTCTCCAGCTTAATTATGTTATTTTAGATTAAAACTGTCTGAAAAACAAAAATAACACTACCAGAATAGCGCAGTAAATATGAATTTAAGCTGAAAATGTAATTGAACCAACAGTGCCAACTAGCATTGTAATATAGAAGTACATCGTACATTACACGAATTGGAAATTATACAATACCGTTGTAAATTAGATAGCAGTGTGAATATTTTGTTTCTAATATAGTATCACCATGGCTCAGATTTTTTCATGTGACTAACAGCCGCTGCCAATAAACAATCCCAATCCAAAATTTGCCGTTTAAGATTGACAGCTCAATCTTTTTTCTGATACTATATTACTATATTATGATACTTATTTACTGGTGGTAGGTCTCTCATATGTGCGAGGCCATCTGGGTAGGTACCACCGCAATGTCTATTTCTCCCGTGAAACAACATTGCTTAAATGCACTGTTGTGTTTCGGATTGAAGGACATTGTAGCCAGAGCAACTACTGGACATATTGAGACTTAACATCTTATGTCTCAGGATGGCGAGCGCAGTGGAATATTTTTACTGTTTATGAGCGGTCGTATCGCTTACCATCGGGCGAACGGCTTGCTCGTCTCGCCATTCATTGCAATAAAAAAAAAAAAAAAAAAAACTATATTGCCAATAATCAATCTCAGTAGTGAAAAAACTATGGCAACATGGTAAATGACAAATCGAAAAGTAGAAAACAATCCAGATTGACTTCAATCTAATTTTTTCGATTGATTATTGGCATCGGCCGTATATCTCTTTCCGTGTCGTTTTAAATGCCTAATACATTCTTGATCTTGTCTTAATAACTACCTCCCTTTATATCTTTGCATGTAACTTTCAAAACTAGCTAAGTTTCTGTAATATCCACGTTTCACTTATATTTTAGGCGGCAACAATCTACTTCAAATTGAACCGATTGATTTTCATACTATCCAATAAATAAATATACCCAAAAGTCACTTGCAGTCCTGCCTCCTTAATATAATAATATCAATTAAGTTTTATGTCGTAGATACGAGAACCTACAATAAAGTTTTCAGTCTCACAGACACTCAACATGAGACAAATATTTGTGCACCTCATAATCATAATTTTGTCTCGGTACAGAGATCGAACCCGCGGTCTGCGTCCAACCAACTGCACTACGGCTCTTATAAATTATCAAATAATTTTGTTTCCGCTATAATAAAACGACAAGACGAAACTTGGATATCCTGGTAGCATTAACTAGTAGGCTACCCCTTTTAGGAAAAGGCGTGAGTTTACGCAAGCAAGAGATATATTGCAACGACTAGCCTTGTGTAGGGCAACATGATACGTGGTCTGAAGAGCGCCGCTTGTTAGTACGATGACGTAATTCTATTTACTGCTAAAATACACAATACATACTTTATATATAGCACATTGGAAGCGTTATGCTGTTTTTTAAAAGATTGATTTTGTTCAAACCTTTTTTTTAAGCACGGTGACTGTGTGTGTGGTGACAGTGACTGCAACTGGTGGTTTCGAATGGCATCAGACCAAGAAGCTTATACCCAAATGGAGATTGCATTCCGTATATAAAAGTGAAGCACAAAAATTTTACCTTGAATGACGTCGCTGATGCCTGCTATCCTTTTCTTTAGCGTAACAATGAATGAACTTCACGTGAACTTCATTCATTGTCACTCTAAAGAAAAGGATAGCAGGCAATAGCGATTGCATTCAAGGTCAAATTTTTGTGCTTCAGTGTTTTATACGGAATGCAATCTCCATTTGGGTATAAGCTTCTTGCATCAGACAGTAATCTCATGCCATGCGATACAATTATGACAGCCCGCTAAGTTGCCTCTTCACGCTACGGCGGGAAGATCCAGGATTATAGCAACTTTTATGTCTGTATGGTGATCTTGGAGCTACTTCTAATAATATTATCTTCATCATCAATCCAAAATAATATGACACATACATATATGCCTCCGTGGTGACGTTAGTTTGACGATGACAGAAACTAGAGGCCGCGGGTTGCATCCCCATGGTTGGGCACTGAGGCAAATGTTTGTGAGGCTCAATATATGTATTTGTCTCTGGTTAGGTTTGGTTTGTGAGACAGAAAAGTTTGTCATCGTTTCTGATACTTAAATATTAATTTATCTTAATTCGGGATCGGAAATATGTATATGACTGTAGGGTGTATTTATTTATTTATAAATCGAAATTAAAATAACAGATTTTATAATCACACACAAAAAATAATGACACACATCTAAGGTCACAAGCAAACAATCAATTACAACCAACATTCCATAACCAAGCTGAATCCCTACAATAGCTGTGCTATCAACAAACTGCAGAGCGGCAAATTTCTCACCAGAGAACAGTGCAGAGGCTTTAACTGGAGTTCCGAGTAATCCCTTTTCCATTATCGCTGCAGGCGTGACCCATATAAATCCGATTCCTGACGGACTCCATTGTGAATATGTAGCCTTTGGTGCCGCTCTCAAATAGGTTATTAACTTGCAAAACGACCACGACGCGCTTGTAATCAAGCGCTGAATTATGCCGGCCGCAAATTACTGCGAGCGTATGCGTAAATATTTCAGCTGGGGGAATATGTTGTGAGTGGACAAGGATATATCCATCAGATACTTTTTTAGGCAAGTGCAAGTACCGCTAAGTAGGTACAAGTGCCGTGCAAGTAGCTATGTACTTACATAATTATATTTACAACATTTTACTAGTGGTAAATCGCTCATATATTGGAGGCCGCGTGGATAGCTACCACCGCAATGTCTATTTCTCCTGTCAAACAGTGTAAATGCACTGTTGTGTTCCGGTTCGAAGGACATTGTAGCCCGATTAACCACTAGACATATTGAGACTTAATATTATGGCTCATGAAGGCAAGGGAAGTGGCATGCCAAGCATTGCTTTGTATACATGGTGTTGTTTGATTTTACTACTGTTCATGAGCGGTCGTGGCGCTTTTTAACAGGCGAATAACATGATTGTCTCGCCATTAACAACAATAAAAAAGCAAAATAAAAGGGTTTTTGGAAAAATTCAGAGTGATATCTTGTAAATAGTCTACGTAGAACAACCTTTGATCTTTCAAATTCATCATTCCACCCTGCAACTAAACGATACCAGATGTTTCACATATTGCACCGTAGTATGCCCACTGCATTTAAATTTGGAGACTGTTTTTCTTTAAGTATCTAAATTAAAAACAAAGGTGATCCATGAACCACAGAAAACTAATGATTTTATTAAAATTGTGTCCTGGAGTTACAATACTCAATAACAACTTTAATATCATTAAAGCATTTCTGCTCCAACTACAAACTAACTCAGTAGTTCTCACTTACCTCCGTCCACAAAGTACACTAACTATCAAAGAACCGGTAACTTGAGCTTTGTGTAACTATATTTTCAATCCTAAAAGTAATTTAAAAAATCTTGCAACGTAATGGAATGAAGACGTTTTTTATTTATGGCAATGAATGTGGAGTCAAGCATTCCATTCGCCTGATGGTAAGCAATACGACTGTTCATGGACAGTAGCAAAACCAAAAACACTATGAATTACAAAGCAATGCTTGGTATTTGAGACCTAAGATGTCAAGTCCCAATATGGCCAGTAATAACTCTGGCTACAATGTCCTTCTAACCGGAACACAACAGTGCATTTACACTGCTGTTTGGCGGGAGAAATAGACATTGCAGTGGTACCTACCCTGGTGATCTCACCCATAATAATATGAGAGACTTACCACTTGTGAATTTCTTTGTTTTTGTTTGTTTTATTTCAAATAAAAAGCACTATTGATTCATAAAAAAAAATGAATACGGACTTGGAGCCCTACTGTATTCATCCGAAACGAAGTTCAAAACTTCGGACGAACGAAGTTTGTGACGGTACGAATGTACCTACTCTGTAAATGTTCGGATTGCCGATATATTCGAATCATTCATTCTTCGATCCGAAGATTCGAATTTCGTGTTACAGAGTAGGTTTCGAAACGAAAAACGTCACGAAGATTCGAATTTCGGATTTATATAGTAGGGCCCTTGATACGGCTGCCAAGATGTACACCGTGATTGCGGGTTGAAATCCCAGGACACACCTCTGACTTTTCAGAATGTGTATTGATAGTCAATTACCATGCACTGTAACAATGAAGGAGAGTATCGTGAAAAAACCTGCATACTATAGCGATAAACAAACTACAGATGTAAAATCCACCATCGTGCACTAGGGGCACTGGGGGACTATATGGTCTAAACCCTCTCAATCGTACTCCAGATAGTCGAAGAGGCTTGTACCCTGCAATGGGACGTATATGGGCTGATACAGTCTAAAAGTACGAACAAGTGGACGAAGCGAAAGCAGTATGTCAGGATCGATCAAAGTGGATTTCCATAGTATCTACCTATCTCTAAGGGATACAGGCGTGACGTTTATGTATGCATGTATGTACGAATAATCTACACATAAAGAATACTATCATAATTATGATAGTCATACCTCCTTAGTCTACTATAATTATACAACTACAGAATACTCGTATAACACACACAATGCATCTTCAGCGATCTCAAGATTCAACAATCCACGTCTAATTAATACATTTCGTTTTCCGCATGTCTAAATACAAAATAATGATTGAAATGTTAACAGCATTGCCGAGAATGCACGTCAAAGCAAACAATACGCCGCCTGCAGCGGAATCCTATTTCCAATTACTGTTAGCTGTAATTATCGTTACCTCACCTCAGCGGTTCAATATCAAATTATTTGCAACCGTTCAGGCTTCAATTCTAAAAAGCATATGCTCCTGCATACCAACATACTTATGTTAAAAAGAAAAACTACAAATTGGTAAACCCAACTGAATTTAGGAATTCGGTAGTAAATGAGGTTTGCTAATCCGCAATAGGTCAGCGTAGTGGGCTAAGATCTAAGTATTTTAATATATCTTTCGTTGTGGAAAAGGCATGCTTGGCAGTGGGCGTGTGTGATATATGGGTGATTTTTTTTTTCTGTATTTGTATCAGCCGTATACATCCCACTGCAGGACACAGGCCTCTTCCACAATCGAGAGAAAGATTGAGTGTGGTTAGGCCGTATAATCCACCGCGGAGACCTATAGCGTGATGGCGAGCTTCGCCAACATTTATTTTTATTATAACTTTATTTACGAGTGCGTGGTGGCCTGTTGGTAAACGGACTAGACGCGACTGCCTACATGTTCACGGTGGTCGCGGGTTCAAATCCCAGGGCACACCTCTGACTTTTCGGAGTCATGTGTGTATTGACAGTCAATCACCACGCACTAAAACGGTGAAGGAAAACATTGTGAGGAAACCTGCATACCATAGCGATTTATAAGAATTTCTATGGTATGTAAGTCCGCCAACCTGCACTAGGCCAGCGTGGTGGACTATATGGCCTAACCACTCTCAATCGTACTTTCGATTGTAGAGTAGGCCCGTGCCCTGCAGTGGGACGTATATGGGCTGATCCAATCCAATAACTTTATTTATTATAAGGGATACACGAGCGTTCGCTCCGGATTTTTTAAAAGCACACTCTACACAATCTATCCCCCAGGATACACATTTTTCCGACATAAAAGGTAACCCATGTCACTATGGAATCCATACACTATGTTTATGCGAAAAATCATGTCGATACAACGTGTCGATGTTACATGAAAAAAGGAAAAACACAATACAAATACAGCGTAAAAATAAGCATAATTTGATGAGCCTTTTATAAAAATGTATTTAATGAATTCAAAATTTATTGAAAATATCAACACTGTAATTTGAGGACTTTGCGCAAATAAAATAAACAGTATCTATACAATATTAAAAATGTAAACCAATAATAATTTATAGTGAACGCATGGTTTCATAACAATAAAACACAACCATTTCAAAATACATAACCAAGCAAATGAACATCAAACTGCAACTGAACTAAAAGTGATCACACCACACAAATATCGAAAACAGTTTATACAGATAATTAACATGCATAACCAAACGCGATATTAAAAGGCAACTGAAAAAAAAACATTCCATGCAAATTCGCATAAACTCGTTGAATATTCAAACAGGCCGACTCGATGGCGGGAAATCAGTTCGGTGGCCACTCATCGGTCCGACGCGACCAATGGCTCGGAACGCACCATTGTCCCATTTACACTTGCAAATCTAGATGCATGTTCCACGCCTTTATATATTTTGCTATTAACTTTTAAATTTATGAGGACGTTTTGGAGCGAAGTTTTACGCGAATTGTGTCAGTACATAATGGCTTTACGGAATTCACGTAGTGTAAATTTATGCGAGTGTGACCTATATCCTTTGGCTGCTGTAATCAACACTTTTTCATATTCTCTCTGTGCCGCTTAATACTAGGCGAAATTAAGAATGAGTCAGTACATCAAAATGACTTTATTAGCCTTTTGGAGAATTATATAGTTTGTCATTATTCCAAAAATTAAATTATCGAATGATCAAATAATGTGAAAGAATGCTAGGACCGAAGAATCGAAGAATGCTAGAATGCGAACCCATATAACATGAACACAAATCTTGACGCCACTTTAAGATCAATCCGGTCTTGAGTCGTGGAAATTAGAACCTAGGAGAGACTTTCCGGTCTCAATATACTCACACCCGAAAGAAATAATTATGGGTCTTGTGTGGGATTGCATCCACGTCTTCTCTTTTCTTGGCTTGGCCTGCAACACAGCATTATACATACAGGGCAAGACTGCTGCCGAACACAAAGCCGGATGGCAGTTTTAGTGACATCACACACAATACAACTAAAAATTTTGCTTGCAATTTTAACCCTATTAGGCCCTGCGCAGACGACAGACTATCCGTGACGCACTTTTTAGTCTGTGAAAATAGAACCTATGCAATTATATGCAGTAACGCACACGACGCGCAAAAAGTCCGGCGCACAAAAAATCCGTGGAATTCGGGCAGACCGCACCGCGCCGCGGCGCGCCGCTCCGCACAAAAAGTGTGTGAAAAAAATTGAACGTTTGCTTCAACGCGCGCTAACGCAGACGGCGCACTCTTTAGTCGGCAATCTGCATTTGCTAGGGGTGGGTGGACGTAACGCACGCGATCTATTATCATGGCGCCAGAGGTCGATGTAACTATGTTAATTCAAGAAATACAAAACAGACCAGCAATTTATGATACTTCTAAGGCAGAATATCATGATAGACATTTAAAAAGAAAAATGTGGGAAGAAGTGTGCTGTAATGTTTATTCCGCTCCTGTTTGGACCTGTTTGAAATAGCAACTCATCAAATGTAGGAACAGACATTTTATAAAATTTGAAAAAAATTGCCGGATGTTGTTTCAGAATTGAATGTTTAGTATGGAACTGTCCAAGAAGCTTATACCCAAATGGAGATTGCATTCCGTATTTAAAAGTGAAGCACAAAAAATTGACCTTGAATAGAAATATCCTTTTCTTTCGTGTGACTATGAATGAACAAAATGTCATTTTCATTCATTGTCCCTCTAAAGAAAAGGATAGCAGGCAACAGCGACTGCATTCAAGGTCAAATTTTTGTGCTTCAGTGTTTTATACGGAATGCAATCTCCATTTGGGTATAAGCTTCTTGGAACTGTCCCTTCAGTAATCTTTCCGAAAGTATAGGATGTACCCAAAATTCTCTATTTCTTCTTCTTTTTCTGTACTTCATGTACAAAATAATACTTTGCGATCTCTGCACGATTTCCATAGCGTCTACGTCTCTACAGCTCTGCCGACAAAATGATCGAATATGTGCGTCGTGTGCGTTGAGTCTGTGAAAAATCCGCGACCGACTTTTTGCGCGCTATGCAGACTTTTTGTGCGCCGCAGACTCGATCGCACAAAAAGTGTGCCGTCTGCGCAGGGCCTTATCGTATTTGGGTAGTAAATACATAGTTTTTTGTAAAATAAATAGTGTCCACCCTTCTATTTTTTAAGACGCTATGGTACACTCAGGCTTAAATTATTACTGCAGCGAAAACTATGGATTTACCATACAAACACATATTTTAAAAATCATAAAACATTGACATGATTCTTTACGAAATTTTAGTTGTATTTTGTTTGTAGTCACTATAACTACCACCTGGTCTCCTTCTCGGTCGCAAACTTAACATACCCTTGTACTTAAATTAGCCCGACCAATGCTTTCAAAAATTGTCTTTTCACACATAAATTATTCGAGATGTAAACCCAAACCGGTACTTGATTTTGGAACAATTATATCCTTACATAAAGTGAAGTATGTCAGGTCGTCCACGCCATTCTACTTCAAGAACATATTGTATTGTTCCCGTCATCGTAATCTGAAGCATTCTGTTTCGCTTATGGATGTCGTATTGTGCAGATTGCACGGTAAACGCGCTCTCTACTATTGTACTTGAGAATATAATTGGACTGTAGTGGCTGTCTCAAAACAATGCTAATTACGTTTGTTTTATTTTGTTTGCTTTAATAGAACATAAAAATATAGTCATATACGGTTGCTACAAGCACGGCTGTCCTCCACGATTGAGAGGACTTAGTATGCTCAATATATTAAGATCATTGGGGGAGGTCTATATTCAGCAGTGGACTTTGAGATAGAAAGACAGAGAAAGAGAGAGTGAGTATAGCCAATAACGGTGGCCTAATGCGAGTAGATGGACTTTACATATAGAAATTCTTATCAAACTCTATAATGTGCAGGTTTCCCCACGATGTTTTCCTTCACCATTAAAGGTTTAATCTCTTATGCCTATTAAGTTATAATACCCAATTTGATTTACCGCAAATAATATTATAGTCCCCAAGCAAAATTTAACGATCGATTTAAAATTTTATTATCGGCGACGTAAAAAGTTTAGCCGTGGTAATAAATTTTGGGTGAATTTACTGTTTGATATCGAGTATTAATATAAATGTGAACGTTAAATTTTAGGTCGCAAATGTATGACTAATCGATTATTTTAATCTCTAATATAACATTCGGTAGATATTACTAGATATTACTATTACTGTTATAGAAAAAATAAAATGGCTAAATAAGAATCGATAAATACACAGAAAAAGAAAACCAATACTGACCTATAGGTAGGGGGCGTGTGCATTCCACGTCGTGTCTGTCTTACCCTATGTTCTAGGGATATCTGAATACACGGCAGGGTTAGTATATCTTCATCCACAGGAATCCTACTGCAAAGATCAAAAATCACTAAATACTCTTTAAATCAGTGAAAAAGCATATCAAACACCACGTTACATGATAAATTCACGTCAAAGCCAAATCTCAGTCTCATGGCGTTTTCATTAATGCGGACAATAAGCCGGGCCACAAACGCGTCATTATTTTAATGAAAGCAGTGCGCGGATGCTGCATTCCCATCAAATCACGTAAAGCGAATCATTACGTACGTGTGCCGTGCCTAACCACGAGTGACGTCATTAAATTATAGGTGACTATTGCTGACGTCATTAAGCCACAGCGTGTTGCGGAAGGTCTTGTTTAGGGTATTCAATTGATAGTATTGCTTAATTTGACTATTGTTAATTGTCACGCGAGAGCACTTTTGATTGTATGTCTCCAATTTGATCGTATTTTTTTCTTTAGTTAGAAAAAGTATAGTTTAATGAACTATCTTTAGTTGTAAGAGTATCGTGTAATTAACAGTTGTCTTTTTTTTTCAAACAACACCTTGAATTACACAGCAATGCTTGGCATTCCACTGCGCTCTATGTATTTTCAAAGATCGCTGTCAAAGCTAAATGCATGCCTCCCCAAGTAATTGCCAACCATACCAACCGCAGGCAGTTCGCATCCACAACTATACCATTTTATCGGATCATAATGCAACAGGAAATCTACCTAAGCATAGTCTCAACTCTTACACAGGTCCGCTAAACTGACTGTCCTTCATTCCTACTTCGGAGAGTTCATGCTACGACCAAACTCATTTAAAAATGTTGTATACCTTAATAATTGATATGTATATCAGTAGTTTGTCCATGAATGTTTTATTAGAAAATGTTTTTGTAAGTATCGTTGGTGTGTCCATTTAAATAAAATAAAATAAATCAGTAACTGTTTTTATTTATGTTAATTAAAATATTTTATCTAACAGAGATACGAATATCGAGTAATATACAGTAGTTTTAACTAATTTATTGATTATAATTATTTCATTTTTTCTTAGTATAGGTTGACGGATTTTTTTCTTATTTGTTATGTGTACCTGTTATTAATTGTACAAGTACATAAGATTTTCTTTATGTTTTATACTTTTAATGCAATCATCATTGTAACAATTGTAGGTAGACTTTCTCATAATAAATATGACACCATAAAAACCATTACAAACACCAACCACTATTTTAATTAACATTTCACAAAAGGAAGAAAGCGAGTTAATGATAAACATTTTTCTACATGGGCGACAATACGCGGCAGTGCCGAGGCGTCATTGTGTACATCAAAGGACGGTGTGCGGGGGTACGGGTAGTGGGGGGTGTCGGAGGGGGGGTGCGACAGGCCGCCACAAAAGCTCCAACCAACAAAGTTCCCCCGTTATCCCGCAATTATCTAAATGCGAGGCGAGGTGTCGCCATAGATTTATTATGACGGAGACGCGGCATTTGCTTTGTACTCGTATTTTGAATTTGGAAGAGGATTTTTGGTGTTTTCAATTGTGTTTGGGAAGTTCTGTGCATTTAATTTTTATGCTATATTTAAAAGGAGTTTGTAGTGCATGTTTCATGATTAGATACCGAACGCTTGCTTGGCGACCTAATGGATCGAGCAACTCTTGCCTCAAGATAAGGGTTCGAGATCTGTAACAAACAGCCAATGAATATAGAATTAAAAATTCTGCCATAAACAAATAATTTAAGATTTTTCGTGGGGTCAGTAATGTATTTTATCAGATTGAGAAAAAGAAAGGACGAAGAAGGCAGGTTAAAAAAGAAAGATGTGGGATGATTAGACGGATAAAGCGCTGGTCTTAACTTCTTCATATCTGATGCTCATCAAATCATCAGCCTATAGTCGAGGGATTGACTTCCGTCTATAATCATAATAAAATTCTAGTTTAAAAAACTAAAAAACACGTTTTCATAAAATATCCAACTAAAAAGTCAAAAAATAATTGATTTATTCATTATCAATAATTTTGATTTTTAAGTTGGTTCTTATATGATAGCGTGGTTTTTTACCTTTTTTAAATATAATTTAATTATGATTATAACGGAAATTGGAATTGTGGCATTGTTTCTGTCTTTCAAACCTTAACACGAATGCAATTCGTAACCAAACTGATAACAAAAGGTGCTTGTCCTTTCTAAGCATATTAACGAGTAGTCTTTGTCATATTAGTATTAGGATTTGAACTCCCTTTTAACACCGCTTTTGAGATAATTCTTGATGCCGACTCACAAATATTCCAAAAATATTTTTATAGATACATAGTTATAACTTATAAAGTCTGACTATTAGCAATCACATTAAATTATTAACGGATATTTGTTTCGGGTTTATGTCTTTGTAACATCGATGTCTCCCGTAGCATAACATAACCACGACACAAAACTTGATCTAAGTGAGTGGTCGGAATATACGTGAATATTGGGTGAATTTAAAGGTATTCATGCTATAAAAAATTAACTTGCTACGTATAAAACTAAAAAAAATACAAAACGAAGTATATAAGCTTAAATACATAAGATTTCTAAAGTAATTTCCGACTTATAATATATATTTTTTATTGCATTTAATGGCGAGACGAGCATGCCGTTCGCCTGATGGTAAGCGATGCGACCGCTCATGAACAGTAGCAAGACAAACAACAACTTGAATTACAAAGCAATGCTTGGCATTCCACTGCGCTCGCCATCCTGAGACACAAGATGTTAAGTCCAGTAGTTACTCTGGCTACAATGTCCTTCAATCCGAAACACAACAGTGCATTTAAACTGCTGTTTGACGGGAGAAATAGACATTGCGGTGATACCCACCCAGGCGGCCTCTCATATATGAGAGACCTACCACCAGTAATCATAAATCAATTAATTTTGGGATTGATTTTATGACTCATATATGTTACTTGAACCACCAACCGGCTTCGTTTTCGGTAGCAATATCGATATAGCCTCTATATTATATGTACAATAAAGCGAAAAATAAGTAGGCCAACATAATTTAGTAAATATGTAGCAGATGTGTACACCGGACACCACGCCATTGTCTAGCGACACAATAGTAGGTCAACTGTCCAGTGTCCACTAGTGATTGAGTAATGGATCACTTTTAGTTTAGTGGTTTCGTATTTCAGCCATTGCAACGTTTCCACAAGGAAGAGTAAATTAATTACACAGAACTAAAGATAGGAATTTAGAAGAACACACACTACTAGTGGTAGGTCTCTCATATGTGAGAGGCTTCCTGGGTATATACCATCGCTATGTCTATTTCTCCCGCCAAACAGTAGTTTATATGCGCTGTTGTTTTCGGATTTAAGGACATTGTAGCCAGAGTAACTACTGGACGTATTGAGACTTAACATCTTAGGTGATGATGAGCGTAGAGGAATGCCAAGCATTGCTTTGTAATTCAAGGTATTGTTTGGTTTTGCTACTGTTCATGAGCGGTCGTATCGCTTACCATCGGGCGAACGGCATGCTCGTCTCGCCATTCAGTGCAATAAAAAAAGAACATCTTAGTTAATTTCTAGAAGAAGTATTTTACAGAACCCATTTACAATAGTTTTACTAGTGTTACCAATGGTCATATCTACTTATTTTGTATATTAAATTGAATAACAAAAACATCAAATCCAGGAATCGTTATTAAAATCATCTATTTCGCCGTCATTAAATGAATTAATTTTCTCCGAGTAAATGAATATACATTTAACAATTGGTTTTCCATTATTATTTTTCCTCGGAACAAGATAATGGGTGAACGAAAAACACTGAACATAATTATAATCAAAAAATGAACAAAAACATTTTTTAAGCGAAAGGCGAAAATGGAAAACGTCGTAAAGGTCATGGCCAATATCCATAACAAAATACGTGATAGCCTGTACCGAACTCGGCTCAATCCTCATGTCGTGGGTTCAATTACCACAATTCAACTCTGACTTTACCAAATAATGTTTGTGTTGATAGTCAGCTACCACGCATTTTAACGAGGAAGAAAAACATCGTTGAAACCTTCATATTATACAGATTTTCGAGAAACAAAAACAATAATCCTACTAATATTATTATGGTATTTCTAATTCTAAAAGTTCCATTTGACATATCTCAAAATTGTGAAATAGGGATGATGTCAAATAAATCGGTTGGTACAATATCCGATTATTAACGAGATATCGATACCATTTGTTTGTATTTCTTAATCGATTACAGTTTATATTTTTGGTTTACATTATTTCGTTTTTTTTTATGTACATCTTATTTATTTATTTATTTATTTAATTCTTTATTGTACACAGTAATTAGAAATAACAGTTTAGAGACAGTATAAAATAACAAAGTACAAATGGCGGTCTTATCGCTCTAAGGCAATTTCTACCAGACAACCATAGGATGGATATATGAGTAGGAAAAAAAAGAAAGGGCAGTGTAAAATAAAGACAAATGAAATGAAAACATATAAATACATATTATATATACATACACACATAAATATTGTACATATACATACTTATATACATTTATAGACGAATAAACATACATATATATACATATATATATATATATATATATATATATATATATTACCAATATAATCAATAAGAGGAAATAATCCTAATCAGTTTATAGAGATAGGTAGTGTTCTTTTAATAGCTTTTTGAATGATGACAATGTTTGAGCCTGCCTCACCACAACAGGAAGTGCATTCCACAAACGAACTGCTTGAACACTAAATGATTTATCCATAAATGTCGTGGTGTGGACGGGCATTCTCAGCTTTAGGTTCTCAGACGACCTCAAGGACCTCGTATGTGACTCATGAAGAAAAAGAAATCTTTGTTTCAGATAAGAAGGAGTGATAGGATTGAATAAAATATTGTATAGAAGTGACAGTATATGGGTATTCCGACGAAGTCGTATAGGTAACCACTTGAGCTTAGCACGAAACTCAGAAACATGATCATATTTGCGTAGACCAAATATGAATCTTATGCAGAAATTTTGAAGGCGCTCAAGTTTATTTAGTTGGTCCTCGGTGAGATCTAGATAGCTAACATCGGCATAATCAAGGATGGGGAATAGGAGCGTTTGCGCAAGCGAAATCTTCGTGGCAACGGGTAGAAAGTTGTGTAACCTTCGCAAGGACTTAGCCGAGGTAAAGAGTTTCCGACTGACTTCTCGAATCTGTGGACCCCATGTGAGGCATTTATCTATGTGAAGACCCAAATTTTTTACAACATCGCTGTATGGGATGGTAATACCTTCACAAACAACGCTTGGCAATAGGGCCCAGTCCAGTTTGGAGATCAACCTGGAGCTGCCGACAATAATGTTTTGGGTTTTACTAGGATTAACTGTCAAACCATGAGCTTTGCTCCAATCGCATATGTGTTGGATATCGAGGTTAATCTTTGAAATAGCTTCGGCCATTCTGTCCATAGGTGCCTGTGTGTAGATTTGGAGATCATCAGCGTAGAGGTGGTAGGAGGAACGAAGATTACATCTTTATCCTAATGAGACATCCACAATTGCATAAGTCACTTTAGTATTAAGGAACAAAAGCAATGATTAATTTATTACTAGCCTTTATTTATTACGGGCCTACTCTACAATCGAGGATACGATTGAGAGTGGTTAGGCCATATAGTCCACCACGCTGGCCTAGTGCGGGTTGGCGGACTTACATACCATAGAAATTCTTATAAATCGCTATGGTATGCAGGTTTCCTCACGATGTTTTCCTTCACCGTTTTAGTGCGTGGTGATTGATTATCAATACACACATGACTCCGAAAAGTCAGAGGTCTGCCCTGAGATTCGAACCTGCGACCACCGTGAACATGTGGGCAGCCGCGCGTCTCAGCAGTCCGTTTACCAACAGGCCACCACATACACAAAATTATTGTTAAATTATTAAATTCTTAAAATATTGCCTTTTATTAAAATGATTATTACATTATTTATTGATGGTTGTTCGTTGATAGTATGCTTGTTATTAGCTGATAATTCAGTACTTTTTAAAATTAGAAAACAACTGGATTAAAACTGCTCGATTATTTTTATATTTTTACCGATTATGCGTATACAAATCCGTTTGCATAGTCTCAACTCTACACATGGAAGACCTAACGACGTGACTTTGTGATGACGTCTAGTAAAAAAGTATGTTTTTTAAAATGGTTATTTTGCTTTATTTAATGGATTTAAATTTAAATTTAGTTATTATGGATTGTAAATCGTGTGATAAAATAAGAATAGCTTCAAAATTCCATGGTTTTACGGAAAGTTTTATTGCAATTGTGTGTGTTACGTCTGCACAAAGTTATGTATGATAAAAGTATGAAATGTCAAATGGAACTTCTAGAATTAGAAATACCGTAATGCGAAAGTTTATGTGTCTGTTACCTCTTCACGCCCAAACCACTGAACCAATTTTGACGAAATTTGGTATGGAGGTAGCTGACACTCTGGATTACCAAAGGCTACTTTTCATCCCGACAAAATGTAGTGTTCCCGTGGGACGTGCGGGGAATTGAATTATATTCAATACTTTTCCACAAGATTCGAAGATCGGGCGAAATGGAAAAGAACTTGCCGGAAGGCGGACCCTGGCATCGGCCGAGATAACGCCAGGTAGAAGAAGACTTTTCCACACACAACGGAACGGGATGGAAAGTTAAAAGTACAGCAGTAACGTTGAGTTAAAATAGTTATCACGCGAAACAGCTCCTGTTTCTAAAGTGGACTGAACTAAAAGATATCTCCACCCGGGCGAAGTCGGACCGGACCACTAGTATAATTATATTTTAAGAAGTAATCATACCAAATGCCTGGAAAAAATAGGTGCGGAATCTAACCTGCGACAACAAACATTGTCACCACTGAAATATCCTTAGGTATTTTACAAATTCATATTTTGCATTGAATTCATCAAGGAATAAGAAACATGAAAGCTTTTTTAGCGAATCGGTCATCTCTAACAGTAAGGGTGATTACTCATGCCCTTTTAAAATATGCTTTCAGCCACCGTAATGCCGCGCCGTTACGACAAATTGTAATGGCCTCCAAGAAAAGTGTTAAAATTTATGGAAACCTTTCGTGCATTACGGAATGTTTTATGAAATTAAAATTGTTGGAGTTGAATACCTTTTTGATATCGGGTGGGAGTTTTATTCGAAACGATGGTTTTATTCGAAATAAAAATGATGTTGAATCGTGGGACGGAACATACAAGGCGAAATATGGGTGCCCTGGCACCTCTGCCTACCCCCTTCTGGGAAAAAGGCGTGAGTTTATGTATGTATGTATATAAATTATAATAACAATTTTTTTAGCTCTTTCAATGTTATCTTATTGTTCTTATACACATAATACGGAACAAATTTTCATTATTTATTTGTAACCTTAATGATTTCATTCCTAGGTATTGTAATTTTTAAGGACACGGATTTTTATTAATTGTATAATAATATACAAAGTCAAAGTTTTAATAAAAATAAAAATATGTATATTGGTAAAGCCTATAGGTTTTGAATATTAGGATTATATAAAATTGATGGCTGATAAAGACACGAAGAATTTTGAATAAAGCAAAAATATTCTCGTAATTCAAATTACCTTTTGTAAAAGGTTTTTATCGTTTTACGTTACCTCGAATTCAATGTTTTATATAGACAAATGGGATATTCTTCTTTATAAGAAAGCTCCACGAACATAGAATTCCATCTATTTAGTAAAAATACATTGCGTTGGTCTTTTGTGGAGGAGAATTTATATGTTTTAAGATTTTATTGCAATCTTACATCTGAAGGAATCTTTACTTTCATGGCTGCTAGAAATTGTCATTCACGTCTTATATAGGTACGTTTGTTTCTAATTGACAACAATCCGAGCAACGTCGCTATCATTCAACTATCATTCTCTTAAATGATCTCACGTAGAGGTGGAGCTCAACAATAAAATTTAATCCAAAACCGATCCAATTAGAAATTTCCCGGCCGCGTGCCATTTAGTAATTAATATACACAAACCAGTTATAATTGTAGATCGACAGTAAAGCCGAGTCTCGAATAGATCCCGGGGGATTATTCAGGAATTTAGAGGATTAAACGTTCATTACTGTTGTTCGGTAACTTGCCAGGAATTCGACCGGGCTCAAAGCGAGATTTATACTCAGTTCGTCTGGATTCCGCGATCAAAACATCCGAATGCCCGCATAATTTTACCGAATACGAGTATTTTATGTAAATAACCAACCATTATGTGCTTCAGGTGAGTCCGGGCTATAAATATAAGGAGTTTGTCAGTTCATACTGATGCTATTTCAGATTAAAATGTCTGGCGCTCTTAATGGTTGTTTCAAAACGTGTTCGCTAGAAATGGTTATAATGTTGTCAGATTGTTTTTGATATCTGTTCCTGGTTTGTCTCGTTCTGGGCCAGCGTATATGGCAGCATGTAAAATGTCCTGGGTTCCAATCCCAAGTCAGGCAACCCAATATGTAAGCTTTTCTGGTGTGAAGAATGTAGTATGTTTGTCTTTGTCTCGGTACAGCGATTGGCAAGTGTAGTGTAGGACGACCTCTAGCTAGGTGGAGTGACGATTTGCGAAAGTTTGCAAGCAGATGCTGGGTGTGACAAGCTGAAGACAGATTGAAATGGCGCAATTTAGGGGATGCCCATATCCAGCAGTGTACAACAAAAGGCTGATGACAGCTATCAGCTGATCATATTTGGTAGGGAACTATAGAAATTGAAAGAAAGTAGTAAAAGTCCGGAAAGCGCGGTAGGCACAGTACAAAAATAATTCATTCCGCATTGTATTTACACGTAATAAAATATTGAAACAAACACAGGCCGAAATAGCCGCGCGATCCTAAACAAACAACTGAATCCTCGTGCAGCATCTCTTCTGATTGCTTTTCAATTGTAATCGGAATCATGGAGCCACACTGTTAGCTTGGACTGCTTTAGATTGTCCGATTTAATGGAACTCCTGTCAACAAAATTGAGGTGATAGAAAAGCATTGCTGGTATCTTCCAATCGGTGTGTGAGATTTCCAGAGTCTTTAATATCCGCGTCCTGTCTTTTCGTCTCCTACGCTCTCCCAATTTAAGAGTTCTCTTCAAATATGTTACATGCTAATGAGTAATGGCTATAGATAACCACTTATCATCAGGTGCAACAATAACTCCTTTTCCTTCGCAATAAAATTAATGCTGATTTCCCACAATTTGTCTCTTAAAACGGTCTTAGTAATGTCTTGGTGACGTAATGCTGAGAAATAAAGCGATTTCCAGCGGTTAGCGGTAAGGAGATAGATCAGACATTCGCTCGGATCGGTCCATCCATTAGGGAACCGGTCTAGTGCTCTCACGAAATCATGTCAAGTAGAACGGGAAATAATTGCGATGAATCGGATTCCTTGTTACTATATGCATTGTTTAAGAATTCTGTTGTATCCACCTTATCTTCTACATAACAAAGGGCTGAAAAACCTGTGAAAGTGTTTATGGAACAAGCGTGTATCTGATTACGAGCAGGCTGGTAAAATTATGTGAGTGATAACTGCATACACTTTCTTGAATTCAGCACCTACGGTTGTGTATTATATTAGAATATAAAATATCATAATCATTATCACCATCAAAGCAGGAGTTTTTGCAAAGGTAGTTTGCAGAGGTATATATACATTTTAAAGATATTGCAACTTAACCATCTTAAATCCACTTTATAATGCAACAACTTTTATCCGACATATTTTTCTCCATCTAAAACCGGATTTTAATATGCATAACGTTCTAAGCTAAACATTTTATTTGTATTTTGATGCACAGATGCTCCTGTAAACTTAGAAACTGTACTAATATTTTATGAATGCAAACTGGATTTTCTACATCTATTGCTTACTGCTGAAATTTCGTAATTATGATATTATGTTAGATAGTTTACAGTAGATTTCCGGCGCCTAAAATAGTTATAGTAGTTACCAGGAGACTTCAAAACACTTTTAATTCTGCAATTTAATATGTTTTACTATCGAATTTTAAGAACAAAAGTAGAAACTAAAACTAAGAATATAATCATTAATATAGGTTCCGTAATGCGGGCAACTATTACATGTCTCATACCATATCAAATATATATTTGGTAAAAACGCCATAAACCACGGAAGTCCTTAAGCCCCACAAGATCCATACACAAGGATTTAAAAACACTTCTAAAACAGATACAGCTTATAAATTTTAAAATCAGTTAGCCCCAAACTTGGGGCAATCATATGCCGCGTCGCCGCACTGTCTATATGAATTTCAAATGACCCTTTCGAGCCAAATGCAGCCTTGGCGAGAAGCGCTCTCGACTATTTATGCATTCCTTGTAACTTAACTACTGGCACGGTTGTTAGTGTGTAAAGTGCCACGATTAACTCTTGAATACTGCGTGCATGCTTCATCAAAAATTCATGGACACTTAGCAACGACGCTTTGGGTATCCATTTTGTGTCTTTGGAGCAATCTTTGCGGACTTTTGTCAGTGCATATTATAAAATATACTGGTATTTTGTTACCTGTACCATACCAAATTCACAAGTATGTGGTTACCCTGCCATGCGAATAGGGAAATGTTAAAAAAATCTCCACCAATCTTTGCCTTTTATTGTGACTATTTCAGCTCAGCAGTAATTTTTCGTTTAGAAAATACACCTGTGGATCTTTTCACTCAACAATAAATATAACTGTGTCTAGACTAATTAAGTTTGTAAATATCCATTTTAATGAATTAAACCAGTCTACTGAGATTTTTCGAGTCACCTTCTCTTAGATACTTAGCTATTGATCAGCCGTCTGCTTCTGATCAAAAGCTGTAACTATAAAAGTTTCTTAACCAACTACAATATATTTTACAGTGAAGCAAAGTCCTTCGGCACAGCGAAGTTGCAAAGTATTTAAAGGCCTGTCTTAAACAAACGTTAAAGGAATCGATTAACTTCCTAAGCGGATTATAACTTTAAATTCGAAACAACTACGATGCGTTGCTCATTTAACTAGGAAACTTTTAATTGCTTATAGATATTTCGATTAACTAACGTCTAATGCTGGGTATCCATGAAGTTTGTGCGGAGTTCGATAAAACAGATAAGGCTAGACAGGGCGTCGGAGAACTTAGTGTGCTCATTAGAGCCAAATAGGATTTTCTGATAGTTAATTGTTATTTTAAGAAGCTCGTCAAAACTCACATGAAACCTGATGAAAGTGACTCAAGCCTACCATCCATTATAAATTGGTTCGAATAAAAATGACATCTGCTTGATCCGTAAGCCATTGAAAGAAAAATAACTTAATCAAATTCTTACAACCTCGAGGCCATCATATTTAAGCCAATTAAAAGGCTAGTCAGTTTCGTAATGCAATACAACTTTAGCTGAAAAACGGTGGTCTTCTTCTTTGCGTTTGATTGTCCTATCCTGTTTCTTCTATAAATACTTGTCATACATACTACTGAAATACTAAAAGAAGTTATGAACGCTTCCAATAGCTTACATTATAGATATAATAACTCGGCACCTGAATGTCAAAGCGAAATAACAGATTTGCTGCGTTTCGTATGCCCGGTAAGGTTGCCGGGAGCTTAACTATTCTCAAAGGAAGTATCAATGCTAGAACTAGCAATATACAGGCTATGAAGCTATGAATGTCTGCAGGCGATGGCGATCACTTATCAATAGGAGCCTTGGTGATAGTGTTATGTTAAGAGGGGAGAATTCATCTTGCACTAGCGGTCTCGGCTTCGCCTGGGTGCAGATAGTTTTAAGTCCACTTTAGAAATAAATAAATAATACCCAACAGTCACATACATAGTACTGACCCCACACTAAGATCGAGTCTTGTGTCGTGGGTATCAGGAACTACGAGAGACTTTTCGGTCTCACAAACACCCAGACCCGGAAGAAATATTTGTGGGCCGCACAAACATTTCTCTCGGTGCGGGGATCGAACCCGCGGCCTCTCGTTTCACAGGCGGCGTCTAACCAACTGCGCCACGGAGGCTGTCGCAATATAGGATCTAGTTATTTAGTGAGATAAATAATTAATATTTAAACTCAATGTGACTGAAATACTTCAATCTGCCTATCCCGTTCCTTTGAGTTTGAAAGAGTATCGATTATATTAAAATTCCTTGCACATCCCACGGGAACACTACGTTTAGTCGAGTTAAAAGTAGCCTATGTGTTAACCCATGATCAGGTAGGATAGCTCCATGCCAAATTTGATAAAAATGTTCTAGTGGTTTGAAGTGAAGAGCGAACAAATACACAAACCTTCGCATTTATAGTATTAGTAGGATTATATTTAGTAGATAAGGAACCTCACTTATATCCCCAAAAACAACGTCACATGAGTGCACTGTGCAAAATGTACATTTCGCTAACCTTATGTCGATCCTTTGGCCAATATAGTTATATTCGTAGTAAGCGACAAGTCGAGATTGCAATCGGGGTACGAGGTGAGGTGTGGGGGACGAGACGCCCAGCACGCGCCACCTAGTCTCAGTGCTGCACAATTCTACATCGACCACGCTTATCGATGTCCATCCTACTTACATTGTTTTGTGTAATATATTGTTGTGTTTTGAATTAACAACGGTAGTTCTTGAAGATTATTTAATCCTCATTCTTACAATTCTATTACTCATTGGTTCATCAGTCCTCCGTAATAGTATTTGTCATATATGTTCCATGTGCAGACATCGACCAGTTACAATATATTATCGATAAATATTTTGCCATATTGCATATAATAAACTGGACATAACTATTTTTAATCGTATGTTATTGCGTTGCAAAACAGTCCATATAAGCTACTTTGAACGTGATACTCCAGAAGTAGAAAATTGCCATGTCGACCTGTCGCGTACAGTATGGAGCCATTAAAAAAATTGCCTTAATCCACATGGACAGGAAAATACAGGGTGAGTTTCCCAATTTGGCGTAGATGGCCAAATCCCTTAATATGTTATGTCTCAGGATAGCGATTGCAGTTGTATGCCAAGCATTGCTTTGTAAAATGTAATTGGTGGCATATTTTGATATTGCTACTGTCTATGAGAGTATTGGTTACCATCAAGCAAAAGCCATGGTTCTCGCGCCATTCAAAGAAAAATAATAATTAAAAAATACATAAATAAAATTTTATCACGATCATTTAAGTACTTGAGTACACTTGGAATTAAAATACAATTATACAATGTTAGGATAGTTATGATGTAAGTTGGTACAATATAGTTTTTTGTTGCTAACAGCTGCATTAGTTGGAGAAGTGTGTCGCCATTAGCGCCCTCTTCTGTGAGGGGAGATGAAAGCATCCCTTCAACACATATGTGCCATAATAGCGGTAGTTAAAAAATAGGTCGTGACTTCAATTTCTTGTTTTTTGCTAATAAATAAGTTGCAATAGTGTTTACATTTCGGCGTGGAATTTTGTACGTGTGTTATATTAAGATCACAAATGTAGAAAATATGGATAAATTCTTTAGACATCGTCAAATATACTAAATTTAGTGAACATTAGTACCTTGATTGAAAACCAGCATAATAAGTCAAGTATATACGGGATTTTGATTATTTGACAAAGCCTACTTTTTGTAACTTCAAACAATGTACAACTTCTAAAATCGAACCCAGGAAAATATTTCTTTGTGCACCTCCATCATTCCCTGCCTTGGTCCGCAAAAATGTCGCACAAGAATTTTCCAGTCAGCAAAAAGCAGGTTATAAAAGTGCTTGAAATTACTAGCAGGCTTTATTTCTGTGTTCACAGAATACGCTCGATAACTGGGGGTTCCAAATTAAGGGAGCACCCGTGTTTACGTAATAAAATCTTGATTTCGAAAATAAACAAACTGTGAATTTAATTACAAGAGGGGCTGCTATCCGAATCAATTTCATTAAGTTGAACGGGTAGATAGTTATTTTTAAATAAATCTGAAGCTATTTTGTGTTTGATATGGCTGAAGTGACTATAAATAAATCCCGGTAGATTTTCGTACTTATTATTATTTTAATCTATTGTTAATAACTTATGTTTTATTAATAACCACTATTTACTGTTAACGAAAGTTCCCAACTATTATATATATTTCTAATATCTATCTATAAGTGCGTGGTGGCCTGTTGGTAAACGGACTAGACGCGACTGCCCACATGTTCACGGTGGTCGTGGGTTCGAATCCCAGCGCACACCTCTGACTTTTCGGAGTCATGTGTGTATTGATAGTCAATCACCACGCACTAAAACGGTGAAGGAAAACATCATGAGGAAACCTGCATACCATAGCGATTCATAAGAATTTCTATGGTATGTAAGTCCGCCAACCCGCATTAGGCCAGCGTGGTGGACTATATGGCCTAACCACTCTCAATCGTATTCTCAATTGTAGAGTAGGCCCGTGCCCTGCAGTGGGACGTATATGGGCTGATACAGAATCTATATATATTTCTAAAGACATTTAGATTGGAAGAGTTCCTCGCCTTGAAGATATGCTTATCATATAGTATAAGAAGTTGCATCGTGAAAATATTTGTCAGATCACCATAATTTATGAGGAAAAAGAATGAGCCTCCCTGAATAAAACACGACAGCGAAGACGTCATTGAACATGTTTTGTTTTTGTGGATACTGCTGATAAAAAAGAGTGGTAGGAAGAAGGTGAGGATTTGTGGGTTCCCACCAATCTTACTAAATTCACAATAGATTTAAAGTAATTCCTTTGGACAAGTTTCAAAGCGATACATACTATGGTTACAACAGAACGTAGTAGGCCGGTAGCGGAGTAATGTAGCGAGTAACCGTAGCGATTTGTAAGAATTACTATGGTATGTAAAGACGCACTAGAACAGCGTAATTGACTATGGTCTATGCTATCCCAAACCTACTCTCGATTGTAGAAGATGCCCGTGCCGTGCAGTTATACGTGAAGGTTATATCAAGACTAATACCGAAAACGAAGTCAGGTGGTAATTTTAGTGACTACAAACACAAACCAACAAAAGTAATCGCAAAGAAAACGTCAGAAACGTGTCATTATTTTATTATTATTTTTTTAATATCCTCGTGTATGGGTGGTAAATTCATAGTTTCTGCTAAATTAATAATATTTAAACACTTGCTTACCAGGGCTTCTTTACAAATAAAAAAGTGTACTATATTTTAGAAAAAAAAAACGATGTATTACCCGAATACTTTGCTAAAATTTTAGTTGCATTGTGTCTGACATCATTAAAACTACCACTCGGCTTCTTTTTAGATAGTAGTCTTGATATAACATGTACATTACAGATGCGAATGCAACATCAATGTTCAGCACTTGGTATTCAAGCGTATTCAACCCTGTACAAGTGTAATCAAACTCGTCCAAAACCCATATGAAGCTGAACAAATGCAATTTCTCGCTATAACCGCACAGGAATTATCGCAGAATTCAGCACAAATATAACGCAGATCTATCGGTTCACAAGAGGCGGTCACGCGACAGCGCGGGCCTTGTTGTTTGCGAAACTGGAGGATTTAATCGATTCAATCGTCTGAATAATTCGAATGCATCGCTCGTGGCAACGCGTCTGTGTGATGGAGATTCGTGTGTGCCGTTCTGAATTAACATACTGCACACCGTAAATAATAGTTGGGTGTGCATTTTTTTCCACCGTTTTATTTGTGAATCGTGTGGCGATTATTTGAGCGTGTGTATTCGTGTGGCTTTTTTGTGTAGATTAAATTTGGTATGATAGCATTCAATTGAGCCTTCACTCTTTTAGCATAAAAACCGTATATGATAAATCTAACATGTGTTATTTTTATCCAATAAAATCATTTGGATTGAAACATTAACTTACTTTACTGTAAAAAAGACAAATATTTAATAAAATTGTTATACAGTAAAAGCTCCTTATTCGCGCTTCCTTCATTCGCGTTTTCACTATTCGCGGATCTAATCGGTACATAGTACATGCATATTAGTAAAAATATTTCCAATATGTATCCAACCAAAAATCCTTTGTAAACATAAAATAATTATTGGAAGAACTGAAGCCATACACATTAAAATCATGCTATGGAACGAGTCTTATTTTTAAGAGGCAAATTGTTAATGCCACTGCTGAATATCAGTTTGAACTGAAAGAGCATTTATAAACTGCCAAGCAAGAAAAAATTACAAAATTCTTTAAACCGTTGTCTATACCTGAAGATAATAATCAATAAGTATGGTCAAAAATTTCAATTAAATTGTTTTTTTTTAATGTTGGTTTTTTATTTTGTCACCTAGGAACGTATCCCCTATAAACCCATATAAAATACCATTCCATATACACGGTTTCTGTATTCGCGGCATAATTACGGAACACATACCCCGCGAATAAAGAGCTTTTACTGTATTATATTAACTATAAAACATATCTTATATTAAGAGGTAGACATGGCCTAATACAGAAAGGTTAACTCCACCACCAAAAAATAAATTTGCAGCGAGTGCAAAGAGCGTAATTTGCCTAATCCTGCAACGAATTTTTTCACATACATATATTTGGGACATGGGTTCTGTAAGACCCTATTTTTCCAAATATGACTTAAATTTATTTTCTCACTTGACCGCCCTTTTGTATATCTCTCCAGATATACCTTAGTGTATAAGAAGGGGTAGGCAGACAAGGCCAAATCAGAAAATATTAACTCCAGCGCCTAAAATTAAATATTGGCAGCAAGTACCAGGCTCTCATAAGTACTAGGAACGTAATTTGCCTCATCCTGCAATGCATTCTGGAGGCCCTCCTCCAGAATGCATTGCAGGATGAGGCAAATAAAGTCCCTACTTTTCTCAATGGACTAATTTGCGCTTAGCCGCTGCAGGAGAATAATTCATGTTTGAAGTGGCCGCCCGCCTTGTTCGTGCTTTGTGCACGCTAAGTGGATACTGTAAACTTTCCTTTATCCTAAGTTTTTAATGATAGCAGACAATAATTATGTGTCCATTGTTCGCGGCGTGGTTCGTGAGAGCTGGTGTGTGATTTTTTGTACAGAAGTTGTGGATGTATGGCTTTTAGCAACGAGATGTCTAATTTGAGTACTTAAGTGTAGATTAGTTTGTGTATTTAGGTTGCTGTTATATACATATGAGTGCAAACTTCTAATAAAACATTGTGGTAGCAAATTATTATAAATAAACATGTAGTTGATTATGATAATATGTACATGTTAATTGGCCATGTAAACAAACAGTATTTATGACAAGTCATTAATGCTATTTAACTAAACCCATTTAAGTATAATAAGAAGATATAGAATGATCAAAACATTTAATTTATTTATCAGATAGCTTTTGCCAGTAATTTTGTGTGCGTTATTAACTGTATTTACAATCGTCTTCTTCTTATTCTATACATAGTCCCTGAAATAAGATACTACGTCTCCATTTCTCCCCTAAAAATGAGAAAATTCTAATACTCCGAATTACGTCACTATTTATTGGTGAGTATCCCGTTGAGCATATAATGAAGCCAGGGGCGTGCGCTCCTTGTAGGCAGAAATGCAGTGCATTACTTGCCATTCACAGATATTATATTATAACGTTCGTACGTTTTAGATGACTTTAATTTATAATAAATTAATGAATAAACAAAATATAATAACTTAAAAACGCCTAATATTTTATAAATAGCACCTATTTGCAATCACGCAAATATTATATTTGCCACGCGAAAAGCAAGCGGCGCTGCAAAGCAAATTAATGTACCTGATCAACCAAGTAATGCCGCCGCGTCCCGCATGACATTTGTTTGCATGTGTGTAGTAATTTTGGTGTCCGTGCACAGTCGCAAACGCACACACCCATGAATATTGAAAGGCGCGACTCCTGCGGCAGGCCTCGGGAGTTCGGCAGTTGTCGGGAGTGATCGGGAATGTTCGTTGCCTATAATCCTAGTAAAATTCACTGGTGGTAGGTCTCTCATATGTGAGAGGCCATCTGGGTAGGTACCACCGCAATGTCTATTTCTGCCGTGAAACAACACTGCGTAAATGCACTGTTGTGTTTCGGATTGAAGGACATTGTAGCCAGAGTAACTACTGGACATATTGAGACTTAACATCTTATGTCTCAGGATGGCGAGCGCAGTGGAATGTTGCTACTGTTTATGAGCGGTCGTATCGCTTACCATCAGGCGAACGGCTTGCTCGTCTCGTCATTCCTTGCAATAAAAAAAAAAAAAAAAAAATTAATAGGCGGGAATCTAATAAATCACCTATGCACATTATGCATTTTTGGTTAGTAAGGTTTTATTTGTTTAAATAGAAATGTTTTGTGTTTCGCGGGGGCCATTTTGCCTTTTTTATGTGTTTTTGCATTGTTTACTATTTTATACTAGTATGTTTGTAAAAAAAATAGATTTCTTAAAAGATTTTTCATTTTAACATTTGAAAGTGTGTACATTTAACAGTTTAAGTTTCGATATTAATTGTAGTCATTTGCTTTTACTAGTGTGTTTGTTTATTTTTTCAAATGTTATTTGATTGTGAGGTTTGTGTTAAAAATGTATGTTTATCAAATGAATGAATGAGGTGGCCGAAATCTTGCGTTTATTTACACCGGGATAGGTATAGTAATCTCAACTAACCGGAACCTTGAATATGTGAAAATTGAAGCCGACTATAGTAGGTGAGTTTTTTTATTTTACTTATTAGAATTTCTTCCGCCGCGACGATCGATCGCTGTTTTGTCTGCGTTGCCGTAGAAGATGGACATGAATAGTAGTACATCTAAGACTTGTTATGTTGACATGGTTTCTGACTTAGAGATCCGTCGCGTGGCTGTGGCTATGCTAAAAACTATAAAAAAAAAGTTTTTGTGACCGAGTACTCCGCCGCATACCCAGTGTCATAATCCTGTGCACGCCGCTGAATGAAGCCTATTTCTTACTTTATTTACAATTTTTTCCTGCCTTATCCCCACTTAAAACACAAAAATCCAAAAGCTTATAATTGATCATTATATATCGATAATAAGTATAACTATTAAAGTTCCTACCACTAACATTTCTAGTCCCGGAACCCAGCAAAATTTTACTTATGAGTATTTCATTCTTTTGTGCGATACCCTAATTTGTTTTACATAATTAAAGTAACTTAAGTTACTTCCTCCAAATTGAGCTATCTTTCAAGTCTAGTCAAAATCGGTTCAGCCGTTCTCGAGATTAGCTATAACAAACAGAACGACAAAAATTGCTTTAAAATCATTTTCGACATTGGTATCGTGTAAATAACGACATATAGTTGCACATTATTTTTTAATTTTCACTTTACAAAAATATGCTTTAATTTTATTTATATCTAAAGATACCATTCTTTTTTTAAATCACGAATTCAACCTACACACCAGTTAGTTAAGGGCCCAAAATATCACTCTACTGAGATTTTCAGTCATCAGTTAAAGGTGAAAGTTAGTTTGATCTAACGGGTAACCTTTAAATTTACTCATCCAGCCTATCGCTTTATTCTATCAGTTAAATAATACCTCATACGAATGGAGATATTAAAGCTAAAGTTCATGAGCATAATTTTAACTGACGCTTACATGAAGGTTGACCGACGGTAACTCTGTTTCCAAATAGTTAAATCTGAGAGCAAGAGCGAAACGTGAATTTCGTAATGTATTTAATAATATTAACATTATAATAAAGGTAAGGTATTTTTATGTTATAAGGGGACAAACGACTGCCTCGGTGGCGTAGTTGTACTACGGTACAGTTACAAAGTTAAGGTCTCTGGTTCGAATCCCGGGTTGGGCAAAGTGATATTGGATTTTTCTATTCATTATCAGCCCAAAGTTAGGAATTTGTGCCCGATATGGCAATAGGCTCGCTAACTATCACGTCTTGGGACGGAACATACAAGGCGATCTGTGGGTGCACTGGCACCTCTGCCTGCCCCTTCTGGGAAAAAGGTGTGAGTTTATGTATGTATGTATCCGCCCTTAGATGTACTTAAAGCATTTGCTCCTCCAAATTCGACAATGCGGTGGTGAGGATGATGGGAGCTGTTGGTAACGGATATCCTCAATAAATAAAATACAAAACAAAGTCATAACAAAAAAAAAACAATTTGACCTCAGTTCACCTCTTCTAGAGCACGCACGCATTTTTCACAACCATAACAAGAAATCAAACAATGAGAGTAACACAAACATTCCCAATTAGTTTGGGATCGTCGTGTATACGAGTTGCACTTCGATCAAAATTATTGAATGGCACGAACAATGCCGGAGCACGCAAATTCTCCAACCGACACTTGTACACTTGTACGTGGAGTAGCAATTAGCTGTTTGTAGGATTCACCACTCATACTGATACAATGTTGTTTTGCATTTCTGATTGGTTATCATTTACAATATACATAGTATAACAAGACTGTTACTGAAAACGTCGTAGTTTTAGTGACTTCAGACTCAATCCAACTAAAACTAATTACCATCCGACATCGTTTTCGGTCGCAGTCTTGATATACCCTGTATGTATGTACATTATTGGACACGTGAGCTTCATCTCATGATAAGTGAGTACTGCTACAAATAACATACATACATAAACTCAAGCTTTTTTCCCAGAAGTGGCAGGCATAGGTGCCACCTCGACTCCACAGATTTCGGCTTGTACAAGCCTATCATTATATCCACACTATATCGACCCATCGATATCAATGTCAATGCATAGACCCTATTCAATTGTAAACTAATAAAAGTCCATTTTCAATAAAAATGAGGTTTTTTTTTTGGCGGGGTCCGTGAACTATTTTAAATTTTGTTAGTGGTCCGACTGCAAAAAGTTTAAGAAACCCTGCTTTAGTCGAATTTGGCTTAAGCATGAATGCGTCTTAATGACTAAAACAACTACAAACCATTATTAACCTTGTGGCATGTGACGCCATTATCACCTTTTAAACGTCTTGAATATTTTAACAAAAATTGGTTAAACTAGTTATAAAAGTTTGCTCAGCGTAATACCTGAACGACCCTATGACGTAAACCTCACACCAAAAGTTTACTCAACGTTCTTTATTTGAAATTCCATTTTGTAAACTTCGATAAGTGTGAAAGAGCAAAAGGTCCTGCTATTCTATACAAAGGCGGACACGTGTCGTATCTACATCGCGGGCTGTTCAGAAGAGATACGACGCGCGCTAATTGGCAGCAAATAAAGCGCAAACCTCCTTGATAAACAACTGCTTCAGCGTTATCAAACACCAGGATTCATGAGAGGGTATTTTAAAAACTTTTGGGACGTGATTCTTTTTCAAGAATAATATGCTCTACTGATACAAGCTTCTGCTGAAGGGTAATGGCCCACGCGTTGAGTGTTACATTTGTACTGCGAATAATTGCTGCCAACATCAAAGTACGACTCGCACTTCCCAAAACCGCGGCAGATGCATTCACAGCACATAATAAAGGTAATTTTGCACACTTCAACACTCTCGCTATAATGTACGGCCGAATAAGTCCCCGACTATGTGCAAAACGTTTTGTAATATTCGCGACAATTTTCAATGTTGGATTTTACAAATGATTTAGCAATACTTTATACTCGGTTTGGTGTAGAATGTAACTAGACTATGAAATAGTAGTGAAGATAAGCCAATCGAGTGAGGCAAAATATATTGTTAAGCAAGACTTGCATTTTAATGAAAGTTATCATGATCCCTTTTTAGTACTCAGAAAGAGAGCTAAAAGGATATGTTGGTGTCACCAGTTTGCTGTAGTCACTATTTGGATCAAGGAGGCCGACCCTGTTTATAATTACTCGTAAAAAATACACACTGCATTTAAGTTTATAAGACGTATGGAAATCAATAGGGTGGTGTAACATTTTTTGTTACTTAGAATCAAAAGAGGGTTGGCCTTGATTTCCTGCTGCTAAAAGGAATTGAAGATTACTGGTTACATAACGCAAGAAAATAAGCAACAATAATACATGAATAAAACTTTTTGCAGCATTCATATTCAGTCAGCCTATAATTGATATTGATTTTATATTGTACCTTGGGTAGTCGCGCCTGATTTTAAATACCCCAAACAATGAATGAATACTGACAATAAAGCTTGAAGTATGAGGGATCAACAACACATGGCAACTGGTGTGAGGCGGCTTCAGAGGAGGGCGCTTGACGCGTGAGACCACGAGGGCTCTCCACTCACTAATGGCCACTCGTGAACGTTTCGATCAATTTGTTGCGTATTGCTGATAAATATTACTATATTTACTTGTGTTGGATCTCTCATATGTAACAGGCCGTCTGGGTGGTTAACCCGTACAAGCCGTGTTGGATACTATTTTTTATATTTATGTCATTTGAATTTTTGCTTTTAAATTAAATGATTTACAAAACCCAAACAAACAGGAACCATGTACTCCTAAATTCCTTTAAAATCTAGCACTACTCTATTGAGGGACAAATGTCTTTCAAACATCACAAACAAAACTCCATTATAACGATGGAAAAAAATTAAAAGCGTGTTTTCGAAATTGCACACGACGCAGTCACAAAGGTGTTGTTAACAATAGTGCGGGGTCGGACCCGCCTGCACCGGCAATCAGCTAAAACGGAACGACGATTATTTAACACCTTTGTACCCTTTCACCCCTTACGCAACCCTTGTTCTATTATGTTTGGAGACACTGCTCATTAGGAGATCAATTGGAGTGTGCAGTCTTAGTAGTGGTTTCGTTTTTAATTTGTAGAGCTATCAGCTCAGAAAGTTATGAGGGCTATGTCCAAAAGTAGTCCCTAACGTACTGATAATGATGATGATGAGATTTTTACGATAAGGGCTTTAGGTGATGAAGCTCCTTGATGAAGAGAAAATAAGTAATATAGTTATCTAGACGTTGCTAACTGGCGGCAGGAATAAATTGATCTGATTTTTCAAGGCTGTCATATTTTCGCTAAAAACCTTCTTATTGTGTTATTGATGTCACATGTGTAATAAGATAAGATAGGTCAAGCAAGTCGTTATTATACGGTTTTATATTATTTAACAGTGATATGCAAACATTTCAAAGTAATATACAAACCGGGGTTATGACGTGTATTAATAACCTTACATCTTGTATTATAAAATGATATTCATAAAATATCAAAACATAATATAAAAATATTTCAGAAATAAAAACCAAACTAAAACATAAAAGGTGTTGTCTCCAACACAATCCAGCAAAACGACATTTAATAACACATTATCGCTTATTAAATAAAGTGCCGTCTTGGAGTTCCGGCGCACCGGAAGCGGAAGTGCGGAGTGCGGTGCAGCGAGCGGAATTGTACGTTCCGGGCCGTTATCCACACGAGCACTTCCGGTGCACTGCATATACAGCTATCACTTGTTACCGCTTTGCGACCATTGTCCAACATGGAAATTACTTTACGCACAGCTCGTGAATCACAATTTATACGATACTGTGTTGTCCACCGTACAGACCCCGGATGACCGATTTATTTCACTGGACATTACGTGAAATTTACGTTAGGAAGTGTAAATGTAGTGTTTATGATTTCGATAAATTATATTATAGATCGACAGATTATTGAATTTGTAAATTTAAAGAATTCGTACGCGAATTCGACATTTCGGTCCTCTCATTATGTATGTATAAATTCTTTACTGAACACCACATACAGTAATAAGACAAAAAAATATAGCAAGAATTGGCGGTCTTATCGCTTAACGCAATTTCTTCCAGACAACCGTTAAATGGCCTAGGTTGAAAAGAAGCTAGGAAGAATAGAGCGGTCACAAAAAAGCAAAAAAAGAAGAACATTAGTTATAAAAGAAAGTGATATGTACAAAATATGAGGAATTCAAACATACATTTCATTAAACATACATACACTACATCAAATAAAAATATCGCATAATACACTACATAAACTACAATACAAAAAAACATACTAATTTAGGTGAAACTTGAAAGTAATAATAAATTTAAACTGACAGATAACGTAATCAAATCGTAAAGAGCCTTTTGAATATGGGGAGGAATTTGACTAATCATTATGTTCATAGGAGGATGCTTCTCTTCAATACGGGCGTGTGAAATTGCGAAAAAGCATCCTGAAGTAAATTCGACATAAAACCCCTTCTACGAAGTAAATTTAAATAAGTCTCAATAAACTAAAGCTTACACTCCTAAACTACTAGCGGGACGGATTAGTCGTTGGTGGCTTAAGTTCAGCAAATCCCAAGGATTTCCACAATGACCTGGTGAAAGTGGCCTACATCCAGCAACATGCTGCAATCATTTTCAATCATCACGTTTAATTTATTCCCCAACATCCAGTTTCAAGCAAACGTAATAACATATTTAAATATTTAATATAAATATTTCGACGCATATGTGCTCTATTAATACTGTTCCGCATTAAACCATCATTAAAGGCGAGCTCCGAATAAACCCGACACAGAACCGAATATTAAGCAAAAGGTTAAATTTTAATGAACTTCACAACGCCGTTGCCAAAATGCAACGAGCGATGCTCTCGTCGAGCGATTATTAAATGGAACTTGCAACATCATGTATTCAAAATTCATTTACGTCATCCATTCAAAATTTCTGCTATTCACGCTGATTTGGATGCGGTGTTTACTGTATTATGACGTCACAGATTGAGCGACTGAGACAGTGGATGGTACAGGCGCGGTAGACCAGGCCAAAGATAGGATCTGTCGGGCTGGCAACCCGTTTATGCCTTCATTATTAATGATAAAAAACGAGATAATATTGTAAAATGCCTACAAATTAAAAAAAAATATAATAGGGTAATATGGCTGAGTGATACAGTGCGGACATCGGAAGCAAAATAGCATTCATCATCATCATCATATCAGCCACAGGAAGTCCACTGCTGAACATAGGCCTCCCCCAAGGATCTCCATAATGACCTGTTGGAAGCGGCCTGCATCCAGCGACTTCCTGCGATTATTTGGCAATGAAATGACAATTAAATGGAACTGGGCTGGCCATGTGCCTGCGTCCAGATCATATTGTCACCCTATGGATACCTGAAGGTCGACGACGCCGCGGGAGACCTAAAAAACGCTGATGAGACATCCTGGATGCTTTCGAGCCTGTGTGGTCTGAAATTTTCGTGGAACGCGGATTGTGGAGGGAGAATGGGGAGACCTTTGCCAGCAGTAGGATGAAATTTAATTGTTTTATGTGGCGCACCATCAAGCTGTGGGATTATTTACCGTCTCGCGTGTTCCCTCCTTCCTACAATCCCGGGTCTATCCGCCTTAGTGTGAAGAGGCATCTCAGCGGCCGGCATAATTGTATCGAATGTCTTAGGACTGTCGTCTGATGCCATTCTATACTACGCCTGGAGGGCATTTGCGCTTAAAAAAAATAGGTTAAACAAAAAAAATCCTTTGCTCTTTTTTCAAAAATCCGAAGCATATCGCTCACCAAACTTCTCCATACAAAAGATTGTATACGACAACCTCGTCCATTACGGCGTGGAATATTCCTTTCTAATCTTAGATTGAATCTTGAATACGTCTATAAAAAAGGTTGAAAGGTGCTCTCATATTCGTGTTTATACAGGTTATATTTTACTCAGATGTTGATAAACAAGTGAAGGTCTGGGGGGTTACTCTATGAAACGATACGAACTTCGACTGTTCGGACGCCGTACGTAAAACTTCACTAATGTGCCTAGATACTACACAAAATGTTGGAATACTCTGTCGTACGTCGCAACCATCGACTAAGTTCGCAGAAAATGATAAGCATAATAGAGAATAGTACATATTTGATTTTTAGAAGTGGAAAACTTATATCTTACTCCGGACGTCGAACATTCGAACATACGTTATTCGTTTCACAGAGTAACCCCCCTGATAGATGGCACGTGCCGTATTATCAGACAAAATAACTGTGATTGGCATGTTTACTTTTTTCCACGTATTTTTATATTGAACAGCCTCTTCCAAGAATTCATTTTTTACGGCTGTACATCTTAATATATATAATTCACGTGTCACGTTGTTTGTCCGCGATGGACTCCTAAACCACTCAACTGATTATAATGAAATTTTGTAGATATGTGTTATTTGTTCCAACTTAAAGGTGGGATAATTTTGATCTCAATTGAATATACGAAAGTATAAAAAAAAGGAAAAAACATTTTGCCATACAAAGATGTAAATTAGTGACAACAATGAAAAGTGATCGACATTTAAATTGGTTGTCAAATATTTATGTATGCGTTCAGAAAAGTATTTTGTGTAAACAAAGGAGTATATATTAAGCTACATAAATATTGGACAATTATAACTTGCAAAAAAGAGTACGATGCGGTGACAATTGGCATTAACGAAAAACAATTATGGCAATATTTAATATTATAAAAAATTCAATAATGTTCAGTTATTAATATAGAAGTATTAATAACTGAACATTATTGAAGATCGATTCAAGATCTAACATGGATCGAATGTCACTTTTATCAGGAATTCTTACACTGGCCTTTCCTTCGCTACAATTCACTGATAGAAATGTATATCGTCTCTGAGTGAGGTAGGCTTTATTTTACCTAAAGGGGGGTCAAAAAGGGTTGAAATGTTATGACGAAGAAAATCGAAACCACTGAAGTTATTTCTATGAAAACTTATATTTCAACTCTTTATTACTAACAAAACGTAATGGCGTGCAATATTATTGGGAAAACAGCATTGTGGGGGTGAAATAAAGGATGGAATATTTCACGGATAATCAAAATCTCTAAAGTGTTAAATGACAAAAATGTACAAGGCACACTTTTCGGATATGGAGAGATGGGATATAATAGAATACGAGATACGGGAGAGGACTGGGATAGCTGACAGATTTGATAGGACGAAATGTAAATTGTACGGTATAAGACGGGATGGAAAATGAAGACAAAGGACGGGATGGATCGGGAAGTGACTGGACAAACGCGATGGGACGGTATTAACAGGACCGTAGGATACGTCAAGTTTAGGTATACAAGAGCTTATATAAAACAATAGCACGTATTTGGTGTGGAGTGGAATAAAAAAATATCTGCCTCCAGGCGAAGCTGGGTCGGGCCGCTAGTACCTTATAAAATCTTCTATAGGTAGCAAATAAATTACCTCCATATATCATGTGCGTCATGTATTGATTTTATACATAGTGCCTTTTAAGTGTTTATTCTTAACAGTAAACCATTTCTGGTTATGAGACGAATGAGAAGTTTATTAACCTACATACAGTAACCTACGCATTTTTCCATGAAGGGGTAGGCAGAAGAGCCTTTGTAAATTTTATTTCCCATCCCACAATGTGATAGGGAGCGAGCCTTTTGCCATATGGAACAAAAATTCCTGAAAGTTTATTAAGGATTCGTATAAGTTCAGTTTACAATAGTGTATCAAAACATGGTCAAAGTAAAGTAATAGTTACCTGTATTAAATTGACCGTAAGTGTTTCTACAAAACTTTAATAAAAAAATTAATACGGTCAGAAATTACTTAAATTTGTATTGAATAAATCGCATGTCCACAACCATTAATACTCAACAAAAAAATAAGTCGGAGAATAAAATGTATTCGAATATTTTAACCAATACATATTTAGTTTTAGTTTTAGTTTTAGTTGTTGCAGTGGCAGTGGGCCGGGCACATAGCTCGTAGAACCGATGGCCGTTGGGGCCGAAAGGTTCTTGAGTGGAGGCCACGTACAGGCAAGCAAAATGTCGGACGCCCGTCTACAAGGTGGACGGACGATCTGGCTAAGGTTGCAGGACATTGTGGAGGTCATTGTGGAGATCCTTGGGGGAGGCCAATGTTCAGCAGTGGACTTCCTGTGGCTGATATGATGATGATATTTAGTTTACCAATAAAATATATTTTAAATCGTATCTTTCCGTACTGCAAAACGAAATAATCGTTAGTTTCGACGGAACAGCACGCGAATATTTTTATCTAAAACTGCAAAAGTTTTGCTGGAATTTAATTCTATACGCGGGTGACAATGGGGAAACCTCACGCAACGTGAATAGTTACGAACTTTATTTCTTTCCGCATTAATGCCATGGAAATATTGCTTTATTGTATAGAGAAAGACTTTTCTTACTTTTACGGGTGTTAAGAAGGAATATCATATCAAGGAACAAAAAGAGATATAAGTCTCTCAAATGTGATAGGGGGTAGAAACCACCGCAGTGTTTATTTCTCCCGCCAAACAGCAGTGTAAACATTGTTGTGTTTCGGTTAGAAGGACATTGTAGCCAAAGTAACTACTATATATACTACGACATATTGAGACTTAACATCTTATGTCTCAGGATGGCGAGCGCAGTGGAATGCCAAACATTGCTTTGTGACTCATGGTGTTGTTTGGTTTTGCTACTGTCCATGAGCGGTCATATCGCTTACCATCAGGCCAATGGCATACTCGTCTCGCCGTCAAATAACACACTAAGGCCGAGGTGATACCAGACATCGTCCTGCCTAAGTCGAAAATGCAAGAGCGAAACGTTGGTGGTTTTACCTCTGCCGACCACTTCTAGGAAAAGGCTTGAATTTATGTATGTTTATATTTATTATAATTAATGTGCGTGGAATGAAAATTAACACAAAGTTAAGCCTTCACGTCAATAACATTACTAAAACGAAACGGGATACAAATAATTGCTATGAAATTTTGAAACGGTAATGAACAGTTTAATCGCTGCCATTATAATGCGAGTTTTAAACATACTATTATTAATTTTGGAATCATCGCGATTGTGTTTCATATGAAAATAATAATTACAATCTGTAATTTTCATAAACTCAGGTATAATTTTTTTTGTATTCAATAGAGAGACCAGCGTTCTTTTTGCGTGATGGTAAGCGATACCGCTCATTTGTAGTAACAAATTTAAATAAAACTATGAATTACAAAGAAATATTTGGCATTCCACTGAGCTCGCTATCCGGAGACATATTCTGTCTACAATTTCCTTCAAACTAAAATGCAACAGTGCATTTATACTGCTGTTTGATGGGTGAAATATGCATAGGTAGCACCTACCCAGGCGGACGTTTTTTATTGCAATGAATTGCGAGAAGAGCCGTTCACCTGATGATAAGTGATTCGACCGCTCATAAGCAGTAGTAACCAAACAACACCTTAAATTACAAAGCAATTTTTGGGATGCAACTGGGCTCGTCAGCCTGAGACATAAGATGTTATTTCTCAATATTTCTAGTAGTTACTCTGGCGACAATCTCCTTCAATCCAAAACACAACAGTGCATTTACACTGCTGTTTTGCGGGAGAAATAGATATTGCGGTGGTGGCGGCCTCTCACATATGAGAGACCTACCACCAGTGTCTATACCAATAGCAGTCTTTTATACCACTGGTTTTTCATAGATTTTCTTTGTATCAAAGGAATTTAAAACTTGGTAAATTTTTTATTACCGTGTTTTTTAAGTATAAATATAGTTATTTCATAACAATCCATAAAATAATGTCAGTTTCAACGTCCGAAATTATAAAATCTTAAAAAATATTTCTTTCATTAAAACGACAACTTAATATTCCAACAACTAAAATATACACAATTTTCCTCATATCTTTCATATATGTATTAATGAAATACAGGGCTGGCAGTCTAGCAATCATTTATGGCATCTGGCATCCCATGGCACGGCGCGATAACGCACCGGATGTCAGCATCCGGCTCGCGGTCGCACCTTCCGTGCCAGCGCTATCTATGGCCCCACCGTCCTACTCTAGGATAAATGTGCCAGTATATTACATTACTCGCATGAAGTTATGATATTATGTTCCGTTAACTTTATATAAGTTACTAGTAGGAATTACTGGTATAGATTAAAGTTATGAAAATATAAGTTACATAATAAGAATAAAGAATATAAGAAAAAGAAGGAACTATAGCAACAGTCGGCAACAGGCGGACAAAAGTAATTAATTGTATTTTTTTTTTTTTTTTTTTTTTTTTTTAACCTATTCTGTCCCACTGCTGGGCAAAGGTCTCCCTCAACTCCTTCCACTTATCCCTATGAGTTGCTGATGCCACCCAAGTTCTGTCAAATTGGTCGAGGTCGTCGCGCCACCTTTTCCGAGGCCTGCCGCGTGGCCTCTTGCCACCCTTAGGCACCCATTGAGTAGCAATCTTTGCCCACCTCTTTGGGTGCATTCGCGTGACGTGACCTGCCCAATCCCATTTTAATTCGGCCGATTTCAGTGCAACATCCTTCACTTTGGTTATGGAGCGCAAGGTGTTATTGGGCACTCTGTCCATGCGTGTTACGCCTATCATGCTGCGCTCCATAGCTCTTTGACAAACCCCAAGCCTGGACCTCTGAAGTTCGGTCAAAGACCAGGTTTGAGCTCCGTATGTGAGAATTGGTAAGATACACATGTCGACGAGTCTACGTTTAAGGGAAATGGGAAGGTTTCCCTTAAGAAATGTCTTCAAGGACCAGTAGCCCTTCCACGCATTGTCTATTCGACACTGGATCTCTCGGTCTTGTCTGTTGTCGAAGGAGACTATTTGACCTAAATAATTATACTCGTCGACATATAATATCTCATCTCCGTCCACAACAATTCTCGATGTGGAGCTATTTGTCATAACCTGAGTCTTTGACCGATTCATCATCAATCCAACCCCAAGGCTTGCCCTGCTCAGGTCGTTGAGCATCTGTTGCAACTCGTCGGCCGAAGAGGCGAAAAGGACAATATCATCCGCAAAACGGAGATTAGAGAGCCTTTCGCCTTCGATGTTAATGCCGCGTTCCACCCAGAGATCTGTTAAGGATTTGAAAATCTCCTGCAAAGCACTTGTGAATAGTTTTGGTGATAACGGGTCACCCTGCTTGACGCCTTTACAAATTCGAAATATTGGGCCGGAGGAGTGGAGTCTGATATCCGCCGTGCTATTGTTATAAATAATTTTTAATAAATCAATGTAGGTTTTATTAATATTTTGATTATTTAAAGCGGAAAAAACTGCATTATGTTTGACATTATCAAATGCTTTTGTGTAATCAACAAAAGCTAGGTATAACGGCTTTTGAAATTCTGTGCATTTTTCGATTATCTGGTTGAGAGTATGAAGATGGTCAATGGTTGAAAAACTACGTCGGAATCCAGCTTGTTCTGGAGGTTGATGAACATCTAGATTTCCATCAATGCGGTTGAGAATAATTTTAATAAATAATTTATATAAATGGGATAATAAGCTTATAGGTCTGTAGTTGTTGATATCAGATTTATCTCCTTTTTTATGTAGTAAAATTATGTTGGAGTGACACATGCCCTTCGGGATATGACCTGTCTCTAAAATAGAGTTAAAAAGATTAGTGATATGAGGTAATAGGGTAGGAGAACCAATTTTGAGAGCTTCCGTTGTTACTCCATCTCCTCCGGGGCTGCGATCAAAGGCCATGGATTTGAGTGCTTTATAGACCTCAAAACCAGTGATGTGTGGAACAGAAGCTGACCGGGAGTAATCCGAAACAGGGCTAGGTGTGTGATCTTTGTCAGAGTATAACGATTTATAAAATCCTGTACATATGTCCTTGATCTTATCCCGACTATGGTGTTTCCTCCCTGTTTGGTCCTGTAAGCTGTTAATCCACGCCTTACCCTTAGTAACACCCTGTTTGGCAACTCTAAGTGATGAATTTTTCTTTAAAGCTATTTTCACTAGGTTGCAGTTATGGTCTCTTATATCCTTTCTAATGTTGCGTTTAACTTGTCTGTCCATTTTTCGATATTCTTCTGTATTTATTTGCATCATAGTACGTGTTTTAATTAAGTTTACGGTGGTTGATGTAAGTAGTTTACATTTTTTCTTAGTTACAAATTTCTTGCTGCTATTATTTATGCCGGTAACTATTTCTTTATATTGTTGTTCCACGTCAGTCTTATCCAATGACAAACTATCAAAGTAGTTTGATAATTGTAAATTATATTGTTCGGAATTTTGGAGGAGTGCTTGCTTTGACACTTTACAATGTTTTGTGAAATGTTTTGCTCTATGAATTTTGAAATTAAATTTGATTTTAGCCCTAAGAGGTCTGTGATCTGAACTGCAGTAGAATTTATTGATTGTACTTACGTCTTTTACGATGCTTATGTCCGATGTTAAAATGTAATCGATCTCGTTTTTTGTGTTATTGTCTGGCGATACCCACGTCCAACGTCTCTGTGGCTTCTTAAAATAATATGAGTTAGCAACGTGCAAGTTTTGCCCGAACGAAAACTGTAGCAATTTAATGCCCCGTTCGTTTCTATTTCCTTCACCATAAGGACCTAGAATACGTGGACTATCAGATTCCTGTCTGGGGCCAACTTTGGCGTTAAAATCGCCAAGTATGAGCGTCCATGTACCTCTATTTTCATCACATGCCTTATTCATTAGATGATAATACTCTTCAACGTCTTCATCGGAGTAGGTTGATGTAGGTGCATATGTTTGTATCAGTGTCAGAGTTTTATTAGATGTTACCTGAAATTTTAGTATAGCAATTCGATCTGAATATGGTTTAAATTCTATAATATGATTTTTCCATTTCTTTGAAACAAGAAAACCTACGCCGTTCCTACCACTTGTCTCACCATAATGGAAAAATACAGCGTCTTCCCGTTCTTCCGTATGTTCTCCTAACCTTCTAACCTCTGCTAAACCTATTATATCCCACTTGACTTTTTTTAATGCGTTTTCTAATTCTATTAATCTTTCGTCTTTCAATAGTGTGCGGGTATTGTATGTCAGAATGTTTAGCGTAGCAGTATCCTTTATAACGTTTGCCGTAGTCGTTCGATGGAAGCACCTCGCCCGGGGATTTACCTGGCCCCCGACCCCAGCGCCGGGCTGATGCCCATCAACACCAGTGCGGCTACTGGGGCTGCCGGGCACTAGGGGCATTCTTCTATTACTCTCCATTATTGAGGGGTTCGGACCGTAACCCACCACGCTGGTCCAGTGCGGGTTGGTGGGTCGCCAGAGCCTCGTCTGTTTGCCAGCAGGGTGCACCGCGTTTGTTTGTTAATTAATTGTATACCAAGCATAAATTAATACGTATGGTAAGGTATGCAGTAAGAGCTCAAAAACAAAAACTGTGACCAGTTACCTCTATACCAGACCAAAATATTATTTATTCGTAGATGTAATCGGTAGTCAGTTTTACTGAACCTTATAATTTATTTTCCACGGTATTTGGACCCCACCTAAAACTACTTGCAGACCACTGAACAACAGTATACGACAGATGTGTGTTTTAATGTAAGGTCAAGACTTACTAGTCTTGTTGAGCGTCTCGTCAACATTATTCAATGTGTTTATAAATTACTTTGCACATCTGTTTTAGAATTTCAAAGGAAATGAGATGTCTAGGGGTAGGTTTTGTATGTGAGAAGCTGCCATATGTACCCCCGCAATGTCTATTTCCCGTTTAGAACCCACCAAACAGCAGTGTAAAGGCACTGTTGTGTTCTTTTTTGAAAGACGTTGTAGCCAGAGTAACTACTGGACTTATTGAGACTTAACATCTTATGCTGTAATACGAGCGCTGTGAAATGCCAAGCATTGCTTTGTAATTCATGGTGCTGTTTGGTTTTGTATATACGAACGGCATGCTCGTCTCGCCATTCATTCCAATAAAAAATAACATGTTTTCTCAAAAACATGTATGTACATATCTTACAATTATTGTAAGACACGCCATTACGTGTCTTTTATTTATTTAATCTACTTTAAAACTACAAACATCTCTAATTTCTCATATACTACTGTGTCCAAAAAATAAGGTGACATTTGAATTTTATCTGCGCGCGTCGAATGATTTGGAGATTTATGCTTTTTAATAGGTTGTTAGTACTGTCAGTGACATCTATGTCAAATTTACATGTCAAAATATTCATTAATGTTTGAGATACGTGTCATTTTGTGAGCTGCTAAACGTGAGTTTTTCGTTTTTTTGCGATGTCAAAATTTGTTGAGCAAAGAAATTGCATTAAATTTTATTTGCGGAATCAATTTTCTGCTGCGGATACGTTGAGGATGGTGCAGAAAGCCTTTGGTGATGAGGCTGTGTCAAAAAAAAATGTTTACAAGTGGTATAGTGAGTTCCAAGCCGGCCGTGAACGTATCGAAGACGAAGAGCATCCTGGGCGACCATCAACCTCAACCGACGAAGCTCACGTCCAACAAATCCAAGATTTGTTATTGAAAAACCGTCGATTAACGATTGGAGACCTTGCTGATGAGGTTGGCATATCGAAAGGCTCCGTCAATACCATTTAAAAAATGTTTTGGGCCTCAACCGCGTCACGTCTCGACTGGTATCGAAAACCACGATAATGCACCGTCCATACTGCACTCGTAATTCGTGCTCATTTCGCCAAAAACTCAACCCATTTCGTTCCGCAACCACCGTATTCACCTGATCTGGCGCGGTGCGACTTCTGGCTGTTCAGCAGGCTCAAAACACCGCTCCGGGGACACCATTTTGATACGATAGAGGAGATTCAAGCCGCAGCGAAGACGGAACTGAAGGCCATCCCGGAAAGTGACTACAATCAGTGTTTCGAAGATTGGAAAATCCATTGGCATAAGTGCATTGCATCGGGAAGGGATTATTCTGAAGGGGATGAAATTGATTTGGAAGAATAAATAAAGAATTTTCAAAATAAATACAATGTCACCTTATTTTTTGGACACAGTATGTACATGTATCGTATGTAATGCTACATCAAAATGTATGGATTTCACAGCAATTCTCTCGCTCTTTTAACACCGAATAGAACTCAAGCTTTTGCTTTGAGCTCTGTATTGTAGTTCAAGAATAAACATTCCTTTGTACGCCTTCCATCGAGATACATTTAGGGATTCCACCGATACTTCAGTAAATAAAATCTAAAGAACAAATATATTACGAAATGTTTATACTAAGAGTTACTCAAGATTTACCGGTGTAACACTTAAACTGATTTAAACAATGTACTACTCATATTTATTATTTATTAATATGTATGTGGGAATAATTCCGCCTCTGGTGTAGATTTGTCCTTAAGGAAGAATTATGTATATAACCTTGTACTTAGTAGCCTTATGTTGTTTTTTTAAGTGACAAAAGTGTTTATTTTTTTGATAATTATCTACTCATTCGTGCATTAAGCCTTTAAACTGACGCCCGATGGAGCCAAAAACTTTTCGAATTATCGAGGCCACATAAGGGGAGGGACAGCGTAGGACGTCCACCCACAAGGTGTTCAGATGTCCTGGAAAAGCTCGTGGGACGTTGCTGGGTGCAGGCTGCCTTCATCAGGTCACTGTGGTAATCACTGGGAGAGGCGTATGTTCAGCAGTGGACTTCCTTTGGCTGATGGATGGAAGCCTTTTAGACTACAGTAAACAAAAAGCATTTCAGCCGTAACACAAATTGCAATCGAAAACGAACAATCACACATTTTAATGCAAACCACACAAAACGAATGCACAAATTCGCAGGAAATCACATTGAATTAACAAATTATCGCCCAATTATCTATGACAAAGGATTTAACATAGAAATTAATTGCATACGGACAATCAGCGAGCCATCGATTTTCATACAGCCCGGTGCACAATAATGATGCGTCCGCGAGCCGCTGACCTGAATCCAACAGCCGATATTTGATAACATTTCGGAACTAACGCATGCTTAATTAATCTGCACTTCTAATATATCAAGTAGATACTGGTGCCTGATAGAATATTTGTACGCCTGCATGGGGTTTGGTTAGAGAAATTTCAGTATATGGCTTTTTATTCCTGTAGTAAAATAGGGTGACACATGGACTTGGTAGCTGGGCTATATACAACATAATATGTAAAAGAAAATAATTTATTGAATACATTAAATATAAATATACATTAATGATTACGTTCTTATTTTTCCTGTGATTATGCTTAAGAAATTTTGTCTTATCAATAGAAAAAAAATATCGCATCCACGGCCACAGGTACGTATACGAAGTACCCGAATAAGGCAAGTGTATTTTTAAGTTTAGTAGAATTAAAATCGGCTACAAGCAGACCCATATTAAAGAGGATTCTTACGGTTGTGGGCCTGCAGATTCCGTACATTCTGCATATTCTGTGGGTTGCCGAGTCGAAACTGTGAAGGGACGCGAAGATTTTGTCATTGAGCTCATCCGGACCTTGGATCTCATTTCTACATGGGGTTCCAGGAATATGGTTGAGTTCAATGCCAAGAAAACCCAGGTGTGTGCGTTCACGTGCAAAAAATCCCCGTTCTCTCCCCTCCCCATTCTTCAGGGTGCTCCCTCTCAATGCGGAATGACCCAAGTATCCTTGGTGTGGACATCCGCTGTGATCTCAATCCAAGGAATCACATCGAGGTCGTAATAACCGGCACATCACGCAGGGTTGGAGTCCTGAACAGGGTGCGTCGGTTTTTCATGCCCGGTTAGCTTTGTCGCTTATATAAAGCGCAGGTCCGGCCGGGTATGGAGTACTGCTCGCACCTCTGGGATGGATCCGCCCAGTGCCTGCTCGATGCCTTGGATGGATTGCAGCAGCGGGCCATCCGCATTGTGAATGATGCAGACGTTACGAGCAACTTAAGAGTCGCTACAACTCCGGAGGGATGTCACCTCTCTAAGCGTGTTCTACCGCCTGTATCACGGTGAGTGCTCTGAAAAATTGTTCAACTTGATCCCCTCCTCTCCATTCCTAACCAGAACCACCGTCATGCTGTGGAATTGTTTGCCTTCTCGCGTGTTCCCTCCTTCCTACAATCCTGGGTCCTTCCGCCGTAGTGTGAAGAGGCACCTTAGCAGGCCGGCATAATTGTTTCCATTGGCATGGGACTGCCGTCCGATGCCAATGGATACTCTGCCTGGGCGGCATTAGCACTTACCATCAGATGCAATGCCGCCACAATGCTGGGCCGGTATAAAAAAAAAACATACATATTCTGTATTCTGCAGAAGTGTTTAATAAAACAAACGCACAATCCACTAAGTGATTTATAACCATACGGTTTTGTCATATATATCTGCATTCTGCAGGCCCGCAACCGCGGCGGCGCGGCTGCGGGTTAAAAGCACGTCGTGTAAATCCTCCCTTATTATGAAGATTACACTTGCCACACGTACAGGTATTCAGAGAGAAATTTTAACCACAAAAAGTATCATACACATCAACACCTTCAGATAAACACAGTAAATAAATAAATAACACCCAACAGTCACATACATAATCATGACCCCACACTAAGATCGAGTCTTGTGTCATGGGAATCCAAAACTACGAGAGTCTCACCCAGAACCGAATGAAATATTTTTAGGCCGCATAAACATTTTTCTCGGTGCGAGGATCGAACCCACGGCCTCTTGTGACACGGGCAGCGTCTAACCGACTGCGCTACGGAGACTGTCAAGTGTAACATAATAGCAACGATAATAACCATTTGCCTAAACGGAACGATAAAGTATTGATTTCAATTACACATCCTGGGACCCAATTGGCAATCTAATTAGCACTAACATGTGCTATAATTACGTCATATCCATGTCCATTATATTGGTTCTCGTAGAACCAATATAATATGGAACCTATTAGAGAATACTGTTTTCCAGTCATCTGCATGCCCTAACTCAAACATTTGAGGATCGCAAGGATGGATCACTAGCTCGTAAAGCTTAAACCCTTAGGCAGGCATTGACCATAGGCACAATGCATAGTGGTATATACCGGAAAAAACTCTATTATATTTAGGATTTACAAAATATTTCCTTCGCCGTAAAGCGCCTGGTAATTAACTCTTAATACTCAGAGGGATTTCATGAGAGCCGTGTAATTAGAACTCACAACCACTATCTCATTTCAACCAATAATAAAAACCCTCACAAAAATCCGTGTGAATCATATTACAAAAGAGTATCGTAAATAAAAATCTCCGCGCGAAACCTTTCCACGTAGCATCGAAAAAGTTTAACGTGGGCATGAATTTGCTCTCAGAGCGATAGCGCCGCAGCGGTGGCGCCCTCGCGCTGCCCACAATGCGAATTTAGAACTACATTTCACTTTTAAGCTTAAAACCTCCACTGTACTAGAAACTATTGTACGAGTGTCGAGATGTCGCGGTTTTGTAACTTTGTGCGATATATTTTGGGTAGTTACGTAATGGTGTATTCGCTTCCAAAATTTCATGGTAAAAAACTGAAGAGGCCCACAAAATTGTCTCGTTTCTGCCCGTGTATATGGAAATCTGAACAGGCCGGCACAATTATATCGACTGACGATAGATAACTATTTCTCAAGGGAGTATGTTCTTTGGAGGACCTGCCCTTACCTTCAGGAACATTTTAGACCCTCAGCAGTGCCAGCAATAAAACCAAATATCGTGTACATAATAATTTTACTGTACTGTTCTGTATCAGCCCATATACATACGTCCCACTGCAGGACACGAGCCTCCTTTACAATCAATAAAACGATTGAGAGGCCATATAGTCCACCACGATAGCTTAATGCGGGTTGGAGGACTTGACATTCTTGTACCATAGTAATTTTTACAAATCGCTTTGGTATGCAGGTTTACTAACAATGTTTTCCTTCACCGTGGTAATTGACTAATCAAGACACATATGACTCCGAAAAGTCAGGGACGCGCCATGAGTTTTAAATAAAAATAAAAATTGTAACTACATATTCACAACTCTTTCCATATCGTCATTAAAACGTAAAAAATACCACATTAATCCTGCTGATTCTTTTGCATTTTTCTCTTGGTTTTAAAGCTTTCACAACCGCGTGCCCTACTTTAGAATTTGTTTTTATTTTGCTATGTCGGAACTTGATTATAGCTTAAATTAATCTATTCCCATTTTGAACATACTTTTGAAATTTTAATTCTGTATATATTATAATAAGTAAACATAAATTATATACGTTTTTTATGAATTCCATAATATTATATATAATCTGTATCAGCCCATATACGTCCCACTGCAGGGCACGGGCCTCCTCTACAATCGACAGTACGATTGAGAGTGGTTAGGCCATATAGTCCACCACGCTAGCCTAGTGCGGGTTGGCGGACTTACATACCATAGAACTTTTTATAAATCGCTATGGTATGCAGGTTTCCTCACGATGTTTTCCTTCACCGTTTTAGTGCGTGGTGATTGACTATCAATACACACATGACTCCGAAAAGTCAGAGGTGTGCCTTGGGATTCGAACCCGCGACCACCGTGAACATGTTGGCAGTCGCGTCTTGTCCGTTTACCAACAGGCCACCACGCACTTAAATATAATGATTTAGAATTTTATAATACCTAACATTACACACAAGACAAAATCCTACTATCTAATACTATAAAGGCGATTTTTTTTATATTTAGTACTTTTTCACACTCAAACTTCTAGACCAAATTTGGTATTGTACTTAATCCAGGGTGGATTAATACACAGGCTACTGTTTATCTCGAAATAAATTATAACCTTGGAATCAGTAAGGCATTCAAATATATGTATTTGCTTCACTCTAAAACACAGATGGATGAGAACGGTACAGAATAAGACGTGACAAGAACCGATGTAACGGAATGGGACAAAGCAGCGGTATAGATGATGATGATAGTCACGTTGTGATAAATTAAAAAAAACGCCAGTACCTACTCATAATAATATTATTGTGACAGGGGCTCAAAAAGTACAGCACTCTCATAAAATCGGGCCGGTCCGCTATAACAAAATAAAAACAATATTTATAGGTAAAAATATTGGAGTATTTTAACAATTAAGTTTGCGGGTATATGTGATTTTGCGACTGGTGTCAGAGTATATAAACCCGCCAGCCGTTGAATAAAAGTTTAGTCGTTACCGAGACTCCGACGACAACGGTCGTCGTTGAGGCTCGCAGTGTGCCGGTATTTGAAGTGGATAGTAATATTGCCAATCAAAAGCTGGTGTTATTTTGAATTAATATAAAAGATAATATATCATTCTATAAAAATAATAATAGTGTGTGAGTGTAAGTGATATGAAACCTGCATTCAGCCAGCATGCTAGCGACACCATCAGCAATGCAGTGTTCAACTGTCATCGGGTGAGTGATTTTAACTTTTATTTTCTTTGTAACCTACTTGAATTTGAAAAGGTTATGACTGTTTATTTATATGTGTTTATTAAGGCGAATGTGCTTATTTTTATACTTGTCACACTTCACTCTCAAACTTCAGCACCAAAACTTGGTATTGCTGTAGCTGACACCGTAGGGTGTCATGTCATTAGTATAGCCGTGGGATAAGTAAGGCATTCAAATATAATATTTTCTACTCTTGAAACTCAGAGGGATATAGGAGTAAAGGGCATAACGGTTCAGAATGAGACCGCACAAGACGCTATGTGACGGATTGGAACAGATGAAGCAGTATAAATAATTACAAACACGTCATGATTAATTATAAAATAACTTGTACCCAAAATAATGTTGCGGATGTACCTATATTAGATTCGAAAAGTATCTTCACCCAAGCGAAGCCGTGCTAGAGTGGGATGACAAATTTATAGATGACAAATATTTTGCGGAGTATTTTATCAATTACGTTTGCGGGTATAAGTGATTTTACGACTGGTGTCGGGGTATACCTATATAAACCCGCGAGCCGTTGAATAAAAGTTCAATCTTTACCGAGACTCTGAAGACACCGGTCGTCGTTGAGGCTCGCAGTGTGCCGGTTTTTGAAGAAGATAATAATATTGCTAATCATAAGTGCTGATGTTATTAAAACAACATTTTTTATCGCGATTGATAAAACAATAGTGTTTGTGAGTGATATGAAAGCTGCCTTCAGCCAGGATGCTAGCGACGCTGTGTTCAACTGTCATCGGGTAAGTACTTTTATTTTCTTTTTAACCGACTTCAAAAGGAGAAGGTTATGAATTGGACATTTTATTATGTATGTTTGTTACGTGATTTCACCGACAATAGGAAACTGACTTTGAAAATCTTCATTTCATTGGATTATATAGTAGGCAGGGTTGGTAAATATATTGTGAAGACCTGATGAAGATCTTTGGATCTGGAAAGTAGAGTTCCTGAAATTTTAATCATATTCAAATGTTTCTTTTTGATTTAGGTGCTATATAAAAGTTTAACTAATAAGGAGATGAAAAAATGCAAATAAATGTATGTAAATCGTACTCAAAATCTTCGGCAATTTAAATAGATTTTAGTGTTTTCTTTTGCAGCAGAAATAACATTTTGATAGGTTAGGTCTGATGATAATCTTCGGACCCGGAGATTATAAGCTCTCAAAATTGAGATTGTAATGCTTCTTTTTTCATTAAATTCAATCGATACATCTAATAAAAATGTATCCATGGGTTTGTACACGCTAGTCCTGGAAACAGCTGATTTAAATTTTCTATTGAAATTCATGTCGGTAGCTGACATTCTGGATTAACTCATAGGCTATTTTTTTTTATAAACGATTGCCCACTGCTGGGCAAAGGTCTCCCTCAACTCCTTCCATTTGTCTCTATTTTTTGCCGTTGCCGTCCATACGCAGCTGAATTTGTCAAGGTCGTCACGCCATCTCTTCCTAGGTCTACCTCGTCGCCTCTTGCCATCCAGTGGCGTCCATTGCGTGGCAATTTTCGCTCACCTTTTTGGGTGCTTTCTGGTGACGTGTCCCGCGCAATCTCATTTCAATTCGGTCGACTTTCTCCCAATATCCCTAATTCCAGTTATGGAACGCAAGGTGTTATTGGAGACTTTGTCCATACGTGTTACGCCTAGCATGTTGCGCTCCATAGCTCTTTGACAAACCCTGAGCTTGGACCTCTGGAGTTCAGTCAAAGACCAGGTTTGAATAATAATAAATAAATTTAATAATAGTTTTAAATAATTTTTATCTCGAATAATTTTGTTCTTCCTTGAAATGACCATGGAATTCATATATTTTTGTTACTCTTTCAAACCAGAAGGAATGTGATTGGACATGAGAAGACAGCAATGAATGTATTATATGATAAGACAGGTAAATCAATATGAAGGACGCTAATATCGCAATTGAGTTCAAATATAAAATAAACAGTTAGTAAGCGGAATAATATGTTGCTGATATGACTGGACTCAAAAAGTATATGCACTCGGACGATGCCGTTCCGAGCCTCTAGTATGCAATCAATATTAAAAACATGACACATAGGTACATGTGACAAATGCATAATTTCTTCTCAAAATTTAGGTTGAATAGGAACCACAGCAAGAGCTCTATTCCTTTCTTTTTCTCTTAATTAATTTATTCAATGCCATTCTTCCTATGAGAGTTTAAAAAATCACATACTTACCCAAAACTACTTAAAAGTATATGAAAAACCAACATGGGAATAAAACGTTAAATATTGTTTTCACAATGCACAACATTACCTAAATTAATTTCGTAATTATTATTTATCTCAAACACAAATGACTTCGTGATATAAAATCTATATTTATATTAAGCAATGAATATTTAAAACTTCATAGTAAATGTATGAAAAATCAAGGCAGAAACAAAACGTTAAATATTTCATGGTTTCACAAGGCGACAATTCTCCAGGCGTCAGTTTGCGCGGCGCGCCGAGAGCCCTTTGTCACAAAGACCGCTGTCCCAAGTACCATTTCCTTGCAGAAAGTCGGCACTCGCCGTCCATTGTTTTGTGGCGTTTACCACAATATTATTGTGCATTTTTACCATTGTTTAACAGTGGGAAACTGTAAGTCGTTTTGACGCGCGATTGAACAATTGACAAGTTAAGGCTGCCTGTAATTATGGACAAACACCAGTTCTAAGACTATATGGTAAAAGTTAATGATTGTCCAGAGTAAAATTGCAGTCCCAAAATACCTCGTTTTTTTTTTCAGAAAAAATATTTTATACTTCTATCACTTCAATGACTTACAAGTACAGGGCATTTTTAAATAAATTATTGGATCACCGATCGACATATGTATGTACGCAGACTAACTTATCATAAAGAAATTTCACAAAGGCATAATAAACTTTACAATCAGATGTAAGAAATCTTATCCAACATCTCACAATTTTAGCCACTTCGTATAAAATATAAATAATAACTCAAAAACATACATTAAGATATGTTGTATAAAACCATAATGTTATTATAATATGTATAATACATATATAGGAGAAGGGCGGGCAACAATTATTGATCTTGACTACTGGCTGATAAATTAATAGAAAAATCTACCATCATTTACCCGCCCCTGAATTTAAACCTGAGATCTAAGCATTGCAATTTTACCGTCGTATGATTGCGCTAGTCATATTATGTACCCAAAGTTATGTATATAAATACTACATAATATTTATATATTGATAATTAATTAGCTAATTACTATTAACGGTAAATCATTTGCGAGTTTCCGTTCTACAGCGCAGAATTTCCAAGAATCGTCTATTGTATATTTCCATGAAATGGTATCCTGAAACTCCATTATGTATTAAAATTACTGTTCATTTATCACAAGCAAATATTACTACTTTAATAATGAAAATTATTATTAATACAAAGTGTGTTTAACTATTGTGAAACTAGAATAAAATAAAAAAATTACACCAACAGTCACATACAGTCCTGACTTTACACTAAAATCGAGTCTTGTGTCGTAAGTATCGGGATCTATGTATATTACAATATTTTTCTCCATATATCATAGCATCTTAAATAAAAGCAAAACCAAGACTTTTAAAACTATTTCAGAAAAGTAAATAAATAATCTTTTCTTATATTTTATTACGATTTGATCACCTAATTATTCATTTTGAATTAAAATCATTCGCACAAAAATAATCCTTATGATGGATATTATGGTATGCACCTTAGTCATATGTAAGAATCTCTATGGCATGTAAAGTCCGCTAACCCATAAGTCCAGCTTAGTAATTTTATGGCCTAACCCCTCTCAATTGCACTTTCGGTTACTTACATAGAAAGCATGTGCGCTACAGTTAATCCATATGTTCGAGCCTTATGGTATGGTATGCACCACAGTCATCTGAAATAATTTATGTGGTATGTAAAGCCTGCTAACCCGCACTGGCCCAGCTTATTGGACTATATGGCCTAACCCCTTTCAATCGCACTTTCGAATATAGAGAAAGCTTGAGCCTTGCAGTCGAATATATAGTCTGAGACAGCATTACCAATACAAGGACCGCACTTGAACCCGAGTACAGGAAGCCAATCTCTTAATCAATGCACAATTCGATCCTCATTTCCTGTTATCCATTAAATTGAAATTGGGATTATAATCAGTATACAGACGGCTTTATTATTGAATGCCATTAGATAATTTGATGAATCCGACACAATTCCTGTAATTGTTTGCTATCTGCGAATATCCAATAACGTTTATATACAATTGTTTAGGATACATTTATGTACTCCCTTTGGTTAATATACTGTGAAGTGCATACAAGAGAGGCATTAGGTTGCAACTTATTACAAAAAGTCGGTGGTAAATTATTCGAATTAGCTCAGTAGCTAACACTTTAGACAAGAATATTGTATTCCGGTTTGAATGACATTATAGCCATCTTAGTTCTCAGGATGGCGAGCAAAGTGGAATGCCAAGCATCGCTTTGTAATTTATGTTCTTGTTTGGATTTGCTACTGTCCATGAGCAGTCATTACCACCAGGCGATGAGCATGCTCGCCTCGCCATTCATTACAACAAAAAAAAATATCTATGAAAGAAATCGTTGTATATAAATTATTGCGGCAAACCTGTGTTTAGCAGTGGACTTATTGTGGCTTTAGTAGGATTATATCGGCATAATATTATATATTTTTTGTATGTTGAACATTGCCTGATTATTGAAACAGCTAAGTGCAATTGAACTATAAATGCATTCGTGTCTATGATATCCAGGTGGGGCAATTAACTTCGACAATGAGTGTCATACATATTAAATACAATATCGCACCCCCGGTGCAACAATGTCACTTATGCAAAAATTGCAAGGTTGGAAGGTATAAAGAAATAATCTTATATCTTTTAGAATATTACGTGGTCATAATTTTATTAGCGGTAAATTAAAAGTTGATGTTGTGATAGAAGCTGTTCAACTTGTCTATGTCTTGAAATATCATATTTTTATGCGATGTCAAAGATGTCAAATGTTTTTCCTGAAAAGTTGCATTTTTGCAAAAGTGACATTGGTGCACCGGGGGTGCGATATTATAATAATGAAGATTTTCTGCCGTGGTTCAAAATACATTTATCGAAGTTTAATATCCGGACCTGTATTTAAAGACTTATCGTTGGTTAAAAAAAACAACTACGGATATTAATCATCGATATATTTTGAGTGGTTCCGCTGCCACTCAAATTTTTATTAAGCATTAATTGCAACATTATTTCAAGGAACTACGTTCATAAAATTACCCATATGCGCAAAAATACAACAAAATGATCTATATACACAAACTTTATTCTCCAACATGAAATAAAATGCATAAGTTATGCAAAAATTATCACTAAAATAAATAAATAAATAAACATCAAAAACTGCACAATACGCATTTACATAAAATAGACTGCAATATGCAAAAATATATACCTATTTATATGTAGCTGAGTATAAAATCTATTAGTATCTATAAGACAGTATAAGTTCAGCATGCAACACAATTTATTATTAGGAGTTGACCTAAGGGCTCCTACACACTATGCCGGTGGCACTGAGTTGTGTATGCCGCGCCGTAAACTGCAATATAATAAACAAACTATGATACGCTAAAAAAACTGTAATCTATATATTAATACGTGATGCAAAAACTTTGGATCCCTTTTTACGAAAATTGCGCGGACGCAGGAGCATAAAATTTGGCACACTTATAGTTTATGTATAGGAGAAGTGGAGAATGCTAATATTTTTCAATAATAATGCTTATAAAGTACATTAAATCAAAAAATAAAACATTACACACACTGCCATGCATTTCACGCACACATCCATATACAAGTATACATCATACTCTGGTGTCAAATTGTTACTTTTCTTTTTCATTTTGTTCTTCTGACATAGACATATCAAAAAAAGGTTTTATTTGCCTGATGAGGTAATAATATTAATATTAAAAGAGAATATTAATTTTAAATGTGGCAATAATATTAATATTAAGCCTAATATTTAATGTAATATAAAACAAGATTTTAATAATAATGCATAAAAAGTACATTAAATCAATAAATAAACCAGCATGCATTTGACACACGCATACACAAGTATTTGTACCAATTGTACACGTATACATACTCTTTGGTCAAATTGTTTCTTTGCTTTATTATAGACATATGTAGTTGAATGTCAATCAGAAAAAAATGTTTACTGTGGTTTTGTTGAATATCAAACAGAAAAGATTTATTTGACGAATACTACGTGAAATACTGAGCGCTATCATTCATTATATGCATAAAGAAAGTTCTGTAGCAGCAATCTGCAATAACAACATTCAGGTACAAAAAAAATATATAATTTACTATTGCTGGTTCAAAGCAATTATTGTAGTTTACGATTTTAGTAATTGCATATACTTCAGGGGAAATAAGCGATTTTGAGAGATACGGACATTTAAATGTGCACGAATTATCAGAATAACAACATCATCATACAGGTAAAAACTTTTTCTCTTCTTGATTTGGTCGAATTTCGATCACTAGGCGACCACTAGTATTATGAAAAATACATACTCATGTTACAAACTCCCCTAAATTTATTTTTGTCACATTAAAGACGATATTTTAAAACATAATTTAATATTTTGAGAACCTAATTCTTTGTAGCAAATTAAATAAATATATTTTAAAATATATTAACAATGACCAATTATCACGTGACTGCAAACAGCGATCGAAGCGCGCTGACGTCAGTGCTCGGGTGATTAGATGGAAAAACTCTATTCATTTTGATAGAACACTAGACTCTGTTACCAATCGTTGACGTAGATTATAGTCACGTGAGGTAGGAGTTTTAACGGGAATTTTGAAAACTATTTTTGTTAACGTGTTTTTTATTAAAAGTTCACAATTTCAGTACTTTTCGTTTTATGTAGAGCATATCTATAAACTAAAAGCAATTCCAGAAATTAGTCATAGTCTCTATTTTCCGAGGCTTGTAGTGCGTTTTTGCGCGGTGCAATGCTAATAGCACTATTCACTGAGACACGCCACCACGCCTCGCTGCATTTTACCGGCACACCATCTAAAAAGCCATTTTGAATGCTCGTTTATGCTTCTCCTTACAGCTTAGAATTTAAAGAATACAAATATGACTCTGTATTCACTAAAATATGTGACTTGGTGCTTTTGAGCGGTGATTTAAAACACATTAAATAACTTTATAACGTCTTACGCTGGGGGTGGCTGTATGATATGAAACGAAATTCTGATGCTCGAATATTCGATATCCGAAATAAGGTATAAGGTTTCCACTGGTAAAATGCTTTTTATCTACTTTATAGTATTATCACTCACTGCGAAGTTACTCTATGGTTACAACGTACGATAAAGGATCCGAACATTTTGTGGAGTACCTAGGCATATTGGTACAGTTTTACGTACTACATTCGTACTTCGTTTCGGATCATAGAATAATCCCCTGACCGGGAAAAATTGACAAAGCGGTTGATAAAAATGAAATGCCTTTGAAATCATTAAGGTGATCCTGGTTCAATTCTTCGTTCGGGTGATATTTTGTATAAGCAATATTATCAAAAATATACATCCGATAAAAATGGCCCATACGTCGACGTGCTTATTTCAAGCTTGGTTGAAACACTGCGGTGTCCTGATCCACTCAAATCCCCGGAGTAATCTATCCAGTTATTCCCGTCATAAAAGTCTAAAGCAATTATCGCCTCGGAGTAAAAACTCAATCACCGCCTTATAAAATCGGAAAATGGATGTTCAATTTTTTGCGCTCATATATAAGCTTTGCTACATTTTCACTTGTTATTTTTATTTTTTTTTCTTCCAAGAGTACGACTTACGATCTCACGGCTCGTCACGCCATTCACTGTAACAAAAAGAAATTGTTTCTTCATATCATCATCCCCCCCACAGGAAGTCCACTGCTGAATATAGGGCTCGTCCAAAGATCTCCATATCGACCTATTGTTTCTTCATATGCCAAGCTATAAAAAAACTCAAAGTTTATTAATCAAACTACGAATTGAACCTTGTAACAGAAAGTCAACAATCCTGATACAAATACCAAACAAACGACACAAATACCCAGGCACTACACTGTCGAACTCTTGGCCAAAAATCTAACCTCAATATGAAACCGCGATTAAATTTAACAATCACATAACTTGGAACCAATTGCGCTAATGCAATTTAATAATCTCTATTGCAGTATAATGTGGTCTGCCAACCGCCATGCTCTGATTTTAGCCTTTGCGTCTTCTATACAATGACTATTAATATAATTTACTAACGAATTGGAGTTCCAATTTGCTCCGAATGCAAAAAATGACTCAATGTATGTCGTTAGACTTGGCTTAGAATAGTTTGCGACAGGTTACAGAATATCAAATGGAGCCGGCAAAGAAATGTGATACCACAAAATTAAGAGACGTAACATTCAATAATTCAAGGGGAAGAACGCAGTGTATCTCGTGTAAGTAATAATAACGTTTAGCTGGTGTTGCGTTTTTGGCTAGTTGTGAGGCTGACCATCAACCGAGCAAACTATTTGTCTCAATATTACAAAAAAATATATTCAATATTCAAAATATTCCTGTCAGTTTTTCCCATTTTTTACTTGGTTCATATTTGAACACAAGTAAATATTGAAAGAAGAAAAACCACACTTGTCATTGTGAGTCCTCCCCTTGTGACAAAACAAATACTTCTTTTGTAAGACATTGTATCAAAGCAAGGGAAGACAAGTTCACACTTCACGCCCCCAAAGAAATGATTTCAATACACACTCGCGCCACTTTCCGACACAATGAGAGACAGACAAACAGAATCAACAATATCATGAATAAATAACCCGACACTCAAGGGACTGTGGCGAAATCATCGTTTCCACGCTAACTTCAATAATGAAAGCGCCGTCCACTTGTGCATTTTGAAAGGAAGTGGAAATAAAAAGTGCTTTAACGGCAAGCGTTCGGCCGAGGCTCGCAGACGAGTCAGAATTTAAATTAACCACTTCATATTCAAGCTCGCATGTGATGAAATATTTATACGTGCACGTCGACAGGGTGGCGCACGCCGCACGCACGTCGACGCTCTTTATTATTAGCCTGTACGAGTATTATCACACTATCGTTGCGTATTGTACTTTTTGCTCGAAGGGTTTTTACAGCACTTACACTCCCTTTACGCTCCTTAGCTGGGTAAAGTTAACAGTACTTTGGATTTAAAAACAGTCATAATAAAAATGGGGACGCAAGAAGTTCTAAAATCGGCAGAACAAATTTTCAAGGCTTTTGTTAGTCAAATTAAAAATGTGTACTTTTATTTGAACAAATATTATCCAATCGGAACAAGTTCAAATATAAAAAAGGGTAATGTAAGTAACCAACTTTAATATGATTATATTCCCTAACAATCACAGCCAAATACAAAATATATTTTTCTGGATTCGTATTTTTATCAGAGTTCGTGAATGGTCACGCACGTCTTGCACTATTCTGCTGGATACGCAGTATCTACGTCATACAAATCTTACTACGAATCAAATTATAGATTAATACACTATTGTAAAACCTGGTCTTATACATTTAAAACCACTCCTGACGCGGCTTTTTGATTAATATCTTCCCTAAATGGCAACAACTACCACCGACTAAATGTGCTCTCCAAAGCACGAAAAAGTTTAAATGTGTATTGTACCTTCATTAAAACGGAGTCCATTTAAAAACCACCAGTTGCAACGGCTAATTGTGTCAAGTGATAGACTCGTCAGTCGGTCAGTGCTCAGCATTAAATTGGCCATTTACTATTCACTGCTGTGGGAATGGGCTGGGTCTATCGAGATGGCATCACTACCTCTCAAAGTGATTTCAACTATTCTCAATGGACTTGCTGTCTTGTTAAATTCGATGTATGGAGATTTCGAGGCTCAATACCCCTGTCTCCTGTAATGCCTTTTCCTTTTCCACTCCAATTCTAAGTAGGTGGCAAAACACCAACGATGTTACTATTGTTGATGAGCATACGCGGCAATCTCCAACCGTCAGAACAGTTTGCTCGTTTTTCAGATATATGCATTAAAAATATAGAGACTTAAATGTAGCTAGCTTCGTGCTAGCCTATGTAGTCGTAAAAGTAAACTACGCTATGCCAGTGGTCAAGGAGCTGTAATACACTTTATAAATTGTCTTTCCTTTTAATCCCTTAGGAGTTGTAACAACCATAGCAGAACTGTCGGATCGCCCCACAGAGGCTATTTGAGGGAGTTCAAGGATTAAAGTGAAGACAAAAATGTGTCGTGTAAATTGTATCCTACTTTTTTATACATTATGCATCAATATTGTGAACATCTTACTCATAGGCATTATTATATTCGACAGTCTCCGTGGCGCCATTGATTAGACGTCGATTGTGAAACGAGAAGCCGTGGGTTCGATATCCCCACCACTGCAATGTTTGAGTGAACAAAAAATATTTGTTTCGGGTCTGGGTATTGGTGAGACCAAAATTAACTTATAATATTGTATGTTAAAGAAGCTATCTCACAAATTATATAAAGTATATATTCGTATATACAACGTACCGAAAAGCTCATTAGATGGCAATGTAAAACTCTACATGCTCGCTTGAGAATTCATTGAGTCAAGCACCGCAACAAATTAAGTTATCAATCTACTACACGCCTCCACAGCAGTAAAGCCCTCTAGGCTCAATTCATTTTATCTTAAATACAAGCGGCCTGGTCTAACACCACTCAGATGGAGATACACATTTAATAAAAATGGTGTCTATGTTCTTCAGATAATGTAGAAAACTTATAGTAAAATATTTCAGATATACCTACTTTTTTGCAAATGTTCTGTGATCAGTAATGTAAGATTTTTTCTAATCGATCCAGTAGTTTTAGAGTCTGCAAATACAAAAATCTTTTCTCTTTATAATATAGTGATTGAATAGAATTCGCCGGTAATCAAGGAATATCGATTGTCGTACAAGTTTCATTGTACCTACAAACACAATTTAAGATTTTTATAGTTTCTAATACAAGACCAACATCTATATTGTATGAAACGCAAAGTACAGTAGGTATATGATCTCTTTTCGCAGTGTCCCGTCATGTGACAGTGTAGTGTGCCTTGAAGATAACAGTGAAAATCATATTCATTTTCTTACGATTAAATTCTAACTTTCTTTACCACAGGCTTGTTAAATATATCTTTGGTGGTTATAAGTGTATAAGCACTCACTTCCAGGAACTAACAATAGTATATTTTATAATTTAACACTTAATACATTCAGAGACAGAGTAAAATTATAATTATGCGACTCGGAGCGAGATGTACTCGTGACGAGAGATGGCAGACTGTCCTTTCATCCAAATAAACCGACCCTTTTATAGGACTACCCGAATGAGGATCGGTGTGGATAAATCTTACAGAAAATATATTTAAGCCATAAAATAGGGTCTATCCTTTCAACTAAAAATTAAGGTCTGCCCAAACATCTGGGCTATTGTCCAAACCGAAAGGTTTACCCAAACATGTGTACTATTGTCTAAAAAACATAAATTTGTTGCTAAAGATTTCCGCCACTAAAGAACTTAACTATAATAATACAGTTTTATTGCCCCGGCATGAACGGGCCATTACAATTAGGAAACAATAATTTAGCACAGCATCTTTTTAACTAACATTACACAATACGGTACACAAAAATTCTTACTTTAATAAAACGACTCGCAGATGTTTTATGGTTAAACATCTGCAGTCATATCTTAAAATGAAATGCGTGTTTAAATAATGTTCAAATTACAAATAATAAGCGTGTTATTTTATAAGCTAAATCTAAGTTGGCGTATTGCTACCGCCACATATCTAATACTATCCAGGCAGGCACAAAGTCCAGCAGTCTGAAAAGTTTCAACCCATTTCTGACGTCATAAACCTTGGAGCTAAATGGTGCGGGTCAGAGAACGTGATCTCTATGCTGAGTGCCATCTCATGTGAGGATATTACTCGCCGGATTTGCCATGAGATATATGGGATTAAGAATAAAGCTTTACGCCTTGAATATAATGCGTTAAGCAACAAAATTTTTATGTAGACTTCTCACGCTCTCGTGAATGGTATTTGAATACCAGCACATCTTGATGATGTGTTGAAGTTAACGCAACCACACCAGAAACTTAAAATACCTTTAAATTGTATTAGGTTTTATTTTCCTAACATCATATATAGGACTGAGATGCCATTAGTGACATTGGTCTAGTGCAGGGCAACCTGAAGCTCGCGAGCCACATGTGGCTCTTTGGATGTGAAGCTGTGGCTCTTTTGAGCCATATGCCTAAATTATGTCTTTAAAAAAAATATACACTTTAAAGAAAGTCTGAATCAAGTAACGAAGATTAGATACCATTTCAAAATCTCGGGCACTAGTACTCGCTTTTTACCGCTCCACAAGCAAGGTTTCGGTATGAAAATTCATAAGATATTATGTCTTTCCTGGGAATATAATTATGTAGGTTCAACCCCTATATTATTTTGCGACAGAAATAACCTCATCGAATTTCAAGCATGTAAAATGACACAAAAAAAGTGCGTGGTAGCCTGTTGGTAAACGGACTCATATACTGTCAATCGTACTCTCGATAGTAGAGGAGGCCCGTGCCCTGCGGTGGGGGAAGTATTTGGGCTGATACAGATACAGAATGACCCTACTGACTTCCGTTTCAGTAATAGGTATAGATTTGAGCATATAATTAAATAAATCAAAGTTATAGAGCCACGCTATTATCACTCTCAGCACGAATGAGCAGGCTTGTCTGGAGCGGTACCGCTTTCTACTTACCATCCTTTTTCCTTCCCGCTCTTCTTCTAATTTGATGGGCTGGCATCACATACATGATTGAAGCGTTGTGGGTGTTCATGGGCGGCAGTAATAACTTTCATCAGGACAATTTGACAATGCTCCATGTAGCTGTAGGACAAGATAAAAGGCAAAGATATATGTCGCAATAATATAAGGAAAACATGTGTAGCAAAATTTCCAATACAAATATACTTTGTCAATATTATGTGAATGATAAATTTGGCTCGGAACACCAATTAGCATGTGAAGTACTGACTTTATAAAAACCACGCCTCGGATTATTTTCAGTAGCATTTGTATTCTGAGGAAAATATGGAAAACATTGTGAGTACCTTTTATTAACAATATTTATGTCATGAAATGTGCAACTGTTGTATTTAGTAATAACTAAGAATTAATTAGACTAAATATACTGTAGAAATAAATCATAATATCTGTATGTTTTAATTTGATGTATGTATATTCAAATAATGTGCGAAAAAATACACTAAAATTTAATTCTTTTAAAATGATAGTAATTTATTGTATTATTAATTGAATTTCTTGTTCCAAGAACACATTTGCTACATCAACGTTTAATTTCAATGTGAAATTAAATATTTATTTCATTTATCTGGGGCCATTGAAATAATTAGATATTTATTATAAACATGTGATTAGAATATACATTTAAACATATACGATCTTGATAGAAGATTGCATAAAAGTATAAAATGTTAAGGAGACCGGTCGGATCGCCATTAAGATAAAATCAAGTTATGAATAACATACATTCCAAATATATTAGACATGTGTGATCGGACAGGTTGACTATATGATATTGCTTAGAATGATTCTTTGCTCGACGTTGTTGCTCATTTATCTGTTAAATACTCAGACATAAATAATATATTTTCTAACTTTTTCCTCGTTTGTCTCAGAGCAGGTATCGAACACGTAATCACTCATTCCACAGCCAATCTATCAGTATTCGCCTACAATCATACATTCTGTCGAATAAAAACTGCAGTGGCATAGTTGTACTTTGGCATATTTACAACGCTCGGGTTCGAATCCCTCTGCTCGGGCGAAGTGGTATTGGATTTTTCTATGTTTTAGCAACTCTAATTCAAAGTATTTGATCGATTTGGCGATAGGCTCGCCTCCAATCACAGCGTGGGACGGAACGCTCCAGACGAAACGTAGGTGTCCTCGTACTACATTTGAAAAGGAAAAAGGCGCGAGTTTATGTACATTAATTATGTAAAAAGTATTTGTATGCAAGTCTACAAATTTCGTGGTGCAGTTGGTTGGACGCTGGCCGACAAGAGGCTTGAAGGTGGAATTGATCCCCGCAACGAAACAAGGCACAAATTTTGTGTGTATTCGTTTCTGGGTGTTTGTGGAACTGAAATATCTTTCGTAGATTCTGATACCCACGGCACAGGACTCGATCTTAGTGCGAATTCAGGACTATGTATGTGAATGTTAGTTATTTAATCCAAATTAACTTTTCTTTCAGAGCATCACATTCGCGTTTCTCCTAGTGTTCGCATTAGGAGTGTTCACGGTTTGTGTTAAAAGTGACTCCACGGATGTACCGCCAGTGTCGCGAGCAAATCCATTGGCAACAGTGATACTAGATAAGAATGTAATTGAAAACGTCAACAACAGCAACAGGCTTGCAGACGAAGTGTTGTCAAGAGTCAGACGGCAGTATGGCTACGATCCTTACTACAGACGACGATGTTAGTATAGTTATAATTATGCTTACTAATATTATATAAGTAGATGAATGTTTGTGAGTATAGATGTATGGATGTTTGTTACATTTCCACACAAAAACGGCTCAACAGATATTGATGCAATTTGGTATAGTTATAGCTGACACCCTGGACTTAGCTGACACCCTGCACTAACACATAGGCTACTTTTTATCCCGAAAAATGTGATGTTTCCCTTGTGGCCCAACCACTAGTAGTTATATTATGCTTTATTATGGTTAGCGGTGTTAAGGCTCGATAGTGGATATCAAATCTTTTAGCACTCAAATGCAAGATCTCCCTCATTTGAGTGCTAAAAGATTTTCAATTAGCTAAAGAATTATATAGTAAGTGCGTGGTGGCCTGTTGGGAACGGACCAGACGGGACTGTAAACATGTACACGGGGGTCGCGGGTTCAAATCTTAGGGCACACCTCTGACTTTTCAGAGACATATGTGTTGATAGTCAATCATCAAGCACTATAACGTTGAAGGAAAACATTGTGAGGAAACCTGCACCTTGTGATTTGTATAAATTCCTATGGTATGTAAGTCCGCCAACCCGTACTAGATCAGCGTGGTAGACTATATGACCTAACCACTCTCAATCGTACCCTCAATTATTATAGCTTTTGACCTATTAATAAACCATTAAAAAGTATAACATGTCTGATGTTGAAACTAAACAGAGCATTTCGTGCTCACTGAGCATTAAAGCTCAATTAATTTTTGAACGAGCATTACTACTAAATTATGAAATATGTCATTAAATATAAATAAAATCCTACTACAGGGAATGGGTTCTCAACCTGCATTATTATTTAGAGAGCTTAGGTTATAATCCACGACAGCGTCCAAGTGCAACTCGGCCCAAAATAACTATTAACAACTTTCATTTTATTCAGACCCGCCTATTATTTTTGGTGGGGGAGGTTTTGGAGGCAGAGGCTTTGGCGGCAGAGGCTTCGGTGGCAGAGGCTTTGGCGGGAGAGGCTTCGGTGGAAGAGGTATTGGAGGAAGAGGAATTGGAGGGCGGGGGATAGGCGGTCGTGGCGGTGGAGGAGGGCATGGCGGCAGAGGATAGACTGCTTTATATTGAAATGATTATCACATATTAAAATATTAACAAATATTTAAAATACTGTAAGTAGTACCTAAATATAAATAAACGATGTTCCTGACTTTTCGAAATATTTTATTGTAAAACTTATCCCTATTTCTTAGGACAAAATATCCAAAACCACTAAAACACAATAATTCAAACTTGTCAGAACCTTCTTTCACTTTTTACAATTTATAGCAAAATAAAAACTTAGGCCGTACGGTGTACGTCCTTTGCGTTTTAAGAATGAAGACTAGAACATAACCAAACCTGTCACTGTCAAATCAGTTTGCCGCAGCTGTCAGTGGTGTGAACCCGTGTATGAGTGTCAAGGATTTTTAACAAGGATTTATTCGGTAAGTTATTTATTATAACATCCATTTATGTGCATGTACTTGTGTCTTAAACTATTCTATATTGTGCACGTATCGTTCACTTTCATTACAGAGATGGACGGGAGTTACGATGAGATTATAAGCGACAATCCATTTTTTGTCGAATTAAAAAACGAATATGCAAATTTATTTCAACACTGCATATCACAGTCTTGGATAATATGTGTGCCGCGAATAGGAAGCTTAGTCAGTCGAGTTTTTACTGTGGAGGATTTTTGCGCCCACATACTTGTACCGAGCGATGAATTGCCCGAGACCCACTACAGTACGCTCATGGAGAAACAAGTCACAGTCACAAACAAGGTTATTACTCTCGAGGTGACTAAGGGCTTGCCACTCCAAAGCCACATATTATTTGAAGAGACATTCTATACAGAAGATTTTATTAAGTACAAAGTTTGGTGTGTAGAAACACCCCTAGAACCGACAACCCTAGGAGGTGATAATGCAGTGTCTAAGGAATATTTAACAAGCATTAATGATTGCATAGATCTGTTATGGACTCAGGCTGCAGGGCGGCAAGTGTTGGACCAGATTGAGCAATGTGTGCAAGCATTCATAAAAAAACATATCACATTACCAATTGCTATTGCCTCACTCAGAGATACTGTTAGTGAGTTATACACACAGTGTCTACAAATTGCATTGCAAAACAGAAGATTAAGAGACAAATCTAAGTCATGCCAACAGGTTTTGGAAAACATAAAGTTAGCCGTTGAGAGCTATATGCAGTATTTATTATTTGATTCTTTATTTAAACCAATATGCACATCATGCGCTTATGAAGATTCTCATCTGAATAAAAAGATAAGGAACATGTGTGACATCCAATTGCGAGACCTTGACATTAAAAAAGAACTTTATCATGCAGTTCCAAAAGCAAAACAAATTCTCTCTAAAATTGATTCCTATAATACTGTCTTGGAAAAGATTATATGTTTGAAAAGAGCTTTAAATGCTATAAACAAGATGGATGCAAGTAATAATGTTGTATTGCTGACTGCGGATGACTTGTTGCCAGTTTTTGTTTTTCTTGTGATAAAGTCTGGTTTACCTAATTGGTACAGCCAGCTTACTTACATGAGGGAGTTTCGCTTCAGCAGTATTGGTAGAGGTGATGGTGATGAAACTGCCTTCCTCATCACTACCCTGGAAGCTGTGATAGAACACATACAATCTGGGGCATTAGCTGGTCCACCAGACCCAGAAGCATATTACTATGAGAGCAATCTCACTGAAGAAAAACTAGGCCAAACACAAAGAAAAAACAGTCTTACTGAGTCAATATCTACTTCTGACACAAATGGGAAGGAAGAAACTTTAGAATACATATTTGACCTAATCAAAGCTAATCACTCTGAACAAGTGCAAGCTATCTTACAGAAAAATGAAAAACACATCAAAACCCTTCAGCAAAATGAGAACAGTGCTCTCAGCATCACTCTAGATAACGATCTTTCGAATGATGATGATGACAACGACGAAGACGAAATGGAAATATATCACAAACTATGCCATCCATTATGTAATTGCAAGAAGTGTAAATGTAAAATATCGAAAAATCTCTTGAAAATTTCGCCTACTGTTGGATCGCGAGACAGTCATGGTCTTACAGCACTCCACGTAGCTTCCATCCACGGAAAAGCATCTATAGTCGAATCTCTTATTGACATGGGTGCGAAAATAAACGCCACCGATCTCAATGAATGCACTCCATTGCACTATGCGTCATCTAGAGGACATCAGAACGCTTTATTACTGTTATTGCACTCGGGCGCCAATATCAATCAGACAAACATAGATAAGAACACACCACTTCACATGGCCGTCAACAATGGACATCTTAACTGCGTAAAAGCACTCGTATACTTCGCCGAACATAGTAGGAAAAAAATTTATATCAACGCTTTCAACGAAAGTGGAAACACGCCTTTGCATCTAGCTTCGAAATGGGGGTATGAAGGGATAGCCAGATTGCTCATAGAAAATGGCGCTGAACCGTCTTTGCAAAACAGACACAACAAAACATCATTCGACTATGCTCACAATTTGAAGATATTACAAGTTTTAAAGTCGTGCACTCCCAATTTGTACGAATACATACATATCACGAACGCAGATGTAAAAACCCTGAATTGCAAACAAGAAGACAATCTCGTGTCGAAACTGCAGAAATTCACTCTAAGAAAAAACGAACCGAACAGTGCGTCTAAAACTGTAGAAAACATGAAATTGATTGAAAGAATATTGAAAGCCATATCTTACGGCGATGTGAAACTGGCTTGTTTCTACATGAACATAAATTATGCCGCTTACAAAAATGTCGACAAATTACCCAATGGAAACCTCTGTCATCCACTTTGCGAGTGTGCGGACTGCAAGAAGAAATCGGCATCAAGCACTGATTTTGACGTCAACTTCTTCGATTCAAACGGATTCACTGCCCTACATTATGCCGCGCGTTATGGTTTAGACGAGCTGTGTACCATTCTAATACTCAATAGAGCTAACGTAAATAGTTGTAATAAGAAGTTTCAAACTCCATTGCATTTAGCGGCTCTAAACAATAAGACTCTTGTTATACAAGTTCTTTTAGACAACGGAGCGAATATCAACGCTATAGATATAACTGGTAATACGGCGTTGCACGATGCCAGCGAAATGGGTAACATAGGAGCTACCAAAATACTACTTAATTACAACCCAGATATATCTATTCTGAATAGCTCGGAAAAAACAGCGTTAGGAGTTGCAAAATCAAAAGTCCACTTGACTATAATCGATCTTATAGATAAATACGCAAATAGGAAATAAATTATTTTAATAGTTCTGTATAGAGTATGGTACGATGAATTACTAAGACCACAAAGTTCTAATTGGTATACAAAGCTAAAGTTATTTTTAGCGTGGTAGATTTCCTTTTATGTCGGTCAGTGGCACTCGGCGTGTAAGTAGTAATTCTATTACCACAACGTACTATTATATTTTGTCGATTGATATAACTGCGTAGTAACAGTATGTAGCGTTAAATTGTACGAGATCTTTATATGACAAAAAAACATTATCACTGTGATTAATTAAGACAAATGTCGCAATTCGTTAACAATAACATTAGTAAGTAGATGCCAGCCGTATTTAATAGCTTTAACATTATACCATTTTAGTTGTAAGAGTATTTAATTTTAGAACAGGGTTTAATTTGGTCAGGGTTATGTTGTAATGATCACTGCCAATAATTTTGAACATTCCGTATTGCAATTATAAATATAAATGTTTAGATTTAAAATAATATCGTCTTGTTATATTTTTATTTCACTGTTGACGTTGCGTTACAAAACAAAATAAAAACTTTTGTAAGCAAAATAAGAGCGACTTCAAAAATAAATATCTCAATAACGTAGAAGTAATTACTGAGTTCGAACGGGGTTAAGTACAAAAACACGCAGACTAACAAAAACCATATTCAATTACATCTTGTATGTTGTTAAGTAAAACTAGAACGTGTCCGTCATACCTACCTATTACCTACTCACAGAGTTACATTCAAGAAAAAAATATTGTTAGAATATTTCCCATTTAATTCATATGAAAAATCAGTTTTTTAAATGCCCAATTTTTTAAGTTGGCTTAATACTCTTAAATCCTTTCACGGCTTAATATTTTTTCAAGCATGTGTTAAGCGCTATAATTATTGCAAAATTTAAGAACAAAATCAGTTCAGTGTTAACATTAATCCCCTTGGGTATCGTTATATCGTTATTGGAATCATTTAAAATAATACAATAGTAAATAAATGAACCCTGATGGTATTGTTTCATATCTGTTAGGGTGGACATTTGTCTGTCTGATAATATATACCTACCTGAATAATCGGGGCAATCAATATAGCCGTACCTAGAATGAATTCGCTCTTATTTTCATAATTGGATTGTTCTTTAATTTATTTTATTTCGGCTAATTAACGAGGTGAATGTACCGTTGTAACATGTAATGTGATACTGCCAAGCATACTGTTGACGATAATAGGCATTTCTCATTCATGACCAATATCCGATATATTTTCGTATTCCATGAATCAAATTTCATTTAGGTACCTATCTGAAATGTATTTCTGTTGGTTGTAGTGTAGTAGCCAAAGGCATTAATGAAATTCTAGTGTTACATTTCACGTGTTTCTCAGTGCGGTTACCACTATTGCCTAATATTTTGTCAGTGGGATTTATGTAGCTTAACAACTTATTGGTTAGAACGTTATTGATGTGTGTTAGTCTAAATTAGACTCTAATTATTACCTACTGCTTGTGGTTTTTGTATCGCGAATTTATTTTTTTAGCCTTGCTTTCACGTCTGACATTTTGTGATAATATTTTTGTACGCAATAAGTATTGATCCCCGAGACTCTAGATTATATTTTATAATTTTGCTATTTCGGCCTTGCTGTTTCTATATCCTCTAAAAGAGGACAGTTTAATTTGCATAACCAGATACGCCTGAGACGGCAAAAAAGTTATATCTGAAAACATTGTAGTTTTGCTAAAATATGGTGTACCGCGTTTGGGATTGGTCATTGGTTATTGCTTGTGATTGAAATGTTGTATGTAATATGTATATATCGATGTGTCCGAAGAACAAGATTATCAATGTTAATGTTTCCTAATGTATTTCTTCTGATAGTTTTCTTTATCGTAAAATAAAGTTTTCAATACTACTTCTGATTTTGTTCTTTGGGTCCGTAGACAGCGTGATTGCTAACACAACTTATTTTCTTTTTGTTACTACATGTAAAAATACATTTCTTTTCATAATTTATCACATACTACTTTATAATAGTCTAAACATTTATGTGTATAATTAATAAGTTTTAAGCACTTTTCTCAAATGTTTTTGTGTAACTTTCTCGTTTTTTTTTTCTTGCCATACTATCTCTTTGTCAAATGATTATTTTGTGCCATAAACTAAATACTGTTATGTTATGCATAATCCATAAGACTGATTACTTGTATATATTTTTGTTACTGTCTTTTTCACTCTCGAATCAATTGACCTTTATGTTTTGATATGTAATAAATATATTGATTATTATTTTGTCTTTCAATTCGTACAAAACCTTGAATTTCCAACATCCAAGTACCTAATTAAACATAGAAGAATGTTAAGAATTGGACACGAAAGAATATTAAAATCACAATTAAGTGTTTTAGTATCATTTAATTTGATATATCCAATAAAGACAGTACAAATTTTTGAGCTCCAATGTACCAAAACGGTGAATCTTACAAAAATTTAAAATAATGCTGTTTCTCCAAAATATCACCATGTCAAAAGGATATTTATTTTGTGTTCCTAATTTTTAGTCTCAAATGCTTAATTTTACTTAGAATAATTATTATTTATTTATTTTTATATTACTGTATCTATTATCATTTATTAATATTAGTTTGAAATCTTAGTACGATATCTTTCTTACTTTCTAAATTTTTTTTATAAATTCTCGTAAAATATTTCTATTTACAATATCAAATTATTGTTAACTAATAAAATTAATTTGTATACATTGTAAACCCATTTACACGGAGAGTTTATCGCAGCGAGAATCGTATTCCATGCCACAACCGCCATAGTTTATCGTGTTCTGACAAATATTTCCATTTTTTATATCGTTACGATAATCGTACCTTCGAGAACTCTCATTGGAAATGGGGCTTTATATTTTTACACGCTTTATATTAGCTTCACTTGTATGTTTGTATGTTTGTATATTTGTATGTTTGTTTGTAACCGACTTCTTTGGGCGCGATTTTGACCCACTTTAAACGGCCAGATTTCGTTCAAATTTTGCACACCTGTCAAAGACCGATGACAATACAATAATTCGATTAAAATATATAATTATCCTGATTAGATTCGCCAGGATTAATTATTCTTATAATTGATGACCATTGCTACATTCATCGCTAGATGGCGTTAACATTGTATTCTTCAAGTGTCAAATGTTACTACTGACCAACAGATGGCGTTATTGATTGGAAATACAGCCGTAGATGGATGTTTTTAGTCAAAACAATTATATAATAGTTAAAAAAAAACTAAAATACACGCTTTAATAAGATATACAACTAAAAAAGTAAAAATAATTGATACTGAATTTAAGATAAGAAAATTGAGTAAAATACATATATTTTATTGTTACAAAGCGTGGGGTGCAGGAGGATAAGTAATTGTTGTAAACACCCCACGCTTTGTAACAATAAAATATATGTATTTTACTCAATTTTCTTATCTTAAATTCAGTATCAATTATTTTTACTTTTTTAGTTGTATATCTTATTAAAGCGTGTATTTTAGTTTTTTTTTAACTATTATATATTTACGTCATACTTCATAGTATATTTTTTTATACAAAGATGCATACAGTAAAATGCATAAGGTTAAATCCTGCATACTTCAGAAATATGTCTACTTCAGTATAGTTATAAAATATATTATTTTGGGTAATAACTTTCACTTAATTTTAATTATGTTGATTTTTGCATTCATGTGGTTTTATGAAACTGAAGGGGACTAACATCAAAATTAATTTTTATAAATACATATACTAAGAAATATTAGTGCCATTAAAGCCTTATAAGCTAAGCAATATCTCATACTAAAATACTCAAGTTGTTTAAGCAACACAAAATACTTACAATATTACAGGAACAACACACCCTTCACACTACCCGTGCAATCTGGGCTCTAAGATTATTAACAAAGCATAGCACCATATAAATATCCTTTCCCAAGAACACAAAAATGTTAATATCTAGAAATATTTACCAAAAAAAGGGAACAGATGTAATAATTGTCCATGTATTCCTTCGGTTAAAATATCAAAATTTGGTTAGTGTACTGCTATATTAATAAATGTAGTATTAATCTCTTCTTTAACTTTTACTGCACATTTTTTTATTAATTTCAAAACCAGCTACCTGCACGCAGTCTGTCCTAGAAAATTGCCTTATTCGAAATACTCCATTTTTAAATATAAAAAGGTATTTCATACTCCTTTTAAGTTATTCAAAGGTTAATCTGCATTAAGCCATTGTTGTAGATTAAAAAAAATCACAAGGTAGAAAACTTAGAGTAATTACCTCTAGAGAGAGCCGAAATGTACTGTACATCGCAAAAATGAGACACACCGATGCGAATTTCTTTATGTCAGAATGAGATGCAAAATAATGTTCTATTTCATGTGACGTGCCGCTTTTTGTTGTTAGGCGAAAAAATAATTTCGCCAGACAAAGCGACATCGTTCAAGCAATAAAGAAACCTAACGTTATTGAAATAGGGTCTATTTTAATTCAAGGCCACAATATGGCGCTTATATCGTTGTGTTGCTAGATATAGCTATTGATGTCTCATGTGCGGTTACAGCGTGAATCTCTCTAGAGGTAATTACTCTGAGGTAGAAAAGTAATGGTCATAAAGACAAATCATTCACATGTTTAAAAATAATAATAAGCCAGATAAAAGATAAAGGCAAGTATATAACAAAGTCATCAAACGAAAAATATCAGAAATGCTAATTAAATAAAACTTTTACGTACTCTTGGGAAACAAACATAGCAAATGAAAATGACATAAATACAGAATGTTATGCGTTTAATATCCACGTTGCGCGGTAATCGCGTATGAGTAATCTACACGCGATAAATGTTAGTGACATTTTTATCTCTCAGAACGCGTGCAATTTATTGCATTTCTATTATCTGTTGGCCGAATGTATTAGAAACTTGACTATTGAAAATTGAATTTGTGATGTTTTTAATTCATTGTGTGATAAAAGATATTTTTTTGTTTGTTTTATACATCCTGTATAAGATGCCCCAATACAATATGTCAAAATATGAATTATATTTAATACGTAACAATATTTACAAAATATTATTGATTTAATGTTAACTTGTTAAAAGATATGCTTCATATTTTTCTTTTTCTTTTTTATTTAATTATCATGTCATTTTAATGATATTTTTTCTATTAACCAAGTAAAAATTGCAGATACTAGCGGTATTTTGCACATTACGAGTTTATGAAACGTCCAGTCTTAAATGACAAGTATAAAACAAACTATTCATATTGACTATATTTTTCGTGACTGAAGTTTAGCTAATGTGCAGTGCAATCGAGCTAAAGCATTCCTGATGAGTGATTATTTCTTGTTTTATAAAAAAATTGAATGAAATTACATTTTTCGTATCTGCGAAAACTCTTAACCTATCTTTTGTATACATTTTTTTATACAATATGGCTCACAGCTTGATAGCTATTGATAGCAAACTAGCATGTAGTTCGCTATTGATAGCTGTGAGCCAAACTAAATAAAATAAACATTTCATTTAATTTCAAACACAGATTGAACCCAAAATGCGGCAGTCACATTTTATAACACAATAGTCGCTATATAAGCGTATTAAAATATAATAAACCACCAAATAAAATTATTTCCTGTGAAACATGTCCTTATCCTGTCGGTTTACAAAAAATCAACATTGCACAATTCCCAAATACATTAAATACCAATAAAAATATTGCCACACATTTTATAATACTAAAACGCGTTTGCTAATGACAACACACATTAGTATCATCAAATTGAAATCAAATAAATGCGTTTTTAATTACTTTATCATTTATACCATTTAATTAAAATTTTCATAACAATAATTTCACATTTCAGTCAGAATTGTGTAAATTGATATTAAAAAAACTTTGATTTCGATCATACATATCATATATGCGTTTAGAAAACATTTCATATATCCACACGGACAAACAAAGCTAGACATACTACATATATTTGTAAGCTAAAGAAATATTTGTGTGAAAATTCAAGCTAACATTTATTCCAATTTCAAAGCCACTGTGCTAGCTGTATCAATAATGTTGAATGATAATTTATTTACTATTGCTCATTTCCATACCAAAAATCTGGTTAGTTAAAATAATAGCGATGAAATAAATATAAATCAAATTCATACGTAATTTAGGATAGAAGTTCGTTTATAAAATCGACTCGCATTCGTTCCACTATTTAGTATCGATCGATTTATATACACTTACATACACTTGGATTCTATCGAGGATCACAATGTTGTACTTGCTTCCACTAAACCAATTTGATAGTTGGAGTCAATTTAGTGAATTTTTGAAATACTATATAAAAACTTTTTGTGAGTCAAACTGCAATGACAATGATATATAAAAGTCTAAACAATGAAAAAAGTAGTGTCTATGGCAGTGATTCTCAACCTTTTTTTGTTGCGGCACATATTTAACGATTTCAAAATTTGGCGGCACACAAAGAGCGCCTTGAGACATATTCCTATTGCTATGCACGCCGCTTCATCACAATTTGACACTAAGAAAAAACGCGTTGCAAAGCAAATAATAAAATAATTAACTTTTTTGTGGATTTAAATACATATTCATGTTAAAAATATTTTTCTTTTTAAATGATATAATTTAATAATATTAACATTATTATATTATTTGCAAAATTTGGCGGCACACTTTTGAAATTTGGCGGCACACAAAAGTGCCGCGGCACAGTGGTTGAGAATCACTGGTCTATGGCCAACAGCACAATAAAACTTTTCTGTAAAATGGCTAAGTCCATTCTATTCATTATATTGACTTAAATATATGTATACAAATTCTCAACTAGATAGGCCCATAAATATTTGTTATCTAAGGGGTAATATACATCTCGACTCTCAATTATATCCAGCAATGGCCTACATCCTCACTAAGGGGAAATATTTCATATTGGTCCCATACTTATTAATTAAATAATGTGATAAAAAACTTTACTTAACACTAACTTACATTATAAGTATACAGGGTGATATTGAGCTATGATATTTACTTATTACATTTTAAACCCATATGTTTTTTATCACTCAGGCGACATTGTACAAAATTTTAAGTCAGTTTTCTTTTTTTTTTTTCAAAAATCGTGATTTTAGTTTTCTCGATTTTTGGTCACCTGTACCGACACAAACATTTTTAACACTAAGCTGAACCTTAAATCGGTTTAAAAACTTACCTCAGCTGTGAAAAGATGATCACCTGTATAAGTACGACCTAAACGGATGATAAAAAGCTTTGAAAACTATAATCGCAATTTTTTAACAATACTACCAGGTTTTTTGTTTCCTCTTAATTCAATGTTTTGTCACCTGCTTTGCACGGAGGGAAGTGGACAATAATTTATTTCTAACTCCTCCTATTAATTTAACTTTCTGAGAATTTCGTTGCGGGTTAAAGACAAGTTAGACATTTCCGGAGACTCGCCGAGCTTCAATGCTCGGTGTCATTACATTGCGTCCCACTGTTGATCCTGGCTCACAGGAGTTACAGTGGTGGGTGTGAGTGTGGGACAGTCTCCAACAACTACCTGGCAGTTCTGTTTTTAAACTTGGTACAAAGTTACCTAGTGTGGTTACGAACTAATGGTTTAAATTAAATAACATAATATGTCAATATCACTCTGTATAATAACAATTTTGTGCTATAACTCCAATTTTCAGACCAGAGGGACTAAAAATAGATAGGACATAACAAAAAAATCCGTGTAAATAAATGCAAAATATTAATAAAAATTGTCAATAGAAACATCAAATAAATATAAAATCTAGAATTTTGTAAATAAAATATCCTATAATAAATTAATCTCTTCATGACAAATATCATTTTTATATACATAAGTAAAAACTAATATTTATCTAAGAGTTAAATTATAAATATCTAACAAATCTATCAAAGACTACAATAGTCACTCGTCTAAAAAAGAAACAATATTTATTAAATGTGAAAGAATATTTGATATTAAACATGGACGGACAAAAAAGCAAACATAAGTGCATAATCAAAAGTGATTAAAAACTGTTTTTTAAATACTCAAAATTAATTCATTTTAAATGTAGCTCTATAAAAACCGTACTAAGTATTTTGAATGCCGGAATATATTTACAATTTGCACTCTCATTTTAATTCATTTTTTTAAGGTAATTACACCTACTTTCGCTACGTCATAAACGGTTCTCTAAAAATATGTACAACACAAATCCCTATGATATATATCGTCAAGCCTCTATCTCCACGGGATTAGGCAGCTTATTCACATGTTCTAAACATTAGCCATCATACGACAACACTATTTTATATTCCTTCTCTACTAATGTTATACTTAAACAAAACAGCGCGTCTCATTATCTGACTCAAATTTCGGCTATCTAGAATGTTCCTAAACTTCACTCTTGTGTAATTTTCTCTAACCATAGGTTTTCAGAAAAGGCCTTTTATTTATAATCGATCGATTATAACACAATCGATATTCAGCCTCTCTCCCTACAGCCGTATGGGACATCCCTTCTATTTTCAGCACCCTGGTCACTACACTAGTTCACTGAGGAGGTAAAGTCCATACTGGCATTTCTTCTCTTTTCTTCTCTTTCTTTTTATAGTAGTGTCTGTCCCTTAATCTGACGTCATCCTGCCTCGTCCGTAACTCCTGGGCTTCGCTCCTCCAATCGGCGTATTTTCTGGGCGATCCCTTTTCACCCCTGTTTCTCGTATCTTTAGATTCGTCCACATATACTTTGCTCTTGACGAATAATTCGTTTTTCTCCGGGTCGCACATTTCGGGGGGTAATGGTTCGTAGTCTTGGTTCTGTAGCTCGACGACATCTTCACGGCGGAAGGTGAAGGAGTGCGGGTAGTATGCTTGCAACACGTCTTCGTGGCGGAATTGCTGCATCTGGAGCCAGACGTGCGGGAATAGGAGAGGGAATCTCCGCAGCCAGTAAGAGACGAACCCGTCTGGCAGCTTCCCTAGGCTCTCTTGAACTTCTTTCTCTAGCTCTCTGTAGTGGTGTTTCTGTAAATAGGATTAATAATATTTGATATGAGGTTTATTTATTAATATTTATTTTGCATTGCAGTTAATGTGTTTAAAGAAAGGGTTTCCACTATAATTATTTGACAAATAAAAGTCAACATTTACATTACGATAGAAATAGGGTATTTGACTGTATAAAAAATATTGACTTATTTGTTTCCATCCGTATAGATAATTTAATTTTAAAACAAATTTCATTATCATACATTAAAAATATTGTACATTTTGGCTAAAAACCAGAATTACAATTTAATTGATTTTGAGTTCGCGCCACGTGATCGTAAACGATTTTGATTGGCCATGACGTCATGCATTAGTATGAACTACTCACGTACAGGAAATGAATGTTAATTAATAATATTAACATGTCCAATGTAATAAAATGTGAAGAAAGAAAAAGAATTTGATTGATTGATTAATTGATCTACGGTTGATTTGAGAATGAGTGACATATGCGAACGGATGTTTACGAACTGACGCCATATTGCCCGACAAAGTGTTTTGACAGTGTAATCATTTAGTGTATTTTGTAAATTTATATTTAAATTATATAGATATCATAATTAATAATAACCTTTATTTGTAAGGTCTGTGGTATGGTTTCGAGAAATTAGTCAAATAGCCTATTGCGTGTGTGTACGTTCTTACATACGTGCATGCGTGCGTTGTCTGGGCTTTATGAAACTAAAAAAGTCAGATCGTTATTCATACCAAAAATACGGTATATTACTTTAATATGAGTATTGAGTATACTATAGGTTGTTTTATGTACGTACCTAAAACCACACGTGTTAGCTCTGGAATCAACTCCCTACATCGATATATCCTGAACCTGACCTATTTTTCAAACAAGGTTTAAAGAGAGTACTGTCCTCAAGATAGGCAGCGACTTTATTGTGCTGGCCCCCTGGCACTGCGGTAGCCGCTTACCATCAGGCTGCTAATTCCTTTGCCTACAAAAGCAAATAATCACCTTGTTCCGTATAGCCCGCAGCAGATGCGCGGCCCTGTCTCCCCTGTACGAGCGTCGCGCCCGCAGGTCCGCGGCCACGGCGCTGCACACTCGCGCGCGCCAGTCGCCACGCACCACCGCTCTAGCGTCCACCTCCACCGGGTGGGTGGCTCCGGTCCATGTGCTGCTCTCCACTTGGTCGCTTACGTCCTGATTAATGTTTTTTACTTTACAATCATAATTATACTGGGTATCTCAAGACTGCTACCGAAAACGAAGCCGGGTGGTAGTTTTAGTGACTACAACAATGCAACTAAAAATTTCGCACAGAAACGCGACAATTATTTTTTATGATTTTTTAAATATTTTTGGGTGGTGAATCCATAGTTTTTGCTAAAATAATAATTTAAACTCTTTTATATCTTACGAGTATTTATAAATAAAAGGTTATACACTATTACTTTAGGAAAAAAGTGTATTAACCACCCAAATATGGCCATAGGAAAAAAATAACAAAAAAAAAGTGTCGCTTTTTAAGCAAATTTTTCTGTTGCATTGTATCTGAAGTCGCTTAAACTACCACCAGGCTTCGTTTCCGGTAGCAGTCTTGATATACCCTGTATGGTAGTCATTTTTGATTATAGATATTGCCAAAGTAACATTAATGCTGTTTCAAGTCAGCGAAGGTGAGAAAATTTGCAACAAGATCTTACGGTCTTTTTTCCTGCAAGCACCATCAACATATTAGTATATTATCGCGGAGTCGAGAATCGCATACCATAACCGCCATAGATTATCGTGTGTGATAATCGCATCGTGTAAATGGGGCTTAAATGTCGGCGCATGCCTACGTTCTATTTTTGTGCGCAACACGTGTCCGCCAATCACATGCCAGGTGTCGTCCATAATATTTAATTTTGGGACCACCAATCAACATTACTAAATCCACAAAATTCATTAATATCTACCTGCAAGAAGTTGAGTATACTCTGCTTGCCCCAGAACACGGGGTACTTGAGCACGGTCTCGCAGGGCGGCCGCGCGCTCGGCTTGGCTGATATCATCGCGCGGATCAGGATCTTAGTCATCAACACTTCTTCTTCGGGCAGCACTTTACTGGAAAATATAATATTTATGATATACTGAAAATGTTTGCTTAATTACTGAAATTTTTCAAGGCTTTTGTAATTTTAGTAGATTTATTGGAGTGTGTTCAACACAATAATCGGAATTTTATTTAGTCATTAACTATTAATGATGCTATCTAAACAGCTGGAACTAAAGGTAACGTAATATATGGTCTAATATGATATGATTTTCTTTTCAGAGTTTTCTGAGTATAACTGGGATACTAAAAACATTAATTAACCGATTCTACTTATAAACTGGATTAAATTAAATTTAGTACATCCTCGGATGACAGCTGTCATTATCCCATTGATCTCATGACATGTCAACCACCGTGGCGATGTTGGTTAGACGCCGACTGGGAAACAAGAGGCCGCAGGTTCGATCCCCGCACCGAAAGTAATTTTTCGAACCACAGATATTTGTTTCGCGTCTGGGTTTTTGTGAGACCGAAAAGTCTCTCGTAGTTCCTGGTACCTACGACACGAAACTCGATCTTAGTGTTGGACTGTGTATGTGACATTTGGGTGTATTAATCTATATAAATAATGTAAGTATACAGTACTCACTCCAACTGTTCAAGCGTGTAGTCCCCAGTAAGTATGTTGGCCTGCCGCCTCAACACGTCGCCGAACGGATGCTGTCCTCTCGACAACACGTAGTAGAACACGCAGCCCAGCGAGAATATGTCTACTGATGTTGTCTGTGAATAAAAGGTGGTTTATACTACGGACTATACAGGATGTCCCATAAATCACAGTCAAGCCGAAACTGGGTGATAGTGAATGTAATAGCTACATCAGAAAAAAATGTATGTCAACAATAGATTACAGTAATTTTTAAATAATTATTTATGTCTCCATAAATTATCTGGCCTAAGATGATACTTCTTCTGCACCAAAAATTGGTTTCAACATCTAGATTTAAATTTCATCAGACTAAATTAATTTCCAAAATACAGTTTGAAATTCATTAATATGTAATCTAGATTAAAATCTGGCACTGTGTTTTGAGAGACCATTATTTAAATGGATTGGCCTAGGTCCACCTGGATCCAATATTTATAAAACGGTTGTACAATCAGGGCTGTTGGCTACTGTTTAAAAATTGTATAAGTTAAAACCTATATACCTATAACCTCCTTGAGAGAACTCCTTTTTTGAAAGTCGGTTAAAAACGAACTTATCATTTCGCCAGATGTTTTTATATGTTCGCCTACAACATTTTTTTTTTCAATTATGACCCTTAAATACAAATACACAAGGACATCTCACCGTCCTCTCCCCATTGATCATCTCGGGCGCGATCCAGCCGTCAGTGCCGGTGACCCCTGACCTCCTGGAGAAGCTGACTCGTCCGATGTTGAGTTTCTTGGAGAGGCCGAAGTCTGAGATCATGGCGCGCACCTCGCCCGCGCCCGTCGGCATCGATAGTAACACGTTGTGCGGCTTTATGTCTCTATGCACTGGGGATATTTTTTTAATTTTAGATTGAAGTCATAATGAGAATTCATTTGATGGTGAAAGCCCCGGCGTAGTTGTACTACGGTACGCTTGCAAAGCTGTAGTCTCTGGTTAGTCCTGAGTCGGGAAACTTGATATTGGATTTTTCCTTTCATTGTCGGCCGGAGTCAGGAATTTGAGCCCGATATGGCGATAAACTCGCCCCCTATCACATCATGGGACGGGGACATATAAAGCGACATGTGGGTGTCCAGGCACCTCTACCTTCCCATTCTGGGAGAAAGGCGTGAGTTTATGTATGTATGTAGGTTTTTTGGAGTGTTGTTATCATTTATGACTCAGCATGAATGGGTAGCCTCTTCTGGGGTAATAACACTCAGGAGATCGACGTGAAAATAATATTCATAATACAATACTATAATTTTATATTACCTATATCCATGGAATGTAAATGCGAGAGTCCCAGAGTCGCTTGCCTCAGCACTTCCACCGCGTCGATCGTACACTTGAAGTTTAGTTTCTTCTCCACGTAGTCTTGTAACGTGGCCGAACATAATTCTAAAGCTATGTATCTGGAAAAATAGTATAAGTAAATTATTTAATGAATGTTACTGAAATGGTTCATACATTTAATCAAAATATTCTATATTCAAATAGTATTTCACAAGATCTTTTAAATCGTTAATTAGTGCTACCTTCTGTGCGAAACGTGTTGTAGCCGTAAAAAAACTGCGTAATAAACTGCCTCAGCAAAACGAGCTATCTTTTTACACTCTTTACATTAGCTTCGCTTGTATGTTTGTAACCAATTCCTATGGTCGCAATTTTAACCCACTTTAAACGGTCAAATTTCGTTCAAACTTTGCAGTTTTGTCGAGGACCAATGACAATACAATAATTTAAATAGTATAGGACATTACCTTACCCAGAAAGTTCAGAAACTATTTTTTATGACAAAAATAATGAGTGTGTAATTTTTAAAAACATCACATCTGTAAAAAGAAAAAAATATAGGTACCTAAACTGTTTATCCCGCTCCGTACAGTAATAGCGTACGACATGCGCGTGCGCATCCGACTCTCTGAGCAGCGCCACCTCGCGGTCCGCGAAGGTAAAACATTCCGGCAATAAGCGTTTCACAGCTACTGCGCGTTTGTCGAATGTACCTCTGAAATATAAATGTATATAATCATGCTGCTGTTAAATTGTTATAGCTTGTTGATATTATTATGTCATACATATCTTAGTTAGTCCTCGCTGTCCTGTAATTTTTGTTGTTTTGAAATAATTAAGTAAAAAATGGTATTTCAATGTGTAACATTCACTTAAATCTAAGAAACCATTAAAGAAAACTTAAACGAGTTTGACTTATAATACCTATACACGTCCTACTGCAGAGGAAGGGTCTCCTCTACGATCAAATACTCTGACCCATTCCAAATTAGGTTATTTTTCAACGATTGAAACACTTGTATTATAGAACACCGCCAGCGTTTTGGACAACGGCCTAAGCCCTTTCAAGCGAACTCGGATGTGGAGATTTTCTGTGTTTAGCAGTGGGCGTTTATAAACTGATACAGTAAAGTACAGCACATTAAATAAATACACCCATCAGTATATACATAGTACGGACTCCATAATAATAATATCGAGTCTTGTGTCGTGGATATCAGGAACTACGAGAGACTTTCTGGTCTCACAAACACCCAGACCATAGACAAATACTTGTAGTTCGAAACAAGGGCGGATCCAGCTCCCAAGCCAAGGGGAGTCATATAGTTCATCTCAGAACATTGGCTAAGACTTCAATACTCGAATTCGTGGTAATGACTTTAAAGTTTGCTACAGCCGTGATTTGTGACATACACACACTCTTTACTTTAATTATCGACATAAAATAATTTATCCGTACGTATACATTTTTAAACAAGTTAATAAATAAATTCTGTCAATCTGTAGCCAGCCCAAGGGAAAGGGGGGGTCATAACCCCTATGACCTCCCCCTTGGATCCGCCATTTGATCGAAACCGCGGCCTATCGTTTCGCATATAAAATACATAGTTATTACCTTATTAACTCACCTATAAACGAAAGTGCCTTCACAGCCCTTGCCCAACACTTGGTCAGTGTGGAATGATATCCTGCCTATCCTGACTTCGCCGTCGCCTATCTCTTCCAGCTGACCTGTGACCTCGCCGTGAGATGACGCCGACGAATTGGACCCTCGAGAGCCACCTTGCGATAATTGCTGGAATTCACGAGCCTGGAATTGATAAATAAAATTTAAAATCGATATGTTGATTTTAGTTAATAGATTCGATATTGCTGAAGTAATCTTGAATCATACATAATATTCTGACTGATTTTAGTACTGTGGAACATGTGCAAATAAATGGATTTCTTTCCCGCTAGGAAAACTTATTTGGGTGATCAATAAGTTTTTGTTTCGGCGGTAGGCACCTATCTAGTTTCAGACATCTATGCCACTCACTATTTTGTTAATTTGGATTATATTTTTATTTCAACTGAATAGTTAATTAAAATCCATTCGGCTTCCAACAAATCGGTGTCGAGAATATTGACCGATCAACCTTCTGCATGAAAAAATCATGAATGGTCTTCCTGCAACCTTCTTAGGTATAAGGTCTTTTTAGGTGTCTTTAATATGGCGCATTTCTACAATTTACGTCTAGTAAATAACCTATAGTATTACGTAATAAAAGTCAAACATAAGTGACTTCAATACAAATGTTAGTGCATAACATAATTAAATTCTCTACAGAAGGTCGTAAAAACGCATTCGCCCGTTTAATTCACAACTGCGCTTACATATTTAGATAGCTGTGTTATGTAATATTTACATCAATTAAACATGCATTTTAATTTTTGAAACTCTTTTTGTATTTTTTATACTTTTCAAAAGCACGACAATACTCCTTCCTTCTTTCTATTCCTACTAAAGGCTTTATGATGTAATAGTTTTTGAAATATTCTGTTGACAGTATGATAATGATTTCCTCCTGGTATTAAGAAAATTAAAGATCTTAGAAAAGATAAGATAGACTTTTTAAGAATCCACCATTGTTATGTGCGTCACGGTCTAAACCATTCAACTGCAAAGTTTTTCTTAGGTAACAAAATGATGCAAACTGGAAAAATATAAGTAGATATGTAATATTCTGCACCTATGCATAAAAAAATTTTTAAATACAAACTGTATCAACTATTGTCTTACTTTTTTTTTTTTTATTGCAATGAATGGCGAGACGAGCAAGCCGTTTGCCTGATGGTAAGCTATACGACCGCTCATAAACAGTAGAAATATTCCACTGCGCTCGCCATCCTGAGACATAAGATGTTAAGTCTCAATATGTCCAGTAGTTGCTCTGGCTACAATGTCCTTCAATCCGAAACACAACAGTGCATTTAAGCAGTGTTGTTTCACGGGAGAAATAGACATTGCGGTGGTACCTACCCAGATGGCCTCGCACATATGAGAGACCTACCACCAGTGAACCACTTTTCTACTTTATTTGTTTAGTTTTTAACAAAACAAAATGCGCATTCTGTCTTCACTTGTTGTATATATTTTCGATTTTATACCCAGTTTTTGAAGCAAATAATAATAAAAAATAGACGAAGTTCCAATGACATTATTAATATAGTATATTTGCAATTATGCAACATAACACAAACATTTATTGTACTAGTAAAACAATATACAAATAGGTCACATGTTGCATGTTTTCCATGGCGCATTTCAAGTGCATTGTGCCTTTCAAAACTATATAAAAGTCAGACACACACATACATGATTATGAGTAGATATACCAGGTTATATTCGCTTATATAAAAAAATGAAATGAAAAAATAAAAAAGTAATATATTCATGAGGCTAGATAATAATCCTGTGACTTCGGATATATGAAATAATTAAAACTTTCAACGATATAAAGTTGTTACCATGTGCACGTATTAAGATGTCCATACAGGAGTGAGTGACATAATAATTAATTGATACCATGAAATAATTGGTATGGCCAATTAATAATATATTTTTCATAGATATACATAACTTCAGGGACAATTATTTTCTCATAGTGCTTATAGATTGTAAACGATTGAAAAATATTCCGCAGTGATCGTTTTGTAGTAAAATAACGATGTGTTTTTGGTAATACACACATTACATAATTTGCAAAATTAGTTCAGTTTCGATTAAAATTATAAATAAATGATTACAATACTCTCATACAAGAATTAAAATTAGCTCTACAATTTTAACATTTTTAATGTATGACTCCATCGTTGTTCGATGATTTTGCCAATGTCGGAGTAAGATGAGAAAGAGAAATAAAAATGGCGTGGAAGTATACGACTTATTTAAATTACATACATTAACATACGTATACTGCATATAATGACAGCCTCTGTCGCGCAGTTCGTTAGACGCCCGCTGTGAAACGAGAGGCCGCGGGTTCCATCCCCGCACCGAAACAAATATTTGTGTGAACCACAGGTATTTGTTTCGTTTCTGGGTGTTTGTGAGACCGAAAAATCTCTTGTAGTTTCTGATACCCACGACACAGGGCTCGATCTTAGTGTGAGGTCAGGACTGTGTATGTGACTAATGAGTGTATAAGCTCTATTTTCTTATCAATTCACCCCTATATTTACATATTCGGACGTGCCAAATCTTACAAGCTATGTTGATAAGGCACACGCCCAGATACTCGGTCGTATGTGCACAGTTGTGTATACTACTCCAACTCGGAATTTATATATCACTAACCAGCATTATAATATTATACCAGCATTATGATGATGATGATGATGACTGGAACTAATGTATGAGAAGAATTTTGATAGTATGTTTTGTGATTAATTTACATATACACCTGTATTTAATTAACAATTGTCAAGTGCAATGGCTTGAAAAATATTCAGCGATAAAACGTCGCAGGTGTGATCACATGTAAAGAAATATTTGCTTAACCGACATTGTTTTTTTTTGTCAGTTTTTTTTGTTTATAAATTTATTTCTATGCAACCGGTAGATAAAATAAAACACCCAGTATAGGACATTAAAAAAGTAGTAAAGTAAAAAAAAACTGACTGCTTCGGTGGCGTAGTTGTACCAAGGTTCGATTACAAAGCTGAGGTCTCGGGTTCGAATCCCGGGTTGGGCACAGTGATATTGGATTTTTCTATTCATTATCAGCCCAGAGTCAGGAATTTGTGTCCGATATGGCGATAGGCCTATCCTACCACCCTACCTTCCACCTATCACATTGTGGGACGGAACATACACGGCGAAATGTGAGTGTCCTGGCACCTCTGCCTACCCCTTCTGGGATATAGGCGTGAGTTTATGTATTTATGTATGTATGTAAAAAAAAATACAACACATCAGCCAAATATATATTCCACTGTTTAGATCTTACCACCACGCTGGCGCTGTGCAAATGCAGTATATATAAAATAAGCAACCGATTAAACTCACAACAACCTTCACACTATGCAGATTACATTAGATTGTTAGCCTCGCAATTTTGAGCTAACAATAAACATTTTTAAAACTTATCTATCCTATCATATAAAGCTGAAAAGTTTGTTTTAACGGGATAATCTTAGAACCTAATGATAATCTTAGAACCTAATAATCAAAAAATATAATAAATACACCCAAAAGTTACATAAACATATATCCTGATCCTATACTAAGTCCGAGTTTTGTGTCGTGGGTACTAGAAACTATGAGAGACTTTCCAGTCTCATAAACACCAATATCCGACACAACCACCTGTGGTTCACACAAATATTTGTTTTCCTTTTTGGATCGAACATGCTACCTCCTGTCTAACCAACTGCATCATGGAGACAAATATTTAAATAAAACAACCAAAAAAACAAATATTCGTTTCGGTACAAGGATATAACCTGCGGCCTTTCGCTTCCTGGGGTCTCTGGCAATATTTCAGTGTTCGATAGGTAATTTATCAAGAAAGACTATGGGGTAATTTTTCACCCCAGGAAAACTTATTCATACGAGCAATGGCATCATCATCATCTCAGCCACAAGAAGTCCACTGCTGAACATAAGCCTCCCCCAAGGATCTCCACATTAATAAAAACAAAATAAAAACTATTAATAAAATAAAATTCAACATACCTGCAGCCTTAAATACCAGAACATGGTGATAACCAACCCGACGAGTATAATCAGCGCCAATTTCAACACTTTATTCTCTTGCTGATGTAACCACAAGTACCCCTGCTTGTACCACAAATCCGGCCTGAAGTTAAACCCTTCGAACAGCTCATCCGTCTGCACTGACACCGAAATAGAATTCGACTTCAAATTCGTCTCATTTTCAACATCCTCAGTTTCTGAATGCACCTGCCCGTTGATCAACTTTATTGAACTGATGGGAGACTCTCTGACGTTCAGAATATTAGTGTTAGGTAACGAAGGCATCCATGATGTAGTTAATTCTGGCACTTTATAATGCCCTAGTAGAAGGTAAGGAGCCGATACGTGCAAATTCAAGTCATTCAATTTGTAGTGAACGTTTTTGTACGGTTCATACTTTGGTTCAGACTTCTGTATGAAGTCTGTAGTCGGTCCTTCTATGAGTAATGGTTGCGCGTGCCCTGTTGATATTGTGACCGTGTTTTTGTCTACTAGTGATGACAGAGCGTATAAGCCGTGGTTGTGTTCGCCTACGTATAATGTTGGACTGAAAAGGTCAATATCATTAATTGGACTAAAAATAGAAGAATTTAAGTCAAATCCTAATAAACATACATAAAATTAAAATAAAGTTCTAAAACCATCCCTATTAACATCGACGATCATACAGGCGTAATAATAATTTAAATATTTTTTAATATAAAATACTACATTTAAAGTTGTAAATTACTATGGCCTCATGCTTTGTTCCTTTTGAACTAAATACACCCAAAACAAAACATTCAATAACTAAAATCAAGTTTATAAACTGACTATGAATAAGGTCGATAATATTTAATCTTGGGATTTAACACGTGAGTCCAGTATCATTTATTAAACTTCATTATATTCTACGTGAGTTGGACGGAAAATTCCAAAACACATTTTCTCTATATTTCATAGAAAGTAATTCATACTCACTACAACTCTATATTAGAGTTCTTGATTCCTTTTCCATTGCTAAGTGTAGTGGCATCTTCCATAATATGATCTAGGGTATCGTCTCCTATGGAGTTGAAGGGTACTGTGATGAGGCCATCACTGTCCAGTAAATATGCTGCTACCACTGGAGTCTCGAAGTTGTGAGACCAGACTAGATCTCCAGTCTTGCGGTCGAAGGACATCACTCGTCCGTTGGATGTTGATGTGAAATGGATTATACCTAGTGGAGAGAATATTTATTGAGTTACCGTAAAATATGATATTTCTTGAATAAATTGTAATTTAATTTTAAATTATTAAGGCACTAGACACATCTCTGGGTATTCTTTTGGAACATGAATTTAATATTTAAATACACCCAATGGTCATACATTATCCTGGCCCCACATTAAGATCAATTAAGTAAGTTTTATTCATTTCGTTCTTAGAAATGTATCGTGTAGTTTTATTGTCTCAGGGATATAAGCACTTAGCATAGCCGCTTCCAAAAATCTTTCAGTTCGTACTATTGAATAAATATCATACCCTAACAGATTAGGGTTAGATGGGCGAAATAAATAATAAAATTAATTCTTCGTGGCATATGATTCTGAAATCCTGGCATAGGATTCCTACAATCTGATGATTATTGAGGTATATAAATGGTACGAAATACGTATAAAGTTAGCCTAGTGATCTAGATAATAAATTCGTATTTGTTTATCAAAGGAATATAGTGACGCCGAAAAGTTATTATTATCCGCTCTACCGAAGCGTGGATTGTGCACATTTATACGGCAATTATTGTTGAATTACAAATGTTGGAATGTCAGTAAGGTTCACGATCATCATTTGATATCAATACAACTATAATGTATAATCCTATACTATATTTATGACTATTGTGGTATCCAACAATGATGCTCTATGAACTTATGTTACTATTAAAAGAAAATACAGATCAGAATTTAAATCAAAGATCTAATTTGGTGTTTGAGTTGGAAATATAAAGGCAAGCTTACAGATATTTTTATATGGATACTAGCCCATCAGTGTCCAGACTACTGAAAAACTCTATTAATAATCTTATCTATTGGTAGGAAATTTGTATCCGCTTTGTTAATTACCAGTATATGTGTATTACCAGTGTATGCAATAGTGCAAAATTATTTAATACATATACAAACATACATCCATAGTCTCATACATAGTCCTGACCCCACACTAAGATCGAGTCTTGCGGCGAGAAAATCAGGAACTACGAGAAACTTTGCGGTCTCAGAACACCCAGACCAGAAACAAATACCTTTGGTTCGGACAAATATTTGCTTCGGTGCAAGGATCGAACCCGCAGTCGGAGGCTGTGTGATTTTCAATGTTTTTGTATTCAACCTAGCATAATGGATTAAATCTTCCGCTGACATAAGATATTAACCAGCATACTCCATACGGATAATATTCATGGTTACACTTCCAAAGATTGCCACGTACCTAGTTTCTTCCATCCTTATACCACGTGCTAGCTACACATCCATGACCAGAGCGACAAGCATTGTTAATGGGCATGTTCATGGGCGGCATTGATCACCTACCATCAAGTAATCTTCTTACTCGTTTGTCGAAATTATGTTATCAACAAAAACTGACCGCTTTGTACTTACTACTTTCCATTAGGTATCGTGGTCAGTTTATCATACGAATGTATAAAAAAATAAAAATTATCGTGATCGCAAACAATTAAAACGAGCTTACGATTACACAACAGACACGCTATAAACCGGCGTGACATAACACGTGATAAAGAAGTTAAATTTATATAAAGTGAAACTGCGAGTTCATTGTTCGATAATACAATTATAATGGTAGTTGAATTTCTAATTTGCATCAACAACCCGCATCAAGTTGTCTTATCAGAAAACTCTGGGGAAAATAGCTGTTAATCTATTTTAGTGGAGACACGGTGTAATGTGAAAATAGATACATTTATTAAGTATTTTCTATATGGTACAGTTATTCCATTGTGAATGTGGGCTATAGCCTCAATTAGTATTTAAAGATTTGCTATCGAGTTTCATTATGATAATGGCATTTTTATCCGCCATTAGCCGGCTTAATCGAGTGATAATAATACCATATAGAAATATTCAAAAGTTACCTACATAAAACATACAAAACATAAACAAATATCAGTATTTTAAACCAAAAGGACACATCGGTGCATTGCTCAACCTAAAAATCTGGCTTAATTATTCAGATAGTTTACAGTGAGCAACGATATTATAAAAGTAAATGGAAATCATGAAATTATACAGGACGTATACAAAAATCACCATACAGGATGTTTCAAATAAAAATGTACACTAACCGTAATCATTCAGCATCTCTTTCCCCATGGCATGCGAGGTGTAATCAAAGAAGGTGACATTCCACTTATGATTGACATTCTTGGAGTCGTGCATAAGTATGTTATACTCTGTTCGAGCTACATATATCCCTCGCTTCTTCGCCGGATCGCATGTATCTCCGCTGTTGAATATCGTCGACTTGTCGAAGCCTGAAACAAACAGATGGAATTCAAGTAATCCTTTTGTGGAAGTTGTTTGTGTGTTTTTCGATGGAATTTCCGATTGGCTTCATCATACGTAAACAGAAATTTGCCTGACTGAATTGAATAATACTTATCTTGAATATCAAGTTTTATTTATTTATGCTGTAGGGGATTTATTAAAAAAAAATACTTTTTAGCCGACAAATGAAGATCACTTATATAAAATAACATTTCAAATGAGAACTTCGAATACTAAAACAACAATACATTGAATAGTTGATTTATTTTGTCAAATTGATATTTCCTTGTATCGACCAGTTTTATTATCGTGTTTTGACTTCCCAAATCCAAGTATATTTAACAAATATTAATTAAATATTTTATTATAATTTGTGGGATTTCCTCATGTGTTTTTATTGTTTAAATATTACGATAACCAGGGCAACGTTTTTCACGTTTGTTTATTATTAATGATAATCTGAGGTCATCTGACCCTGAAAAGACTCGGAAACTATTTAGTCTCTAACCCGCAAAGAAAATAATAAGACATTAAAATGACTAGGAGATCTAAGGAAAATATTGACTACTTTCTTTCGAAACAGAATGTGACACTTTTCGACTGGGTAGGTACCACCGCAATATACTCGTGTTAAGTCCGAGAGACCGCCTAGGTATGTACTACAATCCTGATTATTTCTCCCGCCACACAAAGAATATAAAATGCACTGTTATATTCCGGTTTCCTAAAACTTGTAGACAGAGTAACTACTGGACATATTGTAACTTAACATCTTATGTTTCAGGATAGCGAGCGCAGTGGAATGCTAAGCATTGCTTTAAAATTGGTGGTGTTGTTTGGTTTTGCTTTTGTCAATGAGCTGTCGTATCGCTTACCATCAAGCGAAAGGCATGCTCGTTTCGCCATTAATTGCAATAAAAAGAGCAAAAATGATGACCTAGAGTAGTAATAACCCAGTTAAGACTTTTAAAACCCTACATTTCTACCTTACCTGAAACATGCTCCCTAGACCCAGTCAGCGGATCTAACATGAACCAAGTGTCGCTCTTCTTGCCAGTGTAGAGTATTCCGTCGGTGGACCGACAGGGGGCGTTGGCGACCAGCTCTGGGATCGTGAAGGGCAGCTTCTTGAGCATCTGCTGGTCGCCTCGAAGACCGTACGTGTATAGGAACCCATGGCGAGGATCCGGTAGAAATTGCGGCATCAGGTTGGCATCTTGGTTTGGTACTTTGACCACCGGCTCTGCAACAAAATAGCGCGTTAAATGCGCGTGTTTTTTTTTGTTTTCCGCTTATGTGGTTACGGTGGAAGAATATAATATGTATGCACTATAGATATACACATTGCTCAACTCTCTCTTTTTTCAACCTTAGCAATGATATTGACGGTCAAGTACAGTACAAACTATCATTCAGATTGTCCATTGCCGACTTATTGTTATTATTTACTAGCTGTCGGGCCCGGCTTCGCCCGGGTGCAGATAGTTTTTGAATCCAATCCACATCAAGAACATATTATTTCGCGTGTCTACTAACTATATTTCCCGCGTGCCGTCGACTATATTTCCCTTCCGTAGGAGAGGACATCCCGTGCCAACAATTTGAATTTGAAAGAGTAGAAAATATGTATATTTGGTTTCCTGACTCATCCCACGGGAACACTACATTTTTCGGGATAAAAAGTAGCCTATGTGTTAATCCAGGGTGTCAGCTATCACTATACCAAATTTCATCAAAATCTGTTGAGCCGTTTTTTCATGAAAGAGTAACAAACATCCATACATACATACAAACTTTCACCTTTATAATATTAGTAAGGATTTCTCGCAGTTCGAATACATTATTATGGCAAGGTAGACAGGCAGCCACGATTATTACACTTGCAATACTGAGGAATTGACCCTATTGTCATACAACCAAATATATTTTGAAGCAAATCTTTTTCAAATATAAAAACAACTTAACCACTCTATTAAAATTATTTTCTATTTATACACATACGTATACACTATGGTGCAAAACTGAACCAGTCTTTTGATAATGGTAATAAATTCTATTTCCTGTTATTTTTAATTCTATAGCGACGTGTTTACTTACTATACACAGTACGAAGCGTCGTTTAGTATCATTCAATCTGAGTAGTAACATGTTTAAACTTGTTTATTCCGCTACGTGTGTGACTCAGTTTTGCACCGAAACTTATAGGAGCAATACAATTATTGTTTGTCGACGATTAAAGAAATCAATAACACGCAATTCATATCACAACTCTACGTCTTTTCAATATATTTATGTATATGTGTAAAATAAATAAGAGTTTTAATCGATTTTTAACATGAAGCGATTTTCACGTTCACTGTATAATAGAATAAAAGAGATGTTACTGGAGGGAAATAGTACGCGTCGAACGGCTAAAATATTAAAAGTGAGTCAAAGTTCTGTTCAGAGAGTTAGAAAGACGTGCAAAAGTTTAAAAAAAAATCTTGGCGGTCGGCCGAAGAAATTAAGTACAAGGGACAGTCATCGTATAATTCAATATATGATTACTGGAGAAGCTTTGTCGACGTCTCACGCAGCTAAACTTCTTCAGTGTGATACTGGAAAGTCGATTAGTAAGTGGACAGTACAACGCGAACTACATAGAAATAAATTTCGTGCAATCGAGAAAAAAAAGAAGCCATTATTAAGTGAAAAAAATCGAAAAGCAAGGTTGGACTTTGTAAAAAAATACGAAAGCTGGTCAGAAGAGGATTGGAAGAAGGTTATTTTTTCAGATGAAACAAAAATTAGTCGATTTACAACTGACGGTCGTCAATGGAAATGGAAGAGGAAAGGTGAGCCAGTAAGTCGCACAGATTTTATTCAGACTGTCAAACATGGGGGAGGTAATATTATGCTTTGGGGGTGTATAACAGCTTACGGATTGGGACCTATTCACAGAATTGTTGGGAAAATGGATAAAGAAATGTATCTAGATATTTTAAGACACAAGTTAACTGAAACAGTCGAGAATATGCCTTATCCAATCAATGAAATAATCTTCCAGCATGACAATGATCCCAAACATACCGCGAAATTAGTGAAGAACTGGCTCGCTTCTCAAGACTTCCAGCTATTGCAGTGGCCGGCACAAAGTCCAGATTTAAATCCAATTGAAAATCTGTGGTCTCAATTGAAACATAATATTCTTAATGCATATGATTTACCTCCATCCTCTTTAAATGAATTATGGAACCGAGTTCAAGAACAATGGGAGAAAATTTCACCAGATTACTGTGAAAAATTAGTAAAAAGTATGAAAAAAAGATTGGAAGAAGTTAAGAAAGCTAAAGGCTTATGGTCAAAACATTAGAAAGTGTGAGTGTGAGTTTGTTTATATTGGTGCAAAAGTGATTCAGTGTTTTGTCGTATTATATTGTCATTTATTTTATAATATTATAATCTAATACCTGATAATAAATACACTACAGTAATTACTTCTTAATATGACTTTCATTTCAAGAAACATGCATTCCTTCCCTGAGAAACAAAACATTACTATGAATTGGTTCAGTTTTGCACCATAGTGTACATCATTCCGATCAAGTACTTGCAGATAACAGTGTATGTTATAAAGCCAATTGAAAAATTACACATCTGTTATATGTCTGGTTGTTTGCTTATCAATGACACACTAATATTAAAGGGTGTTAACTGTTATCACATTGACAAACTCCATGACGCGACGTAATAAGAATTAGTGGACATAGAGGAACAGCAGATTTCATTTCCGCATGAAGCTAAACATTTTATTTTAGAAAATGTTTCATATGGTAAATGATTTGGTAAATAGCCGATAAGTAGGTACTTATAATTTTGAAAAATCTAAAGTTTCGTATACACATTGACATAAATATACAGGGCGAAGAGTAAGTTTAATAAAAAAATGATAGTAATCCTTATCACCGTTAAAACAAAATCTATTTAAGTACATTAATTTCATTTAATATTTACTTCGGCGTGATTTTCACGGCCATCTGTTGAGACTCCATGTATTGAAAGGCCTATCCTTAGTTTTCAAATATGTTCCTGCGTATACATTTGCCTGTCCGAGATATGGAAAAACCGCACAAAGCGTTAGAGATTTTTTTACAAATACAAATCGAATTTCAGGAATATTAGAAAGCTAGTATTACATATTATAAGATGTTGTTCCTAAACTCCGTTCATATTTATCTGGTCTTGTTGTTCACCTTCTTGCCTATATCCTAAACATATGTCTGTTAGGCAACACATGACTGTAAACGCATATTGATATTGAAATTACATGCTTCAAACGTTTACTTAACCTTGCTATTAGCATTGTTATCTGATGTTTTGACGTAAACAACTAGACTAACCCATCGAAGATGTGAAATGTACACATATTACGTTTATATGTACCTATAACTACATTTTACAGTTACCGCAATGTCTATTTCTCCCGTGAAACAACACTGCGTAAATGCACTGTTGTGTTTCGGATTGAAGGACATTGTAGCCAGAGTAACTACTGGACATATTGAGACTTAACATCTTATGTCTCAGGATGGCGAGCGCAGTGGAATGTTGCTACTGTTTATGAGCGATCGTATCGCTTACCATCAGGCGAACGGCTTGCTCGTCTCGCCATTCATAAAAAAAAAAAAAAACAAACTAGAAAATACATAATTGACTATTATAGCTTTTACAGACAAAAAATAGCTGAATTTATTTTTTATTTCTATTAAACAGAATCGACGGACGACAGAATTTACTTGTTGTATTTCGATAGAATTATGATACATCAATTTGGTCAATCATTCTGACGATTGCTTTAAAAGACATGAGATGATAATCATCATCATCATCATCATATCAGCCACAGGAACTCCACTGCTAAACATAGGCCTCCCCAAGGATCTCCACAACGACCTGTTGGAATCGGCCTGCATCCAGCGAATTCCTGCAACCTTAGCCAGATCGTCCGTCCACCTTGTAGGTGGGCGTCCGAAATTTCGCTTACTGATGAAAATACTTAAAGTAAAATACTGGTCATGGTCAAAAAATCATTATTCAGGTGAAACAATCAACAATTGTGTTTACCTTGCGTGGTTACTAACTATAGATAATTCATAACTTATCATACTATGATTGAATAGCTTATCAGTTGTCTTTTATTAAATTTAATTCTAAATTATATTTCATTTTATTTAGTTTTATATTGGCATAAATTTCTCGGAATCGGTTTAACAGGTATTAACGTTACCTAAATGCAACAATCAAGATATTCTTAATAAGTACGCCTAGGTGGACAGGGTGCGAGATTACGAGGTTCGAGGTATTGCATCCGAAACCACATGGTTTCAATGTATCCGTATCATGAAAATCATGCGGTTCACATTACATTATATAATCTTGAACCAAATGCATCAGCAGACATTTTAATCTACACAAATACGCGGCAATGTAAGCATCGATACATCGAAAGTAAAACCATCCAAGGTCGACGCGTTACGTATAATAATTTTACTCTAGATGATTCCACGCCTGCTTTCATGATAATTAAAAAATGGCCCATTCGGATAATGATAACATAAACAAAACTACCAAAGAGGTCTGGCACGTTATTTGCGATAAGACTCTTTATCGACGACCTAATGGGTTTTTTTCAATCTGCCGTAATCGGCAATCGATGCGTGCGCTATGACAAATTTTATAGACTCGAATGGACTCGAACCATGTTGCCCCGCCAACGAGCTTAGCCTCCTTTCATTTTTTTCTCGAAATTTCAAATTTAGAATCGTAACTTATCAGTCATTGTATTGGAATGTTTAAGTCGTTTCATTTATACCAGCATGCAACGGCAGATATATTTTATAATTAGGTACTGATTACAGTCCATTCATAGAGCACTATGTTTTTTAATGCATTCATAACCGTACCTTTATCTTAAATTCATCTTTCTATGAAAAGACTAATAAAAAATACTTTGTTCATTTAAAATCCTTATTATAATTTTAATATTTATTATAATTATAATTTTTTATTATACATTCAAATTATGATATGATATTGATAATGAATGATATTGGTTACATAATACAATGTGCTGAATAAATATATGTTCGAAATTAAGAAAACAAATGGAGTTGTAAGTAATATAATTAACAATAATTTATCAGATAAATAAATAAGAATAAATAAGTGTTACTTTGTAATTTATTGCAGTGATAGCTTTATCTTAACACCTTACATTGTAGGGAGGTCACTAGGTAAAAGAAAATGTTTTGGGTTTTCCAGAAAGCTCTATACAAGATTGCATTAAATTTAGTATAAAAATATAATAATATCAATTAATTTGGGAAGAAAAAATAAATTATTAAACCAGAAAAATATTCATTTTTCATTTTAAAAAGTTTGAATAATATTTTTAAATAATTAAACAAAAATTTTATAATGACCATTTCTTTATTACATTCTTTGTGAAACATTTTGAGAAATTAATACAAGTGATGGCTGTTATCTTTCATCAATAGGGGTCAAGCATATTTTAAAACAACATGCTTTTTAAAAATATTTCTTATCTCTATCTTTAAAACCAGACTTCTGTCTGGTACAGACAACAAGACAGTCTGTTAGAATAAGATCTAAGGCCCTCAAAACCTAAGATTATGTGTGGTAAAACCCCTTTGGATAATTTCAGACTTTCTAGAAAAAAACTAGGTAAACCAATATTATTACACAGTGGTATCTAAATCCTTTTATCTGATTACAGGAAGTTACATATTTGTTATCTATGGAAATCCTAATTATAAGTTTAGTCAATACTTCATACTTATAAAAATCTGTTATTTCATGATATTTTATTATTTAACAATATGCTGATAAAGCCAGATGTGAATGTGACATAAATATTGAATGTAACTTCCTCTACCTAACTTTCTTAACTGGATATTTTCATTTGGCTACTTTTTCTAGGTGCCACCTAGAAAAGCTTTTGGGAACCAAATTATCCCATTTCGGTTACATAAACCTCAACATTAAAATCCCATACTTAAAAAATCCACTATTTTATTAATGATTAATATTAGCTGAATAATAGTAGCTAAGCCTGTTCTTAAACTTTAAAATATGTGTAAAGAAACGTAAATGCACTGCTGTGTTTCAGTTAGAATGACATTGTAGCCTGAGTAACTACTGAACATATTGAGATTTAAGATCTTATACCTCAGGATGGTGAGTGTAGTGGAATGCCAAGCATTACTTTGTAATTCATGGTGTTGCTTGGTTTTGAAACTATCCATGAGCAGTTGTATCTCTTACCATCGGTCGAACAACATGCATGTCTGTGTCGTGAAATAAAAACAATTAACAATTTCCACGATCTTTAGTTTTGATATTGATATCATCAACTCCAAGAAGTTCGGCCTTGGATCTAAATTATGTTTATATTTATTAAAATATATATTTTTCCCTACATAATAAAGTAGGTTTCATCGAGGGACAACAATCTTCACACCAATACCAAGTTTCATAGTAAAATGAGAATTCTGTCTTAAATTTGAAAGTTCTTAATTAAAATATTTCATTTATTCCCCAATTAAGTACCATACAAAAACATAATGTTTGATCAGATACATTTGGTACTAAATTGCATCATTTTTTGAGTATGATTAAGTAAGCATTTATGAAATTGATAAGAATAAATTATTGTACCTTTTAGTGTTCCAAATTTAAATTGATTGCCAATATTAAAATCATTATTTCAATTTGATTGTTTATACATAATACAAGGTGCGAACTTATGATTGGTTTAAATTTTTAGACTATTTTTAGGGGCTGTCCATTAATCATGTGATCTTTTATTTAGCAAATTTTTGATCCCCCCTCCTCTTTGGTGTTAAGTGATGAGATTTTGATTGAGTGATTGTCTACATTTGTACTTTGTATGTCATAACATTAATATTATAAACATTAAGGTATACTTTAAATTAGAAATATTATTTCCTCACAAATTGTATGCAATGGCAACTAATATTTTAAGTAATTTTCCTTGTTTAAACTGCTTTGTTATATGTTTAATATTTTTACTTAATATTGGATTTCACATTTTGAATATAATTTTAAATATTTAATACAGAGATGTGAATGCTGATAAAAAATAAAACCTTTCATTAGAATTATCACTAAGTATAACTTAAATATCTAACCTCTACTCAGTTTATTAGGAATGTCAGACTCGTAATCTTTAACACGTTGAACGCCACAATAAAAACCATGTTTAGACAAGTGAGCCGCGGCGGACACTGGTGTCTGCTATTCGATATCTCAAAAAGTAATGTAAATATCACTATTTTTGTAAGTTGCTTACTATTTATAAAATGATTTAATTACAGTATTCGCAAAAAAATACTTCAACATTTTTTGTAACAGTTTCGATTTTTAGTGCGGCCCCTGAGGAAAGTATGCTGTCGGACACATGGTGTCCGTCATGGCGTTCAACGTGTTAATGAAATAAAAGTAAAGTTTAATTGGTATGTTTACTTTATGAAGCTTAGTAGTCTTTAGCCCCATAAATCTATACAACAAACATTAAATATATTTATATAGTATGAAGTGTTAATATAATTACCGTCTTTCAGTTTCCAAATAATGTTTCCCGCTAATGGATTGACGGCCACCATGCCGCCCCCTAACGTGGCAAAGAGCAGCGGCCGGTCGTCCAAAGCACGAGACAACTCCGTACTCTCCTGAACATATTAAGCTTTGTCACTTCACCTTGCACTCACAAATCAATGCTGTGCAATCGGTGCGATCTCACGATCCTTACCTTCAGCTCTTTATCCACCAACGAACCGAGCCCGCTTGACCCGAGCAACAACAAAAACAAACATAAAACCTTCATTTTTCACACGAAACTACTTTACACATGAACAACAACACCATTTCATTATTTTCACAATAATAAACGCAATTACAAATCAAAACACTACAAAAGAATACTCGCGAATGTTACATTGACAGGACACCGACTACGACAGTCGACAACTGTCATTAATTGTGTCATCGGAATTCGGATATTCGCTACGCACCATTTTTCTCGTTACCGATAAACGGAGTTTATAGAGTTCGCGGGGTGAATAGAAAATATTTTTACAAATTATTTTGAAAGGACATATTCTACTGAAAACGCAACTAATTTTCTTTTCAATGCGATTTTAAACTTGTTTTTAACTACACGGCTTTAGAATATAGCCAAGATATTAAATAACTGTCTTCTACCTGTAAAATGTTATTCAAAACTTATTGTTTTTTACGATTTGTTCCTTTAATTAGTTGTGTTGATATTTATAAATAATCCATATTCGTTTAGCTTTCTGTACGGCTTGTTGTTTTAATCAAATTTAACACACAGAATCAACTTACATATGTACGTACATAAACTCACGCCTTCTTCCCAGAAGCGGTAGACAGGGGTATATACAACCAGGGCACCTATGTTGCTCCTTGCATTTTCCGCCCCACGATATTTTAGGGGACGAGCCTATTGCCCGCCACATCGAGCACAAACTTTTTGATTCTGTGCTGATAATTAATAGAACAACTATCATTTGATATCCCCAGACCTGGGATTCAAACACGAAATCTCAGTTTTAATCGTACCGTAGTATGACTGCGTCACCTAAGCTTACTACTTTTTAATAAATAGTTGAATAAATAAGTAAGTATACATCCATTCACCCCGTAAAGATTTTTTTAAAAGTGCATATTTCCGAAATTTCAGAAAAGAAAAGAAGTGAATTTGCTCAAAAGCGCAAACAAAGACACAAAAATTCCAAAAGTTATTATTTAAGAGTTCTGTTCGTCAATGCAGTCCCGCTATTAGTTATTCTGCTTTATCCCTTTAGGTTTATGCATTTATTTCCATGTACAGACAGATCTGTTACTTGAGATTATATGATACAATCGATACTATATTACATTTTAACCATATGATCACAACCACATCCCTGCACATCCCTATTCACATAAGAAATGTCATTACTGGTAATTGTGGTTTGACAAGTGACAGATTTTTTTTAATTTGTAAGAGTTGAAGGTTGAAGCGAAACTAGTGCAATAAAACATTGGCGTCGAAATAATCTTGAACTCCACTAATTTATTCAGGAAAAAGTGCGTAGTTTAATTAGAGTGATGATTTGATACTAACTATTGGTTAAACATTCGTTCCGAATGTCGGACGCAATGGAGGTATCAGGTGTGTAGTTAATTAATTTTTGTATTTAAATTGTGTCCATATGGGTTTGTTGCTCGGGTATTCCCTCGCTTAGGATACGTTACACTGTATTTTCATACCGATACCGGTATTTTATCTTAATGGATTAATTAGGATGTATGTGTATTGTTTCTTTGACAACAAAGACGATAACAAACACTACGTCGAGAGTTGGTTTCGTCGCCACTCAATTTTGTTTTTACTGCTGTTTGTGTACACTTTACAACAACAGGATGAGTAAGTGATATTTCGCCATATGTCACCCGTATTACAACAATAGTTACATTATTATAGCTTTTACATTATTTAAACATATGTAACAAATAAATTCTTTATTGCATCTGTAATTTTATTTACATGAATAGATGACTTGTTCACGGGTTTTTAATGCCTTAAAAATAAAATAGCAAAAAATTCCTATGTCTGAATTAATTTGTTAGAAAATTTTAATCCTTAAAAAATGTCCAATTTATTAACAACATATGACTCAGCATCAATTTTTTTTTGTCTTCAAATTATTGTAAAACATTTAAAGTTATTATTTAGAATATTATTTATAGAATTTCAGTCTTGTAAAATGTCTACATGAAATATTTTTTTTTCAGGGAAATCCCCAAACACAACCTTATCCTTCAGGTACAATGCTAACAATGAAGAGCTGGAGGAATTGTACAATGTGTGTGAAGACGACCCTCCCACTCCCCAGGCAGACCCACCCCCCAATGCACAAAGTGAGAATGCCAGTCCGAAAAGAGGTGAGAAGACCTCTATCATTGATAAATACTTCAAATCCATGCGAACAGAGAAAATACCAGAGAAACTAGAAGAAAAACCACCTGATACTAAACCTGAGGAGCCTAAAAGCACGCCTCCACCCAAGGAGGCTACATCTTCTCCCATGAAAGACTACTTGAACCGTTTGAGCAAGAAAAGTACATCAGACGTACCACAAGAAGTGAAGGAGGGTAGTAATGAAACATGGAAGATATTTCACGATTTCAAATTTAAAATAGCACAGGCTGTTGAAGATATGAAGACTCGATCAGTTGAGGGTATGTTTATTTATTTTTTTATATTTAATGCACAAAATTAAGTCTGCTACAAATCATATTTTTTACAAATAGAAACAAAAGACAAGATGGTGCCAAGAGAAAACTCAATGTCGGATTCTGAAGAGAATTCGGCAGTTAAGGAAATTGACCGGCAGAGTGTAGGAGATACCGACAATCAGGTGAGTTTTATATATTTAAATTTAAACATATGGGCGCTGTTACATAAATAATTTTTGTACCATTCCACATAAATAAAAAAATAACAAGCAATTAAATATCCTTAACTTCAAAAAGTGGTTTTAAAAAGGTATTTGATCAATTGTATACTCAAACAAAATGAATCTCAAGAAATTTTATTAATCAACACCTAAAAGTATTAGAACACCAAGAAGTGGTGATCAATTAGAAACACCATTATTTCCCCATTGTTAGAAATAATTTATTTTCTCTACGTACATTATTGAGTCATAGGAACAGGAAAAAGTTGTTATGATATTTAATCCTCTTAATAAATGAAAATAAGTGTTTCCTCCCATTGTAGAATGGATTACGAGTGTGTTTGTTACTTTGTAATGCTTTTAAAACGCGATACACCAACAAATCAATAAGTTTTAGCGCCACATTATGTATAAGAATTGCAGACTTGTGTAAGTTGTTGAAAAATAAAATAAAAAAATAATAATCAAAAAGTTACTTCTTATTCCAAAAGGATCACGAGGTACGCTAGCCGTTAATTGATAATGTGGAAAGAAAAGAAGCAAGAGCCATTAGGTCATAACAGATATAAAAGAAAGGTTTATTTTAAATAACATTAGTTCTAGATTTCAAATAATTTATACATTACTTCAATCCCTATCTGGGGCTCGATTCTAAAAATACATCTATCTGGCTATGAATTTATAGGCGCAATATAGCCCACTCATCAACTTATCTAGATTAGTTGTAATTCGGAATCGATATTTGTATAGAGATTAAGCCAGCTTATCAATTTGAACTTTATAAAGTTATTTATAACCATTGGTGTTGTCCAAGGGCACTAGACAAACACTGCTATAGCGACCTACCAACAATATTAAATCACTCCTTTCTTTGATGTATGATGCATTTAAAATTCATTAGCATGCCATCACATATAATTTTTGAACAATAATGCATCGTCGATTCGAACCCATGACTACGTAGTTTTGCCAAAATACGTCGTACTTACACAAATACGACTCTCTCCCACCTTATTGCAAATCATAAGTAGATACTCCAGTATCCATTTGCATAAAATTCGTTTAAAAATAAATATTTCACATCGAAGATAAAATCTGATTTAAAATTCTTAATATTAGTTTTAGATTTGATCTTCTATTTGATACACGCGCGTGTTATCATAAAACGAAGTGTTTTAAATAAAATAAAATGTTTAACATACACGTGTTTTCAGTAAGTTTCTCTGTTATGCCCCATTTATATGAGTGAAGGTGAACTGAGATGCGTGATTTACATTGCATTTCATATAAAAGTTTAGTGCTATAGGAGGGAAAATGAGTTTCCTAAATGGGTTGTGTGTCGACTCGTGCGCGTAATTACTGCTTACTGTAGCGGCGAATTGAGGAGCGCGGGACGCAGCCAATTCCCTATCAGATGAGTGCCAGTGGACCAAATTGCACCTGTATTTTTTTCTAACATTTATTCTCATTGCACACCATACCTGTCTACCATAGCGATTTATAAGAATTTCTATGGTATGTAAGTCCGCCAACCCCCACTAGGCCCGCGTGGTGTTGGACTGCATGGCCTAACCACTCACAATCGTACTCTCGATTGTAGAGGAGGCCCGTGCCCTGCAGTGGGACGTATATGGGCTGATACAGATTCTCATTGTACGAAAATACGCATCGTTTTGAATTAATCGCATTGTTTTGACATTGCATTGGTTGAAACATTTTAAAGAAATTGTGATAAGTGATATCGGGCACACAAATGTATAAGACTTTCAGTTGTACTTAAATTACCTACGTGAATCAAAAGGGCGACACAGATTGTATTACGAACCGGTCAAGTGAACACAAAATTAGGTTCCTTCGGTCTCCAGCTAATGCAGCGCAGCATGTTTTAGAAATATCATTACCACAGCTAATTCCGTTGTAAATTATATTCAGTGCGGTTACTGCAGATTTAAGCCGACTTAAATTGATTTGGCGGACAAGTTGCGGTTTCTTATAATAAAGCACATTTTTAATGTCTTGTAAGGAAATATGAAGTTCTTCTAAGTTTCTTTTGTGGTAATTTAATTCGATGATTTATTGTTTGTAATAGTCATAAGATCGAGTGTTATTTGCATTTTGATAAAAATATAATAAATGCTATAAAATTCCAAAACAAATTAATAACTACATGACATTTCTATGCAAGCTTATTTTACATCCCAAGGTTGGCGCCTAAAACATGTTTAAAGTAATTTATGCTAGCGATAGTGACTCAGTGTAATTTATACGAGAAATGTAATTCATTGTTTTATCGAGTTTTCTGTCCCGAAATTTCGGTGATATAGATGTTAGGTATAGTAATTTTATGTTTGGAACTGAGTGCAAGGAAAAACGTTAACACGTAATATTGATATGAGGAATCGATGGGGTTGGAAATTAGGGGATATAAGTAATACAGGTTTATATCTTAAAAGTGTGTGTTTATATTATCACTCTTGCTAATTTAATTTATATTTACTCAAAAGAAAAACAAGATTAACAAGATTTGTTAAAAATAGCTTTCGTAGTTTTTCGTGACTATAAATATTATTGCGTAACTCAACTTAATTAAGATAAAAATTAACCAATGACTTACAGACTTCTATTTCTCTTGGCTAATTAATAAAAGCGGTTGCGACTTTCAAATAAAAAATCTCATATATGTAAACAGACAGCGATAGTTTTCGAATATTTTAAAATATACCTAACGTAGGGCTACTTTACGGTTGAGGGACATTTAGGGCTTCATTTAACTCGCTGGCCTTGTGTGCGTTGGTGTAATTCGTGTACCTTTCAAATTATTGTAAAACAATATTCTACTGTCAAGAATAGTCACAGCACCAAAACTTTTCAATTCAAAGGAAAGTCATCGGAACGAAAATACTAAAATATCTATTAGTAAACTACAAATGTCAACACAATAATTACAATTCACACACATACCGAAATTATTTACTTGCACCGAACTATCACTTAACTATTTGTTTACAATTAAACTTATCTAATAAGGACATGGCGCGTAGACCGGTGGCCGTTAGGGCTTAAATGTTCTAGAGTAGAGGCGACGTACAGGCAAGCGAAATGTCGGACGCCCGCCTACAAGTTGGACGGACGACCTGGCTAAAGTTGAACAAAGTCGCTGGATGCAGGCCGCTTCCAACAGGTCGATGTGGAGATCCTTCAGAGGGGTCTATGTTCAGCAGTGAAATTCCTGTGGCTGAGATGATGATGAATAAGGATATTAAAAAATCTTCTTAGGTGTCCTCGCTAGACAGCAGTATACAGAACTTATCAGAAATGTCACAGCCGCTCACTGCGAAGGCAGCGGAACGAGAGCTCAGTTTATCTGGTGACAAGAACTGTTCGGAGTCCAGTGATGACACACATAAGAACTTGGGTAAGTACAATTGCAGTATTATTTGACAGCCTCCGTGGCGCAGTCGGTTAGATGCCGCTTGTGAAACGAGAAGCCGCGGGTTCGATTCCCGCATCGAGAGGAATGTTTGTGCGGCCCACAAATATTTCTTTCGGATCTGGATATTTGTGAGACCAAAACAGCCTTTTTTGTCAGGAGTTTTCTGAACAGGAGTGCCTGCTTAACAATAAGATTAACAGCCCCAAGTGGACTCAAGGTTGCTCATATTTGTTGATGATAGGCAATTCAGTGCAAAGAAAGCTTCTAAAAGTATTCATATCGTATAATTATGTACATTTATTGGCAGTAATAAATATATCCTACTTATAAATGTTGATCTTACGACATCCAATGGAGGTTGCTTGATTGCTTTAATGGTTCTAATACGTAAGAGGCCTTTGCTCCTATCATGACGTAAGTTGCGCGGTTTTTTAAGCAAATATGAATAATAAACAAACGAAGTATCAGCTAAACAAAGAAAGCTTCAAGTTGTAGGCAATTAATTCCAAACATCTTAATCATCAATATAAAATAATGTTGCATAAAGTTTTATTAGATTTCGGGTATTTTTTTTTCCAAGAGTATTTGTGCTACATACCTAGTCCAATTTACTATAACTACGGGAATTCCTTTTTCATAATGTTTCCTCCTTGCGTCGTTCTCCTCAATTCTGAGGGTAGTGACCTCCTCTCACCAACTTCCGTCGTGTAATGTCACGCCATCGATCTCGACTGTTGGCAATCTGTATGGCTTCGTATACAGTGGTGTCAAGTATGGTACGGATCTGATCGGACCACCGCATTGGGTTGCGTCCACGTGCTCTTTTACCCTCCACTTTACCAGTGGCCACCAGTTTTTCTAAGTTTCGGTTTGTCTTCCTCACAATATGTCCAAAATACTCAAGAACTCGTTTGAGGCAGATGGTAGAAAGTGATCTTGAGTTGTTTGAGTATAGACACATTAGTTCGTTCGTCGTTTCCTCCAACACCACATCTAAAAAGCGTCAATGCGTTTCCTGTCTGCCACCTTTAGGGTACACGTCTCTTTCTTAATGTTTAAATATTTGCAATTAATTAGGACTACTTGTGGTCACTGTTAAACCGAGATTGACTACAGGTACTACTTAACACAACCTCAAAGAGCTGAGGATTGTCTAAGAGTTAACCTTTAACCATGCGATATCATGACTCTTTGGGATATAATACACTTTCATAAACTATAATGTACCTACCATCCAAACAAATTGTTATATTTTACTTTGTTATCCATCGCCGACTAATTAAAAGTCTGATGTTGTACATATTGAACTGTTAAGTTTTTGGAAATCCCTCAAAATATAATCGACATCGGAAGTCTCTGAATGCAAAACAAACAGGAAATCATTAGAACATATGTACCTATATTCTTGTACTACTAAGAGTTAAAAGTTATTAATTTAGGTCATCATGCTACGATAAATAATTGCCATTTTGTAGTACGTAGCAAACTGCAATCAATTTCTCCTTAAATGGGTAACTAAATCCCGATGTTAACAGTAACCAATCTCAAGTTCACAGTGATTCCGACACGACGAAGGATTTTCCAAACGACAGCATGTTGGAAGTGGAATCGGGCATCGAAGCTATGGAGGACAACATGGATGGCTTCGGAGACATTACCAATGTGGATACTGACTATCAGAACATCAGGCCAACCGAATCTACCCCGGTCCAACCGCCGCCCACACCTACCAACTTCGGCCTACCTCCCAGCAAAACCAATTTGCAGAAAAAGATGGACCCAGACAGTCCGAGAGGCTATTTTTTAAACTTCTCAATGTATTTCCTGACGTTCCTTCTGTTTTTGAATTACATTCTGTTTCCAAATTCGAATGTGTGGAACGGTTTTCTGTTGGGCATTTGGTTCTTTTGCTTCGCGAGTAACCTCAAGCACTGGTTGTTGGACAACTACTTCAGCGATTGGGAGCCGCAGAAGGGCAGCTTCTTTCAGATCAAGCGGAGCAGCGCTATGCCCGCTTCGTACACAATACCATCGGTTAAAGAACACAGGCCGATGAAGAAATATGAGGTGAGATATTTTCTTAACAAAATTTATTATGTATTTAGATTAAGTTTCTTTGATTTATCTCTTACTCAATCAGAATATTCTCTTTGAAAATTGGAATTTTAGTTTGATTTTTTCTTATGATCGCTTTCCATATGTTTCGATCATTGACGCCAAGATTCGTTATGTAATGAGAAATTGATGTATTGTCATTTTATTTTATTAGTATTTAATTTTGTAATTAATTAGCTTTATGGGTTAATCGGTTAATCTTTAATTATTAAATCGTCGTATATTGCCATAATATTTATAGATATATACTTATAGATATTTTATTTTTAGGGTTGGATAAACCACTACAGGTATCCGGACTACGACCCTTACACCTATCATATAAACAAAACCACCACTGCATTTATGAAATTAGAGGGTAAGTCGGTATTTCTTTCTTTGATTTTAATCCAGCTTTTGTAATATTAAGTTTGCGATTTTTAAAGGTCATTATGTTATTGCGACGGCGAATAAAAATGATTTTATGGTGTAGGATTAAGTTCAAAAAATTACATAATGTTCAGGGATTTTTAATTTTGCTACAGACCCTTTTAGTTCAGTTAATTCTATTTCGGTTGAATTATTCTTCTTCGATATTTTATTTATCGACAATTAAATTTTACAATTAATTTATTTTTAAATTATATTTATAGTAATTGTAAAAATTGATAAATAAAGTATTACTCATTTTATTCCAATAATTAATCTTGAGCTCCTGGAATTCATTGATAGAAGTCAACAAAAACAATTGACAAGCTATCAACGTCTCGACTTAAATGATATGAATCAGAACAAAACAATATTTAAGTATCAATTGTCGTATCGGCAATTAGATAACATTCTGACCGATACTGAAACTTATTACAAAACAAAACAACATACAGTAGAATTGAGAACCTCGTCCTTTTTTTGAAGTCGATTAATAACATAAAAATACGGCCTTCCTAGATAATATTTTAAGTGCACCCCTGCTATTATTAAAATAGTTGTGGTTATTTAATGTCAGGCGGGAGGGTTGTGTGGCAATATCACCAAAAATACCCCTTTCTTGAAGGTTTTCTTATTACTTTATGTCTAATTTTATGTAAATTTGGAGAAATCTCTAATAACATGCATACTTGCCTACAACTGTTTCCAAACAGGGATAGGCAGAGGTTTTCCGACGCCACTTATTGTTTACAATATCATTTTCATCCAATATGTTTAACTTCTAGTACATTGCCATGCAGACATTAATCACTACATAGTATAAAACAAAGTAGCTTTCTCTGTCCCTATGTCCATTTGTATGCTTAAATCTTTAAAACTACGCAACGGATTTTGATGCGGTTTTTTAAATAGATAGAGTGATTCAAGAGGAAGGTTTATGTGTATAATACGTGCATATTATTGTACAGAAATCTATATGCACCCGGGCGAAGCTGGGCCGGGCCGCTAGTTACATATAAAATTGTTAATGTTTTGTGGCTCTAAAACTATTTCATCGTCTCAGGGTGCAATTTAAGGATATCATACACAAGAACAAAGATTGCAAAGCGAGCTCTATGGGACGAGAAAATAGACAAGGTGACGTTCTACCAACACAGGCTGTACAATTTAACTGGGGCGCGGGTGATCCTACTGCCCAAAGGTCTCGTCAGGCGGAGGTGAGTAATACATACAGTTTTTTACATTCGGATAATAGATATAGTAATGCAATTGGTGAAATATAGGCTAAACCCTATAACCCTAAAAGTCAATCTTAGTCTTGATTGTAGAGGAGGCCCGTGCCTTGAAATGGGACGTATAATATGGGCTCATATATAACACAATTGGTGGTTAGTACAATGGAATCCAACGGTGATATTGCTCATCTATCTCCATTTTATGCAATCATGATAACCTAGATATGCAGTCTTGGGATTCTATGGTGGAATTTCTGCCATGGTGTATGGTACTCGTTGTCCAGGCGGATTAGTATGTCCTAATATCATTACCACCAGACGATAAGTTAAATAAATACTAAATAAATACACCCAGCAGTCACATACATAGTCCTGACCCCACACTAAGATCGAGTCGGGAATTAAGAGAGGCATTTCGGCCTCCCAAACACCCAGACCCGGAACAAGTACCTGTGGTTCACACAAATAATTGTTTCGGTGTGGGGATCGAATCTGCGGCCTATCATTTCACAGCCGGCATCTAACCAACTGCATCAGATTTTCAAATCTAAATTATCGGCAAACTATCTTTCCGAATTACTGTCATATCCAAATGATAATTCAGATAGCTCGACATGCATTCCGATATTTGCTAATCCGTTTTCCAAGTAAACTTGATCTAACATACGAGTAATATTTTTCTAAAAACTTGTTCCGCTGCGTAGCACCAATTGATAAAACAAATACATTCACGGCGATAGTCAGGCGGTGTCGTAACTTTTTATCACGCTCTATTTCCGTGTGTTTTGGGGTAAACGTCTCCTCAAAGGTCATCATGCAAAGAAACGAAATCTATGTACACGAAATCTATCTCGGAATCGTGCGACCTTCGCTTCGATTCACGGTTGGCACACCGTATCTGGGGTAACGACCGGCCACGCTCACTTTGCTCATCGTATAAGGCGCGTGTGTTGTTTTTGTTACGCGAATTATTCATTAACGTTATCGCGTTTGTTTATTTGTTTATATGAGAATTGGGTTGTAGTGCCCTTGATTTTGTATGAAATAGACTGTAGCATTGATAGGCTTTTTTGTTGCATTTAATGGCGAGACAAGCATACCGTTCGTCTGATGGTAAACGATACAACCGCTCATGAATAATAGCAAAACCAAACAACACCAAGAATTACAAAGCAATGCTTGGAATTCCACTGCGCTCCCCGTCCTTTGACATGATATTTTTAGTGTTTTACCGCGGATGTAAGGATTTACGGAATAAATTTTAATTTTGCACCACGCAGACCTTTTATAAATATTTTACTTACAATGTAATCCGAATTATTGAATGGAACTAGGCTCTTATTAGAAGATAATTACATTTCAGAATCATCACGTAAATTCAAACTGTTCAGTGTCAAGTTCTGAAGCAGTTTCATTAGTTACTTAACCGAACTTTCCATTCATTTCATTATTAAAAAACTAGCTCAGTTTGTAGTTTGACAACTAGAAAATGTTTATACGTTTTAATTATAATAAATTATTTAGCAAATACGCGAAAGAAATCCGGTAAAACATTAATAAGTGTCATTGCACCCCAAAATATTTTTATTATAAATATTTATAACTTGCCGCGTTGAATGTGACCTTTTAAATATATCTAAGATTAGATGCACGAATGATACATAAAGATAAAAATTCGTTGCTTAACATCCGTAATTTAACCTTAAATTAGTGGGGCATTTCACAACTAGTGTATCTTTATCATCACCAGTAGCTGCAAGCTTAAGGCTATCAGCTGGAAGCCACACTAAGAAAGTAGGTCTTCCCCAAAGAATTCCTTAATTACAAAAGACCAGTCAAAAGAGATCTGCGTCCGGTGACTCTTTATAATCTTAATTCTTAGAGATCTGACTTTGTAATGATTAAATAGCAGCCTGTATCTGGTGTCTATACAATCTGATAGACCTGAATTTGTTATTATTAATGAGCACTGCATCTTCTTCGTTCCGCTTCCTTTTCACAAAATGATGTGAAGATAAGTCTGGTGATGCAGTATTAGGGCGAGCATGGGTGATCCATAATAGTACTGGACGCGTTTTGGTTGCTATCGTGGCGAAGATATTTGTGATGGAGTCCCAGTCTGCAATTAAGGTTCGTACAGTCTCCACGCGCCGGATTGTAAGACCAGTGACACACCCTTCCTGCCCAAAACTTGGACTCTTATTTACCTTCTATACATTTTGGAAAAAAAAGATGATTAGTGACGTCATAATTTTGTAATCAACACTGCTGAAATAACTTTCAGATCCTAAGATGACAGAGTCATTCTGATGTATTAATCCAATTTTATTACTCCTGTCGCCAAAAACAAAAAAATATTTAAATAACCAAGTTTCAATATAAATTTAACTCAATACGGTGTAACGTTCTTTATGAAAACCGAAGTAGAGTAATGACCGAGATATCGATTACTTTATTATTGGAATCTATAACGACTGTCCTAATAAAGTTAGTTTTAGAACGACCTTAAATATTTAAATTGGAACTGATATTAAATTACTTGCCACAAATTAGTTTATAATTCATGAATACGTGAGTATTGATGAGGAGTTAGATTGTTATCAGGTGATTTATACTTTTGGGACAAATTATTCTTGCAAATTCTAACACTGAAGAAATAAGGCGTTTCGCAGAAAATTCCTTTATGAAATGGAGATCCCTTTAAATACCAAGTACGCAATCAAGGGTATCCCTCTCTACATAATACTTTTTTATGTTATGACAATCAACATTTCCTCCATAAACTTTCTCGCGATTTTCACCGTCATAATATTCTACATAATTTAATTATTCGCAGACAATGGAGCAAGAAGTATCCCATATGCATAATACTAAGCGAGAAAGAGAAGATACAAGTGTTAGAAAAAGAGACAATAAATGCTGAGAAGAAATCCTCAGAAGTAGCTACTGAGAAAAAGAAAGAACAGCAGTTCGAGACGGAAGGGACCGAGACCAACGCCAGCCCGGAGAAGAAGAGGAAGTTTGTGTGGAGAAGAAGAGAGAAAAGGTGAGATAGGGTGGAGAACTTAGACTTTGTTGTTGGGTAATAGTGATTACTGTTGAGATAGTATTTATTACCGTACTGGTATATTAAGGGCGTAGTATATAATGAATTCGGGTTCGGTGTCTAGCTTTGTCGCTTTGCACAGGTGGCACAGTTGTACTACGGAGTAATTTCAAAGCTGAGGTCTCGGGTTCGAATTCCGGGTCGGGCAGAGTGTTTTTTTTAATTGCAATGAATGACGATACGCGCAAGCCGTTCGCCTGATGGTAAGCGATACGACCGCTCATAAACAGTAGCAACATTCCACTGCGCTCGTCATCCTGAGACATAAGATGTTAAGTCACAATATGTCCAGTAGTTACTCTGGCTACAATGTCCTTCAATCCGAAACACAACAGTGCATTTACGCAGTGTTGTTTCACGAGAGAGATAGACATTGCGGTGGTATCTACCCAGATGGCCTCTCACATATGAGAGACCTACCACCAGTAACAGATACAGGGTTTTTCTATTTAATATCAGCCTGGAGTCGGGAATTTGTGCCCTTTATATTTAGGCTATAGGCTCGTCCCTTATAACATCGAGGGACGGAGTATAAAACATAACTATAAGAAAAAATTTAATTGTTTTTTTTTTCTGTTGCAGCATCTCCCACACCGACGGCGAAACAGGAAAGGAAGGACTTAGACACAGACTTGTCAGGAAAATGCATAGAGGTAAGAGCCAAAATGTTTTTTTTTTAAATACACGCTTATTTTATTATTATAAAGACTGTCAAAATATACCTTATTAAAACAGATACTCGTAAACAGGCCGGGACGTTAGAGTAATAAAAAACTTGTTAAAATCACCAGATAAAAAATCAGACGGATCAACGGCCACTCCAGATGCATTAGAGACGCAGATAACTCTGGATAAGCACGTCCCGTTGGAGGACATGTGCTTCCCGGAACCGGAAGCGGATCTCAGCACCCGCTCGGCGACCAGCACCAAGGAGGATATCGAAGAGGAGCTGGACGAAACGGAACTGTCCAAGATCAAGGAGTTTCTGGAGGAAGCTGTGAGTTTTGTACACTAGATGAATTTTTATTATATTTGTAGTTGTAGAAGTTACTTTATTTATTCATTGTTTGTTTTATGAGTTTCGTAATATCACTTAGTTGTATATATTTTTTATGAAGACATAATTCGTGCCAACAATCTCTAAGCAATAATCCAGTGAGATCACTTTAAAGATGGTGTTAGTGGTGTTAAAATGGATTTTTACGATAGTGTAAACTTTGAGTCATATATTAATAACAATATTTACCAACTAAAACAACTTTCTTGGGCGTTGTAGACCTAATTTAATAAAAATAATTGATAATGTACCATCTTTTTTGAGTGTCTTCTATCTATTGAAATAAAACTAACATTTACGGATTTTATAGCGGATTTGGTTTGATTTTTAATTTCTTTGACTTGCCGACGTGACGTTTTGATTTCTACAACATTCGTGGTCACGGGGCGGATCGTCATAATTTTATATCAGTGTGTAACATGCGCGTAAATCTATGAAACCATTATCTTTTATCTATCTTGAGGAACACATTCACAAAATATGTTCTATACGAGGCATTTCACAATCTATATTCCTACTAGCAGTCTATACTACGTATGTGACTAGTATCTATCGATGGCTTAATTATCAGACATCGTAACTCCATTCAACCAAATTTTACAGGAGGCCAAAAAAACTATCCACCGTAGATTTATTAAGGAAATATGTTTTATTTTTTTAATTTATTATAGTATTTTTATTGTGTATGCACTAATTTTCAATCAAATAATGCAATAAATTATTTGATCTACAGTATTTTACGCCAGATGCTATTAAAGCATGATTTTGAAAAGCAGATGGGAGTTACGAACTTTGATAGTTAAGCCATCGATATGTACTTGTGTGACGCAGGAGCTGGAGGCTGGCGCGGAGGGCGGCGCGGAAGGCGAGTGGAGCGTGCACGTGAAGCACTCGCGCGACAAGCACGCGCACCTCTACCTGTTCGCGCGCACCGGCCGCGACAAACACGAGTGGTACGCATCACCTTCATCACCTTCATCCCCTTTATCATCTTCATCACTTTCATCACCTTCATCACCTTTATCATATTCATCACTTTCATCACCTTTGTCATCTTAATTACTTTTTTTACTTCATTCTCCTTTAAAATGGGAAGGCAATGGGTTTGAGCCCGTACAGCCTCGTGATTTATATTAAAATTAAAGGAGACGGCCATTTTACTGTGAAATTTGAAATCAATGAAACCGACTTTTTTATGTAAGAAAATATATATCTTCAATAAATATATACATGATTGCGACCCAGGCAGACAGTTCTTGGAGAAATTAACTTGAAGTCGATTTTTTTTGTCTTCGGCTCTGTGAATAAAATATAAAATGTAATGATAATTACCTTATTTTCTAAAATTCTGTCGCGCGGTATCGAACTTTAAAAATTTTAAGGACAGCTTATAAAAATTGGTTTAATGAATTTAAGCAGTGTCGGTATCGGGATCAACGATATTTTTTACCGATACTATGAATGGGTATTCTCCTTTTTCATCAATGTCATTTTAATCGCCTTTATTATTAGAATTATCTGCATTCATAATATCATCTTTATCATCATTCTCATCACCTTTATCACCATTTGAAAGTGATGTAAAAATTACATATATTTTGCATTCATTAAGAATCCTCAGGTTTGAATCGAATAAGATATTTTTTTTTGTATGGTGTTTATACTATTTATGCCATAGTGTACACGATATTTAAAATGTTTCTACTATTTGTAGTTAATAAAAAAAACACTTAGACACCTAATCCAGTAATAATTTCATATTTATTTTTCTAAAACGTTTCATCTGTTGATACATATCTTTAGCAGCCTAAAGAAATATAGTCTAGTTATTTGTTTTTAATTACACTCCAAGATTATTTATAGCCCAACTTGATTCATCCAGGTTCCGTCGCATAACCACGGCAGTAGCAGAGGCGAAGGCGGCGTCTGCAGAATCTTCGACAGCGGACGACCACTCTCCCACCGACACGCAGGAGAACAAAGATGGCATTGAACTAGCCGTCTACAAGGTCTCCGAGAAGGAAAACGTCGCGTTCAGTAAAACTTCGGTAAGGATATAATATTAAGGAGTTAGATGTTATCAATTTTATTTTTAATACCACAGTGCCAAATTGGACTTGCCCTTAATGAGGTTTGAGTTTCATATGTGGGTTAACGTAATTGATGAATGGTAATAACTCGCGCGTAGCTCACAAACATGGGCGTGCGTCTAGCCATAAATGCTGGAATATTTCCGAGTCAAATAAAACGAAAACTGTTTAGAATTTTTTCAATATAAAATGATCGTCTTTATTTCGTCTTCATCTATCGTCATCAACGTCTTCATTTGTCTCAAAAAATAGTATACCATATGTGGGATTGGAACATGATGAAAAATGAGTAAAATAAAACATTAGACGAATGACTGATATGGAACGTGTAGTATGAAAGAGACGAAGAATGCAAGTACTAAAGAGTAAAAGAGTTAGAGCAGTGATTCTCAACCACTGTGCCGCGGCACTTTTGTGTGCCGCCAAATTTCAAAAGTGTGCCGCCAAATTTTGCAAATATATAATAATGTTAATATTATTAAATTATATTAGTTAAAAAGAAAAATATTTTTAACATGAATATGTATTTAAATCCACAAAAAAGTTAATTATTTTATTATTTGCTTTGCAACGCGTTTTTTCTTAGTGCCAAATTGTGATGAAGCGGCGTGCATAGCAATAGGAATATGTCTCAAGGCGCTCTTTGTGTGCCGCCAAATTTTGAAATCATTAAATATGTGCCGCAACAAAAAAAGGTTGAGAATCACTGAGTTAGAGGTGAATTATTAAGATGTGTAAGTGCGGAAAGACGGAATCTAGACGGAATAGAGTATCTAATCGAAATCAATTGTTATAGACGTCGTAATTTTCATCGGTTGTTATTGTCGTAAGCTTCATCGGTGAAATCAAAGACCAATGACGTAATACTCCATCTGACGTCATAATCAGTAAATATACGTAATTACAGAACAAGACGGTAGACGCGGCGATGTCTGAGGGCGTGACGATCAGCTCCATGTCGCCGCCCGTGCTGCCGGACTCCGACGCGTACGAGAAGAACTTCTGGCCGTATCTGTACAAAATACTACAGGTATGTACACATTAATGTGATATATTGAAATCGCATTAAATATTTAAAAATACATTATAAATAGCAAAACTTAATGAACATATTTTCATGTCCTGTTAACACGATTTAACTAACTTATGCTTATGTTTATGTGGTTGATTAGCAATTTTTTTCAATAAGGGGGTTAGAATCTAATAGGGTATTTGACGCCATTTTTTTATTGTATTTATCAAAAGATATCCAAATCAAAAATCTAGCAAACAAAGAATTTTATTTATATTTAAAAGAATTTTACTTACGCAATTAAACTAGTTAGAAGCGTTTTAAATCTTATAGTAGAATTTAAAAAAAGGGATTCAAAACAAAACTAGTGACGTCATTAATCTGAATATTAATTACAGTGTGCGGATTGGAAAGATACGGTAAGATGTTCCCATTGCGCTCTCACTTTCTCGTTTAAAATGCTATTATTTGCCTCACGCTACTTTATGACTGTTTTGACAGGCATGTTTTATTTTAATGCTATTTGTGTTTTCACGCAAAATAGTACAAAATCGACCGTAGTTCACTACCCTATTATATATCATGTTTCGTCGGTCGATATCGACAATAACTTACCGTCAGGTGTAACGCTACACTACTGGGGATATACTTCTGCAAGAAGCCGTTTAATAATTACGAGTTTATTAATTTATTTAACGCGTTAGATCCACCAGACGCAGTTGAAACAAACCTCAGAAGCGGCGGTTATGTGTCAAATAGAACCATCGCCTCGCGGACGGAATAAGAACAAAAAGAAATCTAAAGATGTTAGAATTTAATTATATGTAGATCTTATACACGGTGGTTCCTTAGTAAATAGTTAATAAATTAAAATATATCATTACTATAAAGTATACCTTTACTGGGTTATATTTATTTTATGGGTGTTTTATCTAAATTCAATAACTTATTCTGAGCAAACTTATATCGAGTAGTGCATGTTATAGGTTGTGTATATTGATGTATTTTTGTAGTTTGGATATCAATTACAACTCTAATTAAGACTCCGTAGTTAATGTTGTAGTAAGTAGACTTTCTGTCTCAGAAGTAGAGAGAAATAAAATAGCATTGTATTTAGAAGTAGTTGCCCTGTATGTTTAGCTATGAGCTATATAGTTTATAGTAATGACGATGATGGTAATGACGTGGATGGTAATGACGTTGACGGTAATGACGTTGATGGTAATGACATTGATGGTAATGACGCAGAGCAAGTCTGGCGCGGGCTCGACGTGTTCGTGCCGCACGCTGCCGGCGGAGGTGTCGTGGGTGAACACCATGCTGGCGCGCATCGTGTATGACGTCATGCGCGACCCGGTCATGATCGCGCGCGTACAGAACAGGATACAGAGGAAACTTAACACGCTCAAGGTATTATGATGTTAATACTGAATTTAATAATTCGGTTAGTTAAGTTATTAATGGAAGTTAGAAAGCTTCAGCGTGCTATTTCCAAATTTCAATATGTTGGAATTTCTAAGTGTTTCCAATTTTTGGTTTATAGCAAAAGTGCAAAATATGTAAAAAATACTAGTATTACGGAAACAGCTCAAGTAGAGTTTGGAATAGATATAACAGCTATACTGATGGTCCAACCCAGCACATGAAATATTTATTCCCATCATGCTGATATTAATTTTACATATTTGTTATAAGCATAGACGGATTTTTACAATACATAATACAAACATAAACTCATTGCGTATTTCGGAATGCATAAAGAGTATGTACTGTCCATAAAGTCTACTTAGCGCCTCCAGAGGCCTTAGTTAGACGTTTTTCCTACTTTTAAGAAAATAATCTTCATCTAGAATTTGTACTTTGTAGACAGCTTATTCTAAACCACGCTTGGGCTAAATTCGATTACTTTTTTATTGCTATGAATGGTAAACTAGCATGCCGTTCGCCTGATGGTTAGCATAAGACTGTATGGCTGTACTCATGAACTGTAGCAAAACCAGAAAAACAACCCAAATCACAAATCATAGCTTGGCATTCCACTGCGCTTGCCATCCTGAGACATAAGATGCTAAGTGGACATATTGAGACTTAACATTTTATGTCTCGTCATCGCAGTGGAACATCAAGCATTACTTTGTTATTCAAAGTGTTGTTTAGTTTTGTTACTGTTCATGAGCTGTCGTATCGATTATCTTGCTATTCATTTCAATAAAAAAAACCTTGTGAAATATTATTACCTACTTCACTTGCTATTTATTTCAATACTACTTCATAACCAGTTTATTCTAAATTATGAATAAAAACTCCAAAGACTAACAATTGTCCGTGCAGTTGCCATCGTTCATGTCCCCGCTGAGCGTGACGTCACTGTCTCTGACGGGCGCGTGTCCGCTGGTGCAGTGCGTGCGCGCGCCCGCACTGGACGCGCGCGGCGTGTGGCTCGACGCGGACCTGCGGTACGACGGCGGCGCCTACATCGCGCTACTCACGCAGATCAACCTCATGAAGCTCAAGGAGAAGAGTGAGTTCAATACTTACTACTTATATATTTATCTGAAAAATTGAAAGATTTTGCAAGTTTGTTTTTGTTATGGATTATCAGAAAAATGTTTATATTTAGGAATATATCGCACCTTAAGAATTATAGAGACCTAAATAAAATTCTTATTTTTTTGAGAAACGTTCATTAGAGATTTGTAACATAAGAAATTTTATACTTATGGAAGATACATCGAGCAGACCGAAATTTAAACCGTTTCTGTCTTTCACGCAGCAATAGGTCCTTCTTTAATAATGTGTCGATGGAGATAGTCATTTTAAGCCAATATATTAGGTCATTTTAATTCTAAAGGTGCAATATGTCAAATGTCGTTTAATAGTAAATAATATGATATTTTCATATCGTAATGTTGATGTTCTAAATTCAAATTAAATTTATAGACATATTTTAATCATTCTTACAATACATAAACATGCAATGTGTTGCAATTTTTCTGATGAGAAGTCTATTAAATACTAGCGCTTACTAGCAACTTCGTCTGCGTGATTTACTTTATTTGCAATATATTTTATTTAAAAACTGGATAGATACCCCCCTATACCTTAATTCATCCCGATTTTTTTTACTAAAAATGAAAAATAATGTAGTAATCCCATTGGCCAAATTATATGGCCTATTACTTTATCAGCAACAATTTACCCCCTTATCTCTACTTAAATTAACTCTTATGGTATGGTAAAATAAATAATTGTATAATTTTGTCATTTTTAGACGTAACACTAGAAGAACAATTGCTGACCGCGACCGACAATGTAGTCGAAAACGACACGAACACTTTGGCAGCCGGTGGACTGTTTTCAGAAAAGCAATTAAGGGTGAGTTTTTCTTTATCATTTCTACATATCACTATTGAGTTCGATTATTACATTATTCACACACTTTACAATGGTTAGAAATCTTTTAAATGATTTAGGCAACTCTACTTGCAATCGACTATTATTGGTTATTAAGTCTAAAAAGCAATGTATTGGTGGTGACCATTCACTAAAGATGACCATATGCTACAAAGGTTATTTTGCCATAAATTACTTAATATTTGACACGACACGTGGGTGTATTTATTTGTTACAGAAACGTAAGCCAGCGATATACGACTCGGAGATAGAAGACTCGGCGGAGTCGAGTAGCGATGACGAAAGTCCACCGGTACAACCAGTCGATAGTACCGACACTATACCATCGGAGACTGCGTGAGTTATCTCTCTAGTTTATAGTAACCATTGAGATATAGAGGGGACAACGTGAACAAAGCGTGACAAAGACCGGTATAGCTCGATATCACTGTCTCACTCACTCTTATGTAGTCTTAGTATACTACATCTCGCTTTATGGTTCCTCCGCGGTCCTGGTTAGTATGTACCGCTGTAATTTATGAGTGAGGTTTTGTTCGCTATGTCCGCTCCTGTAGAATATGATAGTTTTTGTTTGTCGATAAATTGTAATCGTTTTATCGATTTATATTTCTCTTTCATAAACCAAAACAACTTGGTAAAAGTCGTAAGAAGTTGCTGGATGCCAACAATTCGACACCGGCTGTAGGGTTTGTATAAGTGATAATTAACTGTAGTTCGTCGATATCGATAAATTATTTTATATAATATCGATAGTCAATACATCACCAAATTATGATTCCTTGGGTTTTCAGATCGACAACGACTGAAGGCGGTTCGTCGAAGAAAAAATTCCTGCGGATGGTTGATAAGATAGCAACTAATAAATACTTCCAACAGGTTCGATATTTAATACATTTATGTGCATTATTTTATTACTCAGGCCTCGCATACTGAGAAACATTTATCTGATAGTAAATTGTCACCATTATAATCTTCACAAGTCATGCAAAAAGATCATGGATATATGTTGGTATGTCTGACGAGGAAAAAGGTTTTGTGGATAGGTAACTCAAGAGAAACGGTAGCTTTTTATAAAACAAGCATCTACCAGTGCTTCGACTGCCTCGGTGGCGTAGTTGTACTAAGGTACGGTTACAAAGCTGAGGTCTCGGGTTCGAATCCCGGGTTGGGCAAAGTGATATTGGATTTTTCTATTCGTTATCAGCCCAGAGTCAGGAATTTGTGCCCGATATGGCGATAGGCTCGCCACCTATCACATTGTGGGACGGAACATACAAGGCGAAATGTGGGTGTCCTGGCACCTCTGCCTACCCCTTCTGGGAAAAAGGCGTGAGTTTATGTATGTATGTAAGCATCTACCGATTAGCCGCTCTCTACTGTAGTAAAAACGTACTACAAAAACTTTTCTTTCCAGGTGACTGACTACAAATACGTAAAGCGTGCTATGGAAGGGCTTTCCAACACAGACATCAAGCTGCATCTCGAGATACAAGGACTGGAGGGCCGACTGGCGCTGAACCTGCCGCCGCCGCCACACGATCGAATATGGATTGGGTAGGCATAAATACTTCTTACTAGTTACTTTGCTTCATACTTTTCTAAACAATTATTTTTTCTTACTCGTTGCATAATAAATTAAAAATTAGTTATGAAATCACGTCACAGAATTAGTTGCAGAACATCTATAGAATATGTTTTCTAAAAATATGTCAAAGATATGTCTATTTGTAATGAACCTTACAAATTGTTTACAAAAGATAGCCAATTACGAGCTACTGCAAATAGGATATTTGTCCCCCGTATCCCCTCTAGTGCATCTCAATGCTTCGAAACAAAAGTTAATAATAAATAAATTAAACAATATGGCAGTTTCCGCACAAACCCAACGCTGGTGCTAAAGGCGCGGCCGGCGGTAGGCGCGCGCACGTTACGTTTCGCGCACATCTCCAACTGGATCGAACAGAAACTCAGCAAGGAGTTCGAGAAGGTGCTCGTGCTTCCCAACATGGAGGACATCATCCTCGACGTCATGACGCCCACGCCTGTCGAATTCGAGTGAATATACGGTAAATCGATTAACCATCGTCGGTTAACTATCGGTAAGTTTTATCGATTAATTGTGCAGTGTGTTCTTGCACTCGAAATAGGTTATCGATGTTCATGGTTGTCTAATTCGAGAGGCATCATTAGAACGTGATTTAATAACTACAGATTTCGATAAACCTTGTCGATTATCGATAAATAAGTCCATCCAAAATGAAATCGAGAAACACCACTTCGACTACATTTATTAGTCTTTCCAATATCGATTAATTGTTGATCGTATTACTTCCATCAGTTAGAAGTGTGGTTTGAACATAGTATCTGTGGAATCCGACTTTCTAAACAAAATGTTAATATACGTAACTCTTTTTAATGTTAAATATCAACAAAAAGAGATTATTCCCATGATTGTCTTATGGTAACTATAGGTGCGGCTTAATTTAATTCGGTATGATTAAGTCACTAGTGATGTTCCAAATACACGCGTTCTATTCTGAATTTTTATTTAAGTATATCGATTGTCTATACCTAGATCACCAGTGGACGAGGACTACTTATTATTTAAAATATATATTAGTCTCCTCTCAACACTAATTTATGGTAGTTAGGAACATAACATCGTAGGCACGGAATAATATAGCAAATATAGCAATATATACTAGAAATTGTGAATTTAGGTACAATTTATTTACTGGAGCATCTCTAGCGGCTGTGAAATTAGCCCGACACAACGGGCAGTTTCAATAAAGAATTGAAAATTTGATATAATTATATTTGTTATCGATATTACTGAATATTAATTAACTCCATGTTACAGTTTTGCTAATAATGCCGTCATATATCCATTTGTAAATATTAATGATACAATAACATATTTAAGAGATTCTTATGGCTGTTCAGATAGTTCATACATTAAGGATTTAATCGAATTGAAGTTTATTCTAAATAGGTATATTTATCGATGTTTTCGGGTCAATCGGACTGAATAATTCTCATTTGGACTTGTTCAAGTTAGTACGATTTTTGGGTACCAAGATTGTTATTGATAAACTCAAAAATTATAATAATCGAGCAAAATAATTGTCGATATTTTTGGGGATCTGGAAAATTGCTCGATATTGTTCAGGCGGTGAAAATGATATGTGCTAAAAAAATGACCTATTACGAAATAACAAATGCGTAGATATGTCAAAATAAACCAGCCCGAAATATGGTGAAGGTAAAAAATATTTAAGTACACTAAATTCATTATCGGTTAGGACAAAGGTGATATCAAATATCAAAACCATCTCTGGCCGGATGATACTCTATTTGAATAACGAAATGTAGTCACATTTCCATATATTTAAAAAATCAATGTTTCTCATTTTAATTACAAAATTTCACGTTTTGGATTTAGACCTTCTGTGGACTGGTCAAGTTTATATGTTTGGCGGCTTGAATGGATTAAAACATCACTATTTTGGTATTAATAATCACATCTTTATATTTAAGTATTGGGACTTTAAGGTAGATTGCTATGGTTTCGGCGGGTCGGCAAACGATCAATGGTTGGTGGCTGACAGTTATTATGAATTAAATTAATTTTAGAGTAAATTTTTATTCAAGTGTACTTTTTCATAACTTTCATAACTGTGCTCTTACCGTATATTCTATTAAAATATTAATTAATTTAACTATGAATTATTATGTAAATTTATTCATTGGCTAAGGTAAAAAAAAAAATAAAAAATAATTGTCTAAGTATACAGAAAACCGTTAAATTTTCTTGTCCAGGATAAAATCATTTTTAATATAGTTTCTTGCCACGAGTTGCTGGGAAAAAATATGTTAAATTAAAATTATTTTCTTGCCTGATATTTTTATGTATCTACACTGTTGATAGTTAACACATTTTTTTCGGCCTATCTTAGAAAATTTACTGAGATAAGAAATATTGCCAATCGCCAGAAAAATAAAGCGTTTAAAATTTTACTAATGGAATAAATAGGAAGTTTCTATACCAAATGCCGTCTTGATATGTACAGCATAATTGACATAATAACAAGTACAATATCAGGATTAGTATATGATAATTAACTATAGGGTATTTGACTATGTTCGATTTTTTGTATTATTTAGCATACAAACACAAATACCATTAAAATAAAACATTGATATATTGTTTATATTGTATCCAGAGTAACTACTGGACATATTGAGACTTAACATCTTATGTCTCAGGGTGGCGAGCGCAGTGTAATGCCAAGCATTTCTTTGTAATTCGAGGTGTTGTTTGGTTTTGCTACTGATCATAAGCGTTCGTAACGTTTACCATCCGGTGAACAGCATGCTCGTCTCGCCATTCATTGCAATGAAAAACTGTAAAATCAGTATTAGAGTAGCTTGTAACATGAAGCAATTATTAGAATTTTAAATGAAAGATTGAGAGCGTAGTGGAGACATCTTACCGTTTCTTACGCACGCGCATACTATAATGTATATTAAGACGAGTAACGTCACTTGTTTTGTTTTCCATGCCTTTTATTCCGAAAACAATATTCAAAACTTTTATAACTTGTTTTAATTGTGGATGTATTTAAAAAAAATCTTTGTTTGCCAGAATTTGGATATATAAACTTTTTAAACCCTAAAATGTTACGTTCACGAAAAATACCCTAAATATACTAAATATTTAGTGAAGCAGTTAAAAGGAGTGTGAGTTTCCTCTACTATTTCTTGAATACGCTTACAACTGATTTTATAGCGTGAGTGAAAGATATTTGTTATATGGAGAAGTTTTACTTTGAATATATGTATTAATTATATTTTCCAAGTATCATTATGTTTCGTTCATAAAACCGGTGTATACGCAAGTGCAATGGCGGCCAATAAAAACGTCGCGTCATATTAAAAAATAAATTAAGTTTATTATTATTTTATTTATTGCAACATATTGTCTAAATGTACGATATATTTATGTATATTAATTTAAGTTATATTTTTATTTAATATATATGCGTGTTTTTTTTTTTGTATAATTAGTTTGAAATGTACTGGACTCGTTAAATGAAATAAAGTATTTTGTATGAAAGATTGAAAATATAAATAATATAAATGGCATGTTCGTAAGTGTCAAGTCTAAATCTTTTATGTTTGCACAAGTAACATATTAAATTGTCGCAGTATGTCAAAAAATATAAATAAGAATTAAATAAAAATCTATTGTAAATACATATAATTTAATCCTCATAGATGCATAACCTTAAAAATTCATATAAAAAATATATTTCAATGCATTCCCTATACGAGCTTCCTTGAACAATACAAAATGTTACTCGACAATAAATCCGTCGTGATCTGTTCGCGCGAATATCGATCTATATGTACATGAAATTGAAAATTATATGAAATATATAGTGTATAAAAATAGGGCAATACCGTTTCATGTTTCTCTAACAGAATTCTAATGTATATATGTGTTATCGGCAATATGTTTATGCATTCTTTAGAATACCTAGGTTTTCTGTTGAATTCTTGGAACAGACAATGTGCAAATTACATACTTACCGAGGCATTATATTAGGCACCACAAGTCTTTCAATGTCAACATAAATACAAATAGAAAGTGATGGAATAGTAACCGGGGTACTAAAAGTAAGTAAAACACTTCCTTAATGAACCAGGATACATACAGGCTAACTAGGTATTCTATTCAATCATTGAATGTATAATATACCTTGCCGATAACTTCTATACCTCTGTAGTGTAATGTAATCCAAAAAAAAAATAGAACTGAAAGCCGGAATATTATTTATTATTTTACAAATTCCCTAATGTTTATGTTAAGTTCGGATATTCACAATATACTTTCGCCTAGTTACAAGCCAAAATGTTTTTTGTATCAACATCGCATTAACGGCCTCATTCATAGAAAGTTTAAAATCTATTTTAGTTATCAAATATCTTGTCCCTTTCGAACGACTTTTGAATTCAGTTTGAACGAAGAATGTATACATTCGAAGATTAAAATTGGTTTTAAAACTGTCTATGAAAGAAGCCGTAAATCTTTACATTTTTTTACGTGTTAAATCCTACGAAATTAGTTTTTTTAAATCTAATCTTTATGTTTTGTGTTCTCTCTCTTATATCTATTCTTTTTTGTACTCGAATTATTTTTATCGCACAACAAAAATGATTAATTGGCTCATCACATATTTTATTACTGGACATATTCAGCTGGACCAACATTGCGGCCGGCATTGTATTATATAGTTCTCGTCTAGTTGCAACAGTCATATTTAGCTAGATTTGTTGGATAAGGGTAAATGGCTCGCGTATATGTTTGCTGTTAAAGGCCGAAGAAACTATGAATTCAGACAAGGTTCAAAGATTTGATCTTTGATACTTTCCTCATACAAACACATTTTTATTTATACTATTTTTATTTATACCATAGTGATTTGTATGAATTTCTATGGTATGTAAATTCCACCAACCCGCACTAGGCCAGCGTGGTGGACTATATGGCCACTCTCAATCGTATTCTCGATTGTACAAAAGGCCCGTGCCCAGAAGTGGGCTGAAACATACATACATACAGATTTATTAAGTCAGGTTCCATTGCCTCTTACTGGTCTCTTTCTCTTTCTTTCTCCAATGCTCCTATCGATATACAGGGTGTATCACTAATGTGTCGAAAACTTTTTTCTATTTATAAATGCTATTACACTTGATACATCAAACATATACGCAAGTTATAAATATGCGTGGCATACAAGGATTGTCAAAGAGCAACTACGAAGGCTGATTATATTTTGCTCAGTTTCATAATTAGTAATTTCATGAACGGTGCGCTAAGTGTGAATATATTTAATTGCATTATGATTCAAATGCAGCGTGTCTTATGAAGCTTGTTTTTAAGAATATGATAGCTTATTGTGCTTGAAATGTATTGTAATATGTCGGCATACAATACTACGAATTACAAATAAATATATTGCAAATTATAAACATCTCCATTCATTACAATTCAATGTATTTCGTGATATATCTCCGAAGATGTAATTTCAATACGCTGGTATATTATATTTTACCCAATCACATATCATTTACGGGTGTATTTCTACATTTTCTATTGGTTATACCACACCAGTTACTATGGCAACTGTTTTTTTTTTTAATTTTATGCCATAGATTTTTTGTATTATTCAAATTCTTGTTACTATTTTCCAAATTATACGTAGATTACTCGTTTCTGCGCGTTCGATTGTGGTCCGTATAACTTATTTTCTGCAGTCTATATCTATGTACCCACTAAAATTATTTCTGTTTATTACTAAGCAAAAAAATATTGTCTATGCTAAGTTCGTGGTATTGGTTGCCGACAATAAAGTAAGTGGCATCTTATTCACAATTCTCATCCTACATTCCATTGTTAGTTAGTTATTGAATTTGTAAAAGTCGATATTAAATATTATTGCCAATGTATTATTATTGCATACAACGAACTGCCTTGAGCACGTTTTTTTTTATTTAAAGAAGCCGTGTATATTGTTGTAAAAGCTAAAACTTTGTAATATTTACTATTTCCGGACCGGTTTTCTAAATATATTTAAAATATATAGATGTAGTTACATATCACAAATTTATATGATCACGTACCTGTTATAAAAAATGTCGGGAAAATATTTGTCTTCGGTAATAAAGTTGTAATGCATTTTTTGACGTCCCATCTTGTAACGAGTGGTGGCATAATTTTTGTATAGGTGTTTATTTATTATAGAATTCAATATATTCAGAAAAATATTTATTTTATGGGTCCTTCATATTTTTTACATCTATTTTCTTCATCATCAACAAAGTAGAAAATTAGTATTTAGTATATTAGAATGTTTCTGAAGATCATGCCACCACTCGACAATGAGTTAATGTTGAGACAATAGTGTAACTTTCTAATATTATCTAGAATTAGTTGTCACCGTATTATTATTTTGTTGACGTATTTTAATTTTATTTATGGCGTTCCAATAAGATATTTTGTGTTGTTTTATTTTCGCGTGATCACTTAGTGATTGTTGTATTCACAAGGTGTACCAAATATAAAGATAAATGTCTATGTATATAGTCTATCAAAATATAAAGTGTTTATGTGATATTATATATAGTTAAGAGTTAAACCGTGCCGAGTAGTTTTTCTATGTGGTATCAGTTGTGATTTTTTCAAATAAACGAATTGCTATATTTATAAATCTTTTTGTTTATGATTCCAAATTTTGTATCGTGAAAATGTGATGATTTTTTGAGAGAGCTGGTGTATATGTTATGGGCCAAGTGATTAATGCGGGCAGCATTCATAATGCCCGGGCATTATGAATATGGCTACATGATGATCGGGCAATGTGATTAATAGGTGATTTTTTACGTGGTGCGCTGCCGCATTGTCGCATCTGCGATAGATCTATAAATTAGAAAGGTTGATCTGCTTATGTTTAGTTGTTTTTTAACGTCCGAAACATTATCTTCAGAAGAAAATTATTGTACCCACTTTATGGATCAGTTAGGTCGACTGTGCCCCAAAACCGACTCGGAACACCCCGACTTCACGTAGTCTTTTGGTTACCGACCCTAGAGTGTATATAAAATGCCGGAGGCGCGGAGGGAGAGCAGCCCCCGCCCGCTGTAACGAAGGATAGGCAACCGTGCGAGCCGCAGCGGCTGAGCAAGCCGAAGCTGCGGAGGTGAGCATGGGTGCCTATCTTTTGCTACGCAAGGGCGAAGGGGCTGAACTTCCCGTAGCGCCGGAGACGATGCATAAGCTAATTTGTATTGACAACAAGTGTTTCAAGGGTTAGGTTGCTATAATAGATATTTCTCAGGAATGGTGCGTTACCTTTTCATGGGAGTGTTACCAGAGGAGGCGCGACACTCCCTCTCCCCCTCCACTCCTCCCAACCCACCCCCTCGTGCTGCTCTATTCTAAATTCTACCACTTCGGCTTTGTTTTGATTTTAATTTGCTTTACATCACTCTGCCCAATAGGCACTTTGCATTATTCATAATGCCCGGGCATTATGAATAATGCTCGATTAATCACTTGGCCCATAACATATACATAATTCTGTAACACCGTAAAGCTTGAAATTAAAATTTTTTTGAAGTGAAACTTTTTACTACCTTTATGATTTGAAAATCCGACGAAACGAAAAAGGGAAATAATGAATTTAGAAAGGAAGGACCTTTCGTTAATACAGGAGGTAGTACTTAGAGAATTCTACCCTGAGTCAGACTATAGCCCATTAGCCCATATCTCTGTATACAGTACTAATCTATGGTATAGCCACAAATATCACTCACAGATTATCTACCCGCAGTTCCCTAACTAAGATTATTATGTCATCCATTCTGTGATGCAGTGGTCATTCCGACTCAAAATTGGATAAAATATGGTACAATTTTGCATTAAAATAAGAAATAACAATCTATTATACTCTACATTCATATCTCCTAAAGTGCTTTTCTGTAATTTCACTTCCGTCGTGTATGAATGCACACACACATATTTTTAAATATACATACTTTAAATTAATAAATGAATCGACATATGGTGACATGATAAAATTAGCTGTTATTTAAATATCTACCAGAAACGCTTGAACGTGGCGCAAATATTTTTATTCATAAAAAGCGGAATTTCTATTGGCTTCATAAGCATATTGACTATTTCAAAATTTATCACTTTTCTCCTTTGAAGGACCAGGAAGGCATGAAGTAGTTGGAGATATTTTTATTCATTATAGATGCTATCTTCCTATTGGTTAAACCTGATGCTCCTATCAGTTTAAGCCACGCCCAACAACTACGAAGGACCAATCAGCGCCTTCGTCACACCATTGATGTTTCTGTTCGAGTAAGTAGTGATGCTTGATATTTTGTTATATACTACCCTCAGTTTCAAATATCGCTTAAATATGACTGACTTCGTATCATTTATAAAATATTAGTGTCATCAGCGAAGGATAACTTTTAACTTTTTTGTCAAAAAAAGATTATTCATACATATACATTTGTGTATGTGATTTTAAATTATGTATGTTGGTGATTGATAGGCCATTGTAAGTCGTGAAAAAGTAACTTTAATCTTTAAAAAAGTATAGCTTCTTACGTACGTACATTAGTTATTTTGTTACTCCCAATGTGCTAAAGGGTTTTTAAACAATGGCGTATCTTATTTTTTATATATTGATTATGTGGGTGTCCTGGCACCTCTGTCTACCCCTTTTGTGAAAAGGCGTGAGTTTATGTATGTATGTATAATACATTCAAGTACCCTTACATAATAGAAAGTCTGAAAATTTATAAGGCAATAAAAACATACACGAATATATTTTTTTAACGATTTTATTCAACAGTTTTCTTATTACATATATGTATAAATTCTTACATCGTTTAACACTATGTATTAATATCGAACCATATCTCAAACATAAATATACAATAGGCACTCTTACGTTGTATTCTATATCACATATCGACAATAATTACATAATTTTGTACAAAATATATTACTTAGCGTATTTATTCACAAATATTTAAAAGCAGCCATCATATAGAATATATTAAAATATTTAGGCATTGGAAGCACAGATATGACAATATTGAAGCACCTCTTTTTCAATCAGTATTTAAAAGGCAATATAATAATTAGTTTCATTTTGTTCATTATTCGGCCTAATTCACAGACAATTTTAAAAACTATTTTAGTAGTCAAATGTTTGGTCCGTTTCAAATTGCTTTTGATTTTTCATAATTACTTAGAGTGAAGATGACAAAACACGTACTAACTAAAATAGATTTTGAAACTAATAAGAATGATTATATTTTATATAAATAGGACGTAATGCAGAATTTTAATGACTAACATATTCTTCAATCTAAAATGTTGAAATGACATCAGTTTAGTTAAAAAAATATTTATCTTTTTTTTTACATTTCGTTGTTCATATTGAGTAAGAAACATAAAATTTTAAATATCACCAAAAATACTATTAACGACATATTTATACCCCATCACACTTTATCAAGCTTATAAATCTGAAATATTACATAATGTGTACATAGTATTAACAATAATATGGCTATTTCCCCCTTAAAAATAATATGTACAGAGTTGAGATCAACCTTACGTCTAAATATGAAGATCTTACTGATTTTGGCACTCTGAACTACGTACATAAGCTACAGTAAATTGCAAAATGTAAGCTGATTTATGGCAAGCTTTACTTATATTTAAGCGGTATTATTGCTATTTTAATATTTGACAAGCAATTAATACTTCTAATAGGTCTTTTATTAAATAAGCTAAGGCTGGACAAACAAAACTTTTGAAGACAGTTAGAATTTCCAGAATGACCATTTGAATTAAAAGGTTTGTACATGAAATCATAATTCTATTAAAACTTTACATAATGTCTCAGCCTTAGCATTCTAAAATTTCGTAAACTCTATCATATGATGTATATCAATAACATAGTTATATTATAATAGATATTTACATAGCATTATTGTTCTGTATCTGTAAATCACTTTATATTCGAAGGTTGTGGAGGAACATTGTTTGTTCCAGTGTCATTCAATAATACAAACTCCTCAAACATCATTATTCGATAGGATTCACACTAGCTTTATATCAATCCGTATTAATCACAGCACCTGCGATCCACACGGACACACTATAAACATTTGACGTTAACAGTCATTACTAAACTATACGGTCACATATTAGCACTGTTGTCTACAATGCGCCGCATAGTTAGCATTATACCTCCCAACAAGTTTAATATATCGCACACTGTCACGTATGCAAAAATGCAACTTTTCAGGAGAACCATTGCCATCATTTCAAAATATGATATTCCAAGACAAAGACAAGATCAATGGCCTTTATTAAAATACCAAATTTTTATTTACTGTTAAACAAATAATGACCACATAGTATTGTTAAAAATATACTATAAGGTTATTTTTAGCCTTCCAATATTTGCAATTTTTGCTTCGGTGACAGGGTTGCCCTAGGGGTGCGATATGAAAAATCACTAAAAATCACCAAAAAAAAATATCACTCATCAATGTTGTAATGTACAATGCGCCGTGCCGTCTTCATTCCGCCTTTTCACTAATTCAACCCAGTCGTGCAGCCTGGGCGCGCACACTAGCGCCAGGCGGCCGAGGCGGCGGCGCGCCATCACTACGAACTCGCCGGCGCCCGCGCTCGCGCCGCACGCCGACGCCACGTGCACGTGCGCGTGCACGCTGCGGGACGCGCGCGCGCGTGCCTGCGAGGAATCTAGCGTGTTGTCTATATCGTATCTGTAACAAAATCATTTTATATGTAATCTACATTCTATTTGTGTGTGGCGAAATTTGGAACTACAAAATAACATTATGATATTTCATTTTTTGAAATATGCTTTCATAATATAATCACAAGCATTTATTCTCGTAATCTAATAGTATTAACATGTTCTTTAAAATAAAATGTGAAGAGAGAAAAACTGATCCTAATATTTTGACAATGGCCTGACAAGTAACACAATGCATACGTAAAAGATCGTAAAGGATCTCTTTATTTAAGATATTTTAAAATTAGTAATTTTCATCATCATCACCATCAAACACTGGAAAAGGCAGAGATATTCCAAGACTTTTTACTCCTGCCGAGCTTATTGGGTAATTGTCTGTACGGTTGGATTTAGTAAGACCATAATTATAAAGACGACTTATAAAGTTCGGATACTAATTTATTTGATCAATGAAGTATGTAGATAGGTACATACATATATTAAGTCAGTATAAAAAAATATTTAAAATTAATGTAGAGAGACACAAAGAATTTCTTATAGCCCACACACATTATTTAAAATTGACTAACATTTTCAACATCAAGTAATTAAAGAAATTGCCGGAAACTATTGCAGAACACAGAAATCTTTTGTCTGGACTTCCCAAGTAACAAGCTAAGTGACCTACGTATAGATAAAGACATCAACGTTTACTGCTCTCGTGTCGTAAACAAACCTGCTGAACGGTCAGATACTATCAGGAGACGACTCCGCCACACGACCGGCTGGTCTTAATTTAAAAACACCAGGATATAGATTTTATCATTACAGTCTGCAGAATTACGGATTCCGAAAAATGTACATTTCTTTAGATTTATCACAAGCTATGTATTATATAAATAAAACAATGATTTTTCTTTAAACAAAATGCACATGATTTTTTGGCTTTGTACTTTTTTTTCAGAATTTCAATATCACTCCAGTACTCAAGGAGTCAAACTTCAAACCTCTATATTTTCAATACAGAAGAAAAGACGTTCAAAATATGTCCAATCTAATACCCAAATAGTCAGTGACAATGAAAAGTAAATCTTAATACAACGAAATACAGTTCATATTCCTACTTCAAATATTCAAGCCCATATTCAAGTAAAGCTAATAGTTACCTGTAATAATCGTCCTGTTCGTCATCAGAGTCTTTGTCCTTGGGTTCTGCGACGCTGCCCGTGGTTCGAATCAACTTGGTCAAGCGCAGTGTGAGTTGAGTCGTGTCTAGATCTTCCCGCTGTTCACTCCCGACTATCACACCGCGAGACACTGGGGGAGAAACAAATAGGTATACTTATTAATTATTACGTTGATTAATAAAGCAATTTTGAGGGTAGTATTAATCTATATTTATCCAGAGCTTTGGTAAAATAATGTGAAAAGACTGGGCGTCTAGAATGTTCAACAACCGTCATAAAATTTTGTGAGAAGACTTTGAGGCACGTTTAGAACTACTACTAGTGACCGCTGTCTATGTTTATTAAGTTTTTAATGAATTAAAAGCATAAAAGGATTGAAGTAATGCAACTTGCAAAAGCCATTGGCTTTTAATGTAGCAGTTGTTTTTAATAGTTACTATGTTGATACTAATCTTTGTGAGCCTTACACGTTTTTTACATAAGCCATACCATAATGACTATATTAAAATGGGTGGTTTAAAACTACCTTTAAAAAATCTCATTGCAGATCATTTTTTCAACCGCCAAAATACGTTGCGTCAACCGCAAAAAAACCGCAAGATCGATCACGGAACTATCAACTAAATATAGGTACAATAATTACAAGTCCCGAATCATTTTTTGCTTTACCATTGTGTGACATGGAGATACAGATTCTATGTATGTAGATTAGATATTAATCGACATTATCTATTGTCCGTATTTTTTTGAATCGGTCGTGAGTAAGCGCAAAATGGGGACTTTTTTCGAGCCAGCCTTTGTTTGAGGTAGATAAGTGAATAGTTTTGGTCGTGAGCGGTCGTCAACCCGCGCCGACGCAACGTAATTATATAGAAGGCTTACTAACGAGCTGAGACGTCTATCTGCTTTCCACCTCCTCGGCAACTATTAATTATTATTTTCGTATTTAATGATATGTAAGTTTTAACAAATGCCGTTGAAATACAGATGGGGCTTGCCGTTATGGTCTATTTTATTGAATAATAAAATTATTATGAAAGATAGATATTTGATATTATTTAGTTTATTATTCCTTTGCATTTTGAATTCCAAAAACAACTTAGTGCTATAAAATAAAAAAATATGAGATTTTTATCTTACAAAATAAGTGCCTAAACTGAATAAATATTAAAACTATATTAGGAAAACATCTCATCATATTTGAGAAACGATTTCATTCTTAGAATAATCCGTCGAAATTTCTTCTAAGTTATGACGCCAGCGCTATTGTGGCCATAAATGCTACAAGCTAATAAATATTCAACATTCCAGTTCGTGTTTTCTAAACAATACAAGTATCCCAATGACTGTCATTCTCTTGAAAACCCCCAATAATTATTATATAGCATGACAAACAAAAATGTGATGTGTCGTGGGTCCGGGCCGGTAAGGCGGTAATAACGTTCCGGGTTTATAGAGGCCGCCCACGGACCCGCGGGGCGCACTGAACCCGCGGCCTGCCCCTGCGGTGACATTACTCTCCCGCTATTACAATATATCAAGCGGGAAAAAAACATGAACATTAGCTCCCCGCCGCGACTCGCGTGCCGCCACCGCACTCGTCTATCCGGTATGCACGTCATGTCTGCTCATTACAAACGTCAATTGAATCTGAGCAGCATCATGCCTCCGTCACTCCATCGCATATGCAAAAGCTTCCGTGAAACATGACGGACACTGCAATCTAATCTGTCCTTATCTCGAAACCACTCAGCGGCACAATGCCACAAAGCGAGCCGGAGCGAGCCAGTATTTTTAGTTTTTGCCCATTTTGTTAAACGGTGGATATTTTAGAATTATTCTTCAACGTGTCGCGTATATACGTGGCATCTCTTAAAGAATATTTTGCGGCAGTTATGCTTTATTATTTCTGTTGTTATTAAAGTTAATTTATTTGAGGCGCGGGACGATTATGGCGACAAATTACTGCGCCACCGAGGTTTATTAACATACAGGAGGCGGGCGGGAACGGCGTAATGCCTTTGATATGTGTTATTATGGTACGTGTGTTGGAATGTGAGCTTACCTAAATCGCTCGTGCAAAAAGCGAGTTCTAGTTCTGACTCGGTGCAGGGGCGGCAGTCGGCGGTGGCGGGGTCGTAGTGGCGGCGCACTAGGGGCTTGGCTTCGTACTTGAACATGGCGACCCTCCTCTTGGTGGGTCCCTCCTCGGGCTCGGCCTCCACGTAGAGCGCGGCGCGTCCGCGGCGGCTACGGAAGCAGCGCAGGTCGCGCGGGTCGCCGTCGTCAGGCGCGTACAGTGGCACCAGGCGGCGCGCGCCCTCCACGAACAGACGGGCGGGGAAACGCTCTGCGACTGTAATTAACAATAATACGTTACTTTACAGAAACATTCACTACGTAATATTTGTGGTTGTAATTATGAAAGCATAATATCGGGCTCGTTTAAGCTCTAAATAATGTGGTGTTTAAAGAGTTGCCCACATTTGATTACACTTCTTGAATGAAGTTGATAAATTTAATTTACAATTAAATTGCATTGAAGTTACACCGTAATAGTATTGCGTAAGGGGTAAGAACATCATATAAAATATAGTAGTTTACATTCCTACCCCTTCCATCCTTGCATCACGTTGCCCGAACGCACCATATTTCTATTAAAATGAAAGGCCTCATTTACCCGTATCATCAGGCCGCAGCGTATGGAACAGGTCGGGCGGGTCTGGCCTGCGTATGACTCGTATGCACACGGTGAAGTCTCGCTCGTCGGCCGGCAGCGGCGGTCGGAACAGCAGCCGCAGCGCGCCGCGCGGGTACATCCACGCGACGCCGCCCGCGCGACAACGCAAGTACACCGGCGTCACGCCGCGCTCCGCACTCGTTGTTAGACCGCTGCAATGGAATATGCACTTTATTTATGGGGAATGGGGAGCTTAATATTTTTAATAAAACCGCAATGGCTATTTCGCCAAACAGCAGTTTGAATGCACTTTTGTGTTTCGGATTGAAGGACGTATTGAGACTTAACATCTTGTGTCTCAGGATGGCGAGCGCATTGTAATGCCAAGCATTGTTTTGGAATTCAAGGTGTCATTTGGTTTTGCTACTGTCCATGAGTTGTCGTATCGTTTGTGTTGTCATTGCAATAAAAAAATACGCAAATATAGGATCTAAAGCTTTTTCTTTCTATCGAACGTTGTCAGTTATTCATTAATAAATTGGTACTTAAAATATTAATAAATCAACTATAACGATAGTTTTCCATTTAAGCAGCCGTAAATTATTCACTGTGTAAATAGCTGGTATCTGATAAAAGCTTAACGTTCAACAAATGGGCGAGACTCCGCCCTTGTTTTCTTAGTTTTAGTCAATTCATAATGTAGGAATGTATTGCAATATTAGTTAGATGTAAAACAGTTATTTCATTTCCTAAAACCGATGCGAAACAACGTCAATTACAAGTAAAACGCGCTAAAAATATTAAAATGTCAATTGCCATTTCAAATTTTCTCCGTACGTTTAAGATGCAGGAAACGGTTAAAGCAATTTAATATAGGCTATCTACTATCTAGCCGTGTTGCCGATTATGGACATTTTATACTCGTACTCGAATCATATTTCAGCGATTAACTCCGATGTGGGTTGGTTTAAGAGGAAATCTCATTACATATTCAATATTATCGCGGCGCAGGCCAGTGCCTCCGTTTATCCGCTCAATAAAAGTTAAGAATATTTGAGACGCCACCGTCTTACACTCATTATAATAAACAAGTTTTATCGCCGTATTGTTACCTTTTTAATTTATTTATATTGGCGATTATGGTACTAAGGATATTTTTAAATCTTTAATCGGTTATTTGACCGTAAAAAAATGTTGAGGAAAATGGTATAGTTCATGGACTCATTTGGTGATTTTTTGCTTTAAAAAGTAGGCGAAGAATCGCCGATAGCGATAGAAATACAATATACAAAACTTTAATGATACCTAATTACTTGACCAATGCTTTTATAAATTCACAATTCAACAGTTACCGAACCGAGCGATAACTGGCTGAAACAATCTATAGGAAAGTTGGTATCACAAAGGCCCGGCGCGGCTCGGCGAGATCGTGGCACGCGATGGAGGTGTCATTTCTGTTCGATATCTCGAGAAGTGCTCCATAAACAAGCTCCGAGCGGACAATTGTATCTGCGATCGGCGGCACGTGGGCCGCGGCGGAGTAGCGCCCACGCCCAGCCCACGACACGTAATATACGCGTACCAGGGCCGAACTAAAAATTTATATTGCCTTATATGCATATTTGAGGCGATTTTTTTTCGCTGCAGTTTGCAGTTTTCAATGTAGAAAAATCATAATAAAATTATTAGTCTCTGGAATATAATCGCAGTCACACAGCATCAATAATAATAGGACAATATGACGCTTGCTCTGTAGCACATTTTGGTGCCAATTGTTATCAGCTGCTCAAGATGGCTGTGGGATGATGGAATTCATTCTCGTTGTCTGTCGAGTAACTACGAACAAAATTCATTTTTGGGCTCTTAATGACGTAGATTGCTAATAAAAGGATCTACTGCTTGATGATTCAAAAGTGGTCACTAAAATAATTAAATAATATTTCTTTGTCCGTCAACCTGCGGCTCTGTGCGTTAAGATTTACTCATGGGGCAATAAAACCACGTCGAGGCTTTTATGTTAAAACGCATTGTCCGTGTGGCCGCGTCGACGCCTTTCTTTTTTAGTCGCCATGTCTGATCCAGGGACCCTACTATATTCAACGAAACGAAGTTCGAAACTTCGGATGATCAAAGTTTATATACGATACGAATGTACCTACATAAAACTTATGGTCGTTATTGATTTATGGTCGTAACCATAGACTTATAGTTACGTTATATATATACATTCGTATCGTATAAAAAACTTCGTTTGTCCGAAGTTTCGAACTTCGTTTCGTTGAATATAGTAGGGTCCTTCGTTCGTTCGTTCGTTCGTTCGATGAATATAGTAGGGCCCCATAACTCGACGCGTCAACCGTCATGCACAATCACGCATAATGGTGTCCTCTTCGGAGCTCGACATTTTGAGGTTATGTTTATGCATCCAATATTTTGATAAACTAGAAAAATATAATCTAATGTAATGATGTCTATTATGGTTGTAGGTATATAGAGGCTGAATACAAGCAGTTTCCAAGAGGTCATTATGGAGATTCAAATGACATTCTGTTGCTGAAAATATATCTAATGTAATTATGTATATTTTTCAAACTTTCAATTTTAATATAATTGATGTTTATATTAGCAATTAATTCACGAATGTATTTACTGCAAAATGATTAATGTTATGTTTGTCGTTGGTTTACTTTTTCGATAGAATTAAATTCTTACCACAAAAAATAATATTTCTGCTACAAGAATTCGGTCTTTAGGACGAAAACGAATTAGGTCAATAATGTTATGTCTTCATTCATAAACAAAGAATTAGTAACGCCTAATTAAGTAACATCTGGTGTTGGTAAATGTTGAAGCAATAACTTTCGTTTCACCGATAGATTTATGTTAACATCATCTGAGATTGGAGAAATGTAAATATTTGACTTTGTATGATATTTACACATAAAGAAAATAAATGTACTTAGTTTAAAAGACCTTATAGTCAGCCCTCTGGTCTTAGCGGACTTTACATACCGTAGAAAGCCATACAAATCGCTATGGTATACACATTTTGTCAGGATGTTTTCCTTCACCGTTATGGCCTAACCAGTCTCAATCGTACTCTTCATTGTAGAGGAGGCCGTGTCCTGCAGTGGGACGTATATATGGGCTGATTTACTATATACATAGTTTAAAAGTGTACCAATGTAACTTTGGGGCTTTAGCACCCCCAATTATTATTTAAGCATTTCCTATAGGTGGTAAAACATGTATTAAACAATTAATACTATCACATACCTTGTACACTGTTGCATGAATCAACTTTTCTGCTTGTTAATTAATATAATATCACAACACAAACATTAAATAACGTTAAAATTGTTTTATGAAGTATTTAAATAATGGCGCCAAGTTTTGTTTATGGCGTTGGCGGCGCGTAAGTCGTTTTCATATATAAATTTATGATAAGTCTTAACTCTTAAGTGACTCCTACACGAATTATAAATCGGTCGTAAATAAAAAACAATATTTATCTTCGATTTCTCTTCGATTGTTCTTTATGGGCGTTGACGGAGCCAAAGTTGGAAGTTATGTACAGTTTAAAATTAAGACATGGTTTCTCTTTATTTAATAATTATATTGTTATTTATATGTATACTAAATAAATGTACAAAGTAATTAGATTTATGGAAAAAATATCATCATTAAGTTAAATGTTTATTTTGTAATTCGCGCCAATTTCAATTTGAAATGTCTGCGCGGAACCTACCAGCTAGTCTACTCTTGAAATTAATATCAATATCAATCCAAGGCAATATCAGACCAATTGCGGAACCGATTTGTACAACATCGCTACTCTGGAAACACAAACTCTAAGCCTTGCATTGACATTGTTATTGTCTCAGGATCGGAATACGATAAGGGCGTTACACGTGAAGTTGGCCGCGCGAGGCTTATAATAGTGATGTCTGTCAGAGATAAAAAATCGGTAAAATGTTCATAATCATTATTATTTGCTTTAAAATGTAACAATTAAACATTGAATTAAATATTAAATAGATCGTTTATACTCCAAAAGATTAAAAATAAATATTTGTGTAATCTAATACGCATATATTATAAAATCTTCATAACGCTTGGATCAAAAAGCTTTGTTTCCAGCCGAATAAAACAAACTACGACTGCTTTGAAGTTCGAGAGTCACACTTGTTTATACAATTATGTCAAATTAAATAAACAATTCAGTCATCGCGTACAGTGGTACGGTGGAGTCTGCGCATGTTCATAATATGATAAAGTATGCTTTAATATGTTTTAAGCACGTTTGTTGATTTGGAAGACGAAGATCTATATTACAATTATTGATTAAGTGTGTAATTAAATAATATTATGAAGGTACACCTACATAGTATTAAAACGATACGTACATTACATTACATTAGTGAAACGAGTGTCTTAGGTCCGTAGTACAAAATAATTTAGTTTAAAATCACCACACATTATGATTCTATAAGGTCAATTCGATCAATAATTCTTTCAATACATGATAATGTCCGAATGAATCTGTAATTATTGAATGCACAAAATATAAGTACAATCATAATTCATAAGGCGTTAAACAGTGTTCCTGTGTGTTTTGCCGTGTATCGTGCAATGGTATTAATTTCGTATGCTTAAAAAAATAAACATCGTCTTTCGGTACTAATAATAAGTCGTTCATTTTGTCAATCTTTTGGTTTTACGTCCTAAATTGATACAATCATACTTATGCAATCACAAATAGACCATTTCATACATTTCTAACAAATTTAGAACATGATACAACTTAAAAAAGTCAAACTCAATACCAAATAAGTTAACTTTTATCTATTGGAAATTATTAGATGCGAACACAATATGAAATACAATTTGAGCTGTCAAAATGGTTTCAAGAGTAGCGTTTGTATGCGAAACCGATTCCAAGAACGAATAATTAGTAACTTTTAATACCGCTAGCGACGTGGCGCCACCGTCGCATTACAAGAGCACTCGGGAGTACGAAAACGGACAAAATTGTTATAAAATTGGTTCTACATCGGACTTGTATTTCAAGAGTAGACCCACAGTTCGGCAATCAGGTAGCACCAACTCAATTGGCGCCGAAGTTTGTGTCCAACATTGACATATTGGCATTTCCCTAATCCTTACTAATGGATGACTGTTGAAATGTCCCGCGTAGTAAATTACGGGTTAATAGCGACAAGTGTGGCTCACGTGGCCACCCTACCCCACACACACGTGTGATCGGCAGGGGTGAACAACCTTTTTCGATTTCTACAAAGGGTAGAACTACCTGTGGTCCCTTCATCTGTTTCTCGTCTATTAATACAATAAATTCCGTGAAATTGTTATGTAAATTACTAATCGTGTATTCCCTGTTGGAAACTGAAAGTTAATGTCACTTTAAAGCGTAATTAAATCACGATTTATGCATCATTTGACGACATTTGTTCGCTTTCATTGGAATCCCATTATTTGGGTTGATTAGCAATTCTTATGTTGATTTTATTAGTTATATTAAGCACTAAATGTGTGCTCAAATAACGTGTATCTAATTAAGAAGATAAAAAATAATAAAAATATAATTGTAACCGAATCTTTTTAGTATACTAGAATTTATATTTTAAAAATCAGATTTTTTTTACATCTATTTCGATTACAAATAGTTTTATTATAAATAAATAAAAAATCTAGGTTTTTAGTAATTAGAAACAAGTTTTGAATTATAATAATTCCCATGAAGTCTAGAAACAGATAAAGTGGAGTTTAAACTTGAAATATAATTTTCAATTCTATACTATGAGGTATCATGTCTCAAAGGGCTAATATCCAAATGTTTAAAAATATTATTATTAATGCACAGATTGTAGACGCAACACGGCGGACCCTCGCACCACCTTATCGGCGCGCGCTAAAACAAACACAAAAACCGCATAGATTTTTTGTTAACATGGGGACAAAAAACAGAGCGTTGGGGTGTTAACTGCATAGCTGCACCTCGTCTAATTATTACCTAAATGTTATAACATATCGCGCAGAAACGTCGTATAAATAATATTTTTGTTACTGACGCCCCTTGAGATGATTTTTTTTGCAAGCAGTGGATACCGGGGCCAGGATTTCAATTTAATGGTGCCAAGTTCCCTAGATAGGCTCTAAATCTTGTGTCTCACGGAGTAAGAGATTCTTCACATATTAAAAGAAAGGTGATAACAGATAATTGTTTATTTTCTAAACTTGTAAGAAGATAAATTATCAGACGCGCATATCATGTTGTTATAAGTACGATCTTATATAAACAAACTTTAACGTATCATAGAACCCGTTTGTTTAAGTTCATAAATAAATAAACATCAAGCTTCATATGATTACAAAGAAGAGGTGAAATTACGAATTTCATTATTTTAGTTTTTCTAGTATAAGTATTTATTGCATATCCAGACTCGGCCACAATTTAAAACGAATGTTATATTGATGTGACTTGTCTTCGTTCCCAAATTCATAAAGTTCTTCTTTGTTTTTATTCCAGAATCTTTTCTTCAAAAGCAGGTATTAATCGAGTCTTTTACTTACACGATAACTAAATTATCTACTGTTTAAATGCGGTAACTTAAGATAATGACAATCAATTTATACATGGAGAAATCGATCTTAATTAACAAAAAAAGGTTATGCACGACTTGCATGCCAACAAAATAAAGTACAAATTATAGAAAAATCATACCCAACCTTAGGCATCACAGATGATTATAAAGCAAATGACATTCAGGTACTAGGACCTTTAACTCTCCAAGGAATCATCCGTCTCTTTCCAACCACAAGAATGGACATTATACTATCCTACTCCAACAAACCAAAAGAATTGCCGCGTAAATGAAGTCACGCGCGCGACCAAATTAGTGTCAAAGTTGTTTTATTCTATAATATCGGGTTAAATACGGCAGCAAATTGAAATAGAGATGAGTTTTTAATAATATACTTAATACTGCATAACAATAGGAGAATATTGATAAAAAAATACACCGTAGTTATTCGAAGTTTGGTGTCCTTTAATTTGTATTAGAGTTTTGAAAGAATTTCTGAAATTATAAAACAAATAGGTATTGCATTTTGGGTAGGAATAAATTGCAACTTTGATCGACGTAAGTGTACCTATATTCGATATGTATCCATATGGTTTTGCCAAAGTATTTTTCGTTACGATAAAGGCATACAATACCTTTTTGACGACGTCCATATTGGTTTTATGAATCGACTTCCAATCGGATGAAGTCATAGCTTGACAGGTATAATTGAATCAGGGTTTTTTATGTGAAGCAATCAAAACAAATGTTTGTATTTTATAACGAGGGACATTTAAGGAAAATGAAGGTATGAATGAATTAGGTCCAGCACTAAAAGAATTAATATTTTTCTGTAAATTATTAGTAGTTATAGATTGATTAATTATAATTGATTTTTTTTTAAAGATGAACTGGTAGAGATTTCATCATCAGCCTATTCGCGTCTACAGCTGGAGATTTATCTTGTGTTTATAATAAAACGTGAAAATTTGAATAGGAATAATATTATTTTTATCTTGCGCTTTAAACCAGTAAGAAAAACATAACTTTTTGTATTGGTTTTTTGTTTTACTTTTCATTTAAACTGAAATTACATTCACATCAGAGTCCAATAAATTCAAAATTTACATATATTTGTCACATAATAAAAGTATACGCAACACGGCGCTTGTTAGTTTCACTTCTTTACGATCGTTGTAAAGCCATTGTCCAACCGAATTCTATTCAATAAGTCTCAACTAACTATACACATTGTTAATTTTAACATATTCATGTTAATGCCGCAGTCGACGAAAACGTCGGAGCAGTGGCGTAACTACTCCGCCGGGGGCCCGTGGCAAAGTTAATCAAATGGGGCCCTTCATCAATGCAAAAAAAACTTAACATTGTAGTTAAATTTTTATGATTAATTTTTTATGGTGGCCTATTGGTAAACTGACCAGACGTGGCCGCCAATATGCTACTGGTGGTCGCGGGTTTGAATCCCAGGGCACACCTCTGTCTTTTCGGAGTCATGTATTGATAGTCAACCACCACGGACTATGAAGATGAAGAAAAACAAACCTACGATTTGTAAGAATTTCTATAGTACGTTAAGTCCGCCAGTCCGCACTAGGCCAGCGTGGTGGACTAACCACTCTCAATCGTACTCTCGATTGTAAGGGAGGCCCGTGCCTTGAAATGCGACCTATGTGGGCCGATACAGTACAGCACGGAATCCTTTAATGACAAGGCTTAATATTTCTCATCGGATTTTGAACATAAATCATTACATCAAAACTAAAAAGGGTTCCCCAATAGCGATTAAAGTGTTCTTTTGGAATTCCATTTTCATTTCTTTCTATAATACAGTTCCAATAAACTTCACATAATTGGTCTGTTTTAGAAAAATCTTGAATTGTATCAAACATACTGGAGTAAAAGGCCCAAATCAACAATTAGCTCATTTTGTATTTTAGGAGTTAAGCATTTTATCTGACCCTTGGACTTATTTAACAATTTCTTTATATTAGGATCACATTTTGCTAGTAGCTGCTTTATTACGGCAATCTCCTCTTTCTCTATGGCCACGAAATGCTAAATTAGTAACTTTCTCCCGTCAAACAGCAGTTTAAATGCACTGTTGTGTTTCGGATTGAAGGACATTGTAGCCAGAGTAACTACTGGACATATTGAGACTTAACATAACATCTTGTGTCTCAGGATGGCGAGCGCAGTGGAATGCCAAGCATTGCTTTGTAATTCAAGGTGTTGTTTGGTTTTGCTACTGTTCATGAGCGGTCGCATCGCTTACCATCAGGTGAACGGCATGCTCGTCTCGCCATTCAAGGCAATAAAAAAAAAAACTTTGTGGATATAGTAACTCCTCGGCCTCAAAAAAGGTTTTTTTATCGATTATTGCTCCTCATCTAATATCCAATTTAACCATCATTGTTCATACAAAAGACAAGAGTCCAAGTTAATTTTCGATGTTTCGTGTCTCTATCGCATTTACAATTTGTTTTCAGTCGTCATCAACTCGAAACATTTTGTTTATTCATCAGCATTTTGTTGTGAACTGCTGGACATAGGCCTCCTCCAAATGGCGCCATTTCTCCCTGTCGTCGGCTTGTCACATCCAGCATGTGGCAGCAATCTTTTGCAAATCGTCACTCTACCTAGCTGGAGGGCGTCCTACATTACGTTAACCAAGACCCAGTCTCCATTCAAGAACACGTTTACTCCAACTGTTATCGGTTCTTTGATAGATGTAGCCACTGCAATGCCACTTCAACTTGCTAATTCTTGTTTGCTATGTCTATAACTTTGGTTCTCTTTGGGATAAGCTCATTACAGATCCTTATCCTTCAAAGAGACACCGAGCATAGCACGCTCCATAGCTCGCTGAGCGACCTTAAGCTAGTGGACCAGTCGTACTGTGAGTGTCCAAGAACCGTAGGTTTTCAAGCTCTTTGGTAATGGTGACGTGAAGACTCGTAGCCTCCTTCTCAAATTGTTTCTACCTAGTAAAGGGTCTGCCCCAGGTAGGTATATTCGGAAAAAACTTCGAGCTGGTGGTCTCATACAGCGACAGTTCGTCGATCAAGGTGGTGGTTAAGCATTATTTTGGCTTGTCGAAGTTAATTTTAAGACTAATTGGCTGTGAGGCTGAAGCCAGGCAGTACAGCATCTGTTGCAACTCCTCCAGCGATTCCGCCATCAAGACTATACATATAGTCAGCGAGACGTAGTAGACGCGTTTGTTTATATTTATTTATTTTGTTATTTATTGTCACTGTCTCTTAAGAGGGGACCATTGTGGCTTTCATATTATAGTAACATTACTATACAGTGTACATACACTGTGGGGCTTACAGTGTGCCTTTCTCACTCACAAATCGTTTCTCTTCGTCATTAATTTTTTTTTATTACACTTGTCTGTAATGTATTGATATTTAATATTTTCTACTCCTAAATATGATTGAATTTCATGTTAGCTCCTACTTTTTTATGGTTTTGGTTATGGTTTTGGGTCTAAATATTTTCTATCGATGAAATTTGGTATTATATAATCTTTAGTTTCGTCCATCTTCATTTCCTAGACTCATAAATAAATTGCTCGTTCCGAAACTACTGACTATTTCACATATATTTTTATTTATTGCTATAGACTCCTTCTTTCTCTTTCGTTTTTCTCTGCCACTGAAATAGTTTCTAGAACAAGGTATGTTTAAATTTATTTGGAAAATGTTACCATAATATTCATTAAAATATATTTTTTTCGGTTTCCAACTGAGTTTATACTATAATTAAACTAAAACAAAACATTGAAATCTAATATTATGACGAAATGTTTGCCAGGTTTACAATAGGCTATTTGACTGTATAAAAAATATTGACTTATTTGTTTCCATCCGTGTACATAATTTAATTTTAAAACATATTTCATTATCATACATTAAAAATATTGTATATTTTGGCTAAAAAACACAATTATAATTTAATTTATTTTGAGTTCGCGCCACGTGATCGTAAACGATTTTGATTGGCTATGACGTCATGCGTTTGTATGAACTACTCACATACAGGAAATGAATGGGATTGATAACGGCATAGATGTAAATTAAATATTAAAAATACCTTTAAAACGAGTTATTTGACATAAATACCCGTGAATTAATAATATTATCATGTCCAATGTAATAAAATGTGAAGAAAGAAATATAGTTCTATTTTTTTTGACAAAAACTCATTGAGATATACAACTGGAGGGGATCTAGACCAAATAATTTGGAACATTTGCAAGGGTACATGTACCCTTACGCTGACAGTCGGCTATGACAGTTGTCATTTATGCTATTTATTCTAATTGCTTTAAAAATACCGTACTCCCAACTGAAGACATGTAAAAACCATTCCAGTTCACGTGAAAAAAAATATAGAATTTAATTCCATACGTAAATTAACGATAATTTGAATAAAGTAGCAAAAATATTAATAAATTAGATTATGTACCAAAGCCGTTTTGACAAATGTCATATTTTAACAAAATTATAGAATAAGATTAATGTTACGGACAAATAGGTAAATATTGAAAATTTCCTTTATTTATTTTATTTAATATATTTATTATCAGATACATTAGATATTGTAAATATATTTTTTCACTATCCATATTTTTGACACAAAAGTATTTTTTAGTAGGATAACTCAATACGCTATTTGACTATTTTCTGAAAACCATACCACATTATGAAGTGAAGTCTATAGACTTTACAAATAAAGGTTATTTTTAATTACTATATCTATATCATTTAAAAATAAATTTACAAAATACACTGAATAATTACATTGTCAAAACACTCTGTCTGGCAATGTGGCGTTCAGGGGCCCTACTATATAAATCCGAAACGAAGTTCGAAACTTCGTGACGTTTTTCGTTTCGAAACCTACTCTATAACACGAAGTTCGAATCTTCGGATCGAAGAATGAATTATTCCAATATATCGGCAATACGAACATTTGCAGAGTAGGTACATACGTATCGTCACAAACTTCGTTTGTCCGAAGTTTCAAACTTCGTTTCGGATGAATATAGTAAATAAAAATGTAAATGTTCGGATTGCCGATATATGCGAATCATTCATTCTTCGATCCGAAGTTTCGAATTTCGTGTTACAGAGTAGGTTTCGAAACGAAAAACATCACGAAGATTTGAACTTCGGATTTATATAGTAGGGCCCCAGTTCGTAAACATCCATTCCAGAGATTCGTTCGCATGTCACCCATTCTCTAATCAACCATAGATCAATCAATCAATCAATAGTCCGAATGAGGTTTTGTCAAAAAAATTAGATTTTTTTTCTTTCTTCACATTTTATTACATTGGACATGATAATATTATTTATTCACGGGTACAAATGACAAATAACGCGTTTTAAAGGTATTTTTAATATTTAATTTGCATCTATGCCGTTATCAATCCCATTCATTTCCTGTACGTGAGTAGTTCATACTAATGCATGACGTCATAGCCAATCAAAATCGTTTACGATCACGTGGCGCGAACTCAAAATAAATTAAATTAATATTGTGGTTTTTAAACAAAATATACAATATTTTAAATGTATGATAATGAAATATGTTTAAAATTAAATTATTTACACGGATGGAATCAAATAAGTCAATATTTTTATACAGTCAAATAGCCTATTATAGGTTTTGTTGTTTTTAAAATCTATATAATAATATAGCTTTATAAGTTATTAAAAATGTATGATTATATTGGGCTTTTATATTTCGTTTTACTTTATTCTGAAACATTAGGTAACAAATGTAACAAATATATGAAGTGTCGTATCTGCAGCAATGCCGACTTGATCTATAATATAATCCGTTTTAGTTGTAATACCTCAATGCAAAAACTCATTCGGACGATTGACTGATTGATTGATCTATGGATGATTTAAGAATGAGTGATATATGCGAACGAATCTGTGGAACGGATGTTTACGGACTAAACGCCACATTGTCAGACAGAGCGTTTTGACAGTGTAATTTTTCAGTGTATTTTGTAAATTAATTTTCAAATGATATAGACATAGTAATTAAAAATAACCTTCATTTGTAAGGTCTATAGACCCCGCTTCATAATGTGGTATGGTTTTCAGAAATTAGTCAAATAGCCTATTTTGACAATTATTGTTTATTATTACGAATTCCGTTATTAATGTTACGTTCTTCTCTGCTTACACCTTGTTGGGCTTGAGCCCGAGGCCCTATCTAGCCAGAGCCCTGTCGGACCTGAGACCCTGTAGGACCAGGGCCCTGCCAGGCCGGGGGCCCCCTAGGCCGGGGGCCCGTGGCATTTTGCGCACTCTGCCACCCTATTGTTACGCCACTGCGTCGGAGAATTATTACTATATTTCAACAATTGGCAACGAGTTATGTTAATCCATTCACATTCCTAGTAGACGACCTCTCAATGCCAGGTCTTGGGTCTTCAAGTTAGAGGTTAAGGTGACTTACACCTACTATAAACTGTGAAGACTATTAAGAAGATTTCTGGCATTATAAGGCTAATTGGCTCCATAATATGCCTTCCATGATAATGTCACAATACAGATTCGATTCGAATTAAATTCCAGATTTTATCTCTGATGAGCAAAGCAAGTAAGATTCATTAATTTCCAAAAAGTAGGAAGGATACTTTTAGGAAAAAAAAACGAAGTAAAAGGAAAGGAAGGATAAAGTACGCTCAGAAAGTAATACGCCCTCTAAAACAAATGACCAAAAACTTTCCAATAAAAGTAAGAAAAGCGTAAGTTGAGTTTAGTAGAAAGTCCGTCAACGTACGATAATAGATCTCATAAAACGTTATCGCGAGTTAACAACCGCCCGCGCCCCACACAATAAAATTCTGTTTCTACGAACGTGGCTTATTTATTGTCGCCTAACTTGGACCGAGATAACAATGTCGCGTGCTTACCTACACATAATTTTACAAGAATCTTCCAACATTTCTATGTAAAAAACAATCTCAATTGTCTTTGATAACAGTTCTTTGGCATGTTTTTTGTTTCTCTTTAAAATAAAATAGACCTGTTTTATAATACTATTAGATCTTTAGAGTTAAGGATATAAGAATTTTATTGCGAATTTAAAACTGCAAACAACAAAAATATGCTAATAGAATTGGCAACAATATAAAGTAACTTGAAACGTGTGATAGAATTATATGTTTTTTATGCAAAGTTTTCTAAAACAAGTCAAATATGCAAATAACTCGAGTTATTTACGCACAAATGCGAAAATAACTTGAGTCAAAACCTAGAACGGTATAATTATCTAGAATGAAATTATATTTAAGAGACTGCCATCATAAATTATAATGATATTAAATTTTATTAGTAAATTTATTAAACTATATTTTTAAACATAAACGTTCACTTTATTAAACTATATTTTTAGAGGATGGGAATATTAATATTAATAAGTAATATTACAAATGCAAGAACATTTTTATTTGATGACGAGGCTGCCCACAATTTCACGGTGGTCGCGGATTTGAACCGCGAACCCAAGGTTCCCAGGTTCAAATCAACAACTCTGACTTTTCGGAGTTGTGTGTATTGGTAGTCAATCACAACGCACTATAACGGTGAAGAAAATATCGAGAGGAAACCTGCATATCATAGCAATTTGTAAGAACTTCTATGGTATGTAAAGTCCACCAACCCGTGCTAGGCCAGTGTGGCCATATGGCCTAACCACTCTCAATCGTACTCTCGATTGAAGAGGAGGTCCGTGCCTCGCAGTGGGACGTATATAGGCTGATACAGATACCGCACTATTACATCTAGGGAATAAGTATCTTACGTACATTGCCAGCAAAATGAGTTACATGGATAAAATAACCAGGATATGGTGCAATATTTCCGATCTAGAATACCTGTGAGTACATAATATTTTGCTTAAATAACGACCGAGCCTGTAGCGATAACTGCACTGGTTCTGCCCACGCGTCCGCCAATTTCCATAAACCAATGTATAAGAAATTCTGCATGGAATACTTGGACATATCAATTTAAACAGACGTCTTATAACTTTACTTCATAAGTAACTTATTTTTAGTTTTGTTTTGTTTTATTTGATTAGCTAAATGTAAATTACTATAGCCCCCCATAAAGCTGTCCTGGTCATCACCATTCCATCCTCACATAATGGAGTAGTGAAGGATAAAAAAAAATTAAAACAAGTTTTCATCCCAAAAAAACTCAACCGAAGACAACTAATCAAGAGAAAAAAATAACGATCAGCACAAACAATTTATGGATAATTAATTTAAGCATTGTTTTTTTCTGATGTCAATTTAAAATTATTTAATGTACACAAATGCGTATTAACAAAATGGAAATTTTTGATCGTTATTTACAAAACATTTAAAATATTAATATGAAAAATATCTGTTTTATATTGTAAAAAATATAACGTGATACTCATATCTACTCGTATTCTAACTTTACATATTTAATTTTTATCTTTACATTTTACTGTACCTATCTTTAGTTCATAGGTGTGATGATAGCGCTATATAAAGAGCCATAGACAAGCACTCTACATGTCAAACTAGTTTCCATCCAAAGACGTGGGCAACGGCGCTCAATCAAAACCAAAGACAATCCTTTATTCAGAGAGATGTGGAAATGAACTCTCGCATTGTGTTCCTGTCGGGCTGGCTATTGTCAAGACACGCACACACACATACAGTCAAACACACAAGATTTATAAGCTTTCATGTTCACCCACACGCATTCAAGCAGCACAAAGGCGGGCGCGGTTTTTTCGTTTCTAGGTCGCAACCAAGACTCGACGCCAGTGATTGTACAACTGGGCACAGTTCCGTGATCTAATTTCGCGTCTGACCAGTTTGCTAACAAGCAGGAAGGCTAATCGATTCTGTATCTGCTTTTGTTATAGTACGGTATAACTGTATTGTCAGTTCTGAGCCTTATCAATACGAACAAGGAAGTGGAATTGCTTTGAAAGATTTTTGTTTTACTTCGAGGAATACGCAATCTGATTGTTGAGTTGTGTTCAAAAGTGATCGTAAGAGATTCTTCAGAACTATTTGCAATAGAAAAAAATATTCTAAAAGGAACATCGGCTTTCTTACTGTTTGGTATTGTACTGTACAGTATCAGCCCGTATACGTCCCACTGCAGGGCACAAGCTTCCTGTACAATCGAAAGTACGATTGTGAGGGGTTAGGCCATATCAACCACGACGCTGGCCTAATAAGCGTTGGCGGACTTTAGGTACCATATAAATGCTTACAAATCCTTATGGTACACGCTTAATACACGCATCAATGCCCGTTTTCTTACTATTTAAAGGGACCAAAGTTTTCGGTGTTTATAATCGTCGTAAGAAAAATTATCTATACAATTCGAATGCAAGACTTGTTTTAATTAACAGCCCATAATAACCGCAATTAAACCCAACTTTAGCTTTTTAACCGGTTCCAACAATATTTCCATAAAGTATATTGTGTTTGCCTTGGAACGTTCAGATAACAATTAATTTTTATACAAGATTAATATCGTGGAGTTCTTACACTGTGATAATGCGATGAAGTCCATTAGGGAGATAAATAAAGTAATAAAACTTTCATTTTATGAATTACTTAACAACTTAATTACAGTGATTAACGCAAATTACAGCAGCATTAGATAGCGGCGGGTCAAAGGCCGCGTGTTGGTGCTAAGGCGTCTTGTGCTATATGATAAATGTGAAGACGATTACCCGCCGCGGTTAGCTTAAGAACAAGGCGACTAAGAAGGTTTTAGTTGGCCCTATTAACATCACACGTCAGCCTCTTTAAACATACGGAGAAGATTGCCGTCGGAAAGCTCAAACTTCTTTTGGTGTCTTTATTTGGTTGTTACTGCAGTATGTGATGGAGATTATATTTTTAAATTTTATTCGTAATCTTGTATTTGACTCGGTTCCTTCTCGTTAAATATTTAAAACATTAACAATATAATGGCGTTATGGCTGTAACCTGCTTCATGCCAATGCCATAAATCATATATTTTTAATCGAAAAATAAGCAAATAAATCTATGACATACAAACTCTATTGCCAACCCAAAGTTAGAAGTTACAAAAAAATATAAATCCTTGTCCACCCAAAATCCCCATTGAATGTTTACAGAACTAAACAACAATTAATATGAGTCCAACATAAGATTAACATTACTATTCCGATGACGCACAAATATCCTCCCATCGCGCCGTCCTCTTCCCTTTTAGTAGTATATATATAGCTTTTTATATGAAAGGAAATAATAGTATTTTATTGTAAATGTTGAAGAATGCTCGGAGGATTTCCGTGAAACAATGGCGGCGGACAATGGACGGCGGAGCGGCGCACGTGCTTGCCCATTGTATTCATATGACGATATGCAGTCTGCTTCTGCTTGCCTGGTAACAGCTATCTTGGAGATCACTTCTCTCTTCAGTTTCTAAATGATTTTGGAAAGTTTTTTTTTTGTTTTCGCTCGTAGAAGGATTTTGGATTAAGTTTTGCGTGACTAACTTTAATTAAGATTCCGGTATTTACTGCTTCTAAAATATTGGTTGTAAAAGTTGTTTCCCGGTTTTTTATTTTATAATGTCATACAAAGTAGCCAATATTAGCCTTTAGCCCAAAAATGTAAACGACAAATCGTGTCCATCCATTACTGCCTAAAATATTCGTTAGCCTTTACAAAATGAGTATGGATATTGGATTGTCTAAAATACAATGGCGTATTTATTCATAGATAACCATATATTATCATACCGGTTTTAATAATTATCCTACCACATGTAAATTACACGGAACTTGATTTATAGAAAAAACAAAATGGCAGTTGTTTAAACTTGTTTACTCACGCGCATTTTCTTAAAGTGCAAGCGAACCAAATCAATTTCATTCAATTAATACACGCAAACTACTCTGTTACGTAAATTTTAACGAATTGGTAATATTTCAATTCATGTAACAATTGATTTTTCATCTGATTAGCATCGATTACCTTACAATATATCGATTCTATCAAATATCCATGACAGGGAAGTACACCTATTTCCTACATTGGTCAACAATTGATTCGGTGTAACAGTTCCAATAAGAATCGATGTGGTTTTTAACATTGATGTAATCAATAGTAGTGAATAGTAGTAAGTTTGATGCTAAAATCAATTATCGAATCGATTGCTTAATTAGCAGTGTCCAGATAGAAATAATAGTGCAATTGTTCGACGATTACCATCCAAATACAAAGGCAGCAGTCTATAGAAACTCTACAATCTATCTGTAATTGACGCACAACACTAGGAAATAGTCCGACGTCCAGCGATAATCTAAGTCACCGTTACCTCTTTCCAACGCAAATTTCATTTTGTACCATTGAGATTGCGCGGCAAGTACAAGTCTGAATTACAAGGTGTCTGTTGAATGGAACATGTACGTGGTACAATGGCATTAACTCGAAGCAGATGTTCAAGGATAATATAGGAGGTAATGTGGTGATTCGTCCTGATTGTATAATGGAGCGAACTCGTGCGACAGGCGCGTGGGTGTCCCTTTGTCATCGCCTCGGAATAGCCGGACGATTCATCTAGTTATTCTATTTAGTTGTGCAGTTTGCAAGTGATTATCATGACTCATATATGGATAGTCAATTATTTTTGATAACAACATAATTTAAGCAAAAGCGTTAATAAGTTTAAGTCAACTAAGTGGGTACTTATTGATTGATATTCTTAAAGTGGCACGTTTTATATCCTTAGTAGCATAAAAAAATATGTATTTTTTTTAATTTTGAATATTCCTCAGTTCTGTCGCGTCAGTCGTGTTTATTGTAAATCAAGTTAACATTGTAACACGAGTATGTGTACACTACATAACACAAGTGTCGTCCAATCAGTGCCGGCCGAAGCTTCTAAGTGGCTCCATAAACAAGCGGGACACGAGCTGTGCGTTAGCGCGCGCTGCGCAGGCGCACATGTACTTGTGCATTATACATGCTTGCACTATATGCACTACACATATATGGGCATTGTACATGCGTCACAAACATGCATGCGTTAACATCGGCTACCTACGCGTTACCGTAATGTTGATTTATGGATTAGTAGGTGTCAAAGAATGTAATAATTTAACATAAAAATACTTTTGTTGCGTAGGAAGGGACACTTATACCATCCACACATTTTAAATTTTTGAATATTTCTAAAAACTGAGAGATAAGATAATGAAACATAGAAATACGATAGTATGGACAACACATAGAGACACCGCAACACAACGAAAGAGATTAATCATTTCCAATCGTAATTATACTGGTTACAAAACTTAACAAAACAAGTTGACTAAAATCAATGGACTTAGCACAAAACACATTACATTTAATAAGTGACTCTAGGTTTTATATTATGTAAATACTAAATGTGCTTATAGTTTTGTTTAGAGATCATACATTTCATACAAATTTTAATTTTGTATTATTGCTATTTTGAAATACTAAACCGAAAATACGGAAACAATAAAAAATGGCCCCAGTAAAAACACAAAATATAAACAAGACCAAACTTATTATTTATACGCTGCACATGTATTCCATTAAGACAATTTTAGACGGCTACAATGAACTGACATTGAAATCATTAAGGGCCTTACGTCATAGCTTGAGGAACATAATCTGAACATAAATATTTCCTTACAAGTGCTAGCAATAAATTATATTTTTTTAGTATTGGGCGCATGTGCGGGGTCCGTCGCCGCGCCCGCGTCATTTCGGCGCCGAACTTGCCTAACTACCGTTCTCTATATCCTATCTATCTTTAAGCAGGGGTTAAAATAGCTACTATGACTATGTAGGTACAATTTTACGCTTCATTAAACAAAAATAAAAATATATATTTATATAATCTGGTTATCTATAAATATATGCACCATATCCATACCTCTCCATCTTTATTAACTGAAAAATAAACTGCATCGAAATAGTTACTGAGATCTCTTATTAAAGATAGATAAATTATAGAGAACGGGTGAAATCATACCCGATAAACAACTGAATTGTGTGTGGATCTGCTGATATATCAACACATAAGTCATTAAGCTTTTAATCTCGTTTATTTTTTTTATGTTCTAAAATGGTCCGACAAAATTATGAAAAGCAAAGTTTGTGCAGGCCGTCAATAAAAAATACATTATAAAGGGAGTGATGGTTTGTACTTTGTTTGAGTAGCATTTTTTTTTTAACTTCAAGAAACTTACTTCAAGAAAAGGAGTAGGTTCTCAATTATGCTGTATTTTGTTTTAATATGTATATATGGCGATGGGGTATTTTAAGAGTTCGCTGGTATCAATTACATTAAACGCAATGCAATATGAAAAAAAATCTTAATATAGGCATAATTCATTTAAAAATAATTCATCAAATTTCTATAAACTAGTGCTGTTACCTCAGTCACCTATAGAAAAAAAGCCTTAAATCTAGTACCGGCTAAAAGCCTTAAATCATAATAAGCCTCTAAACAAAACGTAAACCGCATTCAAAACAGTACAGCTGACCTTTACTCAGTAAAAACCTTACCCAAGCTATTAAGATAGCCGAATGTTTGTTAATCTCGTGCCATTGTAATATCGCTCTTATGTCGTATTAATGGGAAGTGAAATGGAATGTTAAGTGTAGATAAACGACCATAAGGCGGACACATAGCCCACCCAATAGATTTTTATAGTTCTTTGTCTCTAAGGTGTTTTGACCAAATTTTAAAGGTTTTAGACTTGAGAACTACTCCTGCCTATTCGTGGTTTGTAATTTAAAATTCAGCTCAACGTTAATTAAAAAGGTACTCTATTTTAAGCATAAAAGGTCCTATTCAACATAAGAGCTAAAGCTTTAAATCTCTGAAATTTGATGATCTTAAAGTTTTAGCAAATTATAACTAAGTTACCATAGATGTTAATGATATTACTTACACTAATTTAAATAATGAAGAAAATATTATTTTCAGAAAAATTAAGCAGATAACTCTATGGATGAAGGAAGTGGTTAGTTTTCAAAGCAATATGTGAATAAGAGTCTAGGATATTTTTATCAAGCTAAAACGAATTCAGAAGACGATTAATCGAAAAGTAAACAAGCCTGACGTGATAAAGCTTATTTTTTTATTGGGGATGGGGCCAATGTAACAAGCAATACACCTTGTTAATTGATCGCCCGTGAACATGTTACGAGCATCGTAAACACTCAATTGCGCATAATCTTGTAATTATCGTATTATATTGCAGAAGGTTATTGCTAAAAATTGTAAGTGGGTTTCGGTGTTTCGCTCAAAGTAATCTCTAACTCGCGTCTGTCAACACACGTCTCTTGCTTCCTCATACTTGAGTATTTCAAGGGTTTGTGTGGGTCCTGATTCAGTTTTTTTGGGATTCTATGACTTTTCGGCGTCAGACAAATTCATAGACATTCGAGTGTTGTCTGTCAGCACTGGCTCTCCTGTGCCGTAAAAAATGTGCCACCAAGGCAAATATTGTGTATCTCATATTTCATACTCATGGAACGTTTGACGTAATATGCAGTTTTTATTTTTTGTTTGATGTGTGTTTTGTACATAAAAACAACATAATTGGTTTAATTGATCATACCGCAAAATGTTGTGCGTAATAAAAATTGAATTAAAATCGTCACATACACTGTTATACAGAAGCAATGGTTTGCATAAAATTTTAGCGATCACCTCGAATGCAAATAAAAAGCAAGTGTTTTACGAGACAAAGCCTGGCCAGCGCCGTAAAATACTCCAATTACATATAATTTTGTGGGCAGTTAATTATCCATTGCCCTCGGGACATCTCGGGCTCGTACCTTCAGGCCAGGACCTTGCACTTTAGGCTTTATCTTGGCCTGTAACACGATTCATATATTTATGACTCGTTATTTACAATTCTATAGTGGGGTTTGAAATGTCTGCTTGCGTTAACTGCGATGTACAGTAAAAAATGTGGATGGTATTTTAAAAATTCAAAAACAGAATAAAACAGAGCGCGAAAAGAGACGATGATTTCAAATTAAGAACACATCTTTATTGCATTACAGATTGGGAGTGATCTGTGATTACAGATTATGATACCTCCACCAAGACTTTGTGGAACATTGAACTGTCAATACAGATGTTATAAGTAATTTTGTGGTATTCTCAATAATTATTTATAAGATAGTTTGGAAAATATGTTTGCATATAAATAAAAAACATTTGCCCGATTAGAGGCAATCAAACTGGTGAATATATTGCAAAGAATAATCATGGGAAATGTCGATAAAAACGCACGCACATACTTTCACGTGAACTGAATCGTGGGAACGAAATTCTTGATCTAAATATTTATCCCGGCCATACAAATTGTGGTTGTAAAATGTCGATAAGAACTCTCTAAATAAATTTGGATGATAGATATCTGTGTGTAAACATAGATATATTGAAATAATATCGGACGTGATGGGAAGGCGCGCTTGATCCATTTCACGTATCCTGGACAAATCACGTGATCACGGAGTACATACTTATCATTTATCCGTGACTATATACAAGGTCGAACATGTGAGTTAGGACAATCTATGTAGGTTTAGGGATAGGGAAATATATTTATGTGGGAAAGGTTAAACATAAAGGAAATGACTGCGTGTTCACTCTAACTGTATTTATTCGCGACTGACTAGGTAAACTTAATCGGCGGGCGCAGCCGCCTCTAATTACTCAACGTTGACACACATACATATCCCTTACATGCATATATTCGTACATACCAAACTCAGTCATACTGTACCTACACCAACCCCCCTCTTAAAGAAAAAATATTTTAAACACTAAGTACATCATATAATTTTAAAACAAACAATAAACACATTTTAATAATGAAATGTAATTTACCGCAAAAATATTAATTATATATTGCCGTGAATCAAAACAAAATTATTGCCTAATTACACGTGTGCCCAATAATAATTATGTTGCATACGTCTTAAAATTAATGAAACCGTACGATAAAATTTTTGCATGAACAATAAAAATGTAATTTACACAAAAATGCAATGTAAAGTTAAAAGTAAATAAAATGTAATAAGGTGTATATTGGTGTATAATACGAGTATATGAACTAAAGTAAGTCGCAATAGCGTTAATCATAAATCTTAATCAAAATTACTCAATACGGTTAAAATACAATAGGCTGCATACTATGCAAAACGTAAAGGTGTTTTTATAACGCGGCCACTTCGCGTTGTTTTATGATTTAAAACTTTGCTAGAAGTGTCCTCGTTATTGCTTTTAATATTAGTACTATTATCGTTATTACTATCATCCGTTATATCTAACCTAGAACTATCACTATCGACAACGTATGCAGGTTTAAGCCTATCAATGGATATACAAGTTTCCTTATCACCTATCTTAATAATAAATGTCTTTCCCTGTCGTTTTACGACAGTATATGGACCATCATATGGAGGCTGAAGTGACCTTCTCATTATATCGTTCCTAACGAAAACACTTTTACACGTATTAAGATCGTTAGACACGAATAATGATCTCGAATTTCCATGACTCCTTGGTCGTGGTTTACATTTATTTATAGTATCCCTAAGCAACTGTAAATATTCCGAGTCCGACATGCGAATTTTCGATTGGTCGTAAAAATCTCCCGGTAATCGAAACGGCTTACCGTAGGTTAATTCCGCTGCGCTCACCCCGCTATCACTTCTGATAGCTGCACGCAGACCTAACAATGCGATCGGAAGCTCGTCTACCCATGACTTGTTGCATTGCAAACGTGCCATGAGAGCCACTTTTAGTGCTCTATGCCAACGTTCGATCATGCCGTTGCTTTGTGGATGATAAGGAGTTGTACGTAACTTGTGAATGCCTAAATATTTCATGAGGTTGTTAAATAAATCACTCTCAAACTGTCTACCCTGGTCGCTAGTAAGCTTCGAAGGGCATCCAAAGCGAGAAATCCAACACTCAAAAACTACTTTAGCTACGGTCTCCGCTGTGATATTTTGCACAGGAACAGCCTCGGGCCAACCCGTGGTACGGTCGATCATTGTCACGCAATATCTATATCCATCAGACGATATCGTCAAAGGTCCTACGATATCGATGTGTACATGTTGAAATCTATCAACCCTTTCAAAATTCCCTACTCCTGACACAGTATGTCTATTTATTTTAACTTTTTGACATACGGGACAGGCTCTGGCCCATCTGGTTATATCCCGGTCCATATCTGGCCAAAAGAACTTTTGTTTGATTAATTGTTTAGTACATTTAATTCCAGGATGGCTAAGGTCATGTACTGAACGAAAAGCTAATTGCCTAAAATCTTCCGTTAAGTACGGTCTAATTTTATTGTGTGAGACTTCACAATAAACTTGTTTCTCACCATCAGGTATGTAAAATTGTTTAAACTGCAAGTTGCATTTAGACGCTTGTATCATTCGCTGTAAATATGCGTCACTCGATTGCTTTTCCGCTAGCGCTGCATAATCCAGTAACGTCGGACAATTTATTGTTGCTATGCGGGAAAGAGCATCGGCCACTACGTTTTGATTACCGTTTATATACCTAATATCTGTGCTAAACTCACTTATATAAGAAAGTTGACGGATTCGTCTAGGACTTTCTTTATCACTGTTTATTTTTGTAAATGCGTATATAAGTGGTTTATGATCGGTAAAAATAGTTAATTTTCGTCCCTCTACTAAACTTTTGAAATGTTTGATGGCCATAAATATTGCTAACAATTCGCGATCATACGTAGAGTATTTATTTTCCGTGAGCGTTAACTTCCTAGAAAAATATCCCAGCGGTTTCCAACAGTTGTTAACTTGTTGTTGTAGGACTGCACCTACACTAGTGTTTGAAGCGTCACACATTAAAGATAAATCAGCATCTGGCAATGGATAGGATAATGTAATGGCTCTTTTTAAGCTAGCCTTACATTTCTCAAAAGCCTCAATAGCCTTATCAGTCCACTCAATTAATGTTTTATCGCGCTTTTTGGTGTTATGTAAATACGCATTTAATTCTGCCTGGCATTCGACTGCCCTAGGAATGTGAGAGCGGTAGAAATTAACCATACCGAGAAAACGACGCAATTGCTCGATATTTTCAGGCCTCGGAAAATTTACAATTGCTTCTACCTTATCGTCAAGCGGGCGAACACCATCCGCTGACACCTCATAACCTAAAAAATCTAATTTTGATACGCCAAATATACATTTAGATACGTTAATTGTAACACCAAATTCGTTAAACCTTGAGAAAACTGCCTTCAAATGCGCCCTATGGGCTTCTTCCGATTCGCTAGCTATACAAACGTCATCAATATAATTAAATACGAAATCGAAACCACGCAGCACTATCGTGTCCATGAATCTCTGAAACGATTGTGCAGCGTTGCGCAAACCAAACGTCATCCGCGGGAATTCGAAAAGTCCAAAAGGTGTAATGATTGCCGTTTTCTCAATGTCATCGGATGCAACCGGGATAAAATGATACGCCCTATTCAAATCTAACTTACTAAAAATAATCTTTTTTCCTGCTAATAAGTATTTAAAATCGCTAATACGTGGTATAGGGTAACGATCGGGCTTTGTTATCGCGTTCAATCGCCTATAATCTCCACATGGCCTAAGTTCCCCATTTTTCTTTGGCACCACATGTAACGGGCTTGCCCAAGGACTTTTGGAGGGCCTACAAATACCTAAATCTAACATATTCTGGAATTCCGCCTTAACCTTTTTATACCTATCCGGAGGTAATGGTCTCGCCTTCGCATAGACAGGTGGTCCTGAAGTCTCTATGTGATGGCACACCGAATGCTTTGGAATATCTTTGTATGATACCGGACGGGTAATATCAGGATAGTTAGATAAAATATCATGCCATACATTGTTATTAATCAACGTTTTAATAGATGATTCATACTCGCCGTGGCATAATATGACTGACGCAATAACATTCAAACGCGTAACCTGATCTACAAGTCGCCGTGCGCTTAAGTCAACTAACAATCTATAATGAGTTAAAAAATCTACTCCAATTATAGGTTGCTTAACAGCCGCCACAATGAAAGTCCATCGGAAAGATCTTCTTAAACTAAGGTCTAACACTAAAGTACGCACGCCATATGTCCTTATCTCGGTACCGTTAGCCGCATAAAGTTTATACTTATCACACGCGAAATCTTTCGATTTAATAAACGAAACGGGTATAACCGACACATCCGCACCAGTGTCTATTAAAAATTTTAGTCCACTGTTTCTATCGAAAATACATAGGCGTTTTGACGCTTCGATACAAACCTCCGCCGCCGGCTGTATCGCCGCTAGTTTTCCGATGTGGCAACGTGTTTCGGCTCTTTCCAGTTGCACGGATCTACGCACTTGGTTGCTTTGGAACGATATTTGTAGTGGTAAAAGCACAACCATTCAGGATCCCTTCGGTGCCTACTCGCGTCCCTAGTGCACGACCTCGACTTACGAGAATTACGTCTACGTGGACCACGATATGGTTGCCGCGCGCGCCGTAATTCCGAAACCTCGACACTCAGTTTATGTAACGCGGCGGCCAAGTCTGAAGATATGGTGGTGTCTTTTGGGATCGAGCTCGATGTCGCCACCGCCGATAACTCTGCTGGCCGGGTGGCCTCAATGACCTTGTCGGCAATCACGGCCAAATTGTCCAATTCCTTGACCTCCGTGACTGCTAAAACCGCTTGCACCGCTGCTGGAAGGTGGCTATTCCACATTATTTGCAACGTTGGGTCTGGAATTTTCGAACGTGCCAAGTCCCGCATGCGCCGTAGTAGTTGGGAAGGCTTCTGGCTGCCTAGTTCCATCTCTCCCAGCAACTTTTGGAACTGCCGTGTCTCCGACTCCTCAAACACCTGCAGCAGCCGCTCCTTGAGTGCCTCATATCTGCGCTCCTCCGGTGGCATCAGCAGTAAATCGCTAACCTGCTGGATGGCGCTCTTGGTCAGCTTCGTCACCACCAGGTTCTGCTTAGCAGCATCGCTAAGTTTTTGGCTAGCAACCACCGCCTCAAATTGGACGAACCACAGTCGCGGCTGGTCCGCCCAAAATTCCGCTATCCGCGACGATACCGTGATGCTTGCCAGCGCATCTTCCTGCCGCGACTCGAGTTTCTGCTCCGAGGCGCGCATGGTGGGTATATTCATACCTGGGGTAGTCATCGTCGATTTCCGAATTATAACGTATGTAATAATTAATAAACACAGCTACAGGGGTCACCACTTTAGGGATAGGGAAATATATTTATGTGGGAAAGGTTAAACATAAAGGAAATGACTGCGTGTTCACTCTAACTGTATTTATTCGCGACTGACTAGGTAAACTTAATCGGCGGGCGCAGCCGCCTCTAATTACTCAACGTTGACACACATACATATCCCTTACATGCATATATTCGTACATACCAAACTCAGTCATACTGTACCTACATAGGAATATTCAAACTTCAAAATTGAGTATTGGAATTTAAGATGTAATGGGATTTGTGGTAAATGGACTGTATCATTTAATTGTTACTCCACATAACTATCATAATAGATTTTTTGTTAAAAATACATTAGACTGTTTTCTCAGTTGTTTGATTCAAAAGCCACAAACAATGTATGGCTACAACCAGACAAGCATTCTTTCCGAATAAAAAACTTGCCTCCATGATCCCATATTGATTATCACCAATGCTTATTAATTTATTGTCTTAGAATTAATAGTCTTAAACCAATCATTAATCTATGTTGTCGATGTTAAATGGATAATTATGTATTTGCCATTCTACTGACTACATAACGTTGTTTCCATGTTTTAATTAAATTACTTTCGTAGATTCTTAAAAAATTGAAAATATGTAGGTAAACACCTCTGAATTTACTCCCGAAACCCAATCATATATTTTTCTTCTTCTTTAAGAAGCGCAAAATAGAACAACTAATTAAATCTTTATAATCAAATAGAGACCAATTGCAGAAAATATAATATTTTGCATTCAGATAAGGGTTGACAGACTAGTATTAAATCTATCAAAGCTTTATCGACAACTTAACAAAAAGCCAATCAATCATCAAATCTGTCCAACCCAGGTAATCTACAATTAGGGCGTCTTCACATGGTCCGTTGATATTAATGATAAGCGATTCTCTGTTATCAACGAAGATTGACAGATCAACTGATCGGTCAACATGTCGTTCAATCTACAAATCGTCGTCTTAGGGTCCAACTTCGCTTACCAGATCTTCACAAACCGAAATCATTAGTACTAATTGTCCTCCTACCAAAGTACGTACGTCCCAAGCTACGTATTTATTATTGCACAGTGCATTTGATGATTTTATATTGACTACATCATTGCATCCTTGTTTTAAGTGTAATGTTTTGACGTCATTACTGACGTCAGTTCCATTGCCGGTGCGAGAAAAAATAAAACAAAGCTTCTGTTAAGGGCGTTTCAGACCATAAATTACTTGTCAACTCTAATAAAAGTGCTGAACAAAAAAAAACGAAATTTTACAGAAAGCAAAAATGTAAAAACGTTTGATATATATAGAAATATATCAAAATTACCTGATACAACAGGCATTTTTATACAGAAATAGTTGCGCGATATGCCTTCGGGCAGTAATAAACATTCATGTAAGATAAATGCTAATAATACAATCTATTTTGTATAAACGTATGTATATATAAACGTTACTAACTGACGAAATTACAGCTTTCAAAATTGATATGCGAGTTTGCGATCGCTACACTGAATTACAAGGCAAAATTGTTATTAGCGTAATTGTATATGCTCGCAAGCATTTTATAACAAGATTATTTATTTAGAAAGTCATATGGTTAATATTTCGTAATGTACCGACGCTGGTGTAGGAAATAAGTTTACTATCTTATGTATTGATGTAACCAGTCTTTTGAAAACTAAAACTAACTTAAAGACTTTATAATTTATCATCCAATATTTTTTTTAGAACCAAAACAGGTGCTTTACGAAGGAGATCATACTTTAAATAAAAATCGACGCAAAACAAAACCTATATTTCGATCAGATGTTGATTGATATTTCCGCGCCGTGATATGATTGCATTAGCAGAAGGACAAATAAGTTTAAACTAGAAGACCGCGATACAATCAGCGGTAAAATTTTCGATAGTTCACAAGCATGGGCCCGCATGTGTCAGTTCTCACACGAGACCGCACGTAGAATACGCAAAAAGCCGTGAGAAAGGCACCGTGCGGTTTACACGATGAATACTAACATGCTTACTTTTATTTTCATTGCCCTATTTATTCACATTGTTGAATCACTTTCCATAAGTTACGTGACAATGGAAGTCTTCGAAACATCTCCATTTTCTAAGGATGTCTATTGACGCTACAATAACGCAACTGTACGAATTTTACGATGACAGCAGGAAAAGAGTTTTGAAAAATTGGCCAATTAACAATTTCATAAAAATATACCTCACTATTTCCTTACACATCTAACAACAAGCATACGCACTAACTACATAATTATTAACTACGTTAACGAAGATGAATACCAGGATCACCGCTGGTGATATTCAATCTTCAGTTGACAAATGGTGTCATCAATCATTAATTCTACTTCTAGGAGGCTCAGGGACGGTAAAACATCATAATTAAACTAAAAACTCCAAGCACATGACGCACGAGGCGGCAGGAAAACACTAGTTAAATTAGAAAGCAAATAACCAATGTTGTTATAACAGCAAATCGAGGGAAAAAATTAATTGCTGGATATAGATTACCCCTTACAGATGAGGCGAAAATAGATCTTATTTATAAAGCCATAAGAACTACACGGAATGCGAAATCTATCTTAGGAGTAGCAGCGTAATCGGTTTTTGTCCATTATTACTAAGTCTCATCCGCGTTATTGCTGCTTTCATTGATTTGTTTTTTGTATCAAATGACAAAACTGTTGTAACTAAACTATTCTGCTTAATGTTCTAAATCTAGACGTTATACAAGTTATGTAATTCCGTGCCGTCCACATCACTTGATGTAACATGGGCCATTGGGAATTTAATCTCCTAATGATATCAAATTTGAATATTAAATTTAATCGATACAGCGTCGTTTGATATTAAATTTGGTATCCCATTTTATTAACTGTCGAAGAAATTAGAAAGGTGTAGCAATATTGTGACCAGATGATTTTTATCAAAAATAATTGGCCACCCACATACATAATAATGTATGTCAGTATAAGGAATCACATCATAAAATATATCGATTGGTTAGAAATATTTCTCTCGATAAAACAATTAATTATCTATTATGAACTAATATTAAGAATGTAAAATTGATGCTACGATGATGTCATTCCTCTTCAAAAGTTTATTTTAGACATTATTTTAAAACCACATAAAAAACATCTAAGAGTTCCTAAACTTTCTCCGAGGTGCGTGCATTGCATTGTGAACGGTAAAAAAACCATTAAAAACATTGTCTCCGCGCGTTTCTCGCCATTTAGATGATTAAAGTTATTTCAAGCCTCATAGATCACAGATTTTCCACTCCGATATCACTGGTTCCGTTATAAAAACAGTGTCCCGTGTCTAAAGTATTACGGAATCAATGTGCGCCTTTATCGAACGTGATCACGGCCTGATTGTAACAAAAGTGCGGAATGCATCGAGTCACAACTCGACCGCCGGGAAGGGAAGCCGATGGAAGCTCTGGCTTTTAGATGTTAAAAAAATGATGGTATCTTAAAATAAGTTTATTAAGGCTTCGATTTGTAGAGTTATGTAATATGAAATTAGATCAAAATGGAACACGGTAACCATAAAGTTGCAACATTGACAAGATTTTATCAGTTTCTCTCCTCTTAATTTTCTCTTTTCTGTGTTTTATAAGTGACCACTGGCCAGATTATCTAATCCAATGTAAGCCTTTGCTATCTTGGCGCTTGCTGTTATATGCTTAATCAAATAAATAACACTCCGATATTGTGTGTAAAAAACAACGCAATACACGAGCCCCTTAAAGCTTTGTAGGGTTACAACAGTTTCGTGTTCAAATGTCTCAAAAATGAAATTATGTAAGTATCAGATGAATTAATTTATTACAATAATAATTATTATTTGATCAATGAAATAAATTAACCCATTCCATCTCGTAATAATTTTAGGGACGATTAGCAAAAACTATTATGCTATGACAGTTGAAATGTTTATCGGAACCGAAAGCGAATTGATATCGTTAAGCAAGATATGGTCAATTTCTAGCTCTCAAAGACACAAAAGATATTCCTTATGCAAAAGATAGTAATGAAAGTAAAGATACCAACCCTAAGCTGGACAAAGCATGGTACGTACAAGAGCGCAGGCTGCTCATGATACTTTCCGCATTGAGATTGCGTGCCGCGTGCCCGCCGGCAGCGGACAATTTATAGCCCGGCGGAACCGCGGATCGCTACACGCTTGTTATTATTAACAGACCCTGGAGTCTGCCCGCCCGCCTCCGGGCATCCACTACGGGTAAGTACACATTAAACAATGTCCAGTGCTCCACTACTTTAGCTGCTATTAACGTTGCGTCATAGAGCCTACGAAAGCCTACCAGACAACTCAGAAAGCGACTCGAATCGGAACGAAATATGACTAGTTCGAGCTCATTTTACAAAGTAAACACGCAATGGTACTTAAAAATTACAACCTACGGCAATTAGAGTGTATGCGTCATCAAAAGTGTACCACGGTGTTGCAACCAGAGTCGCTGCTTTTCCTCCATTATGCAAAATATTGTTGATGAATTCGGCCTTTGCATTTTTTTTACAATTCATCATGCAGATTGAAATCCAATAAGCGAACAGCAGACCATCCCATATTCCTCAAACCGCCAACCTAAATACGAACCGGTCGTCTAATTATCACCAAATTCAGCTATAACCAAATCGGTCATTCAAATACAAGTCTATATACGGGCGAGTATTTTTTATCTGGCAAGTTTGTATAAAGTCATAGCAGTGTCCGGTGAGTCGAGTCGTGTGCTATGCCTTACAGGGCCACGTGTGGTGTAACATTATGAAGGTTTGCCGACCGAACTGGTAGGAAGATCTATCGTAATGCGTCCATATAGAGCGACAGAACTGGTTTGTGTGAGCGAGAACAACAGCTAGGATATCTGACTCCTTCAGTCGACCGGCCTTGTGGCACGCGCCGCCACTCGTATTATTCCATTTGATTTACCGACCTCATTAAAATACGTACAGTTCTAGCTTGCAATAGAAATCTATGCGATCGTGCACCTCCCGACTGCATTGTTTCGAACCGACGGAAAATTTATCTATTTAGCATAGTTTCGGCATAAATTCAGAGTATTATTTATCAGACTGTATCAAAACTTATAAGCGATAGTTGTAGACCTTCGTTAAGTTAGCATTTTCTTCTGCGTATTGGTGCGTTGGTTTCCAAGCCGATATGTTAATGAACTGAATTCATTACAATTTTTAATGTAGCTATAATTACAATGTAAACGTTATTTAAATATTTATCGAGTTGTATTGATACGATTGATTTAAAAAACGGTTTCGGAGGTAGTAAAGCGATAATTTAATTTCTTTATTTAATGTAAAATGGGGAGTATTTGGAAGATATGGTTATTTTATCTTGGCGCTGCAAAATAAAGACTGGAATAGTTAAATAATTCCAACAAAGCTGAGGGCGAATAATACTATAGTCAACATTTGGTATGCAAAAACCTACCGAACATCTGAAAGATGTTGCTCATATTGTGCTCATACCAATGATGTTTTAATAAAGATGACGCATATCCATATTGCGTGACGTTCAAAAACTGTACTGCTATGCATATACATACTCATTTGTTAATACTTTATGACAATTTTAGTGAATGAAACAGATTATACAGAAAGTACGAGACGAAAAGAGATAGCATTGCGCTATCCAAACATAGAATCGAAGCGATAGTAACAGAAGGGTGACGATAAATAAAACTACCTATTTGGTTTTAAAAGTATATAATATATTAACTTTGAGGTTGCTACATGAGTCTACATGTGGTACGCCATCCTGTAACAAATACATTTTTATTTGCTTACAAACTTGAAAAATAAAAAATAAATTGATTACCGTGTTTTATATTAGTTTATGGTAAGCAGGCACTGAAAAATCGATTTCTTAATAATATTATTATTTGTTGTATTGATGACAAGTGATATGACCGCTCGTGGACATAAGCGAAACCAAGACACCTTAAATTACAAAGCAATGCTTGGCTTTGCACTGTGCTCGCCATCCCGAGACATAAGATCTTAAGTATAAGTACAGCGATTACTTGGGCGAGAATGTCCTTTGAACCGGAACATAACATGGCATTTAAACTGCCGTGTGGCGGGGGAAATAGACATTGCGGTGGTACCTACACATGGCATTAACGTATGAGCGACCTGCCACTGGTAAACAACCGATGGTGCAGGTTTTTTAGGTGGATATATATTTTTTCGTAGTTGTATATTTTTATTCATAATTAAATGTGCTAAACCAATTTTAATCAGTTTTAAAGTATCCAGTTACGATCCCCTCTTTTTGTACCAGCTGTGCATAGTGCATATCCATTTACGTCTCAAAAGCTCATCACGTGGAAATCTGGAAACATTCAATGATATATGTAAATAATATAGTAATTCAAAATATATGGGGAAGCTAATGTATTTTGTAATGTTCGTGGTTGGATTAAGTTATTTATTATGAAAATATTTCATAACAAATAACTTAATTGTTTTAAATATGATTGAATTAGAAACAAATATACAATTATCCAAATCCATTCAAACTGTCATCGTCAATTTTCTGTATGATCGGTTTCGCTTCTGACTTGTTAATCTATGACGTACGCTTTTTGTCCCTATCGCACTTAACAATCTTTGTATTAGGCGATCCTTCTTACACAATTGAAGGCGGTGTTTGCTAATTTAAAATAAAAATTAAATTTTGTGTGGTTTTTGTATACTTACGTGTGGTGTATAGGTCCCATTTAGTTTCATATTTTTGCACCATTGTTTTAACACTCTTAAAACACACAATTCGACACTTTAGACAATATTTTCGAAATAAATTATGTTGACAGCACTGAGGTCTTCTCTCTGTCGCCGTTGCTATGCGACTAGATGAAATTACACCAATTGCCCGAATTTGAACGCCTCACTTTTGAAGTGCTAGTGCGATATCTACGTCGTATTTGTATAATATATCATTGGCTCATACAAACATGACAATTATTATCTGTCAAACCCTAAAAATGAATTATGAAGTGTTTTGCGAATTCATTTATAATTGTGATTCAAATAAGATCTGTTTGTGAGTGGAGACGCTGCTATAGGAATTGAGTCCAATTAGCGTAATTCTTTGAACTGATATAATAAATTAGACGAGATGACATTCCATGAGTGGAACTAACACGAAATATTTGGCTTTTATTTGTGGCCAAACAATGTCTCATTAGTGCGGTTTTGGTCGCCGCCTTGTCGTCACGACCTCTGTCAAAATCATTTGAATTGTTTGGACCAGTTTCTTTAATATTATGCACCAATATTTTTATATATAGTACATATGAAATGTAATAAACTTAACCAAACATTGTTAAATATGAACTATGGGGTCAGTCGTCAACCGCGTCAAAAGTCCTTTGGGTATCTTGGAAATTAAAATACTATTTCAATTAAAATACTAGTTAATATATTAGTACAACAAAATCTGTCATACCACCAAACTGCATTATAATATATCATGAGGCCAATAACGCCATTATCTACCAAAAGCCAGGAATGGATACAAAATATTTTTTCGTTTCATACATACATACTTCTGTTCATACAGTTTTTAAGAAAACGGTTCGAAGTCATTGAGATGTAACATTTTTCAATCAATGTATAAATAAATTGTGAATGTAAAAAATAAAATTAAACTATAACAATTATGAAACGTTCGATCAATTACAACAGATCAACATCAATTAAAATTGATAAAAGCGAGCGGTTCCATAAACTATTAACGAATAAGTAATTATACCTCTTACGCTCTTAAATTCTGATTTATGGTACGTTTTGGAGTTTTATTGACGACACACAATGGCAATACGATTGCAGAAATAATAACGGAATATTCAGAAAAAATAAATAAAGTTATGATTGAAAGTTTTTAGTGGTATTACTTTTCGTAATCAATAGTTTTATGCTATAAATTTATGTTTTTTTTAATTGACCCTAAAAATATAACGGATACAGAATTTGAATATTTTGTACGAATATCAATTTTTTGTTGCGTCCACATACTATGTATTATAAATTCTCCAAGTTTAGAAGTCAACTACATACGTTTTCCTACGAGGAATTTTATAACTACAAATCAAAATCGAAGAATCTTTACTCATCTAAGGCAAATCTTTTCTGCTACGTACCGGCTTCAAAATTACGTAAAATCTTTGCTTCTTAAAATACCAGGGAAATATCAAGATTGAAATATATTTTATAACACAAATATTTGGTTACATATTGTTTGGAATGTGAACAATAGTCCAAAGACTGCGTTGAGTCACAAGTCAAAACATTTTAAGTGTGGTCTCGAGGTCTCTTGAACTTGTTTAGAAACGCAGAATTCCAGTACAATGGTTCGCTACAGACCACAGCCTTTGTTCACTATGGGCAAATAAAATATTTCGACCACGCACCTTATAAGTGCCCTGTCCTATGCAAACACCTTTGGTTTGTGCTTTGAAAGGCGATATAGTTTTAAAATATTTTCTTCGGAATGATTGAATCAGCTTTTTAAAATAGAAAAATACATCCATAAAAAATGTCAAAAGTGTTTAATAAATTGTAGATAGGTATAATATTCATACATAAAAGAAACATCGTCTAACTTTTCCGGAAAAACATGGTTACAACATAATTAAATCTACTCTCAGTATATACTATACTAGTCGAAGTAGTTGACCAAACATCCTATACATGCAGCATCCGCCAACAGCATATAGACAAACACTGGACATCACACCTCATCTGCTACCTACTAGGAATCCGTCTACCCGGCACTGGCCGCCTGTTTACATAACTAGTTAGACTCCACGCCCACCATATCCAAATATCTAACAATACGCAGGTGCATTGTCATGTTTATTTCCTTAATGCGTTTGCCCGATCGCGCTTTATCGGAAGTCATTTATGGGGAAATCAAGTTAGGGTACAATCTTTTATACGCAATGGTTGGGAACATTTTGAAATGTATGAATAAAGACAGAATTGTTGCATAACCACTAAATCAACCAATATACGTCCCACTGCAGGGCACGGGCATCTATATAACCGAGAGTACGATTGAGAGTGGTTAGGCCATATTATAATCCACCACGCTGGCCTAGGGCCCTACTATATAAATCCGAAGTTCGAATCTTCGTGACGTTTTTCGTTTCGAAACCTACTCTGTAACACAAAATTCGAAACTTCGGATCGAAGAATAAATGATTCGCATATATCGGCAATCCAAACATTAACATTTTTATTTACTATATTCATCCGAAACGAAGTTTGAAACTTCGGACGAACGAAGTAAGTGACGATACGTATGTACCTACTCTGTAAATGTTCGTATTGCCGATATATTGGAATAATTCATTCTTCGATCCGAAGATTCGAACTTCGTGTTATAGAGTAGGTTTCGAAACGAAAAACGTCACGAAGTTTCGAACTTCGTTTCGGATTTATATAGTAGGGCCCCTAATGCGGGTTGGCTCACTACATGACGTAGAAATTCTTTTAAATCGCTGTGGTAGGCAGGTTTCCTCACAATGTTTTCCTTCGCCGTTTAAGAACCACGGTACATAATAATTAAAACTGCCACATCTTTTCCTTTACGTTCATACCAAATTAGCAGCAAATCAAATTAGTCAAATGAGAAAAAAAAAATCGAAAAGCATTAATAAGAACGACCAAAATGCAATATCACTTTACAGGTAAAAAAGAGAATAAAGGAGCGACGAACCAAATATAGCTTTTAAATTGCATTTTTAACTACAGGTAAAACAGTATTTACATTAACCCCAAACAGGTTGCTATATTCGGAGCCTATAGCAGTAAAAAGTGCGTGGCAAATACTTGGATACGCGAGGTGATTGGAACTGTGGGATGTGAGCACATCAATCTTCGTACATAAATGTATCGGTGTTAATAAACGCTCTCATCAGTCACTTGCGGTGTGTTTACCGAGAAGTGATATCATCAAAGCTGCCAGCTTTCTTCAAATTACGTCGCCTTTTTATAAAACGGCAGGATAATGTTTGTTTCTTTACGTAATTCATATCGTTTTCGGTTTTTATCAAAAGCTTTTGTCTAAGTACGTAAGTATCTCAGACCGTTACGGTGACATCATGTAAAACCACATGTAGATTTTTTGAGGCGGGTTAATGACTTGAAATTGTTAAACGATTGCAAGCCAGAGAACCGCATTAAAATCCTAAACCTATAAACAATCAATTAGCTGTCCAGAATTGGCATGAAAAGCATGCGATTTACTAATTAACCTAAGGACGAGCTACTAAGCTCCTATTACCCTAATACAATGGACATGTATCCCTAATCTGGCAACTTTACTCCAGGGTAGGCGCAGTATATCGAATGAGAATATGACTTGTCCCTCAGCGTTCAATGAAGCCCGTGACGAAACCCCATCTAATGCAATTTTGATTAGCTCCACGGGACACCATCGTAAATGTAGCAATTACTGCTTTAATGTAGACATTATTCTTTACATGCAGCTATATATAATATATCGTGCTAAGTACTAATGTAGCCAACGGGTGTCATTCGATCATTTTGTAAGACAATGTGTGTATTAAATATAAGTCATTCGAAACAATCAGCTATCAGCTACAACTAACAGCTTGTTGAATATTTACCTAATTGTAAAAAAAAATATTTTTTGTTATCATACTTGTATGCCAATTGAGGCGGAGCATAGAGCACTTAATTTAATATTATTCCAACTATGTAATACCTATGTATCACAAGTAAATAAATGATTGATGATTGATGACAAAGTTACCCTAATCTTGAGGCATACGCTCATTGCTAATATTATACAACTTCCAATAGAAATCGGAGTACTTCCAGTAACTTCTAACTGCCCTCTATTTCAACTTATTAATCCGTTGAAAGATATAAATTGATGTATGCTGAATTGTATATGATGGTACACGTTTCTTATAAATCCCAGTAGAACTATGAGGCAATAATATCGACGTAACCTAAATGAGGGGTAATGAAGCAAAGTTATCGAATATAATGTAATGAAGAGTGGTACAAGGCGAACTCGTGTATACAAGATATTATCTAGAGTCGACACGCGACGCGGCGACACGCAAAACTATTGTAAGCCCAACTTTCACTAGAACAATGGCACTTCGATCACGAATAACGCAGAACACCACGACAAAAACACATATTTAACCTTCAAGCGGGCGCGCGTAGTCGAATCGACCGCGCTTAGTACATTTTTGTTTATATTATTGTTACTACCCACCACATTAATTTCTCATTCCTAGTAGCCTGTCGCTATGTCATTGGGAGTAAAATAAACAATAAACCGTCGCTCGAGGCGCTCTTCCCACTCCGCAGATCGCAATTGTTTTAGTCCCGGCGTAGTCGTCGAAAAGATTACACGCGCCTGTCGTCGAAAAGATTACGCGCGACGCTCAACGCGACATACACTCGTTCATGCTTGTAATAGTTCTTCGGACATTATTCAATATTATCTAATTTATTTTGGATTTTTATATAGCAATGAGTCGTAGACAGTTATCACAAAGTGCAATCGAGGATTTACTAAGAGAAGACGAAGAAGAGAGTGAATCAGAGCTCAGCGACCATGGCTCTGAAAATTCCGACCACATCGTGGCAGAGGAACCTCGATCTGCTGAGGAGTCAAACTGCTCAGACGAAGAAGAGGATGATTTGCCACTTTCAGTAATAAATAGCTATTTTACAGGACGCGATAAAGTAACGAAGTGGCAAAAATCTAACAATAACAGAGTGAGACGTCAAGTGCAAAATGTTCTGACGGAAGATGCGGGTATTCGGAGAAATGGTGTGGGAGCAACAACATTTACGCAAGCCTGGAGTTTATTCATTTCAGAGAATATTATTGAAAAAGTTGTTAGATATACCAACGAATTTATTCAAAAAAAGGCGCAATCGTATAACAGAATACGTGACTGCAAACCAACTGATGCGGTAGAAATTCGAGCACTTTTCGGATTGTTGTACATAGCAGGATCCTTGAAGACATCACACGCCAATTTAGAAGATTTATATGCAAGTGATGGAACAGGTATACCTATTTTTCCTACTACTATGTCAGTGAAAAGAGTAAAATTTCTACTGAATTCATTGCGGTTTGATGATGCTACTACGCGACAAGCTCGTCGAACTTTAGACAAAGCTGCACCAATAAGAGAAGTTTTAGATATGTTTACACAAAACTGTCTTTTGCCATATTCAGTGGGAGAGAATGTTGTAATCGACGAGATGATGATTGGCTTTCGAGGAAAATGTCCTTTCCGACAGTACATGAAATCAAAGCCCGACAAATACGGAATCAAACTGTATCCACTAGTAGATGCTGCTACGTTTTACGTTCTAAATATTGAACTTTATGCTGGCAGGCAGCCTGAAGGCCCATATCAATTGAGTAATGCTGCGGCAGACGTCGTAAAGAGGCTAATTACACCGATTTCTGGCACTGGAAGAAACCTTACCATCGACAATTGGTATACGAGTGTGCCGTTGATAAACGATTTGGCCAAGGATTATAAAATTTCTGTTGTGGGTACCATGCGTAAGAACAAGAGAGAAATACCTCCTTGCTTTATAGATAAAAACCAACCTGAATATTCAAGTCAATTTGGATTTTCAGATACATCTACACTCGTGTCTTACGTACCTAAAAAGAAAAGATCAGTAGTTCTTATATCATCACTTCACTGTGCTGCAGAAATAGATGAAAGTACAAATGAAAAGCGCAAACCTAGCATCATTACTTTTTACAATAAAACAAAGGGGGGTGTTGATGAAGTCGATAAAAAAGCAAAAATGTATTCGGTTTCAAGGAAGAATAATAGATGGCCATTGACACTCTTCTTTCGTCTCCTGGATATTGCAGGAATAAATAGTATGGTGATATTGAGGGCAAATAATGTCATTCTAAGGAAAAGGCGAATGTATTTACGGGCATTAGGCATTGAATTGATAAAAGAGTATGTCCAAAGAAGATCAACGATGTCAGGCCTTCCAAGAAAACTAAAAAGAAACATAAGGGAGCATTTGAATATGGAGGATAGTGCTGCTGATGCAGAAGCAGGTAGTTCTGGCACATGCAGAGGAACCTGTAAAATATGTCCAGCCAAAAAAAGGAGGCAATCAAAAACGCAATGTAACTTATGTATGAAAAATATTTGCAGAAGTCATACAACATTTATTTGCAATCAATGTTATATGAACGAAGAAACTGATTCCAATGAAAACTAAACCAAAGTTAATTATTATTATTCTTATTTTGAATTTTTATTATTAGACTAGGTATATATACTAGTCTTAGATATAAAAAAGGGTTTTGTGTTCCTAATTTTTGTTTTGATTTATAGAATGTTTGAGTTATGTTTATTAATGTAAAAATTGTTTCTTTTTCATAATTTTAATTACTTTTTTTGACAAATTACACTTTAAACACAATCATAATGTATCTGAGTACAAATAAATAAGAGAATATCGAATAATTAGTGCTTTATTTGTCTTATTCATCCCATAGGTCTTTTCGGTTACGCGCGCCCGCTCCCGTTACAAATGACCGCGCGCCCGCTTGAAGGTTAATGGGCGCATTCAAAGAATAAATCATTTGAGGTTTTTAGTTTTTCCTAAAATAACGAAGTTCAATAAGAAAATCTTTTTGTTTCAAAGTCTAAAAATAACGTTAGAAATACATCAGTTCTAATTACATTAAGATTACTTGTAAAACCAAGTGATATTCCGATTTATTCATCTCAAGTAGAGACCCCATTGTGTAAGAATACACTAAAACGGTTTAAAATTATATTAAAGGTAGACAAATAGAAGAAAAGTATAGCAGATCAAAGTCACACACATATATGTAGATGCCTAAAAAACCAAAGTTTTCTATCTCAATTTAAACTACTCAAAAAATCTAAAGTTCAATCCGAACACCGCAAAAACAGTCGTTAAATTGCCCAATTTATCGATATAATAAAAAAAGAAGCAAAAAATTGATGTGTCGCATCAACGCGGTGGTAGTTGGTACGTGCATTCGAGTCACGCAGGAAACGCGGGTATCGCGCAATCTGTTACATCGCCGATGCTGATTGATTGCACCAAAAAGGTCGCTGCTCAAACGTATACGGACTTTTTGGTCGCATTTGGAAGTTATACTTATAAGGCTGTACGAGATATTAAGTTTGAGGATGTAGAACATACTTATATTGGAGTGTGTTTAAGTTTCGTTTGTTAATTCCAGTAAGCCTATTTTCAAAGTTTTGACAAACTGTGCAACCGTAATTGGGAAAAAATATATTCCTGAATAACAGCGTTCAGGAGTTTGCATTAGTAATACAGCTTGACGTAGCTTGTGTTTTATACATTTCGATATTACCGATAACTTTGCCATAGTTTCTTATTCATAACACTCTTTTTATTTTTATTTTTCCTCACGCTATCCTTCGCACCTCTGCACCCCAAAGCCTTCCTTCTAAAAGGTATTCCCAAGTTAAACCGAAGTAAATAGTGAACAGCCGATATGTACAGAGGCGCGAACGGAGGGTAGGTACACAGTGTACCCGAGGCGTGAATGCTAACACCCTGGCCCAACACGAAGGTGTGAAAAGCGTAGATCGAAGTGTTATTGTGGCTAAGCCGCCGGACCAGCCCATAAATCCGGTCGCCGCCTGTCGCCCAGGCTCGCACTAATGCGTTTCATAATACCCGCTTCATATGTGACCATGTATATTGTAAGCAGAGGTGTTTGAAAGCGATTCCATGGATGTAAAAGAACCCTGAGCTTAATAGAATAAGGAATGTTCTGGGTTTTCTTACTGGAAATTAGCGGACACTGGATTCAAAAACCGTTTACTTAAGTTGTGATTATCTGTCTTTGGTACCACAAATTATAACAAATTAAATTGTCTCATTTTCTGCATCTACAAATGGAAAAAAAACTGAACAACTGCATTATACAGAAAAGCTATTGAAAAAGAAATAGCAATTTCAAGCCCGATTAGGATCCCTAAAAGTGATTAACGATACAATTAATTAGTATACGCTACGTTGGAAGAGAAACTTTCTTCGACCTACACAGATAAAGGCTTCAAAATTGCATCCTTCGGCCTCGATCGCGATTATTCCAGCCCAGTGGCCATAACATGCACCTACTATCCAACAGTACTTAAACAATGTGACCGATACCAAAACACACATCACAGTACCAACGTCAGCAAAGATATAAACAAATAATAAGAATCATATTTCGCCGAACGCGACAAAATTGGTGCGTAAAAAACAACAACTAGAGAGATGCTTCATGCTAGTGGTCTGAAATCGCTCGCGTCGCGTCGCGCCTCGGCAGTATTGAATGACCTCAGATATTGAGTTACAGGCTAGTGAAGCATGCCCTACACGCACTCATCTGGAACTAAATACATTAACACGAAATCTTATCGAAGGTAAACAGAGCAAAATGACGACCAAAAGGGTTGTTTTACCGATCAAGTAAAATTTTCAAGTTTAGTCAGTATGAGTCATCTTGGTTGGTTGAAAACAATACTTACAGTTAAAGAAATTAAGTTGAATTTATGAATAACTGATATTAAAACTACTGACACTATAATTCGAGTCAGAGCATTACCAAATATTTCTAATATAAAAAAGTCATGTAATTAAATTGACATCAATCATCGACAATGTTAAGACATCAAATATAAGCGGTAAGAACATCTTAAACCGAAAAAAACATTATTTACCATAATAATAACCGTAATTTAGGATAGACAAAGAAAACATAATTTCACCCTTCCAAAGTATTACAGCTTATTAAAGACAGCTCAGCCAATTTACCCTTTATCGGCACAAAATCTCTAAAACACGTCAGAAGGAAGCCCACAGACTACGCAGCGCCATTGTTGTGTCGCCTTCGATATGGACTTGAACGCTAAATATGCTATATTACACACTACAGCGCAGGTTCAATTTACGAACCTTTTGTTTAATACGAAATTATTGCACGCGACAGATCGCAAATCCTAGATGCTGCTTTCAGATAGTCTGGGGGACAGTTTCCTTTGAAAATTATAAGCTATTGCAAGGAACGCAGAACATTTAAAGTCTGTTAGGTTTGAAAAGGGAATGAGACAACTAATTCTTTCTGTTTTCAAGCAAATAAGATCGCAGGTTTGTCAGTGGCATTTTAAAATATCTAAATGTGTACGCTTCATCACCATATCGGTTAAAGTTAGATAAGAGTATACATAAGATACATAAATACGCAAGCAGACAGCTACTGAAGAAAATAGCAGGCTATTTTTTAGCGGTCGAGATTGCGAAGGGCTATAAATGGCACAGCGAAGCCTGCGGCAGTTGCCATTTGCAATCGGTTATGGAACGACTACAGACCCCTTTTTACATTATAATCGGCCGGTGTTCGTCTCACTCGCTTTTTTGTTATCCAGATAAACGGCCGCCGTACCAAACTGTTATGCAAAAATGTTGAGCATTCACCGCCGAATTTCGCGACTTATACACACGAGAACTTATTAAACGATGCATCTCATTTTGGCCGTATTTTTTGCGTTGATTTCATAAGGATGTTACGTGTTTGGTAAATCGACAGATGGACGGGCAGAGCGACATCGCGTCCGGGGTCCAAACCGGACCTCGGGCCCATCGCATGATCAGAGTCAAATTACGTCGGTCCGACCCGTGCCGCCTCATTAGCAACGCAAATCATTAACATGCATTCTGCATAATGCATTTCAAGTTTTTCATTCCAGATTCTTCGCCGTAGAATGTTACCATATTCAATGTGACAAATGCCGATCGTATTTTCTATTCGGTAGGCATTACGCACGACAAGGGAACATAATATATTGAGTATCATAAGGAAATACATTCAAATGAAATATTATAATTTGACAGCGCGCCGACGAAATCCAACGGCATTAAAATGCAGCTCGTGCGGCCGGGCCCGCGCCCCGCGCACATCACTCATAATGGACCAAACGCGCCCCATGCATTATTCAACAGGTCCCGCTGATCCCAACACCGACATATTCGGCAAAATCACGCCCTGTCTAATGGCTTTCGGAGAAGGACGACGAGAAGGACATATTTACATTTTTAGTTCGTCATTAGTTTTTGTATGAAAAAGCGGAACTATTTTAAGTGATTGACATAAGTTAAAGTTACATTGGTCGATGTTAGATAGCATGAAGTGTACAGTGGTGTAACTGAATAAGAAGTTTATAACGACCATTTGTATCGGTGAGAACAATACAACATTAAGTCGCACATTAGAGCAGAAATAATAAAGCAGACATTGATCTACAATTAGCGTCACCGTCCATCTTACAATTACCCGCAGTTATCACCTCTATAATTAGCGTAGAACAACGGCTGCGAACGAATTGAAAAAATAAACAAGTAGTACAAAGAAAGCTTCATCCGACCTGCCCACACAACACCGACCTACAATTTGCTGTTAATTACTCGGTTTTGTTACATTCAAAGAAATTTTTGTTCTACGAATGAAACAATCGACACACACATAGCCAGTACAACCAACAATACCAAGTTTAGTATTACAGCATCTCAAATCGAGATAAAATGTAAAACGGCTGTATAAATTCAAATAAAGCACGACAGGTCTGTTGTAACTTGTAACGCTGCGCTACAAACTAGGCCAAAATCATTACAACAATCAACGCCAAAAAACTTGTGAACGCCGCTGCCGCCCGCCGCGCCGCCTCGTAAACGTAGACAACGTTATGGTGTACACAGAGATAGCGCACATCTAAGTGGACATGTGGCGTAGAGTTACCAGTTACCACGCAGTAATAACTAACAGACACATTATCTCATGTGATTGGAGCTCGAGAGCGTATAAAAATATTTCTATGTAAGCGTACCCCGAACTTTATAGATACGAAACACAATATAACCATAGACAACGGTTGAGTATCTTGGGAACCAAAACTAAATAGACTCGCTTCATTAATCACCACTAAAAAAACCAATTACGCATGTAAAAATATCCTCACAGCACCAGATGTTGCTAGGAAAATACCTACATGTGATTTGTCTAGTATTTAATCGAAGACAGATTCGCAACCCGTCCCAGTACAAGGAGAATTACATGTAAGTTATTACCTAAGCTTCACTCATAAAAAGCAGATCATATAGGACTTGATTTCACCATAAATGTTACCACTCCAAGAATCTTATCTTCCAGCAAATCATTCCAAGTATATGACTAACGCGTTGCGTGACACAAGGAATTGCAAATCAATCAGGTCAATTAAAGGCGATGGATACATTTGCATTGGCCACATTCTCAGGTTGAGCGGCTATTTGACTCCGACGCATCAACGAGCTCAATAGCTGCCTAAGGCGTACGTCTCGAACGGAACACGTGTTGTTGATTGCCCTCAATTGGCGAGCGAATAAAAACAATCCTGGCTTAAAAATAACCGTGATTTCATCGAGCAACATGTGACGCTTGTTTTCTCTGTACGTTCCCACATAAGCCATGTGAAATGTCCTATGCTCGTAGTCTCATACCCAAATTGTGTTCTTAATGACTTTGTGGAATATAGGACGTAACATCTTTCCGGAAGGAATCTTACTCACGCCATATGGGAAGCGTAGTGCTGGGGCAAACGCAAATCATCATTATCGCCGCTGACCACTGAATATTCAGATAACGACATCCGTTTTGATGGCGACACCCGATATATGGACCAAATTCAGAAATAAAACCGCAAATATATTTTCCCATGTAAAAAGCGTGATAGTGAATGTTTTTATTAAACATGTCACAACTAGATATTATTATGCTATCGCGTATGTCACGCGGTTGGCAAAGAATATTTTAAATAAAAGTATAATATTAATAAGTATTATTTTATTAGCATAGATGATATCATCTCGCTTATTACCATGCAATGGCTGGATTTCTAACTGTTAGAAACCAGATGTGTGACTAGGAATATTTGGGTACCCTATATCCAATTCGTCTAACAGAGGTCATTAGGTAGTAGAGTATTCTTGTAACATTGTATAGTATATTATAAGCGACGCCCCAGCCAGCATTGGTGCGTATAATTCCAACAGATACCACATTAAATCTGTTACTTAAAAATAAAACAACATTTAATCAAGTAGCAAGAATTTGTAGATGCTTTCAACAGATATTGTAATACAAATAGACGACTCTTCCGGTAGTAGGGCCAAATGATTGAATGTGTTTAATTGCATGTTCTCACACGCACTTCATCATTCCGCTTGGTCGTTTTATCATTACTATCTTACGCATCTGTATGGATAATACCCACTAACGCATGTTCTCAGTGTTCCGTACAATGAATGTCATATTTCATATCCGCTTTTTGTACATTAATGTTATTATTAAATATGTAAATTAATTCTGAGTATTGTCTTCTTGGGCCATTAAGGAAAATTGTGATTTGAAAGACGGAATATTGATGAAAGTATTAGTCATTATATGAAAAAGATTTTGTAGACTAACTTTTTGTATACTTACTGTATTATTTTGCATGGATATTATATTCGGCTTTTAAGCAATAAGGCGGCCCAATGCAAATTCACTCCAACGACCTACGGGTCAGTGCAAACCGTACAAGAATTTTCAAATTGTGTTTCTGGCTACTACCATAACAGTTTTAAACAGGTACTACCTAAATTATTATATGAGACAGAGAAATACTAAAGTACCCATTGAAAGTACCCAACAAAATAATGGCTTCCCATATTAGATTCATGCCTATGTTTATCCGAAAATGCGGTTCACCAACCGAGCTACAAGCCTATTTTGTGTTCAAGTGTGCAAATATTTTTTGCGTTATATGATGACTATTATGAAAAAATAAATACATGTTTCCTAGAACCTCAGAACAATCATAAAAGCACCTAGAACTCTATTGCAATCTAGTGCCATCTGTACATTTTTTTACAGTAATTGTACTGGTGTCATAGCTTCTATCATATTTTTTTATCTCATTTCTAAGCATGGGTCTCCACGACTTCTTGCCTATTATCTTCATCAGTGCAAACTGTTCTAAACTGGTTTTAACAATCCAATGCCTATGTTCAAACGAAATTAGTTTTCGAGCCCGTCAAGATTGTGTAGCAAAGTTTTTTGGTGAACTAATTGAATCTTCGGCTTTGAAGAAGCATTTTAAAACTCACCTAATATTTTTAACAAATGTAATCATCTATTATTTCTCATTAAGTGAAATAATTATTCAATACCTATAATCATTATAATTTCAATATACTTGACATAATCTTTCCGTTTATAACCCGAGACATGAAATGTAAAACGGCACGGTGCGTTCATGTTTTGTTTTTCAAACATTGTTCGGTTGACACAATCATTACGCACATCCGTTGCGTCTTATGCAGTTGCGTGGGGCAACTTAATTATCCAATTATTAATCACAATTACTTTATACATTCATGAATGCAAACTTTCTAAACTAAGCTTGAAGTTGACTTTTGTTGCCAACTTCAATTCATTTTCTTTCTAATTAAATTCGTTGTGGTTAAACACAAGGCCCCTAGGAAATTCGCTAATATTCAATTTCAGGTTGCGTATTAGCTCATGCTAATATCGATATTGCTGTACAAAAATCACAGTGCTATATGTGAAATGGGAAAGTCTACTAAATCAAGCCTTAATCAAATGGATTACTTGATAAAAATAACGAGTAGAAATGAAATTATAATAGAGTATAAACGTGACAAAAACTGTGTACCAGTGGCCAGTCTACAGGCAAAAGTTACCCTAGAAATCGTGACTCGGCCAGACCACCGCTTGACAATCTAGATCGACAGATTAATAGCCCCCTGGCGCGAATACGTTCGACGTTTCGCTAGCGGCAATTTTGATTGAAATAAAGAATTCCATCAATTAAATTGATTAGATCTGTGCAATAATTACTCATAGGAATATTAATTCATACAAGCTTCCTATACTAATTATAGGAAACTTGTGTAATAGAATTATTATTTGCAATAAGATATACGGTTGGATTCAAAGATGTATAAATTCACAATTTGAGATTGCATGAGTGTGGTGGATTCTGGACCAATGTAATAGTTCCATACCCAGCAGTGGGATCTACATAATATTAGATGATACAATGACGGTTGCTAATAGACTTAACTTTTAAACCATACCTTACAATTTTTATTTAACTTTTGCTGTGAAAGCGCCGCATTGTCAGGCCATGTTGCGAAATGAAAGTTAACCCGATCTAGTTATCTAACTTGCAATAGTACAGTAGTAAGCTATAGGTTTCCAACAATATCAGAGCAAACTTGAGTAAAACAAGGACATTTAAAATCACGGCGATTTATGACCAGATTCCGGTTGTTTGAAACGGCGTCAATTTACTTAGGGCACTTATCAATGAGCCGTATTGGGGTACGTATCGTGCGAACGCGTTATAATAGGAGGATATTATAATAAACAGATCAAGGGCCCCTCGCGCTCCCTCTTTCTCCTGCTCGCCGCCCCCACTAATAAATATTAATGTACGATGTTGAATGCACAATGCGCGCATGCTGGTACATTGACACTCAATTTGGTTTTTTGCTCAGCACTGTCATATCTTTTCATCTCGTTTAATCTTTGTTTTCCTCGCATTAAGCGGGATACATCAATGCGGGGATTGAGTTTTCAATGGCTACTTTATGATTGCGTGATGAGTAAAGAAATATTACCTGAAAAATAAAAAAAAAAACGTTGTATATTTAAATAGTTTTCATCTAAAACAGTTTGAACGCCGTCAAACACAACATAGGCATCGGGACGTTTAAATTTTCATTCGGAGTCATTTTTTTTCCTTGGTGTAATGTATTGGTAATATTTGTTCTGTATTTGAAAAACTATTTTGTTTGTAGAAAATATAAATTTTGTAAAGTCATACTAGGATTTAATTTTCGATTTGAAAATTACTAATAATTATCGATTTGGAGAACTTCAGTTCATCTCTGACATAAATCAGTTCCAATAAGAACCCCGTTTAATTGAAACAACACACCCCCAACCCTTAAAAGTGAAATAAAGCTTACATAATTGTCCAATTCAATAAACTGTTTCCGATGAACAATGAGTAACAACCCCCGTCCGGAAGGGTCACGTGGCCCAAACAGAGGGTGGACGAGAACATTTTTCCCATCGGTTTCCCACGCCAGCCCGGACGATGGGAAACCCAACTTGTTGATTTTGTTCCGTATGCCCCCATGTTTCCGGTAATGCGTTGATCGATCAACACATTAATTCCTATCCCATCGCATCCTACACCATCGCTTTTGGATGTAATTAAATATTTTAAATTTGGAACAGTGTTTTTCTTTTTGGACATCCATAGACAAGGTGTATATTATTATGAAGCTGGCATGTAACAACTGTTACGGCACTGGAAGAATGGAAAAAAATGCGACCAGTGAGTTGTCCTCAGATTGTAGCTTAACAATAATTTGGTCTGTTTCTCTCAACCTAATCAATATTTTCTGGACTGTTGGGAAATTTATGATTTGTGTTTAGATTTTGAACAATGTTTTTATTTAGATTAATTTACAATGAAGTTCGAAGGTAACAATAACATTAAAGATGTACGACAATGCTATGAGGCTGAGCAAAAAGAATTCGAATTAGCAATGCACAAAATGCATCACGCATTCTTTGCATGATTGATTTGAGCCGCGAAACAAATCCGCGGAACGGTCAGAAAAGGCTCTAATAACATCACCCTTATTTCTATTCAAATAGAGGCTATAATAAAAAGGCTTGACTGATACTTTGATAGTATGGTATCTGTAAATATCTCGCATCTGGGAGGCGATTATCATACATACGACGCACAACCCGCCACCGTGACTCATTCCAGCAACTCGTAAGTCGCATCACGGGATCAACCGGGACAAATCGACTCAATTTGTATTGGAATTGCAAGTGAACTGCAATTTGCGACTATGTTGAATCTACCCTCAATTTTAGTTTTATTGTATTTTTATATCCAAGAATACATATAATTTGTAACCGATCGATATCTGTCCATGGAAGATACATTAGAAAAACGAATATGAGAGGAATGTATTAATGTAATAGATCTCAAAACAATGATTGTTACAATTTTTGTCTGATTTTCGGTTCTTTTGTGCACACTAATGTCGGAACGGCTGAACCTATTTCCTTTAAAATTGGTATGGAGGTAGCCGACATCCTGGATTAACACATAGGCATTTTATCAATAAAAATGTAGTGTTCCCGTGGGATAAACAAGGAATTCAATTATCTTTATTACTTTTTTAAAAATCGAAAGCGATGGCTTGGGTCAGGATTACATGCTTTAAGTGAATAAGAGACGGGATAGGGCGGGATATGCATGTTACAAAAATGCAAGTGTAAAATTTAAATAAAATTGTATCCTATTGCTTTCCTTAAAAATTGATATACAATTTGCCTAGTATATGGGTAGTCATTACACAAGTCTGTAAGAAGGAATGCATAAAAACATTTAAACGACACAGTTAAGTGTCAATTAAAAACACGCGACTGCAAATTGTATGGAAATTACCGCTTTGTGGATGAACGGAGTATGGCAGCCGCACAAAGTACCAACACGGTTTTGCCTCAGGTCAGGTTTGTTATGAACAATTTGACGGAACATACAATGCATTTCCACATATTGGATTTGGACTTAACAAATTCAAAATGTACATAATTTGTATATGCTGTAAATGGAATCATCGCATCGTCTTCAAATAAAAAAATATAAGACGCATACTAAAGACGCATAATTTAGAATGCCAAAATAAAAGATAATACATATTTGAAAAATAGCTTGTATAAGTACCAATGAACCCGTAAAATAAAATATAAATATCAATAACCGTTACTTTACGAGTGCAAATTGAAAGAAATTGGTCATAATCCTCGTATTTCATTGCAGTTATTGATCAATTATCTTTACAATATAGTTTATAAAATTATTACAATATGCAGTTTACGGTTTAAAACCAATAAAATTGAATATGCACTGAAATAATGTATCAAATACATTGACGTAAAATATAATCAATGATCAAATAGAAACAAAATAAAGTTAGTAGGTACCTACCGCTTTTGGCGCAAAAATTACATACGTTTATTCAATTATAATTGATTTATGAAATACAGACGTGTTGATTTAACCCAGATAAGCCTACTGTCCTATATATAGGACAGTCAAAATAAAAAAATATATTGAACTAACCATTTAAATGGTTTATTTTATTTGCTGTTATTTGAAGTAAGGAGACTATTTTTTATTATAAAAAAAATAGAATATCAATGATATAAATACATTTCATAGAAATATTTCACTTCAAAGTACGCAATAAAAGTGTGCCCCAGACAAGGTGCACGAAAGGTAGGTATAAAAAACTGTAGATTACAGTAAAGTTTTATATTTCACATTTTTCTTATTCTAGATAGCCTGTTCCTTATTTTCCAAAACTCGTTCCTCAATATAATACTTCGGAAAGTGGAAATTATTAGGGATAAAAAGTAGTGTCCTATATATAGGACGGTAGGATAATACGGGGTAACTTTATATTCACACTATTACAGGCGCATGTCATAATTTTCGCGTGGATTATGATGTTGAAATCTTTTCTGACGATGGAAAAAATACTGAGAGGTAACTCAATATATATGTATATGATCACTTTTGACTAACATTTATTGACACACTAATGTAGATTTTTGTATAAGGACTTTTGTAAGTGGTAGAGTTTTGCTGTAAGTCGTTAAAGCTACGAAACACATGTCTCCTCAGCCAAGGAGGCTCTACTAGCTCACAGATGAACTGTATAGCAGCATCTTCGCTGTTGCATTTCATTCGTCGAGTGAGATTGTCCCAGAACCAACAGCTGGCAATGTGCTTGATTACCATATTGCCGGGTGTTGGTTATCGAACCGTGTAGGGCTGTCATCATATACACTGGTGGAAAACTCGTCGATGACCCATGCAAGTGTATCGCATTCAGGGATCAGCTTGTGTATATCCATTAGATACCCTGTTTGGATCGCGCTAAGCTTACATCAAGTGCACTGGAATAGTTTGATGGGCCAGAGTAAAAAACGACTCAGTGGTTAAGAATGTGACGCTGAATAACTAGCCAACAAACACAATAATTCCAGTAGCAGTTATCTTTGTTCAAAGACAACATGGTAGAGATCACATTAGTAATCGCAAAAACAAACCTACAAGTTAGGTAGCTTCTTGCGAGAAATAATATGGTCAGAAGTAATAGGTTCTGAAGTCAGTTTCAGTACATTGGCTTGAAATTTAAAAAAATTATGTGGGTAGATTTGACTTTTTCTTTCACGACATCCATGTCCATGACTCCTGTAGATATTTAGAACACTTTTAATCAGTAAATATACCTTTTATATTCAATTTAGTCAATATCAATACTAAACTATACTTGCTACCTATTATCCTACTGTCCTATATATAGGACGGTCATTTCCCGGAAAGCCTTATGGCAGATAATTTTTTCAACATTTTTTTTATTCTTTTTGGGGGTAATGAAATTAAAGAAAATCATTAGTTCTGATGATTTACAAAAAAAAATGTTTCAGGCTTATCTGGGTTAAATTACAAATAAACAATCACATAGAAAGTTCAATAAACATACCTGCCACTCCAGTCGCATTGGTCGCCAATCATACCCGCCTCCACAATGCATATCAGTCCAAGCACAGTCCAAAAGACGTGCGAGATTTGCATCTTTACTAAATTAAATTAAAACAAATATACAAACACTTGTAATCACATCACCAAACTGTTAAAAACTATTGTCATTATTTAAATGTACAAAAACATTATTTACAAATAGTAAACAAACGGAGAAATGACGAACGATCTACCACCGAACGCAACGTCTTAAACCCGACTGTGCTCGTTCAAATTAAATTGTCGACAGGGACGGAAGGTAATAAGTTGATATGTGTAAAAGAGATAGCTATCAAAACACTATAAGAGCGAGATAGATAAGTTTTACCTCTCACGTTACGAGATTGAAGGCTTCCAGACAATGAAAAATAAACTTTAAAATCGCGTGAATTGGGTTGTACTTTCTATAAATTGCCACAGAAAGCTTGGTAAAGCTTTTAGAATTGGCGGGAACTGTTACTCGCAGCTTACGTACCATCACAGCGTACCATAAACGTTGAATTAAATTGCTTTCGTTTAGACTTTACTAGCCGTTTATCGTAGTTACATAGTATTTTTTTTATGTTTCAATTTTGGCACCCATAATTTGCATCAATAATGAGTTTAACGACAAACTATATTAAAAATATAAATTATACAATAACTACTTCAGGGTTTTTTAAACTTTTTGCAGTCAAGGACCACTAAATTTAAAATAGTTCACCGACCCCCTAAAAATATTTTAGGAAGAAAACAACCCTTGTATTGAGTACTCATTTTTATTGAACATGGACTTTTATTGGTAGTTTGAGGATAGGGTATATGCCTTACATTAATTAATTAAATTTCTACACTTTTGGTACTTTACGAACCGCCTTCATTAAGTTAGGCATATATTTTCAGGGCCCCCGCTACCATATGTGCGAAGTGTGCAATGCACACGGGCGCCATCCTTTAGGGGCGCCAAAATCCAGGGCCCAAAAAAAAGTTTGCCAAAAAAAAAAAACAAAAGTCATACATCCATCCATCAGCCAAAGGAAGTCCACTGCTGAGCATAGGCCTCCCCCAATGATTTCCACAGAGACCTGTTGGAGGCAGCCTGCATCCAGCGACGTCCCGCGACCTTTACCAGGTCGTCTGACCACCGTGTGGGTGGACGTCCTACACTGAGTTTTCCGCTACGTGGCCTCCATTCGAGCACTTTTCGACCCCATCGGTCATTCAGTTCTCCGCGCTATGTGCCCTGCCCATTGCCACTTCAACTTGCTCATCCGCTGGGCTATGTTTGTTATTTTAGTTCTACGGATATCCTATTTTCTGATTCGATATCGTAGGGAAACCCCGAGCATAGCCCATAGCTCGTTGAGTGTCTTTGAGCTTCCTAATAATGCTCATAGTGAGAGGCCACGTCTCGGTGCCGTAAGTGATCACTGGCAACACACAACTATTGCAGACTTTCGATTTAAGGCACTGAGATATTTTGGACGAGAAGACGTCGCGTAGTTTACCGAACGCTGCCCAACCGAATTGAATTCGACGATTGACCTCTCTCTCGAAGTTGGACCTGGCTAACCGGGCCACTTGTCCTAAATAGACATATTCGTCAACAACTTCAAGAGTCGGGCTCCCAACACCGATTCGGGTGGGCACAACATGGACATTCGACATAATCTTCGTTTTGTCTAAGTTCATTTTAAGGCCCACCTATTGGGAGACTCGATTGAGGTCTTCATGCATAGTGCTAAGGTCTTCCAGCGATTCCGCCAAGACTACAATATCGTCGGTAAACCGAAGGTGAGTGATATACTCTCCGTTGATGTTGATGCCGAATCCTTTCCACTGCAAGAGCTTGAAGGCATTTTCCAGCGCGGCAGTGAACAGTCTCAGAGATATAACATCTCCCTGTCTCATGCCTCTCTGTAGTGGAATAGCCTTCGTACTCTGATCGTGGACTCGGACCGACATGGTGGCGCTGTTGTATATATGTTATGGGCCAAGTGATTAATGCGAGCAGTATTCATAATGCCCGGGCAGTATGAATATAGCAGAGCCGTATCGGGCCAAGTGATTAATTACAATCTAAACTCACCTATTTATCACATTGCCCGGGCATTATGAATATGGCTACATGATGATCGGGCAGTGTGATTAATAGGTGATTTTTTACGTGGTGCGCTGCCGCATCGTCGCATCTGCGATAGACCCATAAATTAGAAAGGTTGAATTGATCTGCTTATGTTTAGTTGTTTTTTAACGTCCGAAATATTATCTTCAGAAGAAAATTAGTGTACCCACTTTATGGATCAGCTAGGTCGACTGTGCCCCAAAACCGACTCGGAACACCCCGACTTTACGTAGTCTTTTGGATACCGACCCTAGAGCGTATATAAAAAGCCGGAGGCGCGGAGGGAAAGCACTGAACTTCCCGTAGCGCCGGAGACGATGCAGAAGCTAATTTGTATTGACAACAAGTGTTTTAAGGGTTAGGTTGCTATAATAGATATTTCTCAGGAATGGTGCATCACCTTTTCATGGAAGTGGTACCAGGGGAGGTGCGATACTCCCCCTCCACCTCCACTCCTCTCAACCCACCCCATCGTGCTGCCCTATTCTACATTCTACCACTTCGGTTCATTTTGATTCGCTTTACATCACTCTGCCCAATAGACACTTGGCATTATTCATAATGCCCGGGCAATGTGATAAATCGATTGATTATCATCACATTGCCCGCTCTTATTGGGCATTATTCATATTACCCGGGCATTATGAATAATGCCAAATTAATCACTTGGCCCATATATACTTCAACACTTCGATGTACCGATAGTCGATATGGCACCGCTGGAGAGACTGTAGCACAGCCCAAGTCTCGATCGAATCAAAGGCTTTCTCATAGTCCACAAACACTAAACAAAGCGGCAAATTATATTCTACGGTTTTTTGTATAACTTGCCGAAGCGTATGGATATGGTCTATGGTACTAAAGCCTTTTCGGAAATCGGTTTGTTCGGGAGGCTGAAAGTCATCAAACCTTTGTTCGAGACCATTTTGTGATGACCCTCGAAAACAACTTATAGACATGGCTCAGGAGCGAGATGGGCCTGTAGTTCTTCAGCAAAGTGTTATCACCTTTTTTGAAGAACAAGACCACCACGCTCCTGCTCCATGCCTCCGGCGTTGAGCTCTCGAGAAGAACAGAATTGAAGAGCCTCTGAAGGACTTTCAGTATTGGCGTGCCGCCCGCTTTCTGAAGCTCTGAAGTGATTCCGTCCTCGCCCGGCGCCTTGTTGTTTTTAAGTCGCTTCAGGGCCATTTCAATCTCACACAAGCTGATGTCCGGGATATCATCGCTAAAGTGTCAGATCAACTCGACTCTCAGGTCTTCGGCCGAGCTAACAGCAGATTGGGCAACCGAGGTGTAAAGCTATCCGTAGAACCTCTTGATCTCCCTTAATACCTCTGCCCTCGTCGATACCACGCGGCCGTCGTCCATCTTCAGCCTAGACGTCAGTAATCGAAGTCATTAAGCAAATTAATCAACATGCACGAGTTCCATGAAATAAATATTATTTTTTTGCTTTGGAGTGGTAGTTATTATTTTATTATTTTTTGGTTTTAAGTGGATTTTTGTTTTGAAGTCGGTTTTTATTTTTTTTATTATTATTAGTGGAATCGACTCTACTCACGATTATGAACAAACTAATTTTAGGTTTTGCGCTTTTTCAATAACACGTAGACATGAGTAACATGTAGACATGAGGCAATATTTCTGTTATTTGTTCCTAAAAAAATGTGATTTTTAGTTTTGGATTATTTTCTTGTAATTATGAACAAACGTGTCTGTACCCCATTAGTTTAGGAAATGCTTTAAAATGAGTGTGAACAAGAATTCATTATTATTATTTAATTTTGTGGCAGTGGGCCGGGCACATAGCTCGTAGAACCGATGGCCGTTGGGGCCGAAAGGTTCTCGAGTGGAGGCCACGTACAGGCAAGCGAAGTGTCGGACGCCCGCCTACAAGGTGGACGGACGATCTGACTAAGGTCGCAGGAAGTCGCTGGATGCAGGCCGCTTCCAACAGGTCATTGTGGAGATCATTGGGGGAGGCCTATGTTCAGCAGTGGACTTCCTGTGGCTGATATGATGATGATGATGATGATTTAATTTTGATATTATAGTCTACATATGACTTTAAAAGTTCAGTTTTTTGCTTTATTTCAACCTTTACCATAGAAAAAGATAATTCAAAATGCCTTAAGGGGCGCCAAATTTTTTTTTCGCACACAGGCGCCAGTAGCCCTTACGGGGGCCCTGTATATTTTGATTTGTTGGCCAGTCAAGTTAATAAGCAAATTATTCAACATGTACTTACAATGAAATAAATATTATTTTTTGCTTTTCAGTGGAATTCTATAATTATATTTTTTCACTATGTATGTATAATGGTTTTATAGTTTTGACTAAGATGTTAGTTTTGAAGTTTTTATTTTTTATTACAAATGTTAGTTATTTGTGTCTTTTTAATATCCCATCAAAAACATCCTGTAAAAAAATTCCAAGTCTCGCAGCTCAGGTTTTCTACCGCAAAAAGTTGTGAGATGCATGTATAGATCGACTTGGCCAGCAGCATTATGTATAAATTGTACGATACATTATGTTTTCATCCGATGGCCAAGTCGATCTATTTAATTAAAACGTAAAGAATTTTTAATATTGATATGGTAATAACTAACATAATAACTTTATATAGAAGGTCCCTTAAGGACTAAATAAATTAATCGACTTGGTATTACATGCATCTCACAACTTTTTGCGGTAGAAAACCTGAGCTGCGAGAAGTGGAATTTTTTTACAGGATGTTTTTGATGGGATCTCACGTCTTTTTGTAGAGTCCTACTTTTTTCCATTTCGGTACTTCTTACTTCTAGAATATCACTAACGATTTTTCTTAAAGCCTCTGTCTTATGGATTTTTCTTATTTTTGTAGGTATCAATTTATCACAAATATAGCGGATTTGATTATTAATGTTCTTTCTTTCATTGTAATTGATATTTTCGAGCTATTTAGTCTATTTATTTGCAAGTTTTTCTTCGTCATATTTTTCTAGAGGAATGATGTACAGTTTCATGGGCTGAATATACCATTTCCCTCTCTATATCCCCTCCTGTTATGCCTCATATTTATAGATATCTATCTACAACTATTATTCCATTATATACGGGTACAATGATTCATTAACTGCAAATGTAACTTTGTAATCCTATACATTTATATGGGATTACAAAGTTATTCACGCAGTTGGTCTATCTAGAAAACTAGACACAAATTATGAAATGTTTGATTTTTCCCTTACTTTAGACACTAAACACTAATTATATTCTAAATTTGAAGGTTCTATGTCTGCTAGAAGTGCCTTAGACTTTTGATGATCGGTCAGTCAGTCAGTGAGTGACAAAATTAAGAAAGTTTGACTAGTTACAATTATTAAACTACTGGTTCAAATTGAATGAAATTTTAAATATACCGTGTTTACACAATGCCTGCTTAGTAACTGAAAATTCAGGCTTCATGCTTTAGCCACAACGAAGTTATAGGGGGTTGAAAATGGTCTGAATTGCTTCGAGAAAAGGATGTTACGGCCTATAGCTCGACTTGGACGGGGGCTCGGCCGCGCCCCCAGATTCATAGGCATTTAAATGTTAATTTTCCGATAAATATATTAAAAGTTTACTGAGCTGCTGTGGACCCCTGGCACACATGTTAAAGACCCCTAAGGGGTCGGTGGACACCACTTTAAGACACCCTGACCTACATACTAAATAGAAAATATGATTTACCAAAACTAGCGACTTAATTTGTTTTGTCTCGAATACGGAAAGCGCGTACGCAGAACAAAACTTTTACCCAAAGCATAACCTACGCATAATATAAGTATATAAGTTACATTTAATGAATTATTCTTTTGCGAAATAAACCATAGCATAAATAATTTTGTGGATATAGGTAATGTAATTTTCGTTATATGCGGGTATCTCCTAAATGGTAAGCAGTGATTTAAACACTGCCATTTGCAGTGCGCCAAACTTCCTTCCACTCCAAGATAAACAGCAAAACGATCTTAAATATGTCAGGCACATTTTCCGGTTATTTGTGGCTTCTAAGTAGCAGCTATATGATTTTCTCCACTGAAAACCTTACAGTGTCAATGGCCCTATCTGGATGTAGAACTGGCATCGTCACCGTTAGCAGTCAATACACCTTGGCGTAATACTTATGTATACCTACTAAATGTTGAAACAAATGCAAACTAATTAACTATCGATATATAGTTATTGGTTAAGCTACATTGACCTTATTGTATTATACAATCAACGTACTTACAATTTATAATATTGTTGCGCATTACACAAGTGACGCGCGAAATCCAACTCACGATTTTTTTTATCTCACCTCGTGGAACATCACTTTCAGATTTAAGTGTTATGGGCACGATAATCATGGTTTACACCAAACAACTCTGTTAAGCAGGTAGAAATATTTATAGTTGATTTTATTCTAACCGTATAATTAGCATACCTTTTAATTTTTTACAATGGATACGCTCTACGCAGTTTTTATCGTTATTGGGCTATCAGAAATTTTGATGGTCCATTATGGCAAAACGTTTTTGCTGCCATTGCCATTTCGCTTAAAACTAAAATAGTTCAGAAGAGAAAGCTATTTGACCAGAGACCGTTATCGACTCAATAATCAATGGCTTTTTTGCTATAGTATTTATTTGCCAACCAAAATGAAGCATTTTTTTATTGTTAAACTATTATGTTGCGAATTTTGAGAGAAGTTAATTTAACAATAAATAAATACTTTGTTTTTTTATTGTCTTCACTGACAGTCAAGCTAAATCATAGCTAAATTGAACAAGTACATTTATTATCCACATTCAAAAAGAAATTAAACATAAAAAAGTATATTCCTAAATCTGCGGCTAATTTATATATTTTATATTCAACGATTTTATCCGCGCGGAATCTATACTAATTACTAACTACAATGATTCAGTATGTATTAAAATAATTTATTTAAGACCTCAGTAATTTAAGAAGTGTTTTTACCATGTATAAAATGTATGTGCTATATTTTTTGAATTTGTACCTCAAGCGTGATTATGAATACTAACTATTCTAATAAGTAATATTACTATGAACACTTTTAAATTGCGTCAAATATTCCTTGCTTAAACACGACACAAGGGTATTCACAATATCGAACATTTTTAAATCCCAGTCAGGACATAAACAACCTTATCATCGATTAACTTTGGACCCTTTTGAATCCACTCACGTATTACATACATCCGACCGATGTTTGCCCAAAGATAAACTAAATCAATAGGCACTGTTTGTGCTTCGACAGATAGTCGCTTTGTACTCGCTTGTTTAGGTGATTCGCTTATCTCCGACGCGAAATGGCCAAATGGATGTTTAAACGGTTAAACCTTTTGTGGAGGTTTCTGTTGACAGTTTTGCGTGACTGATTGGAATGAGATATCTTTATGTGTTCATGATAGCGCGATAATCGCCTTGGTTATATAGTGGTGTGGTTGTATATTGTATATTCAAAAAAAACATACATTCGAGTTGGGATCCTCCTCCCTTTTTTTGAAGTCAGTTAAAATATATATCAAGACTAACCACCTTTTTTCTTCTATCCTTTACCATTCTTCTTTTGTCTGGGATTAGTGTTGGCCAAGGGCGGATCCAGCTTTTAGGCTCCGGGGGAGGGGGGGGGGCATATTATAGTTCATGTCAGATTTTACGCCAGGGGGGGTCATATAGTGCATGTCAGAACACTAGGCCCGATTTCAATACTCCAATTCGTAATAATCCTATTTAAAGTTTGTTACAGCCGTGATTTGTGAACACATACACACACACACACACACTTTTTAACTTTATTCATCGACATACAAAGAATAAATTGTGCTTATAAATTTTATCAACAAGATAATTAATAAATTTTAACAATCTGGAGCCAGCCCAGAGGGGGGTGGGTCATGACCCGCATGACCTCCCCCCTGGATCCACCCTTGGTGTTGGCGTAAGTTCAATTTTAATAATATGGCAATTGGCAATATGATATAGATTAGAATTCTACGACTTGTTGTCTGCCTTTCATCAATTCTATCGAGAAATGGACTTTTTTGATATAGTTCACTGGTGGTAGGTCTCTCATATGTGAGAGGCTGCCTGGGTGGGTACCACCGCAATGTCTATTTCTCCCGTCAAACAGCAGTTTAAATGCACTAGTGTATTTCGGATTGAAGGACATTGTAGCCAGAGTAACTACTGGATATATTGAGACTTAGCATCTTGTGTCTCAGGATGGCTAGCGCAGTGGAGTGCCAAGCATTGCTTTGTAATTCAAGGTGTTTGGTTTTGGTACTGCTTATGAGCGGTTGTATCGTTTATCGTCAGGCGAACAGCATGCTCGTCTCGCCACTCAGTGCAATAAAAAAAAGAGGTAACCAAGTTAGTTTGTATCTTCGTTATAACTTGTCAAAAGTTATTTTTTGCTGGTCAATACAATCCTTAGCCTAGCTTAACATTTAAACTCTCAGGCAAAACATGGATCGACATATTATATTGTTTAACCTTTTAGTCATGATGGACCATTTTATAAAATTTCGGTATGGCCATTGACTCAGTGACTGGTTTGGTTTTATGTTAATACAGTATTTACTCGAATATTAATATTATAATTGAAATAAATATTCTTTCTTTCTTTCGAATTGTAAATTAATAAAGGATATCTCCATCTATCCATAAATAAAAAAATGCACAGCATTATTTAAAAAAAATGTCTTAAAAACGTTCCTCGGATAACTTTGGATGCTTCCAGGAACTACCAGTGGACTGTGGTCAAGAATTTTTAAGGAGTTTTGAACCTTCACATTCGGTGGTCGCTATCCGGGCGCATTCAAATACCATAACATCAGAAGTAAACTTCCTTTTTCTCTTCAGGCACATGGTGTCCACTGCTGAACATAAGCCTGCTCCACGGATTTGCGTGGCGACCACAACTACAAAACCATTTTCTTGCTTTACTCGTCGGGTAAAAAATATTGGATATGCATTTCTATAATTATAGAATGATTTTATCGCTATTTACTTACAATTTACATCATACATTAACTCACATCTTTTTCCAGAAGGGATAGGCATCCTAGTAGCTCATCTAAGCTACCAGGATACCCACGTTTCGCTTCGTATTTCCGCCCCATGATGGTGGGCGAGCCTATCCCCATACCCGGTACAAATGCCTGACTCTGGGCTGATAATAAATAGAAAAATCCAATATTACTTTCCCGATTCAAAATTCAAACCCGAAACTTCAGCGTTGTAGCCGTAATCCATATCGTAGTACAACTGCGCCACAGATACAGTTTGTTAGTTTACATACAGTTTATTTAAACTAGGTACTTTTCATAGTCTTGCATATATGTATATGAGCCAATATATTTTCTGTTTTATTCATTCATACTACATAATATTGTCCATTCTATACCAAATTCAAAACAGAAGAGTAAGAATCAAATAACTTAGCAGGAAAGGTGTAACACTACCTTTTCGATGAAATATAAACTAAAAACATAAAATGAAAATGTTATTGTCCATCCGTACGTCCTTTCTATTGTCTCTGTATCGATATTATAAACATCCTGTACATAAAAGTATAAGTGTATTGTCATATCGTAAACCATTCCGTATGACACTTTTATTCTTATTACGATGCGGTGGTCATTGCTAATGTTCTGGCCGTGCGTTTTGTGTTACGAAAAATCCAGCATATTAAATTGTTTATGGCACAATAACACATGTGAGTATGTACTTATTTAGTGATTTAGTTTATTTATTTATTTTGTTAATTTATTTAGTTGGTAATTGATATATTTTTGTGCAACCTTCCCATCCCTTTTTGGGTATTCGTAATAAAAAACCACTAAATTTAAATACATCTATCCTATTGTAGATAGCTTTAGTGTAGTTTACGCTTACTATTCATTCACTCTCGTCTCGCCGTTCTTTACAATAAAAAAATCTTCCAGGTGTAGACATGTGTCCTGAGTGGATGACCATTAAGAAGAGCGATTGTCAGCAATCGTATTGGCTGGCGCAAAGAACCTGTGAACATCCTGAGGCGAGACTGGTGGGTTCTGTGTGCGGATTCTCGAGATGCGACTGCCCTGATCCCACTGTACTGGATACCAACACAGGATACTGTTACGATGTCGACAACTGTCCTACAATACATACTGTACTATGATTATTTTTTGTCTTATAATCATTCAAATATCATTTTTTATTGAACAAGTTACAAGACTTTGGTGAGATTTAAATCATTGATTGGATTTTTCTGATGTCTTTAATATACTGAATGTTAAATAACAGTTTTTGTAATAAAGCCACGAAAGAAATTAGGTATGCTTTTTCTATTAAACATTAATTATCTAATTTAAAAAAACAATGAATCATCAACCATGTCAAAAATCATCCTATTTTTCTATTATTTGTCGTTATTCAGCCTAGTGAAATTCGTTGTAATACAATGGTCCATTTTACTATCATCTTACTCCATAGCACTAAAATCGTATACGTATCTTACGAATTGACTAATGTGAACTTTAAAGTCCCTTTGTAAATGAATGACAAAAAACGGTACACTTATGGATTCGTCATGTCTGTCTGTCTGTCTTTTCCTCCGTATGTCATAGCCACTTTTTTCCGAAACTATAAGAACTATTCTATTGAAACTTGGTAAGTAGATGTATTCTGTGAACCTCATTAAGATTTTCAAAAATAGAAAAATCCTAAAAAAAATTGACTCTACTTTTTTTCGTCAAACCCATACCTATTGGGTATCTATGGATATGTCTTCAAAAATGATTTTGGATTTCTACTATAATTTTTTTCAAATCGTATAATTTGCTCGACAGACACTTCCAAAGTGGTAATATGTCCCCCCCCCCTGCAACTTCTAAAATAAGAGTATGATAAAACTAAAAAAATATATTACGATGTACGTTACCATGCAAACTTCCACGGAAAATTGGTTTAGACAAGATCTAGTAAGTAGCTTTTTTTAATACCTACGTCATAAATCGTAAACCGCTATTTACCTTAATTATAATAAATAAAAATACGATATCTATGACTCGATAGTCGTTCTGGGTGAACTTTTACTTGTATACCTACTTACAGGTTTGTAAGGAACCCGAGCCCCGGTCCGCGACTCCGACTCGCACTTGGATGGTTTTTTTAGATTCTTTTGACTTTATTTAATTTCTTGAAGGTATCGCTGCAGAAATATTTGGGGGAGGTCTATTTTAAAACATGGACAAATGGAACAAATTATTATGTTTATGCACATTTAATATTCATAATATTATCAACCTATCTAGATAGCAGTCTTCGGTAAAATGGAACGTAACAACGTTTCATTCTACGCAAAAATCATGTATCTAAATTATATTCCTCCAATTACATAAACGCTGCATCTTCACTTTAACGAAGTCATAAATATAAGATTTACAATATAATATCAATTTATAAAGTGCCCGATACGGAATTTCACTCAAAACGCTACATTATATTCAATTATTGTAAAATAATACTCGTCCTAATTTTCGATTTTCTGTCATATGAAATGTCTATTTTGAAGTTTCTGTCAACGAAAAGCAAAGGGACGACAAGGAATTGATTATTTCGAATTAATTTTCTTCTAAATACCTAATAAGTTAGTTATACGAATACAAAATGTTACGTCTCTATGTAAGAAGTTGTGTATCACATACTCAGTCATTCATTCAACCAAATATTAACGTGCAGAACACAAGTTTGAAATGTGCGAGTGCGCTTCATAACATAATAACACGAAATTATGCTGTAAAATTGAAAGAAAGCAGCAACGACAAGTTAGAAAAAATATATTACGGGCCTCTAACACCGCAGATAAAGAGTGTGAAGGTGTTTTCGCTAAGTTCCAGTGTAGCGGGCCTTGTTGCCCAACCTATAATAATAAGAGAGGCTGCAAGTATTGGAAGTACGTCTATACTGATTGCGCTGTGTTCCGTGGTGGGTTTCTTTACATTTATCACGCCCATTTTATTGCATTTGGTGACGAAAAAATATGTGACTGAAATCCATTATGACCCTGACACATCAACATACAAAGCAACTACTATAAATTTCTTCCTTGCTAGGAACCAGGTACGTAAATCAAATAACCTTGAGTATTTAACCAGTACATTTTGTATTTTATATTTAAAAATTCATTGAACCTTAGTCATGTCTGTGCGAGTTATTTTTTTCTAATAATTATGTAATGTTATATATCAGGTTATCATGAAAAAACCTAAATTAATTTGAAGTTATGAAGATGTGTATTATATCTGTCAGAAATTAGTTTAGATTCCCCAGCTCTCACTTCTTGTTATTGGAATACTACAGTTTTCAATGATATTGAGTAAAATTTTAATTTATGGTATTTTATTTCTATTTAACAAATTATTGAGAAAAGACCCCATTATATCTTCATCCCATTATACCATGGACCTTTGTGAACTTACTCAACTCTAATATTTTCATTTATTTACCAAAAAAATTACTGCTTTTCAGCATGAATTCAAGTCAGAAGATGTGTATGTGCCAGACGTTCCCGGTATGTTTACTACATTGCATGCGAAAGGCACACCACTCTTCATAGAGGCAAGGCACTTCAATGACCCTCTACACTATGCCAAGATCATGGGCTACGACAAACCAATGGATTTCAAACTTGGTGAGACGGAAAGTAAAGAAAATAACAAGTAGTTCTCCCTAAGTGTTATTTATTGTGTTAGTTGTTATAAATAAATTAAAATACTATTTTGTTGTTGTTATTTGGGATAATATAAACAAGTAATTTTGTTTAGCATATTTTACCTCTAGAATTAGAGTGACCTAATCCAAAAAAAAAAGATTTTGGCTTTTAATCATATTTTGGTTCAAATTGACCTATCAAGTATCAACCCATTATTAAAGAAGGACCTATTGACGCATGAAAGGCAGAAAGATGTATAAATCGGTCTTCTAGATGTATCTTTCATAAGTACAAAATTTCTTGTGTTACAAATCTTTAATGAATGTATCCCAAATAATAAGATTTTTTAGTTAGGTCACTCTAATTCTAAAGGTACATTATGTATAATCCATGCAGTTCAAGCATATTATCTAGAATTCTAGATTGTAATAGCCTTATTTACTGACAGTTTTGAAATCTATTTTATTTATTGAATGGTTTGTCCCTTTCAGACTAATTTTGCATTCAGTATGAGGGACGAAGACAAAACATTTGATATAAGTGTGGATCCACCATATTAAGCATAATGGGCAAGCTCACAACCCTAACAGACTTATTTTGTCATACTTCCACTCTTTCATGAGATCAATAGACTGATAATATTATATCAAATGCCATAATACAATCAATATAATTAAATCTGTATTGCCTATACAATTGTGATCGAGATCATACACAGACTTCCACTTTGTTGATTTTTGGGTTGCCATGTCCACAACCTTTTTTGAAGGATGGATCACCCTTGGATAACTAAAATTTAAAACTGTCTATTAATAAGGGCCTTGGCAAATAATATGCTTGGTGTGTAACAACTAACACCATGCATCTGATCACTGTAAATATGACATGTGTCTTGACCAGTCTAAGTGTAAAGAATAATTCTGTTTGATAGTTAGAACTATTAAACATGCTATTATTTTCTAATATCTAGTTAGTGAAACTATTAAGGATGGCTCAAACATTATGTTAACAGTAAGCATTCATATTAATTTTCATTTTATAAATGTGTGTTTGTCTCCATCTTAGGTGATCTTTTTGTGATAAATAAATTGTTACCAATTATTTATTTTTTCACTCTTGCCAATGAAGCTATTTATTGGATCTAGACTAAAAAGCCCTTCTATGTCTAAAAATTATCTTGAAAAGCGAGTAATGATTATCTTGAAAAATTATAATTGGTCTGTTTATATTAGGATCTATGGCTGGCTGGTTTATCATAAAATTTGCTATTTTTCTGTGTTTTTATTATTTTGAGTTCTGGCCTTGTCAGCCTCATGCATAGTCCTAACCACATTAAGATCAATTATGTATTGTGTCGTGGATATAAAAAACTACGAGAGATTATTCAATCTCACAAAATTTGTGACACAAAAAAAATATATTTATGGGCTGCACAAAGATATTTCGTTTCAATGTGGGGATCACACTTCGTTTCACAGTAGTGTTAATATCAAAGGAGCCATGAAGGTTGTATAAATTTCATCATGTATAATGGGCAGCTTACTTAATACATTAATATACAAGCCAAGAAAAATAGGATATTTTAGGGAAAAGGAACATATGGCACAAAAATAATATGAGAACATGTTAAAATAGTTTTATTATAAATATATTATGTAATTTTACACCTTTTTTACTCAGTTGCTAAAATGGTATCAGTTACTTAAATTGGTAATAGACAAATATAGATTGAAGTGTTTATGACTAGACGGTTGTGTCAAATATTTATTTATTTATATTCATAAAATGCTGCATATAATTCAATAACAAATATATACAAAATATTTAATTTGCAACATATATAATTTAAATTTAGCCATGGTACAGGCATATAAGAATTCTTTACATATTTGTTGATCATGACAGTATTTTACCATTATAAAGCCGTTTGAAATGAAAAGTTTTTGCAACACTATTTAAGTTTATACAGTAAAACATAAAAACAAAAATAATTCGGTTCCAGAGGTTAAGCTTAAACAACTTTAGTATTGTTTAGGAAAGCTGTACAATTATAAAATATAATCAATGTGGATATAAATGATTAATATGTTTCCTTTACCTTTTTTCCTTATAAAGAATATATTTTTATAATTTGTCTCGAATAATTAAAGTGCAAAATTACTTTAATATTTATGAAGTTGTATTTAATTTTAATTACACATTTATAAACCAATTGCATTAAGGAATTATTAATCATTTACATCCACAACATATTAAAATTAAACCTATACAAAAATAATTAAACATAAAAGTGTAGTAACAATACTATAACTTACATAACAAAAATTAATGGAATGGGTGCAATTACAATGCAGCTTAGCAGATTGCCAAGGGGTTCACTTAAAAAACCCTCATGGAAAATATTACACAATCAGTGAAGAAGAAATGTCTATGGTTAAAACTTAACACTATATCTGATGTACAAACTTGTGATGGAGACTAGTCCTTTGCGCCAAAAAAAGAAAAATGAAAATACATTTTTTTCATAAGTAATTAAAATATTAATTAAAATTTCACTACTATCGCTACATTCCATGTTATATACAAAGCTGATATTTACATCATTCATTAACAATATCAACAGCACCATGCCTGTCATATACACAAATAAGGTTTGCATCAAATCAAACGAACTACTTACTAAACTCTAAAATTATATTTTTTAAATTGAAAATTGTAATTGGTAGTTTCTAGGGTCTTAAGGGCCGAAACTGCGTTAAGCGGGCGCCCGCGACGGGCAACCGTCGCGCGTTTCCTCGCGTGGACACGCGGGCGGGCTCCGTGAAAACGCGACGGTCCCCGTCGCGGGTACCCGTCGCGGAGACCGGATTTACGCAGTGTCGCCGGTTCAATTTTAAAGGTGTGCATGTACAGTCGTGTCGATGGAGAGCTTAATATATTATTACATACCAAAACGACGACTAGCAAAAAAAAAACCGACAGCCAGGAAGGCTGTTAATTGAATTTAGGTTGCTAGGCGGAGAATTTGTTGTAAAGTTCAGTAAATTAAGAGAAAATGAAAACTCATTGTACAAATATTTTAAAGTTTCGATACCGGTCTATGGCGAATTATCTTCGAAACTGGAACCATATTTGATGGTCAACAACTTAAGGGTAAAATCTGTATCAGTCATATCACCAACGGAAAGGCTGGCAATAACATTGCGCTAAGTAAAAAATCTTTATTTTTGCTCAAGTATATTCATCATCATCATCATCTCAGCCACAGGAAGTCCACTGCTGAACATCGGCCTCCCCCAACGGTCTCCGCATCGACCTGTTGGAAGCAGCCTGCATCCAGCGACTTCCTGCAAATGTAGCCAGGTCATCCATCCACCTTGTAACCGGGCGTCCGACATTTTGCTTGCCTGTACGTGGCCTCCACTCTAGAACCTTTCGCTATGAATCATCTATAGAATCCTTTGCGCTATGTCGGTGACCTTTATTCTCCTACGGATCTCCTCATTTCTGAGTCGATCTCGTAGGGAAATACCGAGCATACCTCTCGATTGCTCGTTGAGTAACTTTGAGCCTTCTAATGAAGTCCAAAGTGAGAGGCCACGTCTCGGTGCCCTATGCCATCACCGTCATGTTACCGCTGGCGGACACCGCGCGCTTTACCGCGCGTGCCCCCGCGACGGGTTCCGACGCACGAAGGCGGGCTCCGCGGCGCGGGTGCGGGACGCGCGTCCCCGTGCTGGACGCCCGCGCGGATCCCCGCGACGGAGCACTTTTGTATGAAACCGCGCCCGTGCCCGCTTAACGCAGTTTCGGCCCTAAGATATTCATTATGCAATATGGGAAAGAACTTAGAAATTTGGAAATCAAGTTATATAATATATAAGAAGTGATATAATATATTCTAATAGTATAACTATTCCAGTCTTATCAATCCACCTATGATTTTCCTTTAATCTGATGCAAACTTACAAAGTATTCCTAAATCGTTACTCTTACTATACACAGCCACACATAGTTACCAATCGTATTTTACACGTAGTACATAACTAAAACGCTGGTTTACAAATAAATCCGCAGAATAATTACATTGTAATACTTGTTTAATTAAGTAAAATTTATACAATACGTACAACTCTACGTAGTATACTATAGCGCACTCGCCTTAATTCGAGTGACGGTATATTCTCACATAATCACTAAATTCTTATCTGATTTTTCAATAGCAGTGGTTCCTAACCGGTGGTCCGCGGAGGCATCCTAAGGCCAACTTAAATTTTTAGTATGTTTTATTTATAGAATACAAAGACTTCTATTTATTAACATTTTTTTTATGTTTTAACAAATAACCAAACCAGTCAAGCCCGGTTGGTGGTCAATGGTTGAACTAAAATATTGTCACATGGTCATTCGTGATTAAAAGGTCAAGAAACACTGCTTTATAGGACATGGCCGTTAGATCAATATTTTCTAAGAAAATATACTGCCAAATTCAGAAGAATTTAATGATTATCAGAATATCCTGACTTTTGGATTTGGGCGAATGAACATTACAACAAATACGATTGTTTCGTGGCGACAATATGCCTTAGCGTATTGTATACGCATTTTAATTCAGTCAAACATTATTCGAATCAGGCACGCATTAGCAACTTTCAGCTGTACGTTTTAAGTGTAGAGTTTGAAGCCTTTTTTAAGTAAATTAATATACCCAATAATAGTTTCTTAAATTTACGTGAATATTATTCATCTTTCTATCTTCGATTTTCCTTCTCCTATTCATTCCAATCCATCCAAAGGTTGTCTGGAAGAGATCGCCGTTAGCGATAAGGCCGCCGTTTGTACGTACTTATGTTATAAGTTCCTTAGTTGTAAAATTATTTTATTAATTTTTGTGTACAATAAAGAATTATAAATAAAATAAAATTATTCATTGAAATAAAGGTCGATGTGCGATCTTTTAACCAACTTTTTAAGTTAACTTATTTATTTAATAATTGTAAATTAGGGATAGTTATTTATATTGTACAGTCACTGAGCCGATGGCTGATACTTCAGTCTGCCCCGAGACCGCTAAAACTCTAAAATAATCGAAACGTCGGGAAATAAAAAAATAAAAAATAAAACTAAATCCGCGATAAAATCCGTAAAAGTAAGTTTTACTTCAATGAGTAAAACTAATCCATAAGATAATTTAATAGCGCGTGTCGGCCAAAATTTAAAATTTTCATAGCGTAAACTATATTTATTGTTATTATAGAGGCCAGAATTTTTCAAATGTCTAGCAATAGTGAATCAAGAGTGACATTTAATGTTATCTGTATCTGTATCTGTATCAGCCCATATACGTCCCACTGCAGGGCACGGGCCTACTCTACAATCGAGAATACGATTGAGAGTGGTTAGGCCATATAGTCCACCACGCTGGCCTAGTGCGGGTTGGCAGACTTACATACCATAGAAATTCTTATGAATCGCTATGGTATGCAGGTTTCCTCACGATGTTTACCTTCACCGTTTTAGTGCGTGGTGATTGACTATCAATACACACATGACTCCGAAAAGTCAGAGGTGTGCCCTGGGATTCGAACCCGCGACCACCGTGGACATCTTGGCAGTCGCGTCTAGTCCGTTTACCAACAGGCCACCACGCACTTATTTTAATGTTAGGACGTGTTCAATTACATGCAAATATTTTCTAATTAAAGTAATCTACATTCATAATTATTTTATCAAGTAAGAAAATCATTTGTAATTAAATTGGTATTTAAAACACAGTGTGGTTTCTATGTGTTTTGACCCATAAAAACATGGTATTTTTGTCACATTTTGCGTTCAATCTCGAATATTGCGTTTCAGTAGGCCATAGACAATAATTTATAGTTTATACAAATATACAGTTATCTACAGGAATGTAAAAATAATAATTGCCAAGATTTGCAGATGTTTTAACATTTTGTTAGTGGCAAAGAAAAATAAATTTATAATAACACCAATAAGTTTCAGGAACATGATTGCCTGCAAGAGTATTTGAATCTTATTGTCATAAATATAAAGTCATTTTTCCACGTCATTAAAAAATTATCCCAAATGTTCCCAAAAAATCTTATCACACTCTTCGGGCCGATCAATGTCTTATCATCATCATGTCATACAAAAATTACTACTAAAGGGTTAAATTATGAAATGGTTTGCTCAAACGCAAACCAACCCTCTTTATCTTTACCATCTCCTTTACGGTTGTATAAATTATTTTCCCCTATTAGCCATGAAGTATCTTACATTGCTAGCTTTTGAAACGAATGTCTCAAGTGTCAATGCGTTTGGAATGGTTTATTTTTCTGTCCAAAGGTAATACTTATTAATCTACTTACATTCATTTGCTAATATTTTTTTACATCATCATGATTACATCACATGCTATAGAGTCACAAATTGGTGCGCGACTCAAGTATCAGACAAGGAAATAGTGATATTCTACGCACCAAGTTGTCAGTCCATCGCGAATAAATTCGATATTTTTCAACTACGTATATTTTGATAGCAAATTACAGCATTTTAAAATTGATTTTTCTGCTTATGTAAATAATTATTTTGCCATGAAATCTCTACTTAACAAACACTTAAAACTTACAACTAAAAATATGAAATTAATATTAAATACATTATTTTTATAGAAACAACGCATAACAATGAACTATTAATAAAAGCGAGCGTTGTTTGTGTAAAATTCGAATTTTAATTTTACAATCACGGGTCATTTAAGACCAACCAAGTATATTGATCCTTGTACATTCCTGAGGTACATTGCAAAAGATTATATGCTGTATTTGTGTCTTGATAAAATCGCAACTACTTTGTACCTGGTATCATCATCACGTTTAAACAAATATGCATCCAATTCCGTTCCACATAGAGCGTATTATCCGTACCTGGTTCAGTCGTAGTGCAGCGCGTTGTCAGCGAGCGCGTGCGCGGGCGAGGGCTTGTCGTCTTCGAGCGCGGCGCGTGCGCGTGCGCGTGCGCGGGCGGCCCACTCCACGCGACAGAACGCCGCCGTGCCCAGCGACGCCAGCGCCGCCAACACTACGAGTTGTACTGATAACAGCGCCTTCGACGAGTAGAAGAAACACGCCGCCGCTGCTAACGACTGTGACACACATATGGGTTAATAACATTGAGGTATTATACTAGAGCGGACTTCGGGAACAAAATCTCTGCATATGGTGCATGCACAAGGGTACACATTGAAGCGGGAGGGACGATAATGTTACTTCGTAGGCGTGACATAGACAAAAATAGATTTTGTTTGCAGTGTCCCCTCTAGTATATCTCAATGGTTAATGACAATTCGATTGGTTACACTTATTATTTATTTATTTACAATTTATTGCATAAAAAGAAAACATACTAAAAGAAATCACATAAACAGAGAGCAGTCTAAAATCTTATTATTTATAGAGTTGACTCGTTTTGTTTGTTTCCGAAAAAATGCCATGTTATAAAATATTTAATCCCTCCAGATTTAAGTTATAAATATGGCAGTTGAGATTATTGTAAATTAAAGAAAAAAACATAACAAAAATAGAAACGGCTTTATCAATACAGAACAAGTAAACACCATTAAAACATTATGAATTTCTTGCATACTACACACATATACATGTTTATCCCGGAAATAATTCATATTTTTCTAAAAAGGACTGGACTTGAAAAACATGAACCCTGGCGAAACCAAACTGTACCGCTAGTACAAAACAAACTCACCTGAGTGAACTTAAACAGCGCGAAGGCGGACGTGCTGTTATCCGAATAGTTTCCACCGAGGATGGAGTAGATCTGAGTGTTGAAGCAGGCGTCGCCGAACCCAAGCAAGAAGCTGCAAAACATCGCGAGGTATGGCGAGGGGTTTATGTACGAGATCTCGTTTGTGTCACCGAACGGCGCCACCATGGGTAAATTGATGAAGATGAGGAAGAAGCTGGTGAGATGGATGACGTAGCCCATGATCACGATCGGGTCGCGGCCCCAGCGAGTAGTCTTGCTGCCTAGGATACCGAATAGAGCTCCGCCTGGAAGTAAAGGATAATTTGTATATCACTACATAGTATAAAACATACTCGCTTTCTCTGTCCCTATATCCCTTTGTATGCTTAAATCTTTAAAACTACGCAACGGATTTTGATGCGGTTTTTTTTATAGATAGGGTGATTCAAGAGGAAAGTTTATATTCAGGAGACTGTCCCACCCTCACACCCACCACTGCAACTCCTGTAAGCCAGGATCAACAGTGGCACGCAATGTAATGACACCGAACATTGAAGTCGGCGAGTCTCCGGGAATGCTAACTTGTCTTTAACCCGCAACGAAATTAATCAGAAAGTTAAATTAATAGGAGGAGTTGGAAATAAATTATTGTCCACTTCCCTCCGTGCAAAGCGGGCGACAAAACAATGAACTAAACAGGTAAAAATCCTCGTAAAAAGACTTTTACAGCCGGAGAAGCCAGCTGTAAAGCACCACGGATCATATCATTATTACATTTAAATGGGACCTATTATGTGAGCTTTTAGACTTGATTCCAATAATAAGTATGGCAAAAACGCCGGAAAGCACGGAAGTTCTTCCTAGTCTCTACAAGGTCCATGTAGTATACGACTCCAGATGATATCTGCATACTATCCAGCATGGTTTTACGCTCATTCTGCCAAAGACTACACTCCCAAAGTATATGATGCGCGGACTGCTCATACTCGCAATTAGGTGTTGAACATGGGCACGCAGGCGATTCAACAAGCTTAAAGGAGTGAAGTTTAGACCTAAAGTTACCATGGCCCGCGAGGAACTGTGATACGCAATAATCGACATCTAGCCAAGTCTTTGTCAAACGATCACGAACGCAAGGAAAATATTGGTATAGATGTCGTCCCTTCAAAGATACCTCCCATCTATTTTGCCATTCATCTAATAGTTCGCTATATACCACTGAAAGCGGTTTAAATAATCTATCAATTTTTAAAAGTTCACGTGCGGTTAAAAATCTTTTATCCATATTCTCCCTAATAGAGTAATACATGGCGGCGCGACGTTGCACCTCCAGGTCGACTGGAAGTACACCCGCCAGGACAGGCAAAGCTTCGGTACTAACAGTTCTATATGCCTTACACAAGAATATCAAGGCCAAGCGTTGGCTCTGGAGCAGTTTTCTTCGCACAGCAAGAAAGTTTATATGTATAATACGTACATATTATTGTACAGAAATCTATTTGTACCCGGGCGAAGCTGGGCCGGGCCGCTACTTTAATAATAAATAACACCCAACAGTCACATACATAGTACTTAATCCACATTTAGATCGAGTCTTGTGTCGTGGTTATCAGGAACTACTAGAGACTTTTCGGTCGCACAAACACCCAGACCCGAAAGAAATATTTGTGAGCCGCATAAACATTTCTCTCGGTGCGGGAATAGACCCCGCGGCCTTTCGTTTCACAGGTAGCGTCTATCCAACTGTGCCACGGAGACTGTCAAATTATATATGCCTCTTATAAATGGAATTTAAGGTGGACTTGAATGCCTGAGGCATTTTGTTCTGTGTAGGAATTCCACGGCCCTCCGTTTCAGAGGCTTTTAAACGACTGCCCCACGAGGATTGTCATTATACCGGGTATCTCAAGACTACTACCGAAAACGAAGCCGGGTGGTAGTTTTAGTGAGTACAAACACAATGCAACTAAAAATTTCGCAAAGAAACGCGACAATTATTTTTTATGATTTTTTAAATATCGTCATTTTTGGGTGGAAAATCCATAGTTTTTGCTAAAATATTAATTTAAACAGTTTTATACCTTAGATTATTTATAAATAAAAGGGTATATACTATTATTTTAGGGAAAAAATGTATTTACCACCCAAATATGGTCATAGGAAAAAAATAACAAAAAAAAAATTGTCGCTTTTTTTTGCAACTTTTTCTGTTGCATTATGTCTGAAGTCACTTAAACTACCACGCGCAGTACCGTCTTTACACTAAGGGCACACGGGGCCCGTGCCCAGGGCCCCCATCCTCAGGGGGCCCCGAAGAAGAGCAGGTGTAAAAAAAAGTCGAACCGAAAATTTTTCTCACACATTTACTCACACGTTTCACGACTCCTATCACTTATGTACGTATATTTACAAAATTGTAAGAAGTAATCATCATCTATTTCAGTAGATTAGTGATAATATAACTCCACATCCTAAAAGAGATCCCTCCAAACTAAAAGTGAAATGCTATAAATGTGTTCTCTGTCACAGAAATAGTAATTATACTATATAAATGTTTGAATCATAAAAACATTTGTATAACACCAAGGTAGGGGGCCCCCGGTTCAAGGGAGCCCCGAGCTTGAAAGGCCTCAGGCCCGAAGGGGTCCTCGGCCCGAGATGCCGTAAGCAGAGAAGGAATGTAACATTGATTTATAAAATTAGTAAGATACAATCAACAATTCGCTGGATTATTTACCAATTCTTGATAAATTATTCATAGAGATTATAAAGATTATAAAGTTAAGTTTTTTATAGTAAGGGAGGGCCCCATCTAATGATTTTGCCATGGGCCTCAGATAGTACAGAGTTACCTACGTACTGACAGACATTAATTACACTTTAAAAAAACAGTTCAATATGAAATCATCGAAATAATTCCTAAGATACTACTTACTATTTTTTACGTCTGTAAAGCATGGTTTCTGTAAACCAGATGTACTGCTTCACAATCGTTTAATCCATGTTTCCATATTTTCTCAATTACCACGTCTTTGGGTTTGCTCTGGTTTGAAAGTGGAAAATCTTTATTCTTTAAATATTCAATGTTGAGATTATATGCTGTTGTATGATGTTTAAAAAATATGATGCATAGGAGTTCGATCAAATGTAAATTAGATTTCGGTTAGACGTTACGACGCCTGGGAAACGAGAGGCCACGGGTTCGATCCCCGCACCGAGAGAAATGTTTGTGCGGCCCACAAATATTTTTTTCGGGTTTGGGTGTTTGTGACACCGAAAAGTCTCTCGTAGTTTCTGATACCCAGGACACAAGACTCGATCTTGTTACATCCTTTCCTGTCCCGTCTCATTCATTCCGGATAATAAAAAATAATCTAAAATACCTAAATAGGCCAACATTTTTTTTGAGGTTGGTGCCAGCTAGACTATTATTAAGCTTTATAACATCATGCTACGAACTATTCGAGTAGAACCGTGGGGTTCTGCTGATCTCAAACTTTAAGGCCAGTACCGACCTCAAAAAATGGTTGGCCCATTTAGGTATTTTAGATCTATTAAAAGATTAATTTTATTTCTCTCTTTTTATTACAATTTTGAAGACGGTTTAATTTGTTTAAATTATTTTCTATTTCTTATTTTTTAAATTTCTGTTGTAGTAATCGAAACTTATTACCCTTACCTATCTAGTAGTCTGTTGTAGTAATCGAAACTTGTTACCCTTACCTATCTAGGTTAGGATTAGGACGCTGAGACAAAATAGTCAACATGTATGCATGTCGCGAACTGAAACAAGTTGGAAACTCCTGCTTTATCTCAAAAACTAAGTAACAGATTTTGATGAAACTTATACAACTCCTAAGTAGGACTATATCTAATCGAAAGTAAAATATTTTTTGAAATCCGACTTATACTTTTTGACATATGCGTGGACAAACATACAAACATGCATACATTTTTTAATTTGAAATTCGTGTTAAGGCGCTGGTATAGACTAACATATGGGTGATTCTACGATAAGAGGTAACTTGAACGGCAATCAATATTTAATAGGTTTTTTATTCCATATTGTCCAATCATTTACAATCAATTACACCATTTTAATGTACTTCAATGAATAGAGTCACTATTAAATGCTGAAATATTATATTTTTTTCTGAAATTGCCAACAAAGTCCAAAAAAGTATCTACCCTGGCCTGTCCCTTTGCCGATTTTAGTTAAAGTTACTGCCGTACCTAATTTGTTTGTATCGCTTTCTAAACTAAAGCATGTTAAGTATGCATTTTAATAAATATACTACAATAATTTTAAGAAAAAATCCAACAAAGTATGTTTTTTGTGTATATTTTCTAAACTTAAACTTTGTCCCATATTTTTTGTATCTTTACCCTGGCAAATTTTGTTCCACTAATACCAACATAAAAATAAAACGGAAGTATTGCAAATTCCTCTCAAGGACATCTAACGTCGTGAAGTTAGCCACAAATGACAAGCGAGCCGTTAGAGGCCGCCATTTTGCTAGTTGTCGCGACACGTACGTGCGGTGTAGTGGTCTCGCAAAGTCATTATATCTCTCCCCTGGTAAGTCATAAAAGTTATATTAATGATTTGATTCATTTGTGTAATATTACATTTATTCAATAATAGTGTACTAATTCAAGTGGGATATTTAATTAAGCCAAAAATGTTATACGTCGATTACAATATTTGAATTTATCATGAAAACGTCTTTCCCCTGGCGTATTTCCCCTGCCAAGTTAATTACCAGGGAGAGACTTACTAGCCAGGGGAGCTAAAATATATCATATAATGTAGTCACAAAGTAATTTAAATATAGTTAGATTGTACTGAAGTCAGATTTATATATAATATACCGTATATTGAAATTTAGTGGTGGTAGGACTTATGTGTCCACCCGGGTAGCTACCACCGTCAACGAGGCGTAAAGACCGCCATAGTGATCTCCGTAAGGGGATCGCGTTCCGGGATCAGCCAATTGTTTTCCGGTTTCTTCGAGGGCATGAGGTTGTACCGTGTGGGTATTTTCGGTCGTTTGTCGAAGGGAGGAATGTTGATCCGCCGGCCAGGGAGACCCGTAGAAGCGGTTGTCCGCTAGCCACCCGCGGTATAGTACAGGGGCCCAATTGGGGCTAATCACCTCGAGAGGCTGCCTCACCATGCCGCGCATAATCTTGGGTGGGTCCGTCGTGCCGGTTGGTGACCGGAAGTGGGGTCCCGACGGCCCATCTCGGGAGGGTACCCTTTCGTCCGGCGGATCAAATCGCTTTCCGATTAAAAGTTAAGTGTAATGTTTAATAAAAGTTGATTTTATTAATTTAATTCATTATTTCATTGCCCGAATCTCTCCCCTGGTCTCGATATTTACCCTGGCCTTCGAAAAAGTAATAAAATATGTGTGAAGTGACCTGCCCTTGGGTGAAAAGGTTAATCAATGGGTTAATTAGCATAATTTAACATTTTCATGAAAAAAATCCAACTTTTCTCCCTGGCCGCATCTTCTATGGGCTCGAAACCTCTTATCGTAGAACTACCCTTATACAAAAACTATGCAACTCTGACAAAATTACATACATACTAGTGATGTAACGAATGTTCGCATTCGCATTCGCGAATCGCGAATATTCGCATATTTTTTGGCATTCGCATTCGCATTCGTATTCGCAAGAAACGAAGCGAATGTTAGGCGAATGTTTTTGACAAACAAAAAGGAAATTTATACAAATTTTGATGGTACTGGATAAATAATACAACTATTATAATAAGCGTATTTTTTAATTATTTATAATATTGATTTTTATTGATTGAGGTTATACAAAAAACCGAGGAATATAACTTGCCGCTTTGTTTAGCGTTTGTGGACTATGAGAAAGCCTTTGATTCGATCGAGACCTGGGCTGTGCTACAGTCTCTTCAGCGGTGCCATATAGACTATCGGTACATCGAAGTGTTGAGGTGTATATACAACAACGCCACCGTGTCGGTCCGAGTACAAGATCAGAGCACGAAGGCTAGTGGAATAGCCTAGAACAGAGAGGCGTGAGATAGGGAGATGTCATATCTCCGAAACTGTTCACTGCCGCGCTAGAAAACGCCTTCAAGCTCTTGCAGTGGAAAGGATTCGGCATCAACATCAACGGCGAGTATATTACTCACCTTCGATTTGCCGACGATATTGTAGTCTTGGCAGAATCGCTGGAAGATCTTAGCATAGTGCTCGAAGACCTTAATCGAGTCTCCCAACAGGTGGGTCTTAAAATGAACATGGATAAAACGAAGATCATGGCGAATATCCATGTTGTGCCCACCCCCATTGGAGTTAGGGGCTCAACTCTCGAAGTTGTAGACGAATATGTTTATTTAGGACAAGTGGTCCGGTTAGGCAGGTCCAACTTCGAGAGAGAGGTCAATCGTCGAATCCAACTCGGTTGGGCAGCGTTCAGGAAACTTCGCGACCTCTTCTCGTCCAATATACCTCAGTGCCTAAAAACGAAAGTCTTCGATAGTTGTGTGTTACCAGTGATGACATACGGCACCGAGACGTGACCTCTCACTGTGGGCCTCATTAAAAGGCTCAAAGTCACTCAACGAGCCATGGAGCGGGCTATGCTCGGAGTTTCTCTACGAGATCGAATCAGAAATGAGGAGATCTGTAGGAGAACCAAGGTTACCGACATAGCCCATATGATTGGCAAGTTGAAGTGGCAGTGGGCCGGGCACATAGCTCGTAGAACCGATGGCCGTTGGGGCCGAAAGGTTCTCGAGTGGAGGCCACGTACAGGCAAGCGAAGTGTCGGACGCCCGCCTACAAGGTGGACGGACGATCTGACTAAGGTAGCAGGAAGTCGCTGGATGCAGGCCGCTTCCAACAGGTCATTGTGGAGAGGGGGAGGCCTATGTTCAGCAGTGGACTTCCTGTGGCTGATATGATGATGATGATATGATGATAATATTGATAATATCTACGTCTCGTAAGTCTTTTGACTGTACTTATTATATTTTTTCTACTATACTTATATTTATTTTATGTTTCTATGATTTAAACTTTAAAAATAATTGAATGGTAATATGTTATTAACACAGTTGACTATTTTTGGCTTCAAGTAAAGGAATGTTAAATTTCAAAAATAATAATTTTGGGGCTCTTTCACCATGCAGCTTGTTTCGTTGTGGTGTATAAAGTAATCCAGCTCCACTGAAAACTCTTTAACTGGGCACACTTGTGGGTGGAGTTGCTAAATATTCTCTGGCTAACGGAGAGAGAACACCATATTTTTTTTATATTAATCTTCCACCATAGAAGAGGATCTTCTTCATTTTCAATGCGCTTGTCCATCACATATTCATCAATATATTTTTTTATTAAAACTTTTATAGGGTTTGGAATTGGATCAATTTCTGTTTCTTCTTCGCTTTCGCTGGAATCCAACATCATTTTCATAGTTTCTCTTAACGATACAGATTTATCTAAATAATTGCCATATAAAAGCCATTGCTATTGCCATTATAAAAGACAAACACAGAAATACTAAATTAACTTCAAACAAAATAAACAAATAATTTCTAACGACTTTGTTCATTTAACCTGTCAAAGCACGGGCCGGCTCGACATGCTCGACTATGTTCGTATTAAACATGGTTGGCCCGAAATGTTGCGCGCCAAATTTGAAAAACAATATTCGCATTCGCATTCGTATTCGCGAATGTTAGATATGAATATTCGCATCCGCATTCGCATTCGCGAATGTGAGAAAACTAACATTCGTTACATCACTAATACATACACATAAAATACATAATATCCTTTTATTAAGTCGATTAAAAACGAAATTATTTCGTAAGGATTAATATCATATAAATAAAAAAAAAATCGCAAATAATACATCGTTTTAGAAAAAAAAAATTATTAACTATTTTAGTGGTAATCAGTACTCACTAATAAAAACATTTTAGTGAGCCTGTGTAAAATGTTTATGTGTTTAGCTAACCTAGAAAGATCTAGAGACATCACACACAGTTTCTTACATTACATCCCTTTGAGAGGGACAATTCCGACAAGATTGATACATAACTTCGATATGAAATGATCATAGTAGATAAATGTTAGATTATTTTTTTTCTTTATTTTTCAATAGGGCCCCATATTCTTGTGTGCCCAGGGCCCCATCATAGGTGAAGACGGCCCTGACCACGCGGCTTCGTTTTCGGTAGCAGTCTTGATATACCCTGTATGAAAAATTTCTAAACTTCGAGTACTACGGGTATACAGGGTATATTAATAATGCTACCGAAAACGAAGCCGGTTGGTACATTTCTGACTTCAGACGATTTTTTAAATATCAACATGTTTGGGTGGTAATCAGAAGTTTTTTTCGAAAATAGTAGTATAACACCCTTTTATTTTAAAAGACGCTATGGTACGCCAGTGTTCAAATTATTATTTTAGCAAAACACACACGATGATATTAAAAATATCACAGAAACAAATTATCGCATTACTTTGCGAGTATTTTAGTTGCATTGTGCAATATTATGAATCAAATCTAATTATCAATATCTTGAATAGAAGGATTCTAAATCATTGATAACTTCTAAGCACTTATCCTTGTAAACATTAGAAATCATGTCAAGCATTAAGATAGCGCAATCTAATTCTATTACGACATCAAAGTACTATAAATAATGATATTTTGTAATATTCTTTGTCTATCTGTATTATCTGTTTCGCCATAACCAAAGTTGTGCAAACAGTAAACAGAACAATTGATTTCATCTATTTGTAAAGAGATAAGAATAACATTCTATTTGTAAATATTATCCTTGATACAAATCATTGATTCTCTAGATAAGATGTGGAAACTATGAAATAAACGACAATAAGTAGTTTCAAGAAAGTTTGAAATATTCTCGTGTATTTGTTTATTTTATTTATAAAAATATTTCCCTACGTCGTAGATTGCATTAATATAACAATATCACACAGTACACAATCAGCGTGTTTCTTCAGTTATAGGAAATCACAACAATCCAAAATATGCTTACCACAAATTAAAATCTAATAAAATTTTATCAGATTTCTTTTCGTCTCTCGATTTATGCATTTATAAACACGTCACATTTAGAAAACAGCAAATTAAACCACAATTTAAGAAGAAAACTCGCACTTACCGAGAACTTCTCCCATACCGATGAACACTCCAGAAAGTCCCACCAATTGTTTAGCATTTTCACCCATTTGTAGAGTAAAGCCAATGCTTGGACTGTACACGCCGCTGAAGAAAGACAACTCAATACCTGAAACCAAAACGGAGTTAAACATGAGCTTTTATTCATTTTCATTAAATAAATATCTTTATCTACTCTAGAAGACTAGCGCCGAAAAATCAGGTAGGTAGATAAAAGATATAAAAATAAATACACTGTTACTCAGTCCTCACTCCACACCGTAATACAAATTACAAAATACAATTATGGAAGACTTTTCTGTTTCACAAACACCCACAACCGAAACAAATATAAGTATTTGTTTGTGCAAACCATAAGGGGTTGTTCGGCAGCCAGAAATTTATTTTTATTTTATAGCATAGGTCTGGCAAACGAGCAAACAGGTCATCTCACGGTAAGTGATCACTGCCGTCCATGAACATCCATAGCACTTGGATCATGGGATGCGTTGCCGACGCATCAAATAGGGAGTGTAGCGGGAAGGAAAAAGTATTATAAGAGGAAAGGGGCATCCAGCAATCTCACTCATCGGACAAAACACACATTCACATCGATCTCCTGTGAGACAGTGGGACCAACCTGGATGGGCCTGCCAATTCATGCTGAATCGCAACTGACAACAGTGTAGCTCTACCACATGTAGGGGTTTAACCAACTAGGCATTGGACGAATTTATCCTGCATGGTCAAAAAGGCCTCGTAGAATTGACAACCTTCTTTCTATTTTTATGATTGTTTAAATATAGATAAAATAACGTTTAAAAATTAAAACAATTCAAGGTAAATATCTAATATTGCGTGCACGAACGTAATAACACCAAACCAATTTACTGAACTAAAAACGAAGGCTTTGACCAAATATCGAAAGTTAATTTTAAAGGCGTGCTCTAATAAGGAAAACATTTATAGAATCTATCAATGTTAGATCCAGATTAATGTAGGTAAGTAAATTATGTTATTTATTGCCTTGTATTACGACTGTTCAAAAGTTCAATCAAAACTAATATATTTCGGTTTCCACCGAGATTTGTCATTAGGTTTCTAAATTATTATTTTTTCATTTAGGATTTACCTGCATGTATGCGGTTTTGTTTAGCCTGAATTGTGTTAAATCTGTATACGATACATCGACTGAATCACTATGTATTATCGTCTTACCGTCATTTTCAGTTTAATTATTTTGACGTGGCTGTAGTAACCATTTGAATAACTATATTGTATGAGCAATACATCATACCATGGTGACTATACCATGCCAGCTTATACAATAGCATGGCAGTTTCTAAGAGGTAGGTACTAACTTTAAATCTTTATTGATCCAAGCACTGCGTTGTGATTCAACGTATTGTTTGGTTTTCCTCGTCCCGCCATACATTGCATTAAAAAATAGGTATGCCAAAAATGTTTTTTTTTTTTTCAAATACCTAAAATATAAACATCTCGGTTTCACCATAATTTGTTACAATTCAAAATCCTATTTCACAAAATGGAAAACTCCACTAACTAAGAAGAGTATATAAATATAAACTCATAAACACATACCGGTGTATATGAACGTGATACTCAACAAGAGCATGTCTCGTGTGCAGAACAACTTTAGGGCGCCCTTGAACGCCTCCATCGGCCCTTCCGCGTCGTGTGTTACTATCTCCACCTGAAACACATGCACGTGTGTTTTACATATACATAAGTACATTATACATATGTGACGATCAATCAACTATTTTCCGTTTAGAAGTTTGATGAAACGTAATTTGGGCCTATAGTTGTGAAATGCTTGACAAAGGCCTCCTCTAATGTGCGAAATTTTTGGGAATACGTAATACATACATAAACTCACGCCTTTTTGCCAGAAGGTGTAGGCAGAGGTGCTACCAGAACACCTAAATTTCACCTTGTATGTTCCGTTCCACGATGTGATGGACCTATCATATCAGACATAAATTCCTGACTCCGGGTTGATAATGAATAGAAAAATCCAATATCTCTTTGCCCGACTCGGGATTCGAACCCGAGACCTCAGCTTTATAACCGTACTGTACAGCTACGCCACTAAGGCAGTCTATGGATTTTGGAATAGAGATTGGTTTTAAATAAACGTCTAAGATAAAGTTAATTGATTGCAAGCTACTATTGAAAGGTGATAGACATTTGAAGTACGATATTGAGCAATGGACTTGTTTTGACTTATATTTTATTTATAAATATTTATAGCTGCAAGAATTTTTGGTCGCACAACATTAGAACTAGAGATTCTGTCATTTGCCTTACTTTAAAAAAAGTGTGTTTGTAAAAATTTTAAACAATAATTTACTAGTACAATAATTTACTACTGGTGGTAGGTCTCTCATATGTGAGAGGCCATCTGGGTAGGTACCACCGCAATGTCTATTTCTCCCGTGAAACAACACTGCTTAAATGCACTGTTGCGTTTCGGATTGAAGGACATTGTAGCCAGAGTAACTACTGGACATATTGAGACTTAACATCTTATGTCTCAGGATGGCGAGCGCAGTGGAATGTTGCTACTGTTTATGAGCGGTCGTATCGCTTACCATCAGGCGAACGGCTTGCTCGTCTCGCCATTCACTGCAATATAAAAAAAAATTAAAAAATTTATACAAGAATTTCCTCGTGAAAATTAATACATACAACTGGACAAATCCGGAAAGATGCATCTAACAAACTTTCTTTTCTTATGCCAAATTACAAAGCGTATAGTCAATTTGTCCATACTTTCTTGCAAATATAATGTCCAATGATGTTTATGCATGCTATCTGAGTTCTCTAATAGATCCGAAGCACTACATACTACACGGTATGTACCATGTAGAGCATTGAGTATCGAGGGGTGAATGATCTGTGTTTACAACGAACGACAATCGCGATATGGTTCTTTGCACATTGTGATGCAGTTTAGTCTATTGTTATCTCATTATTGGTACTCTATTTGTTTTGCAAGGGCAAATTCCAAGTATAAAAAGCGTAGCAAATCTATAAAGTATTTATATGTGTGACGATATTGGTTTTACGACTTTTTGCTAGTGCATTAATTTCATTATTATTTCTTATTCATTCATTATTTTATAATATTTTAATTATCGATTTCAGAACCAATTCAATTGAAAGTTATGGAATGCTTGTGCCTAGCACTGACAGGAAAATACAAAACAGAGATTTACTGACAAATCTAAATAATTTTACTGTATCATTAGAAATCAAATATCAGGCCGATACAATGTAATACATTGTACTATCATCCATTTAGTTTAAGGATAGCCGGTCTAACCACGATTCAAACAGCTCTTAAATGTTAAATAACATCTCATCTGCATTAAAACATGCAAAAACGTTTACGACACACTTAAAAGCGGTGACATTTACATATGGCATACTGGGGCATTATACACTCATATGGCGACGTTTACCTTGGCATCGTCAAGAGTCGGCGGCGCGCGCCTCGTAGGACGCAACAGCAGGAGGAAAACTATGCCCACAGCGCACACACCGGTCAGGGCGCCGAAAACAACGTTCCGAGTCTCCACGTCAATGTGCGTCTTGCCTTGGAACTTGATGAATACGAACAGGTTTCCGAAGAACATGCTGGAGGAAACGGTATTGGTAAGGTCGCTGTTGAAGCTAGATTTGCCGGCTGCAGAAATTTTATGGCTGCTTAGGACTTGACTGTCCTTCATATTGTGATCATTCTCAAAAATGATGATATACTTTCGTTACGTCAGAGATGCCGTAGTTTCGCAACTCGCAGAGCTTGCGTATATTCTAAGTTGGTATAGAAATTGGATAGCGTTTTATAATATTTGATCAACTTTAGATTTAACTTGATCAAAGTTTCTTCCTAGTGGTAAACATCAAATTAAATCTATCCATTAAACACGGAAAGACTATTATGGATATCCATGTATATTTTATAATTTAGTAGTGCACATTACCTGCACTGCAACATAGCCCAGAAGACTCCCGAGTTCCTGGAGATGGTGTCAGCGTCGCTGTTGAGCGTGAGGTAGTTGCCCTGGCCGGTCCATATCGCGGCGGCGCCGGCGCCGATCAGCACGCTGGCCACGTACAGCAGCCACGTGCGGGGAAATAGGAACGTCACTATGAAGAACCTGCAAGACAACAAGTAGACAATATCCATTAAACGTGTGCTTCCAGTAGACAAACTATGCTATAAGCCAGCGATGGCGAACCAATGGCATGCGATATAATATTTTGGGCACGCCACTGATAACAAAGTTGATTATACACTGAAAACATATATATTTTTTTCAAAACAATAAAACATTCGCCATCCCTGCTCTAACCTCTAATGCAGATAGATAGTCTGCATAGGGTCAGTAATTAATCGCGAAATATTCCGTTCAACCTGTAAATCCAGTTGTAGGTATTTAAGAATTTACCGAGATAATATTAGGACCGGTAGTCTAGGATCCTCCATGACAATTTCAACAAAACCTTCAATACGATGGCAAAACCACTGATAGTCATTTGTATAAACTTATAATTTGTATGTACACTCCGCCAACCCGCACTAGACAGTGTGGTGGACTATATGGCCTAACCACTCTTAATCGTACTCTTGATTGTAGAGAGACCCGTGCTCTACAGTGGGACGTATATGTATGTATAGTATAGTTTGTATTATGACCTTATAGAGCAAGAAAGACAGAAAGAAAATTGATTTATTTGTCACAGACACAGATAAAAGTACGTAACATGCGAGTGAACATTTGTAATCAACTACCTACTACAACTAACAAGGTACAATAATCACAACGTAAGATTAAAAATAAAGCAAAAAACAAATTAAAGTAAAAATAAAGCAATAAACAAAAAAGAATAGTACGAACACAAACAAACATCATAAAATTAATAGGTATAAAAAAAATAATAATAATACAGTATCTATAACAAAATAAAAAAAATTAAATTATGAAATGCAGTAGGCAGTAAATAAGTAGTAAGAGCCATAATAGCTGATTGGGTGGTGCCTATCACCTATGTTAGAGAAAACTTTTAGATCTTTAAAATGACGAATGTCTGGCGGGCTCTTAGTATAGAATAAGAGATCGTTAATAGTAATGATAGATGTTCATGCTTAAACACAATAAAAGTGACGCTTAACATAAAAAAATATATTTGTATCGTCAGAAACTACATCAACGAAAATAGGAGCTAAAACTACAATCAACAAAATACGTCAATGTAATTTACAGTAGCAAGGAAAAGTTAGTTCGCAAACGCCCTATCATTAGTGGACGATTACCTTTACAATGCCAAGGCCACTAGTGATATTTGGCAATTGGCAGTGGTACTAACATTGAAAATAGTGCTTTGTGATACACATATTTATCGAATATCAAAATTCTCGGCGGGAGGCGTACCATGAACGATAACAAAATTAGCTAATAGGAAGTACGAACGGCATTGTCATATATGTACATATTTAATTTAACGCAATTAAAAATATTCCTTCTTGTTTTACGTTTTACAGATCGTGATTTTGTCGACTTCTTTTTCATTTGTAAGTAGTAACTAATCAATAATTTTTATAAACTCTGCATCCTATGTTAGGGAAGGCCCCGCAAAGAATTAAGCGTATGTAAACAATTTTTTATGTGAAAATCATTGGCGAATTCATAATTTCAATAGAAGATATTTTCTGCATATTCTATTATGGTCTTAAGTATATTGTCACGTTCTTGAAAACAATTATACACGTGGCTTCAATTTAATGATATTACAATTTTTAGTAGAGAAAAACTCTAGCTCCTAGAGTGGGTTCATGAATTGAAGAAATGCTGTATCAGCCCATATACGTCCCACTGCAGGGCACGGGCCTACTCTACAATCGAAAGTACGATTGAGAGTGGTTAGGCCATATAGTCCACCACGCTGGCCTAGTGCGGGTTGGCGGACTTACATACCATAGAAATTCTTATAAATCGCTATGGTATGCAGGTTTCCTCACGATGTTTTCCTTCACCGTTTTAGTGCGTGGTGATTGACTGTCAATACACACGTGACTCCGAAAAGTCAGAGGTGTGCCCTGAGATTCGAACCCGCGACCACCGTGAACATGTTGACAGCCGCGTCTAGTCGGTTTACCAACAGGCCACCATGCACTTTGTTTACCAACAGGCCAAGTTTAGCATAATAAATTATTCTAGAGTCAAAAAACTATTTCATCGGCAAGCATTACTTTTATTGGTGTTTGGACTCTCATATGTGAGAGGCCATTGAGTAGGTAGACAGTGGTGTAAAAGCACTGTGGTGTTTCGGTGTGAAGTACATTGCAGGCTGACTAACTACTGGACATATTTGGAAATATTATAGAAATTTTACATCTTATGTTTTATTGTGGTTAGCTAGTCTCGACCAGTGGCGTAACAATAGGGTGGCATAGTGCGCAAAATGCCACGGGCCCCCGGCAGCCCGGCCCCTTAAACCCGAGAGGCAGAGAAAGAACCTAACTGATTTATTACCCATTGAAATAAATAAAACGTAAATCTAAGAAACCATTAATTTATTACCAACAAAATGAATAATCAAAAACTATTTTCTTAATGTTTTCCAAAGATAAAGATTTAATTTTAAAAAATGAAACGTCAATTAGGTCTTCTGAGGGGGCCCCATCACCATTGCTGCGTTTGGGCTCCGGCCACGTAGTAAAGATATTACGACGATTACTTGGTCTCGTTGTGAAGCTGTTTTTATGGCCTGTAGACATACAGCTCGTCTGATGGTCAGCGTTCACCACCGCTCATAGACCTTCGCAGATCCAGGAATCCAGCAAAATGAAGTCGCTTCTTACCGTAAGCAGAGCACTCTCTTAAAGCCTCGCTAAAAGAAGTATAGGTTATAGCGCTCAGGGAATACCGAAGCACAGAGTTCATTCCAGAGCTTGCACGTGCGTGGTAAAAAACAACACTAGAAATGTAGTTTCTGTGAACGGATAGTTTCCAAATATTAAGAACTAACTCTACTGCGGTGACAGGAAGTGTGATGGGAGAACAGCGACCATGGCATCACCTTCCTCAGAGCACTTTCCTTGGAACAATCGATAGATTACACAGAGACACCCGAAGTCTCATCGCAAGGCTAATGGCTCCAAATTTTCCGTGAGATCGGGGTTATCGACGATTCGAAGAGCTCAGCGCCCTAAGGAGTCAAGTGGGTCAAGCTGGTATTTTGGGGCTTCTACCCAGAGGTGAGAGCAGTACTCCTCGTGGTGCCAGATCGTCGCATTTATAGAGCCATAACCGATGATCTGACGGCAAGTACCGCTTGGCTCTGTTGAGAATCCCTATTTGCTGATCAATTTAGCCTTGTCTTCCAAATGACACCTAAACTGCACTTTGCTCAATATTTCGGTTCCAGGAATACTCTCGGATGCGTATTTATAACTCGCTCCAAGACCTTGGGGAGTAAGCATGTGACAGCAATCGGCCTGCGATTCGAAGGATCCGACTGGTCACCCTTTTTGGGGATTGGATGAACATGGGCGATATTCCATGAACCCGGGCCTGGGTTGTTTTAATAGAAAAGACGAAATAGGCGCGTGAGTACGGGGGTCATCTCAGGGGCGGGCGTCCTAAGAACTGCTGCAGGGATACATGCCGACCCATTCAACAAGTAGCTGTCGAGGAGCTTGACTTGAGATGATGAGCCAACTGTGAGTATTGGCTGTGAGTTTTTCCATCGCCAAGAGTTCCTGGTTTTGCGAGAACGTGATGTCGCGGTTAATGAGGGCGATCGTAAGCGGAACCATCCCACTCGCCGCCACCTCTAAAGAAGAAAACGTCAGGTCATGTTCTGCTCAAAGGACGCCTCTTTCTTATAGTTAGAGGGGCTAAGAATTCCAGCACGGTCTCCCACGCAAGTCTTAGGAGGCTACCTAAAGGGGCCGTGGGGGTAACTGTTGTGCGGCGCACTCTTATTAACTGTTTTTCTGACATGGACGACAAAGCACGTGGTCTCGCGTTTGTCGTGGACGCCCACAACATCTTAAAGGGGCGTCCAGATCTAGACATAAGTGGAGAGCAACTTTGCTCCCCACTGAGAGAGACCTGCGCCCTGGTTTAACACCGGGTGATCACTGGGAAGGAATCGGGGCGCTTATCCCCCTTTTTATATTATATAAAACAAAGGGGGGCCCATCCGATGATTTTGCCACGGGCCCCAGATGGTGTAGTTACGCCACTGGTCTCGACAATCATTACAATAAATAAAGCAGTTTTACTATTCTAGAATTTGATAAAACGACTAATTATGTCCATTGTCCAGTATATATTGTTGGGTAAAAAAGAACAAAATTGCAACAATAGAATCATTGAGTTATCGCATCTAGCTAAAGCTGAAGTCATTACTTGATTGATCGCTGCCGGAAGCCTTCCTAGCTCGGATGACAATCACTATACAATACAATCAATATAGACAAATAGGTCCTTTGTTTATTAATTGCCTCATCTGTCTAGTATCGAAGTACAAGGACTGCAAACTATAAAATCCCTGGTTTATATCTTGGGTGAAGCAATTTAATTGTATTAATAAAAATATTACATCAAAACCGGTGCAACCAAAGCACAGGTAATCTTAAAAAGACAGAATACAATTCAAAAATACCTTAAAGCTGGACTGTCATAAAACATATTTTATATCAATGATCTGTGGCAGACAGTTTTTAAGATTATTTTCATGGTGGGGAAACAAAATGACCTCATTTTACAATACTAACTAGATTAAGCATAAACTAGCAAAAGACCCCTATCTCTAGCTGTTCTACAGTTATTCAAGCCTGACCAAGATCAGATATATACTGGTTGACCCCAAAATGCGAAAATCTTGCACAAACCACTATTGCGGGATGTACAATGTCTACAGTATCCAGGCAGATTCAAATATCCTCCTATCAAATACCTCAAAAGAAAGAATACTCAATGTAAATAATGAAACAGACGTCACACAAGTTTATATTAACAAAGGAAATATGGTTGGTGCAACACAATACGATCTATCAGCACTAGTTTGCTTTATTGCGGAAACAGCCGCCGTGATTATGCACTCTACGATAAATAATGAAAGGAGTCCGCACTGCGCAGTGAAATTATTCTATTATAAATATCAGCTATAAAATAATATCTATCTGTATCAGCTCATGTACGTGGCACTGCAGAGCAATCACCTCCTTTGCAAATGAGAGTACGATTTAGAAGGTTTAGGTTTTATAATCCGAGTTGATTTTTAAATACCATACTCATTATTATATTTTCTTCGCCATTATAGTGCGTGGTAATTCACCATCACACATGAATCCGAAAAGCCAGAGGTGTGCCCATGGAATTCAAACGGCGACCACTGTTAAAATTTTGGAACCTGCATCTCGTCCGAGACCAACAGACCATCTCTCAACAGACTAGCTCTTAAAATATTAAATAATACACATGACAGTAAATATAATTTATGTACGTCACGTTGCAAAACACGGGGCTCCTGTACGATTGTGAGTCAGTGACGCGACGCTTGCATAGCGCGGATTGATTGAAACTTTAATTCAAATTTCTTATCTTTATCTGAGTTATTAATTTATTAAAATTACTTACTTAACAGTAGCATATAATTTTTAATTATTACCACTTAATACTGAAAAGTATATCAAATACTTTCAAAGTTTACTGCTGAAGTTTCAAGTAGTTAACGGTTTTATTTACGAAAACTTTGACTATTTGCTGCGTTTGGTTGTAAAATAGGGAATACATAATTATGGTGGCACCTATAATAATAAACAATCGCTGAAATTTAAATGCAGCAAATGATGCTTTATGCGATGATTATATTAACATTTCCAAACGTGACTATTGAATATTAAGCATAAAAACCAGTTTCGCTAAAATTATATTACTCACAAATAACCAAGTGCTTTGATACGATGTTATTAGCAAAAACTAATTGAGAACAACATCTCGTGGAATGTATAATTCATAAATTAGGTACTATTGGATTAAGTTTTGCAAAAAGTAACCCTGCAAGGGTTGACGAGCAGGTATTTGATAGTAAAACTCCAAAAGACAACACCTCTTGATAAAAATATGAGCATTAGAATGTGGAGATAGAGATGAAATTCCTAAAATATTTTTTAAATAGATAATTTGACTGTTTGATAGATAAATCGACCCTCAGAAAGAATTATGCACAGATATCAGAAGACAAAACAGACCATTGTTAGGCGCAAAGGTAACAATAACATGCATGGAAAAGACATTTAAAAGCAATGAAAGCAAAAAGGACCTAAATGCATCTAAACACACAAAAATGCAATTAAACATACAAGTATTGTAAGAAATCTGGAAACACCAGATACCATAGATCTGTGTGCTAGTGCCGTAGTGGCTATATTTTATAACAGAAATAATACATTTGAATTTGATGTAGTATTATTATATTGGAATATAATATAAATTATGAGATCTTTGAAGACCCAACATCGTGTAAACTTATATCTAAAAAATTGTAGGAGACGATTTTTTTAAAATGCTGGCAACCTATGAGATTTAGCAAAGCAAAAACTCACACAAAGTAGCTTTACTAACTGGAAATTAAACCTAGGGTCTTCCCTAGGTTAAATTTCCAGTAAGAACATGTAAGAACATCAAACTCCTTAGACACGCTGTCCCTAATAAAACTAGACAAATGAGAGGGTCTTTGCATATCCATTCTATTTTAGTAAGGCTGATTTAAAATACATTATTTAATGTCACCAATGATTTATTTGCTCATATTACACATAAGCATCTTTAAATTGCCTCATTAAATAATTCCATCTCTATATTCGGACACACTTGAATGGTAAATTGATGTCTATTTATGTATCTTCGAATTATTTACTCAATATAGCTTGATACTCTACTGTATCTGCTTATTAGCGTCGATTGTATGCATACGTTCTGATTGGAATGCTCTAATTGCAATCAAGTAAACAAATGTAATATTTTTTTTTTGTGATAAATCTATTGAATAACTAATCCTTGATCCTTCTACAATAGTTTCCGTTGTTTGCATGTTTGTGGTTTTCTTTTTAACGATCCTGAATTATAAACCAAAGTAAATTGGAACAGCAATAGAGAAGACTTTTAAGGAAATACCAAAAAATCACACGAGGATAAGTCAGGGGAACTCCTCCCTAACGGTGTAAGAACTAAAATCAAGTGTCTACGTGGTTCATGACACGTGTTTTACTAAGTCAAAACTATTATAAAATTATATATAATTTAATAAAAAATAAATAACACAACTGTTTTATAAACGATATAGTTCAGTTCTTTACCAATTCATGTTGTTTTGAAGCAAATTCAGGCGTTTTTCTATGTATGCATTTACTATTTACTATGTACTCCTTCCAGGACCAGAATTCTGTATAACACCCCCGTTAAACAAAAGTAAGATTAATGTTAACACCCAAAAATATCTCGATCAACTGATCTGATTTTAATTGTAACTTTCCTTGTGATTACTCTATTCAAGAGGTAATAATACTCATGAGAATCAGTTTTACTGAATTCCTCCACAATTATCCGTACATTTACCTTTTTCAAATCGAATGGAATTCAATATCAGCCAGGTTCACTGCCTACTACAGTACCGAGTATTTGTTTTATATTCAAAATGTGTCGCTGACATAACGGGACACACCTCGGCGAGACCATTGTCGCCGTCTGGACACACCGTGATAACTACAAATAGAGTAGTCGCAATAACGTATTGGTAACATATTTGGTTTAATATGCGTATTGAGTACTGGAAGGTGCTTGACTGCTTGCCATGAGATCTTAGAACTGTTCAAGATATAGAGTTCAAGTAACAAATTGTTCAAGATATAGAGCGCATTTAGAAGAGCTAGTCTTTTAGAATACTAATTCGTGGTATCCAGTAACCAAATGGAAGGATTTCTTGTAAGAACAGATGTCGAGATAATCATTAAAGATTGTGTAATAAAAGGACAAGCTGATGTCAGCATCCTGGGGTCGCCAGCCTGCGTGCAAAGTGCACTAAAAATAGAGCCCCAAGATTTTCTTTGTGGGAGAGCTATGTTGGCCAGTAGACTTTCTGTTGCTGGTGAAGACTGAAGATGATTAGTTAATAACTTATTTACTGAATATAAAATAAAATTCATTTTTGAAAAATGTCTGGTAAAATATTATGAGACATTACAAAAATGCGTAACGTGCTCATAAATTTTAACCCTTTCTTAATATTCAATTTGAGGGAGATTTAATTAAGAGAGTTTTAAAAAGATATCCAAATATAGACCCTATATGCTCATCACCAGTCCCTCTCTAAAACCAGTACAAATTAACATCTCCGTGTGCCCTTGAACTAGATGCACTTTCGATTACATTCTCGCAGTACACGCCTTAAACGCGGACCAATCGGGCAGCTGTACGCGACGCAACGAAGGTCATCACTACCAATAACTACTGGCAAGTGGCACCACTCAATACTTACATTTAAACATGCGTAAATCGTCAACTAATTAAATCACACACCGAAATAGATTATTGTCAACATTCAACGGTCACTATGGATTTTAGAAGTAAAGACACATGGTTTGATCTTTTGTTCGAAATATCTATTTAAGTATGTTTTTTTTATATACATTTTCCAATGCAGTTAATTACAGAAAAGCGAACAGACACAAAATCATTTATATCTTCTTGAAATATAATGAACAGAGTCGTAACTCCATAGGCGGATGAGAAGAAAAGATTGGATGAACTTTCAACCAAGGCACATTAGAATAGCATGTTTTGACTATAACCTAAATGTTATTCTCATTACGTAAGGCTAGATCTGAATCGAGAATATCAAGGAATTACAGCTGAGGTAGATAAATTTTATGTAACAGCAAGGCTCGCCAAATACGTCACAGTGCAAGAATGTTATGGCGAAATTCCGTCGCACAAATTACATAAGCAATAAACAAGGTATGGTTAATAAACAAGGCATGCTAAAATTATTTAGAGTAAAACATAGCAGCAAAACAGCATAAGTAGCAGCTTTTTAGGAACCTAAATATTGGCAAATTCTATAAACGACGAAAAGAAATATACTTATGAGTAGTGATTAAGAATTAAAAGGTAAGTCAAGTTGTTAAAATTATCTACTGCCACGCAGGACGGAGGTATGTCTGCCTACGTCATCAATTAAAACGTAGCAGGATACACACAGGGTCATCCTGAACCACGCCCCTGCATGACACACCTTTCACTGAGTATACTATTGTTTGTACATTTACTGCATAGTATGCACATTGCATCGCATTCCTTGCAAAGTTCATAAGAATAATAAAGCCATTTTATTCACTTTTGCGTACTTGTTTTCAATTTATGTATGATACCTATGTTTTATTAATACTTCAATAACAATGATAACTTTGACTACTATTTTATTCTTTAATTGAAGCGATGTAATACTATTTTTAGGAAAATATAATGTAAAGGTTGAGGACATTAGGCTAGCTAATGTCACTGTGACATTCAAAGCAATCTCTTAGCTTGCTCGATCAGGGCTCCAAATAAACATGCAGAGAACTTCATAGTTCATACAAAATATGACATTACAACAACCACTCAGCGTGATAATCATAAAGTATTAGTGACCGAAGGATTAGTCTTATTTCGCATTAGCTAGGCTATTTTCATAAATTTTAGCTATGGGAAAGTCATGAAATCGTTTTAGTTGTTACACGCGTATTTATCTCAAAGATCCTAAGTTTACCGGCTATCGCATCTTAAAAATCCCGCAAGGCGTATCATGAAAGACCATACATTGTATGAGCATGAAATCTGACTGCAGTTTTAAATGGGAAATTGAAAGCGGCATTGAATCGTATATAAATTTGTATAGCTATAGAAGTAATTGTTTCAAGAAGGACACCTAAAAATCACGACAACCATATAGGATAACGGCAAGCAGCAGAAGACAGATACAAAAGTGAAAATTACTATAAACGGCTCACACATCGACATAACATCAACGCTTCATGTCTAACCACGTATGAAGTACACACAATCGGGCAGTGAAAGTCGCTTGCAGTTGGTCACTGCCCACCTGGGGCTTTGTACGTATTGCACAGCTATAGTAACTGAGACATGGCTCGACGACCTTAAAAGGACACTGAGATGTCAATGATCACTATGTGGTTACTGATATATTTCAGGGTCGATGTCTTGATATACTAATTGTAAATTCTATATTTCCTGATTCCTATATTCCAATTTTATACATTCAACAGTCAACCTAGTTTAACTGACATACAATTATGATGCTGGTTTGTATTGGGAAGATTCCATCTAGGTTGTATGAGCCATAAATGCGGGTTGCAGTTTATTTATTGATAAGCAAACTAAGTTGCAACTTGCAGGTTGCTACAATGTATTGTTTTTAGTAAACCAGAAACGTACGCCCTGCCTTTCACTGAGCGATTGTCTGATAACCCTAAATAATGTTTTTCATTGGATCCTACATAATGTAGATTAATAAGTATAAATTTAGCTGTATGTTCCAGAAAGTGGACCCTTAAAAGTTATATTTCCAGTTTTACAAAACCCTCGGACTAATACTTCGTAGAAATACCGTAACTGGGGCAATCATGTTTGTCGAAGTCAAGTCCTCGAATAAATTATATTGATCGAACTGCCACTCGAACCAACCTCAATTATAGTGCATTCAAAACCATAGTACGCGAAAATATCGTATCCAGACTAAAACAGAAGATGCATTCAAAAGTGGACAATCAGGATTTCGAGTTACAAGGTTTTAAGTTGATCATTACGAAATATTATTAAAAGTCACACCAACATTACCGACACAGTTGTAAAACCACGGTACGCTTACACAGGTCAATTCAAAACAAAAAGTATTGGAGTATAAAGTTATACAACATAAATGACCCACTCTCGTATCGTATAGCGGTCAGATATTACATACTCGGTATTAATGTAGCGTGTGACGTAACATATACATTACTTAATCATATACAATGTGTGTATAGCTTACTTTTTATATGCTAAATAGTAAAGTCCCGTGTGTAGTGTTTCTAATAATTTTAGTACGAGATGTTTTTTTATTGTAATGAATGGCGAAACGAGCAGGGCATTCTCCTGATGGTAAGTGATACGCGAGAAGCAAATCCGCACTAGAGTAGCGTGGTGGAATAAATGGCCTAACCACTCTCAATCGTCTTATCTCCCAATTTTAGAGGAGGCCCGTGCCCTGCAGTGGGACGTTTATGGGCTCATATAGAATCAATACGACCGCTCGTGGACTAGCAAAACGAAACATGTCCATAAATTTCAAAGCAATGCCATCCTCGCCATCCTGAGACATAAAATGTTAAGTCTCAATATGTTCAGTACTTACTCTGGCTACGATGGTCTTTAAATCGGAATACAACAATGTATTTACACTGCTGTTTGGCGGGAGAAATAGGTATAGCGGTGATACTTACCTAGGCGGCCTCTCACATATGAAAATTACCAGCAGTAAAAAGTTACTGATGAATGATGAATGAAGATACTGATATGATGATGATGATGATGATGATGATGATGAGGTAAGAACAAGGTTTTACACCCAAGTCCACAATTAGCCAATTTACCAAACAGCCAATTTAGTGTGAAATATTTTCATGCAATGCAATATTTTTTGTTTAGAATTAGATTACTTCCTGTTACCAAGGTATTTGAAGCTATTATAAAAATATTTGTGCTTATTAGATCCAAGTTTTATATTTAGCCCAATTTCAATTACATTGTGGAAACAACTTGTGTATAACGTTGGACCTAGCTTTTAGAACCATCTTTGGTAGTAATTGTAAATAAAATAAGCAATCATCCTGTACATGCTTCTAATGAAAAATGGACACACTTTAGGTAAATCCTTTCGAATAAACGCCTGTTGGTAAACGGATCAGAGGCAGCTGACAATATGTTCACGGTGATCGCGGGTACGAATCCCAGGGCATACCTATGACTTATCGGTATCATGTCTATATTAATTATTAATCACCGTGATCGAAAACTTCGTCAAGAAACCTGCATACCTCATGCGTTACAAAAGAAATCTATGCCTAGTGTGGAGGCTTATGTGGCCTAATCATTCTCAATCCTACTCTCGATTGTAAAGGAGGACCGTGCATAGAGACGTATATGGGCTGACACAGTAATATTAACTCTAGATATGAGAACGGCATTGTGAAACTGATAAGCCTCCTAAAAAAGTATATTTTTTTACATGAAAACAAGCTATTCGTACTAGCTGTATTTTTAAAACCATCCAATTATTGCATGTTGAACCATGTCTTAATTAAGGAAACATTGTAATGTTAGTCTAATGGGTGAATCAAAATTCAATTCATTTTTATTTCTGCTGGAATAAAGAGCCGTGTTCCCTTTAAAAAACCCAATGTTATCGGAGAAAACAACCAGTTTATTGTTCGTGTCCTTGTTTTTTTTCCAAAAAGGGTCTTAATCTCTTTTTAAATTATGAAATTTCTCACAAGAAAGTCGCTGAGTCGATGGTAACATTATTGAGTTAATAGTACATCAACAGTAATATCTCTGCATACATAAATGCAAGCGTAACTCTTAACATGTGTTTTTCTGTTTACTATGTACACTAAAGACAGCATAAGAACTGCATATTAAAAATAAGTAAAAATAATAGTCTTATCGCACTAGACAAAATAAACAACTCTGTGTAAAATCTAATCCGGTTCTTCGTTTTCTGAAAACTAAAAAGTAGTATTTTGTCACGTCAACACATATTACAGTTGACGGTGAAGTAGATATTGCATTGTTCCCATATTTTTTTCTATGTTTGTACCTAGCACATCCCAATACCCTGGCAGTTCAACTTCTGAACCCATCCTACACCTAAAAGGTTAAAAAGGAAAGATGTATGGTGATAAGACAGATGAAGCGCTGGCCTCATCGTCTTTATGTCCGATGCTGATGAAATCATCACCTTATAGTCGAGAGATTGATGGCCAGTTATAATTTAAAAAAAATGTGCCTAAACTACTTTTTAAATATACTTACAAATACGTGACAGCCCCAATAAGCATGGCCCCACGCGGCCCAGTAAGGGTGATGATGGAAGGTGCCAACCAGTTGCAGACGGCCAGGGTCGCATAGATGATGGCCAGGGAAGTGTACCCATCGCCAGTAAACGAGCTGTCATCCTGCGTGATACTCTCCAGTATGGTTTTCTGCGAACAAAACTCAAGATTAGATAATGCTGAGGTCAAACAGAAGACCTTGGTACAGTTTCGTATGATCGAAAGATCAAGAGCGAAACGATATTAGTAATCTTATTAATTAAACATCATATACATGTTTTTAAATAGAGATGACATTTACAATTTATAAACATTGTTGGTAGTAAATGGAGGAATCTCTAACGTTGAGTTTTTTTACTTTTTTTTATAAATTATGTATTGATTCAAGACAGCACTTATGATTTTGCATAAACTAAGCAGGTATTGGATAAGGCAGTTAAAATGTGATGATCGCTAATTTCTATTCGCCTACGCGCAAAAATCTTTTAAGAACTATTCAAACCAAACGAAAAACAATAAAACATAAATTATATTAAAACATCCTTAAGATGCCATAGCATCCGAATTCAAATGTCGCACATATTAAAATTGGTCTTAATAACCTTGCGATGCCCAAAAACGGAAGGATTTCACTCCGTCGCGTCTTTCGCAACAATAATGTGGGAGGATAACCAAAATCAAGCTACATCCTTAACATTACCAGATATCGGTTACATAAAATCAATAAAGGCTTGTATTTTGCAACATCGACTCCACAGTAAACGTTACTTTCGAAATCTTGTATGTATATGGGAAATTGAAAAATGTTTTGTGTACATAATATATTTTGGTCAAACACTGAATTTTTGCCACTAGACTTATAAGGTAGAGAAATATCCCGCCCACAATTCTCTTGAAATAGGATCGATCAGTGGCACGGAAAGATTCGACATTGAAATTCGGTAAATCGGTTCATCATCATCATCATCATATCAGCCACAGGAAGTCCATTGCTGAACATAGGCCTCCCCCAAGGATCTCCACAATGACCTGTTGGAAGCGGCCTGCATCCAGCGACTTCCTGCAACCTTAGTCAGATCGTCCGTCCACCTTGTAGGCGGGCGTCCAGCATTTCGCTTGCCTGTACGTGGCCTCCACTCAAGAACGTTTCGGCCCCAACGGCCATCGGTTCTACGAGCTATGTGCCCGGCCCACTGCCACTTCAACTTGCCGATCCTATGGGCTATATCGGTAACCTTGGTTCTCCTATGGATCTCCTCATTTCTGATTCGTTATGGTAAATCGGTTACGGTCGCAAAATATTTGTTTAACTATGGGTTAATTATATTCAGATAGATAGAGAGTTATTTAGTAACAACTAATCTATCCCTTTCCATACTTTCCAAAACTTTGGAATATGATGAATCGTCCATTAATTTATAGGCAACTAGCGGCCCGGCCCAGCTTCGCCCGGGTACAAATAGATTTCTGTACAATAATATGTACGTATTATACTTATAAACCTTCCTCTTGAATCACTCTATCTATTAAAAAACCACATCAAAATCCGTTGCGTAGGTTTAAAGATTTAGCGACTTTGTTTTATACTATGTAGTGATAGTACATTAATTATCTTCTTCAGTAACATTAGTCCATTGTTAAATATAATAATAAGGATTAAGGTATAGTAGGTACAAAATAAGAATTCAATGAAAAACGGAAATTATTATACGTACATACATACATACATAAACTCACGCCTATATCCCAAGAAGGGGTAGGCAGAGGTGCCAGGACACCCACATTTCGCCTTGTATGTTCCGTCCCACAATGTGATAGGTGGCGAGCCTATCGCCATATCGGGCACAAATTCCTGACTCTGGACTGATGATGGATAGAAAAATCACTTTGCCCAGCCCGGGATTCGAACCCAAGACCTCAGCTTTGTAACCGTACCTTAGTACAACTACGCCACCGAGGCAGTCCGGAAATTATTATTTATTATTAAGGTTTCTTATCTTTCTTTTATAATTAATTATTACAAACAAATATCACCTTCATATGACAAGATATTTTGAAACATTATATTAGCGGTAAATCCACTATTATTTAAAATCGACATTTGGACACTTGCCTAAGTCTGCATAATAAATATTAACGATCTCCTTGTATGGAGCGATTGCTAATGGAATTTACGCAAACTATGCCAATGTAAAGTGCGTGGTGGCCTGTTGGTAAACGGACTAGACGCGACTGCCAACATGTTCACGGTGGTCGCGGGTTCGAATCCCAGGGCACACCTCTGACTTTTCGGAGTCATGTGTGTATTGATAGTCAATCACCACGCACTAAAACGGTGAAGGAAAACATCGTGAGGAAACCTGCATACCATAGCGATTTATATAAATTTCTATGGTATGTAAGTCTGCCAACCCGCACTAGGCCAGCGTGGTGGACTATATGGCCTAACCACTCTCAATCGTGCTTACGATTGTAGAGTAGGCCCGTGCCCTGCAGTGGGACGTATATGGGCTGATACAGATACAGATACAGATGCCAATGTAATGTCGCCAAATTACAATATGATGAAAGACGCTATTAAAAAGTTCCCTTAATGAGCATTCCCCATTAATCTGAATATGTCGTATAATATAATATCAGGTCATCACTGACTTTTTAATGTACATTTGTGATGGGATTATATCGATTATAAAGAATATTTCAATAAATGCTGTTCCTGAAAGAAATCACGTCGTGCACGAGACTGGTCATATAAAAAGAGATTTTGATCTCAGGATCTTTGATCGATGTTAAGACAGTTGGACAGTGGACTATTTAACGCAGACATAGACAATACGAGTACTACTGGAACATCGAAGTTCGGTATCTGTGATTCTGTACAATCATTTTGTATAAAAACTGTCCGAAAGTCGAGTCAATGCCGATCCAATAATTTTGAGAACAAGTAAATAAATAAATAACACCCAACTGTCACAAACATAGTCCCGACCGCACACTAACATCGAGTCTTGTGTCGTGGGTATCAGGAACTACGAGATACTTTTCGGTCTCACAAACACCCAGACCCGGAAGAAATATTTGTGGGCCGCACAAACATTACTTCCGGTGCGGGGATCGAACCCGCGGCCTCTCGTTTCACAGCCGACGTCTAACCAACTGCACCAAGGAGGCTGTCAAGTAAATAACTAGCCACTGAAAAGAACTAAGTAAATTCAAAGGGCCTTGAAGGTCCTGAAGACGAATTTCTAATAGACTAGTACTGTTAAATAAATTGATATTATATTTATGGAAACAAAAACAAATAAACTACAACATAAGTATCAATTTAGTGAGCTTTCGCCTCCACATTTTGCATATTTTCCGCGAAAGACTCAGTTTGCGGAACAATTAAGATAAGATGATCAAAATACCACACGAGACATGAAACATTCTTCACAACACAACGTCCTCTGATGCTGTTGAGATTAGTAGAGAGAGCCTTGCTTAGTGTCATCTCATTACAATCAATATACATAAACCAAGTCTGTTAGGTATTCATCCAAGACTGATCAAAGATTGTAGTCCTGTTGTAGGCCCGTGTCGTGTAGTGGGATGTATATGGGCTGATACAGAAGCGATACGACCGCTCATGGGCAATAGCAAAACCAAACAACACCATAAATTATAGGGAAATGCTTGGCGTTCCACTGCGGTCGCCATCCTGAGGCATATAGACCAAGAGCACGTGGCCGCCAGACTTTCGTAATTTTGTAAAAGCTTAAATTTTGTCGGCGCATGCCTCTAACATAGGCATCACACGATCAGCTATTATGAAGTTCCAATCGTGGTTGTTTTGGAAGTTATGAGCTTTAATGTTTCTGGCAAGATGAAAGTACCATCAAAAGTGTCTAAATACCAAGGAAATATTTGTTTATAGTTGTTTTAATAACATGTATAAATTTCAGCTTTTATACTATAACGTTGACAAAATTACATTATGTTAAAGTTTGATGATAGCGTAATATTTAATAACATTTTTCCGGAGTTATAGTACAAAAACTTAATATTAGATTAAGATGTCAATTCTGACTGTATTCAGTAGTTACGTAACGTGGCTGTTAAAACTATAAGTTTCTAACCTAACTTAAGTAAAAGGTCCAAAATGAAAACTTGATCAGGATAGTATCACTCACAGAAAACCGATGAAAAAGCTACATTGTCGTGCTAAGTAAAATTACCAGATATTTACAAAATGCTTAGTCGATCATTAACAATTATACATATTTTTTTTTAGAATCTAGATGTTGTGAAATAGAAAATGTCACTGCAATTCCTGAATCCCACAATAGCAACAATCGTATCTAAGAATGACCTTAGAGCCATGGGAATGAATTTAGGTAAATTAATTATTTTCTTTAAAGTGCCCGTAGCACATCTTAGGTTTTCTGGTCTTAGGGGCTGTGGTAATCACAAACCATTAAGTTGTTAATTTACCAATGCCACTGCAACTTATGCTCGAAACTCGTAGTTTAAGATAAAAAAGGTGCTGACAAATAAGACGAAGTTAACATCGGACAATCCCACGGTCGCAATACAATGTCAGAGATCTATCAAAAAGCGATAACACTGATCATGACCCACGTCTGGTGTAATTTCGAAATTATCTACATCGTGGATTCGGATCGATGCGACACTAATCTCGATCGCACACTATATGCCATTGAAAATAATCCTTGAAAAGGTAATCTTTACATTGGATCTGTGTGACCTAAATTGCGCGGGCGCATCCTTGTGTTTATCGATATAGAAAAACAATGATACATACGCATTTTAATACGTACCGTTCGGAACGGAATGGGTTGGAGTTGGATAACCCCGAATGATTTATGGCGATGTCATAACATTTTGTAATGCTTTCATCAGACTTTTTTTAATTGATTATTCTTATTTAATTCCTCTGTACAAGTCGTCCCGCCATCTGACCATAGGACGTCCCATGCTACGTTTGCCAAGACGTGGTCTCCACTCCAGAACAGCTTTGACAGCCTCGTGGCGCAGTAAGGCCCAGAAATACTTGTCTCCAGTCTGGTTGTTCGAAAGACCGAAAGTCTCTCGTAGTTTCTGATACCCACGACACAAGACATAATTGGTCTTAATATAGGGTTAGGATCAGTATCGGACTGTACCTTGGGATTGTAAGTTATACTTAAAAAAAAAACAAAGAAGAACTTGCTAACTCCAGCGGTTATCTGTTCTGCAACATGTGTGGCCAGCCTATTGCCACTTCAACCTAATAACTTAGAGCTATATCGGGGGTCGGCAGCAACTGGATGCATAAAGCAGCAGACCGGACTCTATGGCGTACCTTGGAAGAGGCCTATGTGCAGTGGACTTCAATGGGCCATGACGCCCATGATGATGATGTTTAAATTCCAATTCATTTAAGATCTCTAATCACACTTCAAAGGAATGTTTGGACTTAAGTCTGGCTACTACTGGCTTGAAGTATTGATCTGATAAATCATAAAAACACCAGTTTTATTCATACCAAAAACATTTGTTATCTTTGCAAGTTCCGTAAAATAGAAAAAACAGCAAACTAATCAGCAAAGCACAAGTATTCTATGATGGGTCTAAAATTGTTTACAATAATTATTTTTACTATCTAAAATGTGGAAAAACTAAGCATTTATATAATCATTCGCTCATTGTAAGTGAACAATATTTTTAAATTATTTATGCTACTGTACATACATACATACATACATACATAAACTCACGCCTATATCCCAGAAGGGGTAGGCAGAGGTGCCAGGACACCCACATTTCGCCTTGTATGTTCCGTCCCATGATGTGATAGGTGGCGAGCCTATCGCCATATCGGGCACAAATTCCTGACTCTGGGCTGATAATGAATAGAAAAATCCAATATCACTTTGCCCAACCCGGGATTCGAACCCGAGACCTCAGCTTTGTAACCGTACCGGAGTACAACTACGCCACCGAGGCAGTGCTACTGTGTTGTCATATAATGGTGAAATCTAGCATTGTATTACATAATTATTACAATGCTTGCAAAAAAAGTTGACAAATTCTTCAAAATTTTGGGTTAAGACAACAGACGCTATGGAAATCCTAGAATTTTGTACGGCGGTGGACTTCCTGTGACTGAAGAAGAAGTAGGCGACACTCAGGTTTTTATCTCATATTGACAAATTGGCATTTGCCCAATACATAAACTAGGTATCTAAACATCCGATATTGAATAAGACGAGTGTCACCAAATCTGAACGGAGTTTAATGAACTTTACGCGCATACCTTACGTAATACTAAACTAAACAAGAAAATCTAAACCAATTTTAGACAAATAGAAGTAATAATTAGTAAGAAAGATATATTCCATGCTGTGTTGTTTAATATTACGGTGCTTAGGTTTTCATTTTGAATAACCTATAGGCTATACTCTCAATCGTACTTTCGATTGTAGAGTAGGCCCGTGCCCTGCAGTGGGACGTATATGGGCTGATACAGATAGGCTATACAAGGGTTCTGCTTCCGTTTACTGAAATTTTGCGCATGTAATAGTATCTACCGGAAAAGGCAAATATCTTACTGGTTTACAGGTATCGCACAACGGCTACCAACCTTAATATTTTAAGTTCTATACAAAAGTTGAGTACTTAGTCCACTAAATATATATCGATTCGTACTAATATGGCATTGGCACATATTATTGGTCTTGGATTGGAGGACGGAAGAAATACCGATAAAGACACTTCGGGCATTAATCTTTTTTTTACACGCTTTATATTAGCTTCACTTGTATGTTTGTATGTTTGTATGTTTGTATGTTTGTATGTTTGTTTGTAACCGACTTCTTTGGGCGCGATTTTGACCCACTTTAAACGGCCAGATTTCGTTCAAATTTTGCACACCTGTCAAAGACCGATGACAATACAATAATTCGATTAAAATATATAATTATCCTGATTAGATTCGCCAGGATTAATTATTCTTATAATTGATGACCATTGCTACATTCATCGCTAGATGGCGTTAACATTGTATTCTTCCAAGAAGCTTATACCCAAATGGAGATTGCATTCCGTATAAAACACTGAAGCACAAAAATTTGACCTTGAATGCAATCGCTGTTGCCTGCTATCCTTTTCTTTAGAGTGACAATGAATGAAGTTCACGTGAAGTTCATTCATTGTTATGCTAAAGAAAAGGATAGCAGGCATCAGCGACGTCATTCAAGGTAAAATTTTTGTGCTTCACTTTTATATACGGAATGCAATCTCCATTTGGGTATAAGCTTCTTGTATTCTTCAAGTGTCAAATGTTACTACTGACCAACAGATGGCGTTATTGATTGGAAATACAGCCGTAGATGGATGTTTTTAGTCAAAACAATTATATAATAGTTAAAAAAAACTAAAATACACGCTTTAATAAGATATACAACTAAAAAAGTAAAAATAATTGATACTGAATTTAAGATAAGAAAATGGAGTAAAATACATATATTTTATTGTTACAAAGCGTGGGGTGTTTACAACAATTACTTATCCTCCTGCACCCCACGCTTTGTAACAATAAAATATATGTATTTTACTCCATTTTCTTATCTTAAATTCAGTATCAATTATTTTTACTTTTTTAGTTGTATATCTTATTAAAGCGTGTATTTTAGTTTTTTTTAACTATTATACATTTTAATAGGAATCTTGACGGGTATAAGAGAATTAATATCATCCTAATCGTGGTCAAATGGTGAAAGGCTCCGCAAACAGCAGTTAACTGCAATCAAATTAATCTAACTACTACTTACGACAATTTCCCCGCATAATAACGTCGCCAGTTAAATAATAATTAGTGGCCGATCGGGCAACGCAATGTCCGCAACTATTTACGAAACCATTGCAAGTTGCAGCGTTCTACTAATTGTATAAATTATACTCCGACTTACGCGATATGGGGAAGAATGATAACCGTGTAAGCCGAATTCGCGAAATCGGGGTGCATTATACATATTTTTTATTGCCACCATAAGTTGAATAAAAAAATGGTTGCCTGTAAAGTCGGTTTTACGGGCGAAGATTTTACGTGACAACGTCTTTTTCTCGGTAGAATATTTATTGATATGAATATAATTAAATTGCACAATAGGAACAAGGAATTGAATGAAAATAAGAATTGCACAAATTTTAACTATAGAAATATATTTTGTTTACTAAAACACTATCAACATTTATCAATAGTATGACATAACCTATAAACTCAGTTTCTCAACTTTTGTGTCAATCTAACAATTAATCAATCAATCATAGTTTACGATAATGAAATATCAGTGTACAATTATTTACCTTTATTGTTGTAGTTGTTGTAAATGATAAATGACGAATCTAAGCACTCCATATTTTCACTACAGACACAGCTGACGATACTTTAACCACACGTGTGAACTTGTATTGTGACGCTTTCTTGTTTTTCCAACGCCAAGAACGTTCGAGAAAGACAAAGACAGAGACACAAGCATGCGCCGATTCAATGCGCCTAATTCTCTAGTGCTGCGCGCGCGGCAGACCGATCATAGTTGAGTGGGAGAGAGACGCAAGGCATTCGGCGGGCCTCTCTCTCGTTCGGTGACTCATCGTAACGTTACCGGGCGTTACACTTTTTCATAAGTGACTCCCAGCCGCAACCTAATTTAAGACGTTGTCACGTCAATAATAAAATATATATCACAATACAAACTATGAGTCATATGATATTATTATTAAGATCCAACGTGGGAGTTGAGCAACAGCAGAACATTTTGCTGCAACTAGAGGATCGTAATAAAACATGTAAGATGTCGCTGGATGCAAGCCGATTTTCAATTGTTCGTTGAGAAAATCCTTGGGGAAGGTCAATGTCTAACAGTGAATAACATGCCTAAAAAGGAAGATCGCTCCGAAAACAGAACTATTTAACTCCGGATTCGCGTAAAACGGGTATCAAATGAGAGTATTACAACACTTACTTGAACACAATCAACGGGTCCTACGTAATCCAATCCCGAGACTTGAAAATTATAAATCGATTACGAAACTTGAACGGAGTAATCGTTAAGGAAAACGTGGAGGTGAAATTATTTGACAGCGAAATTAATCAGATGCATCTGGAAGGACATGAAATGATGTAATGCATAGAGCTATAAACCGAAAAACATACGAAGTACATTACTCTAAAAATATATTTCATCTCATACAAATTGATACCGTACAAAAGTTTGCCGCAAGTACTAGGATCTAGTCTAGATCAGATGTTTCGCAATCAGATTAGCATAAATTACACCAGTAACTTATTGTGACTTAAGAGAACGGAGATCACTCTTAAAATCCGTTCCGCTTCAAAAGACAAACCCATATATCGTTCAGCGGGCAACCACCTTTAATGCTTGACATCCATCGCAGATATTATGCCTGTCTCATCGAAATGACCAGGATATATTTGTCGCGCAGCATGTTTACTAAATATTACAAAACTTTTAAAGTGAATGCACTCGTAATTGTCGGATATTGATGTAAAAATGAAAAAAAATACAATCGTTAATATACGCTAACACGCTCCTCGCCCAATGGACACTTAGCTTAAACCCACAATAGAAACGTTGCATAAACGAGAGGCGCTACCTAGATAACGGCACTCGGAGATCTCGATTCGCAGGTTACGTAATCTGTTTTGGGGTCGGTCAAAGATTGTATTGTTGATCCTTACAAGAGTCGCAGTGCCCACAATATTTTTTTCTATTACATAAAGTAAACCTAACGGGCCTCAGTCTCGTGGTAAAGAAAAAAGCGTGGCTGGATATTGTCATGAAAGACAAGGTAGATACAGAATCAATGATCTTACAATTTATGACACTGAAGATCGAAATGGTGGACGCTAAGAAGGCGTTCGATGTCACCAGCAAGGATAACGGGCGGTAGACGAACATAACATCGGAATTCAAGTTATCGGTCAGTAGGTGATTACTATATGGCCTAACCACTCTCAATCGTACTCTCGATTGTAGAGGAGGCCCGTGCCCTGCAGTGGGACGTTTATGGGCTGATACAAAAAAAAAAAGGTGATTACCGGCGCCATTATCACTTACAAAGCAATCGAAGATTCCTTAGCATTTAAGGCGGATAATTTTTGTAAATTATGATCGGGCCTAAAACTAACCACTCTCAATCGTACTCTCGATTGTAGAGTAGGCCCGTGCCCTGCAGTGGGACGTATATGGGCTGATACAGATACAGATCGGGCCTAAGTTATTCAGTCTGACTAACTGAACAATGTTTACCGACTAAGCTAGTCGTAACTGTAATACGCTTTTCTGTGATTCTTTTATTAAATCGGCCTCGATGCCAGCCCATTCCTTAGCCGAGAACTGGGGGTTAACCTATGATACGAAACGAAGTTCGAATATTGGAACGTACGTACAACTTTACGATTGTGCCTAGGTACTCCACAAAATGTTAGAATTCTCTATGACACTTCGTAACCATAGACTAAGTTCACAGGAAATGATAATTATCATAGATAATAGTATTGAACAGTGGAAAACTTATATCACATTTTGGACGTTGAACATTCGAACGTTCTTCGTTTTGGATCATAAAGTAACCGCACTGGCTACAGAGAAGTCTATATCGAAAAAAAAAATAGTTTTTGAAAGGTCAAGTCTCTAATATCACTATAGGCACTAATTCGACCATAATTCAAATATCTTCTCGTCTACTGTATTTTAATCATATTACATAATCACAAACATACAGCTTCTGCAAAAACTATCGGTACATCGACTGTGTCATCATACAGAGCCAAATACCAATAAATCGTGTCCATTACATGACATAAACTCTTAAATTGATATAATAATGTATTTTTTATCAATGACACAGTTTCTCGTGACATAAACAAGGTAAAGTTGTAGGATCTGGTCATTTCCATTTATAAACGCATCGGCCCTTATTATTAAGACAGGTGCTCATTGGAGAGACGTTGCTGTAGCTGTTGCACGCTACTGTTACAAAATAAAATTATAATTCCAGACGTCTCGATTTTAGACACATAAATGTTCTCAAATCTCTACCATGAAGCCGCTTTGCAATAAATCAGGTCGATTAAAAATATGAATCATAGATCAGTAAAAATTCTGAAATGGGCCTGGAGAAACTTCATTTCTACGCAGCTGTAAAGCAAGCTAGAGCAGAAAACTGAGAGAGAGAGAGATAAACTGACGCGTAGATAATTCATTAAGGAATTACGATTCTCCTATGTCATAACTCTGCTATAGCAGTTAAATAAATTACAACATGAGGAAAACAGGGAGTTAATTCAATGACAATGTCTTCAGATTGTTACTATTTTTCAGTCATCAATAATTAAACATTCTATAATAAATATATTTTCGAAATAATTCTAAATGCAACGGTTACACATTAGTGATGAGAACCAAGCTTAGCGACTAAAGAGGCCGATTAGATTCGCAATGAACTCGCAATTAGGTTACATTAATTTTCCACTAACATTTTAATTAAGTGTTATCGATGCCTGTTATATCGTAAATATTTGTTCAGTTATATGTTAAGGCTACACTAAGAAACTTTATATGAATTAACGATGTTTCTTGTGAAAACAGTCACTTTATTTATTAATTTTCAAAAACCTTTATCAAAAAACCGTATTAATAAAAAAATATAACGTTCCAGTTAATCGAATCTAACCCTTTGCTATAGATGTGGTTCCGTAGTATTTAGTTTTAACTTGTAGAGATTAGTTAAGACTAATTACTAATACGTCTACACTATTGGCACATTGTATCCATCTAAAGATTTCATACATTCTTCTTTCTTTATTCAGTCAATTCTTCTGTGGAATGCACTCCCCCTCGAAATCAGGTCGTCTAGTACTCGTATGACATTTAAAGCGAAAGTCCGACAACATTTAATTGATAAATTAGCAGAATAATCTTAGTATGTTTTATATAGTATATGTATCTATAAGTATAAAATATATGTTATTTTGTATATTTATGTATGTATTTATATTTATTTATATATTATACAGACTATAATCATATTCATTTATTCATTTATGTATATATAATATATTCTTCTGATATTAGTTTACACCTGAATTTTTATTTTATTATTATTTAGAGATGCGCCTACTTTGATTTCTCTGCACCACCCAAAGGTTGACTGGGAGAGAATGCCTCAGGCATTAAGTCCGCCTTTATACTTTGTATATAAAGCATTTAAATAAATAAATAAAGAGGATCACCAAATGGGAGCGCCAGCAAGATAATTAGCAGTTTCTAAAACGCAGGATATAAGTAAACGAAGGATGTAAAACCAACTGTAATAAAAATGTGGCCAATTAACGTCAAGGAATCATAATGGAATTAATAACAAATTTGTAACATTTAACAAACACAAAAAAGAATTTAAATTTAGAAGAAAATTTTGTTTAGTTTCTAACAATGCGTTTTATTGTAGCTTTGTAAAAAAATCGCAATAAGAAGTCAAGTTTACTGGTGGTAGGTCTCTCATATGTGAGAGGCCATCTGGGTAGGTACCACCGCAATGTCTATTTCTCCCGTGAAACAACACTGCGTAAATGCACTGTTGTGTTTCGGATTGAAGGACATTGTAGCAAGAGTAACTACTGGACATATTGAGACATAACATCTTATGTCTCAGGATGGCGAGCGCAGTGGAATGTTGCTACTGTTTATGAGCGGTCGTATCGCTTACCATCAGGCGAACGGCTTGCTCGTCTCGTCATTCATAGCAATAAAAAATAAAAATAAAGTTATTATAGAGATAAATAAGACCCCATTTTCGTAAATAAACATAAATTAAAAAACTACAAGTGATTTAAATAAAGAACGCAGACATCAATATCGACTTGATATACATATGTATTTCGGTCCCGAAGCGAAGATTACCAATGCCAGCTAAGTGCAATTGTTCAATTCACAAGTATCCTTTACATCAAACTTGGTCTTATAAGGTGCGAGTGTGTCAATTTGGGGTTGATAAATTGGCACCGCGACTAAAAATTTGGCTTTGTGGGATAATGATTGCATATTTTATCATTGCATGAAGAAATACTAATTGCTTTATTTAAAAATATTTGTTGGAGACAGCGTGTTTGTGTTAAGTGAATTAAATGGTCTAAGAAGATGTCAGGGAAAGTAATTGTAAGATAGATAATATGCATGTGATGCAATGTGCAAGAAGCCAAAAAATCAATACTTACTAAAAACTAAAACGGTTAAGAAATAGAAAAGATAACTTCACATTTCATTTATGGATTGTTAGATGGAATGATAATTTAGTCAATTCTGGCAATTTCACATACAAGACTTTTCCCCACTAGATGTACTCAGTACATAACTACAAAAGGTGGTTAATGTTTATCATATCATTTATATTATCCGAAAGTAAGAACAAACGACTTCCATCAAATTAATAATAGTTAATAGCAATGTTTAAACTATCTCCATTCTATCTACATCCGAGGTCATTTATCAAGGGCTCGTTTCAAAATGTACCTCCAACACAAGTCAACAAGAATGTATCGAAAACGCACACCAAACGGTATGTGGGTAGAAAAATGTCAAGTTCAACTTACTTTTCCATTAGTATTCGTCGCTCGCAATATTCCTTTGTCTACATCCATTGATAAAGCTTTATACAATTCCTAGCACCATATTCTATGCGCGGAAAACGGAATTATTTATTTGCATTGCACTGAACAAAGGGTTTAGAAGCACAAAGAGGGGAATGACACTATAACTTTATGTTTGCTGTGTGAAAACTGAACAACGAAATAGTGGCTTCACAAAATCTAGGATGAGATGAGATAGCGTCTATTGCAATTTAATCTGTTCGCCTCTCGAATTATGCATTAAACTGTAGGTTCATCCCAGGGACCGAAACCGGTATCGAAAATACCGGTATTTTTTGGTATCAACCGAAAAAAATAATACCGGTATTTTTAATGGTAACCGGTATCCGCCAATTTTATTCGATTCCTAGAATTTAACCGGTATCATACCGGTAACCGAAATAAGGGTTACCTTTATGTTTCATGCGAAGTTCCTTATAAGTCAAAGCGGGGGCAGTGCCTGTGTGTGGTTATACCGCCGTTTGTCTTTACTAAACATTATGGCACTATACCACACAATTATCTTTACTCATTTCATGATTTTTTCAACAGAATTACCCACCAAAATTGAAATGAACCGTATCCAGCGATATTGTGTAAACAACACGACAAGTATGATTTTAATTTGTTATGCAACAACAACGCATTTTCTTTTGCATTCAAGGTCTTTTTAGGTTACCGGTATTAAAACGGTTCCCGTATATAAGGGTAACCTTTATATTGCGTCATAGCGGTTACCGAAATCTTAAAGGTAACCGAAATTCGTCGATACCGGTACCGTTATGTCGATTGGGTTTCGGTCCCTGGTTCATCCTTTATACATGGGCTGAATATTTTGAAGATATAAGCAATCTACATCGGACAACACTTTCAGCCTATGTTATTATATCGACAAAACACAATTTGCCCAGGATTAGATAATTTCCTGCAATGGTTGGAAGGCTGTTAGGCGCTAAATCATAATACAGACCGTTTTGCGATTTATTTAGTATATATATCAACTATTATGTAGAACCGACACATCAGCAAAAGACAAAGATGAGACGAATTATATATGTGTTTTGTTACTATAATTGGAATTTTTGGGCAACAACTTCAAAATTCAAGTACTTTAGCGAATAACGCGTTATCAGTTGGCCTCAGTTGCCAAATCCTGTTTTTATATTTAGTTCGAAATCATATTTCTAATATTTTTTTATACTAACTTCGAATGAAAAATTTATTGAATCGAAAACACCAATAAAGTAATTCAAAAACAATTAGACCTGTGGTTTTGATGTGGGCAAACCGTTGATGGTTCAAAAACAATGACGACTGGAGGAATACGATGAATACGTATTATAAATAATTTGAAGTATTTTATTGCGAGACTCGATATAGTAATTAATAAGATATTACACAATGCAAGTCGAAGACCTATTATAAAGTCTAATGAAATTAAAAGTTTTGCCTTCGTATCGAATGCCTGCGTAAAAGGCGACAAATGACAATCATTAATGATAGCCGATTGCAACAACTTATAGGGTGGAAAAAAAAACACATGTTGCTTGTTATTTGAGAGTAAGATGCAAACGTTAACCAAAATGACAGATAAAAGTCCTGTATCTGTATCAGCCCATCTACGTCCCACTGCAGGGCACGGGCCTACTCTACAATCGAGAATACGATTGAGAGTGGTTAGGCCATATAGTCCACCACGCTGGCCTAGTGCGGGTTGGCGGACTTACATACCATAGAAACTCTTATGAATCGCTATGGTATGCAGGTTTCCTCACGATGTTTTCCTTCACCGTTTTAGTGCGTGGTGATTGATTATCAATACACACATGACTCCGAAAAGTCAGAGGTGTGCCCTGGGATTCGAACCCGCGACCACCGTGAACATGTTGGTAGCCGCGTCTAGTCCGTTTACCAACAGGCCACCACGCACAAAAGTCCTACTTCTAATTATTAATGTAATATAATAGACTAGCGGCCCGGCCCAGCTTCGCCCGGGTACAAATAGACTTCTGTACAATAATATGTACGTCTGTATCAGCCCATATGCGTCCCACTGCAGGGCACGGGCCTCCTCTACAATCGAAAGTACGATTGAGAGTGGTTAGGCCATATAGTCCACCACGCTGGCCTAGTGCGGGTTGGCGGACTTACATACCATAGAATTTTTATAAATCGCTATGGTATGCAGGTTTCCTCACGATGTTTTCCTTCACCGTTTTTTAGTGCGTGGTGATTGACTATCAATACACACATGACTCTGAAAAGTCAGAGGTGTGCCCTGGGATTCGAACCCGCAACCACCGTGAACATGTTGGCAGTCGCGTCTAGTCCGTTTACCAACAGGCCACCACGCACTTAATATGTACGTAATGTACATAAAAACCTTCCTCTTGAATCACTCTATCTATTAAAAAAACCGCATCAAACCGCATCCGTTGCGTAGTTTTAAAGATTTAAGCATACAAAGGGACATATTTTGAAGAGGCACCTTAGCAGGCCGGCATAATTGTTTCCGTTGGCATGGGACTGCCATCCGATGCCAATGGATACTCTGCCTGGGCGGCATTTGCGCTTACCATCAGTTGCAATGTCGCCACTATGCTAGGCCAGAATAAAAAAAAAACATAGGGACAGAGAAAGGTACTTTGTTTTATACTATGTAGTGATAAAGAGCCCGTGGCCGCCAGACTTTCATCATTTTATAAAAGCTGAAAGTTTCAAGATAGCGTAATATTTAATACTTAACATATAGACAAAGAAACAAAAGTAGCGTTGCAATGGCTTTCTAAGCAAAGCGTAGACCTTAGCTATCCGATCGGTGGAGCATGTCCGATATCCGCGGTCGACAGCGAGCATCGGCACTCACTTTTACAAATTATCCTCGCTTATGAACGATTAACAACGATTGCTGAACAAATGGAAATTATATAAAACATCGAGTGTTTGTCAACATAAATAAACTCGTAGATTGTTGACACGACGTTGACTCGAGATATTGGAAAATCCCTGCACAATAAAAACATTGAAATATTTTTTCGTGACGTAATTTTTTGTATCGGTTGTTGTCGGGGCTTCAAAATACAAGCAACTAACGAATGCACACATCGAACCAGCAAGAGCAGCGTTAAGACAATGGAAAGTCATTACTCTTAAATGGGCGCCGCGTAATATTACCCTATTATGCCTAAGTTTTGAATGCAGACAGAAGCCCCGTTAAACACTTGCCCCTGGGCACCGGCAGCATTCGAACCAGAATCTCAGGAATATTTAGCATGCTTATCGTAAGAGTCTTTAAATAAGAAAAATCAAAGTCTCTATTTCCTCGCATATTTCCCATCAAACAGACGCAATAAATCAACAGGTTTTTTTAGTCGAGATAGTTTTCGTGGAAAGTGTAAAACAATCTAACAGTTATCTTGGAATAATATTTTTTTCTGTCCTGTTAACTTAGTGACCTATTTTACAGGACACGGTCTTTGAACAAATAATGCGCAAATATTTTGCATAACATATTGCTGCTTAGAATCATATAAAGTATACTATTTCATATAAGCCAGGGGGTTACTCTATACTGCGACACGAAGTTCGAATGTTAGGACGTTGAACGTCAACATATAAGATAAAAGGTTCGCACTTCTAATACTATTTTATATTAAAGTCATTCACTCCAAATATAAATTACAATGTACAGGATAATACAGGATTCAAACATTTTGTAAAATATTAACTATAAAGGCATATTCGTACAGTTTTACGTGTGATGCTCGAAAATTCGTCGCCATGTAGGAGCTCAGAGTAAACCTCTATTATTGACTACACTAGAACATTGCAAATACGTAATCGAAAATTATTGCAAATCTGTCAAATACTATTTATGTAACTGCAACGCAACTTTGATAACTCGTAACTTCTTAATTTTATCATACACTGAGTTATTTGCAGTTATAAATGTATTGAAATAGTCTCAAGGACGTATTGAGTTAATACAGAACGCACGCGAGGAATGTGCTCCTTTCTAATCAACAACTATACCTTGAGATGTTAATGAACTTTTATTTTTTTATTTAAACCATATAATTTCGAGGTCCTCCAATTAGACAGAGCAATGACAGAAAAAATGAATACAATATAATTCTAATTTGATTTGCACATTGCACAATATGAAATATTATGAAAATGTTGTAGATTTTTTATAATATAAAATATGTGTTGATTAACTATAAGTTTTAAATGATTTCATGTCAATAATTAATTAGATTATTAATCAACTTAGGTAAGGTTTCAATTTATAAACTGGAATTCAAAATAAATAAAAAATTGGACATGAAACAAATTATAATCCTAAATACACACACAGGATTTAAAATAAGTTTAAAATGGATTGTTAAAACAATTGTAAAATTCAACCATGTTATAACATTTTATCAACAGCTTCACAATCACTGTATAAACATGTGTTTGAGTGGTGTGAGGTATTCACCTTTAAATATTTGAAAAATGTGCAAACACCACTTTCTTTTATAAGGACTGTAAATAAACATTGTATTTATTTAAGAAGTATTAGTATAATTTGGTCTCCATTCTTTATTTTCTTTCTCCTTTAAAATGCATCCCATGGTTTGTACTATTTTTATTCTTTTAGTTTTTGTATATTTTTTTTTATGTGTACAATAAAGATTTAGTAAAGTACATACTTTATTCATTGACCAAATTATGATTTGTGATGAAACAATATAAATAAATTATACAATTATTTTGTTATCTTAATGTCTAATTATTTTGTTGCATATGAATAAATATAGCTGATCATGCCTTTATTGAATTATGAAATGAAATATTCATTGTACCTTCAACTAATATTATTCATAATTTACCACTGTTATGTGCATATATTGTTAATAATTGCAGGATTAAAAAAATAAATTATATACACATGTTTATATTATTTGAGTATCTCTGGTTTCAATATTAAACCAAGTCTTCTTAATAAGCAATTAAAATTAATAAACTTACATAATACATCACTGTTATGTATTTAATAACCAATTCATAGACCAGGCTTAAAATAATTAGAAACATTTAATGAACTTAACATTTGAACTCATGTTGTAAATTACTATGAATCTGTATCAGCCCATATACGTCCCACTGCAGGGCACGGGCCTACTCTACAATCGAGAATACTATTGAGAGTGGTTAGGCCATATATAAATTACTATGAATATTTTAACAATAATCTTGGTTATTCAGTATTTTGCATTTCATAAAATAGCACAATCAAGTTTAGGAATAAAAAAATCATTAGCATAAAACATCCAATTCCACATTTACATGAATGATAATTGCAGTTTGTTATAATGTTAGTAAATCACATATGTATGATTATGTGTACTATTGCTACTGCAAACTAAATACAGTTATTTTAAGAAATTAATGTTGCAGTGGTAATTGTCTGGCATTGACAGTTTTATGGATACAATTCAGTGTGTAGTTGTTATTAACTGGTGAAATCTATTTGTGCAAGTAACATAGAAAGGTATTTTTTTGAGTAAGTCGTCGCACTTACATACCATTGCTATCGTTTTAAAAATCGATAATATTACATTTTGAGTTAGAATTTAACAAACTCACCTCTATATTTCCCATAGTCTGAAACGCCGTAAACACGAACATAAAACCAAACCCAAGTAGAATAACATTTACAAATTTTCGCTCCATTTTGAAGCAAATATTTTATAATCACGTAAGTAAAATATATAGTGATTATGCACGACAAAACACCGCGACCGACACAGGTGAACTGAAATGTTGGTGTTCTCTTGCAATGATAATACGTATAGTTCTCAGACCTCCCTCCACCAACAAAACGTGATTAAGTAAACAAGTTCACGAGTAGATTTTTGTTTTCTTGCTACGTAAACTGTAAATGTAAACATCACCCGTTTGGCTAAATTGACATTTTCTTTAGCTGTCACTGTCATTAGATTGTCACTATGACAGGTGACTCTACCTTAAGGTGCGGTTCTATACACTGCGATTACTCGATTTGCCAAAGACAATTCCTAACAAATTGTAATTAGTTTGCAACACAACACTAGTTTAACTAGGTTCTACTTTGTCCGTGGTTGGTTTCTGTTATTGTCTGTGGTTATTTTATTTTTCTGATTCATCGAATTTTTGAAGCTGAATTTTTATTGATAAATAAAATTATTTTATGTGTATTTTCAGCGGTGTGTGTAAATTAGGGAAATGTAGTGCCTTAGTGTATTATTTAGATATGTTGTTAATTACATGTTCGCGGGACGTATTTTGTTGCCGAGGATGATCTCATTGACGTACTGACATAAAGTACGATCTTTTAGCGAGATCTTGATCGTTTTGTTATTTTATGATTGAGTCCAATGACCTTGTGGCTTATAAATAATATCATCTAGACGAATAAGTGAAAATGAAGAAGCAGTTCTATAGAGTGAAGCAACTCGCCGACCAAACATTTTCAAGGTATTTACCCCTACGTACTCCTTTATCTTAACTAAAGATAAGATTCTCATAACATTTTTCTATGCACAGTAAAGATATTGTTTTCCTACACACAGTATCGCTAACTGCTTGGACTAAACTACTAATGTAGGTTTTATTTAGAGTTTACAATGAAAAAATCTAAAAGTGCAGTTTTCATGTTTTTTTATTTTTTTGTAGGTCTGGCAAAGCTGAGACGTTGACAGATGAATTACAAACAGCGGACCGAAAGGTAGAACACCTTCGGAATGCCTTGCAGCTCATCAGCAAGAGAATATCAACAGGAGCTGGCAATACCCAGGGCCAGGATCCTGCTGCGAGAGAGAAGAGGCTGAAAAAATTACCAGAATACCTCCTAGGGCTGTCCATGTGTGAAGCTAGTAACTTTGATGATGATGACAGTATTTTAAAATATATCCTGTATGAATGTGGTAAGTTTTCTTTATTTACATTGGTACTGATATCATATCAGATATATTCATGTTGTATCAATTCTATGATATAATATTTAAAGCAAGAAATATCAATTCAATCTATGCCAATGAATATACCTATTCTGAAGAATTCATAGATTTTTATCATCATTATTTATATTGAGTTTTATGTTTAAAATGAGCCATCAATAATCAAATTTAGATTTTAGTTTAATGCTATGTTCTAATTCAAGATTAAATTGAACACAGAAAAAAAATCTTATAATGTTTAAATAATATTTCAATTGTGGTTTATTCTTATCGGACCATTGTATTGTTTAGTATAATTTCTCATTATTGAAATGGATTCCAATTCTTAAACACAGTTTAATTACAGAACAATTTGTTATCATTTGTTATTGTCCCTCCAACTGTTTTAAATAACAAGTACCTCCTCTTAAGCCTACAAATCAACCTAGTCTTTTAGCTATCTTTCCTTGTGTTAAGAAAAATATTTAGTGAGTAATTACATTCAGGAAATAGAAGAGAGGTGCTTATAATCAGCAATATATGTGTCAATTTCCAAACCCACTTTCATTGCACTATGTATAAAGTAGACTTATTTCATAGTCTACTGTAGCAAGCAGGAAAGTGGAGCATTGATTATTAAGCTTGTGGTCAACCTATTCTCTGCACACTCCACTTAATAGGATTATTCAATTGGTATCATCATTCATGCTGTTAGTTTAATAGAATATGTGGTTTGCATTGTAAATACTTTCTAGCTAGGCAAAATTATTGATTTTTATTTTATTACACAGGTAAAACGGAAAAATTCCTAGCAAATGAAATAGCTGAACATGAGTTGAAAATAGAACAACTTGTATGCACACCATTGACTATTATAAGTGAACAGGACCTGCCCACAATAATGAAATCTAAAAAACACCTCAGCAGGCTAATAAACGAAAAGGAGTCGGCGGCAAGTAGATATAATGTGAGTGACATATCATACACATCTGTCATATTGCATATGAAACATATCAACAACACTACAATCAACATAGTAGAATATACAGTTAAGATTAACTTATCAAGATTATCTTTGAAATAAAAATAACTTGAGGAAATAGTCTGATGTTGTCAAAATGTTTGCCAAGGTTACGTTAATAAAAACGGTAGGACAAATACTTGAACCACTTTGATATTCAAATAATTGAATTTGATTAGTTAATATTCCAGATAAATTTGAGCGTGAATCACTATAGAGCCCCGTGTCATTGTGAGATATGTCATAATTTAGTATCACAAGTCATTGTGTTGGATATCAGAATATATTGATGACATAATTCTGTATTAATTTTTCTAGTTTCACCTGGTGTTATGCATGTTTATCTATGATGGTAAAAACATGTATGAATTTTCTTTTGATTGAGCCCATTATTTTTGTAAATATTAAATTATGTAACAATTTACTAAAACAAAGCATTTCTGCTCAATAATATTATGATGCAGGAAATGTTGAAAAATTATAAATAACAATACTCAATTGCTTGTATTTTGTCCTCATTATTTATATATTTTTATACATAAAATTTGAAGATAACTAAATGAGCATATAATGTTGTATCATACAATAATGTTAAAATTCTAACTATTTTCATTATTAGTTAAATCAAACAAAACATAAAAATAATTACATAAGTTCATGCCAATAGCCCTAAAGGTGTAGACTGGGGTTCCACTAGTGCCACTCTCAATTTTAATTGTATCTGTATCCTATTATATAATCAAACCTTCTGTCAAATGGGCACGAATTCCAGTCTTTGCTAACACTTATCCAAGTTTGCAAACAATAAAACTCACTCAAAGAGCATTCAATAACATGCAAACTCAAAGCTACCTATTTACTTGATTAACAGCTCATTTATGCTGCCACTGGGTCTATCAGGAGACATATTAACAAAGTAGTTAGCACTCATATCATTCATAAACACGAGATAAGCATTTGATATTGCACTGTTTGGAAAATCCCTTAAACATATTGTTGTTTTAGATTTTATTCCTTTGTTTTCGAGTCAATAAATTGATAATAACTATCCAGGCCTATAGGTAAGAGCTGATTAAATAAATAAATAAATTCACCCAACAGTCAAATACATAGTCCTGACCCTACACAATGAAATATTGTCAGTTCAGAGAAATGTGTAAATATGGTGTTTAAAATACTTTCTTCTGTTTTAATGTAGTTATACACATATTCATTTAAAAATGATAATCTTTCAGATATACTACACCCATATGTCATGTGAATCATCCATATCAATTTATTGTGTACATTCAATTCTGATTACTGATAAATTTAATCAGTTAACATAATCTTATTCTTTCTTTTTTAGTAAAATTACAACTAGTACAGTAAATACTAAACCGTAATATTCAATATTAGTAAGAAACAAATTATAGTTTTGCAAATTATTTACTTTCCATTTCTATTGACTAAAGTAAGTCAGCATTGTTTATTATCTAATGATTATCTATTATCTAATGATAATTATGTGAGTGCCTTATCAAATATTTTGACAACTTTCTTTGAATAGCGATATTATGTTAGTGCAACGAATATGCGAAATGATTAAGGAACTAATACTTTCTCTAAGTTATGTGGAATTATTTTGTATTTAATATGTCAGTGATCCTTGGGGGAGGCCTATGTTCAGCAGCGGACTTCCTGTGGCTGAGATGATGATGATGATGATTCATCGTCAATATAGATACAAAGAAGTAAATAACATTGCAGCACTTAGAAAGGCAGAAGGAGGAGAATCCAACAAAGCTAGCAGCGGCCAAGGATGAGCTCGAAGAGGCGGGTACTAAGGTGGAGGCGGCTCGGGACGCGCTGGCGGCGGACATGTTCGCGCTGGTGGCCAAGGAGGCGCAGCTGGCGCACACGCTGCTGCAGTACGTGAAGCTGCAGCGCGCCTACCACGAGTCCGCGCTGCACTCGCTGCAGGACACCGTGCCGGAACTCGAGCGGTTTATTAGTAAGTATTAGTAGTATAACAAATAACACATAACACATAACCATATCGGCCGTCTATTAATCACGTGATCTTTTATTTAGTATTTTTGACCCAGGTTCTTCTAGGATGGTACCACTGTCGCAGGAAATCGACGTGAACCGACAGCTTTTCTGTCTCGTGTCGTTTAGTGAATGCGATTGCCGGATACCTAATATCCCTTTCCTCTCCATTGTACTCTCGGTTGTAGACGAGGCCCGTACTCAGCAGTAAGCGACCGAATTATTATAGGCTAATATAGTACAGTCATCTAATTTTAATCTGTTTTATAAAAATACGTAACCACCAAAAATAGTTATTAGTCGATTTGAAATGTTAACGTCTATGAATGGCAATAGTCGACGATGAGACTGATTCAATGTAATCATTTTAGGCGGGAAGGTATCTATTTTATTACTCCTAATGCAAACAGCTTAAATGTGATACTAAAAATATCTTTGATCGCTCGTCCAACAAAGTTGAACAGCGGCATATGAATTGGTGCGCGAAATAGCGCCGATGCTTGATTACAAGCTATTAAGCACGTTTGCTTAAACGTCTAGTGCCTACTAGAGCACCCGATATGGTGGGCCTGACCTCCAATATCTTGGCACAGGGTCTAAGTGTTGGGTAGACATACGGAAGCAAAATAATAAAATTTCATCTAAACTAATCGAAGACAATGTGATGTCCATCTTTTTATTATGAGTTTAATTTATGCATAAATATTCGATTCAAAGTTCAATAATATTGTCATCGACATTTGTGTCAATAAACAATGACAGGAAATGTATTTCCGAATATGTATATAAAAATTAGGTATGCTAATGTTTTTGGCAGGATATGTATGATATAATGTCCATAACATTCATTCGATATTAACTATACCGTATTTGTACTGAGTTATTAATTATTATATTTTATCGATTCGCATATTTGGTAAAATACAAACGGGATTTAAAAATATCGGTGCATAATGCATTGTTCTAATAAGAGATATTTTTTTTTTTTTTTTTTGTTTTCGCGGGGAAAAACGGTTTATCGCTACCGCTGCCTGGGGGGAAAGGCAGGCGGTTATGTTGGTTTCGCCGGTCTTACGACTCAACGGTGAACCACCCGGAATGGATGTTAACATCCAGGCGACCATTGAGTCGCGTCCCTAACAAAATTCCTACACCGGCATACCAACCAAAAACCCCACGGTGAACCTCTTCAGCGCATTGGAGCGGTTCCGGGTTCCTAAGGCTTAGCCGCCCTAGCCTCGCCGGATCCGATCCTGCACGATGCCGCGACACGACACACCCCACATATTTTTTTCTTCACGTAGTCGCTATTAGTGGACGTTACGCAGCCCCCCGCTGCGTGCCCGCGACTACCATTGCCCCCATTAGTCGCCTCTTACGACAGGTAGGGGATACCGTGGTGGAATTCTTAAAATAGCCCCCAGTCCACAGGGCAGAAGTCACCGGTTAATCGTCCCCCCGGTGTCTCCTATGTCTCCTGGTGCGACGAGAGGGATCGGATCGATCTCTCTCCCTCCCTGCTCTTTCCTTCTGCGAGATCACCCTCTCGCAAAATTGGGACATCGCCCTCCAAGATCTCGGGCTGCTAACCATGGATGACACCACGGCCGACAGCGAGAGGTCCCGACCGACGATCCCAACGAGAGCGCTACGCTCACCGTCCCAGGCTGGACACACCCCCAGAGTGTGCTGAGCCGTATCCCGCGGACAGTTGTCACAATGGTGACACACGGTTGACGATTCCACGCCGACAACTCGACACAGGTACTCGCCAAAGCATCCATGGCCTGTGAGTACCTGCGTCAATCGGAATGTCGCTGCGCCGTGGCGCCTGTCTAGCCACTGACTAAAAACAGGGCGCACTGCCGCAACGGTCCTCAAACCCGCAGTAGGGTTGTCCAGCCTGAGACGCCACTCCTCCACGGCATCATTACGGAGGGAGTTACGAGTAACTTCAACCTCTCTACGGGCCGGTCTATGCCCACGTCTCAAAGCATTCTCTCGCCAGTTAAATACCCTGGCGAGAACCTTGGCTTCAAGGTCCCAAGGTAAATAACCGGCTAAAACGCAGGATGCTTCAAAAGAGATTGTACGGTAGCCCCTGATCGCTCGCTGCGCCGCTACTCGCTGTGGCTTCCGCAGGAGAGCGGCGCATCGGTCGCTCAGAGACTCAGCCCATACAGGACTACCATATAGAGCTATGGACCGTACAACTCCGGCATATAGCCCTCGGCAAGAGCTGCCAGGACCCTCCAGGTTGGGCAGCAGGTAACTAAGTGCACCCGCTGCCCGGGACAATTTTGTCCCCAGCTGTTTGAAGTGAGCATGAAATTCCCATCGGCCGTCGAGAACTAATCCTAAATATTTCATTGTAGTACCGATAGGAATTCGCACACCATCCACAACAATATGGGCACCAGCCGGTGGCCTCCTACGAGGCCCATAAAAGCAAAGGGCCTCGGTCTTCTCAAGGGCCACCTTCAAGCCAAGTCGGCGGATGCGATCGACTATTTGGCCGGTACCGACCGCCGCCTTCATTGCAGCTTCCTGGAAAGATCTGGCAGATGCTGTTACCAGCGTATCATCGGCGTAACATATAACGCGGACACCCCAGAGATTGGCACCACGGAGAACCCAATCATACCCGATGTTCCACAAAAGAGGACCCAACACAGAGCCCTGTGGAACACCGCATGTCATGGCTCGTCGGTGCCACCCGTCCGTGCCGGGGTACACAACGTCCCTACAGGACAGGTACGAGTGTACCAAGCGCCTCAAATAGGGTGGCACCGCGTGGTACCGCAGTGCTTCATGGATGCAGGCCCAGGGCAAGGTATTAAAGGCGTTGGCGATGTCGAGGGATACCGCCAAGACGACCTTGCCCCGCGCAACTGCTTCCTCTGCCTCCGCTTTAACCCGCAAAATCGCGTGGATGGTTGACAATAAGAGATATTGTAACTTTTGGTGCTAAGGGCTGTGGAAAGCTATGGACGATTATTATATCTTAATTATCACTCTTTCCTTTTATTTATTATTTTACGGCAGTATTATCTATCACAAGTTACATATCACTGCCTTTGCAACCTAAAGTGCCACAAATATGGTATTCACTTATAATTTCTTAACAGTATTGGAATTTAACATGAAAAGGACACTTCAGCAAGCATATAGGTGACAGCCATTGTTACATATGCGAATAAAAACTACATTAATTCATACAAACAGTTGGTGAAAGTCGTCTATTCGTTCTTATAAGGCTAAAATGGTTGTTGTTATATGTTTTTGACGCCTTTATTAAAAAATCTAAAACCAAATATGTTAAAAATATCGAGCTTTTCATCTTGACTTTATTTTTTCTATGGCAGAAGAAGCAGAATCCAGTGGAATCGTGCATGCTTTGTCGAGGTTAAATATTAAGCGTTGACTTCACTATTTTCTTAGTCGTCTCTAAATACGGTTGCAAAATTATGTAATAAATAATATAATAAAATGTTATCAGTTATTTCATAACGCATTGTAAGTGCAATAAACGAGTCGGCATGTAGCACTAATTACTGTACCAATTACTCACAATTGTCTCGGTGTATAAATAAACAAGAATTGGTATACTCGTCTGCGTTACTTATTTCAATCAGAGGTTCTCAACCTTTTATTGGGTCAGAGACCGAAGCTATTCACTAAAGCTTTTATGGATTCTGACGATGAATGCTTTAGGAGGTGTCGAATTGTAAATGCCATATATTTTTAGATAAATATGTGGGTGTGTTTTCCTCTATTGGTGAGGAAGGAAATTAAACTAATCGGATTACAAGTGGCAGTTAAACATAAAATAAATATACATTGGGTTAACACTCTTTTAGAACAAACGGGAATATCGGTTTTCGTTTACCAAGTCTATTTTCCCTGAAGTAAAAAGGACAATGTACTGAGCAAGTAAAGGCATTGAACAAGGATAGGGTGAAGATGATTAAAACCTAACTCTCTAAATATTAGAATTAGTAAAAAATCTAAGGCTTTCCTCACATAATAGAAAAATAGTAGGCAACTTCTAGACTTGCTTAACTTTTAAACTTTAATCTCACTTCGCAGAGTGACTAGACTGCACTTGATGGTAAGCGCAATGCTGTCTAGATATAGTATTACAGTAGACATTTAACTACTGCAATTCCACATAAAATTTACCGGACATACTATTTGTAACTAAGGAAAACGATAAATAAACGTAGATTCGGTGCTAATGGCCGCACGTTGACTTGATGAATGTAAACTTGACTTGAAAAATTTAAGGAAACCTGGCCCGAAAACCACCATACAGATAACAATACCATAGAGCAAAATGTTGCTATAGATGAATTTATAACATACGGCTCGGTAGTAAATAATAATTTTAAACTAATTACTATGGTACGAAAACTCAACTCACAAATAATCGATTTAACGTGAAACCAAAGAATATATTTTACTCTTAATTCTCTCTCTAAATATAGAGTAATAAAAATGACTCTTAAAATAATAGTTCTTTAACACGCAGATATTCAAGTTATTTAAAAAAAAAACAATAATGTGGAAAAGGGAAAAACGATAATGTAACGAAACGATTACTATTAAAGTACTGTGCCCCAAGCAGGAACATTTGACTCTATAGTATAGTAATCGTAATAGTAAAATTTTGTATGGGAATTTGAACAGCGCCATTGTGAGCGTATTTGGAACTAAATTATGGCAGCGGGAAACATTTACGACACTATAGTATGGTAATCGTATAGTCTAGCGATAGTTGAATGTATGAAAAGTCGTAGCAGGAATATTTTTTGACGTATAGTATCGCCGATTTACTATCGAGAAATACGATTGTTTTGTCACCGTAATTTTTACCGTGAGAACATTATCGGGAGTATATTTTTGCATTTCTACACATCGAATTAAGGAAAAATGTGTTAATTACGGTCATGCTTAGTGTCTACTCCGTATTTCGCTAATAATATGAAATTCAATGCTGCGATATGAAGTTACAATTATTGTGATATCTAACTCAAATATGAAGATTATTTCTTAGACTGTGGACTATTTGGAATCGGAAAAACGAACTTGGGAATCTTGTGAACAAGTATTAGGATATAGAAAGTCTGGAATTTATTGTAGTTAAAAACATACCTAACCTAAAACTGTAAAAAACTTATATATAAATAAATATTTACATGGAACTTTGATTTTAGTTTTGCGTACCTACTTAATCATTTTATGTCAAAAGTTTATTTCAATGTATAGTCGAGCAAGCTCTTAGGGCAGAGAAGTGTGAGCATTTAATATGTGAAAATAGTTGCCGAGGAACTTAACGAGCAAAAATATAGAGAATACTTTCATGAAGCTCTCCTTCTTAAAAATGTAGAGGGATTTTATAAAACATATATACTATCTTTATCTATAACCTATATAATATGAGAGTTATTAATTTGCATTAAATTAAAAGTGAAAACCGCTAATGTGTAAAACTAACCAAAAAAATTGCTACGTTCGGAAATCTAAATGCAAAATTAATTGGAGTCATTTTTGTATATTGCGGAATAAAAGCAATAAATATGTATTTGCTTAATAATTTATTTCCATAACCTTTCTACGCGACATTAATGCATGTTTTATATTTTTTTGTTATTTTATAATAATAATAAATTAATGTACCCACGTAGTGAATGACAATTCCGCACGAATCATTCAATAACATTCGTTCATTACCTTAGGTTATCTGTCACTATCGTAACGTAATAGTATCGAGTTCACGAGAGTATAGTTAAATGATTCATGCTACCGATATGGAGTAGTAATAGTATAGTAATCGTTGTCACGATACTATTACTATACGATACTTCAAAATATTCCTGCTTGGGGTACTGTACTGTATCAGCCAATATACGTCCCACTGCAGGGCACGGGCCTACTCTACAATCGAGAGTACGATTGAGAGTGGTTAGGCCATATAGTCCACCACGCTGGCCTAATGCGGGTTGGTGGACTTACATACCATAGAAATTCTTAAAAATCGCTATAGTATGCAGGTTTCCTCCCGATGTTTTCCTTCTCCGTTTTAGTGCGTGGTGATTGACTAGCAATACACACACTATTAAAGTGTTCGTTCGATTTTATCACTTGATTGAACAACTAGTGAAAAACTATTAGGCGTAATTTCAAGTTGTTGATAACAGTTACATACATAATCCTTACATTGCGTGACACGTCAGTTTGTATTTGTAAACAATGTGTTAAACAATAATCCCTGTTGAATATATCCCATCAAAAACATCCTGTAAAAAATCCCAAGTCTCGCAGCTCTGGTTTTCTACCGCAAAAAGTTGTTATTATATTATTATTAGTTATTAACTAACGTAATAACTTTATATAGAAGGTCCCTTAGGGACTAAATAAATTAATCGACTTGGTATTACATGCATCTCACAACTTTTTGCGGTAGAAAACCAGAGCTGCGAGACTTGGGATTTTTTACAGGATGTTTTTGATGGGATCTCACGTCTTTTTGTAGAGTCCTACTTTTTTCCTTTTCGGTACATCTTACTTCTAGAATATCACTAACGGTTTTTCTTAAAGCCTCTGTCTTATGTATTTTTTTTGTTTTTGTAGGTATCATATCAATTTATCACAAATATAGCGGATTTGATTATTAATGTTCTTTCTTTCATTGTAATTTAATTGATATGTTCGAGCTATATAGTCTATTTATTTGCAAGTTTTTCTTCGTCATGTTTTTCTAGAGAAATGTTGTACAGTTTCATGGGCTGAATACACCATTTCCCTCTCTATATCCCATCCTGTTATGCCTCATATATATAGATATCTATCTACAACTATTATTCCATTATATACGGGTACAATGATTCCTTAACTCCAAATGTAACTTTGTAATCCTATACATTTATATGGGATTACAAAGTTATTCACGCAGTTGGTCTATCTAGAAAACTAGACACAAATTATGAAATGTTTGAATTTTCCCTTACTTTAGACACTAAACACTAATTATATTCTAAATTTGAAGGTTCTATGTCTGCTAGAAGTGCCTTAGACTTTTGATGATCGGTCAGTCAGTCAGTGAGTGACAAAATTAAGAAAGTTTGACTAGTTACAATTCTTAAACTACTGGTTCAAATTGAATGAAATTTTAAATATACCGTGTTTACACAATGCCTACTTAGTACCTGAAAATTCAGGCTTCATGCTTTAGCCACAGCGAAGTTATAGGGGGTTGACAATGGTCTGAAGTGCTTCGAGAAAAGGATGTTACGGCCTATAGCTCGACTTGGAGGGGGCTCGGCCGCGCCCCCAGATGAACAAACTTATTGATTCATTGATTATAATCACGGGCGGTCTTTTCTTCTAGTTTTTCTACACTGAATATACAGGGTATATCAAGACTGCTACCGAAAACGAAGCCTGGTGGTAGTATAAGCAACTTCAGACATAATGCAATAGAAAATGTTGCAAAAAAAGCGTCAATTTTTTTCCTATGGTCGTATTTGGGTGGTAAATCCATTTTTTTCTAAAATAATAGTGTGTACCCTTTTATTTATAAATACTCTAAGGTACAAAAGAGTTTAAATTATTATTATAGCAAAAACTATGTATTTACCACCCAAAAATGATGATATTTAAAAAATCATTAAAAATAATTGTCGCGTTTCTTAGCAAAATTTTTAGTTGCATTGTGTTTGTAGCCACTAAAACTACCACCCGGCTTCGTTTTCGGTAGCAGTCTTGATATACCCGGTATTTTCGAAATAATTGTATTTAAACTGGAAAAAACAAATTACGTGAAATATTTTGATGTCGTTTCTATTTATACATAAACACTTATTAATTCATATTTATGCATATTAGTTTAATATACCTAGTCAGGTCATAAATTCTGTCACATTTTTAATATAATTCATTATGTAACCATTTATATACCAAAATGAACTTAATAAAACATAGATTCCTATGACACTAAAGTTTATTCAAAATGACCTCCGTGATTTTGAATACAGGCCTTTTTTGAATACAATTTTTTTCGTCTGAAAAAAGAATTTCCCGAATTTTTTTTCCCGCGTACCGCTTCAACAAAGCGCAGCATCTCTTCAGAGGAGGGGTAACGCCAATGACCTTGCTCGAACGGGCGGCACCAAATCTCATGCACCGGCGCACGCCGGCTCACGACGTGCGAGCGAGCGCGCTGCTTTATACCTATTCATTCATTATTTCGCTGCGGACAAAACGATATATTCGTAGTGTTATTTCACTCGATGTTCCCATCGAGTACAGTTGGGACCGTAGTGTATGATTAATTCACTTACAAAAGTCAGAGCTATCGTGGCAGAATTGCACGAACGCTGACTGTTAAACGAGAAGACGCGGGTTCGATCCCCGCACTTGTAGTTCAATTTTTGTGTTTACTTATTTCATCTATCTATACCAATATTACATTTTAGATTTTAAATATTTTTATTTTTGTTTTTCTTTTGTAATATTACAAAGAGGATAGATACATTTATATTTTTGGATTTTTATTTACAATGAAACTCAAAAATTACTGGACCAATTTTTTTTTTTTTTTTTTTTTTTTATTGTTATGAATGGCGAGACGAGCAAGCCGTTTGCCTGATGGTAAGCTATACGACCGCTCATAAACAGTAGAAATATTCCACTGCGCTCGCCATCCTGAGACATAAGATGTTAAGTCTCAATATGTCCAGTAGTTGCTCTGGCTACAATGTCCTTCAATCCGAAACACAACAGTGCATTTAAGCAGTGTTGTTTAAAAAAATATTTCGATTTTCTAATGGTCTAATCCGGGATTAACAGAACTATATATTTACCTGAAGAGGTAAATATATAGTTTATAAGGGTTTAAATGGAAAATAAAAATGTTCAAAAAAAATTATCTCGAATGGTTTTTATTTTTCATTTCAACCCTTATTTCAACTCCTTTAGCCAAACATACAGCCAATGTTACTCCAGGATAATGTTGGATTCGAATGGTGAAAGAATTTTAAGATTAAGTCGGTCGGTTAAGTAATTTTTGTGTTTATTCATAATAAACAAATATCGAAATATTCAAAAATCTAAAATACAAAAATGTAAAAATACACATGTTACAAAAATGCAAAAAATGAAATGTTTCTTTTATAAAATATTATAGGTTAGACATATAGATGAATTTATAAACAAAAACAATCGTATCGATGCGGGGATCGAACCTGCGGCCACAACAATCATCTAGCGATCGGTCAAACCTTCGGGCCAACAATACTTACTTCTCGGTGATTAAATTACCGGTAACTATCTATTATATTAGTGCCTATTTTGGTGTTTAAATAATAATAATAATAATAATAACTCTTTATTCACAATTAACAATTTACATCTGGTACATTATTCAACGAGTCTCAAACTAAGCATGCAAGCTTGTGTCTTGAGACTCGAGAGTGTGGGGTTATTAATAAGAACTTATAGTAAAAACTTAGAACAACTAAATTAACTAATATACATAATAACGAACTTCACTTGCGTGGGAGTGTGTGTATGTGTGTGTGGGTGTGTGCGTGAGTATGTGTTTATGTGTATGCGTGTGTATGTATGTGACGTGTGTTTGTTTGGGAAGTATTATTTCAATAAGTCTTCTGTGGCAGCGTAAGATAGTACCAATAATGTATTTTTAATAAGGTTTTTAAGAGAGTGTCTCGAACAGCCCTTGAGATGCAGTTGTCGGGAAAGCCGGTTATATATATGAAAGTGCGCATAACACGGACAGCGTCTAGCTAATTCTGATTTTAAGCTGGGTATTTCGCATCTGTACACTCGTCTTTTCTCAATTATGCTGTAGTGCGGGTGTTTTGTCACATTCTGGTGCGCTTTAATGATAGCAGAGAGGAAGCAAAGTTGTCTAACCCGGAGGACTTTAAATTCTTTATATATATCATCGGTAGGATATAGAAAAGGTTTCTTAAGGCAAACTTTTATTAGCGCCCGTTGCGCTCTTTCCAGTTTAATTAAGATGGTCTTGCCAACGAATCCCCATACGCTAATACAATATCGTATTATCGATTCACAGAGTGCAATGTATATTGAGCGTAGTATGTCAATGGGCGTACAATCCCTTAGTTTTTTCATGATGTGTATTAATTTTCTAACACGGTTTGTGACGTCTTGTATTTGAGCTTTAAAATTAAGGTTTTCATCAACTATTACTCCTAAGTATTTGATGGATGTGGTCCTCTGTAGGACTTGACAGTGGCAGGATGTCAAAGAATTATGTGCAGTGTAGGGATTGTGATAGCTACAGCTGTGTATTTGCAGTGTCATCGTGGAAGGTGGACTGGATGTGGATGTTTTAGAGAAGGAGATGTACTTAGTCTTATTAGCGTTAAGTGTCAACAAGTTGTTTTTTAATAAATTCGATATTTGCGTTAGTCCTTGGTCTGCTGTGTGATACACGTCCTTCCAGGTTCTAGCGTGAAAAAGAACAACCGTGTCATCTGCGTAAGTAATTATATCTGCGTCTTGAATTGTTGCATTGACAATATCATTTATGTACAGGGTGAAGAGCGTTGGTCCTAGAATGCTCCCCTGAGGTACTCCAAAGGTGACAGATTGGTGTTCGCTTTGGATATTGTCTATTCTGACGAGTTGTTTGCGGGCTGTCAGATAGCTTTCAAACCATTTTAAGCTTGTACCTCGGACTCCAATTGCTTCCATTTTTTTTAGGAGTAATCCTATGGAGACTGTATCGAATGCTCGTGCCAGGTCCAGAAAAACTCCCAGGCAACGTTCCTGCTTTTCAGTATATGTTGCAATTTGGTTAGTCAGTAGGATAACGGCATCTTCTGTGGATTTGTGCTGGCGGAAGCCAAATTGACGGTCTGATAATATATGATGCTTATCATAAAATGAGATGAGTCTTCGGTTCACAATTTTTTCGAGTACCTTGGAGAGAGCACTTAATAGGGCGATGGGTCTATAATTATCAGGGTTATCACTGGGTCCAGATTTGTGAATGGGTGTAATAGAAGCAGTTTTCCAAGCATTAGGAAATGTACCACTAGCTAAGCTTAGGTTGTATATATGGGTGAGAGGCACACTGATGCTAGGTAATATGAGTTTGATGAAAGGGATTGTAATAAGATCTATACCTGCTGAGCTATCAGGATTTAGTTGCAGAATCATATGTCTGACTTCGTGTTCATCGGTAGGATGTAAGAAGAAAGAGTGATGATTTATGTATGACGGTTTATAAGAGGTAATTAAGGAGCTCTGGTTGATAGATAGATTGGACATTATAGTTCTGGCATACTTCTCGCCAACGGAAGAAAAATGTTCGTTGCAACGGTTTAAAGACTTCTGCGGATCACTATGCGTTGTCAATAGATTAAAAGAGTGATTATGTGTGTGTGAAGTGCCACATATGTCTTTTATGGTGTTCCATAGTTTCTTAGGGTTTTGTTTATTTTTACACAACCTTTTTCTATTGTAGTCAGCTTTTATTTTTCTTAGTAACGTGTTATAGAAATTTCTGTAACGGATGTACGTAATTCGTAATGTATTATTTGTAGGATTATCTCTTGAGTCGGCATGAAGTTTGTCCCGGTGCCTCATGCACCTTACGAGTCCAGGGGTTATCCATGGTTTTAAGGGAGTAAATTTGCGGCTGTTTTTTTCGTCGTGGGTGTTATTTTTCAACGCACGATTCAATGTTTCACTGAACAATCTCAGCGCAGAATCTACACATTCTTCTTTTGTGACTGCCGACCAGTCAGTTAGACTATTTATTTCCGCGGCTGCGCCCTTCCAGTTAGTTTTAGTCTTTTTTGGTTTGTATTTTTTATGCGGTTTTATACGTGTTGGGAAATAACTAATAGCTAAGCTATGGTCTGTAATTGGTAGATTACATACAAGTCCAGATGGTTTTGTGCAAGATTTTATGAATATGTGGTCAATACAGGCGTTACCTCTTGTCGGTAGAGTAATCACTGGCAGTAATCCGTGAAAAGCTGTGAGACATAAATAGTTTGTGACTTGAGTATTGTTGACGTCTTCAATGTTGATATTGATATCACCTGCTAAAATAATTGTTTTTTTTTGTGTAATATTCGAAAGCATTGTGTCAAGTGACTGTATAAATCTATCTGTGTTTGCAAAAGAGGGAGAACGATATATACCCAATACAACAGTTTCCTCGTCAAGGTTGAGCATAATGCAGTCAGCATCTAACAGCTTACATTCCGGTATATTGATGTGGTTTTTCCAATGATTACCTACGTAAGTTATAACTCCGCCATTTTTATTAATTTGATTTTGTGTTCTATAGCCCGTAAAACCTGGTAGGTCTTCAATCACAGCATGCTCCGACAGCCAACATTCCGTCAAGATTATAATGTCTGCGCATAGATCTATGCGCCTGAGGGCAACCAAAAATTCGCTAAAGTTATGTTCGTAACTACGGATGTTATATGTTAAAATTTTGATATTGTTTTTATGTAGGGCCTTAAGAATAGGTTTGCATTCCTCAAGAGAGTTTGTATTTCGACAATCCAAAGCTAACGAGTTATCTATGTCATCATTGATACTAAGTAAAGCCATGACTCTGACTAGAGAGAAACAATTTGTCCAAGACTGGTACTATGTGTATGCTTTGTAATGGTGTGGCTGGTAATGGAGTAGAGTATTTTGCGTGTGTAAGCGTTAATTTGTAAATGTGGGCAATTGTATTAGTAAAACTACAGGCAAGTGACAATAGTACTATAGAAGTTTCGTTTTGTAGTCATAACGTGATTTTTTCTTTTAGTTTTGCTAAGTTGGCTTCCTCTTCAATGCGTATTTGGGGTGTTCCTTCTTGCTTCCTTATGTAGACTTTTCCGTATGATGTCCAACAGTAATCGTAGCCATGCGTTTTTACGAAGTCGCGAGCAAGGTAGAAGAGACGTCGACCTTTAAGCGTCAGGCTCTCAGAGATAAATATGGGCTTTACTGGTCCATTAATACCCAAAGATCTTGTGTTCAGTTTATCAATCTTATGCTTCAGATCAAGTTTTTTGTAATGTTTAATTACATTTTCTTTGGCTAATGTTGTTGTAAAGTCTACTATAATTGGTTTCAGATGGTCAGCTTTCGCAAAGGAGCGATAGACATCCTTAATATCGGAGTGTTGTATTTTTATGTTTAGTATGTTTCCTATATCTTGTACCGTTTGGCATAACCCTTGCTTCGTCTCAGATTCTAGTTTAGGCACATTTCGTATTTCGAGTTTAGTTGAGCAACTGTATCTCTCCATGTTTTCTATTTTATTTTCAAGAACTTTTATATAGGAGACATGTTCTTTACGCTCTTGGCGCATGCTTTCCAGTTCTTTGTGCATCTCATCGTATTTATGTGATAAAGTGTCTACCAATAAATGAATATCATTATTTTGCGCTTTAATTTCACTTAAAGATGTCTCTACATTTTGTAATTTGGCATTTTGTTGGTCAACAAAGTCGTCAAACAGTTTACGTACTTCAAGCATAAATGTTTGCAGCTCGTTGTCCCGTTTTCTTTTGAATCGGGTTGTGATGACATTCATAGTTGGTTCTTCTTCACTTGGTTTATCTGAGCTTTCTACCGCTATTTCATTTGTTTGTAGGTTCGGCTCGGAGCCATAATTTTTGGGCGGAGTACGTTTTAACGGCATTTTAGATTTTATTCTGTTAGACGATTTTGTGAGTTTTGGCACTTTAGTTCTGATATAATATAAGTTGTGTTTGTGGGTAATCGGTCTACCAGTTCCAATATCTTTGCTCAAAACCTCTGTATACCAACGCACCGAAGATTATTGACCGTAATAAGCGTGCGAGCGTGAGTGTTACCCACTATTTCGGCGCGGCCGCCAGCCTGCACTTTGGACTAGAGCGCTCCGGGGTCGATTCAAATCCTCGCTGCTGCAGACGACGCAGGTTCGAGACCAACTCAAATTGTGAATTTTTCAATGTTTATTTTTAAAAGATTTAGTATCAGTCGACACTAGTGGAGTGGTGAAAAGACGTACCTCGGCGAAATATCGCTATCCTGCTCAGGCTCCTCCCAATGGGCGTAGAACACAGGTTTAAACACCGCAGGTGCGACAGAGAATTGATGAAATATATCGTCAGCCAATCACCAAATTAGATTAAAGGAATGCAAACAAATTTACAGCGCACGCGACACGTCCGTCCACGTTGGATTCACTGAGCACACTCCAATGTTACCTACTATTTCAAATATGATCGGAACATAACAATTCATTTATTTATATGTTGGGTAGGTCTCTCATAAGTTGCATGAAATTCAATTGAAATATTAAAACATCGCACGATACTTATATTTTGCTATGTAGGTACAATATTATGATCGTTAACTTTAACAAAATAAATATACTATTATAGTACAGTTACTTTCTACTAAGAACATAAATAATAATTTTATAAAATATGGTAGAATATTTTTTTCAAAAAAATATCTTCAATGATTTTTATTTTCCATTTTAACTCATGTCAACCCCTTTAGGCAAATATACAGCCTATGTTACTCCAGGATAATGTTGGAATCGGATGGTGAAAGAATTTTAAGATCGGTTGAGTAATTTCTGGTTTATTCATAATAAACAAAAATCGTAATATTCAAAAATCAAAAATACAAAAATGTTAAATAAAAATGTTACAAAAATGCAAGAAATAAAATGTTTCCTATATAAAATATTGGGTTAGATAGTAGATAAATGAATTTATAAATAAAAACATTTGTTTCGATGCGGGATCGAACCCGCGGCCACACGTTTTTATTTGGCATCCAAGCAACAGCGCCACAGTTGCAGTGACGTAGTATAGTAATTTACTACGGTTAGACCGGCCGTAACCGTTCTCAATGAATGTGTCGAGCGAAATAGCAATATTAAATTTACGTAGATATTGCGAAGACAAGCGACATAGGTCCGTTTAGCACGGCGGTTCGTCCCGCAATGATTTGTTGGGCGACAGCGGGGACGTGCTCGCGATTTAGAGTATCGATAATGTGAAAAATTCGTTAAAAATAAATGAGACAGAAATTAGAAAAAATAAAAAGAAGGTCCCATCCGCCTTGCATTTCTTAACATCCTGATGATAATAAAATAATCCTAGTGCTCGTAGTTTAAGAGAAAAAACGTTGTAAATGCGAAAATAGAGGTCACTTTGCAATTTTATTTCAAGTACTTTTAATACACTTTTAAAAATTCTGAAAAGAAGGGCCCAAGCTCCATATAGTGTAGATCAACATATATTTTTTTTGAACACCTAATAATAAAGATCACCAAGAAAAAACGTTGTGAAAAAGGCCATTTCACATAGACCCCACTCTTCAGTCTCAGGTCCATTAGACGAGCATTCAAACGATGTCCTGTTTTTCTTCGATATGCCCGAAGCCCTAAGTCTTCATTTAACACCCTTTTCACCGTGGTTCTGCTTAACCCCATCTGAAGGGCCAACAGTTTCTGCTTACGTTTGGGATTTCTTTGAATTCGCGCCTTCACAGCTTTTATCACTGCTGGAGTCCTAACAGACCGAGGGCGACCACTTCTTGACATGTCATATACACTTGAGTCTTCATTGTATCGTTTGATGGTACGATAAACGAATCTTTTGGTTACATTCAAATTTTTCAGTATGTCAAAAATTTGAATTGGCGCGTAACCGCAACGATGCAACGCAATAACTGCAACACGGTCTTCTTTAAGCGTCCACTCCATATTTAAAAATTAGTAAAATTCTAAAAGTATACATTTTTATTTTCATAAACAATTCGAAGTTCGAATTCAATAAACTTTTTTGTAGCCAGCATTCTAAAAGAAAAGTTTTTACTGTGTGACAATACTTATGACCTGACTGTGTATAGTCTTAATATATCCGGTTGTCTTGTTGACAAAATCTATTTCGATAAATTATCCTATTTCAGAATGGTTCTTCTTATATTGCGACTACTTATCCCGTCGGATTTAATTTGTAATGTATCCATCACAAGCCTGATATACGTATAAGTGATGTGTCTATGGTCATCCATGCTCTATGACACTTTCCCGCCAATTCGCAAAATTAAAAAGTTAACACAGTTAGTAATAAATTAGCTCATAAAGTAAACGGTTGTTTTATTACGTACAATAAACATATCATTGGCGACGAGGTACGAGTACTACCCACGAATTAAAGAAAAATGGCTTATATCGGAAATTTAACTAGTTTCGATCATAAAACTGGCGAGTGGCAGATATTTAAAAGCAAATTACTTCAGTTTTTAAAGATAAACGAAGTTAAGGAAGATAACAGGAGTGGAATTCTTCTTACTTATATTACCGACGAGACATACCGTTTACTACGTAACTTAGCTCACCCAAAAGAATTGGACTTGCTAAAGTTTTCGGACCTAATTTTATTACTCGACAGTCATTTCAAGCCGAAGCAGTGCTCCTTTGCAGATAAAGCTAATTTTTATGGAGCAATTAGACATCCAGGCGAGACTATAGGAGAATGGGTGGCTCGAATTAGAGGACTTGCAAGCTATTGTGATTTCGGAACCGCCCTGGAAACGAACTTGCGGGATCGTTTTGTCCTTGGCCTGGGCTCGGGGCCTGAACGTGACAAGTTGTTCGAACAGAACGCTTCCACGCTGACATTGGCGAGGGCTATTGAATTGGCAGAGCAAGCCGCCTGCGTTAAGGAGGCAAAAGTCATGATGTGCAACACTGAAACAGTACGAGTCAAGGAGGAACCGATATATAAGGTTAAAATCCAGGCACAGCACGGTCGCGGAGAAACACGACGAGGTGGCGTGGGCGGTGCGAGCAGCGCAGGCAGCGCGAGCGGCGCGATCTCCGGTGACTTTTTCCGGTGTTCAGTGTGCGGCTTAAAAAATCATTCAAGTGACAAATGTCGGTATAAAAGTTATAAGTGTTCAAAGTGCGGTAAAAAGGGACATTTAAAAAAAGTTTGCAAGTATGTTAAAGACTTGAGCGTTTATCACGTAGATAATGGCCAGGGCGAACCAAGTGATTCTGCCATGTCATGTTGTGAGGAATGTCAAAACTTCAATATAAGGTATGTCACAGATAAACCAATTAAAATTGACCTTATATTGGGTAATCAAAGTTTATCTATGGAATTAGACACGGGCTCTGGCAGCTGCGTAATATCTGATAAATTGTACAAAGAAAAGTTTTCCAGCTATGCCCTACAAACTAGTAGTATTAAAATGTGCTTATATAATGGACATAAAATTACTCCATTAGGTTATTTTATAATTGACGCTTTATATAATAAAATACATAAGTACATCAAAATTTTTGTTGTTGCTAATGGCGGCCCACCGTTACTGGGGAGAGATTTTATGTCCGCTTTTAATTTGTTTATTACCACTGATAATAATTCACTGCGTAGCGATGAAAATTTGTATAAAGTTTTAGAAATGTTTTCGGATTTGTGGCGTGATGAATTAGGTGCCTTCAATAAGTTCAAAGTTAGTTTAAAATTGAAGGATAATGCTAGTCCAAAGTTTTTTAAGCCACGCACGGTACCCTTTGCTCTAAGAGAGAAAGTTGAAAATGAGTTAAATAGGTTGGTACGCTTAGGTATATTAGTTCCCGTCGACTACTCACAATATGCAACACCTATAGTACCCGTACTAAAATCTAATGGTATGGTTAAAATCGCCGGTGATTTTTCAATAACGCTCAATAAAGACCTCATCATAGAAAAATACCCACTGCCTCGAATTGAAGAGGTGTTTGCTAACATCGGGGGTGGTGAGCAATATAGTAAAATTGACTTAAAAAATGCTTATAATCAATTTTTATTAGAAGAGTCCTGTCAGGAGCTTACCACGATTAACACACACAAAGGGCTGTATAAATACACTAGGTTGGTATACGGTTTAGCAAACGCACCGGCAATATTCCAAAAGTCAATGGAAACTCTTCTTTCTGGCATAGACGGTATCAGTATTTGGCTCGATGACATATGCATTACCGGACATGATAAAACAGCGCATATGAATAGACTAGGTGAAGTTCTAGGTAGGCTCCGTGATGCCGGCCTGCGTCTTGAAAAGGACAAATGCGAATTTTTCCAAGACAGTGTTACATATTTAGGCTACGTTATTAGTAAAGAGGGTATTAAAACATGCCCGAATAAAACACAGGCCATAATTAATGCCCCCGAGCCCTCTAACGTAACGGAGGTAAAAAGATTTTTAGGGATGGTAAATTATTACCGAAATTTCATTCCAAATGCGTCATCCGTTCTAAGTCCATTACATGAATTGTTACGTAGCGAAACACCTTGGGAGTGGGGGGAGCGGCAGCGCCGTAGTGTGGCGGCGATTCGGCGTGAGTTAACATCGGAGCGCGTTCTCGCTCATTTTGAACCTACAGCGCAATTAGTAGTGGCAGTGGATGCAGGGCCGTGTGGCCTAGGAGCCGTGCTGTCGCAGCGCGACCATGCGGGCGTCGAGCGCCCGCTGGCGTATGCATCTCGCTCACTCACCTCTAGCGAACGAAATTACAGCCAAATACAGAAAGAGGCGACAGCTATCATTTTCGGCATTAGACGTTTCCACCAATATTTATATGGTCGTGCCGATCCATTTATCTTAAAAACAGATCATAGGCCATTAGTTTCAATATTTAATAATAAGACTGGTATACCCGTAACTACCGCGTTGAGACTACAGAGATATGCAATAATTTTGTCTGCCTATAATTATATAGTACAATACGTACCCAGTGAAAACAACCAAGCAGCTGATTATTTTTCGCGTGCACCCTTGAAACATACGGCGGCGGATATTGTAGATAGTGACATAGATACATATTATGCGCTTAGATTTCTCGATACATCATCGCCGGCAGTTAAGTTTAAGGACATAGTACACATGACTGAACGCGATGGAACATTAAAATCAGTTATTAAATACATGAAACATGGTTGGCCACGCAATATTAAATGTTCATCAATATTGCCATATTTTCAGTGTAAATCGGATCTTCAATTTGAAAACGGCTGTTTATTCAGGGGACACAGAATGGTCATACCATCAATCCTAAGAGAAAAAATGTTACGGGAATTACATGATACACACTTGGGGATCGTAAAAACTAAAAGTAATGCTCGAAGTAGGATGTGGTGGCCAGGTATCGACAAAGAAATCGAACGTTGGATAGGTTCGTGCGAGATTTGCGTGAGCGTGCGACCGGCGCCGCCGCGGGACCCGCCCGCGCCCTGGCCCGCTGCAGAGCGCGCCTGGCAGCGCGTACACATCGACTACATGACTATAGGGCAAAGGGTATACTTAGTGGTCATAGATGCATATTCTAAGTGGTTGGAATGTTTGTATATGCGTAACGGAACATCCACGAGTGCTTTGATTGATACATTAAAGGCAATTTTTTGTACGTTTGGATTACCGGATTTGTTGGTTTCCGACAATGACGTTAAAATTAATTCCTTAGAATTTAAGACATTTTGCAGTAACAATGGCATTGAATACTTGACGTCACCTATATATCACCCACCAAGTAATGGTCTAGCAGAAAATTCTGTAAGAATTTGCAAAAAAATGTTAAAGTGCATTATAAAAGAGAATGTATCAATACAGCAAACACAGCAACAATTGTTAGGTTATTAGCGGCGTTTTACCTGAAATAAAACGCATATTAATTTACTTACCTTATTCGAAGCTTATTTAATTGAGATAGGCACTTCCGTTTCCCGCTTTTATAATAATTTCTTTTTCTAATATTTTTTGTCTCTTTCTACTTAGTCATTTCCGCTTGGCAGTGGTAGGACGCCATGAGGTCGTTACCATTTTGTATTCATTAAGTCTCAATGCCAGGCAGAATTTAATCATAAGCTTCGAATAAGGTAAGTAAATTAATATGCGTTTTATTTCAGGTAAAACGCCGCTATTAATTTGACTTGACCGTTATTCGAAGCTTATTTAATTGAGACGTGTTTGTTATCGCCTGGCGGAAATGGTGAAGACGCCAATGTGATATTGTAATAATGAAATTTGAATGAAATCCAATAAGTGATTAATATGTAGCCATGTACTATATAAGATTTGTGATTAACTGAAATAAAACAGTATAATGAGGCTTAACAGCATATTATGTTTATTTCTGCGTCATCAATCAGTTATGTACAATAAACAAGTAATTACATTATAATCGAATAATCATTTTCATCAACATTTTTCAATCAACTGGATTGAATAACGAGGCAACCGAAGGCTGATTGGTAGTGGTCATAACTTCCCGTTTATAAAACTTCGAAAAAGTGTTTTCTGATCGCCAATTACCCCTAGCGAGGATCTCCTCGATGGGATAATTATCTAACCAATTCTTTGAAGCCACTGCTGATCTTATGCTCCCTGGAGATGCCCTTATACCTGCCTCTACTAAAATAGATTTGATCCATCCTGCAATCAAAGTTTTAGATGCGGGTCTAGGTTCCCCTCTAATATTAATAAACAAATTATTAGAATTTGCAGTTTTTCGGCGACATTCGAGAAGTGATATTGTACGTTTCACCCAGTAGACGGGGTTTAATATTTTACAGTCTTTGTTTTCAATTAACCTCCATCCAGACTGTCTGTAATCAACACAGTCAGTTTTTGAACCAAAAATAGGCCAAAAAATAATTGTATTATTTTGGTCTAAATAATTATGAGAATTCACTCTAAGCAGGGTTAAATCATGGATTCTTCGACCTGAGCATAAGAGCAGTAAAACAGCTGTATGTCTCTGTACTTGAAAAATATTATTTTCATCACAAGCCTTGTGTTCTAAAAAACTAGCAAGGTCGTTCATGTTCCAAACCGGAGGTTTTATGCGACAAGCTGGTTTTTGTAATGCTATTGATTTTAGGATATGTTTTACCAGGACATTTGAGCTTAGCTGGCCTGATGTTTCTGGATTGCAAAGGGTTGCAACTACCGATTTGTGTAGCAAAATGGTATTGTATGACAATTTATGATGTAAATGGAGATCGGATAAAAATCTAGCCAAATCGTATGCTTTTGGAGATGTGGGGCTAACCTGATGAGATTCGCACCAGACTAGCCACCTTTTCCAAGCAACATTGTAAATTTTTCGAGTCGCTGGACGCCAAGAGTTTTCAAGAAGTTCTAATTGGGCACCACTCCAGTTCGTTAACAGCCCAGACCACCCCCACATTTCCACACTTCTAGAGTCATGTTGTGGACGTTCGGTGGTGGCAGTCCCGTTGTCGTGTCGATCAGGACTTTCTCTAGGTGATGTATTGTTAGCGGGGCTGTAAGGGCGCGCATTTTGATGTCGGGACGCCAAAAAACTCGCTCCCATCGAGGAGCTACTATCAGGTAAGTTCCTTGCGCTCGATTGAGATAACTCAGGACTTTGGGGATAAGAAAAGGCGGAGGAAATACCCACGCTAGGCTGTAACTCCACGTTTGAGAGAACGCGTCGTGAAATATTGCTAGACCGTCGTTTTGATCCAAGCTGACGTAATTCGAAACTACATGTGCTCGCTTGGATGCAAACAGGTCGATCAGTGGAATCCCCATTTTCGAGAATATCCTGTCTGTGCAATCTGGTAACAGATGCCATTCTGGCGCTACTCGAAACCTTGATAGGTGATCGGCATGGCCATTGTATATCCCGGGTATGTAATAAACGTTCATGTGAATGTGATAATTCTCGGTTATTTGAAAAACCTTGAATGTTAGATCCAGAAGAGGGATTGATTTGGTGCCTCCCTCGTGACGGAGATATGCGACTACGGACTTGTTGTCGGTCTGAATCAAAACAGTCTTGTGGCTCAGGAGCTGAGAATGATCTTGCAAAACTTTTAGGATTGCTAACATTTCCTTTTGGTTGCAATGAAGATTCTTCTCGGCTTTTGACCAAAGACCTGAGAGCAAGACATTGTCCAAGCGTGCTCCCCAACCTATGTCGGACGCATCGGTTGTCAGGAAATGAGAGGGTTTCTCCATGTGTATGGCCGATGCATTCTGACAATTTTGGCGCCACCATGTTAGATTGTCCAAGGCAGCATAAGGTATGACGTGTAACATTCTGTGATCCGACTTGATCATTTGATTCAATAGATTTAAAAGGGCTCGATAGTTGAGCCTTCCTTTCGGGACAGCAAAACTGGCAAAATTGAGTAACCCTACTAGACTTTGGAGTTCCTTCAGGGTGGTTCGTTCCCTCTGCGACAACCGCTCTAGTTTTTCTAGAAGCGCGGGAATTTTGTCGTCGGGAAGGCGCTTGATATTCAACCACGGATCCCAAAGAATCCCTAAGAATACCAGGCTTTTCGATGGTGTGACTATCGACTTTTGAAAATTGATCACCCACCCCAACGAGTCGAGAGTGGCAAGTACCATTTTGACATGCTTTCGTAGTTCGTTTTCGATTTGATGAGCAATCAAAAAGTCGTCGAGATAAACGACTATTCGGACACCTCGCTGTCTTAGCATCTGAGCGATCCAATTTGTTAGAGCAGCAAAGGTCTTGGGTGCCGTGCTCAGGCCAAAAGGTAGACAAGTCATCTCTAACAACTCGTTGTGGTAAATGAGGCGTAAAAACGGTCTGTGGCTGCGAGCCACCGGCACATGAAAATACGCCTGAGACAGGTCGATTTTGCACAACCAATCTTGACTTTGTAAAAAATCTGGAATGCGATTCGCATTTATGAGCTTGAATGGACTGGTTATAATGAAGCGGTTCAACGCTTTCAAATTGAATATTGGGCGGACCGAACCGTCGCCTTTGGGAACAAGAAAAATTGATGAAAGGAAGCTTGGTGAAACTACAGCTCGTTCTAGAACTCCCTCGTCTATCATTCTGCGAATGACAGATGTCATTGCTGCAGATTCCGGAACGTTGAGATTGGTTTTTAAAATATGCGGCTGAAGAAGCGGTGGCTTCTGACAAAAGGGTATGCGATACCCGGTTATTATTTTTAAAATGTAATGTGGTGCTTCCACTTGTTCCCATTGGTCTCGAAAGTGTCGGAGACGGCCCGCTTTGAACGAGTCAAAACTTACGTCGTTTATTATTTTGTTGGGAAGGCGATGGGCCGCGCTTCCGCCCTCTTTGGTTGTACCGATGCGATCGGCCACGAAAGTTATCCGGTGCGACCGAATTATGTTGAGCAGCATGATGTTCAGTATAATATCCACTTTGTGGAAGTGGATGACTACTGCTATAACTACCTTGCGGAGGTGGTCTACTGGCAGAACAATAAGTCTGCACATCATTATATTGGCATACAGGGGCTGCGTAGGCATGCACTTGCGACTGCCTATTATAAGACTTGGCACCCTGCGAGGGGCCCCGAGACTTTTTTGTGTTCATGTGAGAAGCAGATGCAATATTAGCTTTTTGCAAAGGCCAAAAACATTTTCTTACGCCGCCAGCTTTATCCACTGCAGCAGTAAACTGTTCGGAATTAAATAGGTTGGAACAGGTTGGTGGAATTTTCGTCAAGCTAGCCTTCAGTAGAGGGTCCTTTGCTTGTTTCGTGACACAGTCTCTGCGCATATGAATAATCTCGGACCGATGTCCGCAAATTATTTGCAACAAGTCGGAAGAATACCTATCATATTCTCCTGACGAAAAAAGATCGTTGACTTTTTCAAACAGTGCATCATAATTTAATGAATTGCTATGCCTTGCCCATAGCATCAAATCTTGAAGTGTTTTTTGCAATGCTTCTTTCTGTTTAAGTACACACATGGTCAAGGCAGCATAAGACCTATCAGCGTATATTAGATGACGAGGGGAGTCAAACGCTTTAACTTCCTGGTTCATTTCAATATCTGTATAACCAGGTGAACAATTATAAAGTTTTTGTGTTTCCGAGTATCTTATTTGATCCCAGTCGCTTTTACCTAAATGTTGCAAATCGCATAGAACATTCAGATATTTATCGGACGTTTTGGGCATCGCTGGTTCCTTTAATTTAGTTTTTAGAGTTAAGGTAATCTCTTTATCAACGCTTTGCCCTATATTATTACGCTCATGCATATCTGAATGATCACTAAAATATTGGTTTACACCAGACATAAGTGAAATAGCATCATCATCAAAACTTCCACTTACTTGGTGATGATTATCACTACAAGTCAATTGCTGGCGAAGACTACGTACCTCTTTAGTCAACCTTCGAACTTTGCGACTGGATCGGTTGCGTTTATTGCTTTTTTTCTTCTTGTGGTGCCTTCGTTTCGGATCGCTTCCACTGGACGAGGAGCTTGAGCTTTCCGAGCTTGAGCTAGTAGAGCTGGAATCACTAGCACTGCTTGGCCTAACCTGGCCATGTGACGAAGAAGGACCCGGCAACACATCACTCATAATATCAGCACACGATTCTTCCATACTATTATTTAATTTAACACTTAAATGCCACAAGAAAAATCGTTTCAATTTTTGAATATTAATAGGCAAGAATTCTAAAAACTTACTGTATCAGGTGTAGTTAGTATCGGTACGTCCGATCGCTGCGGGAAACAAGACGCCAATGAATACAAAATGGTAACGACCTCATGGCGTCCTACCACTGCCAAGCGGAAATGACTAAGTAGAAAGAGACAAAAAATATTAGAAAAAGAAATTATTATAAAAGCGGGAAACGGAAGTGCCTATCTCAATTAAATAAGCTTCGAATAACGGTCAAGTCAAATTAATTATTTAATTATAGAAACACTGTTCATTGTACTACCGGCCAAACTCCTTCTCAGTTGATGTTTGGGAGAAAATTGAGATCCCGCCTTGATTTAATATTACCTTCCGTAATAAATAATAAGAACAAAACAAGCGCGACAGTGCCTGGCAAAAGAAATTTCGAAATAGATGACAAGGTGTGGACCCGCTGGTACAGTGCGCGGAATGAAATTTGGAAACTAGGTGTTGTTAAGGAGAAAATAGGTAATAAGATGTACAAAATTCTAATCTACGATCTAAATGTGTACTGCATAAGGCACGTTGATCAGATGATGCGATATAAAGGCAAAAATAGGCTACCTAATGCTATGCCTAATGCATCTCATCAGGTTCCCGCATCACCATGTATGGTAACCTCAGATAATACGCTTGAACTAGTCCATCCGCTGTCAATGGGCAGCCGGCCGTTGATCAGGGAAACCGACGAGCAGGTCCCTGTAGTAGAGTCCGATGAGTTGCAGTCGCCACCAACCACGGGTAATAACGTAAAAGAAGTCGTGGCTGGTGAGAGTGAGGGAGGAATTGACGAGAGTACACGTTGTCAATCACCTGTGCGTGACGTCAGCGACAATGTGCACGGTGACCCCACTGATGCAAATGTACCAGGACCATCGCTCCCAAACACGCGTCCAAAACGTACGAGGAAAATAGTAGATTATAAGAAATATTTTTAAGAATTTAACAAAATGGTTTATGTAGTTTGTAGGTTTTATTTTTTATTGTATATTGTTTGTTTACCAGGTGTCCAAATTAAGTGTGGAGGAATGATGTGTCTATGGTCATCCATGCTCTATGACACTTTCCCGCCAATTCGCAAAATTAAAAAGTTAACACAGTTAGTAATAAATTAGCTCATAAAGTAAACGGTTGTTTTATTACGTACAATAAACATATCAATAAGCCATACATTTTCGCAATCAAAACTTTTCTATAGATATTTACGGGCCCTACTTTCTGTGAGCCGCACTCACACTTGGCCAATTTTATTATAAGTAATTGAAAACGATGCTCGACTGGCGACAGATATTCATAATCTCGTTATAATATTAGCCATGAACCGTTTAAAGTATAATTTATTCGGCTTCACCTTATTGGCAATGCGGTCTGCGTGGGCTTGGCTTTCTATTTGTTAGGCTTTACTGCTTGCAGTTTTCTATTTTTGGTAAACTCTAAAAAATATCCAGACCTGTTGGACATGTGAATGATAACATTTAATTTTTGTCATAAGTGTTGAAAGTCAGAAGTAGTATTTGCCTAGCCATTTCCTAGTAATACAAAATCTTGTGCGTTGATGATCGAGAAATTATCGAAAATTTCATTTCTAGATACCAATTCTGGACCCATCTTGTTATAGAAATTTTCATCACTTATAATGTGTCTAATTTTCTAAATTCTAATATAATATTTTTGCTAGTTCGTTCGTTTTACGTGATCTTAGCCAGTGCCCTACATTTTCTATTCTTCACCATAAGTTATAAGAACATTATCTGATAGTACCTTCTCATAATATTTAATGTTATTTACTTATTATTTTTTCCTTTGTTTTCAGATGATAGTTCTACGAAGCCAGTATTCGGGTATCCTTTAGAAGAACACTTGCGAGTAACTAGTCGAACTATTGCGTTCCCCATAGAATTATGTGTATGTACGCTGCACGAGCTGGCGCTCAATGAAGAGGGACTCTTCAGGATCGCTGGCAGTAAGAGTTTTTGACACTCGTATTTTAGTTGACCTTTAAATAAATACTTATGATTCACAGTAGCACAAATACAAATGAGCATCTACCTTCAACTATGTGTTGTAGTGTCTGATGGTTCTATGTGTAACCTTAAATCAGCTCATTATAATTCGTTTCAACTACAGCTACATCCCCAATGTAAAATTAAATAATTTTGATTTAGGGAATTTATGTAATTTTTAGAAATACACAATTATAGCAGAATGCAACCTAAATTACTAATAATGTTCATGTTAAATAATTTATAAAGATTCTTCAGATGAAATATGTAAGGATCATTTTATAATACTCATTTGTTGTACTCCAGGTACATCAAAGGTGCGTCGCATGAAGTTGTCGCTGGACGCGGGTTTGTTCAGCGTGCCGCTGACGCGCGACTACCGCGACATGCACGTGGTGGCGTCCGTGCTCAAGTGCTACCTGCGCGAGCTGCCCGAGCCGCTGCTCACGTTCCGTCTCTACGAGCACTTCATGAGCGCCAGCCGCCAGCCCGCAGAACAACCCAGACTCAACGCACTCTGGGAGGCCATCCATCTGCTGCCCGCCGCCAACTACAACAACCTGCGCTACATCATCAAGTTTCTCTCCGCGCTCACGCAGAACCAGAGCACCAACAAGATGACGCCCTCCAACCTCGCCATCGTCATCGCGCCCAACCTGCTGTGGGCCGCCGACGAGACCACGTTCGACATGAACCTCACCACCGCCGTCAACTGCGTCGTCGAGCTACTCATCAAGCACGCCGACTGGTTCTTCAAGGACGACGTCAACTTCTTCATCTCCTTCACCAAAGAGGAATTGCTGCCCGACCAGTGCGAGTACGGCTTCAGCCCGAGCTTCGTGCAGGGCTGCAACCAGACCGTCGCTCTCAGTCAGGACCAGTCCAACGGAGACTTCAACAGCATGAGCAAATCCATGTTCGATTACAACCATCAGAGCAAGATCACCGACTCCGCCGGTCGCCACTCGAGGAGCAACAGCCACGACACCAGTATGATATTATTAGAAAACGACATCAAGAAGGCCCAGTCGAACAGCTCATTGTCCGATCAATCTAGTCCGCCACACGGCAGTCCGAAGCCGATAACGAGGCGAAAAAACAAACCCCTCGCTCCGGTGCCGCCCAACTTCACCCCCGACAAAAACAAGAAACCAGAGGCCGTGCCGCAGCCGACAGTCGAACCGCCCAAAGAACAGCCGCCACCCGCAAAAGCCGACGTAGAGAAACCGGCCAAACCGCCACGACCCGTCATATCCGACACGGGGAAAGTGATCACCGGCGTGCAGACCATCAACCGCTCCACCTACCGACAGAGCAAGGCGCTGAAGGAGGAGGCGGCCCGCGCCGGCAGCAGGGAGCACCTCGCCGACGCGCGCCGGCAGAGCCTCGAGCTCGACAAGGACAAGTTCGAGCCGCGCGCCGAGACCACGCTCGTCGTCAAGAACGTCACCGCGCAGAGCGGCGTCGTCGGCCGCATGAAGCTGGTCGGCGACGTCGCCAGCGGCCCCGCGTCGCTCGGCAGCGCCCCCGCGGCGCGCGCGCCCCCCGCCAGCAAGCCCGCCGCGCAGCCCCCGCCGCGCCCCGCGCCGCGCACGCTGCTGCCCGCGCCCGACGACGCCGCCGACGTCACGCTGCGCAACAAGCCCGCCGTGCCCGAGCGCCCCGCCACGCTGCGCCCGCAGAGCTTCCGCTCCGGGCGCGGCTCCGGCTCCGACGCCGAGATGACGCCCACCGTGCTCGAGCGCACCCACATCTACTCCGTGGACAAGCAGCAGCCCACCGTGATCACCGTGGGCGGCGCGGCGGGCGCGGGCGAGGAGGCGGCGCGCGCCACTGTGCAGCGCACGCACAGCTCGGGCGGCAAGGACGCCGAGCTCGACGAGCCCAAGGGACTGAGCGTTGCCACGCGCCAGCTGTCGCAGTCGGAGGGCAGCATCACGGACGCGCCGGCGCCGCGCCCGCAGCCCGCGCGGCCGCCGCGCCCGCTCGTGCCGGCGCCGCCGCCGCCCGTGCAGCCCGCTGCAGCTGACGCGCCGCACCACGAGAGCACGGACCTCTGATCCGCGGCCGCGCCGAGGTTCAGCCGCGCCGAAGTGCTGATGTGAGCGCTCGCTCGAGACTGATGTTCGTCGCGTTCTGAATTCTCGGCTCTGTAGAAAGAGATAAATTTATATTTTTCTTTGCATGTGACGAGTATTATGTATTTATTTTTGTACAACTATTGTAGCGTTATCGGATATCCGGTGTTGATATCTCCATTACCAAAATGATGAGCGTGCTTTTGTCTATGTGCGCGGTGATGCGCACGATTTATATTTGATTCCAAAAAGACATATCGATTACGCGCCAATAATTAAGCTTTTTTACGCATTTGAGTACTATGACTATGAAACATCGTAAGTTAGGAGAGTGGGAGTGGCCTGGGGGTTGCAATGGATCTTGTGATATTAGAGAGATACGAGTAATGGCGGCGGCGGCGGCTCGCCCGTCGCCGCTCGCTCGCACAAATGTCACGCGTTATGACTAGCCATATTTTTATGATATTTATGATCCGATAGTACATTATCACATTAGCGATGCTATTACAGTGAACATTATTTTAGCCGTAAGTATGTTATATAGTAATTACGATGTTTTATGTGATATGCATTTTATTATGCTATACTGCAAGTATACAAGCTTCTGTTGTAAGGAATAATAATATGCTAAAACTATGCCAGTGTTTTTGTATCAGACCCCTTCGTCCTGTGTAATCTATAAAATCATAGTATGTAAGCTAGCACACCAATTCAGACTGCACTCTAAATACTTAAAACTTAACGTCGTTAACTGTAGATTCGACTTGCTATGGACGTACATACAGAAACTTCAGACCTTCCCAGAAGTAGGCAGAAGTGCTACTAGAACAACTACGAAAGAGAGAAAACAAGTAATATGACTGTACTTGCCTGGATGACAATACACGCTGTTAATTGATCGCGGTAGATTCAAATTTCAACTTTATTGCAAGGATATAGGATAGTTTTTCGATTGTCTATTTTAATATTTTTCTGTGAAATGTATCTGTACTTCGACTTAGGGAATAAATAAAAATTTGTTTCAAGGAAGTTCAAGGAGGTAGTGAATACAACAAAAGTACATCTAAACTATTTTATTCAATCACGTCTGCCACTTGACAATGTAATAGTTCCGTTTGCCGACTCTAAGAAGTGACATTAGGTTGGGCAGTATGTGCGCGGACTGCGTTATAACTTCGTCGATCTTCTTCATTCGCTGGTGGTTGATATAAAACCCTCCAGCTTGGATAATCCTGATTGCATCATCTGGAAAAAATATTAATGTTTCTTTTAACTGGTAAAAGTTTCTCCGAATAGGAACGAAATACGCGCGACCACGATACAAGACACGCGATTTATTGGTTCCTAAAAAGTTGTCAAACTTTGTGTAAATTGGCGCAAATCGATTAGCGAAGAATCCGCTTCTCATGAACATAGTCTCAATATCGATAAAACGTATATGAATAGATGGCGATTATCGACATTTCGCAAGAAATTCAAGCAAAAAGGAAAAGATAAATTAGAACTCTTCTGAAAATTATAAAGGCTATTTAAAAACATAAAATGTAATCATTAGAAAAAAATAAACATTAACGTGAACTCACTCTCAGTGGGAAAGCACTTGGCCTTCATTCCTAGTTCTAGTACAGTTATTCCAGGAGATAATAGTAATGAAGTGACGGACGCGCCTTCAAATACTTGCTCCACCTCAGCCGGACTCAATGACGTCAGACTGCTCACGTCTTTACTGTAGATCGCTTCCGTAGCCTTCTGTGCGCGAGCCAAACCCTCCTCTGGGAAGAAAAACAATTACATTTGTAAAGAGATATTATTTACAAATTAAATTGCAATGAAATATTTTTTTAAATTATGCTACTATTCAGCAATCGTTATGGATTTGATTCAGTACGAAATAAACTACTAGTTTACGTTTGCCTTAGTTATTGATAGCTATAATCTAACTGTGTGTACGTGTTGATTTAAGGTAAAAACTCCCACCATAGCATTAAAATATTTCACTAAATTACATTAGATTGTGTCAACATAACATTACAAAGATAATCATTTTTTAACATTGATTTCTATGTGGACATAATTTTGTTAAAGTAATTGTCAGTTAAAACTTACTTCCATGCACTAAAGTCGTCAGCTGTTCAGCCAGACACATCTGTGGGTATCTTTGGTCGGGATGTTGTTTGTGCTTGAACATGATATCTTTGATTTCCCCCAGGCTGTAGAAAGTGAATAGTTTCAACAGTCTCTCTACGTCTGAGTCTTTGGTTCTGATGAAGTATTGGTAGAGACCGTACGGGCTTGTTTTCCGTGCGTCAAGCCACAGGGCATTGCCTGCAGACTTGCCAAACTTGTCACCTTCTTCCGTCGTTACTAAGGGCAATGTTAAACCTACAAATCAAATAAAAATACATTTACTATCCAAGTCAACAAATAGATACCGTTTGACGTTCATACTTATAATTTTTTTACCGACGCGGCGTATCACATAATTTCAATAACATTTTCCGGAAAATCACAATTCCATGGTTCATGATTTATGCCTAACGGTACCTATTACTTTAGTTAGATGGTAGGTAGATTATAACTTATATAGATTTTTTTATATGAGATGAGGGTAGTTCTAATATTAAAACGGTGTTTACCAAACACATTTTTCTTTGCAGTCCTGCTGATAAGTTCGTGACCGGCTGTTATATTCCCCATTTGGTCACTACCACCTATCTACAACAAAAGAAAACTTTAATTATTGTAGTCACTATTCAGTGGTATTTTACTGAAATCACAGTCTAAATACAATCACATCATAGGGGTTGTAACGGCTTGTGGAGGTTGTGAACTGAGTTTGACTTCCAGATAGGGCAATTAACTATTATAATTTTTTTAGTTTGAAAAATGTCACCGGAATTATCTTTGGTTACCAAGAACCAGCAGCAAGCAGTTAGAAATGTGTGGTTAGAATGGCCAGAGGATAACAACGTATTGAAATATGTACCTAAAGCCAGATATCTCAAAAAACCGAGGGCAGGAATAGTGTCACTTGAGCCTTTGCCAATGCAGGAATTAATTTTTAAACATATGTGTGTATATGTATAGTGTAAAATACAGCCATATAGTTACAATATTATAGTGAAAATAAAGATTAAATTCATAAAAATCATTACATTTTGAGACTACTTTATGTTTGTATGACTGATTGAAATGAGTTCCTAACTCCGCATAGAACGCACTCATATTACATAGTATTGTGTAGTCTTGTAAGAAACTGTATGTACTTATCAATATATTATCATAATAAACTATTTCCCAAGAACAAAATTTTAAAGAATTCAATATTTGTCATTTAAAATCATGGTATCTACACATTATTTTATTTAATTAGGGGCCGTTCAAGTGCGCACGGGTGCAGATACTTCAAGTTCAGTTCATATCGGCACCATATTATGTCCCATACTGTTTTATTTATATTCCATCTCAATATCATCCACTGTACTGTTTTTCCCGTCCCATCCCATCCCGCCCTATCCTGTCGAATTCTCACTCAAGACATGTAATCCGGTCACATCCCATTTAATTTGAGCATAAAAAAGTAACAATTTGTGTTTGAATTCCTTGCTCATCCCACAGGAACATTATATTTTTCATGGCATGTATTATCTCATAGAATTAAAGTCCCTTAAATTATAATGATTTTGAAAAAAAAATTTTTTTTGATACACCACAACTGTAATAATGACTTACAATACTATTAATGTAAGCATAATACAGGCCGCTTCCAACAGGTCATTGTGGAGATCATTGGGGGAGGCCTATGTTCAGCAGTGGACTTCCTGTGGCTGAGATGATGATGATGATGATGAAGCATGTATTGTAGACAAACACAACTTCATATTACACTAAATATAAAATACCTGAAATCTGCAGTCATATTGTTTCAATAAATGTAACCAGTCATAAGATTGGAATATCTGGTATGCAAACTCAGTGAAGCTCATTCCGACTTCCGAGTTGAGTTTGGTTTGCACGCACTGCTTCAGCAACATTGTGCCCATTCGGAAGTTCCTGCCAATTTCACTCACAAACTCTATCGAGTTTATGTTCCTGTACCATGTCTCATTATTCACTATTCTGTAAGTATAAAATATATTATAAGTATCATCATCATCATCATCATATCAGCCACAGGAAGTCCACTGCTGAACATAGGCCTCCCCCAATGATCTCCACAATGACCTGTTGGAAGCGGCCTGCATCCAGCGACTTCCTGCGACCTTAGTCAGATCGTCCGTCCACCTTGTAGACGGGCGTCCGACACTTCGCTTGCCTGTACGTGGCCTCCACTCGAGAACCTTTCGGCCCCAACGGCCATCGGTTCTACGAGCTATGTGCCCGGCACACTGCCACTTCAACTTGCCAATCCTATGGGCTATGTCGGTAACCTTGGTTCTCCTACGGATCTCCTCATTTCTGATTCGATCTCGTAGGGAAACACCGAGCATAGCCCGCTCCATGGCTCGTTGAGTGACTTTGAGCCTTTTAATGAGGCCCACAGTGAGAGGCCACGTCTCGGTGCCGTATGTCATCACTGGTAACACACAACTATCGAAGACTTTCGATTTTAGGCACTGAGGTATTTTGGACGAGAAGACGTCGCGAAGTTTCCCGAACGCTGCCCAACCGAGTTGGATTCGCCGATTGACCTCTCTCTCGAAGTTGGACCTGCCTAACCGGACCACTTGTCCTAAATAGACATATTCGTCTACAACTTCGAGAGTCGAGCGCCCAACTCCAATGGGGGTGGGCACAACATGGATATTCGACATGATCTTCGTTTTATCCATGTTCATTTTAAGACCCACCTGTTGGGAAACTCGATTAAGGTCTTCGAGCATAGTGCTAAGGTCTTCCAGCGATTCTGCCAAGACTACAATATCGTCGGCAAATCGAAGGTGAGTAATATACTCGCCGTTGATGTTGATGCCGAATCCTTTCCACTGCAAGAGCTTGAAGGCATTTTCCAGCGCGGCAGTGAACAGTTTCGGAGATATGACATCTCCCTGTCTCACGCCTCTCTGTAGTGGAATAGCATTCGTGCTCTGATCCTGTACTCGGACCGACATGGTGGCGTTGTTGTATATACACCTCAACACTTCGATGTACCGATAGTCTATGTGACACCGCTGCAGAGACTGTAGCACAGCCCAGGTCTCGATCGAATCAAAGGCTTTCTCATAGTCCACAAACGCTAAACAAAGCGGCAAGTTATACTCCTCGGTTTTTTGTATAACCTGCCGTAGCGTATGAATATGGTCTATGGTACTAAAGCCTTTTCGGAAACCGGCTTGTTCGGGAGGCTGGAAGTCATCAAACCTGCCTTCGAGACGATTTGTGATGACCCTTGAAAACAACTTATAGACATGGCTCAGGAGCGAGATGGGCCTGTAGTTCTTCAGCAAAGTGTTATCACCTTTTTTGAAGAACAGTACCACCACGCTCCTGCTCCATGCCTCCGGCGTTGAGCCCTCGAGGAGAACGGAATTGAAGAGCCTCTGAAGGACTTTCAGTACCGGCGTTCCGCCCGCTTTCAGAAGCTCTGAAGTGATTCCGTCCTCACCCGGCGCCTTGTTGTTTTTAAGTTGTTTGAGGGCCATCTCAATCTCAAACAGGCTGATGTCCGGGATATCATCGCTAAAGTGTCGGATTAACTCGGCTCTCGGGTCTTCGGCCGAGCTAACAGTAGGTTCGGCAACCGAGGTGTAAAGCTGTCCGTAGAACCTCTCGATTTCCCTTAATACCTCTGCCCTCGTCGATACCACGCGGCCGTCTTCCGTCTTCAGCCTAGACAACTGGCTTACACACAGACAATAGACAAGTCTCTTGCAAACACTTTGGAGCCTCCGTTCCGCTCAATTGTCTCCTTAATGCTCACAGTATTGTGAGCACGGACATCGTGTCGCAAGGACTTCCAGATCCGTCTATTGAGCCACCGATATGCTTCGGCGTCAACGGAAGACTGCAGCGTCAAAGATCGACGTTCGGCCATGAGGTCAAGAGTGTGGATCGAGAGTTTTTGTGGTCTATCTCTACGGCGAGGTCTAAAATACTTAGATCCCACCGTATGGACAGCTTCTACGAAACCGCTGTTTAACTCGTCCACTGCAAGGTTTTCTTTTAGACAATCAAAGCGATTTGTCAACTCGAGTTGAAAGCTCTCGGGGTTTTGGATATGGGCGCGAGTAGGTCGGAGCGTAGACTTCATCAAGCGGCGCCTTTCTAATTGGACGTTGATATTCAATGTGCCCCTAACCATTCGGTGATCACTACCGGTTTTTACCCTGTTGATCACAGAGACATCACTGAACATCCGTCTATTCGTCGTCAAGATGAAATCTATCTCATTTCTCGTAGAACCGTCAGGACTCAACCAGGTCCATTTCCTGTGAGGCGGCTTCTGGAAAAAAGAGTTCATCGCGAAGAGTCCCTCTTTTTCCAGAAAGTCGGCCAGCCTCTGACCCCTGAGGTTCCGTTGCCCATGTCCAAATTGCCCCACTTTCAACTCTATTATAAGTATACATTTATTTAATATTTGTTATTTCTGATAAGTCGACATTACTTTTTCACGCATTTTTTTTATAAGTATTAAAGCTGTAGATACTTATGTGGATAAGCATTATACATATATGAGTAGAAAGAACACATTTAAATTAAGTTGAAAACTACAACTCAATATATCAAAAATTCTAATATTAAAAAATAAACACAAAGCAAAGGAAGTGCGTGGTGGCCTGTTAGTAAAACGGACTAGACGCGGCAGCCAACATGTTCACGGTGGTCGCGGGTTCGAATCCCAGGGCACACCTCTGACTTTTCGGAGTCATGTGTGTATTGATAGTCAATCACCACGCACTAAAACGGTGAAGGAAAATATCGTGAGGAAACCTGCATACCATAGCGATTTATAAGAATATCTATGGTATGTAAGTCCGCCAACCCGCACTAGGCCAGCGTGGTGGACTATATGGCCTAACCACTCTCAATCGTACTCTCGATTGTAGAGTAGGCCCGTGCCCTGCAGTGGGACGTATATGGGCTGATACAGTACAGTACAAACACAAAGCATATCAATAAAATGAACACACAAAATTACTTCACTGGTTGTAGTTTATCTGCATCTTCAGTCCAAATATATTTTTTGTGATTTTCAAATACATTTTCTAAATTCTGTTTGATACAGGCTATGTTTTCTTGAATTACATCTTTTTGCAATGCTATTCTATCCGTGCTTCTGCCACTTGGATCACCTATGTGGCCCGTTGCCCCACCTAGCTGAAAGAAAAAAACATTAACATCTTGTAGACTTCATAATGCATTGCTTTTCTTATTATATACAGTAGAACCTCCATAAGTCGAATATCAAGGGAGACGCCAAAAAATTCGAGTTATAGAGTTTCCAACTTATGGAGGATTTCGAATTAGGCGTATTTTGATTCGACATAAAGAGTTTGAGGTTTATTCTTATAAATTTTGAGTTAGAGAGAGGAGCAAGCAAACACGTGTTTACGTGAGTCATAAATTTATTATCGTATACTCCTAAAATGTTTTCTAAGAAACAATAGTGTACTCACATTGTCGGCAAGTTCTTAATGTCGGTAACTTATTTTTGTTCGAACAATAGAGGTAATAAATTCCAAATGATCAAGTTGTAAAGGTTGTAAAATAAAACGTTGCTATGTTCGAGATACAGAGGTCAAATTTAATTTTTCGAGTTATAGAGTGAAAATATGTACCAAAATGGCTTAGAGGGACTCGGTGATTATTTTGACTAACAGAGGGTCAAGATTTCAAGTAATGGTTTTGGTGTTTAAAGGGAAGGGAACAAAACATTTTTTCGAGATTTGGAGGTTTTTGACTTATCGAGGTTCGGCTTAACGAGGTTCTACTGTATATATGGCTTTTTTATTGCCAAAAGAGCATATCATTCGCCTGATGGTATGGGATACTATACTCACTATTCTGGGACTTAAGATATTAAGTCTCAATATGTCCAGTTACTTTTACTCTGGTTACAATTTTTTTCAAAACAGAACACTTACACTGCTGTTTGATGGGAGAAATGGTCATTGCGGTGCTACCCACCCAAGTGGCCTCTCACATATGAGAGACCAGGGATGGGTCTTCTATTTTTGTGCAATCAAAATCAACCCACAAAAATATTATTAAAAATACTATTAAGTTTTTAACTGAAATGATAAATAATTGCATATATTTACCAAAAGAAATATAGTGGAATGTTAGTATATTAAGTATTTAAAAAAATTAATGCTCTTGAACTAGAATAAGTAAATTATCCCTTTTTGTCATCTGATGTGGTGCAAATGGGTATTTAATTATTGACACAATTTTTAAAGAGATAGATATAACAAACCTTACCAAGGCAATAACATTATGTCCTCCTCGCTGCCAATGCAGAAGATTTATAATTACTAACAGGTTACCAACATGCAAGCTGTTGGCAGTAGGATCAAATCCAGCATACACACATTGTGGGGAACTATTTAATAAATTCAAGATCTCTGTTCTGCAAAAACACAAGAAAACATTTTTACCCATTTTTACTGTTATAATCTCACAAAACTATCCACTATAATAGAGTATATATTATACCACTATTTTAATGTAACCAAAGTAAATCAGGAAATCAGAAGAAACTACGTCCTAAGGAATCCTGTGAGATATTAAAATATAATGTGTGAAACAAACAATAATAATCTTACCCAGCTGTATTAGGAAACATATCCTGGTACATTCCTCTTTCACTTAATTTTAATATGTTTCTACTGGCGTATGTCCTTCTGAACGACCAGACATTGTTTGAAATACGTAGAACTTGTTTAAAAATCGTCATTATGACTGATTTCTTTGCACTTTGAATTTACTATTTTAGAAATATTAAATAACATTAAACATAACCTTAGTTATGTCGAGAAAAATATTTTTACTTTATTCCAACCAATGTTGAATACTTAAAGATTCTTAAAGCAATGTGAAACCCATTTTACTTCCCATGTCTTAAAAATATTTGGCCACAATATTTTACGGAGCGGAGAAAAAATCTGATCACAGATCACGCAGCGGTTAATCACTATTTATATTTCAAGCATTACACTTTACCATCGTGAAACATCACATAGGCCCACAGGGGTAGCCACCGTGTAACCTAGTATGAGATAGCGATATTTGTGGGAGTGTGGCCAGGTTGACACGTTTTTCCTAAGGTATCGGGAAACTTTGACCGTTCTTTAAAAAAATATAATTGCTAAAATATCGATATTTTAACTTTGAGAGGAACTACAATGCACTTACATACCTGGGTCGTCAGCCATCACCCAGAACTAATAAAAACACTGTATAACATAAACATAATTTAAGTAAATATTTAGTTCTGAAAATAAAAACGATTGTAATAAAAGCTAATAACAAAACAACATCTAGTCCGCCCCGTGACCACGAAAGTTGTAAAGTAATCGAAACGTCGCGGGGAGAAGTTAAAAAAAGCAAAACTTAAACCAAATCCGCGATAAAAATCGTAAATAGTTTTATTTCAAAAACAATATCTATTGTGCATCCATATACAGTTCAAAACATATAAGGAAAAAGTTTAAAAAATAAAAGATAATTATTAAAGTTTGTTTTTTAATATGTAATTTAAATCTATTAATATCGTTTGTTTTAGGGAATATCAACCTTTGGACCGCTGGCCACCCCAAATAATGTAAATATTTGCCGGGACTTTTTGGCGGGAAGTCAAACAAGGCGGACTATTTAAAATTTTTAATTTTATAAAATATTTTAAATACTGTAATTATCCGGAGTAATGGGGACCCATAGCGATGGAGACCCAATAAAAGATAATAAGAAGAGAAAATATGAACGGATTGCTACTACTACTGCTAGTAATCCAGCAGAAGAGATTTTGGCGCCAAAACCATACTACAAACCTGGTTACAAGAGACAGTATACTGATAACTGTAACAATACAAACTTCCCAGTATTTATAGAAAGTACCGAAAATGAATATATTGGAAACAAAGATCCGATATTCATATTAAATATTTTAGGAGAATTCATCAAAGGACAGTATGAAATTAGTAGAGTAAACGCTCATAAAATTCAAATTGTTTTTAAGCAAGCCAGTTCAGCCAATGATTTTCTGAACAACAATTCCAAATTAGAAGCGCATAATATAAAAGCATACATTCCAGCATCTTCAGTGGAAGTCATCGGTGTAATCCAGTTTGTTCCCGTCGACATCTCCAATGAAGAACTCTACAGAAAACTCACATGTGAATATGAAATGGTAGCGGTGAGAAGGTTCACCAAAAAGGACAATACCGGAGTAAGACAAGCTTTGAAGACGGTAGCTATAACATTTGTTGGTAACACCTTGCCTGAATATATTTTTCTAGATCACTGGCGCTTCAAAGTTAAACCATATATTAAACCCCTATTACAATGTTTCAAATGTTTAAAATTCAATCATTCAGCCAGAGTATGTAAAAATAAACAAATATGCTCAATCTGTGCTGGTGAACATTCCTATAAAGAATGCATTAATGAGGAGGAAATAAAATGTGTCAACTGTGGGGGTCCTCACCTGGCTATTGCCAGAACATGCCCAATGAAGGAAGCCAAAATGAAACAGAAAAAACTTTCCTATGCTGCTACAACAGCCACTTCAGTTAATAATGCAAGTAGTAATAGGAATTTCCCTCCACTTCCCTTACCAAAGCATGATCCATTGAAATTCCAAAATTCAGGACTAAACAAATTTAAACATATTTCTTCTATTAAAGAAACCAATGAAATAATTAATAATGATAGGATAATTAATGCATTAGTAAAAACTCTAATTTCATTAGGAAACAATAAAGACGCTCCTAAGACTACAATTAAAATTAAAGAAATTTTATTAAAACACTTACATAATGGATAGATTTATAAGAATAGTACATCATAATATTCAGAGTATTAATAACAAACGGCCACTTGTAATGTCTTTATTAACAGAATTTAACATTGACATTTTGCTGCTTAATGAAACTTGGTTAAAAACAAACAATTGTCATAATCTGAAATTTCCAGGATATAATTTGATCTATAAAAATGCTAAAAATGATCATGGTGGTGTTGGTATTTTGATTAGAAATAATATTAAATATGAAAACATACAAATCCCATTCTACCAGGATATTCAATCAGTTGCAATTTCAGTTCAAACTCACACTGGTCCTTTATCCATTTTGACTGTGTATTGTCCACCTAAAAGTAGTAGATTTAAAATAAATAAATTAAGAAATATATTTAATTCCTTACCTAGACCCTGCTTAATATCAGGAGATTTTAATGCTCACCACATAGCTTTTGGGTGTGCAACAACAAAGTCAAGGGGTACTCAACTATTTAACCTATTGGATGAAGCTGATCTGTGCTTGTTAAATGATGGTAAAGCCACAACAGTCCAGGCCCCAAATAGGAATCCATCAGCAATAGATCTCACATGTGTTAGCCCAGACATAGCTCCACTATGTGAATGGAGTGTTGGTGAAGATCCATTAGGAAGTTACCACCTCCCTATCTTTACTGACATCCTGATCTCCCCCTGTAAATACCAAATAAATTATAACATACAAAAATATCTATTTCATAAAACTGATTGGATTAAATTTGAGATTGAGGCTGAGAAATTATTTAGTGAATTTATTCCTACAGACTCTGACCCTCTTACACAATATAATCAATTTTGTGAATTATTATACAATTTAAGGGACCAATGTACACCTATCTTCAAATGTAATATATCTTCAAACCATAGGAAAATCCCAGCACCATGGTGGAATGATGAATGTGCAGAAGCTGTACGAAAATCAAAAATGGCTTTGTTAGCATATAGATCATCAATGACAATGGAACGGTTTATTGAATATAAAAAATTGGATGCAAAAAAGAAAAAAATTATCAGTGAGCATAAACGTAATAGTTGGAAAACCCTATGTTCATCCTTAGATAGATATACTCCTGTTTCAAAAATTTGGAATTACATCCGTAGATTTAAAAGGGTTAATGTGATGACTAAACCTAAACAAGATGAATGGTTACCTGATTTTATTAATAAAATTAGTAATGGATCAAATAGTAGTTTAGTGGGTAATGATATATTTTTCGATAAAAATAATGACAATGAAATAAATACTTTTTTGTTAAGAGAATTTTCATATAAGGAACTTTGTATAGCATTAGATTCAAGAAAGGATTCGGCTCCAGGACTAGACAATATTCCTTATATCCTTTTACGAAAACTTCCTATCAACTGTAAAAAGAAATTATTAATGGTCTTAAATTCACTATGGCTTAATCAAATTATTCCTGAATCTTGGAAAACTCAGTGCATCATACCAATTCTGAAACCTGAGAAACCTCCTAAAGATTACAATTCATATAGACCCATATCATTAACCTCTTGCATAGGTAAAGTAACAGAACAAATTATCAAATTAAGACTTGATTATTATGTAGAGCATTCCAATATTTTACCAGATATCCAATTTGGTTTCAGAAAAGGTAAAAGTGCTCCAGAAAGCTTTGTTACCTTTATCACAGACATGAAAAAATGTCTCCTTTCAAAATCTGTTGCAGTTTGTGCCTTCCTTGATGTTCAGGGTGCATATGATAATGTAAATATTAATCAACTGATACGGGTATTATATGAATTGGGTTTACCCGGAAAATTGTTAAAGTGGATTCATAATTTCCTTAACGATCGGTCGTTTCATGTTAAATTTAATGGGTTACTACACGGCCCATATTCTGTTTGTAAAGGCCTAATGCAAGGAGCATCTCTGTCACCTATCTTGTACAACCTGTATACTTCTCAGATCTCACAATATCTTAAGAAAAACGTTAAAGTATTACAATTCGCAGATGACATTGTTGTTTACTCAATTGACAGAAATATTTCGGTTGCTCAACAAAATTTAAATCTAGCTTTATGTCAGTTGAATTCATATTACAGTAATAAGTTAAAATTAAATATTAATACGGAAAAAAGTTCTCTTGTTGTATTTGGTACTGATGATTTGATCAATATTCAATATAATAATTTATCCATTCCTCAAGTGAAAGAAAAGAAATTTTTAGGAGTAATAATAGATAATAAGCTTAAATTTCAAAGCCATATAAATTACATATGTAAAAATGCAACAAGAAATTTAAATATCTTGAGAAGTTTGGCAGGAACATTCTGGGGTTCAGATCCTAAAACCTTATTAATGCTATATAAAAGTATTGTTAGGAGTCATTTTGATTATAGTTATTTAGCTTATATGTATGCCGGCTCTTCATTGTTAAAAAAATTAGATGTTATTCAAAATATTGCATTGAGAATAATAAGTGGTGCAATGAGAACTACGCCTATACATGCACTTGAGGCTGAGGTCTGCGTACCTCCTCTGGTTATTAGAAGGTTACACTTTGCGGAAAAGTTTTGTTTAAAAGCTTTATGCAAAACCAGCTCAATATTATTAGATACTGTTAAATTGCCTGAAAATTTATGTGATGCCTCATTAGACGATTACATTCGTCCTTCTGATATAATGTATAACAACATTCCTGAATTGTGTACTATATTGGCTCATATGAATAAGCTTAGTGTAAATATGAATAAGTTTAGTATTTACCCTGTATATAATTGTAAATACAATGCTCTGTTAGATTTAACTCAAGAAAGGGATAGCGTAGATGACATAAATAATGTGCTCTGGTATAAAATATACACTGATGGCTCAAAGACTCTAGATCGTGTATGTGCTGCTTTCTATGACTCGTATAAGAAAATAAGTAAAAATTATAGAATTAATAACGAGAGTAGTATTTTCACAGCAGAAGCATACGCAATTTATAGAGCCTTAATGTACACGAGAGATTTAGATAACGTTGACAGAATACTTATTCTATCAGACTCTCAAAGTGTTATTAAAACAATATATGGTTCAACTTTGGCTTATAAAACCAACTATATAATTTATAATATAAAAGAATTATTGTATAATTTGAACAAGAGCAAGGTGGTTAGGATTGAATGGGTACCCGGCCATTCGGGAATCCAGGGTAATGAATTAGCTGATAAAGCAGCTAATTCTCATTGGGATGAAGACCATAATGATGCACTGAAAATACCCTACACAGATTATTTTCTGACATTAAAAGAAAAAACTAGATTTAGATGGGAGTGCTACTGGAAGGAAAAAAATAAAAGTAAGGGAAAATGGTATGCATCAATACAAGAGAACCTACCCGCCCGCCCATGGTTTAATAATAATAAAATGCAATTTGAAGAGAGGAAATGTATAACTATAATAAATAGATTAAGATTTGGACATTGTCAGACTCCAGCTCATCTGTTTAGGATGAAAATATTAGCATCTGATCATTGCCAATATTGTGACGTACAACCAGCAGACTTAGACCATATTGTTTTATCTTGCCCTAAATTTTATTTAATGCGTTTAATTTTAATTTCGGATTTATTAGAAATATCAACATATAAGCCTTCGTCAGTTAAAGAAATGTTAAAGAATCCATTAATGTATAAACCGTTGTATAAATATATATGTAGTACAGTAGAAAAATTGTAAAGGTTGTTGATGTTGTAAATGTATATAGATTTATGATTGTATATAATTCGAACTTACGATTTATAATAGTTAAGGATTGGCTAAAAGGACTTGTATCCAGGGCCGTAAAATTTTAAATAAAAAAAAAAAAAATAAATATTTGCCTCCAAAACGTCAAATTTCCTGGAGTCAAGCGGTTACGCCGATAAGGACAGGTTACAAAAGCTTGCATCTCTTTCTTACATGAATGTTATGTATAAATCTCTTTCGTTTTGTGGAAAAGGGATAGAACATGTGACTCCGTCTATTAGTTTCTCCGTCTACGCATAGGCCATATTAGTACAAGGAAGCAGTATATTTGCACTAATGCTAAAAATATTGATTAATTCAAATTCTACAAAAATTCAAAATGTTTTTCAAATGTCAGATGTCATTTGACTATGTATTTTTTTTTCAAAAGAGTACAATGACATATAAGAACACACAGACCAAGTCATGTAAATTGAAATATTGTAAGAAATGACCATTGAATGCAAAACTCGAATTGATTATATAATAATTTATTATTATAATAACTTTCCAAAAGATTATCGGATAAATTTATCTTAATCGAGAATGTATAAAAATGAGGAGGCTCCACACGACTCCATAATATATCAAAATGACTTCTCCTTATAAAAATATTTATGAATCTTCAAAATAACGTCTCGCAAAATTGTGAATATGCAGAATATGTGAGGAAATTCTACTTAGTAGTTACCTACCCCATCCCTTAACAACAGTACACTAATCATCATCAGTCACGACAAATCACAATCCAGTGTCGGCCCTACAAAGGGTTACTTAAATCCACCTCTCGGTGGCCGGTCGCCCGCACGCACGCACGCACGCGGCGACAGGGGATGTGGATAGGCGAGTAGCACCTGGAGCACTGTTGGGAGTGCGCTGATGTCCCCCATTTTCCCTATTTCAGATTCCCGTGGTGAAATGAGTCTTCACGCGAGCAACAACCTCCTGTTACAGAACAGCGCTATGTTATAGCTACCCCGAAGCCAGTTAATAATCGCCTCGACAGGCAGAGAATACCGTGGTGGAACCGTGACGCTCCTTGGCCACTGGCCAAGAAGACTAGGTGTTTTACCCAGGCTTATCAATACTGAAGGCAGAAGGGGCTAAGTAAAATCAGTTCCATAAAATGGCCTCCTCTATTATTAAACCGATTTTTTACGTTAATTTGATGATTATTTCAACTTTTTACAAACATTGAAGCTGATAACTTCCAAAGCCAGCACTATAGCTAATAGTAAATAAAAAATACGGTGTATGCCACAAATTTATTTAGGTATATATAATATTTGCCTACATTTATATGCAATACACGTTTTAGGATTCCATTTATAATACAATTAGTGTCTTAATTAACTTTGTATTACAACTAAGCGCCTATGCATTTTACAATCTGGCATATACCAACAGTTATGTGTTAATTATGTATTGCACTAGATTTTATACAAATTTTAACAAATACATCGTGTTGTTTTCCGTTTTATACGACTTTAACTTTTAATGTGCCATTAAAGGTAACTCCTTACAAAATTTACTTAATATAGGCGATAAAACTGGACACTACTTAGCATAACATCGTATTTCTAATTAGTATAAAATTTTCAAGTGCTGTATATTATAAAAATACATATATTAACACATTCGTTTTGATAAACTCAACTCACACGGAAAAAGCGTTGCGTGTATTACATATTAGATCTGGCGCACACTTACAACTCTTTTTATAAAAATATGTTATTATTCAACTACAATATTTCCTTTCACCTCAGTGATTGTAGGAGCAATGCGGTAGAATAGTATTGGAAATTTAGTCTTTAATAGATTGATATTAATGCTTATAGTGGAATTATTAAAAAACCTACACTGGATATAATGAAAACATTCCAAATTAAATCAGTCCATCACTATGCACCATCAACTATCATATTCACTTCCACATATCATCCTGTATTTCAGACTTCAATGTGCACCCTATGTACCGGATTTGTGATGCAAGTAGCAAGCATGCGCCAACATTTACACAAACATTTGATAATCAACAAACACCAAAACACAACTTGCTCAATTTCAACACTTTGGAATTAACAAATATTATCCAACAAACATTTTCGAGTAACAGATCCTTTTGGTTGTGTTTAACAGTCTTAACATTGTTATACTTTTCACTAAACCCATTAAACAAGTTAAGAAAGTAGAATATTAATAATCTGCTAACGTTATATTGACGTAAATAATTGATAAAACATCCCTTCAATGACCTTCTACGGTGTTTTGGCGAGCAAATGCAGCGTTGTCATACTATTGTCAAAATGTTAGAAGCAGTTTTTCTCTTTTCACCTATTGTTATATTGGATATGTTAAAACTATTAGATTACGAATATAAATGCTTTCTGATTTTATTAAGAAAACTTATCTCAAACAATACCTAAAATGGAGAAAAACGTTTTCTAATATTTTGACAACAGTATAACAACCTCGCAATCGCACGCCAAAAAACCGTAGATGATTTTTACAATAGCGTTAGAAACATTTACACAAATATGCGGCCTTTAATATTTGTTCATACTTCTGGCAAATTACAAACAGATTAGATTACTTATATAAACATAAGGAATAATGCAAATACTTATTAAAACCCTGCTGGACTGTTATAACTATACAAATATTAATTGCTGTAAATACAATACTTTGCTTCAATACTCTTATACGACATACAATAACAAAACATCAAATAAATACTTGTTACCTAGCATTATAATTACCATGATCACAATCAATTACATAGTAACATTTCACACAATTCGTAACCTTTTCAGGTGCTTCCTCAACAGCAATCACATCTTGGTAAATAAATGCGAAATAAATTCAACAAGCACGTAATTTTGCATAGTGAATATGTAGTAATGTGTCAGATACAAGTAGAATTATAAAAGTCTAACAGTGACGTAATACTTAACTAATACTTAACACCATGGAACCAACGCATTAATCTTCGAGGGTGACGTTTTTGAAGAGATATGACATGGACTCTTTGTTGTGGATGCGCCTGATGGCCTCGCTCAACAGAACTGATATGTCGATAGTTTTGATCTTGTTGCATTGCATTTTCTGCAGCTCGTGCGGCACTGTGTTGGTCACCACTACTTCGTCTATGGGCGAGTCTTCGATGAGGCGAGGGGCGTCAGACGAAAGTAATCCATGAGTGGCAAGAACATAGATTTTGTAAGCACCACATTCCTTCAGCACCTCTGCTGCGGCCACGAACGATTGTACATCATCTATCATGTCATCCTGTAGATAAGACACACAATTTGGACAAACATATTTTACTACAATAAAACCACTCCTGGATAAAGGCTTTCATTAAGGGTTTGCATAGCAACCAGTTGGGAATGCTCTGTGTGTGACAATTTGCGACAGCCTTCATGAGTTTGTAAAATATATTATAGTGAATGTATTTACTATGATTTTATAAATAATTTGGAAAATGTACTTATTATTTTGTGATCTGTGACCTCAATCACGTCACGGAATAATGAACCATGTTTGAAGTTGCCTTTATAGACCGGTAACTTACCACCATAATGGCTATTCTTCCTCCAACGTCTCCGACTACGTTGATTGGTGGTTTTTCTTTGGCGGGATGCGCTGGCACTCCTACTGACACGTCCATCGTACGCGATCTGTGGTCACTGAGGAAATCACATTAAAAATTAATCAACCAAACGATTACAACTTTGGTCTATGCACTGATTCGATACGGAATTATAACAGTACTGTATTTGTTAGGCAACACTTGGTTGCGCCCCTGGCACTGCCAAATATAAGTTGTGATGGCCGCTTAGCAACACAGGAGCTGCTAGCTTGTTGGCCTAAAATAAAATTACACTTTAAGTTGGTTGTGCTGGACTGATGGTCCAGCCTTGTTAGCAAAACAGTGACAGAAACAGTCAGCTTGGTTTTTTTTATTACCTGGGTATGCAAGGAGGAGAATATCTTCCATCAACTTCATCACTCTCTGCCTCCTTCTGTTCTCCGTGAATGACCGCAATGGCCAGGCGCAAACGCTCGGCGTAAGACGTGGCCTTCTTGGCGGAGCCCGGGTTCCGAGCTACGATCACCGAATTACGGTAATCAGGAATCTAATAACCAATTATTTAATTAAGTTACGAATTACTTTAAAAACAGTGTCAATTTCTCAACACACTGTGTCTAGTCACAACTCATTATTGTTGATGTAATGTAAGGCTTCTTAACAGCTAATGGTTATTCAATAATAGTCTGACAATGACCTGCTAGCCAAGAATAGTATTATTTAAAATCAACTCACACTTTCTTGTATATATTGCAGTAGGAAAGGAGATGCTCTCAGATTGTCAACAGGACACTCATAGAAACCTTGAATCTCTTTTTGGTGCAAGTCCATTGTTATGATGTGTGTTAAACCTGATTTACACATCATCTTTGCGAGCAATTTGGTGACAATGCAGCCACGTTTCCTCATCTTGCATTGTTTGCTGTATGGCAAGTATGGAATAACTCCAACAATAGATCTTGCCGATGAAGTTTTACAAGCATAAGCCATAATCAGCAGTTCCATTATGTTGTTGTTGACATCCCTGAAAATATAATTTATACATGTAATAAACCTGCCTGCAAGTATACAAGTCAAACATAAGTGACAGCCTCCATGCCGCAGTAGGTTAGACGCCGCCTGTGAAATGAGAGACCGTGGGTTTGATTCCCGCACACCGCAACAAATGTTTGTGATCAAATAAAGTAATTATCATCAAATTTTTCTTTTGTTTACCGAACCTCACAAAAAATATTGTTTATTGGACATTGTGGTGTATTGATAATAAAGATCAGCATAGCCCAACGGTCACGCAATACTCCCAAGTCGTTAGCGGCGCGGGACGGACGTCTCCGGTGTGTTGTGCTGTATTTACTGTATACTTTGTTGTTTTATTCCACTACCCAAAGAGACCTTAAAGGTGAACATCACATTGGCGACGAGTAAAGGCGCAGTAAGTAAAATCACACCGAAAATACGAACACAGTACCTGCTCACGGATTTTGATCAGCAAAATGTTTTGTTCAATAATAATAAGACAAATATTTATGTATATTTTGTGTTGCGACACTAAGTAGGTATTTAATTCTCATGTCTCAGTAAATGTAGAGATTATGTGTGCAACAAAATTATTGCCTAATTCACTAAGGCAAACAAAAGAAAAAGAAAAAAAGTTTGTATGTATACAATTTAATACAATAGTATTCTGATGTTGATCACAGTCCGTTTGTATATACCTATCGAGTAAAAAATACTCGATCAAAGATTCGTTCTGTCCCAGCTATGATATAGCTAATTACCTGTTATAACAGATTCATTATGTTCCAGCGATGATATCGCTAATTATCTGTTATAACCAAGTGTCACCTCAATAATGTTTTGAGGGGATGCAAATACGTTCCTACCAAAAGGTAAAACGTTCCTACCAAAAGGTAAAACGTTCCTACCAAAAGGTAAAGAGTGTCGAAAAACAATAAGGCTATAAGATATTAAAAACAAATGTATCGAAAGTAATGGGCTCTGTCTATCGTTGGTCACCGAGCAAAATATCCGACTCAAAATTCTGTTTAAGTTTTAATGTCCGTCTTGTTAATATATCGGATGACTGTTTGGTTTCGTGCAGGGACTCTGAGACTGTTTTAGATTTTGTTTACGTATACATTAAACATGAGACAGTACTGAGTACTATTGTTCCGTACCAAATATTTAAAACAACGCTACACACACGGCTTACACACAAGTGTTTACAATTAAGTTTAAATAATTTCTTACAGATTTAAGATTTATTTCAAACGTATTAGAGAATAGATTAATTGAAGTCTGTATGTTTCCGGAGTCCCATAAAATAAAAAAAGTAAAAAAAAGTAATTCGTCTCAGGCAACAAAGTTCCAAATGTAATTTTGCTAAAAAAGACGAAAACCTTATAGATCAAATAACAGAAAAGTGTAGCTCCAATAAATTAAGAAATAATATTTTGGCGCTTGGTGAAACTAATACTAGCAACTGTTGAAAGACAACTAACTGATATCAACGATAAACAGAGCACTACTTCAATCAGCCTAAACAAAATCGACACAAAAAACTAAAAAACGATACACAAACGAGGTTAATACTTGCTGCCGATGTGGCAGTGAAATCACAAAAGTGATAGTAGTTCCTGCCCTGCAAGCAATGAAAATTGCATCAAATGTGGCTACAGAAGCCAAAACCAATGCAAAACAAGGGCCAATAAATTAAAGCCTTTTTACCTCTCATTAAATGCAAAGAATAAAACCAAGACTGCCTCTGTGGCGTAGTTGTACTAAGGTACGGTTACAAAGCTGAGGTCTCGGGTTCGAATCCCGGGTTGGGCAAAGTGATATTGGATTTTTCTATTCATTATCAGCCCAGAGTCAGGAATTTGTGCCCGATATGGCGATAGGCTCGCCACCTATCACATTGTGGGACGGAACATACAAGGCGAAATATGGGTGTCCTGGCACCTCTGCCTACCCCTTCTGGGAAAAAGGCGTGAGTTTATGTATGTATGTAAAACCAAGAATGGAAACCACAAAAACACATTTGTGCATTATATTTTCCACATCAATGGCGATGACACAATTGACTGCCAGGTTGGTGGAGCTAACATCAAAATGCTTATTGATTCTGGTAGCAAATCTAATATAATTACTGATAAAACTTGGGACTACATGAAACAATCAAATGTTGTAGTCTCCAACCAACATCAGATAAAATATTTCGAGCTTATAGTGCCAAATATTCATTAAAAGTATTAGGTTCCTTTGAAGCACGAATAAGAATTGGTCCCAAATCATAAAAAAAAACAACGTTTTATGTAATTGAAAATGAGTGAAGAATAGTTGTGAGAAAAGAAACAACTATTTCCTTAAATCTCCTTAAACTAAGATTAGATATCAATGCCATTGAGCAACAAGAATTTTCCAAGTTCAAACATATCCAACTCTAAATCTCTACTGACAAAACGGTAACTCCAGTTTGTCAACCATATAGACGAGTTCCTATTCCTCTAGAATCTAAAATAAGTTATAAAATAGAAGAAATGGTAAAAATGGACACTATTGAACCAGTAGACAAGCCATTATCTTGGGTTTCTCCTATGGTACCGGTTCTAACCCGATGACGATAAACGTATTTGTTTAATATTATAGAAAATCACCCCTTATCCACCATTGAACAGCTAATTCATAAGTTGGAAAAGCTATTTCTTCTAAATTAGTTAAAAAAGTGCTTTTCATCTCGTTGAGCCTAAAGAAAGTAGTAGTTTGATATAACATCTTCCATAACTAGCAAAGGGTTTTATCGAACAAACGACTGATGTTCGGACATGAATATTTTCAAAAAATTAATGGAAAATATGTTATTACCATGCGAAGGAGTTGTATATTTCATTCATGATATTGCTGTCTATGTGGTGCGATGAAAAAGAGCATAATGCTCCAATACGTTCTAAAAGCCTCAAAGACAACAACGTTTTATTGAACAAGAACAAGTGCGTTCTTAATGCAAAATCTATCCAGTTTTTTGGCCCATAATCTTTCTTCAGCTGGCGTTGAACCACAAGATAAACATATCAAAGCAATATAAATGTTTAGACCACCAGAGACCATAGAAGAAATCCAAAGCTTCCTCGGGTTAATTAATTTTGTGGGAAAATGGTTATCAAATTTATCGACTTTAGCAGAACCCATTCGGTAGTTACTTAAGCAACAAGAACACTAAAAACCTAACATCTCACTGCTGTGGCATCATAAGCAAGCAACGGTTTCCGATGCATTAAAAAAGTCTCTTGCCAAAATCCCTACCCTTGGCTATTATGACCCAAAAGATCAGACTCAGGTAATTGCCGATGCCAGTCCATTTTAGGAGTAGCACTTCTCCAGTACCTACGACGACAGAGGACCCCGAATAATTGCTTCCGGGAATAAGAGTTTGATTGACGTTGAAAAACGATATTGTCAGACCGAAAAAAGGGTAATAGCTTCAATCTGGACGGTTGAGCATTTCCATATGTATCTATATGGTAAACAAATTGTGCTTATCATAGATCATAAGCCTAATGATCCAAGTATGACTGGATCACGATCAAAACCATGTGCAAGAATCGAAGGGTGGGTTCTTCGATTACAAGTATATAAGTAGTATATAAAGTATATAAACCCGGAAATCTAACATTGCAGAACCATTGTCCCGACTATTTAAAAATAGGTCCGAACTGAAGAGTCCTTTTGAATATTTAATTATCATGTAAACCAGATTGTTTAATACATGTGACCTCTAGCATTGTCACTAAAATCCAATATAGAAGCATCAAATGAGGATAACAGTATGAAATTAGTCTCAGATGCCTTAATGCATAATGTTTGGGACGCGACTATTAATAACTACAAGTTATTTTAACATGAGCTCTGGTTACATGATGGTGTCTTACCAAGAGGAAATCAAATAGTATTTCTTATTAAACTTAGAAAACAAGTCTTGGCAGCAGCGCATGAGGGCCATTCAGAAATTGTCAATATGAAAGTTAGGCTACGCCCAAAAGTTTGGTGGCCTAAAGTTGATAAAGATGCGGAGAACACTGTAAAAATTGCAGAGGCTGTACTTTAAATTCAGCCCCTAATCCACCGGTGCCAGTGAAATGTCGTGAACTCCCTTTGAAAGCCTGGGTGGACACGGCTATTGACTTCTTGGGTCGGCTGGCAAGTGGAGACTATTTATTTGTGATTAATGATTATAATCGACATAAAGAGATTGAAATAATGAAGTCTATCACTTCACGTGAAACCATAAAAGAGTTAAAAAAAAAAAAAACACCTTCTCAAGAACTATTCTGTATCGAACAAGAATTACGGTTTTTAATATCATCCCTTATGGGCCTCAACAAAACGGAGAGGTCGAGAGACAAAATCGAAATACTCTTAAAAAACTGAATATAAGTCAGTGCGAGAAATTAGATTACAAAGATAATTTGTTAAAATATTTATTGATGTACACCTCATTCCTCCACAGGAGAAGAAGGTCATATGTATTAAATTTAATAATAAACTTCCCAATTGGATAATGCTACTACCAGACAAACTATTTAAGACACATATTATACACATACTTATGACTAGGGATTATTATAATATTAAGCAATACATTGAGGATAAAAAAGCCTGAGATGAAATTTTCTCTAGCACGTTGCTACATCCTGGGGCCCTGAACTATTCACTTAAACATTCCCATTTATAAATAAATATTAAAATATTAAGTAAATTGAAAAATTAACCAATATCAATCAATCATACAGTTACATTAATAAATTAAATTATAACTACTCAAATATAATAATTAAGTAACGCAAATTAAATAATATGACGACCAATCAAGAAAAATAATAATAATGAATATGGCAAAACTTTGTCAGACGAGTCACAAATACTAATTTAGTAAATTGACCAAAACCAAGCCCAATGAGTTTGACTCGCTGGATCATTCTCAGAAATGGGTCGCGTCGCGTAGTTCCAGTGGTAGTGTAAGCGCACTGAGTTTGTTTCGCCGGGTCTTCTCAGGAAGGGTCGCGTTAGATCCGGTGGTAACAATAAACCGCTACGCACCGTTGTAATAATACTCATGGTCTACTAATAGATTTAATTTAATTTGGCTAAACTAAATTACGTATTTCTTGACAAAACAAATTACCATATCGGGGGAACTAATACTTAAAATAAAATATCAATAAAAACGGAACATTTGTAAATAAATAAAACCAAAATTTTAAATACTTACATTAAAAACAAAAAAATAATAAATAATGATAGAAATTCATATAAATAATACTAAGTATAAAAAATATTATACATGTAAAGATTAAGTTCTGTGTATTGACTTGTCATATAAATTCTTTAATTGCCTACATGACCAATAAATAAATTTCATTTCATTTCATTTTAATGGAAAGATATTGGTGACAAAGACACACTTGATAAAGACAAATCTAGAATTTGGGTTTTGCTTTAATTAACAATGTTATTTTGATTATAAATGTAAAATATTTGAGCTACTTAAGTAACAAGATTAATTAAAGACATTTGGTTAATATTTTGTTATTTTATAAAAAGGAAGAGATGTGGTGTATTGATAATAAAGATCAGCATAGCCCAACGGTCACGCAATACTCCCAAGTCGTTAGCGGCGCGGGACGGACGTCTCCGGTGTGTTGTGCTGTATTTACTGTATACTTTGTTGTTTTATTCCAAGACCCAAAGAGACCTTAAAGGTGAACATCACAGACATCAAGTTATTTTTTAAGAACTCCGGGCCTGGGTTTCAATTATGTTTATATTTATTAAAAAAAATTTTTTTTCCTACACAAAAAAGTCGATTTCATCATGTCACAACAGTCTTCACACTGATACTAAGTTTCATAGGAAAATCAACATTCTCCTTTGGCTTGTTGTCTGGAGCTTATTAACATTGATTTTTAATAATGACTATTACCGGAATTGCTGTGGAAAATTCAGTCTTTAAGTAATTATTATTTCAAGTGCAGAGAATAATATACCTACCTCCGTCATACCTTAACTCTTGGAATGTTACTAGTTACTACACAGATAAAGCAAGTACATTGTTATCAACAACACTTAAGGCTACCAATGCCCCCTTGTGTCCATGTAACAAGTGTTTACATTCACTGAATAATCAACAAATTGACTGTGTTAAACTCATTTGAATGGCAGGTGAATTTGTTAAGGGCCACTTACATTTATAAAAACAAAGCCTCTTATAGAATATTATACAGAATACACACACATATTGTGAGAAAGACGATCGTAACATAGTGTTAAAATAAAATTAAGATGTCATTAAATTATTGATACAACACTCAATTTTTTAAATATTATATTGCATTAATGATTAAAAAAAATGTTGGAAAAATCATACCATTTCACTAATTAAGGTTTTTAGTTTATTTTCTGTTTTACAATTTAATTGCATCTAAAGTTATCTAACTATTCTTTTTTGCCATTAAATTTAAATATATTTTTATGTAAAAATAGGTATAATGTTCCCTTTATACATAGTGTAATCCATTTTATCAAAACTTTGTTACAGCCTGCTAGTGTGAATGTAACTTACTTGTATTACAAATTATGATCAACAATAGTCCATTGTAGAGTTCTAAGAATAGTTTAGTTATAAATAACTCACATAAATATAAATTATTCTGTGTAGAATATATATTTTTTAGAATGTAAAAGAAACAAAATGTTAGTAATCTACTTTAATTTGTTCATCGTCTTAGTCTACTTGACCCTACCCCACTCTGCTACAGGGTTGGTGATACATTTTATGTAGGTTGTTCTATTTTACGGGCAAGTAATAATAAGTGCAATTTGAATTGAATATTGTATAATTGCAGAAAGATTTTTTCATCTACCTGACCATTGTTCATATTGACTCACTGAATATTTTGCCAATTTAAAGACAAAAGTCATGAATCAGATTCACAGCTGATATATAATAAACAAATGAGGCAGCATAGAAATATTGTGCACAATGATGACAGTTCTGACTTACTTGGTTCCAGTTTGTACAATGTAAATATTTTTTCCACGGATTGAGTCTGCAATCTCCACCATAGTCTCCCTGTTTGTTTTGTGATACACTGAACATCCTCCTTTACGCACTCCAAGCCGACTGCAAAAAACAACATATTTTAATCCTCTGAACAAAATCATTTACATGCATACCATAAAAGTTTTATGACCTTGATAAACTTGAGTCTAGAGACGAAGAAGAGAGAAGTCTAGAGCTAACCAGTCATTATATAGTACAATATGCTCCTCTATTGGTTTACCACATATTGGATGATAGATTGTTTTGATGTTGTTGTCAGTGTATTTGTGTTATTAGCCATCTAAAGAATATTAGAACCCTAACAATTGTCAACCGTCCTGACTCGGTTAATTACCTTCATAATATTTTACAGTGCTGAGGCTGTCAAAATCTACATAACACTGCTTTTATCTTGGAGGTTTGAATCAAAACAAATAGTTTATGGCCCCAGGATCAAAACTAGGCCCTCTTTTATTGCCTGCTCATCCATAGTATAATTTTTAGATATTAGTAAAATAAAATCACCTTGTTAAAAGTAGCTAGACAATTTTTGGATATATTGCATTCACAAATAATTTACCAGGAATGTCAAAAATGTTATGCTGAAGGTTATCTACACTATAGAACTAATTGACTAAAATTGATAATTTTTATCACTGTAGAACAAGCAATGTTTATTCTCTAGTAAAACCTTTTAGGTGTAGAAGCATAAAGTTATAGAGCATGACCATGTTTTAAATTAATAATTCTCATAAGGAACAGTCATGCTCAATGCCAAATGTTTGTTTATTTATCTAATTAGACGTTGGTTTATCTAAAGTATTTCTTAGTATGTCCTTAAATGTCAAACTTTCAGCGGACAAGCAACTTCTACATCGCTAGAAAAACAATCGGATTGAGGTCATATCACTTAACCTCAATCTTCAAATAAAATGGGCCATAATTAAAGTAGTTTTTATATGTTGATACCGGTAATATAGACACTCACTTTGCGATCAAATCCGCTAATTCAGGGTGCGAATTGCCGCTCAAAATGACTATGTCCGACGTGGAGTTCCCCTCCATATTGCCCTTACGAGTTCTGTTCGTGAAACCCACCAGCCTGCAACCAACACTAAATTGTATTATCAGTTCGCTTCATGCGCACACATACCATGTATTAGATTAAGGGCGTCACATTGGATCAACAAGAAAAACAATAAACCTGGTTTTGTTGAGTAACATAATAACCTGATGACAACTTTGTGTTTACTAATGCTGTATATTAGAAACTTATTATAAAATTAAAAATACTCAATATCTTCTGTGGAAAGTACTTTATTTGCTGCGAGTTGATAAATTCTCGAATAATTTGTAATTAAATCCGTCGCCAAGAATCTCCTGCCACAGACAAAAATACAATACGATTGGGGCATAGACTCCAGACAAGTTTACCATAGCCAAATATATTTTTATTTAACACGTTTTGATCACTGCGGCCATTTCATTATTTAATTATTAAGAAATCGTCTTTTGTATAAATAATATTTACGTTCTTCATATAATTTAATAGTCAATAATCAACAGTTATTTTTGGTAAAAAAATAATCACTGGAAAGCTTTTCATTTTTAACCACCATCGTATTTGAGAACCGTTGAGAACACATTTTTATGAAACGTCAAATATGTCATAAACAAAACAATGTGGGATTTGTGACATTTTGCGTTTTGGTTATGTTTTGGTAACAGTTTTGTGATAAATAAAAATGGGTCTAACAAAGCAATATTTACGCTACGTTCCCAGTGGCGTTTTTAATGTAATAGCCAGTGGAGAGTGTAATAGTGCCCACGTATCTTTAAATGGAGTTAGCGGCAGATATATAGCAGTAGGTGCTTGCGAACATGTTATTATTTGGGACATGAGACTTGGAGAAAAGGTAAGGAATTTCTGTAGTAGAGAGTCTATTAAGCTGCACTTTATAATACTAGTGACATTCACAATTTTTAACTTATGTAGCAAACAATTTTTTCTTCGCCAAATATAGGGTTCTTTTTTATTTACCTATTTTATCACCTAACCACCTTGACTATGGACATTTATTTCGTTTATTATTTCGAAATATATTGCTAATAAACCAATTCATTATTATTTTAAGGTACATAAACTCCACAACTGAACAATTTCAAAATACATGTTAATTTTATCCAAAATACATGTTAATTCTAGGCTCAAGTGTTGCCGGGGGAGAATGTGGTAGTGTCACAGATCGCGGCCAGTCCGACTGGGAATCACATGGCAGTGGGCTATGTGGACGGCAACATCAATGTGTTTGAGCTCACCAACAATGATGTGGTGTGTGTGTTTGCTGGTCACAAGTCTGCAGTCACATGCTTGCAGTATGATGACCAGGGACACAGGCTTGTGTCTGGCTCAAAGGTAATCTTTATATTCATATTTTTTACTTGAAAACCATTTTTTATGCTTTATTTAGTTGGTTAAGTTAGTATATGAGTTTTTAACATATGCAAGCTTTTTATGTAGTATAGTCTAAAACTATTTTATTGTCTTTGAGTAGGTAATATTTACCTAGTTTTATAAAAGAAAGCAATCATAGCAATTTCTATAGAAAGTAGAATATTAAATGGTGTATATATGATTGATACCTGTCAATCTTTTTACATTTATGGCTACTTAATTACAGGACACAGAAGTAATCCTTTGGGATGTTGTATCTGAAACCGGTAAAGCTAGATTTAGTGGTCACAAGGGAGTGGTGACTAGTGTGTTATTCATAAATGGTAAGAACTGCATTGTCAGTGCTTCAAAAGACACTTTTGTAAAGTTCTGGGATATTGAGACTAAACACTGCTTCAAGACACTTGGAGGACATCAAATGGAGGTGTGTAACAGCTTGACTAAATATTTTTAAGAACATATAGTTTATTTTATTGCTTAGCTCTATGTATTGTGTGTGAAAGTGCAAGTATATATTCATAAGAGTGTAATGAAAAACTATTCACAAGATAATTTGTTTGTTATTTCTACCACCACTTTGCAACATATTGTAGCAGTCGGGCCCGGCTCTGTCCAGGTGCATACACATTTTAAAATGGCGGTCAAAATGTTTAATTCTGACTATCAGTTTAGAATATTGACCAATCGGACCACGCAAAATTAACAAAATTTTTAGTATTTGCTAGAAATATCACTACTGCTTTCCTCCTATAGGTCATAGCGTGATGATATATAGCCTATAGCCTTCCTTGATAAATGGATTACCCAACACTGAAAGAATAATCAAAACGGACCATTAGTTCCAGAGATTAGCGCGTTCAAACAAACAAACTCTGTAGCTTTATAATAATAGTATAGATGTGAAGTACTATAGTGCATTCTATGGCAAGCTTAATTTGGTGACCAGCATTTATATTCCATTTTAAAATGATAAATCTAAACATGAAAATTTCAGTTCTTATACAGTCTGTCTGTATCAGCCCTTATACATCCCACTATAAGGCACGAGCCTCTTCTACAATTGAGAATACGATTGAGAGTGGCTAGGCCATATAGTCCACCACACTGGCTTAGTATGAGTTGGTGGACTTTACATTCCATAGAAATTCATACAAATTGCTATGGTATGCAGGTCTCCTTCCCTGCAAAGGGTTTGTTGCATAACCGAGGGCCTTCTATATTACAATTGAAGATAAATATTGATTATTTACTAATGCAGGTATGGTCAGCAGTACTGATGAAGGAAGAAAGGTACCTGGTGACAGGCAGCATGGACCAGGAACTACGAGTATGGAAACTGAATTGGACTGATGATGTAAAAGATGAAGAGAAACTCACCAGGCAACTAGAAATAGTCAAACTAGAGGAAAGTGACAATGTAGAAGATACTTCTGTAAGTACCAAATATTGAATAATTGCTAATACTAGGCTTTTTCATTTTTGTTGCAATATTTTAATGAATATTTTCTACAGTTCAATCAAATCAAGCAAATTATGTCAAACTTTGTGCCATAAATGTCTACTGGTCAGCCAATCTGTTTTAGTAATGGCATAGGATGGTAAGGTACTTAAAAATTTACTCTGAGGGATAAAATATTGGTTACAACTTACAAGTATTATGTTAAGAGGCTCAACATATTTGCCGCAAAATATGGTCTAATCTTTTTACACAAAATATTTTATTTCAGGTGTTACAATGTCACCAAGTGGGTACATTAATACGCGGAGGCAAGGGCCGTGTTGTAGGTCTCGCCACAGATTTAGGACAAACTGTACTGGGTTGCTATGGTACTGATTCATTGTTAGAGTTGTTTGCATTTTGCACTGATGAAGAGGCTAAAGTACGAATGGACAAAAGGATTAAAAAGCAGAGAAAAAAACTGGCGTAAGTTTTTAGTTGCGTAATTTCACGTTATTTGTGTTATTGTACTATTTAATATCCAGTATATTGATGTCTATAATATTATTTTGTGAGTATCTACGTGCTGTCCCCTGAAATATTATTGTTGACAAATTCTTCTCTGAAGCCCGATAGAGTTCGGCGTATATAGATACACGACACGGTAGTCATTTAAAATTGTTGTCATTTGACTGTTAATTATTTTACCGATCGCCTGCATTTTGATACAAAAAAGTTCGTGTTGCTGAGGGACTTCATTCCGAAGCGGTGGTAGTAGAGATTAACGATTCAAAAGATATTTTGAATAAACAATATTGTTTCGAAGCAAACATTTTATCAACCGCATTGGCTTAATCATTAAATTCCCCTATAATTTTATAGTAAATTAAAAGAAGCCGGCGAAGTGGACCCTGAGACGACCGAGGTACCAGAATTACTGACGCTGACAGACGAGGTAAGAAGACTGACGTCAGTGAAGCTGCAAGCTAAGATCAAGTCCACGGCACTACTGCTGGGTACTACAGGGGAACTGCGAGTGGGAGTCACGCTGGCGAACAATACTGTTGAGCTGCATAGCCTTGATATTGCTGAGGGGGATGAAGGTGAAATATATTTTTATTGTGAATAGGGAGGTGCTGACAGCTCGAGGCTTTGTTGTGTGTGCACTCAAAAAAAGTTTATTAACTGCATTAACTATTTAAACATACATAAACTCACGTCTTTTTCCCAGAAGAGGTAGGCAGAGGTGCCGGGACACCCACATTTCGCCTTCTATGTTCCGTCCTACGATGTGATAGGACCCTTTCTCCCTATCGGGCACAAATTCCTGACTCTGGGCTGATAATGAATAGAAAAATCCAATATCACTTTGCCCAATCCGGGATTCAAATCTGAACCCTTCTCGACTCAGCTTTGTAACCATACCCTAGTACAGTCACTTTTTTAAATTTTAAATTAAAACATGAAAGAATATGTTTTTATTACAGTGAAATGTCTTAAGCAAATAACTCAGCCTGGACATCAGAAGGAGCCGAGATGTGTGGCGATCAGCTCGGACAACTTGGCGATACTGTCGGCGTCCGCAGACTCGGTCAAACTCTGGAACAGGTAGGAGCCTTAATAATATATACATATATGTGAGTAGATAGAGTAGTAAATAAATTATTATTGCCAAGTCACATAGTGAAGATATAAGTATTGTATCGTACCTGCCCCACAAAACAGGAACTTTTCGGTCTGACAATACCCAAACCAGAAATAAATATTTGTAAACCACACTAGCACGTGCCTCAGAGCGGAGCTGAAGTCCAATAATATACCAACGAATTTCTTATAAAGACAATAGGTATCCCAAGTTTAAATGAAATCAATTTGAAAGTGGTAGAGTCACGTTGTTGTTAGTCATGACTCATCATGAATGTGCTGACTCCTCCGGAGCTGTATCACTGTCTCTTAAGAAGTCAACGTGAAGCGACAATTTCGCCGGATGCCTAGTATCCATTTCCTATCCTCATCTTTTTTCCTTCAAGCTGCCCTCCCGATTTGATGCGCTGGTAACAAATATGTTCCAAATCTTGTGGATGTTCATAGCAGTTATCACTTACCATCAAGTGACCTGTTGCTTGTTTCCCAGACCAATTGACAAAAACAAAAGTAGCGGGGCACTACAGGCCTAGTTAGTCTTTGGCACGGGTTTGAGAAGCAGATAGGAAGCGACGTATGTACTTAACCAAGAAAGTCGCTACATATTCGTCTCTTACCACTTACCATCAGGTGACTCCCTGCTCGTTTGCCAGACCTTTTGGTTAAAAACAAAAAAAAGAGATCATCTCACAACTAATTATGTTTATCCTTCCAGGGCTTTGAAAGCCTCCGTGGTGCAGTTGATTAAATACCACCTGTGAAACGAGAGGACGCGGGTTCGATCCCCGCACCGAGAGAAATGTTTGTGCGGCACAAAAACATTTTTTTTTTCTTACAATGGCCTGGCATAGTGGCGGCATTGCACCTGATGGAAAGTGCCAATGCCGCCCAGGCAGAGTATCCATTGGCATCGGAGGGCAGTCCCATGCCAATGGAAACAATTATGCCGGCCTGCTAAGGTGCCTCTTCACACCACGGCGGAAGGACCCAGCATTGTAGGAAGGAGGGAACACGTGCGCCGGCAAACAATTCCACAGCCTGACGGTGCGGCACAAAAACGAGTTTGAGAACCGTTTGGTTCGCGCCGGGATGGTGTGGACCGTCAAGCTATGGCTTCGCAAGCCAGCACGCGTGGTTCTGGTTAGGAATGGAGATGAGGGGAGCAAGTTGAACAATTCTTCAGAGCCCTCACCGTGATACAGGCGGTAGAACACTTTCTTTCGGGTCTGGGTGTTAGTGAGATTGAAAAGTGTTTCGTAGTTCCTGATACCCACGACACAAGACTCGATCATAGTGTGGGGTTAGGACTATGTGTGTGACTGTTGGGTGTTTTTTTTTTTTTTTTTCAAAAATAGTCCTATAATATTCCGTGTTATACACACACGGAATATTATAGCATCAGCTCTTTCTAAATATGTTAATAAATAAGTAAATACATGCAACAGTCACATTCATAGTCCTGACCCCACATTAAGATCAGGACTATGTGTGTGAGTGTTGGGTGTTATTTATTTAGGGCCAACCAGTCGTGTCTCCGCACGATACCGGTGTCTGGCGGGCGGGCCAGCAGCGCGTGCTTCGCCCCCGGGGACCGGCACGCGCTGGTGGGCTGCGGCGACGGAGCGCTGCTGCTGCTGGACGTGGCGGCCGCCAGGCTGCTCGAACGAGTCCCAGCGCACACGGATAATTGTACCAGCGTGGGACTTACACCTGACTTGGTAATGTATTTATATTATGTTCATGACTACCTCGATGTGATATTGGATTTTTCTATTCATTATCAGACTAGAGTTAGGAATTTTTGCCCGATATGGCGATAGGCTAGCCACCTATCACATCATGGGACGGAACGTACAAGGCGAAATGTAGGTGTCCCGGCACCTCTGCCTAACCCCTTCTGGGGAAAAAGGCACCAGTTTATTTAAATTCATCAGGTGCTATTTAATTGGCAATTTGATCAACAAAGGCACTTTATTTACAGAATTTCCTGATGTGCAGTTAAAATAGTGAATAATTTGAATTCGCGACAATTCAAACTTGCATGTGAATAATAAATAATATACAATAAATATTATTGAAAAGCAATGAAAACTTTGAATATACCTTGGCAAAAAATCTCATGACTTGTGCTATCTATTAGTGTGGTACAGCTTTATAGTAATAGTCTATAATCTAATTTCGCTTGATAGTAATCGTTTCTAAATAATTTCGCGAAAATATTTTTATGTAACTTTTTGATTCAAACTTAATGATTCTAGGGACTTACCTGATAGGATCATGTACAATATCATGAGAATTACCACTAGAATCAAGATTGAAATACTGGGTGGAATCGCTTATCGTCCGGAAAATTTCATAGTGTATTGTGTATGTGAAATTAACGTTATATACAATATTAATCATTAAAAACCTCAAACTATCCCATAAACAATATCAGTACAAGATATTCCCAAAACACATATTATCTAAATCACCCTAAAGTTAAAAGTGCAACGACATGTCAATACAAAGACGCGCGCTTGTATGAGTCACGCCACGCCACAGCTGACTATCGAGCATCGACCTTGAACTTACTTTGCGCCTATTTATCGGTATTATTACTCTAAATATTACCATGTAACATTTTGATTTATTTATTATTGAATTTTAGTGTATTAGGATCATTCAAGTAAATGTAGATGTTGGTAATTTGTTAAGATTTACATTTTAATTGAAAATATCATTTTCATAACGTACCTACTATCTTAGAAAAAGCTGCATATGTTTTTATTTAAACCTTTTATTAAAGTTGAGAATAGACACCTTCGCTGTGGAAGGTCACGGATTCTTGCATGATTAGGAAGTCTGAACTTACCATGATCGAGTAGCCTCGGATAAGTCTTTAAAATAGTTCTTGTGCTGGGAACTCGTGGATTCATCATTCATGATACCATTCCTACGCAAAGACTGCAGATGTTCTGGATCTGCATACATCCTTCTTGCATGACTAACGTGACCATTTATTTTTTGTGCCAGAGCGGGACATGAGTGGAATTAAATAATAATAAAGTTTTTAGTGTTTTACAAGTTTTTATCATAGAAGACTGAATAACAAAAAAATAATAATCAAAATCGTATTTTTGTATTTGTCGGCTGAACAAATTGTTTCAAACCATCATGTTTAGTTTTTAGAGGTGTGAAACTCAGTACATGATTTATTTATATTTATATTCGTAATCAAAATAAATTTCATTACTGCGGCACTCACCTGTGTTTTATAACTTATCCATATTTTGATAATGTGAGAAAAAAACTCTTTCGATAGGTGCGTTACTTTCAGGCAGATACATAACGTACTCAATAATCAGTATCAGCCCATATACGTCCCACTGCAGAGCACGGGCCTACTCTACAATCGAGAATACGATTGAGAGTGGTTAGGCCATATAGTCCACCACGCTGGCCTAGTGCGGGTTGGCGGACTTACATACCATAGAAATTCTTATGAATCCCTATGGTATGCAGGTTTCCTCACGATGTTTTCCTTCACCGTTTTAGTGCGTGGTGATTGACTATCAATACACACATGACCCCGAAAAGTCAGAGGTGTGCCCTGGGATTCGAACCCGCGACCACCGTGAACATGTTGGCAGTCGCGTCTAGTCCGTTTACCAACAGGCCACCACGCACTTACAGGCCACCACGCACTTACAGGCCACCACGCACTTACAGGCCACCACGCACTCAATAATAATTGTGGAAAAGTTTATTAAGTCAAGATGTTTTTACGAAAGTGCTGGTATAATACGACCCCACGGTTTTCAGTAGTAGTTCGGTAAAGAATTTCGGGCGAGAAATACATTTTAAATGATCATTTGGTCTGTTTGCAAGAGCGGGACAATGTCGGCTTTGCTGGGGACACCGGGACAGACTTCTTGAAAGCGGGACTGTCCCGCCCAAAGCGGGACGTATGTAGTGTTGTAAAAATGAGCGCTGAGAGTCGAGCGTCGAGCGCTGAGTCGACGCTTTGGAGCGTTTTAGACTCGAGCGTTAAACGCTTGAGCGTTTAAGGCTTGCGAGCGTTGAGAGTTTAGACTTTCATGCTCGAGTTATGCGCTCGAGCGTTCAAGCGTTGTAGTTTTTAAATACGGATAGATGAAAAAATTGTGATAAATAAAAATGTTGAAGTTGTGGGGGGCGGTAGGTACGGTGAGTATTACTTATCTTTTGACTTTGGTCGTATAAGCTGGCCTTATCTATACATATAAATAAAATTGAAGTGTCTGTTTGTAAAGTGAAAATAAATAAAAATGTCCAAGTACATATCGTTATATACACGATACCTATAACGAAAATGACCTTAGATTTTTTTTGTCTGTCTGTCTGTCCGCCTGTCTGTCTGTCTGTTTGTTCCGGCTAATCTCTGAAATGGCTGGACCGATTTTGACGGGACTTTTTTTGTCAGGTAGCTGATATAATAAGGAGTAACTTGGGCTACATTTGTTGTAGAAAATTTCATTTATTTAAAAAATAACTAAAAGAACTAATTAACTTTTTTGTTAAACTTCACGCGGACGAAGTCGCGGGCACAGCTAGTCATAACTAAAAGAAGGAACAGACTTAGTAACGAAAATATACAGGCCAGTATGTGACTTTTCTCATGGTTAAAAAAATTATAGTGTTGCAAAGGTGTGTGATGATTTTAGGTAGGTATTTAATTTAACTTAGTTGCTAAAAAAAATCAGTAGGTAGTCAGGAATTGTACAGAAACTTCAGCTATTATTTTTTTATTGCATTGTATGGCGAGACGAGCACGCCGTTCGCCTGATGGTAAGCGATGCGACCGCTCATGAACAGAAGCAAAACCAAACAACACCTTGATTTACAAAACAATGCTTGGCATTCCACTGCGCTCGCCATCCTGAGACACAAGATGTTAAGTCTCAATATGTCCAGTAGTTACTCTGACTACAATGTCCTTCAATCCGAATCACAACAGTGCATTTACACTGCTGTTTGACGGGAGAAATAGACATTGCGGTGGTACCCACCAAAACAGCCTCTCACATATTAGAGACTTACCACCAGTAAAACACAAAAACCAAAAACAAACAAAAAGCTAAACCACACTTGTAATGTAATTTGGGCCTTATGGCGTAGATCATATGGCATATTGTATACTAATAATAAATAAGTATTATTCTGCTATTATATAAATATCGTTAAAAATAAAATTGAAATTGTCTTATTTCAATTATACTATCTTTTTTACGGTAGTCGCGGGTTTGAATCCCAGGGCACACCTCTGACTTTTCGGAGTCATGTGTGTATTGATAGTCAATCACCATGCACTAAAACGGTGAAGGAAAACATCATGAGGAAACCTGCATACCATAGCGATTTATAAAAAATTCTATGGTATATAAGTCCGCCAACCGCACTAGGCTAGTGTGGTGGACTATATGGCCTAAACACTCTCAATCGAACTCTCGATTGTAGAGTAGGTCCGTGCCTTGCAGTGGGACGTATATGGGCTGATACAGATACAGATCTTTTTTACAGTTTCTCTAACTATGTAATCTAAGCGCGCTCTCAAGCTCGAGCCGAGCGCTCAAGCCACTGCTCGAGCGTCGAGCGCTTCAGTCGAGTCCCGACTCGAGCACGAGCAATCTGCTTGAGCGTCGACTCGAGCGTTTAAGCGCCGACTCGAGCTTTTTTACAACACTAGACGTATGGTCACGTTATGCATGACCCAAGTTTTCATTGGATCGGACATAGCATGTCATCATTGCCACATACTCACTGTTCGTGTTTTGACCGCAAGAAACTAACCAATAACCAAAATAATTTCGTACAACGTCACTCGGTACCGCATTTCGCGCGACTGAGGAAGTAGCAACATCCCCGAAAGGCGTCGGCGGCGCAGGAGCGGGCGGCGCGGCGCGGCGGCACGCTTTGTACTTGCGCTTGCGGCGGCGCGGCGGTGAGGGCGGTTCGATCAAAGGATTTTATTACCTAGATTTAGAAGTTTCTACTCGAATTCATATCGTATAAAGTAGGGTAACAATGATGTGTATTTATTTGGTGGTTATAAGTGTAGGTATTAGAATAAGCACTCACTTCCAGGAACTAACTATTGTATATTTTGTAAATTAACACTTAATACAAACAGAGTATAATTATAACTATGCGACGCGGAGCGAGATGTGCTCGTGACGAGAGATGGCAGACTGTCTTTTCATCCAAATAAACCGACCCTTTTATAGGATTAACCGAATGAGGATCGGTGGGGATAAATCTTACAGAAAATATATTTAAGCCATAAAATAGGGTCTATCCTTTCGACAAAAAATTAAGGTCTGCCCAAACATCTGGGCTATTGTCCGAACAGAAAGGTTTACTTAAACATGTGTACTATTGTCTAAAATACATAAATTGGTTGCAAAGGATTGCCGCCACTAAAGAACTTAACTATAATAATACAGTTTTATTGCCCCGGCATGAACGGGCCATAACATTACAATTAGGAAACAATAATTTAGAACAGCATCTTTTTAACGAATATTATACAATAAGGTACACAAAAATTCTTACTGTAATAAAACGACTCGCAGATGTTTTATGGTTAAACATCTGCAGTCATATCTTACAATGAAATGCATGTTTAAATAAAGTTAAAATTACAAATAATAAGCGTGTTATTTTAAAAGCTAAATCTAAGTTGGCGTATTGCTACCGCCTTACAAATAATAAGCGTGTTAATTTAAAAGCTAAATCTAAGCTGGCGTATTGCTACCGCCACATTTATGAAGATTTTTTTCATTTATATCATCTTTCTCTAAACAACGTTTTTTTTTATGAATAACTTATTCTAAATTAGTAACTAGTAGTGGTAAATTAATTTACACTACATAAACAAAAACAAAAAAAAATTAAAATAAGTATGCCAAAGTGTTCTAAATCATGTACTTGCCATACACAATTTTTTTCGTGACGATAAGCGATTCCACCCAGTATTATGTGAAACATGTGTTTATTTTTCCAATTAATTTCAGCGTGGATGCTATTCCGGCGGCGCTGATAAAACTGTCAAACTGTGGCAATTTGAACTCATAGAGGATACTACAGGAGAATCCAAAGCAAAGGTAAATTATTTAACTTATTATGCAGTAAATAATTCAATATAGACTTTTGTTTTAGCGTTTTATGAAGAGGACGTAGATTTAGCGTATTATTTTTATTCGATACTAGCGGTCGGGCCCGGCTCCGCCCGGGTGCATACACGTTTTAAAATGGCGGTCAAAATGTTTAATTTTGACTATCAGTTTAGAATATCGACCAATCGGACCACGAAAAACGAACAAAATTTCCTCGTATTTGCTAGAAATATCACTGCTGCTTTCCTCCTATAGGTCATAGCGTGATGATATACAGCCTATAGTCTTCCTCGATAAATGGACTACCCAACACTGAAAGTATCATTCAAATCGGACCAGTAGTTCCAGAGATTAGCGCGTTCAAACAAACAAACAAACAAACTCTGCAGCTTTATAATATTATAGTATAGATATTCGATTTGATATTATTCGATTCCATATATCAACTTTGTTCTACCAAAATTTAATACTTTCATAATTAAAAGCTTGTACCCATCGTTTATTGCCCACGTTAATTGCGACAACATTAATAAGCTATTCAACTGTACGGCATCAGACTTGTTAATATTATGTAGGTAAATAAGACTTTCATGTGATATTCGAACACACGTAGCGCATCACAGAACGTGTGTGCGAGCCACGGCCAATAGATACGCTATTAAAAAATATTTATTTCCTAGGTGTTGTCGTTACTTCATACAAGAACTTTGGAGTTAGAAGAACAAGTGCTTGCAGTGAAGATCAGTCCCAACAACAAGTTCATTGCAGTGGCCTTGCTCGACTCCACTGTCAAGATATTCTTCCTTGACACATTTAAGGTAATAATGTTTTATATTTTGTTAACTATATATTTTTTTATTATAAGAACTTTTAATTAATTTTTTATTGGAATTTTCAATACTATTGATGCCGATTTTGGGCGCAAAATGTTCATTAGGAAATCTCCGTATATTTTATACACGTACTCTGTATACATAATACGCTCATACTTTTAACTATTACAATAAAAATTAAACAAGGTATAGGTAACAAGGTATAAACAATTAAACAACAAACTACACAGTGTACTCGTATAAATTATACAACTATACCAAAATTTCGCTTGTCTGAAATGTCTGACACCCGCCTACAAGATGGACGGACGACCTGGCTAAAGTTGTAGGAAGTCGCTGGATGCAGGCCGCTTCCAACAGGTCGATGTGGAGATCCTTGGGGCCTATGTTCAGCAGTTAACTTCCTATGGCTGATATGATGATTATACCAAAACTCTATATCATTACTTTCAGTTCTACCTCTCCCTATACGGTCACAAGCTGCCCGTCCTCTGCCTGGACATAAGCTACGACTCGCACCTCATCGCCACGGGCTCAGCCGATCGCAACGTGAAGGTGTGGGGCATGGACTTCGGAGACTGCCACAAGTCGATATTCGCACATAATGATTCTGTCACCGCCCTCCAATTCGTACCTAGCACGCACTACTTCTTCACCACTTCCAAGGACGGCAAGATCAAACAGTGGGACGCTGATACTTACGACAATATAATTACTTTGAATGTGAGTTTTGTTATTATTTTAAAAGTTGATCGTTTTTTTTTGTAATGAAGCCAGCTTAGGTATACACTGATTGCTCGATGGTTTGTGTTAAATGTTAACGCAAGTATCTACTGCAACATTAAACGATTGTAGATCTGAGAGGATCGTTATCAGCGAGGGACGTATGTATATTTACTATTATTATTGTTATTATAGTTTGCCATTACATGTGGGGATAGAAATCGAATCAGAATCAGTCGGAAATTAGAATCGATTACTTGCTTGTACGCTCCTCTGATTTCATCAAATCCGGACCATCACCCGGTAATACATCCAATCGTGCAAGCGTTGTGGATGTTCACGGACGGCAGTGATCACTTACCATTAGGTGACCAGTTTACGCTAAAGCATGAAGCCTGAATTTTCAGTTACTAAGCAGGCATTGTGTAAACACGGTATATTTAAAATTTCATTCAATTTGAACCAGTAGTTTAAGAATTGTAACTAGTCAAACTTTCTTAATTTTGTCACTCACTGACTGACTGACCGATCATCAAAAGTCTAAGGCACTTCTAGCAGACATAGAACCTTCAAATTTAGAATATAATTAGTGTTTAGTGTCTAAAGTAAGGGAAAATTCAAACATTTCATCATTTGTGTCTAGTTTTCTAGATAGACCAACTGCGTGAATAACTTTGTAATCCCATATAAATGTATAGGATTACAAAGTTACATTTTCAGTTAATGCATCTTTGTACCCGTATATAAAGGAATAATAGTTGTAGATAGATATCTATATATATGAGGCATAACAAGAGGGGATATAGAGAGGGAAATGGTGTATTCAGCCCATGAAACTGTACTACATTCCTCTAGAAAAAAATGATGAAGAAAAACTTGCAAATAAATAGACTAAATAGCTCGAAAATATCAATTACAATGAAAGAAAGAACATTAATAATCAAATCCGCTATATTTGTGATAAATTGATACCTACAAAAATAAGAAATATCCATAAGACAGAGGCTTTAAGAAAAATCGTTAGTGATATTCTAGAAGTAAGAAGTACCGAAAAGGAAAAAAGTAGGACTCTACAAAAAGACGTGAGATCCCATCAAAAACATCCTGTAAAAAAAATCCAAGTCTCGCAGCTCAGGTTTTCTACCGCAAAAAGTTGTGAGATGCATGTAATACCAAGTCGATTAATTTATTTAGTCCTTAAGGGACCTTCTATATAAAGTTATTACGTTAGTTATTACCATATCAATAGTAAAAATTCTTTACGTTTTAAATAAATAGATCGACTTGGCCAGCTGCATTACCTACAAATTGTACGATACATTATGTTTTCATGCGATGGCCAAGTCGATCCATTTATTTAAAACGTAAAGAATTTTTACTATTGATATGGTAATAACTAACGTAATAACTTTATATAGAAGTACCCTTAAGGACTAAATAAATTAATCGACTTGGTATTACATGCATCTCACAACTTTTTGCGGTAGAAAACCTGAGCTGCGAGACTTGGATTTTTTTTACAGGATGTTTTTGATGGGATATTATTGCTTGCACGCTCCTCTAATTTGATGGTCTGGCAACACATCCATGATCCAAGCGTTTTGGATTTTCATGGGCGAGAGTGATCACTTAATATCAGGTGACTTAGTTTTCACGATTTTACGAGATATGTGTATTTTTACACGCTTTATATTAGCTTCACTTGTATGTTTGTATGTTTGTATGTTTGTATATTTGTATGTTTGTTTGTAACCGACTTCTTTGGGCGCGATTTTGACCCACTTTAAACGGCCAGATTTCGTTCAAATTTTGCACACCTGTCAAAGACCGATGACAATACAATAATTCGATTAAAATATATAATTATCCTGATTAGATTCGCCAGGATTAATTATTCTTATAATTGATGACCATTGCTACATTCATCGCTAGATGGCGTTAACATTGTATTCTTCAAGTGTCAAATGTTACTACTGACCAACAGATGGCGTTATTGATTGGAAATACAGCCGTAGATGGATGTTTTTAGTCAAAACAATTATATAATAGTTAAAAAAAACTAAAATACACGCTTTAATAAGATATACAACTAAAAAAGTAAAAATAATTGATACTGAATTTAAGATAAGAAAATGAAGTAAAATACATATATTTTATTGTTACAAAGCGTGGGGTGCAGGAGGATAAGTAATTGTTGTAAACACCCCACGCTTTGTAACAATAAAATATATGTATTTTACTCCATTTTCTTATCTTAAATTCAGTATCAATTATTTTTACTTTTTTAGTTGTATATCTTATTAAAGCGTGTATTTTAGTTTTTTTTAACTATTATATATTACCGTTTAGCTGAACTTCAGTTCAGTTCGGGAACTTGCCTAAGCGATTAGACTCGGTATCTATAGGGATTGATCAAAAGCCTTGAAACCTAAAGTTGCTATTTCTGATAAAACTATCAGGGAGCTTTTGTTAAAACTTGGTACAATTTTACCTGGCGTGGGTAGGAACATGCGGTTTAAATGAAATGTCAATATCACCCTGTATATCTCCAACGGCGTGGAGTGATTACATCCGAAAGATGGCTGGTTGCGGTTGGAGACGTTGGACTGAAGATCGAGCCCAGTGGCGTGCCATAGGAGAGGCCTATGTCCAGCAGTGGACGCGAATAGGCTGATGATGATGATGATTATGATAAATGTATATATGTTTATACGTGTGCAGGGTCACGCGAGCGCGGCGCACGGACTGTGCGTGGGCGCGGGCGGGCTGCACGTGGCGGCGTGCGGCGCGGACGCGGCGCTGCGGCTGTACGCGCGGACCGACGAGCCGCTCGTGCTGGGAGACGCTGACGAGCAGGAAGAGGGACTCGCTACTGGGGAGGAACACGTTAGTACACCCACACTACAGCGTCCAAACTGTTTACCGAATTTGAGCGTCAAGTGTGTCGGATGCTTTTATGTATAGAAACTTTACATCAACGGTCGGCAACAGGCGGACTGATAGTTCGAAACTTGGGCCGCTAAATATAGTAATGAATTGTATACCAAGTATAAATTGTATGAAAGTAAGAGCGCCTTATTCACGAATTCCATATTCGCATTTTCAGTAGTTGCGGGTCACAAAAACTGTGACCATTTTCCTTTATTCCGTGCCAAAAATTTCTTTATTCACAGATATAATCGGTAATCGGTTTTTTTTTGGACCTTGTAAAAAAATTCGGATCCTACCTAAAACTAATTGCCGACCACTGCTCTACATCATTTAACGGTCACGGTGGCACCAAACTATTACTGTTACACACTTACTGTTTGTATGAGCCACAGTCGATATATTAAACAAATCAAGTACCCGATGACACCGGATATAAAATCAATGGTCTATCGACTTTTTATCAATTAATCAACGCAAAACAATGATAGTTCCTATTATTTTTTTTGTGGAATTTTATCAATTGATCGAATCAAAACTATAATAATTTCTAAATATTTTTTGTTATTATTCAGGCACCAGTACCCGGCTTACCTGGTTTAGTTATGCCTACTAAGAAAACGATTGGAGCGGAAAAAGCTGTAAGTTGCACTTCCATAATTATTTTCCCCTTAGAGTAATTACCTCTAGAGAGATTCACGCTGTAACCGCACATGAGACATCAATAGCTATATCTAGCAACACAAGAAAATAAGCGCCATATTGTGGCCTTAATTTAAAATAGACCCTATTACAATGTAATTAGGTTGCTTTATTGCTTGAACGACGTCGCTTTGTCTGGCGAAATTCTTTTTTCGCCCAACGACAAAACGCGGCACGTCACATGAAATAGAACATTATTTTGCATCTCATTCTGACATAAAGAAATTCGTATCGGTGTGTCTCATTTTTGCGATGTACAGTACATTTAGGCTCTCTCTAGAGGTAATTACTCTAAGATTTTCCCATATTAAATTGTCAAAAATTGCTGCGTCGATATCGATAAAGTTTGTGTGACCAGGCGGACTCGATAATGGAGTGCCTGCAAGTTGGCGCGGAGTATAAGAGGGAATTATCAGAAGCTCGAGGTCGTGCCGTGCAGCCGCCGCTTCTCATGGCCGCGTACAACTGCGCCACGCCTGAGGACTTCTTCGTAGAGGTACTCAAGAGAGTGCGTTCTAGGTGAGTTTGCTATTGGTTTGGTTGATGTTGGGATGGTTTGATAAAAAAAAACTTTGTCTCATCGATAAATGTGTTATCAAGCATCATTAATGCGTTTTAATTAAAATATCTATCTCACTTAAAATTAACTAACAAGTAGGGAACTAACAAGGAGGGTTATTATTATTATTCCAACACTAATTGATTTTATTTACTTATATTTGATAACTAATCCCATATATTTTTCCCAGTGAGTTGGAGGAAGCGTTGCTATTACTGCCGTTCAGCGCGGCGTGTGACATCGTGCGCCTACTGCCTTCTCTGCTGGAGCGCGGCGATAGTTCCGAGTTGTTGTGTGCGGTGGCGCTGAGTGTGCTGCGCCTGCACCACGCGCCGCTCGTCGCCAACCACGCGCTGCTCAAACACCTCATACAGATACAGGCCAAGGCCGCCATGAGGATTAACCAGCTCAGGGTACTAATACTATAGTTATAATATAATTTTTTATACAGTTTTGCAGCACATTTCAAAAAACTGAGTTTAAATCTTTATTGGGTAAATAAATAAATACATGTATATGTGTCTAAAAGCACAAGTTAGACTGCCGACCTCTCTTTATTTTCTTTGTCTTATTTTTTTTTTTTTCATGTATATGGCCACTAATTCTGCTTCGTTGAGAACAACACTGTCAGTGTCCTTCTCTTGTGGATGGCCAATTCCGAAACTATGAGAAATGGCTAAAAAATACTGAAAGAAGTAATGAGCCCGACCTTGGTGAAAACTAAAATTGCATAATTGGATATTTGAAAAATTTGTATTTTTACTTCCCATATTTGATCTTTATTACAACACATAGATGTAGTATAAAACATAGATCGGCAATGTGTCATTTTGAGCGCGACCAAAACTGATTTACGATTGTGTGCGTGAAGTTTACATGTGTGCTTGACATATAGTGGTGTACCATGCACTTTCGATACTATCATATCGATATCGATATAGCTGTCGGCCTGTAGTTGTGAAATAAAATGTTATGGATATATGCGACATCTTATTATATATTAACAGAAACTTATTGATGTGTTTATTTCAATACAGATTGATAAACACACAAATAAATAAAGACAAATTGTCATATTATTTGAAAACATTTTGTTTGAGATGTTTTGTATGGGTATTTATGTTTACCTGAACAAAATTATTTTTTTCATTGTGATGTAACATATGTGTACATAGTACATACACCTAATAAAACTGAAAACAAAAAACCCTTTTATAAAATAAAACTATAATTTACAAAGTTTTAGGTTTATTTTTTTAATTTTTAATTTCCCGTCGCGAAGTTTCGATTACTTTACAACTTTCGTAGTCACAGGGTGGACTCGGTCTGCAACAAAATCCATGATTATTAGTTTTTTTCAATGAGTAACATTCGCGTAAGTATATTTATACCAGAGTTAAAAAAATATGCTTATTTAAGTCAATTAATTGACTTGTAACACATTGGGAAGTGTTGGACGCCTGCTCGGTCGGAGCTTGTAGGAAGTCGTTGGATGCAGGCAGCTTGCAACAAACTGATGTAGACATTCTTGTGGAAGGCCTATGTTCATTAGTCGCATTCCTGTGGCTGAAGAAAGAGACAGTTTAATAAACCGTAAAGGTTTTCTCGATCTCGTCACCTAAACTAATGTTTTTCCTATGAGAATTATAAATTTTAAACCTATACCTAATGTTATGATAAATGAATAATGTTGCTTCAAGGTTTGGACGATGATACTGTGCATAAGTATCGCATATTTTATAAAAATATCTAATATGTTCTTGTTTTACTATTATAAATTGACAGCCTCTTGGCAGCGATTGAAACAGGTTCTTAATTCATAAATCACACACATGAAGTGTTATAATAATTTTTCCACAAATATAAAAAAATGAGAAAAAGTTAAGTAATAAGTAATATTGCAGAATGAATACTATAATAATGGCCGGGGAAATATGGCCGGGATAACGCCAGGTAGAAGAAGAAGAAGAATGCACACTATCACAACATACTATAGCTCCATAAAAATGTAGGGAAACATGTGTTGTCATCGACTATTTCATCGACAACGTTTTATTGATCGAACCTGTCAGTCAATCCCTAGCAACTTTTGGTTGAAATTATTGTAAATTCACGTATTTGATATAATTTTTTATACGCAATGGATGCTTCCAGCGTATTTATTTAATGAAATACTATATTCTTTTCTACCGATATGTATACACGGATTTCTATTTAATTCTATAATATTGTCGAAAAAAAGTATTGTACAAAAGTGGCCGGTACCTGTGAAAACTTTAATTATTTCGGATTTTTACGCCTGTATGAACCACACTTTGGCACTGCACAATGCACTATAATAAACTACGTTTAATAAATATAACCAAGTACTGTAAAATTAAATAAATTATGAAAATAAGCGAATTTTGTTGCTCGCTTATTTTGACATATTTTGACTCTGGGTCACTGCAGGCTACTTCTGTGTAAACGTATGGTCGCATCATGCATCTCGCTTTAACATATGAGTTAAATTATTCTATCTCTTTCACATTGCCGATCTATGTTTTATACTAAATCTATGTTACAACATTATCGAATAGTGTAATAATACAGCAGGTTTTATTTTCTTTTCAAAATCATATGTTCGATTTCTCATTAATAATATTAATTGCTCAAAAATCTAAGTATGTAGTTTTAGTTTTCATCAAAATATAACTTGTGACTTCTTTCAGTATTGCTATTCCCCAGTTTTAGTTTGGCCATCCACGCTCACCGAAAATAATCCCCGTGTGTGTTCTAAAAAAGAACAACAACAGGTCAATTTGGAGATCCTTGGATGAGGTCTATGTTCAGCAGTGGACTTCTTGTGGCCGAGACAAGCGCGGATCCACCATAGTGGGCACGACGGGCGTGTCCACAACCCTAACGGACGTATGACGTCCCACTTTCATATAAAATGGGATCAATAGACTGATGATATTATATCAAATTCCGTGACATCAATATGATAAAATTATTGAGTTAAATATTAATTGCGTTTAACGATCATGAGCAGGATCATACGCAGACTCCCACTTTGTTGATTTTTGAAGGCGGCTTTGATGATGATAATGATATGTGATGTGTCAGGACATGGTGGGGTACAACGTGCAGGCGCTGGGTTGGATGCGTCGCGAGCTGGAGGCGCGTGACTCGGAGCAGCTGTTCCGCGACGCCAGCGCGCGCCGCACGCAGCGGGACAAGCGCCGGCGCACGCGACACGCACTCAAACGACCTATTGTCACTGTCACGTAGACCACCAATAAACTTATATGTAATTATACGGCTATCATTGATCAATACTTCTATAAACAATTACTCCTAATTTATAGCGTAATTGTAATAACTGTTATGTAAAAAAATACGATTGAAGGATGATGATTGTAGATGTACAGAAAACTTTTTCTAGTTCAGAAAATTGTAAATTTTTTTTAAACTTTTAGCACCAGGATCGCTTATATAGAAAAATAAAAATAAAGGAAGGACAAAGGAGTAAATAAATAAAAACCAGAATGGCTGCTATAATTTATTTGTAAAAAAATATTCTACTCACTACATAGCCAATATATCAGTTAAAACTTTAATAATTTAAGTATCCATCCCTGCGTAAGTCACGTTATTATCATCTATACAACAATAACTAATGTTTTCATGAGTATTCCAGCCACTGTTCTGTAATCAGTAATCACTATTCAATCTCAAACGGATAATTTATGCTGAAACTTACTATATATATGTATATATACGTACAATTATGTAATTTGACAACAACAACAAATGGTCCATTAAGCTTTCTATATTGGAAAATATTGCTTCAGGTCGTACTATGCATACGTCTTTCAATATAACCTAATTACTGATGCAATACACGTGATATCTGTCTAGTGTCTACAGATCATTACAATTAGTCCAGTTGAATTATAGACACGCTTAAATAATTATCCACGTCGAGCGCCGCCCGCGGGACCCCCGCCCACTAATATATTGCTCTTCGCTAATGTACTCACACATCATATTGCTTATTCACAGCGCGGGGTCCCCCGGCCCGCGCATCATCAATTTTAATTGACAATAATCATTCTATGTATATATGTTCATTGCATACAATGCTCACCACCTCTTATCACAATGTTATTGCTTTTCGGAAACACACACTAACATTTTCTCGAAATAAAATACATATATCACAATAAATTTAAAATACGTTTTTAATTATATTTTTCGCATGAAGACGAGTGAATTATGTATTACAAGAAGACGTCATCAGAGTGTTTGTGTGTCAGTCTTTATTCAGTACTCGAATAACGATGTTAAATTAATGTCGAATGGAATTAGTGGAAGTATAATTATTCCAGCATAAATTATAATAATAGGCGACAGTGCCACCATACATAATGACAAACACATGCTTGTTAGAGCGTAAGCGCACACAACACAACCGGTATGTTAGTAACTATATGACGATATACATTGTTCATCAAATCTTAATACCGATATATCCACGAGTTAAACTAAAGTACAAATAAATTATCAAATTGGAAGATCGAACAACACAGCTGATCGTTACGTCTCACGAGTTCAAACAATACTTTACGGATTTGTAAATGTGACGCGGCGTACAGCTCGCAATGATCCTACCTGTACTGAGTACAGTGTGCATGTACACTACGAGTACACGGCATACACTATACAGCGTACCGTCGGCAGCGACAACCCATCAAATTATATAACGATGTCAACTATGTAAAAACTACGTAAATACAAATAAGATAAACCTAAGACAAATGTACAGAGTAGAATTTAATAAAATAATACTGTATCACTACTGCAAGCAGCAATATTAGTGGAGATTCAAAACTGTTAGTCACACGGTCTGACACGATCATTTCAACTACGTATTTTCATAATTGTACAGACAGAAGACTCAATTGAGGACAATTCCTTATAATGATAATAATTTCGTAACACAAATTAGTAGCTCTTATAGTCGACATTCATTGAAGAATGAAAACCTAATTTACACAAACACAATAGTATATCGAGGTAAACTGTTACAGTAAGTGGGATTAATATAAATAAATATAACAGAATTATGAGTATTCATTTTTATATCCAAATATAAACCGAGACAGTAAAATAAAAATATATATTTAAAATAATCACTTGTTTGTCGAGATGACTATATATCGTATAATATCAACACTGAGAGAGCTACGGATGCGAGAGAGCGTGCTTAAGATTTACGTATGTTACACTATCCATGATAAAATTCATGAAACATTATTGTCAAGGTAGACAGCTAATCTGAAGTAATAAGTAAGCGATACTAAATACATACTAGTTCGACACTAATGATCCCAATAATAATGAATAAATAATCTCAATTTTAAAGCTTTTCCAATACGATAAGCATGACGCTAGAGGCGCTAGAGGCGCGAGTCCGGAAGGATAGCTGCACGTCGGAATCACTGGAACGCGATGGGGCGCTCGCCTAGCTAAGTAGTATCACAATGTCTCATAGACAGGTGCGTTTACTGGCCCGAGGGGTTTCCATAACAAACAAACTAACACTAAAATTAAGTAGAGACGTCGAGTAAAGGACGGTGATCGTACAGTTCTAAGATAAACGGAAGCAATAACAAAACACTCCACATCAAGGAAAGAGAAAACGTAAATGCTTCTGCTATAAATATATACAAAATAACACTGACCATCATGAGGTGAATCCGGTAAGAATTTACTAATGCCACAATATATCGATTACACTTTACTTCCAAAAATGCCCAATAATACGTGTTCAGTGAATTGAAATATTAATTACTAAAATAAATCTTTTTTATCTATTATGTATCTATTATATAATAATGCCAAGTTTTACCGTATAATTATGTATGTACACACGTGATGGAAGGCAACACGTTATATATATTATGTACTGGAAAGTAATTTGTCGTTTAAAAAGTTATTGCCCAAAGATATGTCCGCGCTAATCGATCATGAATCAACAATGTACGCTAGTAACACGTTCATATTCACCTAACTTTATCGAATAGAGTGGACGAGCGCGGCGTGATATAGACACCGCGCGGCCGCCACATGCTTCACTTATTGCTTCTCAACACGTCTTGTTATCTTAACTAAAAAAATACTCCACAGAAATACAAAAAAATACTTACACTGTAAATACTGACCGAAGTGGGAAATAAATTAGATAACTATAATTTACTGAACATTACCGTTACATTAACCACTATGTAAAATAATAAAATTTACAATATGACCTAATCCTAAATGAATACTTGTGTCCTGCATTGGGTAACCGTTAATATAATTTCAAGAGAGCATTTTAAGGCAAGGTTTACAAACCTATGAGATTTCGCATTCAGATCAATATGTCATAAATTCAATTTGAGAAGACCTACCAATATTAACATCGCGCCATACGGATTTGCAATCATAAAATTGGCAATCTACGAACCGTATGACGACATAATTAGCGCGCATTCAATTTATGCATCCCCTGTTGTGATTCAACTAGTTTTGTCTCTGTCTACACACATGTGTTAGAGAGGGACAGAACACGCACAATCACTAAAACATCGACAACAAAATCAGTACGTACAAAGGAAACCGCGGAAGATTCGTCGAATACGAAAATACAATATCTTTTAAAACCGCTCCGCTACGAGACTGACAATCGTACATATCACATGTCAGAATTAATACGCGCGGTATTTACTCGCTTGCAATGCCACTGTGGTACCGTTTCTATACAACTTACAGGCACTAAGAAATCGACAACAGACATCATTGTTTCAATCGTCAACTCAACACTTTTCATAAAATAATGCTCATTTAAATCACAATATGGTATGTTTTTAATTTGACGACAGTTTTGTGAACACATTTGCACGTCACTCAAAAATATCGACATTGCAATGCGAATGTGTTCCGCGTTATGAATAATTACTTATATAGAATGTACCACAGTGTATCGGCGTAACCATAATAAAGTATATTTTTCTTATTATTTTAACTATTGCTTTCAAACACTGGCCTTACTAAATCTACGTTTAGTCGAGAATTTTTATTTGTATCGAGTATGTTGACGTGACTGTTTGATAAAATAGTTCCAGCGCAAATTGAAAAACCTTAGACAAATTGATTTAAAAAACATCAGATATTCTATAAAATGACAAATTTGCGATGGTTAAATTCGAGAATGATAGTATTGTTTGAGCACATTTGATCAAACATTCGCGCCAACATACTGAGTGACGATGAGCTGGTATGGTTTGCGTCAGGCGTCCGGTGTCGGCGACTGGGCGTGGCGTGGTTGTGGGGCGCGGGTATCACAGTGCGCGGAGTCAGTGCGTCTCCTCCGCGGCGGTCACGTGGCTCGCCACCAGGTTCAACGGGCCTTCGTCGTACTCCGGAGCGTTGTGCCCTACCTGATCAAACAAAAATACATTTTTGTACTATTGTTGTTTGTATTTTGTTGCTGTCTGAGCTTATAAGACCAATTTATTTTCATACCGGTATTATAAATTCACTATTATGCACCAAACAGTGTGTGCAGTGAAATCAAAATAAAGTATTCACCAGTCGACAAATTATGCCGGTTTGGTTGAAATTCAATATCCACAAGCTAAATCCATAACGTGACACACCTACATGTTTCCCTATGAAGTTTTCACTATCATGTCCGATGGTCGCTGTCCTGTATGCGAGTATTTCACCATCAGCTTTTGCGTCTCAAGCCACTTCACTTATTGAACAAAATTCTATTGTGAGGCTGTTACCTAACATTGTTATCGATACGATGGTGTCGAGAAATAATTTTTTTTTCTAAAATACCAAACCCTCAGTCACATGTGTGTTTGTGGTAGTGTTGCGTGTGTGGTGTACCCAGTTGCCACCATGCTCCAGTTACATGTGGCGGGAGGGTGGTAGTCTGGTGTGTGGTGTACCTGTCTGCGTATGTTGGCGGGGTGCGCGTGCAGCGCTGCCAGCAGGTGCGGCTGCAGCGTGCGGCGCAGCGCGGCCAGCACGGCCTCCTCGGCGCACTCGCCCGCGCCCCCCGCGCCGCCGCCGCCCTCCGCTGTCTCGCTGCACGCGCCGCCACCGCCACCACCGCCGCCGCCGCTGCGACGCGACTCTGCACACATACACACACATTTAAAGTATTACTACCAAAGCGTATACATGCTCGATTACTCCCGGCTTTCCTTTTAGAATCGATGTACCCATAACCAAGGGCGGAACCCGGTTTTAAGCGAGGGGGGTCACATAGTTCTTGTCAGAACACTGAGTCCGATTTCAAGAGTCGAATTCGTAATAATAATAATTATTTAAAGTTTGTTACTGTCGTGGTTTGTGAACAAACACCCCTTTTGCTTTATTTATCGACATACAAAGTATTAATTGTGCTTATAAATATTATCAACAAGATACTAAAAAAACTCTGTCAACATGGAGCCAGCTCAGGGGAGGGTCATGACCCCCATGACCTCCCCCCTGGATCCGCTCTTGCCTACAACTTGCATATTTATACGAGTTAAAATGATTTGCTTAGGTTCTCAAGCTCAACATTGAAGGTCGGTGGTATCCATTGGGATTAATCTAATGTCAAAGCAGAAAACCAGGCCATGTTAGAGTAGGCAAATGTATCCCTAGAACCAAATAGAATACGTTGAGTTTATTTCTGCTCCAAGATATACAGGCACAAATTCAGGTCCCAGACAATTCACCTAACATAAAGTGAATTATTCTAGTTGAAAAAAAAGTTACAACTCATATCTGCTTTTATTAGTGTCATGACCTATTAATCTAGTATGAACTTATGTAGTCAGAAAATGTTTCAGTCATATATTCTGGTATTATTAGTGTCAAGATCTATTAATCTAGTATGAAGTTATAAAGTGAATGATACTGACTGTTCCTGGTGTGCTTGCCGTCGTGTCGCGGCCGGCGGCGGCGCGTGTGTATGGTGTCGCGGCGCATGGCGGTGGGGCGCGGCACGCCGTGCAGCTTGAAGTACAGGCCGCACGCGTTGCACACCATCTCACCGCGCGCGTCGCGCCGCCAGATGGTGGTGGTGTGCGTGCCGCAGTTGCTGCACGCCAGCTCCACGCGCGGACCGCCCCGTGCGCCGCCGCCGCCGCCCGCCGCGCCCTCACTGCCCTCCTGCTGGAACACATATTTCCATCGTTAATAATACACTAGTTGCTGTTATGCCAGAGTTATGTAGAGTGTGTAAACCATGATTTTAATCTACGCAATATTTTTTTTAGACCTTATTATGTCTTGCAACCTGCCCCATACGAACCCTTTATGTGTAAATGATCCAATCGCTTCCCAAATCTTTGTTTTTGGTCGTAAAAAGGTTCACTAATGGTATTTGAACACTTCGCAATCAAAGTATAGATTTAAACTCCACAGTATAGTGTCTAAACTATAAAGCCATCAAAAGTTATTCGTAAGTAACAGTATGTGGATATAAATCATTTATTTCATTTGTGATACATAGCTACAGGGTCGTAATACATAGGTAGGAGCTCTATGATCTGCCTGATATAAAGTAAAGATGTCATACGTTGTCGGCTGGCGTGTGCGGCCATGCAGCTGTGTTGGGCGCGTCGTGCGCGGCGACGGGTTGCGCGCGCGCCGGGAAGCTCTGTTTCCTGCGCGCCGTGCCCGCCACGCTCGCGCCGCGCCCGGACCCCTGCCACTCGCCGTTCTATACATACAAACACACTACATTATAGACGAGTATAACATATCATACCTTTAGTATTATACAGGGTACATCAAGACTGCTACCGAAAACGAAGCCGGGTGGCAGTTTAAGCGACTTCAGACACAATGCAACTGAAAATGATGCAAAAAAAGCGACGATATTTTTTTCATATGGTCGTATTTGGGTGGTACAACAGTGTATACCCTTTTATTTATTCAAGTTAACTTCGAGTTTTCTATACTTAGTTGATAGTATTTTAGTTGATCCTAGTGGCCACAAAATAACACATAGGAATTAGACTCATGACTTGATGACGCGTAATGTAATCGCGAACATATGGCAATTAAAAGTTGCGTGTTGATTCTTCTTGGTAGCACGATTACGTTAAAAAACGTTTTCATTTCATTTCATTTCAAACGACTTCAGACACAATGCAACAGAAAATGTTGGAAAAAAAAGCGTCAATTTTTTTTGTTATTTTTTTTATATGGTCGTATTTGGGTGGTAAATAAATTTTTTCGTAAAATAATAGTGTATACCCTTTTATTTATAACGACTCTAAGGTATAAAAGAGCTTAAATTATTATTTTAGCAAAAACTATGGATTTACCACCCAAAAATGGCGATATTTTTTTTTTCTCCTGTGTTTTATTATGTCCGTATTGTTAGGTGTCGCTGTAGGGTGTGATGGTTGATTGTGGCATGTGACCGACCTTGGTAAGGGTCTCGCTAATTGATACGATAACCTTTACCTTGGTCGGTTTGTATCTGTGTGGGGGATCTTCCGGACGGGCATAGCCATCCTTCCGTCCGCCCCTCGTCGACCCCCCTGGTTAGTTTTGGGGTTATGGTGTGTGTACCGTAAGTGTTATGTGCGATGTTATTGAGTCTTTTATAATTATTATATAATATTATGTTTGCACTAATGGAGATATTTAAAAATGATAAAAAAAAAATCGACGCGTTTCTTAGTAAAATTTTTAGTTGCATTATGTTTGTAGTCACTAAAACTACCATCCGGCTTCGTTTTCGGTAGCAGTCTTGAGATACCCGGTATATGTTTAGCACAATGAATCATTTAACACTTTACATTTACTTGTGTACTATTTCCCATATTTATAATATCGTAGAGTTCGTATCAATGTATAATGTATTACGTTAATTAAATTGTTTGCTAATCTCTTGAGTAGTAAGTACATTTACCAAACAAGTTTCCTTAACGAGAGAAGCTCAAAGTACATCACAATTACTTTAATGGTAATGACATTTCGAAAACTATAATACGCGAGGAATTACCACTAACTATTACTGAAGTATATATATATGTTGGAAGCAGTCATGTTGCTGATTATGCCCGTATTGCGGTACAATAACACATATTTCGCTTGCATTTATAAAACATGTGTGATTATTTGCTAAGTATGTTCGAGACGGGGCCATATAACTGGGTCGTCTGTATCGTAATATTATTTGATACCCTCAATGGAAGAGAGGTGATAAGCAGAAACGAGAGGTGACTAGTTCGAGTTCTGCGCTAAGACAAAGAAATATTTTATGTATAAATATTTTCAACAGCCACAACCAAGGTCTCGAAACATGAATTAAATAAAGGCTTACTATTACGTCGTTCAATTAACAAAAAAAAACTGGAAGCTTTACAATTAACATAAAAAGTGACGTATTGGAGTTGTTTAATGTACTACTTGAACGCGTTATGTAACCAACCAGCCCAACCCGGAAGACTAAACATTCAGACACGAAATAAGTTATATTTGGAAATGGGTCCCAATTGCAAGATACTTAGCAAGTACATTTTAGTTGTTGTATAGTTGACAACGCAGAAATTACTACTATAGGATATTTTACTATATGGGTCACTGGGTCACCATAGCTATTAATAGGGATGTTCTACATTTATGTGTAAAGATAATTTTGTGTCTCTACCACTGAAAATAACGGCAGGTAATAACTCACAAATTGTCAGTCAACATACAATATAAGACCTTCGCACGCAATTAAAAAAAAAAACAAATCAAAACATCGGTAAGGACAACGCACCCAGGAGCGCGTACGTAGCGTACGCTCGTAAATATGCAACGCGCGGGACGCGGCCGCAGCGCCGAGGAAAACTATTTACCTCCAAGATTAACATAACATTTAAGATCACTATAAAGAATCTAATTTATGCCGTCAACAAATGTATTATACTCGGATGTCTCAGTGTGAACTTGGTTGCGGTGGAGGATAACAGTGCCTCACACTGATAACGAGTGATAGTGCCGGTTTTTTTCAAATAACTATCATAGTATATGTCGGTCATTTGCGTGCGTGTGTTGTATAATAATTGTTGTAAACACGGTGTAGCGTAATAGTCATGTGGTGCATTCTGAGGACTTGCTTGTTTACCTTTGCTGTAAGTATAATGAATATGTCAAACAAATAGAGTCGTGACTCCACGTTATTGTGCCGAAGTATAGGGTTTTTGTAGTGCAACACATAGAAACAAATATTTACGAATCAAGTTTTTGTCTCCCGCGTGAAGAGATTTTTGACAGTTGAATGGGCAAATAAACATTGGCCGCTTTATCCATCCATCTGCCATTTACAGGCTCTCTTTGCTTAATTTATCTCTAGTTGAATTATTTCTCAAAAGAAAAGCGTTGGTTGTAAAGAAGTTATAATATGCCGGCGACATCAACAATAAAACTTAGTCTCTAAATAATCAACTTGTATTGAAACAATTTGATTTGGGCGCAATCATATGTTTATGATATGTGATTTTTTACTTATATCAATAGTAACACGATTTGAATGATATTTAATTCGAAGAGCATTTGCACAAATCAGAAAATTTTATAACTTATTTGATTAAAATTACTAAGACAACTAGATTTTCCTTTTGTTTTCTCGGTGTAAAAGAGATAATTTCATAATTAAGTAAGAACATTGACCTGTGCTTCTTTGGTTTCGAAATATATGCTTAGTGTTAAAGCATTTCCAAGGAAGGACATACCGTGATCTACACATTATCATAAATTCTAGACGGTAAATAGTGGCGTAGCGGTCAAAATGTCCTACAATTCACATTAATTAGAAATCAGCACCTGCGGTTCAATAATACAAGGAGACTCAATTGATCTCTCAATAATAATCGACTAATATTCAAATCAGTTGCATCAATGCAGTTATGTCTACATTATACGTGTCCGAATTGGAAGGCATTGATATTACTTAAATATGTAGGCATGTTAAGATAGTGACAATTGAATACACTTACTAATCCAAAAAAATATTTCAAATAATAAGCAAAAGGCCCTTACTTAGATTTTATCTGATGACAAGAATTTAAAGTACCACATCCGATTTTGCTTTCACAATCAGACCTTTATAGTGACAAAATATTGTACTTAATGATATCAGAACATTAGTCTCGTATATAAGAGAGAATGAAGACACTCAGAACCGGCTTAACACTTAGTTTTAATTTGCGAATACGTTTGTAGAAGTCTAGAATTTTTACATGAGTAGTTAAATTGTGACGGACACTGCATACAATATCGTTACACAAATGAGTAAATAAAGCACATACGTCAAGCAAAGAAAGTGATGTCACCATTGCATGCTATTGAATATTAAAATTCTAACAATATAGGAAAATATATACAGGGGGGTTACTCTATAAAAACTATACGAACTTCGAATGTTCGACGTCCGGAATCACTACATAGTATAAAACAAAGTCGCTTTCTCTGTCCCTATGTCCCTTTGTATGCTTAAATCTTTAAAACTACGCATCGGATTTCGATGCGGTTTTTTTTAATACATAGAGTGATTCCAGAGGAAGGTTTATATGTATAATACGTACATATTCTTGTACAGAAATCTATTTGTGCCCGGGCGAAGCTGGGCCGGGCCGCTAGTAAGGTATAATATTTCCAGTACGTACTATGAGTAAACATTACTCATAAATGAGACATTTCTATGACAATTATTTCCAGGATTTGTAACTCGTACTTAAGGAAGAACAATTTTGTATAGTTTTTGAGAAATAAATAATAAACAACCATATTTCCACAACAATATTTCCAGTTCTAAACATCAATACTATCCTCTATTATAGTTATCATTTTTTCCGAACTTAGTCTATGGTTGCGACGTACGATAATGGAATCAAACATTATGTAGAGTATTGGAGTAGGCACAGTGAAGTTTTACGTACGACGTACCAACATTCGAAGTTCGTATCGTTCTTATAGAGTAACCTCCCTGACTACAATAAATTCAATTTGTGTCGATTGTTATGCAAATTGTCTAGTCACTAGTGCACACTACAATGTATGGGAAATACTATACTATGAAGTTTGAGTCCCAATTATACAATGACGACAATGATCTACCGAAGACAGGAAAATAATACTCTAGTAAGATATATCAATTTTTAATACGCCGTAAAATTTGTTATGTTTGATGTTAGGTAGAAAGCCCCATTTAAACGGGGAGAGTTTCTTGTTTCGAAGATACGATTATCATAAGGATATATAAATGTCGCACCGTATAAACGTATGACCAAATAATATAATCTTATAGAAAATATCGCATACGATCATAGTATACGATTCTCTTCTGAAACTAGGTGAGAAATTTTCTGCAGGTAAGAAGTGGTTCTCTGCTCGCTTGTACGTATTTTTTTCTGGATTAGCTCTCAGTATGCTAATATTTAGGGTCATTCATGTACTTAAAAATCGATATCTAATCCAATGTATGAATCACGTCTAAATATATATCAAAATATAGGTTTGATTTAACTGGAAAATTCGCTACTACGTGATGATATAAATATAAGGCGATTACTCAAGTGTAGAGCATTACAAGGAGAATAGTTATTATCTGAGGAAAATGAAAACTTCACCAAAGTCACTCATAACAATGGCTCGTTACTTGTTAATAAACTAATACCTATTCATACATGCAGTCATATTGTATACCTCACAAAAGCGAAAACACAATAAATTATCTTCATTAACATAAACATAAGTTTTAAATCTAGTAAAAACTACTAATATTATAAAGCCAGTGTATATGTATGTTTTATTTTCATTCTAAAACAGCCGAATCCCTTTTGATGCAATCTAACATAGAGATATATTGGACCATGGAGACGGACATAGCAGGACATAGCCTACTGTTTATCCCAAAAAATTGTGTTCCCGTGGGTAGAGTCAGAAATTCAAATATGACCGGATAGGACAGGATTGCATGCTTTTCGTCATAACACAGAACGGGATATAACGGGACGGGTGTATAATACATATAACTTTGGATGTACTTTTTCAAACACCGCATAAGAATTTTCACAAGTTTTAAAGACATTTTTAAGTCATTTTAATATACACAATTTCAGTGGCGTGCCTAGGGTTCTGGACTAGGGCAAGCCCAATATTTTTTTTAGATATTTTAATATGTATTGATTTAGAAGCAAATGGTATTAAGTCGGCAGACATGACATCTATACATACACATGTTGGAAGAGGTGCTACCAGGACACTCATGTTTCGCCTTGCATATTCCGCGCCATCATGTGATAGGAGGCGGGCCTATGCGATAATAATGAATCTTAAAAAAAACGACCCGGGATTCGAATCCGACACCTCAGGCACCGAGAAAATCCTACCGTTCAATCTCCGAATAGGATAAAAACCATTAAAATAACAGCTTTGTTTATCACTGATATGAAATCACCTATAACAATAAGTTGTTCCGTAAAAATCTAATAGATGGCGCGATTTTCCTAGCCATCTAAATATTCCTAATATGCTGAAGGCATTACTTATTATTCGTTTTTAAATCAATTAATTAAATAAATATGTAACTTAAATCACTTTTGGAAATGCATCTGTAACTTTAAATTGCATTTTAATTGCAAAAGCATAGCTACAGCTACGTTGCCATGTATAACTTCGCCGGCAGAAATTATTATTAATATATTCATGTTATGTTTCTTGTAATACAATTGATATAATTTCTATTGAAGGGATGAACTAATTTATTTTAAATATAAATCATTAAACTCCAAATAACGTAACACAAATTTTGGCGTTTGATAAACTATATGAAACACGATTGTTTAATAACCTATTTGAAGGGGAGAGCATGTTAAAATTAAAGAACGCACATAGTATATTAAAGCGAGTCGATAAAATGTATCTTGTGATATACCACGACTTTCACAATCCCAGCGTATTTTTCGCGCCAGTTTATTTACAATACACTTGAATAAAGTTACCTTTCTAACGGCAATGAGTAGTTTCACCGTCACACTCGCACCATCATAGCAAAACAATACCACTCATTTTAGTATCAAAAAGTCTAAATATCAAAAACTAAACATTATCACTAAAAACAACTAATTTTTGAGAAATACTAACAATCACAGCTAACAATTGCAAAATGTCAAAATACATATGAAGTTAGTCGCAATTCGTACAGTATTGTCCATAAACGTAACATAAATATTACGACATACAATTATATTTTATTAAAAAGTACCTTCTTATTTGTACTAAAACTATAAAACCATATTAATAAAAATAAAAATAAATTTTAATAAATCATAATATTAAATAACAACGCGCCGACCATGAAACGTACGATGTTCATTCTAAAAAGCCGGGCATTTGGTGTAGTACAAATTGCTATACAAAATGTCTATACCTATACATTTGTAGTGCACTTCACTCGTGAGATCCCCATACAAATATCGAGTTTGCCAAAAGCCTCGTAAAAGCACACGAGAGAGAAAAGGATAGATATATTTTGCAATGTTGCTACTACGGGAGCGTGTGGAGCCAGCGGACTTCTTATTTTAATGTTATTAATATTTGAATGAATTTCGCGTGGCGCTTCGGCGCGACGCACCGTCGCAGGCGCTTTTAATAATAATAGTTTGGATTTTAGGCGCGCGACAGGACGACGACCTTTGCGCTCTCGACAGGACGCGGTAAATTCAAAATTTGTAAATGTTTTCTAATAAAATATGATTGTATTGTACGGAATAAAATGGTTTGTGTTTAGTATCGAGTATGTACGTATTAAGTAGGGCAAGCCGGGCTTTTGGGCTTCTATGGAAGTACCGCCACTGCACAATTTTACAATATCCAGCGGTGAAAACAAATTGATTTTAAGCATTGAGGTAACAGCAAACAATTCGGAGCTCATACAAAAGAAACGCGTGATCGCCGCGCTTACATTAACCATGCGGAAGACAATTCGGTGTTCGATAACACATCCTTCTTCCTACTAGTTACTGCGCTAACGAAAATAATCGAACATTTGGTATGCTTCGCAAGTAGAACACACCATCCGAATAATTTGGACACATTTATGTGTCATTACTCTACGAAAATGTTCATTGTATTGGAATTTGTAAAATGTCGGTAATTTTTCATTAATTTTTCCAATTGACAATTATAGCTGGGTGGGCCGCCTCATATTTATTTTAGAATATATCTATGACAGATGAGGAAAGTAAATACAAAATGCCGTGCGAAATTGCGATGGTTAAAAAGAAAGTGAGTCCTGACATTGGCCGAAGTTACGCTACTTAAAGAGAAATACTTTATAATAGACGACATTGGTTTTGAAACAAGTACTTGCCTGTAGAACTACAAACTAATAGAATCCACAGTTGCTATTGTCTAATATAGGCGAGGGTGACAGATCAGTCCTAGTTGCCATTGGCGATAAAAACAGACATTAAAATACATCAGAAACCCTAGGGAAGGATGGAAAACATGGCAATATTTATTATCTTTACTGGTTTTTCCACCAATCCAAACCAGGCTTATATTAAAGCCCACGCATTCCAATATAAAGTGACGCCAAAGACAAGATAAAAAAGACAGCTGGGACTAACTTACCCGGACATATTAATCGAAGGAGTTTATAGGGGGAACATTTATAGGGGGAGAGTTTCTCCACATCGAGAGCCCGAGAATCGTATACCATTATCGTATGACATTACCTACATAAATGATCTGTCGTGTTTTGTTTACAGGATGCAACTTTTTTATAAACTTACGATAATCTTTTTTTGGGTCGTGAAAATGGGACTTAAGAAATTACACATCAGGAAAAGAAATAATGAAATAACCATATGCAAAGAATTTTGTGTCCAATAACTGGCAAGGAAAATACTGAAACAAGTTACACGCGTAGTGTCCTGCTAGGCTGTCAGATCCAAGAACGCGAATTTATCACCGAGCAAACATTTTCCTCCGTTATGAATCGAGGCCAAGTCGATTTCTATATAACCCACATTACTCCACCAATTTAAAATATTTGTTTTTAATACGTCAAATTATTCATTTTGTCTATCTTACGCAATGTATTAAATTAGGTTTTTTAATGTAACATTTTAAAGAAAACTTAATTGTTTTTCATATGTGTATCTTCAGTTATTGTACTGATTTGCAAATCTCAGCTTAACTAATAAATTAAATCTTTTTCAATCATATATTGAGTAATATTGCAAAAAATAAGTAATATTAATACAATATAATCAAATCAGCAAAAGAATTGTAATTCTTTAAAATTGTAGTTTATGCGGTAGCGTAGTAAGGAAAAAACAAAAAAACCAAATGCACGAAGAAGTCCGTAAAAATCAATTTTATTTCAAAGAACAAAGACTGAAAATTTCATTACAAAATCTGACAACAATTCCCATTACTAAATTCGCAAGATATATGCAAATATCGAGATCTAAAGTTATCGGTAAAGCCAAACGGTTACTGATAATATTGTTGAATTGTTGAATAAATAATAAGAAAAATTATCTTTGGGTGGACATGTGTGGACACCGCTACTAGAGTAGTAATATAGCTATGTGTTCTTTGAATCCGACCCGGCGATGTAAAGCCACGGAATCTCCTGCCCGTCGTAGAAGACGACCAAAGTGGATCATTAGGGTCGCTGGGGGCACTGGTGACTTTGGGGACTGCTGAGGGCTGTACGCCCTCATCTATAGCAACTCCAAATTGGGCGATAGTATGCATGACCTTACCTGTTGTGGATGATCCTATTTCTAACACCTTAAACGAGTGTTTAAGGGGATACCTCGATAAATTTGGCTTTTTTAAAACCCTACATATCATAAATTACTAAGATTAGGTAGTCCATTTTCAGATATGTTTTAATTGATGATATAATTACCAACTTTATGAAAAAAAATACATGATTACGCCACTTTGCCTTAACAAAAATACAGTCCAAAGTAGCAGTTGTTAAGTTTTTTAAGAACTCAGAACTCCTAACTTACCCCGTGTAGAAACTCAAGATTAATTTGACATAAACATATTTTTAAATATTAGTTTTTCGCGAGAAAAAAACAAGAAAAAAGTAAATAGTACGATGACAATAAAATAAAATATGGTTTGGCGCTTATGTTGTTTTATTTTGAGAAGCGCATGGGCCATCGTATCCCATTCTTGTACGTTACGGCCATATAAGCTATCTCATTGGGGGCGTTCCCGTCAGACGGCCGCGGGCCTTGGTGGACGACGGATCTGCGCTCGACGTTTCGAAATTCTAGCCCGCCGATTATTTGTTACGTAATTTCAAATTTACGTAAATCTTATTATTTTAGGTGGTACTCTTTTGTGTTTGTACATTTTAATTTTTTTACATATATTTAAAAAATAAATAGCAGTATATATTCATTTTTAAGTTCATTTTTAACTAGCTAAGTTACCAAAATAAAAGAGAAAGGTCATTGACTTACGTATAACTAGCTCAACGAAATTAGTCGAAGGGAGCGTAAAATTTTATACATTTTTGCCTCATAATATAATTACGACGCTGAAGTCTCGGGTTCGAAACCGGGTCATTTTAATTTTTGCTTTTTGTTATTTATCCGAATTGTTCCTAATCGATATTTGAAAGAACCATCATTCCGAAAAAATGAAAATATTCTCAGAAAAAAGAATATTCGATCCGCATTTTGATTGATTTTTTTGTTATTATTCGGGTGAAATTTTATACATTTTTGCCTCATAATATGATTACGACGCTGAAGTCTCGGGTTCGAGTCCGGGTCATTTTAATTTTTGTTTTTTTGTTATTTATCCGAATGGTTCCAAATCGATATTTGACTGGTAGACTGCCTCAATGGCGTAGTTGTACTAAGGTACGGTTACAAAGGTGAGGTCTTGGGTTCGAATCCCGGGTAGGGCAAAGTGATATTGGATTTTTCTATTCAATATCAGCCCACAGTCAGGAATTTGTGCCCGATATGGCGATAGGCTCGCCACCTATCACATCGTGGGACGGAACATACATGGCGAAATGTGGGTCTTGGCACCTCTGCCTACCCCTTCTGGGAAAAAGCCGTGAGTTTATGTATGTATGTATGTAGATCCACGACATACGAGAAATATGAAAATAAGGGATCCAACGTAATCCCTATGATATGGACATTGCGATCATTGTCATCGAATTAATTCGGTTAAAATAAATTCGTTTCTCGTTGTGTTGTTCTTTCAGTATACTATCATTATTTTTCATCAAAAATATTTTAATCTGCTATCGCAATATTTCTTGTTGCTAGCTCCTATAATATGAAGGCTACGCGATATTCCCACCAAGGTCGCACCAACTTTTATAATCAATTGAATTTACTTATAACTCGGGTTTTGCCCAATAAATATATTAATAGTGAATTAAATAGAAAAACCTTTTTACCATATTATTCAGTTTCACTAAATTCAAAGTCAGAATTGGAAATTATGGTCGCCATTTTGAACTTTTTTGCTTTTGATTCGATTGATATCTAAATCGATATCTAATGGTTCCTTCATTTGAATGAGTAAGTCAGAATTGATAGTTGAGGCCGCCATTTTTTGTTTTGTTATTAATCTGATTGGTCTCTAAATCAATATCTATCCGAAGTACCCTTTCTTCGAATAACCTACATTCGGAGTCCGAACCGAAATGTATGGCCGCCATTTTGAACTTTTTTGTTATTCATCCGATTGATATATAAATCGATTTCTGGGTTACCCTTTGCTCGATTAATCTAATGCTTGCTTGAATGCTTTTGATCCAATTGATTTCAACATCGATATCTTAGAGCAGAAAAAAAAATGGCGGTCGCAATTTTCAATTCCGACCACCTATAGGGTTATCCATAAATTACGTCACACAAATTTCATGATTTTTTGCCCATGTAAAGAAACATGTAAAGTGTTGTATATGGTCATCATAATATTGTGATATTTTTCAAAATCATCCAGTATAATACCATTAGAATAATAGTACCTTTCGGGAGCACCTCAATCAATAGACAGATGAAGACACTATCCCATCAAAAACATCCTGTAAAAAAATTCCAAGTCTCGCAGCTCAGGGTTTCTACCTCAAAAAATTGTGAGATGCTACATGCATATACCGATACCAAGTCGATTAATTTATTTAGTCCTTGCGTAAGGGACCTTCTGTATAAAGTTATTACGTAAGCTATTATCATATAAATATTAAAAATTCTTTACGTTATAAATAAATGGATCGACTTAGCCATCGCATGAAACCATAATGTATCGTACATAATGCTGCTGGATGGCTGATTTTTTTTACAGGATGTTTTTGATGGGATGTCACGTCTTTTTTTAGAATCCTAATTTTTTCCTTTTCGGTACTTTTTACTTCTAGAATATCACCAACATTTTTTTCGTAAAGCCTCTGTCTTATGGTATTTTCTTATTTTTGTAGGTGGCAATTTATCACAAATATCACGGATTTGTTTATTAATATTCTTTCTTTCATGGTAATTGATGTTTTGGAGCTATTTAGTCTATTTATTTGCAAGTTTTTCTTCGTTATGTCTTTCTAAAGGAAGTTGTACAGTTTCATGGGCTGAATATACCCTTTCCCTCTCAATACCCTCTCATGTTATGAGAGACCTTTTATATATAGACTAGCGGCCAGGCCCAGCTTCGCCCGGGTACAAATAGATTTCTGTACAAAAATATGTACGTATTATTATTATACATATAAACCTTCCTACTCAGGCACGCTACTGCCGCCCTGGCCGGCCAGTACTGCCGCAAGCGTTACGTCCCGCAATTTTAAATCTGTAATATCTTCGAAAATATTCATTTAAATCTTGTGCTGTAAAGGACCAGATAGATCTATATTAAAACAACAATGTATTTAAGCTTTTTAATTAGATAAGGATTAATGCTGTATTTGTCGTAAAAAGTAAATGACAAAAAACTGTTATTGTGGGATATCCATAAGAGATAGACATACGAGGGCGGTCCGATAAGTACTTAGCCTCACCGCCTGACGGTGCCACTATCGCAAGAGAAGTTTACTATCGTGTAGAACATTCTAGTAGACTTCTATTTTGGAAATTTCAGCCGAATCGGGTTCATAGTTTAGTTTTGATCGCATGTGGAAACGGAGGTATCAGCGAATTTTTGAAAAATGGAAAAGGAACAATATCGGTCGGTGATTCGATTCTTGTTTTTAGAAGGGAAATCGAGTAGCGAAATCAAAGAGCGATTGAATGCTGTCTACGGTGACTCTTCTCCTTCGATGGCGACCGTCAAAAATTGGTACAACGAGTTTCAGCGTGGTCGCACATCTGTTTTTGATGAGCCACGCCCAGGTGCCCCGAAAACGGCTACTACGGAGGATAACATAACAAAAATCCACGATCTCGTATTGGCAGACCACCGATTGAAGGTACGCGAGATAGCTGAGACAGTAGGTATTTCAAAAGACCACTTGGGTCATATCCTGCATGAAATTTTGGGTATGAGAAATCTATCGGCGCGATGGGTGCCGCGTTTGCTCACTCCGAACAACAAGTGCAACCGTGAGACCTTTTCAGAGCAGTGTTTGACGCTGTTTAAGCGCAATCCAAAGGAGTTTCTGCGTCGTTTTGTGACCGTCGACGAAACATGGATCCACTGGTATACGCCAGAGATCAAGGAACAGTCAAAACAATGGACTTTACCCGGCGAACGTGCTCCGAAGAAGGCGAAGACTGTCATATCGGCTGGAAAGGTGATGGCCACTGTTTTCTGGAATTCACAAGGTGTGATCTACATCGACTACCTGGAGAAGGGTAAAACGATCACAGGACTATACTATGCCGAATTATTGGGCCGATTTGACGCCGAATTGCAGAAAAAACGGCCGCATTTGGCGAAGAAAAAAGTGCTTTTCCACCACGATAACGCACCGGCTCACACCTCCGCCCTCGCCACGGCCAAATTGGTCGAATTGGGCTACGAATTGCTGCCCCATCCACCATATTCTCCAGATTTGGCCCCGTACGACTTCTTTTTATTTCCAGACTTAAAAAAGTCACTCGCAGGGCAGAAATTTGCGTCGAATGAGGAGGTCATAGCCGCCACGGAGGCCTATTTTGTAAACCATGGGAAAACCTATCTTTTAGACGGGTTAAAGAAATTGGAGCATCGCTGGGTGAAGTTTATGGAGTTAAAAGGCGACTATGTTGAAAAATAAATATAAACTTTTTCAACATTTTCGCGTTTCATTCGTAGGCTAAGTATTTATCGGACCGCCCTCGTATACCATCGCGGAGTTTTCTGTAGACATCTTCAATGTGTACAAATAATTACTACATTATTTTGATAAATCTCGTAGGGTTCAGCCTGCGTTTGCAATGTAAGCGGAAAAAAATGATAATTAACGACATCACATTAGAAACCTCAAATATAACAGTATGTCTCCACTATTTAATGGATGTTATTATACACGTAAACCTTTCTATTGAATCACTCTATCTACTAAAAAAACCGCATCAAAATCTGTTACGTAGTTTTAAAGATTTAAGCACACAAGGGGACATAGGGACAGAGAAAGCGACTTTGTTTTATACTATGTAGTGATACCTATCTAGAACTATTATTCCATTATATACGGGTACAATTATTCATTAACTGCAAATGTAACTTTGTAATCCTATACATTTATATGGGATTACAAAGTTATTCAGGCAGTTGGTGTATCTAGAACACTAGGCAGAAATTACGAAATGTTTAAATTTTTCCCTACTTAAGACACTAAACACTAATTATATTCTAAATTTGAAGGTTCTATGTCTGCTAGAATTGCCTTAGACTTTTGATGATCGATCAGTTAGTTAGTGAGTGACAAAATTAAGAAAATGGTTTCTTAGTTTTACGCGAATGTTACACATTGAAATAAAACTATTATTTACGGATTTTATCGCGAATTTAGTTTAATTTTTTACATTTTTAACTTCCCGACGTTTCGATTACTTTACAGCTTTCGTGGTCACGGGGCGGACTGATGTATTAGACGTCTGCTCAGTGACTGTTACAATTTAACTACCCTTATTTTACAATTATTAATTTTAAAAAATAATTTTAAATATCTAGTCTGTGTTTGCGACACGGTAGTTTAACTTAGAACAAACTACGACGAATTCTAATCATTGGTTTGACTTACTTAACACCAGAGGGCGTACAAATCGTTGATTTTTACGGGTTTCCCCATTTTACGTAGATTATATTTTACGCGGATATTATTGGCCCTTAATTACTTCCAAAAACATTGATTCGCTTATTAGCTGATTAGTTTATTTTAAAACAATTATTAAATTTATTAAAATTCATACTCATGCAGTGCGTGGTGGCCTGTTGGTAAACGGACTAGACGCGACTGCCAACATGTTCACGGTGGTCGCGGGTTCGAATCCCAGGGCACACCTCTGACTTTTCGAAGTCATGTGTGTATTGATAGTCAATCACCACGCACTAAAACGGTGAAGGAAAACATCGTGAGGAAACCTGCATGCCATGGCGATTCATAAGAATTTTTATGGTATGTAAGTCCGCCAACCCGCACTAGGCCAGCGTGGTGGACTATATGGCCTAACCACTCTCAATCGTATTCTCGATTGTAGAGTAGGCCCGTGCCCTGCAGTGGGACGTAAATGGGCTGATACAGATACAGATACTCATGCGGAAATGAGAATTTTTATGTTCGCATTTCTATACAGAATAATTTGTTACAAATAGACAACATTCAAATCGATTCCGTTGGATGTAGGATTCAGGTCTAAACCTCCCTAAATCATTTATTTTTGTATATAAACGCAATGAAAGTAAGTTTAGACATATTACGGGATTGTTTTTCTTACTTAATGCCAGAGTGCGCCTTGAATTGATTGAGTGACGTCCTATCTTAGTATGCAAAATGTACTCTGTGGTTTGTGATCCGATCTACGCAGAAGGAGCTCACTGTGTCTTGAGGTCTGGCAGTTGGTCTTTTGGGTTCCGATTTAATTAAATGTAGTATTGGATCCTATGTTTGTGCAAGCTTCAAGCCATCTTCTCTATTGAAATTTGGATGTTTTTTAATTTCAATAGCCTCGCGAAACATCCTGGGCAGGAAACTGTGTTCTTTAGCGATGACTTGGGGCTGGTCAAAGCGGAGGTAATGGAGGTAAGAACGTCGGGAAGTTAAAAATGTAAAAAATTAAACTAAATTCGCGATAAAATCCGTAAATAATAGTTTTATTTCAAAATTAAGAAAGTTTGACTAGTTACAATTCTTAAACTAGTGGTTCAAATTGAATGAAATTTTAAATATACATACCGTGTTTACACAATGCCTGCTTAGTAACTGAAAATTCAGGTTTCTTGCTTTAACCACAACGAAGTTATGGGGGGTTTAAAATGATCTGAATTGCTTCGAGAAAAGGATGGTACCACTGTGCCGCTTTTTAGCTCGACTTGGTGGGGGCACTGCCGTGCCCCCAGATTTAGAGTATTTTTTTTTACGAATATATTTTATATGTCACTGAAAATCTATATCTATACTAATATTATAAAGCTGCAGAGTTTGTTTGTATGTTTGTTTGAACGCGCTAATCTCTGGAACTACTGGTCCGATTTGAATGATTCTTTCAGTGTTGGATAGTCCATTTATCGAGGAAGGCTATAGGCTATATATCATCACGCTATGATCTATAGGAGGAAAGCAGTAGTGACATTTCTAGCAAATACGAGGAAATTTTGTTCGTTTTTCTTGGTCCGATTGGTCGATATTCTAAACTGATAGTCAGAATTAAACATTTTGACCGCCATTTTAAAACGTGTATGCACCCGGGCGGAGCCGGGCCCGATCGCTTGTATTACTATAAAATTAATATTTACAATGCTTTTCATATAACGAAAGCAAAATAATTGTAATTGATATCAAATAATTTCGCCGAAAAATTTGTCTAGCGTAAATAAAAGAAACATTGTTAAACAAAAATGATCCCTATTTGGTTGTAAAGAAGGTTTAAACTGGAACGGGCGGGTGTGTTCGCCGTCATTCTCGCGCCAAGCGCATAGCAGTAATAATAAAAGCGTGAGCGCCGGTGTGACCGCACAGTTCGAAAATCAATAATAATTATTTTATGTGGAATTTAAACAATAATCTAATGTAATTACTTATCGTTTCCGCTCTGTGTACATACTTCAGGAATACCTAGTCAGTTTAGTTTGGTTGTTATTACAAAATTCAAATTTATTTCACACATTTTTGTTAATTTTACAGTTGTATCGTAAGTCAAAAATCACAAAACAGCAGAACTAAGAATGACGTTGTTTTATAGGCGAAAGTCAGTGGTCAAATCACAGGTCAAATGAAGTAGAAACAAATAAATCATCGCTAGGCGCAATGCCTTTGGCGGCATTTATCAAAGGGCGCCTAGGCGATTAGCGCTTCACACTAGTAGAGTGAGTGACCGGCAAAACAATTGGTATCTTGTATTTATACAGACATTATTGTAAATGTTTGTGAGGTTTTCGTAAAGTAATAGTTTAAAGTTTGTGTTTTAACACTTAGATTGTAATAGATTTTTTTTTATCAATACAAAAGTATGATAAACAATATATAGGCACATTGTCAGAATCATATGGATTATAAATATACATAGGTCTACATTAATTCGTTATTACTAATATTAATAATACCAGTAGATAATATTTAATCGGGGAATGTGCGCCAGTAGCGCAGTGCCGCGACGTGATGCGGCAACTTTCGTTAACCACGCCCCAAAATGCTGCGAATATTTTTCGAGGTAGGCTCTTAAACATAGTTACAAATGGGTTACTTCCGGGTCCTTAAATTAGGTGGGCTAGTACTGGTTTTACACCAGGCCAGCGTTACTGACGTTATGTAAATCGGATACTTCACGCCCGGGGTTATCCGGTGCTGCCCATAATTCGCGTAACTGTCTTGAAGGGCTTTTAGTCTGTGTGCTGGCATAGGATGTGTTAGGATCTGGTCGAGTTGTGATATTTGCAGCGTGTCGGACTGGCAAGCCAGTGATACCAGCATAACTCTTTTAACCCCAATAGTGTAACTCCCGGCAAATAAAAATAAAGGGGTAATTTATAAAGCCGTAAATTTCTTCCCAAAGTAATAATGGACTAAAAAAGTGATTCAAAGACCACAAAAAGAGACAAGAAATACCATAAACTTTCTTGGGGTTTTTGCTAGTTTTGAAAATTTTATCATATCAAATGTGTACTCACATCTGTTTTTTTTTCAAATAGGCGACCACAAACTTCTATTTCCCTATTCCGTATGCACTGATAACAGGCTCTTAGATAACTCAATTATTATCGTAGTAGGCGACCAAGTTTTGCTTCTCAAGTACCTATGACAAGTTTTCTATTTTCTACCATTGTTTTGGAAAATTGTGATATTAGGCACGGGATATTATGCTATTGGGACAATTAGGACAGTATAAATAAATAAATACACCCAACCGTCACATACATAATCTTGACCCCACACTAAGATGCTCTTGTTTCGTTGGTGTAAACATTTCGCACATTTAAAATTAAAGTGACCTAATCCAAAAAAAAATATTTTTCTTTAAATCATATATTGGCTCAAAATGACCCATCGACCCGTAATTAAAGAAGGACCTATTGACACATGAGGGACAGAAAGATATATACTTGGGTCTTCTCGATGTATCTTCCATAAGTACAAAATTTCTTATGTTACAAAACTTTAATAAACCATTCCCAAAAAATAAGATTTTTTAGTTAGGTCTCTAAAGGTGTGATTTGTGATCTAACCAACTGCGCTATAAAAAAAATAAAAAAATAGCACCCAACAGTCACATACATAGTCTTGATCCCACACTTAGGTTGAGTCTTGTGTCGTGGGTATCAAGAACTACGAGTGACTTTTCGGTCTCACAAACACCCAGACCCGAAAGGAATATTTATGGGCCGCACAAACATTTCTCTCGGTGCGGGAATCGAACCCGCGGCTCCTCGATTCACAGGCGGCGTCTAACCGCCTGCGCTACAGAGGCTGTCATGAATGTCTATGAAGGTAGATATGTGAATGGGAATAAGTGATGGTTGTCACTCACCGGTGAGACGGCACCGTTGACGGGCTGCTGCATCGTGGACGACAGTGGTGAAGTGGAAGCCCTTAGCGGAGACACCGTCATGCCAAGGTGTTTGCTGTTTATCAACCTTCTTAGTAACTGCGTCGCCTCGCCGCTCCGACCTGCGATCACAAAAATAGTCTTGAATTAATCACGTTTTGTTTAGGCAACCTTATATTATAATACCTTAATATGACACAGGTGCAAAATTATATATAATATTATAGATTTAAATATTAAACATTAAAATTAGTAATTACTGCCGGGTCTGTAACTGTTCTATAATCTACTTTGTACAACATCACCCTGGCCTAATACGGGCTAGAAATTGATTAAATTTATCTTATACATGCCAACCCGCACTAGGCCAGCGTGGTGGACTATATGGCCTAACCACTCTCAATCGTTCTCGATTGTAGAGTAGGCCCGTGCCTTGCATTGGGACGTATATAGGCTGCTACAGATCTTATACATGTGCATATGATGGCACCACTTATTCAAATGCATTCGATACAATATCGACTAGCAAGACAAAAAAGAATTCCTTGTCTTTGATTCTGCGCATGCACCGAAGCAATTACTGGAATCTCTTAGTATACCGTACCGTGCAGATTATAGTGCAGGGCTGGCTCAAAAATACTGATATGATATATATCGAATACCGATCAGGGGACTCCATATTCCCTCCCACACCAAGTTAAAATGTTCGGACATTGAACGTCAACATATAAGATAAAACTCCACTTTCCACTACTAACACTAAAAATTAACACTAATCTGTATGAAACTTGTCATACACTTCAAACTTAGTCTAAGAATACAAAGTACGATACATGATTCGATACATTTTGTTAAGCATTTAGGCATACTCGTAAATGTTTTACGTGCGATGTTCGAACAATTGTCGTCGGGTTGGAGTACAGAGTAACACCCCGGTCTCCAACGGTATATCACTAGATAGAGCTGATACTGCATCAACTGTCTAGAGATCTGACAATACCATGGCAGGCCTTAAAGAAACCGGGGCAAAGTTTGCCTGGTCGCCTATGGATTGGGGGTTGGAATACAGTTGGGTTCAATAGTTAGTTTGGGAGACCGAGTCCTCTCGTCGGCCACTAAGACAGATTGTGCTCTCGCTCACGTACTCCTGGGGAATTCTAGAAGCTTCGCCAGCTATGATGAATAAACGAAATGCGTATTATTGGTTTTATCCCATAGCACTTCATTGATTGTTAGAAGTGGAAGAGTTATCAATATACTTCGTACGTTCGGACATTTGAACTTCGTTTCCGATCATTAAGTAACCCACCCAGTCTTCACACCGAGAAATGTACTAGAGACTAGTTCTACTTTTTATAGTCCTAACGTAACCCGTTGTACTTTGTCTATTTCAAATAATATTTGATAAGAGAACACAGTTGCAGGAAGTCATTGGATGCAGGCCGCTTCCAACAGGTCGATGTGGAGCTCTGTAGTGAAGGGTTATGTTCAGCAGTGGACTTCCTGTGCCTGAGATATGAAGAGAACTCGTTTTTATATCAAGTAATAAAAAATAGATAATGTACCACATAATCAACATTCGAATAATTAATCTGCCGCGGTTTATTAGCAAATAAGAAATTGTTTTTCAAAATATATTGAATTCGGCAAGCTATTATAGTCTAGTCGACAAGTTGAAAATGGTACAAAATAGAGATATTGCTCTTTAAATTATGTGCGATAGCTCATTGGATCCGGAATGACGTCTAGAAAAATGTGCCAAAAGCGTGTATTAGCACGTAAAAAATTGCAAAAGTTATAAATAATTAAAGATGAAAAAAAAAATGGCATTTCGTTTTTTGCCAATATTTAGTTTAAATGTTGCTCAGTAAATGATTATGGGCATTTTAAAAACTAATTTCCTTAAATTGGCGTTGTATAATGCGGGGTCTCTCGGGACGCGCCACGATGAGTTTTTACTCGCAATGAATCGTTTCAGTCCAGATATAGTTGCAATAAACGAGACGTGGTTACGCGCGGGTCAGGAGGGCCGAGCGCCCGCCGTGCCTTGTTACCGACTGCGGTGCGTTGCGCGCCCCACCTCTATGCGCAAAGGCCACGGAGGGGGTGTAGCATTTTATACTAGAGTAGGAATCAATGTACGTTTTGTTAAATTTCCCGCCGCAAATATAGAACAAATGTGGTTAACAACAACCATAAATGGTCGTAGTTTTATTATAGGCACGGCTTACCGTCCAGAATGGATAAATATTGATTTATTCTTAGATGCATTAACTGATTCCATTACTTATTTATCTGATTATGATTATGTAATTTTGCTTGGTGATTTCAATATTAATATATTAGAGTTAAAAAAAATAAATACGACAAAGCTTTATAACTTTCTACACAGTTTTGGACTTAGTCAAGTAGTCACTGAATCTACTCATTATTCTAACACAAATGAAACTCTTTTGGATTTAGTGTGCACTAATGCACCTGTGCGTGAAGTGAGCGTCAATAATATCACAGGAGGGTTGGGTCATGCTATGGTTAACGTAACAGTAGCTGTGAAAAGGCCGCATATACCAACAAAGACTGTAACTTGTAGACGGATCAAAAATATAAAATTGGAGGACTTTAACTTATATCTGGAAACGTTAGATTGGAATTTGGTAAATCATGAAGTGTCAGTGGATGGTATGATTAATACCTTCAATACTCTTATTACTTCTCTTTATGATAAGCATGCACCTCTCAAAACTCTTAAAATAAAACCAAAAAATAATTTACCTTGGGTCACTGATACGATTAAAATAATGATAGATAAACGTGACAAAGCCTATAAAACATTCCGCCAGTTAAATACTGAACAAAGTAAGAATTATTATAAAGAATTAAAGAAATTGGTAACATGTAGTATATTATCTGAAAAAAAGGCGTATTTTGATACTAAAATTAACTCTAATAAAAATAACTCAAAATTACTTTGGAAAAACCTTAAAAGCACAATTTTAGTTAACAAAAAGATAACCGAGAGTCTACCTGAACATTTTAATGATCCATGTCAAATAAATGAATGTTTTCTTGATGTGCCTGGAAGTATCATGGTGCCGTCTTCGGAGTTGCAGTACTTTGAAACACACAAATTCAATGATAGTATCTTTGTATTGAGACCCGTAGATGAAACGATAGTTAGTAAATGTTTCCTATCCATTTCCACCGGCGCTATCGGTGCTGACGGTATCAGTAGGGATATGATATTATTAACTTTGCCGCATTTATTACCGGTTATAACCATAATAATTAACAAATCGCTTGAGTCAGGTAGCGTACCAAGTGTGTGGAAGTCGGCTATCGTGACACCATTACCTAAAATACAAAACCCTGTTCATCCTAAAGATCTGAGACCCATAAGCATTTTACCCTATCTATCTAAGATTCTTGAAAAGATAGTATATACGCAGTTATGCAGTTACGTAGAAGCGAATAATATTTTGAGCCCATATCAATCTGGTTTTCGAAGGGGTATGGGAACAACAACTGCACTAATGGATGTTGTCGACAATATTCTCGGGGAACAAGATTGCGGAAATAGTACATGTCTTGTGTTGCTGGATTTTTCACGTGCATTTGATAGTATAAGTATTCCTTTACTTTTGTCTAAGCTGTCATATTACGGTGTTGATTCAAGAACTTTGGTTTGGTTTAATAGTTATCTGAGTCATCGTACACAGGCAGTAAAGTTAATTAGGGAGGACGGTAGTGCATATATTTCTTCTCTTAAATCAGTTGATCGTGGGGTCCCCCAGGGATCAATTCTTGGTCCTCTATTATTTATAATATATAGCGCAGATATAATTAAAAGTATAAAACATTGCCGGTATCATCTATATGCCGATGATCTTCAGTTATACATATCGGGACCGCCCCAAAAGTTAAATGAATCTATAATTAAAATAAATGAAGATCTCAAAAATGTGTCTTCATGGGCAGATAGGAATTGCTTGGTTCTTAATCCGAGTAAATCAAAATTTATGATCCTCGGTTCTAAGGTGCAGATATTAAAGACCCTGGCAAACAATCCGGTTATCAAAATTGGTAATGAATGTATTGAACGGGTGAACGAGGCTAGAAATTTGGGTATTTTGTTTGATAGTCAGTTGCGTTTCGAAAATCATATAATAAACTTGGTGAGATCGTGTTTTTATCGTCTTAAGATTTTATACCAAATAAGGAATCTGCTCAGTGAGAAGGTGCGTATTACACTTTGTGAATCATTAATTCTTTCTAAACTGAACTACGGAGACCTAATATATGGACCACGCTTAATATCTAAAACACGTCGACTTGTGCAACGTGTCCAAAATGCATGTAGTCGGTTTTGTTACAATATACCACCAAGAACACACATCTCTCCACACCTAAACCAAGCTTCAGTATTAAACATGAGTTCTCGTAGACACCTCCACTTGGCATGCCTGTTGTTTCGACGTTATGAAATACAAGAAACCGGAATACTTATTCTGTAAGCTACGATTTTCAAGTTTTCACCTTAGATACGGCTCTAGAGATGCGCGTGGCACTTTAGAGTCACATCCTCATAGATCTACGGCGTTTACCGGTAGTTTCCGCTATCTCTCAACCAAATGTTGGAATAATATTCCTCCACCTTTAAAACATATAAAATCGAAGTACTCATTTAAAAAGCATGTTAAAACCATGCTTCTAGAGAGGCAAAAATCAAATGTACCTAGTGGTTGGTTGTTAGCGGATTTTGCTGTGTGATTCACACTAATTTGTGCTTATGATCATTTCCAAAATAAATGTCTTGTATTGTTTTATTATTGAGAGGTTTCTGTGGTGTATTGTGTGGTTTTATTTACCTATTTCTTTTATTATTATAAATTATAATTTTTATTCATATTAATATTACTACCAAGAAATCATAACATGTTTTTGTTTACGTGTGCATAGGTAGTTTGTGTGTCATTTTTGTAGTGTGTACTTCTTAAATTGAATTGCGTCACAGACTAATGAATTCATTACTCCGCCACTATTCTCCAGCCGGGTAATGGCAGAATATCAGTGTTTGCTCGTGTGAGTGAACGTATGCTGAGTCATCACCCTTTTGTTCTGCTGCAACACATATGCTGCTACACTTTTTTATTAGCTATTTGTAATATTAGTATTTGTAATAGATTTGTATTTTAGTTTTGTATCAGTGTATGTGTACTTTAATGAACAAATAAAGGTTTTTCTATTCTATTCTATTCTATTCTAATAAACTATTAAAATTTAAGAAATTTCAAAAAAAGATTCTGAAAGAGGAGGAAGTTTCCAATAAAAAAACTCCTAACTCCGGGAACTCTATCTCCATTATTTATAATTTTAATTTAACGCTGAAAATAGGTCTGCGCGTGACATTTTTAGGATGCGCGCGTGGCGTCAAAAGCGAGTACGGCACATTAATTAATTTATTTAAGGTATTGAATATTTCTTTTTAAATTTGAAAAAAATATGGTGTGTTCTGAACACTATAATTAATTTATTCCCGTTGGAAATTTTACTTAAAGTTAATTTTTCAACAAGTTAAACAATTGTTAACTAACGAAATTTTCTCGAACTACCGTCTTAATTGTAAGTGAAAAAAAATGTTTAAATAATGGTCGTAAAAAAATTTCGTTGCCTTTCTTACATACATACTTAACAAGATCGTGCCATAAAAGAAATTAATTTAGAAAAAGAAGATTTAGAAAAAAATATTTTTTTAACAACATTACTTGGATTTTTTAGTTTTGTTTAAGTTAAAAAAATGTTATAAACAAAGTAGTAGTCTTCTATCAAACACACCTTGGTCAAAGATTTTGTCAGTCCTCCACTTTCCACCAACTTAATTGTCTACAATGTTCAAAGAGTGTTTCCATCACTATTATCCTATTATATCCGATATTACCTTTTTCCATAGCCTACTACTCACTATTGTTATAATATTGACAAATACTTTAGTCTCGTGTCGTGTATTTTTCTTCGGAGATCTTTCGATTCCAATCATTTCCTGAAGATGAGTTTAACATCCTACAATCAATCCATCCATTATTGCTTACTCTACATACATACATCATATACACCTCTATATCTGCATTATTCAATGCGTTTTTAGGTTAGACCGTCTGCTCGACAAACAAAAATATGTAAGGGACGGACTTTTAGAACGACTGAATGTTGTGTTAGCCAACATAGATTGTTTTGATAATATTTTCTAGCTATTTTGTAAAGTTAAAAACCCATGGATATCAATATTTATTAAAAAAAAATTAATTTCATCGATAAAAGTTATATGACTCAATTTGGCGACGTGAAAGACTTAGAAGGCCGCGCTCAGACGTTTCTTAGTATCTCTTGATTCTTTTCGTAAAATCTAAACCAAGTCATTATTTCATTCACATTAAACGTCTCTCTATGTTTAGGTGGTAAATATTTATTTCGAATTTGTAAGACCTAAAAGTCTATTGTAGTTTCTGATAACTACCTGACCTGTATCTTACTATGGGACCAGGGCTATGTATGTGGCTACTGGGTGTATTTAAATGTCAGAATTTATAAACGCTAAACACGAAAATCTACTGCGACATCTGTGTATGTATATAAAACAATATCCATGGCATAGTACATAGCTACATCTCACTGCTCACATCTTAGCTTAGCTTACATTCGCTGAGTAATCAAATCAAGCCATATTGCTATAACACCAGTCAACGTCACTCTAATTAAGTGAATAGCTCACCATTTTGCCTGTGAAGAGCCTGCCATAGGGACTCTTTGTCTTGGTCGTTGTCGTGCGGGGGCTGCGGGGAAGACTGCGTGGAGCGCGCCGACTGCGTCTCCTCGGGGTCGTCCTGGAAACACGGACGGAACTACTGTACCCACGGGACTTCACTAATCCACATTAATTACTAGATGAATTAATCGCGTCACTCACCTGCGACATCTGAGATATGTCCATTTGTAATCTGTCAGGATCTGACCCACTACTGCTTTGACTGCATTCCTCGTACACGGACGCGTTGTCTTTCGTTAGTTTCGACTTGTTCACCGATTGCTCGTATATGTGTTGCTTGTACTCGTCCGCGAAGTTAGTCTTGGTGTGCGCCAGTGCTCTGTGAAAGTACGAATGTGTGGAGTCTCGTTCCGCCTGCTCTGTCTGTTCCGAAGTTTCGTTCTTGACGGAGCCGTAGAGCGAGAGGTCCATCTCCTTGTTGTCATGCTCCTCGTTGCTGCAGGGGCTGGTGGCGGTCTGCGACACGGCGTACACGCCGTACTGCTCATCCGCGTAGTCGCGCCCGTACGTGGAGTCGCTGGCGGCCGTGCCGTGCGTCCTGTCTATGACACTCGTGTAGTTGGGTGAATATTTTTGCGACTCTTCGTTTTCCCTCTGCGTGGACGCCACCGCCTGGCTTATAATATCGATGACGGCATTGCAGTGCATCACCTCGCTCGCTCGCTCCGAGGGCGGTAAACTCGGAACGCTGTTGAACATTATGCGCGGCTCCTCCTCCGGTTTGACCACATACTTGGTGGGATCGTAATTTTTGATTTGCAGTAGTGTGACCGCCGCCTGCCGGCTCTCGAGGTTCTTCATCTCCTCCGTGGAGTCCGGAGAGCCGATCTCCGCATATTTGTTTTTCGTCGCGTACTCGCTATCGTTGAGGGGCTTGATTATTTCTTCTAACTTTGCCGCCGTTATGTCGAGGATATCCTAAAAATAAAAAGTCAATGTTTGAACAATAGTCGCTCCATATTAGTTGCACGATAACGCAAATAAACATTTGAGCCAATGAGGCGTTCGCTCATTTTATGTCACTCGTGATATCAGTCGCCTCCTCCCTGATAAGATAAAAGCATATTGAGATCTAAAGGTGTTCTTGCAGTAGCATTTCTAATACGGTGGAAAATGTACTTCTTGACGATATGCAAAGTGAGTGAGCGTGAGTGGCGCGGCGCGGCGGCGGCCGACCGCTCTGAAGAGTGTGCATGTGACTCGACACGCGCGTTACATAAGTAATGGTATTCCTTTGTTGTAGGTGTTGTTAACATTGTGCATGCTAGTGTCGCCCAACAGCGCAGTGGACGGGCCCCACGCGCCGCCCTGTGAGCTCTCCCTGCAGGACACCTCCAACCTCACGCTCAACTGCTCGCGACGCGGCATCGGAACGATACCCGAATGGCCACCGCAAATAACCAATTTGAACGAAGGTAATGCACCGCTCGAAACACGCTCTTTATGTCAGTGTATCACGCACATATGTGACGTTCTCAATACTCACATTGCACACCATACCAAATCAGGTTTTTTCAATACTTATTTATCAACAACTCTTAGATCAGTGCGATTGACAGTGTTTACGTCATAACCAGTAAACTTAAAATTTGTAATAATATTAAACGGCGTATACGGTATTGACGTCAGAGAAGCAAAAAATACTATTCGGTTTGTAAGCGATTAATTGATAACATTATTTAGTATGTAACTTATTTTTGTACAGAGTTTCTTAAATTCTAATTAAATTATCTTGTTTATTGAGGATGTTCCCCACAAAGTTAATCACGCACCTAAAGAGAATTTACTAGGCATTGATTTTGTACACTATCTCGAGTGGTCTTTGTAGATGTATTTATGATTCACGTCCGATTGATTATTAATACTTATGTGTCATTTAAAATAAAATGTATAATTTGTGATACACGTTGCCCCACCTCAGGATTACTTCTAGTATAATATGAAAGTTTATAAACAGACAATTTATACAATTCATATGCACAAACATCCAGACCGAAACTAATCGGTGTGGGGAGGAATCACTAAGCCACTCACTTCCCGCGCAGAAAACCAACTCCTTCATCGATAGGCCAATCTTTAGCAAAAAATACTATTACTCATTGAATGTATTGGGAAATCACTTATCCGATAACCGATAAACAGATTATAAGCCAGTCTTTAATATGATTATTCATGCTTATTAATGGCATAGACTTTCATAAACTTTTCAAACCACTTTCTAGTGATTGTATATCAAAGTATTATTAATTTGCCTAAAATTGATTACAAGCAGGCAGTTATGAGTTATCAGTATTGTAAAATTAAACATAAGAAGTGGTATTTTTATGTTGCATTATGCATAATATGTGAATAATGTTAAACCAGAGACAAACATTTAGGTAAAAAACAACTGGCAATCGGCGTTATCAAAATACAAGTTTGTGATGACTTACTTCAAACAGACGTGTCAACATACGTGTCCTTAACAATATTTACGGTATGAAAACTTCGTGTATGTACAGTCAGCGACATAAGTCGCTACACATTCACGAGATTTGGAATTGTCTTATCATCCAAAATAATAATTATTTTCAATATCGTATGGCACTTCTCGGCATAGATGACTTTACTTGGTTATATTTTAACCCCCTTATGCAAAAGAAGTTAGCGCAGTGTTTAGTTGCCGTTAATATGAACTGTCACTTAAAATTTATTCATAACCGTCAAAAATCACTAATCAGCTATATTATAGCGCACTAACTTTAAAATGGCCGGGACCCATGTTTAAGCAAATTTTAAGCAGAAAGATGGCGGATTTTTACTGTCACATTAGCGTTGTCAATTGTCATCACTGGTTATTTATTTAAAGTTATAAATAATAAATTATTTTAATTATAATGTGTTGTGCAAAAAGTTCTCTAAGTTGGTCGTCGAAATATCCGTCGGCATAAAAATATATAAAGTAGTGAATATTGAATGTTGATGTTGATGTAGTTCGAGTGTTCGATGTGGCTGCGGAACTATCAGTAAATACACAGGTAAGCCGAACTGATACTATACTATATCAGCCTATATTTGGGTGCCGGATTACTTTACGTAGCATAGAAATGTATACAAATCGCTATGGTGTGCAGGTTTCCTCACGATGTTTTAATGCATGCCATGAGGATTCCCTATCAATAAAAACATGATTCCGAGATATCAGGTTTGCCCTGGGACTAGAAAGCGCGACCACCGTGTCCATGTTGGCAGCCGCGTCTGGCCCGTTTACCAACAGGCCACAGTGCATTCGAAATGGTCTTATTTGCGATTAATTAGAGAAACAAAGTTACTGTAATGTTTCAAGTTTCTGCATTAAAACAACCACACAGCTTGTTTGAACTAACCTAATCAAAACCTTTTTACTCATAATTTCAAATTTATCTTATTGAATGGCTACATTCTGATCTCAATGTTAAAATCAATTGTTTCAGGAGTTGAACAACAACACAAATATTTGGAGAGAGGTGCTGTACCATCTATATATCCATGGAACATAAAAACAATTTTTGAAGAGGTTAAAGCAAGAAATGAAAGCAGGTAGAAGAAGATAAATAAGAAGACATATTTTTGATCAGTCATCAACATTGAAGTGCATTGAGGACTTAGTACCAATTACCAAAGATATAACGTCCCAACAAGTTTGTTTGTTCATTTTAGCCACAGAAGTCCACTGTTGGTCTCTTAATTATGTTCACATCAACCTTTTGGAACTTGCCCGCATCATGTGGTTAAAAACAAATCATTATTTTGGTCTATAATAATGCAAGCATCAAATTCTTTTTTAATTTGAGTCATGATGTAGATAGATTTAGAGGTTTTGTAAATAAAAATTTTGCACTACATGTACTACATTTTATTTCTTAAGTTTTCATAGTTACATTTATATCAAATATATTTTTCAAATAATGCACCTTTAAAGTAATTATAGACAATTAAATATTATTTCAAAATTATATTTATTACACAATTATTTTTCCTTATATACCTTAGTATCTATAAAAGTATGTTGCAAATAATCATATTGCTGTGTATTTTGCCCGGACAATATCCTTGAATATAGGGTAATAAAATATGGTCAGGTATTTTAGTAACAATATGTATTTATTTATTGAAAAATTACATTTATTTAACTATATAATATTTGGGTCCCAAAGTAACAAGCCCCTGTCTTGGGCACTCAACCCTGCAACAATGGGTGTGTGTGGAAGGTTAACAATTTATGAAAACAACATTTAAAAAATAAAAAAAAAACAAACTTAATGTAACTCCAACACTATTTATGTAACATTATTAATAATAATAGGAAATATGTATGTTAGGATGTGTGTGTGTATGTATGCATGTGAGAGAAAATGTGTATATTAATTCATTTGTCAATGTAAGACATATACACTACTTGGTTGAAGGATTATTTAATAGCATAATTTTCTTCTTTACTGCAGTTCTTTATATCACATTTTTAATAATTGTAGTAGTATAAATTCGGTATTGGAGGTAATGGGAATGTTGGCAAAAATAGATCTGACAGCACTTATTGGTATTTTTATATTATGCTTATTTTGTCCGGCAGCTAATGCAGTGGGATTATTTTGTATAAAATTCTATATTAGTAAACAAATAATTCTATATTATATTGGTAATAAAATATACGTCTCATAAGAAAAATTGGAATATCTTATAACTTAATGTTGTGTGAAGATTATAAGAAAAATATGTGTATTTAGGTATAAATGTCAAATGTTGTTTAGTAGTGACTAATATGAGTTGATGTTCCGAATTCAAATTAAATATAAACACACTCTTCTGATAATCATTACACAACATTCAACTTGCAAGGTGTTTAAATTTTTCTGATGAGAAGTATAGTAAAGTTTAATATAATATGTAATTGAGTTCTACCAATAATGGTATATTTTCAGGAGTAATTTCTTGAAATCTATTTGCTTAAGTACACTTTGTTTCTTGAATAGTTTCTGAGCCAACTAATATATCGGGTGATCCGGCAAGATATAACCCCTCTTCTTATCCTTGTATCAAAATATTGTTACCGACAACCTTGCTGTCAGTAAATTATGTTTCTAATATAGCCAAATCCATTATTTTCTGAGTGCTGAAAAAGAAACAAATGTTATTACCAATATGTAGCTTTAGGGAAATACAATATGAAGACGTATGTTTAAAATACTTACTACAACAAATAATCATACTTTTGTCCAGTTCGCATTTTAGGCGTAAATATCACAATAACGCCGTCCACAAAGATCACTACATTAGCTCTCAAAAGCACTCCGATTTCAACATTTTAAGATAAATTTATATGTTCAAAAACAAACAAAACAAACAACATAGACAAATACGTTGTCTTTTTTGGATTCCATAGACAAAATCTGTTTGAAATTACAGAGTATAGCACTGAACAGTGAATGATGAGGGAATGAAATCAATTTTTTTCCATATAGTTGCAACCGTGTTGCAACATTCACGGCCTAATTTGCCGTATTAGATACTAAACGTCAAAAGGAATCTTATGAATAATTATGCGTGGCTGACCGTAATCAACGTTTTATCTCCTCTTAAAAATATTTAACTAATTTACGTTATTATGGTTGATTAGCGATTTCTTATGAATAAGGGGGTAAGACTACAGAGTAGTACGTACAAATTTTAATTCATAAAAAGGTTATCAAAAAATGTTAAGTGTTCAGCGACTTATGTTGCTGACTGTACATACTATATCGCTGAATAAAATCTGTTTATTTTCTTGTATACCAGTGCAACAAAGTAACTTTAATGCCTTGTGCACTTGTGCAGCGCAAATTGCAATATTGCATTCACCAGAATGTGATATTACTTGCCGAAATTAACGTCAATTTTTGGAATGTATGGCGAGCTTGACGTTCGCCTGATGATAAACGAAACGACCGCTCATAAATAGGAGCAAAACCAAACAACACCTTGAATTACAAAGCAATGCTTGGCATTCCTCTGCGCTCGGCATCCTGAGACATAATATATTAAGTCTCAATATATCCAGTAGTTATTCTGGCTACAATGTCCTTCAATCCGAAACACAACAGTGCATTTAAACTGCTGTTTGGCAGGAGAAATATACATTGCGGTGGTACCTACCCAGGCAGCTTCTCATATATGAGAGACCAGTAAGATTTAATTCCTAATTAATTTCGTCTTCAAGGATACATCATAAATCCTATGATGGCGAAGACATTATTTTTCTTAATGGCTATTCTATGGGTCGCATATAGTTCGTAGTTTCTAAATTAGGCAGTATTCTTTGATATGCGATCATTGCGGCGTAGTTACCAAATTATTGAACTGCCATTTAAATTGGTTACATCGAAATACCTGCGCAGAAGGCCAATACTTCATGGACTTTGCAATCTTTTTATTCGAATTGGGTCACTCGTTTCGGCGCAAACGAAGATTGCCGATATAACTTATGTTAACGACTATAAGAAGCGAAAATTTTATATTACTTTATATCTAATTATACAAGTAACACTCAATAATATAATCTACAAAAAATACCAATACCCGATAGCCTTAGCAAATGTCAAAGCTTCAGTTTGTTTTAATGCGTATCAAAATTGAGACAACGTTGATCTTAGATTATGTCATATCCTGACACCTAAATATATAATAGTTAAAAAAAAACTAAAATACACGCTTTAATAAGATATACAACTAAAAAAGTAAAAATAATTGATACTGAATTTAAGATAAGAAAATGGAGTAAAATACATATATTTTATTGTTACAAAGCGTGGGGTGTTTACAACAATTACTTATCCTCCTGCACCCCACGCTTTGTAACAATAAAATATATGTATTTTACTCCATTTTCTTATCTTAAATTCAGTATCAATTATTTTTACTTTTTTAGTTGTATATCTTATTAAAGCGTGTATTTTAGTTTTTTTTTAACTATTATATAATTGTTTTGACTAAAAACATCCATCTACGGCTGTATTTCCAATCAATAACGCCATCTGTTGGTCAGTAGTAACATTTGACACTTGAAGAATACAAGAAGCTTATACCCAAATGGAGATTGCATTCCGTATATAAAAGTGAAGCACAAAAATTTTACCTTGAATGACGTCGCTGATGCCTGCTATCCTTTTCTTTAGCGTAACAATGAATGAACTTCACGTGAACTTCATTCATTGTCACTCTAAAGAAAAGGATAGCAGGCAACAGCGATTGCATTCAAGGTCAAATTTTTGTGCTTTAGTGTTTTATACGGAATGCAATCTCCATTTGGGTATAAGCTTCTTGGAAGAATACAATGTTAACGCCATCTAGCGATGAATGTAGCAATGGTCATCAATTATAAGAATAATTAATCCTGGCGAATCTAATCAGGATAATTATATATTTTAATCGAATTATTGTATTGTCATCGGTCTTTGACAGGTGTGCAAAATTTGAACGAAATCTGGCCGTTTAAAGAGGGTCAAAATCGCGCCCAAAGAAGTCGGTTACAAACAAACATACAAACATACAAATATACAAACATACAAGTGAAGCTAATATAAAGCGTGTAAAAATGAATAGCCATTCTAATACATAATTATATTGTATGGATTGATATCTGACCCTACTAAAGAAATAATTATTAAGTGAAAACCCTAGTAGGTTCGACATAATCGTTCAATTTCATAGAACTCTCAATTAGATATTGAGAGACGATTCACACAGACACTATTTCTGAAGTTGCGATTTTGCAGACTAAATAACTATTCCATGTACTAACGATGAATAAGAAAACGTTCTTAATAAAACGGATGCTTTTGTGATGATGATACAGTGTAATATGGAAAAAGCAGTTTTATGATCCTATCAAGGGTTTTTATACGTAATAAAACGCAATATCTGACAGGCGGAAACATGAAGTTGAAAAAAAGGAACATTCAGCCGTATTGAAACCCTCCTTTTTTGAAGCCAAAATCAGTGAGAACCATCCTATAATAAAAAAGAGTTCAAACAAATAGGAATGACGCACCAATTCTCACAACAGCTATGGCAGATTTTTATACTATTGAAAAATAAACCAAGTCCATTCAAATGTTTTGATAAAGCTCGATGATCTATGGCCGAGATAAAACCCATGAGGCAAAGTACAACATGGCAGCATATTATTCCGATCATTGCGAAATAAGGTTAGGATGATCGTAACGATAAACATTAGCAATCTCATAACTAAAGCTATTGAAATAGACCAATGCCGCCTACAAACCGACTGCTGCAACTCTGGATGGCAAGGACCAATAATGCAATCAAAACGACATTGAGCACTTATCAAAACTCTATCTTACATTTAACCAGGAATAAGAATAAAATTAATAAGAGCATGAGCTTTATATTTCCTACGTAGGCAGTTTCAACTGATGCCAATCGACTAGCGCCGCTCATGGATTTTATGCAGTAAACACTGTCTTTATACCTTACTTGAATAAGGCCAAGTTATAAACATCGCTATAGGACCGTGGTTCCTAACCTTTTTAGGTCCGTTACCCCTAATATCAAGGGTGACTGATTTTACCCCTCCCTCCCCTCTAGGGTGACTGATTTTACCCCTCCTCTCAAGGATGATCTCAAACAACATGTATTAATACCTTACACGTAGATTTTATTAAACTTAAAACAGTTGCACATAACCAGTAATTATGCTTTTGACATTTCTATTAGTTTAAAAATTGTATACCACCACAGTACCTCAAGGTACTGCTTAGCTTTTAAAAGTTTGTAATATTACGTTTTGTTTCACTTAAGATGAAAACCAGCTCATTGTTACCCTCGCAAAATACAGGTTTTACCCCCGCGGGGGTAATCACCTCCAGGTTAGAAACCACGGCTATAGGACTAGGGACCAAATACTGTCGAGTTTCGATTGAACAGAATTTTTGTTGTTTCTAGATGCGTACGTGTTGATCACGTTCTTCAACAACAGCATCAGCAATGTGACTCAGCTGGCGCCGGTGCCGGGCGCAAGGATAGCGATCATTTTCAAATCAAACAAGATTGTTGACATCGAAGACGATGCGTTCAGAAACATCGACAGATTGGTGTATTTGGACTTAAGCGACAACCGCATCTCAGGTGAGTTCTATTTATCTTTGGATATAAATTGTAATTAAATTTTATCTAAAGTATCTTGCTCTCTTCCGCTGAGTAGTTGGCTCAAAACGAGAAGTACTTGTTCCATTTCCGCAATAAGACATTTTTTATGTGATTTGCAAATGTTTGATCTTAATCTTATTGCCTCAGTTACATCATTATGTTACTGATATCGAAATACATACATCGAAACAGCTCTATTCATTAAATATAGTCATATATTAGATTTAGGCAAAGAGAGCACGATTTAAGTGACTTCTTTACGTTTATCTTGCTGATGTTCTAGACTCCAGAATATGACACTAAATAAAAAATTCGAACACGTAACACATTCGAAATCGGGTACATTCGTTAAGCAAAGGAAGCTAATTAATACTTTTTATAATGAATTATATAATTTTGTATATATTATGCAGCATTATTTATGTAAAAAAGATCGTAAATAACCATCTTGGATGAACCATTTCACCAATCAACCGATTCCTAGAATTAAAATAAATAAGGAATTATGTTTCATCACTAACAACACGCAAAATCAAAGTACGGGAGGAAATGATAGTAATGACGCAATTCCTGCATTATGCTTCAGTATTTTAACATGTATAAAAAACTCAATATGCTTACATGTAAAATTACCAAGTTATCTTTAATCTATGTAGTGCTAAGAGGATGTTCTAGGTTTGCTACTAATGTAGATTTCGTATTTTATAAATCATCTGTTCCATACATTTTTCAGATTGAAACGTATATTATTGTATGGACCAGCTGTTTTTTTTTTCGATTTCTTTGTTACCCCTTGTTAAATGTTGTACATTTTGATGAGTGTATCATCTCCCTTTCGGACTAACCTTGTATAGTTTATGACATATTAGAACATGTTACAATTGTCATTTCAGAGATAACGGCCTATCTTTTACATTTACAAAGTATCGGAAGGTTTGCTGAGATTCAAGTTGTTTATTATTGTGTTCAATTATTTTTAAGGTAATCTTTTCATATGATATGACGATGCGACCGCTAACTGAAATATAATTCGGACTTTTAGGCTCATTTGCACCAAGTAACTTTGCCAATACCTTTGCCTATGAAAATGTCATCGCCATACATTTGAGACGTATTTGACCTTGCGAATGTATGGAATTGACAGTTTCAAGGGCAAAGGTATTGGCAAAGTTAGTTTGTGCAATTGAGCCTTAGACTTATTTGGTGCAAAGTTATGTTATAGTTTGGCGTTAGGTCTTTGTTGCAATATGCTATCACTTTTATATTTAGTGGATATATTCCATAAAGACCACAATTACTTAAAAATCACTTTAAAGTTGGTTTTATTGCCATTTTGCAATGATGTAGATGTCAGAGTACTTTTGAAAATTGAATGGAGGTTTCGAAATTTATATTATATCGTTGACTTGGTAGGAACTTTCTAAGACGTTACTACAAAATACGAGAACTTCGGGCTTCAAAGAATGCCACAAATCTTATCAACAAGCAGCTTTGTGAACTTGAACTTGTAAAGAGGGTTAAATATATCTAAGTATTTTTGACTGTTGTTTTAATATTTTGAGCTTTGCCCTATAAAACAAATTGCTATTTTTGTTTTTTCACCCCCAGATTCTTCACATAAACACTAAGTCGATTGTATATATTTAATACTTTCGATTCTTGTTATGTTATAACTCGGAGACAGGAAAATATTCTAAGACGGCACGGCGAAACGATTTAGCTGCGATCGAAATTTTACGGAGATAGCGATAATTATATAATTACCAAGATAGTAAACTACAGTCAACTTACAACTTTCACTTATAACTAACGGACAGTACATATCATCTGTTGACGTTTTCCAATAATTATATTACGAAACGATTTTTAATCATGAGGAAAACCCGCTTGAATCAACTATATGGAGTGTTAAATGTTTGCTGCCTTAAAATCCTGTGGAGTTGGCCACACCATCATTCAGAAAGCTTTACACAAACCCATAAAGTTCCATTTCAGCAAACAGCCTTTTCAGATGTTAGCAAACCAATTTGCCTATATTTCCATTCTAATCAATAAAATTAGATGGAATTACTGCCTCGGTGTCGTACTTTTCTATGGTTTTACTAACTGAGGTTTCGGATTCGAATCCAGGGTCGGGCGAAGTGATAGTGGATTATTCAATTCATTCAGTCCGGAGTCAGGAATGTGTGCCCTATCACGTCGTGGGATGGAACACACAAGGCGAAACGTGGGTGTACTGTTACCAGCACCAGTACCAGAAAAAGGCTTGAGTTTATGTATGTAAACAATAAAATAAACGCTTCCATCCCTAAATATAGTCCATAAATGTCATCATACACGTCCCTTGCACAAATAACGACGTAGATCTACATTGGAGACCTAAACGTCACAGAAACCGGATCATGAGCGGGTGATGGCTTATAAACTATGCACATTTACTATGAAATTATAACAAGTATTACTTCAAGGCTAAATATAGAGAAATGTGAAAAGGACCAACTTCCCAAGTTAGCAATTTAGCCGTACATTTCCAAGTTATTGTTGTTTGTTTGTAACACAACATCGCCATTAGTAGCTATAGTATTTGTATGTTCTAAAAACACTGAGAATAAACTGGTTATCATTTCTTTACGAGACTCGTCGGATCTGTGACTTTAACAAAAATATCTAGTATCATTTACCTAGTACCTTCTATCTATCATCATATCACACTATCATACATATTTGTGTGAAGTGTAGCTTACTCTCTATGGAATGGACGCAGTTTCGATTTTTTTGGAATATAACATTAACATAAGGCACTGGTCAATCAATACATTTAAAAAATCTGATAACTTAAGCGGTTCTCTTGTTGAAAATTGACTTTGTGGCCACACAAACCGAAGTTAATTGGATGTGACTCCTGTCAGTACAGAGGATCTACCAAGAATTGAGGACCCATTAACCATCACTCACTTCTCTGCGCCATGTTCCATAATTTGCTTTATCAGAAATCTCAAATAACAGAGTTTTAAACGATTCATAAATTATGGTTTTAATAGATGTCATCATGGTGTAGTAAGATAAATAAGACGTGAGTCATACATATGGAACTTTCTAGAGAATAATAATAATTCCGTCTCATGCTTATATTACAGTTATACCAATCGTATGAGAATCAAATATAAATTTTCGCTTCGATAGTAAATAATTATCATACACGCTCTTACCTAACATAATGCGGCCATATTTCATATGCCACATCGGCTGATTCAACATTAGAATCACGCATACATATTCATATTGGTGGTATTATATTAGTAACATCGAATACTATCTTAATAACGCGCTTAATAACGTAATCGGATTTCAACGAATAAATGGAAAATAAGGTTAATAATGCACGAACCTCATTTACCGACTCCGTAATACATTAAAGTGATCATAAAAATATCAGTTTCCTCATAAGATACATTAATAACAAAATTCATATTTTACTATTGAGTAATTGTAAACAAAATGGCGCCAGAGTACATTTAAACAGTTCACAGGCAGATATATGAGGCTATCAGCGCAAAAGTGGTGTAACCCACAGTTTTTTTTTAGTACGGTTTTGGTGTAAAATACATTCGTTACAATATAATCTTTCAATGCAATAGTGACGTAAGCCACCTTTTTCTGCCTGTCAACAGATGGCTCTGTAAACCTTGTTTTTGCACGGAGCATATTAAGACAAAACCATAGAGCAAGAGTGGTGTAAGCTGGATACACTACATTGCATTATGGCAAATTACACCAGAGGAAAGCAGATAGTGCCAGACAGGGATTAAAAGATGACACGAGTTTGGCAAAGTCTTCAAGTGAAGTAACTGTAATCACCTTTGACTTAATGAAAACCCTACCTACCCCCGTGCTGAGTACTGGAATTGTATATTCCAAAAGACAGCTTTGGACATTTTGCTTTGGGATCCACAACATGGGGACAGATGATGCCTACATGTTTGTTTGGGACGAGTCAGAAGCTTCACGAGGACCCCAAGAAGTAGGATCTTGCTTAATTTATTATTTTAAAAATTTTGTCACTACTAAAAAAGTAATTATGTATTCTGACCAATGCGGGGAGCAAAACAGAAACAAAGTTGTCGTTGATCTGTCAGTATGTGGTATCTCATCCAGACTTTACTATTGAAGAAATAGATCATACATTTTTAGTAAGTGGACATGCTTGCCTACCCTGTGACCAAGATTTTGGCCTCATAGAAAAAAATAAAAAAATCTTTAAATAAATATACGTACCAGACAACTGGCTCGAAGTAATTAAAACTGCTCGCAAAAAACAACCATTCAGAGTATTAAGATTAACTACAAGTGATTTTGTTTCTACTAAATCGCTAGAACAAAATATAACAAATAGAAAAATTTCAACTACATAAAACGAGGTGGAGTGGTTGAAAAATCAGTGGCTGAAATTGCATAAAAGACATCCATTTTAATTTTTTTTCAAATATTCTAATAATGAAGAAGTTTTATTTGAAGGAGTCAGTGTAAAAAAAAGACAGTCAGAAGCAATAATACAACAGCTAGATGCTTTGAAAAAACTGACCATCGCTGAAAAAAAGAAAAAAGATCTTCTTGAATTGTTACAGTTCATCCAACCAGTTCATCATACTTTCTATAATAGCCGTAATTCTTCCAGCAGAGTCAGGGATGAAGTGTATTATGATGAGACAGATGAAGAATAACTTTAACTCTGTACTATTTTCATTATTTCCTAATAAAAGTTGTGTTCATGTGGTGTAACCTATTTATCATTTTAAATACTACTAAAATATGATACATGCAGAAGTGGTGTAACCCACATTTTTTTTTATAAATATTAATTTGAAAATATAAAAGTACACAATTTATGTAGATTCTATAGTTTTTAGAGTAAATAAAAAACAAAACATTTAAAATAATGTTCACAAAATAAACTACATCAAAAACAATTTAAGTTAATTTTAATTCCTCAATTATTTCCTAATGATGTAGGTTGGGGTTACACCACTTTTGCGCTGATAGCCTCATATTATTTCGAAGAGTATGTTATTGTTATACTAGAACTTAGGTATGATGTGCTTTTATCCTACAGTACAATATTTTTCGAAAATGCGTATTTAAAATTGCGTTATACAGCACCCCAGCTGCAGATCTGCTAGTTAAAGTCAAAAGAACTTAAAATTTAATATTTATTTGTAAGTGTGATTTTTACTTATCGATTATGTCAACAAATAAGGCTAGAATCTTGCTTCATAAGCAATAATATCGTAAATATTCACACGTAAGCCGAAAACATCATAAGACATATTATTTACTATCTAAACCCAACTTGAACCTAGGCTCTGGGGATAGGATAGTTGTATCCGCCCAGTCGATTACCGATCAAAGGTGTAGTACCTACCTATCATAATAATCAAACTATTACCCAGGTGTGTTTATCACAATCCGCCATCCGCCTGCACACAAGTAGAATTATATCCACCGGCAAAGGATAATTACCTTTCTTCAGTCTCTACCATTCAAATCATCATCAGACATGATCGTAGCCAGCCGTGGGATCAGGGTGGGGCAGAAGTCTTAAATCATATGTAATTAGCAAACTGTACCCACGGTATTCTTTTGTTACACTCTGTATCTGTGTTTATAATTGGAATTATCCTAAATACTTTCTTATTGCTCACCTGCCTAGCACTTTACCTAGATCATTTATTTTTTTAGAGTTGGTTAAGTACCTTACAGATCAAATCCAGGGTGGGGCAAGCGCCCCACTCTGCCCCACCGTGGCTACGCCCATGTCATCAGACCATTGAAATTATCATCAGGTGCAGCGTAATCACTTTTCTATGTCAAAAAAATTACCTTACAAACGTTGTGAGTCAATAAGACTTATTTGATAACACAGCTACGAGCTGAGTATACCAGAATGTTATCTACCTGATAATAAAACACGCGCAAATATTTACTATTTATATATTGATATCAATGTATTCGATAGATTAATGGGTATATTTTTATTTTTGAATGGCAAGACTTCTTACTTTCGATTTTGATTTTTTTAATTTTATTTTTAATATTTTTATTATAATTTTAATTTTTTTATTGATGAGATCTCGATGAGAGCGTAGAAAAGTCAAGTTCGCACTGACGAACTGAATAATAGATAAAAAGACGCGTGGCTATGCAGAATGATGAGGAAGTGATCCGAGACAGTTATCAAATGATATTTAAGAAACAGCTAAAGAACTACAGGCAGACATTCAACATGATCTCCTAAAGGTGAGCTAGAAAAGCAATGGATAGGTCTCGTACAGAACCAGAAATATCAGTGTGGTCAAAGAGAAGTAAATTCCGATCGGTAGGATACGGGGAGACAAAATGGAAAAATATAAATTAAAACAAAAAAAATAAATCAAATAAGTAGACTTCTTTTGTTTTGTAGTAAAAAGATGAGCTAAATCATTTTGACAGTGTCGAAACCACACAACGTATACCGTAATTTTCGAGTATGGAAAATTCTATTAAGGTTGGTTCTGTTAGCGATATTGTTAGAAATCTTGGGTTTTTTGCCTCATAAATTCATCATTCATATTGTTTATCGGAGACCGCTTCACAATCACAGGTGGCTTTGTTTAGCTTTAGAAGATAACGTGACATCGAAACCTTATCATTATCACACAACCATCAATGTGCGTTCAACTCAAACTGTTATTTCTACTCCACCAGAAACATAATGACATTTCCGCTTGACGTGTTGTTTTTATACACATACTATATATTGGGACTTCAATAGTAGTGAATATAATAATTAATGATGTAGTTTTACATTTATAAAGATTTGATAAATTATGTCTTTTTTACTCCGAATTTCCCCCTCATTTACTACAACACTTGGAACAAAGAAATATAATATAACAAAAAAAAACAACGATTTATTTTGCTATAGTGAGATGCCATTATCATGACAGCGCTAGATTTCCATTCTCGCTTATCACAGGCCTTGTGAATAATCGTTCTCACAACATGGCATGAACTATGAAGTAAGGGCACTTTAATATAACTATGTTATCTAGTTAGATGTACAACGTAATTTCATTATACTTTTAGAATCGACTTAGCACAAAATCGATATGAACCATCATCTTACCTTAAAATGTAAACAGGTTTTTACGATAAGCAGTGAGTTTATAAAATTATGATCTCAAATATATGATTGAATTTTATCAAAGTGGAAAACGTGTTTTGTTCATAATGAGAATTTCAAGTTACCTACATATGTATTTTAGGCAAGAAAAGTTTTGGTTATGTTTACAATTTGATCTGTTTCATTTCTTAACCCAGAATGAAAGCCATTAATTTCATTACTTTTGTTGCTGTCAACGTAAATGCTTTGCAACACAACATAAAAGACTGGCTATGCGTGTGAATGGATTTGTAGACAAAAAATCTCGTCGAGAAAACGAGGATGAATGATGAGCGATTCCTTTGACCTTTACTTTTACAATGTAAAAAGAAAAACAGCAACAATGTTGTCCTTTATTAATTGTAAACTAGACTTTGTGTGCGGCTTCGTTAGCATTGATAAAGAATTTGTCACCTAAGTTTTGTCGGTGAACAAACGCAGTGCAAAATGGTAATCTTTTTTTCTATCCCTCAGGTACAATAGTTTTTTTCTTGAAGAACACGGGTGTACCGTGTTCTTTTCTGTTCCCGTGAACATGTACCTATATGTATAAGTTCATAGCGATCCGCTGCTGTTTGTATTTATAATATCAATAAGGATTGCTTCACAATAAAACATGAGAATATTTAGATTCCACATGGATATAATGTACAAAAAATAAGTATGTATATGATTAAAAATCGTCTACTTATTGGATGTGAATTGTGAACAGAACAAATTCGGTCACGCTCCGTCCCAACACGGCGTGATATCGTGTTCTTATTTCGTCTATGAATAATATCGCCTTTGCTCAACGAAAACAAGCGGAAAATGACGAACAAAGGAAGCAAATTTTATGGCCGTAATTATAACAGTTAGCTAACAGATCCGACACGAGATAACTTTATCTGTGCAATATATGAGGTGACGCGATCACTACCACCTGGGTGAACTCAACGTGATGTAATAAAATTTATATTCTATCCGTATTTAATTGTAGTTTATACGTACCTCAGATTATTTTGTTTTTTTTTTAGGTATCCAATCTTGTCGCCAATATCTGATTGATTTCCCCGTATGTATTATAGAGGAAATCAACTTCCTTCTACATTTGTTAAAATTACTGACAATGTTACGGAGATCATTTTCCAAAATGCTTTTTAAAACCGTCCATCATATTTATGACCTCTCACAGTCACTCTCATTTCCATTCTACGTACATAATTGTAAAAACACACTTGCATATTTCAATGACGTGAAGCTCTATAATTGGCTTTAGAATTGTATAATTATCCATAAATATTTTAATCCTACTAATGCCATTATGTAAAAAAGCTGTCAAGTCTTTGTATATTAAAAGAATAATTGCAAAATATTAATTTATACTATGATATTTGAAAAAATTAATACTAATTCATGCCTCAAATATTCTGCATTTGTTTTAAATGTTATCAATTTATAACTTTATATATTATGCTGCACCATTAAGCTTAAATATATTGCTACCTAGACTCATTTTATCCATTTTATTTAAATAATTAATTGTCTTTTTATACCGGCACAAGTAAGATGCACCAGATCGTAAGTTCAGGAGGGTTACTCGATGATCCGAAACGAATTTCGAATGTTCCGCCTTCTTACAGAAAACTGTACGAATGTGCCTAGGTACACCACATGTTCGAATCCTTTATCTTACCTCGCGTCGTAAACATAAATTAAATTCGGAGTAAATGATAAGTATCATATAGAATAGTATTGATTTTTTTGGAAATGGAGAACATATCACTAACTTGGACGTCGAACGTTCGAATTATGGTTCGAACATTCGAGTTTCGTTTCGGATCATAGATTAGCCGCCAAGGTAGAGTCTACCTACGTAAGACGAAATACATACGTAATTATGTCCGATTCATAATCACTGCATACGGTGCTCGGTATCCGGATACCCGTATCCTATTGGATTTTCATTATCCACATTAAGCGAGAGAAGTCAGTCTTACAACCAATCCGTTGACCAGTTGCAGAAACAAAAATGTTAACACAAAATGGTCTTGAATTGGGCTAGGACTCGCGTGGCAAATTATACACATGCCATACTATGTGTACAATACTTACCATTATATTCTTTTGAATAACAACTAATCGTTACTGCATTATGATAAAGATAATATCCATGTGTGATTGTTGAAAAGTTATGATAAGTGTGTTACTCTTTATACAAGATGAGGGAAATGTGATTGTATTTTAACGACACGAGCGCTAGGAATCAATATAGATTCTAGTCTATAAAACTAAAAAAATAGCAGGTATAGCATTAAAATTTAAAAAGTACGTATAATTTAAAAATATTTTTCCTATATGTATATACATATATGTATGTATGTATATAGTCGCCTCATTCTCCCGTTTAATTTTAATTCTTTTTTAAGGTACACATTGTTGTCCTGTTAATCTATACATATATTATGGTTTATCTTAATGTTATTATTTTTCACACCCTGTATACTGTATAGTGTGAAGCTACTCAGGCAGCTAGCAAGTTGAAGTGCCTAGTATGAGTGGTCGTTGGGTCAAGAATGTTCTCGGAGGCGCTCACATTTAATGGACAAACCGCAAAATGACCCCCATACTAAATTATCACACGAGTATCAATAAGTTTATCACACGTAATTTGTGGGGAAAAAATCTCAGAAACTCTATGTGACCTGTACTTATTAATATAGACTTACTATTCTAAGAATCAGTAGGAAACAACATATTTGCATTGACCTGAACCAGATTCTATTAAAATCCAATGTAATTAAATCTAAATTAAATTAAATCAAATCGAAGTCGATATTACCCATTAAGCTAAAACAAACCAATACGGCCGTGTGGTAAACACGAAATACTCCAAACTTCATAAAGAAGATGGGGACTGATAGCAAGAGGTGGAATGTCAGTAACATTCGAATAGTCGCAGCGGGCGCTTGCAAAATCGGAACTAATGCGTAAAGTATGTAGTAACATTTGTTCCGTCTCTGGCTTTTTAAATTCGATAGTCCGCAGTTGCTCCTAAACTTTCGATATACTATTAATATTTCATTGAGTGATATATCTGTAACTGTAGAGAATTATTTTTATTTTATTGATAAGTCGGATAGCATTCGGTTCCGTCCCTCATGCCGAGATAGAAAGTCACAGATAATAATGTGGTCGATATACCTAAATACCTACGGCATGTGGGGTGCGACACCTACCTAAAGAAGCAAAAATACAAATATCCTCCGTGTGGAAACCCCTTTGATTAATGGCAATTTGCTTAAGGTGTATCACAGTTAAAAACATTTCATATTGTTCTAGGTGACGTACTGAGAAGCGAAATATTCCAAGGGCCCTACAAAGATGGAGTGTACGGCGACCTCGCATTGGAAACTCTCAACCTGAGCCACAATAAAATTCACTCCCTGGACAGATACCTGTTCCGCTACACGCCCAATTTGACGAGGCTGTATCTCAACAGCAACCCTTTAGAAATATTGGACCACGTCACTTTACTCGCGTTGTCAAGCGCTAAGAATTTGGAGGTGAGTATTTATACACAAAACTATTTTTATTTGTAAACAAAGATAGTGGCGAATACGGCATCATGGATCAATGGATAACACGGAAATAATGTGCGGTCCTGGTAAATTTCCATTATAAACATGTATACAGAGGTGAGAATATGATTCGCGCGAAAATCAAACTTAAGACTTTTATACAATTTTCTTAATTTCATTCGCAGCATTTTAGACTTCGTAAGATATTAATCGGAATTTACTTATGTTTAAAGTGTGTTAAGATTTTTTATAAAAAGGCTTCGACTTTTGAAATCTCTCAATTATAAAGAATTCACCTGAAAAGATGAATGTTGTTTTCAAACGACATATTCCAAGAAAAGCAGTCAAAATCTCCAATTAAGACTTAAAAATAAATCGTATAATGTAAATCGTAAATAGTCCATACGTACATTCCATCAAATAACATTAAAAACGTATAATAGATAATATGTAGCGTTACAAAAGAAGAGGCGATAGTTCATAGGTGGCGCAAAAATAATATATTGTTTAAGTAATAATTTCATTCAATGCATGTCAAGGAACATAGCCTTTGCCATCACTAAAACTCAAAATGTTTTATTAACATATCGCATTTTCAACTTTATATAACAATTCCTCTGAATAATATCAATGTTGTGGTGTATGAAATAAAAATAAATATAAGATTTACCATGTTCAATCAGGCAATGAGCCTAATGATAGCATCCTTACGTGGGTGATAAGATTCCACCAATATTTACTATATGCAACTGTAATTCTTTATCATTCACATACCACTAAGTATATTTACTTAAAATAATTTATATACAAGCATTCACAAACTTAACAACTGACGCAAAAATTAAATATCATTGTTTTAATTACTTTTTCGATCGTAGTTTTTAGACCTGTCCAAAACGGACATCAGCAACATACCGCTGGACGCGTTCAAAGACCTGTCCAAGTTGCAGCAGATAGACTTATCGGACAATAAGTTCGTGACGGTGCCGGAGAGCCTGAGCCTCGTCGGCGACACCTTGAAGTACCTCACGTTCAACAATAACCCCATTGTGGAGCTTAATGACGACAGCTTCGTCGGTGAGTGCGTTGCGATACTTCAGGCTTACTTTTTTCATTGTTAGTTCTATTTGATCGACACAATGTACGTTTGTGTTTGTAGTGTAAGTAAAGCTAACATCCTTGCTGTTGTTAGACTTATTAATACAATAAAAGTTACCAACTTGTACTGTAGGACCCATTTAAATATGTACGCGAATATTTTTTTGCTTCTCTATGTTGTGTAAATATATTTTAAACCTTTTAACATTATTGAGGATTGAGAAAATGTAGTGTACCAACTCCCAAAGAGGCTTTGGAGTTGGTTTAAATTATTTCCTTGCCATCGTTCATGTTCTCAAGAATAGCATTACAGGACAATGGGACGAGAAAAACTATACACATATTATTTATGTGTATGCATGTATGTGGATTTTTTAAATTGAATGAGAAGTTAATGGCATAATATAAGCCATGGCCAATAACCCCTCGAATCAATGAAGTAAAGTCACATCAAACAAACCGTCAGCCTTGCTAGTTTATTAGCTTATACAATGTTTGTTAGTAATACTTGCAATTATTGTATAACAAACAAATATTTATCTCGCGATGATTGGACCATTAAAACCACTCTACTATCGCCTTTTACAGGACTTTCTAACCTGGTGGAACTAGAAGTAGGAAAGAATGACTACTTGGACGAAGTAAAACGAAGCACATTCACTCCATTGAAGAACTTGAGGGTGCTACACTTGTGTCACAACCGCAATCTCAGATACATCAGTCACAACGCGTTCAGGGGATTGAAAGACAAATGGACAATCAAGGAGGTACGATCACTCTTAATATACGTATATCTTAACCTTCATGATCACATACTAGATATCGCACTACACAACAATGTTATTGCAAAACAAAAAAAATGTGAACGAGTAGTCTGTTTGTTCGATTGAAAGGACTAACTAATCTGGCATGACCGAGTCGAAATACATCCTGAATTAAATCAGATAAAAATCGCTACTTATTAAGAAGTGCAAAGAATATAAATATAATATCTGCACTAGATTTATAATCCCGAACTTGCCCGAGCCTCTTTCAACAAAATGAGAAAAGTGCTGTGTTGTCGTCAACTGAACATAAAGCTCAGAGTAAGGATACTTCTCTGCTACATCTGGCCTGTCGTCATGTATGGCTGCGAAGCATGGACCTTGAAAGACGATACTACAAGGCGCCTAGAGGCATTCGAAATGTGGTGTTACCGTCGCATGTTGCGCATCAGTTGGATGCAGAAAGTAAAGAACGATACCGTGCTCCAGCGTGTCAGTATGCCCCGGAAAATGATGCAAACCATCAAAAAACGCAAGACAGAATATCTCGGCCACGTGCTTAGGCACGATAGATATAAGTTGCTCCAATTAATTATTATGGGCAAGGTGGAAGGCAAGAGACGCGCTGGACGAAGGAAAAAATCGTGGCTTCGAAACATCCGGGAGTGGACCGGTATCAGCACCGTTGAACAACTATTCCATCTGGCTAAGGACAGGGAAAAATACAAGAAGCTGACGGCCAACCTTCAGCACTGAAGAGGCACTCGAAGAAGAAGAAGATTTATAATATGTAAACGTGTATTCCGAGTTTACCAATGATCCTTGTGCGTTCTTATTTGTGAACGACGGTGTTTTGTTACGACGTATAACTCTCGGAACGGACATCCGAATGAATGAGTAAAGGTCACAAATAGAGTATCGATGTTTGTTACACGATACATCAAAAACTCAGCTAACTAAATTGTTACTCATCCAACCCACATCCGGCACTCGTAGGATTAAGTAATTCTATTCTGGAACATTCTGCCTACTCTAACATCGGGTTTACTCAAACTTCACGGCGTTTACTCATTTATAATTCAAGTTGAATCAGCCCATACATGATGACTATACACTGGAGACAGATCTTTTTCCATATGTGAAAGTATTAACGTCTCGCATCATACCGTTGCCCAAATGCGCACTAAACCAACAAACCGCATGTATGAAATCTCTAACCCATCCGAACATCACAAAAAGTAGAAATATAAGGCGCCTAACAATACAATCACGATCATCTCGATTACAACAAAAGCATTAAAATAAACTTTCAAACAATTCACGAGACAAAAGAACGCCAGCGTACGGCGGAAATTCAACCAATTTTTACGATACTTTCATAGTTATATCTGAAGGCATAGTAATAAAAATGTTATAACACATTAAACGGGGGAAAGTCCTGACACATCTATATTGTTAGTAACGCACCGTGCTGTTGCGAATGTGCAATGTGTCAGTTAAACTGAAACACGATCATCGCATCGATTGCTAACTGTTTTCCACAAAAGAATAATGTTATTCATGATGACGACACTACTATTTTGTAACTGTGCTTCTATTATTAGGTCGTGGTAGCATGGTTTAACAAGTAGGAGATTTAGTTTACAAACAACTTGTGTATTCGCGTAAAATCGTCCGCGTTCACTTTTTATAGCGGTTTTATTTTGCTCAATATTTCAAATGGAACTTTCCGATGTCGAGAAATGAATTCCAACCGATGCTGTTAAATGATTATGTCGTGGAACAGTTACGCCAAAACGTTCTTAAAACAATCTAAAATATTGTTTATCTCAACTTTCTTATGTCATAATATGCTCTACTTTCCTTTATTATGATATTTACGCTTCTGTTATTAAAGTAATAATGTAGAAGTAATTATAGAGCCACAAAGATACCTGGCCCGGTGGCCAAAAGTGGAAACAAATACGTCATTTAGAATGTCATAGAGTAAGATCCCAGGGCCCCCAGACATTACTTATTTTCTCATAAAAAATATAAATGGGATAAAGTAGTGTTAGTACGTACTTTGAGTGTGTGCATACCTGCTAGCTTGTGTCGACGGCCAATTCATAGGTAACAGGTGCTAAAGGTAGATAAATACAGTGCTGATTTTTCTTAAATTCTCAGTGCTGATTTTTACATATGTTTTAGATAATTTTGTTAAAAATTAATAATCATTATTGCCAGACACTTTCCATCGGCGCTTATCCTTAACAGACGCTTAAAAGCTTCAAAAAAAAATAACATATTTTTATTTATAATCTCATTCTTGATTTTTATATATGATACTTAGGGAACTATTTGAACACCCTTGGTCAGCAGCCCGACCAATTGGAGGGGTCAAACATCCCCCCAGACACACATAAAGTGTCGCTATGTGTATGAGCGCGAGGTCATTATTTGTACGCTTGAGCATGGGCGTAGCCAGCCATGGACTCAGGGTGGGGCAGAAGTCTATAATATTATTTAAGTAGCAAACTATACCCGCTAAGTAGCATACTATATATGTTTCCCCAGTTATTTTTTCATACAAAAAGGTTACACCCTATAACACCATGTATCGACAGGGTATGTCAAGTTCGCTACCGAAAACGAAGCCGCGTGGCGGTTTAAGTAGCTTCGGACACAATGCAACTAGAACTTTGTGAAATTAAATTCAAGTTTAAAAAAAAAAACAAAAAAAAATACGCTTTTTTATACGAAAAATGATAATGAGCTTAAGATTAGAAAATGGAGTAAAATACATACATTTTATTGATACAAAGCGTGGGGGTGCTTACAACCTTTACTACATCGTATCAATCGAAAGTGTGTCGAGCAGGGTAATTTACCTTATAGTTAGAATATCAAAAACATATTCGTTGAAGGTCATACAGGTTTACGCGCTGACCTCGACACGTCCAGATGTAGAAGTAGAGGAGATGTAAGTGGGACCCTACATACTTCCAAACTCTTCTTCAATGTTGTTAGAGTTGAAAGTGGGGCAATTTGGTCATGGGTAACAGAACCCCAGGGGTAAGAGGCTGGCCGACTTTCTGGAGAAAGAGAATCTTTTTGCGATGAACTCTTTTTTCCAGAAGCCGCCTCATAGGAAATGTACCTGGCTGAGTCCTGACGGTTCTACGAGAAACGAGATAGATTTTATCTTGACGACGAATAGACGGATGTTCAGTCACAGTTCAGATGTCTCTGTGATCAACAGGGTGAAAACTGGCAGTGATCACCGAATGGATAGGGGCACATTGAATATCAATGTCCAATTAGAAAGGCGTCGCTTGATGAAGCCTACGCTCCGACCTACTCGCGCGCATATCCAAAACCCCAAGACCTTTCAACTTGAACTAACAAATCACTTTGATTGTCAAAAGTGAAGTGGTTTGGTAAAATCTGTCCATACGGTAGGATTTAAGTATTTTAGACCTTGCCGTAGAGATAGCCCACAAAAACTCTCGATCCACACTCTTGACCTCATGGCCGAACGTCGGCCCATGGCGCTGCAGTCTTCCGTTAACGCCGAAGCATATCGGCTACTCAATACCGACCGATCTGGAAGTCCTTGCGGCACGATGTCCGTGCTCACATGAATGTGAGCATTAAAGAGACGATTGAGCGGAACGGAGGCTTCAAAGTGTTTGCAAGAGACTTGTCTATTGGGCAAAGACAGTTGTTTAGGCTGAAGATGGACGGAGGCCGCGTAGTATCGACGAGGGTAAAGGTATTAAGGATGATCGAAAGGTTTTACGGACAGTTTTACACCTCGGTTGCCAAATCTACTGTTAGCCCGGGCGAAGTTGATCCGACACTTTAGCGATGGTATCCCGGACACCAGACTATGTGAGATTGAGACGGCCCTGAAGCAACTTAAGAACAACAAGGCGCCGGGAGTGGAGGGAATCATTTCAGAGCTTCTGAAAACGGGCGGAACGCTGATATTGAACAGTGGCGTGCCTAGGGTTCTGGACTAGGGCAAGCCCAATATTTTTTTTAGATATTTTAATATGTATTGATTTAGAAGCAAATGGTATTAAGTCGGCAGACATAACATCTATACATACACATGTTGGAAGAGGTGCTACCAGGACACTCATGTTTCGCCTTGCATATTCCGCGCCATCATGTGATAGGAGGCGGGCCTATGCGATAATAATGAATCTTAAAAAAAACGACCCGGGATTCGAATCCGACACCTCAGGCACCGAGAAAATCCTACCGTTCAATCTCCGAATAGGATAAAAACCATTAAAATAACAGCTTTGTTTATCACTGATATGAAATCACCTATAACAATAAGTTGTTCCGTAAAAATCTAATAGATGGCGCGATTTGCACAGTCATCTAAATATTCCTAATATGCTGAAGGCATTACTTATTATTCGTTTTTAAATCAATTAATTAAATAAATATGTAACTTAAATCACTTTTGGAAATGCATCTGTAACTTTAAATTGCATTTTAATTGCAAAAGCATAGCTACAGCTACGTTGCCATGTATAACTTCGCCGGCAGAAATTATTATTAATATATTCATGTTATGTTTCTTGTAATACAATTGATATAATTTCTATTGAAGGGATGAACTAATTTATTTTAAATATAAATCATTAAACTCCAAATAATGTAACACAAATCTTGGCGTTTGATAAACTATATGAAACACGATTGTTTAATAACCTATTTGAAGGGGAGAGCATGTTAAAATTAAAGAACGCACATAGTATATTAAAGCGAGTCGATAAAATGTATCTTGTGATATACCACGACTTTCACAATCCCAGCGTATTTTTCGCGCCAGTTTATTTACAATACACTTGAATAAATTTACCTTTCTAACGGCAATGAGTAGTTTCACCGTCACACTCGCACCATCATAGCAAAACAATACCACTCATTTTAGTATCAAAAAGTCTAAATATCAAAAACTAAACATTATCACTAAAAACAACTAATTTTTGAGAAATACTAACAATCACAGCTATATAACAATTGCAAAATGTCAAAATACATATGAAGTTAGTCGCAATTCGTACAGTATTGTCCATAAACGTAACATAAATATTACGACATACAATTATATTTTATTAAAAAGTACCTTCTTATTTGTACTAAAACTATAAAACCATATTAATAAAAATAAAAATAAATTTTAATAAATCATAATATTAAATAACAACGCGCCGACCATGAAACGTACGATGTTCATTCTAAAAAGCCGGGCATTTGGTGTAGTACAAATTGCTAAAATTCTATACAAAATGTCTATACCTATACATTTGTAGTGCACTTCACTCGTGAGATCCCCATACAAATATCGAGTTTGCCAAAAGCCTCGTAAAAGCACACGAGAGAGAAAAGGATAGATATATTTTGCAATGTTGCTACTACGGGAGCGTGTGGAGCCAGCGGACTTCTTATTTTAAAGTTATTAATATTTGAATGAATTTCGCGTGGCGCTTCGGCGCGACGCACCGTCGCAGGCGCTTTTAATAATAATAGTTTGGATTTTAGGCGCGCGACAGGACGACGACCTTTGCGCTCTCGACAGGACGCGGTAAATTCAAAATTTGTAAATGTTTTCTAATAAAATATGATTGTATTGTACGGAATAAAATGGTTTGTGTTTAGTATCGAGTATGTACGTATTAAGTAGGGCAAGCCGGGCTTTTGGGCTTCTATGGAAGTACCGCCACTGATATTGAATGTCCTTCAGAGGCTCTTCAATTCCATTCTCCTCGAGAGCTCAACGCCAGAAGCATGGAGTAGGAGCATGGTGGTATTGTTCTTCAAAAAACGTGATAACACTTTACTTAAGAACTACAGGCCCACCTCGCTTATGAGCCATGTCTATAGTTGTTTTCGAGGTTCATCATAAATCGTCTCGAACGCAGGTTTGATGACTTCTAGCCTCCCGAACAAACCGGTTTCCGAAAAGGCTTCGTACCATAGACCACATCCATACGCTTCGGCAAGTAATACCAAAAGCCGAAGAATATAACTTGCCGCTTTGTTTAGCGTTTATGGACCATGAGAAAGCCTTCAATTCGATCGAGACCTGGGCTTTGCTACAGTCTCTTCAGCGGTCCCACATCAACTATCGGTACATAGAAGTGTTGAAGTGTATATACAATAACAGCGAAATTTCCTAACACGAGCAAATGTTTGCTTAAAAGGAGATTTCTTACCCTGGACTGTAAAATCACATAGAATTGAAATAAATAAATATATTTATTATAAATTATAAACAACACCACCATGTCGGTCCGAGTACAAGATCAGAGCACGAAGGATATGCCACTACAGAGAGTCGTGCAACAGGGAGATGTAACATCTCCGAAACTGTTCACTGCCGCGCTGGAAAACGCCTTCAAGCTCTTGCAGTGGAAAGGATTCGGCATCAACATCGGCGAGTATATCACTCACCATCGATTTGCCGACGATATTGTAGTCTTGGCAGAATCGCTGGAATACCTTAGCACTAAGCTCGAAGACCTCAATCGAGTCTCCCAACAGGTGGGTCTTTAAATGAACTTGGGCAAAACGAAGATCATGTCGAATTTCCATGTTGTGCCCACCCCCACCGGAGTTGGTGGCTCGAATCTTGAAGTTGTAGAGAGAGGTCAATCATCGAATCCAACTAGGTTGGGCAGCGTTCGGAAAACTACGCAACGTCTTCTCGTCCAAAATACCTCAGTACCTTAAATTGAAAGTATTCGATATTTGTGATACGGCACCGAGACGTGGCCTCTGACTATAGTCCTTATTAGGAAGCTCAAAGTCACTCAACGAGCTATGGAGGCTATGCTCGGGGTTTCCCTACAAGATCGCATCAGAAATGAGGAGATCCGTAAAAGAACTATAGTAACTGGCATAGCCCAGCGAAGTTACTACTCCTACTAAGATGAAGTGGCAATGGGCGAATCACATAGTGCGAAGAACTGTTGGTCGGTGGGGCCAAAAAGTTATCGGATGGAGGCCTCGTAGCGGAAAACGCAGCGTAGGACGTCCACCCCCGAGGTCAGAAAACCTGGTAAAGGTTGTGAGACGTTTATGTTCAGCAGTGGACTTCCTTTGGCTGATGGATGATATGTTTATAGTCACTAAAAGTAGCGCTCGGCTTCGTTTTCGGTCGCAACCTTGATATACCCTGTTATCAAATCAAATCAAATCATAATTTATTTCAGAATAAGAATTCCAAGGTATGTATAATTCGAATGGACCAAAACATTTTTTTATTGCTAACCTTCCTACACCTAAAATTTCTAAAAAATGTCCCTAACTTCAGCAATTTGAGCCGTGGGAGTAAGCCAATTTGTTAATCAGTTAATTTAAAGGTTTATCTCTACCTATAGATAGTTCTTAACCTAAATAATTTAATTTTTTTGGTTGGTTGGGTTGTTGATTAAGTACTTAGAGGCCAGAGCCAGGGTGGGGCGAGTGCCCCACCCTGCCCCACCGTGGCTACGCCCATGCGCTTGAGTGTGAGAGAGATATCTATTTATCGATATGTTTCTTACTTAAAAATGCAGAGTACCAGATAGCATTTATGAAACTCGGCGATATTCAGTGACTTGGAACTGGAGCAAAATGTGTTTAACACTATACAAAAATTTATTTGTGAACTGTACAACGTGGCCGGAATAATTGACGTAGATGCTGCCCGACTCCAACTCTTCACCAACACTTATATGGTTTGTGACGTAAATGAAGAGTTCAATCGCAAAAATGTGAAAAACTTTGATGCAAGTAACTTACCACCATACAAAAGTGAGCTTTTACAGCAGTTTCGACGAGCCGAGTTTCATAAATGCTATCTGGTACTCTGCATTTTTAAGTAAGAAACATATCGATAAATAGATATCTCTCTCACACTCAAGCGTACAAATAATGACCTCGCGCTCATACACATAGCGACACTTTATGTGTGTCTGGGGGGATGTTTGACCCCTCCAATTGGTCGGGCTGCTGACCAGGGGTGTTCAAATAGTTCCCTAAGTATCATATATAAAAATCAAGAATGAGATTATAAATAAAAATATGTTATTTTTTTTTGAAGCTTTTAAGCGTCTGTTAAGGATAAGCGCCGATGGAAAGTGTCTGGCAATAATGATTATTAATTTTTAACAAAATTATCTAAAACATATGTAAAAATCAGCACTGAGAATTTAAGAAAAATCAGCACTGTATTTATCTACCTTTAGCACCTGTTACCTATGAATTGGCCGTCGACACAAGCTAGCAGGTATGCACACACTCAAAGTACGTACTAACACTACTTTATCCCATTTATATTTTTTATGAGAAAATAAGTAACGTCTGGGGGCCCTGGGATCTTGGACCATCAGTCTATCTGCCAGTCGCTGTCATATCGGTCATTAGTTGTTTACTCAATGTATTTATTTTTCCTGCATTATTTAAAACTAGTGAAAATTGCCGAAAACTTTAAAAAGTGATGCTAGGAATGTTAAACTTCAGGTATTAAATTTTACGTAGAAAGAAAATCGGCTTCAGATACCAATAATACCCTTCGAAAAATTGTATCATCGTGTAGCTGTTGCCACAAGTTTGTGTTGTCAACTTTTCAAAATAAATTCCACGAAAACAGAACTTTGTACGTACTAGTACAATAGATGTTAGTTCATATCCTAAACTAAAATTCATCGTTACGTGCGTGGTGGCCTGTTGGTAAATGGACCACCAATGACCACAACCACATTTCACGGTGGCTGCGGGTTCGAATCTCAGAGTACCCCTCTGACTTTTCGGAGTCATGCGTGTATTGATAGTCAATAAACACACACAAAAACGGTGAAGGAAAATATCGTGAGGAAACCTGCATACCAAAGCGATTTATAAGAATTTCTATGGTACCTGTGTAAGTCCACCAACCCGCATTAGGCCAGCGCGGCGGACTATATAGCTTGTGATATGGCCTAACTACCCTCAATCGTACTCTCGATTACAGAGGAGGCCCGTACCCTCCAGTGGGACGTGTATGGGCTGATACAGATAACTTTTTAAGGGTTTTGACTTCTTTAAGGGGGAGCGATTGGTTAGAAATCTTGTGAAGGAAAAAACATGCATATGAAACTGGTCCACTCATTTTCCCGACACTATTGATCGGATTGAAAAATCTTACTTTACCCACTTTATTGCTATATCTATTTTTAATGGCAACACCAAATTCGATTACAGCGACTCTCTCACCGGGTCAGATAACTTTGTGCCTCTATATACACTCTTAAAATGTCATTTTCTGACGGTGGGATAAAAAACTAATTTTGTTTTCAATCTAATCTATTTTGTTTTTCATCTAAACAGTATCTGAGTTTGAGATCCTTACTAATATTATAAAGGTGAAAGTTTGTATGTATGGATGTTTGTTACTCTTTCATGAAAAAACGGCTCAACAGATTTTGATGAAATTTGGTATAGTGATAGCTGACACTCTGGATTAACACATAGGCTACTTTTTATCCCGAAAAATGTAGTGTTCCCGTGGGATGAGTCAGGAAACCAAATATACATATTTTCTACTCTTTCAAATTCAAATTGTTGGCACGGGATGTCCTCTCCTACGGAAGGGAAATATAGTCGACGGCACGCGGGAAATATAGTTAGTAGACACGCGAAATAATATGTTCTTGATGTGGATTGGACTCAAAAACTATCTGCACCCGGGCGAAGCCGGGCCCGACAGCTAGTTAACCATAAACCTCGAACAAATGTCCATCAAAGCCAACGGTTACATATACTCCCAACCCCTGAATTATCCTTGAGTCACAGGTATCAACAACTAATTAAATAATAGTTAAAAAAAACTAAAATACACGCTTTAATAAGATACACAACTAAAAAAGTAAAAATAATTGATACTGAATTTAAGGTAAGAAAATGGAGTAAAATACATATATTTTATTGTAACAAAGCGTGGGGTGTTTACAACAATTACTTATCCTCCTGCACCCCACGCTTTGTAACAATAAAATATATGTATTTTACTCCATTTTCTTATCTTAAATTCAGTATCAATTATTTTTACTTTTTTAGTTGTGTATCTTATTAAAGCGTGTATTTTAGTTTTTTTAACTATTATTTAATTGTTTTGACTAAAAACATCCATCTACGGCTGTATTTCCAATCAATAACGCCATCTGTTGGGCAGTAGTAACATTTGACACTTGAAGAATACAATGTTAACGCCATCTAGCGATGAATAGTGCAAACATGCATTATTGACGTGATCACGCCATCTATTAGTCAGTAGCAAATTATGTTCATCTATACGCCACCTAGTGGTCAGTAGCAATGGTCATCAATTATAAGAATAATTAATCCTGGCGAATCTAATCAGGATAATTATATATTTTAATCGAATTATTGTATTGTCATCGGTCTTTGACAGGTGTGCAAAATTTGAATGAAATCTGTCCGTTTAAAGTGGGTCAAAATCGCGTCTTAAGAAGTCGGTTACAAACAAACATACAAGTGAAGCTAATATAAAGCGTGTAATAATTAAATAATAGTTAAAAAAAACTAAAATACACGCTTTAATAAGATATACAACTAAAAAAGTAAAAATAATTGATACTGAATTTAAGATAAGTAAATGGAGTAAAATACATATATTTTATTGTTACAAAGCGTGGGGTGTTTACAACAATTACTTATCATCCTGCACCCCACGCTTTGTAAGAATAAAATATATGTATTTTACTCCATTTACTTATCTTAAATTCAGTATCAATTATTTTTACTTTTTTAGTTGTATATCTTATTAAAGCGTGTATTTTAGTTTTTTTTAACTATTATTTAATTGTTTTGACTAAAAACATCCATCTACAGCTGTATTTCCAATCAATAACGCCATCTGTTGGTCAGTAGTAACATTTGACACTTGAAGAATACAATGTTAACACCATCTAGCGATGAATAGTGCAAACATGCATTAATGACGTGATCACGCCATCTATTAGTCAGTAGCAAATTATGTTCATCTATACGCCACCTAGTGGTCAGTAGCAATGGTCATCAATTATAAGAATAATGAATCCTGGCGAATCTAATCAGGATAATTATATATTTTAATCGAATTATTGTATTGTCATCGGTCTTTGACAAGTGTGCAAAATTTGAACGAAATCTGGCCGTTTAAAGTGGGTCAAAATCGCGCCCAAAGAAGTCGGTTACAAACAAACATACAAACATACAGGTGAAGCTAATAAAAAGCGTGTAAAAAGAGACTTATCGGTTTCACAACATTTTAATCCGGAACTAATCCGTGTGCGTCACACTATTATTTATCTCTGTTTGGAGTTCGTACCCGCGGCCTCTCTTTTCTCAGTCAGGGTTCTATCCAGGCGCTAAAGAAATTGATGAATGATTAATGTTAAGATTTAAGTTTTAATTCATAATCTACATTCTTTCTAAGTTGAAACATAAAACGTTAGTCTTGTGAATTCCCTCAAGCTAAAGCTATAGACATCCATATAAAAAACATTGTATCATTATAATTCTATATTTCCGCGAATTCACTGATAATATTTCACAATTGTCATAGCATAGGAATTATAGAAAAGTATAAAACTGCGTGAAGTGGTTATTTTATTATGTGATGCCAAAGTACCTGAGAATGCACCTGACGGTCCACTTGTTGGTGCATGCAGATGCGTAGCAAACCAAATAGTGTACAATACAACACTGCCGCTTACAAATGACATAAATAACAAATTCAATTGAGTTTCCATAAACTGAGAGGGTGTAATTTAAGCCGCCGACCAATCTTCAATCGTAGACCATGAATGGTCGACAGATGGGAAAAATACTAGTGTGTGATCGGATAAAAAACATGTCATATTTAAATCATCACCGTTTGTATATATTTATGTGTAATGCAACTTGGCCCAGATCGCGTGCTTACATGACAGTCACAAGAACGGGGTCAGCTGATTAATCATTTCGGCACATGTTATGATATCAATCAATCGTTAATTGCAAAATTTATCCTTAATTTGGAACGAATTGTTTATTTTTGTAAATGCTTTAATATTTATCAACACAACAATATGCGTCCATAGAGTTTGTATATATTGACGGTCGGTTAGTTCAGCGAGTAAAGATGTGATGAGTTCCCGCGACCCGGATTGGATCTCCGATTTCCACTCAGAATAATACATCAATAAATATTGGCATTCCGCGCCGCAGGTTGCGGCTTCGATTCCAGCTTAAACAATTATTTGTCCGGGTCGGAATGTAACCGAAAAATCTAGTTTTTAGAAGTTCTAAAATTATCTCTATTTTCAATAAATACTGTAGAATTAATATATTATTTGAACCATATTTAAATAATTAATGTATGAATTAATAAGAAATATAAATATATGCTAATAGCACAATATTATCTACAAATGAATAATTATTATGCAATTCAAATTTTAGACTATGCAAATGAAGTTACAAAAAGTTTAATTAAAATAACATATGTATTATCTGTTAATTAAACCACACAACTGGAAACTGATCCAGACCTGGGAATATTGAAATATTATTAATATGAGAAAATACTTTTACTTAAAATTACATTAACTTTGTGGAATGCAACATTATTGGTAGGCTACCTATGCCTACCTTAATACCAACCACTTCATAATGTTGAAAAAAACACCATAGGAACCCCAACCAAATGCCTGGGATATTAGGTTTATATTTGCTTTTGTGTGGGCTAGGAAAATTGGATTGATCAATGAGATATTCCAACCTTTCTTGAAAGGATATTCCAAATACAAAGACGCGCGTGTTAGTGTCTGTATGTGTAGTTAATCAATGGACTTATTATGGTCGTGCATATTTACTATGTATTTTCTTTTGTGAGGATAAAAAATATATAAAATTTTAAAATATATTTTATATTTCATTTTTTACTAATTAAAAGTATTCATTATTCTGAACCTCCTGTTAAAATTGGTGCACTCAGATCAAAATAACCCTTTATAGAGGTATATGCTATAGTGGTGTATATTAACTAAGTTAATGATAAATTAAATATGATTAATTAAAAAACGTATTTGAGCAATTCTAATTCCAATGTATCATTATTGGTACTTATATTTATAATCAATCACTGTTAATTTGATCAACAGGTGTACTTAGACGACAACAACTTAAGTGAACTATCAACTGATTTGATGCCATGGAACAAATTGGAGACATTAGGAATGACCGGAAATAGCTGGTTGTGCAATTGTGATCTTGCAAACATTGTCACCAAACAAGAGGCCGGCACTAAATTTAGACCTGGAGAAGTTCCATAGTAAGTTGAATAGAGGACTTTTATAACAACAATGGCTTATCAATTTAACATCACCACTATTGAACTAATATCATAGATATTATCTAAAATAACAAGATTTTATTAAGTTGACATAAAAGTATGAAAAGATCCTACCATGTATATGGATGCTTCTTGTCTTTTTCTATTACCTTTTTAATTAAAAGTACATAGATACTTTACTAAAATATGATTTTCAATATATATTTAATACTGCATTGCTTTATTTTTCAGCTGTGCAGCTCCAATGAGGATGAGTGGAGAATACATCACAAACATAACTTTGACATACTGTCCAACACTGGATACTACATTTATACCCAAAAAGAGTTTCTCATTTTCAGATTTAAAACCAAAACATATCTTGTGGAGCATTATCGGAGTGGCCATGGTTGTAGTGATTGGCATGGCTCTAGGTCTATTTGTAAATGCAATCAAATCATTCTACAACAAAAGAATTCGTACACAGCCAATCCGTTACATTAACCTGAATGTTGACTCAAGTTTTGCATGATATTAATGTGTGTGTTATTTTAAAAAATAGCTTTATCATATGTTGTAAATTGGTTAGAAAATAAATGTATATAAACATATCCGTATATTTTTCAGATAATAAATATTTCTATAATCAGTGGTTTTTTATTTGATACCTTAAATGGATTTTGTTATGAATGCACTGGGTTACTTACCTCTTTTGGACCTGACAGTGAATTAGCATACTGAAGAAACTGTTCCAAAAGTCTTTCAGATTTGTGTGACAGCTCTCTGAAGGTGTGAAACTCATCAAGTTTATGGGCACAGCTTCCACACACAACCTGTGGCAGCAAGTCTTCAGGAGAGACCTAAAAATAATTCTCATAACATTAAGTGTACACCACAACACAACAGTTAGTAATGGAGATGATGTGGCCAGTGACCTTTCGCAAGCATAATCATAAATGATGACTCATTGGAAGCAATCTGATAACAAACACATAAGAAAACACAAAACAGGCATTCAACAACATTTGTGTGACAGAAGTGGGAGACCATTCCCCCTGCAGATTGATTCCCTTAAAATATAAATCTATATTTAGAAAATATTGAATACCCAAAATAACTGTGTACAGTTTATTGAGGATGAGAAGAGTGTTGAGTTTAAATATGTTACGAGGGGGGAGCGCGAGGGTGTGGGCGCCAAGGCACCGCCGCCGAGGGTGGTCAACGAGTGGAGATTTCGGCGCTCCTTTGTTATCAGCGGAGCCGCGGGGTCGAGCGGTCGGCGATCGGCAGTCGGCAGCGCGGCGGTTGATACACACCTCGCCACCACACGCTCGCATATCACTTCCACGAATGACATTAGTCATAGTGTCGAGCACTCGACGCGTGGGCCGTAATATGATATCACAACGCGAAAATACCCAACACCCGCGAGAAAGTTAATGGCGCTTATCAGCATCCACAATCTCATACGCTTACGCTAAACTTTCACACGAGAAAACTCCACCTTAGTGCCCATTACCGCTACGTACTATGCAAAATCATTACCATTATAGACAGATTTGTCATTATCATCTCGGAGAGTCGTGATTTATCCTTATCACGATCGAAAATTGGAAGTTTAACATCACTGCAATTATCGCCACAGAATGATAAACAAAGGCGACACACTGAATGGAACTTCGGCGGCAAATTACACATATTTAGAAATGAAAACTGTGAAAACTTGACACGATGATAGAAAACATTTAGAAATAAATCGAGTAAATTAATAAAATTAAAATGTTTTGTTGAAAATATAACTCAGCATGCGATGATGTAGAATACATCACATCGCGATTGTCAACCAAACGAACGAGCAAGCTACACACACATTGATGATTTCTATTGTTTGTATGAAACGGTGAACATGTTGCACGTGTGTGCGCTATATCAGTCTGTTCTCGATTACATACTGATAAAATGATAACATTATCAAAATAATGATAATACATTTTATTTATTTTGCATTGTAAGATATGAATTACTTTTGATTTATTAATCTCCCTACTCCTATAAAAGAGTTAATTCTTAAGTTTAGAAAAGATAATCTGCCAATCATCATTTATAAATTCAACATAAAGAAAAATGTAATAAAAATATGTATGCTGATAAAATAATTCCTACGTTAAAATATAGCGAATAAAGAATTAAATTCTTACAGATACAAATACAAACCATATGTTTAAAATAAGAGCCCCTAAATGGGATTATTATTATGAGTAAACTTGTGGATCGGTCTGTGGAGTAAACTTAGAAATAAAAAATGTACTACTTTTGGAATATAATATTATTATCAATTGTTATTTCGAATATTCTCTAATAATCATTTTTTATTATTATAAATCTCGACACTTCTTATCTTTTAATTTACTCGATAAACATTGTGTTGAAAACATATATAATAATTATTTAATTATTTTGTACTGTAGTAACATTCTGAAAATATTTTTGAAGAGTATTATTATTATTCTATATAATAAATAGAAAATCTTGGTAGTTTTATATTTACCATAATAAAATATATTAATTTAATGATAATTAAGTTTTAATTTAGTATACTTGTATGGTTAATATGTATTTTCCTAATTTCCTTGAACCACACATAAAAAAAAGTATTAAAAACAGCTGTTTGTCGGATTGACATTTGACAATTGGGTATTGACATTGTCCTAACGTGCTTTGTGTTTATTGCGAAGTAATTACTAATTACTAATATGTGATGTAGTGAAATAAATAAATAGATAATATTGAGATTGAATTAAATTGAGGCAATTCGACCCAATAACCTAAATATCACATTTTTTGCCCATTTTAATGGCGTCTATAGTATAAACCTTGAATGTTTTGTTAAAGTGAAATAAAGGAAAATGAGTAATTCTTCAGTATCAGTTACGGAGTTAACTAGTGAGACGGCCTCCGACACTGCTCAGTTGGTCAGCAACGAGGAAGCAAGCACGTCAAATGGTGCGCAGCTCAATAAGGCGTTTCAGTACGAGGTAATGTGTTGATTTCACAGTAGACGCCCAAAACAAAGGTTTCGAATGAATGACGGATTTTATTCGACTATGAAAACAACTGCATATGGTTTCTATTTAAGCATCCATATGACAATACCCTGAAACTTGAAGGAAAAATTATCAATATTTTTTATAGCATGAATATATAATTTGTTTTCTCAGGCCTGATTCAGGCCAGTGCTTCAGTGCTTGGATTTACTGACCACTAGCCCTGAAACCCTCAGGGAAAAAGTGGTTCACTCTCCCTGATGTGTCCATTAACAAAGACAGTGTCTCCTTAAACTACTTATAATTATGGAAATGTGTATTGCTGCTTGTTTTTGTATCTATGTATCTTGTTAAGCTTTTTGCTACTATGCCAGTTGAACCTATAACTATTGGGATGATTTGCATTTGAGTGTTCCATATTCCATTCCATTAGTGCCTAATTCTAGTTTTGAGCATACAATATTGACTCAGTTTTTTTATTTCTTTTGCCCCTGTAATATAATCTGAAGGTACTGTAATATATTTTAGGTAGGTGAAGTTACTTATTTTGTCTTTATATATTAACTCTGGTCTATTGTGTATTCAAAAATCTGTCTGAATAGGAATTTTCCTCATAATTTTTGCTGTTTCATTATCTACCATTTTCAAAATTATACAATTTGATGATCATTACATTACACAAATAAAGTTTATCAACCTTTGTTGGAATTAACAAGGACAACAAAGGATTTTTTGTAAATTAGTGAACTTTAAATTTAATATTGACCCTACCATGGCCAATATTAAATTTAAAGTAGAGATAACAGAACTTAAGGTCTTAGGCTTAAGCTAATGAAAATTTAAATAGTCATTTTGTATGTGACATCCCAAAAGAGTTGTCATTTGGCAGACAATCAGTAATAATAGTAGAAACCCAATAATTTGGTATACTAAAATGTTTATTTAAACACAAAAATATGGAAGACAAAACAGTTGGAAATGAATTTATAATAAAGCACAATCTACTTCTCATAGTTTTTGTATGCCCAGTAGTGGTTTGATAAGGGCTAAGAATGATGATGATGACCCCCAGGATGATGGTGATGACGAAATAAATGGCAGTCATGGAGTCAGAAGGAGACATCCAGTGCAAAAGATAGAGCCTGGATCTATGAATATACTGTCAGCTAAATATGAGGTAAGGAAATGACATCATTAATTTCTGTCCTACAATAATATCATTTATATTATTATCATTAAACTGATTAATGTAAAATAGTTGTACATTTTCACAGGAAGGATATTAAAATTAATTATTTTTAATAATAGTTAATTTTATTGTAAAAATCTAGGATTTATGTTGTACAAATAAAATAAAATTTTAGTCTGTGCTTGAACACTGTATATATTGAAATACAAATTTTATCAAGAAGGTGCTAAGAATTCAAATTTATTGTACATAAAAACAATACATGAGCTTCCTCATGTTTTGTCCATTTTGAACTAATTGAATTCAGTTTGAGCAACAAAGACAAAACATTTTGTAGCTAAAATAGGTTTTAAAAATGTCTATGAATAAGGCAAATTATATTTTCATATTTTAATTTACATTCATATTTATTAGACAACAAACAGTACATAAGTATATAATTGTAGTACCTAATTATAAATTATTTTCCAGAGTTTAGACTATGACACATGTGAAAACCATCTCCTGTTGGATGAGGAGAGAAAGAGAGGCTATCCATTCATAGTATGGAAAGACATTCTACGCTGGTTTATTATATTATTGATTGGTGTGATAACAGCCCTTATTGCATTTGTTATTGATATATGCATCGAAGAATTTTCCAATATAAAATATAAGGCGCTCAAGAAATGTATCCTTTTTATATGAGTCAAAAAAAATTCTAAACTATTTTGTTTTCATGTACCTATACATAAAATGGGTAACATTTCTACTAATAGTAAAGTGCTCAGTTATTTTCAATACCAACACTTTGAGAAGAGATTCATGATTAAAGACTGAGCATTATCTCATTAATGACTTGTAATTGTGTACATACGCATACAAGAATGGTAATAATTAATTATGTAATCAGCAACATATGTCATTACATTTCCTTAAGTTTGTATAAACAGCTGTTGACAGATATGTATTACAAGACAGGCTATACATTCCATATTTATTGTGGGTATTATCCAATGTGTGTATTGTGTTCATTGGATCTATGTTAGTGGCGTATGTTGAGGTGAGTCATTCATATTATTTTTAATATATTATGTCTTTTAACCTTTTGTCTGGCAGAGGTGACATCCAATATAGATTCGTTTTTGTTAGTTGGACACTAGATCATAACATCGAGTTCGACGACCTGGTAAGGTCGTGGCTAAGCTTTATAAGATCTGATGTGAAGTCGAGCTGAACAAATATTACGTTTCGACGTTGATTGTAAAGGCCTTGGGAGACTAATACATATATTCATAAGAATTATGAAAATAATCTTCAGCATCTAAAAGTCTACTGATGAGCAGAGACATCACTGAAAATATATAACATATTTTCGTAGCTATTTGTATTTTTGAAGGGCTATCGCTTTCCTCTTGAAAACTTTTAATTCTGCGATCGATATGGGCATAATAACTGGGGCAATATCTGTTCTGCTGCGTGCATGTATTTTTGATTAAACAAATACAATCACAACGGACTACATATTGTAACAAAATAAAATATCATAATCTCGCCTTTAATTTGTTTTCGCATAACAATTTCTTATTCGTGCATTTTATTTTTAATTTGTGGATTTGTTTTGTATAATTTCGTTTGTACTATTTTTAATTCTTTCACATAACTGTCGCGCACTAACTTGCCAGTCTATAGTCTTTTACTATTTTTGTTTAATAATATTAATATTTTCAGCCAGTGGCTGCTGGCAGTGGAATACCGCAAGTGAAATGTTACCTCAACGGAGTGAAAGTGCCCAGAGTGGTGCGCATCAAGACTCTGATCGTGAAAGCGGTTGGCGTCATTACCGCAGTGGTCGGAGGGTTGGCCGGTGGAAAGGTAATAATTTAGACTATTCACGCCCTTTCAAGGTGGACGGACGACCTGGCTAAAATTGCAGGAAGTCGCTGGATGCAGGCCGCTTCCAACAGATCGATGTGGCGACCGTTGAGGGAGGGCTTTATTCAGCAGTGGACTTCCTGTGGCTGAGATGATGATGATGATGGTCCATGCCCTTACCCAACTTCGCCCGGATCCAGATATTCAATACCAAAAAAAAACTATGCAATAAAAAAATATACCTATAAACCTTCCTATTGAATCTCTCTATTAGTTGAAAAAAAAAAATACGCTACAGTGTGTTGCGTGGTGTAAAAGATTTCGGCGTTCATGACGACAGTGGAAAGCGACTTTATCTTAGATTATGCATACATTTTTACTGATAAAGTTATTCTTACGTGAAGGTACAGTCTACGCTTTAAGGACCACCTCAGAATTTGTTGCCACGAAATTCTAGCCTCAGGAAAACTGTTGAAAATAATATAATTTTAGGAAGGGCCGATGATCCACAGCGGCGCTGTAGTGGCGGCGGGTATATCTCAAGGTAAAAGCACCACGTTCAACAAGGACTTCAAGATATTCCAGTACTTCCGCGAGGACCACGAGAAGCGAGACTTCGTGTCGGCCGGGGCCGCCGCCGGCGTGTCCGCTGCATTCGGTGCTCCGATAGGTGTGCTTAGTTTATCAAACATTTGAATTTAAATAAAGTAATAAATAACATTTTTTTTATTGCAATGTATGGTGAAACGAGCACACGCTCGTTCTGCTGCTTCAGTTAATTCTAACTTACTCTGATTAGCACTTACCATCTGTTCAAGTCGTCTATCATATATTGGCGTGTGGCGAAATTAGAAACTAAAAATTAAGTAAATAATATCTGTTTAGCGCATTGTAAACAAGAAGCATTTTAACACATAATATACCTAGTAGTAATAACCATATGTCCAATTTAATAAAAAGTGAAGAGAGGAAAGCTATATAATTACTTAGCACAACGGTCAACGGCAGCATTCAGGCGACAAAGATCGTAGGTGAAATAATACAATTATTTTCACTTGCCAGTATTTTACCCTCAACTTCTCCTAACTCCACTTTTTCTACACTTATAATGTATCTTTAAACATAGATCTGCCTCAGTGGCACAGTTTTACTACGTTATGATTGCAAAGCTCAGGTCTCTAGTTCGAATCCCGGATAGGGCAAAGAGTCCGATATGGCGCTAGGCTTACCTCTATCACATTGTGGGACGGAACATACAAGGCGAAAGGTGTCCACGTGCGTGCGTGCGTGCGTGCGTGCGTGTGTATGTGTGTTTATATGCGTGTGTGTATGCGTGTGTGTTTGTGTGTATTTATGTTTAAACATGCGATGTCCTCCCTCTACAGGTGGGGTGTTATTCTCGCTGGAGGAAGGCACTAGTTTCTGGAACCAGGCGTTGACATGGCGGACGTTCTTCGGTACGGTGGTGTCCACTTTCACCCTCAACTGCGCCCTGTCTGCGTACCACGGCCACCCGGGGGAACTCAGCTATCCAGGTAGGATAAGATGCAAGGTTTAAATTTCAACGGGGAGTTAATTTTATGTAAGTCTATGGCTAATAGAAATAATTCCTACATGGCGAAAACGAAAAATAAAACTTAAGCGGACTTAGCTTTTAAGACAACAGAAGGAAAAATATGTTCTTTTTTTCTAAAAATTATCTCTTTATTTTAGTTTCCCGTATATCATTAGTTCCAAGGATTTGATTATTATTAGCAATATTGTCGATTGGTGTGATAATACAGCATTTGTATTTTTTCCAAAACCTTCCAGTTCGAGGCTCGCTAGGAGTATATTTTTTTCAGAAACCCAAGTGTGCGGATTTCGTTTTCACCAATATTACGCTCACGCTCATAAGTCCTTTTTGTGTTTTGAGCTATTCCTCATAATTTCAGATTTAGCCATGCTCATTTGAAAAAATCACCCTTTATATCAAATCCAGAATCGAACACTTAACTTCCACTTCAATGAGTTCTCCTATTCAACGTTGTGTGGTGGTATCTCACAGGCCTGTTGAACCTGGGCAAGATGGATCCGTTTCCGTTCCAATTCTACGAGCTGCCGGTGTTCATGTTGTTCGGCGCGGTGGGCGGCATGCTCGGCGCACTCTGGAACTACATCAACTACAAACTCGCCGTCTTTAGAATCAGGTAAAACTACAAAATCAATGTGTAGGATCTGTACAACTATATATTCACAGTGTAGGATCAGGTATAACTACAAACTCGCTGTGTAGGATCAGATATGACTACAAACTCGCTGTGTAGGAACAGGTACGACTACAAACTCACAGTGTGGATCAGGTATGACTACAAACTCACTGTATAGGATCTGTATGACTACAAACTAATTGTTCAAACTCACTGTCTACGATAAAAGACTACTTCTACATAGTAAAGTGACGTCATTATAGTACACTACCGCTTCCAGTGTACAAACGTTGTTTAATACTACGTCCCTCGCCCTCGGATGTAAATGCAACAACAGCTAACAGCTAAGTGTTCATGACTACCATATTTGTTGGGTTCAAGTTTCAAACCATATAAAATCCTCGAAGACAAAAATCTGGACAATTTTTACATTTTACATGTACACATACAACGTAGTGTTTTGATAGATTAATTAACTAATCTTATCAATAATAAAAAAAATATAGTAACTTTATTATATTATGCAGCGTTAATAAATAAGCGTTAATAAAAAATATTAATAAACAGTACCTAGCGGTCAATGACATGCGCCGCCATGAAGTTTTGTTCTTTTTTGGAATGGGTTTGCCAAATGTCACGTGACTAATCTAAAGCATTTTATTAATATTTTACATTTGTGATTGTATTGTGGTTCGGATTTACGAGAATACAATTTATTAAGTATTTAAAAACACTAACGCCCGAATACTGGAACGCAACTTAAATATAAGTTGCGGTTAACTAAGTTAATTACGCTTAAATGTACTGGCTAAGTGGGCAGTGCGCTGATAAGAGCAACTTATTATTTGAATGGCGTTCCAGTATTCGGGCGTAACTATGCCATCTAAAACAGTATACACCCCACACTGAATTTACAAGTTATCTTCAAGAAAATATACAAATAAAAAATCAAATGTCTTTACTGGTGGTAGATCTCTCATACGTGAGAAGTCGCCTGGGCAATGTCTATTCCTCCTGCCAAACAGCAGTGTAAATGCACTGTTGTGTTCCGGTTTGAAGGACATTGTATCCAGAGTAACTACTGGACATAATGAGACGTAACATCTTATGTCTTAGGATGGTGAGCGCATTGGGATGCCAAGCATTGCTTAGTAATTCATGGTGTTGTTTGGTTTTGCCACTGTCCATGAGCGGTCGTAACCAATGAAAATGACTTTTTGTTCATTCCGCAGGCTACAGCAACGTCAGTCAAGGTCAAATTTTTGTGCTTCACTTTTATATACGGAATGCAATCTCCCTTTGGGTATAAGCTTCTTGGTCGTAACGCTTACCATCAGGCGAATGGCAAACTTGTCGCCCCATTCAACGTAATAAAATACATACTCGATAATTCGTAATATTTTAAGAGTCCATCGAGTTTCCAATTAACGAGTGTAAATGTGTGTGTCAGGTACATATCGTCTCCGTGGCTGCGCGTGGTGGAGGCGTGCCTGGTGGCGGCCGCCAGCGCCACGTGCGGGTTCCTCATGATGTTCCTGCTCAACGACTGCCGACCACTGGGAGAGGACCCAACCAAAGTACCCCTGCAGGTGGGCTATATGCTCTATAATCCTGCCATATTTCAGAAAAATCATAAATTCTGAATTTATCATAGTCGAAAACCTTAATAGGAATCATAGATATTCACTTTATTTTCCTATTTTCAACATTGTATATATGCAGTAAAATAAAAATAATGGCGCTTTAGTTAAAAGGCTGCAAGTTCGATCCTCGCACTAAAACGTACAAGTCCGCCAACACATAATGATCCACATAAAAGTCCGGCTCTCGGTGTTTATAGGACCAAAAATTATCTCCTATTTCTCAGAATTGATTTTTTTTATATATTTACTCCAGGTGTTACTCCATGGTAGGTGCCAAGATAAGGCTTTGCCTACTTTGGACAGCTATTGAAAATGTGTACCATGTATTATTTGGGACTTTCCGCCATAAATACATTTATGATGATTAATAATTATTATTTATTTGTTCCAGCTATACTGCGCGGACGGCGAGTACAACGCTCTGGCAGCGATATGGTTCCAGACCCCTGAGGCGTCGGTTCGTTCGTTCCTTCACGACCCGATGGGTTCGTACAAGCCGTGGTCGCTGCTGTGTTTCGTGGCGAGCTACTTCCTGCTGTCCACGTGGACGTTCGGGCTGGCCGTGTCCAGCGGACTCTTCATACCCAACCTGCTCACTGGAGCCGCCTGGGGACGCATGCTCGCCATACTCATACAGTACATGCTGCCTTCCAATGTGAGTTGACTTCTACACTACTTTCTGCCGCACATGCCCACACTCGCGTTGGCTGTTACGAGCCGTGTGCGAGTGGCAGTATTTAAAACCTATGGTGCAGCACCGAACTCCGCATTTGCTATCACGTGTCGACGCAGGACGCAGGACGTCCATTGTTATTGCAATGTCGGTCTACATCTTCGACGGTTTTCATGTATGACTCAAAAAATGCTGGATGCACTTTAATTTAAGTATTTGTAGTTGTACTAATAAAATTCAATTTTTTTTATGAATTTGAATGCCCATCTTCGCAGTAAGCAATCAAAAATTCCCAGTTTAAAACCTGCAATAAATCTACAATCACACGTCTAAAAATATGTAAAAATGTCTCCATCCAATACAAACTTGGAAAGGCAAATATGACTTCAGTTGTCCGATAAATGTGAAGTGTGCACATATTTAAAATACAATAACCATAGTAGTTGCATTTGCATAGGCCAGTTAATAATATATGGGTACGTTAGAATGAAAAATAAAAGATTATTCAATAAAAATTAATACAAATGATTATTATATGCAAACAAAGTCAAAACTATGTCATATGCAAATTTTATAGCTTTTGATTATTCTTATATTTTTTTTGTTACTGCTCGTAGTTGATTGCAAATCTGTATGTAAATGTCATTACCAGTGAATTAATTATGAAGGATACGAATAACCTGATCATAATAAGTTGATAATAATAGCCTCCGTGGCGCAGTTGGTAAGACACCGATTGAAAAACGAGAGACCGCGATTTCGATTCCCGCAGGCCGCACCGAGACAAATATTTGTGTGAATCACATGTAGATATTTGTTTCTGGTCTCGTGTAGTTCCTCGTATACCCACGACACAAGACTTGATCTTAGTGTGGGGTCAGGACTATGTATGACTGTTGGGTCTATTAATTATAATAATGATTAGAGGTTCGCCTACATTTCGTTCTACGCTTTAAATATTTCATTTCTCCCAAAGTGTTAGAGCCAAGTCGCAGCTAGGACAGCAGTACAAACAGGTCGGCTCGACTGGGGTAGTAAAATTGAAAGGCTTCCACAGAAATAGGGCGTGAACGAATGTTTTGCGTTCCGTTTAGTGCTGAAGTGTGGAATTCTGTGATACACCTTTGAATATCCGATTCCGAACTGGCCGACATAATTGTATCGATCAGTGAAAAACATAGTCTCGCGGGTTGATGAATTACCGGGCCCCAATACACTTACCTTTTACATACTGTTAGCGACGCAGTCGATATGAAATGAATTGTACATAATCTGTGGCCGCGCGGCGCGGCAACGCCTGATTTAATCTGTGATGTTTCCGTATCCGCCGACGCCGAGTGAGTTAGGGATGGGCAAATGGAAAAAATATATCGATATTTATCGTATCGATATTTTTCAAATATATCGATATATATCATCCAAAAAATATCGATATTTCGATATATCGATATTTTTTGCCCAATTTGCAATTATTTATAAAAATTGCCAAAATTATCGGAATTTTAAAGCAAATACACATCTGGCCTGTTCCAACATAAGTTTTATTATTTTAAAAAAATCGAATTGCTCGACATAAAAAAAGAAACAAAATAAAAAAACATTATCCAAACCAGCTTTTGTCTGATATTGACATCAGGAGCACTCTTTGTTTGATCTGTTCCCCTGTTAATCTGCTCCTATCATTTGGCACAGCCAAATTTATCACTGAAGCTACTCTTTCAGATTACACTGAAGATGCTTGACAAATCAAATATTTTTGAGCGATATCCGAGGGAACCGGCGTGTAATGTTGACAATTTACCCAGCTATATTGGATCAGATTTTCTTTCTAAAAGTGATACTGCTTCAGTTCATTGGGGACACAGCTACTGCTTGGCACCTATGCTCAGATTTAATAATTTCTCATGTCCGGACCAGATGGAGGACCCACCCATATTTTCTAAATTTAAGAAATCGGATTGGTCAAAAACATGATGTGACGCATGAGCAGACAGCAGAGCTTAAAAAATATATCGATTTTGATATCTGAAAATAAATATCGAAAATTGATATATCGCGGGAAAAAATATCGCTAATTTATATCGATATTTTTCTGAAAAAATATCGATATTTTGATATATCGATATTTTTTGCCCAAGCCTAGAGTGAGTAGTCGTCGTTTTTATGTCCGCACGTAAACGTTTGTTCCTTATGTATAAAATGTAAAAGTGCATAAATCCTATTAAATCCAATTCACAAAAAGTTCAAAAGTTATTTTCCTCGTTCCTGCAAGTAACAATTGGTCACTTCGAGCCGGATCGGTTTCTCCACAAATATGGTGAACACGAGGAGAACCGCGAACAGGAACGAGGAGCATCAGGACGTCAAGATTCCGCTTCCAGAGAGCGCACCATTGCCTCCAAGATCGAAAAAGTCTTCAGCATCGTCGGTGCTTGCAAGAACAAAAAGGTTAGAATTGGAGGCCGCGGAAGCCAAAGCGAAAATCGAATTGGATTTGATAAACAAACGTCTAGCAGCGGACCTAGCGGATATCAACGACGAACGCAGTAGTATACAGTCACATTGCACTGATGGAGTGGTTGAATCATGGCTGGAGCACAATCATGAACTGCAAGCGCACGCCGTCCACGACAAGGGTCAAACTAAGGACACGCCGCGCCCGCCAGCTGAAGACGCTGGCACTGATGGAACAGTTCAAATGTTGGCTTGTGCACTAAAGGATCTTGCAGCCGCCACCACCACTAATGGATCGAACGCCAAGATGTTGAGTCGTTTATGCATGCCCAAAGAATTACCCGCCTTTTCAGGTGAACCTATGGAGTGGTTACATTTTAAGCAGGCATACGAAGAATCAAACAAAGTGTGTAACTTCAGTGATCAAGAAAACCTATGGAGGTTAAGAAAGTGTCTTCACGGCGCAGCAAAGGAAGCGGTCACATCTCTGCTGATTAGCGCCACATCTCCAGATCCCATTTTGTCTACTCTGGAGCTGCTATTTGGTAACCCGGACATCATCATATCCCGAATTATGCATGAAATAAAACGACTCCAACCAATGTCGGAAGAATATTACAAGGACATAGTTACATTTTCTGTAAAAGTGCGAAACTATGTTGCTGCAGTGTTAGCCCTCGGTCGAGATGAATACCTAAACGGGGTAAGCATCAGTACATGCATATTATCGAAGTTACCACCAGTACTACTTTCAAAATGGGCCGACTATAGTTATAAATTTTTAAAGCAAAATAGAAGACCTTCGTGGTACGATATTTCAGAATTTCTTAATGAAGAGGCCATAAAAGTGTCATCTATGGCATTATTAGACACAAAAAATAAATTCTATGATCCGTACCCGTACTACAAGAAAAAGAAAAATTCAGAAACTCATACAGTGTTATTTAACAAAAATCACAATAATGGTGAAAAATGCAGCTATTGTAATATATCTCAGCATATGTTAGAAAACTGCAAAAAGTTTCGCAAATCTTTACGCAAAGATCGCTGGAATTTCGTAAAACGTAACCGATTATGTTACAAATGTATAAATGCGCGGCACAATCGCGCCACTTGTCCGGCGGTAGCATGTGACGTCATGAACTGTGGCCAGGCGCATCACAAGTTATTGCATTACGACGTACGGCGGGCGGGGTATAATGAGCCGCGTGAAAGCGATAACACGACAGGTGAATCGTCGGCACCCGAAATAGTTACACATGTTAGTAAGACGCATAATGAGTGCAATGTGTTGTTAAAAGTGGTACCTATTCGTATACACGGCCCTAAAGGCATAGTGAATTCCAGTGCGTTATTAGACGACGGCGCGACCGTCTCGTTTATAAGCGCGGGCCTCGCAAAACGCGTGGGGCTGCGCGGTCGCCGCGAGGTAGTGCGTGTGCGCGGTGCATGGTCGGATGAGTTGATTTGTGAAGCGACAGTTGTGAATATGGACATTAGTGGTATAGACAATAAGGTGTATAATATAAGAGCGCGCAGTATTAATGAGTTAAAATTGCCTCCGCAAAAATTGTCATTTGTTAATTACGATAACTATAACTATTTAACAGATTTAAAACATGTGTTATGTATGTCTGATTTAGAACCAGAAATTTTAATTGGTCAGGACAATTATCATTTGTTGTTGCCTTTACAAATACGGTTAGGTAAATTAAATGAACCGTCCGCTACACTCACCCGTCTAGGTTGGTGCATACACGGTAGGGTGTGCGCGCCGCAGCACGTACGCTCGCCTTTTGCCGCCACTGTTCTCGCTACATCCGAAAGCGCGCACGATTCGGTGTCAGGCGATGACGCCTGGCAGCGACTTCACGAAGAAGTAAGTAATTACTTTACATTGGACTCGTTAGGAATAGCAGCCAAGCCGCGCCAAAACGTCGATGATGTTCATGCTATTGCTCAGTTGGAACATACTTCAACTCTCCACGACGGCCGATGGTATGTTGGCTTGCCGTGGAAAAACAAGGAGTGCAAGATGCCAGACTCCTACGATGCCGCCGTCAGACGGCTCAAAGGTATTGAATATAAAATGGAAAGGGATTCAGGGTTTGCTTATAGGTACAAAGAGCGGGTCCAACATCTTTTGGACAACGGATTTGCGAGGGAACTCAAGAACGCTGAATCCGCTCCCCGGACGTGGTACTTACCTCATTTTGGAGTGGACAACCCGAACAAAAAGAAACTCCGGCTGGTATTCGATGCCGCGGCCACGGTAAGTGGATTATGTCTCAATGATTACTTACACACAGGCCCCGATTTATTGTCATCTTTGTTTGGTATTATGCTTCGTTTTAGGGAAAATAAAATTGCAGTAACAGGTGACATTAAAGACATGTTTTTACGCATCAAAGTTCGTGATGAAGACCATCACTGTTTTAGGTTCCTATGGCGGAACACTCGTCAAGAAGAAATTAAGACGTACGTAATGACATCACTAATTTTTGGAGCAAATTGCTCCCCTTTTATAGCCCAGTTTATCAAAAACAAAAATGCTCAACGATATTCGTCAACCCTACCGGCTGCCGTCGACGCGATATGCAATTCGCACTACATGGACGACTATATAGATAGTCTGCACGATGACGTCACAGCAATAAAAATGGTAAAAAACATAACTAATATACATCAGTCAGGTGGATTCGAGATCCGTAACTGGACGAGTAATAGTATAGCAGTGTTGAGCACTATACCCGAGGCGACCTTGGGCACCGCAGCAGTGAAGTTTAAAATCAACCAACAGTACGACGGTGAGCGTACTCTTGGCCTTATATGGTATCCAAAAGATGACGTTTTGGGATTCGATGTATCCTTAAAGCGCATACCGGAGAATATTATTCACGACAAGGAGCGACCGACTAAGCGCCTTATGTTAAAGGTAATAATGTCTATTTTCGATGTGTTAGGTTTCTTATCGCCATTTACTATTAAAGGTAAAATTATGTTGCAAGATACGTGGCGTCTTAATATTGGATGGGACGATTACATTTCAGATGATATTTATTGTAAATGGCGCAGGTGGTTAAAACTACTTCAAAACATTAGTGAATTACGTATACCAAGGTATTACCAGGCTGGACAAACTATGCGCGAGTCAAGTACATTTTCGGAACAGATTTACCATCCGGACACGAACCCAACGCCTTGCGACTCGTGGGCGTCATCCGAACTCACTGCGCCAGCGCCGCCCGCTACGAGCGGCTACGAGAACGTAGCGGATCCTGTGACCGCTACGTCACTCGCCTATGACTATGTCGCGCCGAGAAACATCGGCTACGACAACCTACAGTTACATGTATTTTGCGATGCGTCGAGCAAAGCAATGTGTACCGTTGCATATTGGCGCTGGAATAATAATACTAATAATATTTGCGTTTCATTTATAGCGAGCAAATGTCGAGTTTCGCCTGTTAAACCTATAACCATTCCGAAGGCTGAACTTGAAGCAGCTCGCCTGGCAGCAAAGCTGGCAGATAGTATAATAAAGGAACATAGACTAGTTCCGACTGCAAGGTATTTTTGGTGTGACTCGACTACAGTCCTCCACTGGATTCGGAACAATACACGTAAGTATAAAACCTTTGTAGCTAACCGCTTAGGAGAAATAGACAACTTGACTCGCATTCATGAGTGGAAGTATATTCCTACGAAATTAAATGTTGCTGACTTAGGCACCCGGGAGGATTTTGATTATTCCGTATTTGAAGGTGAGTGGTTAACCGGGCCAACCTTTTTGTACAAAGATAAAAAATTATGGCCTCAGGATTTAGTCGAATACGACTCATTGGATTATGATTTGGAGCATGTAGCAGTCGCACATACGGAACCATTAGTAACCCTGCCTGTACCGGACCCTTCTAGGTTTTCTTCCTGGTTGCGTTTGAAAAGGTCTGCGGCCACAGTGTTGAGGTTTGTCGACAAATGCAAAAGACTTACGGGTAAGTTGGACTGCAGTGTCATGGAGCGCGCGGAGTGCTTGCTGTTGAGAAATGCTCAAGCAGAGTCATTCGCCAGCGAGATAGCTGCACTAAAAGTAGGAAAACCTATATCCAAAAACAGTAAATTACTTACCTTAACACCCTTCTTGGACGAACGCGGCTTACTGCGTGTTCATGGGCGGATTGACGCCGCTGTTAATGTAGACCTGGAAACGAAAAATCCTGTAATATTAGATGGCCGGCATCCTGTATCTAAATTGATAGTTCGGCACTTCCATGTGATGGCAGCTCACGGAAATCAAGAATCCGTGGTCAACGAGTTGAAGCAAAGGTATTGGTTATTAAAACTCAGACCTACCGTAAAAAATGTTGTGTCTCGGTGTATGTTGTGCAGGATACGTAAAGCCAAGCCGCAAGTTCCTGTTATGGGCGACTTACCTTACGCTCGCGTGGCCCACCACAACCGTCCGTTCTCATTTTGTGGACTCGATCTGTTTGGCCCTATGACTGTCGCGGAGGGCAGACGGCGAATGAAAAGGTACGGAGTATTATTTACATGTTTAACCGTTCGAGCAATACACATTGAGATAGTGACTTCACTCACAGCAGATTCCTTAATTATGGCTTTGCGACGTATGGCGGCAAGACGCGGTTGGCCGCGCCATCTGTATTCAGACAATGGTACAAACATGCGAGGCGCTGATAAGGAGCTGCAGCGTTCCGTTCGAGATTTGGACACGGAATTATTAAAAAACGAAGGTATAAATAACGGAATGGATTGGACCTTCATTCCTCCTGTTAGCCCCCATTGGGGTGGGGCATGGGAAAGGTTAATTCGAAGCGTGAAAACATCTTTAAAGGTAATTTTAAACGAGCGTGCACCTAAGGACGGGGTCTTAAATACATTAATGGCTGAAGTCGAAAATATGGTGAATAGCCGTCCTTTGATGCACGTCACAGTAGAAGCGGGTGGCGTAGAGTCACTCACACCCAACCACTTCCTTCTCGGTACATCATCAAATTTGCCTGTCATAGGTCAATTTGATGACAAGGACCTTCAGTTGCATAAACAATGGCGTAAAGCTCAAAGATTGGCTGATATGTATTGGCGCAGGTGGGTAAAGGAGATCCTGCCTGATCTCTTGCCGAGGAAGAAGTGGTTCGAGGAGAAGAAGCCATTGCAGGTTGGCGATCTGGTCTTAATCGTAGATCAGAATTCACCGCGGAACGTGTGGCCGAGAGGTCTTGTTACTAAGATCTATCCAGGTAAGGACGGTCGTGTCCGCTTGGTGGAGGTGAAAACTAAGGCTGGATTTTGGCGGCGTTCTGCGGCGTGCGTCGCTCGTATCCCATTAGGTGAGGAGTGCTGCACCAGCACTGGGGTGGGGAGTGTTAGCGACGCAGTCGATATGAAATGAATTGTACATAATCTGTGGCCGCGCGGCGCGGCAACGCCTGATTTAATCTGTGATGTTTCCGTATCCGCCGACGCCGAGTGAGTAGTCGTTTTTTTTATGTCCGCACGCAAACGTTTGTTCCTTATGTATAATTTATGTAAAGTGCATAAATCCTATTAAATCCAATTCACAAAAAGTTCAAAAGTTATTTTCCTCGTTCCTGCAAGTAACACATACTATGTAAAAGTACGCCAACCCGCACTACGCCAGTGTGGTGGACTATATGGCCTAACCACTCTCAATCGTATTCTCGATTTTAGAGTAAGCCCGTGCCCTGCAGTGGTACGTATATGGGCTGATACAAAGTACACTTACCAATAAGTGTCAGAGCGGTCATGTTGTCGAGCCAACATGGAAATAAAAATATACTGCCAAAAACAATTATACTTTAATCGAGAACGGAAACATAAAATATCAGATTTATAATTGCAAATAAGATGATAAAAACAAATTCTTAGCATTTTAAATGGAGACTTTTTTTACGTGTGGTCAACTTGTACTAAATTGGCTATCGCTATTTGTAATGGTAAATTGGGTATTTTATTTTTTTGGTTTAATTGTATTGTATTGTATCAGCCCATATACGTCCCACTGCAGGGCACGGGCCTACTCTACAATCGAAAGTACGATTGAGAGTGGTTAGGCCATATAGTCCACCACGCTGGCCTAGTGCGGGTTGGCGGACTTACATACCATAGAAATTCTTATAAATCTCTATGGTATGCAGGTTTCCTCACGATGTTTTCCTTCACCGTTTTAGTGCGTGGTGATTGACTGTCAATAGTCAATACACACATGACTCCGAAAAGTCAGAGGTGTGCCCTGGGATTTGAACCCGCGACCACCGTGAACATGTTGGCAGCCGCGTCTAGTCCGTTTACCAACAGGCCACCACGCACTTACCAACAGGCCACCACGCACTTAAACTTTGGTTTAATTGTAGGATCTTATTAATTATTTACTATGGTATATGAAGTCTACCAACTCGCAATAGACTAACTTGGTGGACTATGACCTAAGCTTTCTCAATAAACTGTTGTTGAAGAGTCTTGTGTTCACTAGTGGATGATTCCAGGCTGATACAGTACAGTATATTCTCTCTGATCGTTCCCTCAATACTGAGGTTCGTGAACCCTGTCACTTAGTCGAGTTTTAGATATCCGATCGCCAGGTTTGAGGATCCAGTACAGTTTAAATGATTGGCTTAACTCGTGGGCCTAAAAAATATTCTCTTTTGGACCCGGCGATGCAAAGAACTTATTAATCTTGTCTGATGTATGATGACAGACCATCAACCCCGCGAAGTACGCGCTGATCGGCGCGGCGGCGCAGCTGGGCGGCGTGGTGCGCATGACCATCTCGCTCACCGTCATCATCATCGAGACCACCGGACAGATCTCTAACGCGCTGCCCATCATCATCACGCTCGTCGTCGCCAAGTGGACCGGGGACTTCTTCAATGAGGTAATTATAACTCATCATCTTTATCAACTATAAGTTGATCATTCTTACTCCATCGACCTTATCCGTAGACAGTTTAAAACCTATTTTAGTTATCAAATCGTATCTTTATAATTATAAAGACCTAACTAAAAAATCTTATTTTTTGGGAAACGTTCATTTCAGATGTAACATACCAAATTTTGTATTCATAGAAGATACATCGAGAAGACCGCAGTATACATCTTTCTGTCTTTCACGCGTCAGTAGGTCTTTCTTTAATAAAAGGTCGGTAGATATAGTCATTAAGAGTAAATATGATTAAAATCCAAAATATATTATTTTGGATTAGGATACTTTCATTCTAAAGGTGCGAAATGTTTTGAATTCTGTTTGAGCAAAGAAGGCAATACTATCGATAGCTAAAGTAAGTTTTAAAATTGTCTATGAATAAGCCCGCATATCCCTTTGTGGCGTCTCTGTGCACATACATTATTTCACATATGACTCACTAGGAATGTAAGCCTCTTGTATCCGAAGAATGTGTAAGAACGTAATCACGCAGCTGTCCAATGCGCGTTTCATCAGTCGCTGCTATCCCGTATCACTACAGCCTCTTTCGAACGACCTTCGATTTCAGTTTGACTGAAGAAGACAGAACTATCGATAAATAAAATAAATTTTAAAACTGTTTATCAATAAAGCCGCACGTATGTCTATCTTATACATGTTTCTAATATAAGGTGATATTGGCATACGGTATTTAATTTAAATCACATGTTCCTAACCACCCCGGGTAACATTTTACCAAATTTCGACAAAAACTGCCTGATAGTTTTGTAAAAAAAACGCAATTTTAAGTTTCAATGCTTTTGATCAACCCCTTATATACGGAGTATTTTTAAGGCTCGGGTAAATTCAATAACCGAACTGTGGTGCAGCTAAACGAAAAAAAAACTTGTGTCTAAATGGGATGCCCAGAAATTATTAAAACTATAATCACGATTTTTGACAAAACATCTCATATTTTTTTCAAATTATGTGAATATCACCTGGGGTATTTTGAAACATGTGGGTTAAATTATGTACCATATCGTACCTTTAGAATAAAAGTAAACTAAATAAAAAACATTTTTTTTTTGGTATCGTTCAATAAAGATTTGTAACATAAGAAATTTTGTACTTATGGAAGATACATTTAGAAGACCGATTAACACATCTTTCTGAATTTCACGCGTCAATAGGTCCTTTAATAGGTCGATGGATATAGTAATTTTAAGTCAATATATGATTAAAAGCCAAAATCTTTTTTTTTATTAGGACACTTTAATTCTAAAGGTGCGATATGTCAATATCACTCTGTAATCTGTAAATCATGAAAGTGTTGCGTGTCAATCGTATGTGTGTGTGTCAGGGCATCTACGACATCCACATCCAGCTGGCGGGAGTGCCGCTGCTGGCGTGGGAGCCGCCGCCGCTGGCGCACAACGTGTACGCGTCCGAGGTGATGTCGCACCCCGTGTTCACGCTGCGCACCGTGGAGAACGTCGGACACATTGTCGAGCTGCTCAAACTCGTCTCGTACAACGGATTCCCGGTCGTCGACCCGCCGCTTGCAGATGACGTTAGTGATTACTATCCACCTATATAATATAGCGGCCCAAACCGGCACTGTCCGGGTGTATTACTCCACCTATAATACACTAGCGCTCCAATAAGAAACCGTCCGGGTGCAGATAAACTTTTCAAAATGGCGGCCATAATGTTCAATTCCAACTATCAATTTGGAATATCGATCTATCGAATCACGAAAAAAGAATACCTACATCTCGTAGTTCGAAATTCAAATGTATAAGTATAAGTAGCCTGGGCCAATTTTGGCGAGAGATTTTATTCCGGACCCCGTATCTGGTACATATTTGATCGAAGATCCGGATTTAAAGTAGTGATCCCTCAACAACCTTAGGTTCTATACCTGTAAAATTTATTAGCCCATATATGTCCCACTACAGGGCACGGGCCTCCTATAAAATCGAGAGTACAATTGATAGTGATTAGAATTTCATTCGAATTGGTTATTTCCTCTTTTGAAGTCGGTCAAAAATATGGTGTGATATAATTACGTTGCTATGGAACTCCTTCTGTGGTTGAAAGAAAGACAGATAAGATTACGAGGATAACTTAATTTCGCTTTGAAATCATGAATATGATGACTGTGTCGATGCTCCATCTGTTCATCTGAGGGCTAAATGACTCATTATTTTTACACGCTTTATATTAGCTTCACTTGTATGTTTTTATCGTGATACTTGAAAGCAATAGTAACAGTAACATCCTTCGATCAAATATACACTAGATACAACATGAGCGCTTAGAAAATGGCACCAAAAAAGAGTGCTTCAAGCACTCTTTCGCCTTCGGTCACGCACCGACCGTTGCTTCTAAAACGTCGCAGAACTTTAGACAACATTATGTGAAAAGCTACTTTAAGTTCCAGGAATAAGGTGGAATTTGTGTTAATTTATTTGGAATATGTGATCTTTTTGTTTCAATGCATCGGTGCCACTTTTTAACAAAACATTTACAGGGAACTGTGTATCTAGTGTACATTTGATCGAAGGGAACATCTATGAATATTAAATACATGCAAATGATTCAGTAAGTGGGTCATGGTATCACAACTGTCTGAGTTCTTCAGATAATAATAATACCTGTGCACATAACATTAATCTATTTAGATAAATAAAATGATATATAGGTCTTATGTTATGCGCTCGTCACTTAAATATATTATATAAAACCCCAACAGGATTTCAAATTATTCTTTAACTGTCCGTTTAAACATGGGGTCAATGCAATACATTGTAATTTTACAACCATGTTGTAGAATATGGCTCATAATTTACAAACATCTGGTGGTTGCCCATCTGTTAACTCATTTCAAAAGTACGCCACTTCATGGACTTCGCTTTAAATCTATTTTATTTATTTATACACTTTATTGCACACAAAAAAAAAATACAAATAAAACGGAAATCACAATCATAAAAGTACAATTGGCGGTCTTATCGCTCAAAGGCAATGTCTTCCAGACAACCATGGGATGGATTTTATAAACGGTTAAATAGAGGGCAGTCTTCTATATCCTTACTAATATTATAAAGGTGAAAGTTTGTATGTATGTATGTATGTATGTATGGATGTTTGTTACTCTTTCATGAAAAAACGGCTCAACAGATTTTGATGAAATTTGGTATAGTGATAGCTGACACCCTGGATTAACACATAGGCTACTTTTTATCCCGAAAAATGTAGTGTTCCCGTGGGATGAGTCAGGAAACCAAATATACATATTTTCTACTCTTTCAAATTCAAATTGTTGGCACGGGATGTCCTCTCCTACGGAAGGGAAATATAGTCGACGGCACGCGGGAAATATAGTTAGTAGTATAAAATAAAGGAAAAAACATTTTGCCATACAAAATGTTCATGGGTTTGTAATTGTCAAACATTTAATGTTCATACCGTCGATACGGTAAACTCTTCCCTCAAATTAAATAACGTATTTAAATAAAGGTTTCGTATCGACAACATATATCCACAATATTCGATTAATGCCGTATTTTAGATTTTAAAGATGTAAATTAAATGACAGTAATGAAAAGTGTTTGACATTTAAATTGGTTGTCAAATATTTATGCATACGTTCAGAATTTTATTTTGTGTAAACTAAAGAGTATATTATGAAGCTAAATAAATATAGGACAATTAAATAAATAATATTCACACGTAAGAAGTTTTACTTCTTTTCAAGATAGAATGTCACTTGAAAATGAAAAATCTTTAATAAAATAACACATAAAAATAAAAACTGAACTGAACTGAATAACAATGGAGAATATTGCAGGGATTCTCAAATTAGGCGTTGCCTGTGTCTTGAGAAACCAGTTAAATATAATTGTTATTACATTAATTGTGTGTGTGAGTGTGAGTGTATTTCTATGAAAATTTATATTTCATCTCTTTATTACTAACAAAAAATAATGGCGTAATATTTTTGGAAAAACAGCATAGTGGGGGTGAAATAAGGATTGGAATATTGCATGGATAATCAAAATCGCTAAAGTATTTAATGTCAAAAATTTATAAGGCACACTATTTGGATATGGAGAAAGGGGATATAATAGAGTGGGAGGTAGGGAAGAGGACTGGGATAGCTGACAGATTTGATAGGACGAAATGTAAAAGCACGGTATAAGACGGGATGGTTAATGAAGAGAAAGGACGGGACGTATCGGGAAGTGACTGAACAGACGGGATGGGACGGAATTGAGCAGGACAGTAGGATAGCTAATTCATGTTTAGGTATACAAGAGCTTATACGAAAAATAACATGTATTTGGTGTGGAGTAAAATAAAAAATATCTGCATCCAGGCAAAGGTGGGTCGAGCTTTTTTGCTATGCTAAATAATTGAATATAAAATTAATCATATTATAATAACTAAGCCATAGCGAAGCGTGGTCGGGTTAGCTATGGTATCTTTTAATTGATTTCAATGAATGTTCTCGGAGTAGTAACAGTGTTATAATATCTCCGTAGCAAAATAATGATTTGAATCTGGAGAGATGGGATAGAATAGAATATAAGGTGGATAAAATGGGACAGAAGAATAGGTACAAGATGGGATTGAAATTGGATAAGCAGTTTTGTCATATTGATTTTAAATAAAATATGGACTGGAATCTGTATTTGCACCCAGGCGAAGCCGGGCCGGGCCGCTAGTTAATATATAAAGCTAAAGAGTTTGTTTGTTACCTCTAATCTCAGAAACTACTGGTTCGTATTGCAAAAATATTTTTTGTGTTGGATAGGTTATTTATCGAGGAATGCTATAGGCTATATATCATCACGCTATGACCTATAGAAGGGATTCAGTAGTGAAAACTCTAGTATACATGAGAAAGTTTTATTCGTTTTTCGTGTTCCGATTGATCGATATTGTAAATTGATAATGGAAATTGTATACTTTGGGCGCCATTTTGAAAAGTGTAACTGTACACGGGCGGTGCCGGGCCGGCCCGTTAGTGTAGTATAATAATAAAATGTTAATTTTCAGTCCGAAGTGACGACATACAAGCGTCTCCGAGGCGTGATACTAAGGTCTCAGCTGATAGTGCTGCTTCAGAACAAAATCTACAATGAGAACGCCAATACAACCTGGTCTAATTTCAACGTCGACTCAAACATGTTCAGGAAGGAGTACCCTCGGTATCCTTCCATTGATGAGGTAAATATAATAATATTTAATTTATTTCAACCAACTTCGGATCAGACGCAGGCGCTAATGACTGCGACACAGTTCTCCCGAACTAATGCAGTTGTTAACGTACACTTACTTACTTTTGCTTGTTTATGTATCATTAAAATATTTGAATTTGATTTGAATACTATTATTACACAAAAACTAAAATTAAAATTATGAATGAAATGAAATATGAAAATGTTTATTGATCTGTCAAAGGAGCAACGGATTGACTATTATTAGCAACGGTGGCAGTTGCTCAATTCAGTTGTTCTTGATACGGGTAGTCCAAAATAGTGGCGACGGTTTAAGATATCTTCTAAGACTATCTAGATCCGATATTTCATATTATTAAGAGTAGGAACTAGCTGCACACAAATGTTAGTGAATTTCAATTAGTATTATTTAGTTGACATTTTTTACGCGGCCCTCTCTTTCTCTTGTTTTAAATCCATCCAATCGTAGTGTGTAACACAGTGCTTTAAGCGATAAGACCACCACTTTTTATTTTTGATTATTGTATTTTTTTGTTTGTACAATTAAGATTTAAATATTAAATTATTGTCTCAACTCTCAACGTATGTCTGATATTTCATATCATGAGGACAAAATTAATCACCTAAATATTTGCAGCTAGATATATCAGAGTGGGAGAAGACGTGCACGATAGACCTGCGTCCGTTCATGAACCCGTCGCCGTACACGCTACCGCACCGCGCCTCTCTGCCGCGACTGTTCCGGCTGTTCCGAGCACTCGGCCTGCGACACCTGCCCATCGTCAACGATGTTAATGAGGTGACAAATGCAAATACTTTAAAAAAAAAATAACACCCAACAGTCACACACATAGCTCTGACCCTACACTAAGATCGAGTCTTGTGTCATGGGTATCAGGAATTACGCGAGACTTTTCAGCCTCGCAAACAACCTGACCCGGAAGAAATATTTGTGGGCCGCACAAACATTTCTGTAGGTGCGGGGATGGAACCCGCGGCCTCTCTCGCGGCTTCACAAGCGGTGTCTAACCACCTGCGCCACTGAGGCTATCAAAGTATAACTAGTCATCGTATAAGGCAACCATGTTTCCGAACGCACATCATCGCGCGATATCTTACGAGCCGGGAAAGCCAATGGGAGCGCGCGGGATTGTTCGGGAGCACGTCCCTAGTCGCAGCAGCCGAGCACCAGTGTTTTGAAGTGAAGTTGAGAAATGATATCGCGCACCTCACGGACTATCACCTACAATAACACTCGACCTTCGCCACAAACCCGCATATTATCATTTTTTAATTAATAAATCTGGTTAAAATTGCTAACATGAATCTGCTATACCTATTATCAGCCATCAACCCAAATCTTATAGATATTTTTCTTTAGACCCGTCAGGTAAATTAACTGCACTTCATGTGATGGTAAATGCAAATATGTCTAGATAGAATATGGATGGATGAGATATGGACTGCAAAATCGATACAAGTATGGTAACATCTTCAAAATCTGATGTACTATGGTTCCTAATATACTAGAGGTAATACATAATATATAACTATCATGCATTTTTTTCCCAGGTGGTAGGTATGGTAACTAGGAAGGACATAGCGAGATATCGAGTTTGGCGGCACCGAGGGCACATGGGGATGGAAGAGTTAATACTGTCCAGTGAGATATAAGCAACTTCAAGCATCAAATAGAAGAAAATATAGCAATTGGGTAAATCATTCTAATGAAAATAACTTGCTCATGATGGATATCAATAATTTATTATTTATATTATTATAAAACATTAAATATGAAATACATACTTTATATTTCGTAACGTTGGATTTGTGTTAGCTCGCAATATAAAATAAGTAATAGCACTAGCTGACATAAAATCAGAAGAGTGCCCTTGAGATATCTCAATAATGCATAATAATATGTAATTTGTGATAATGATACAGAAGTATAGGTATGAATGTGTTTAAAATTGTGTAAAAAAGGTTTAAAGATAGTTAGTTACTTGAATAGTAACATTTTCCTGATAAAGACATAGGTCAATAGACAATAACTGCTTTGGTGGTGTAGTTGTTCTACAGTACTATTGCAAAGCAGAGGTCTCAGGTTCAAATCCCAGGCTAAGTGATTTTGGATTTTTCTATTCATTATCAGTCCAGAGTCAAGAATTTGTGCCCGATATGGCAATAGGCTCGCCACCTATCCCACCGTGGAATGGAGGATGCAAGGCGAAATGTGGGAGTCCTGGTAACATCTCTGCCTACCCCTTCTGGGAAAAAGGCGTGAGTTTATGTATGTATGTCAAATTAACAACAGATCTGATTTCACCTTCCAATAACAACCAGCATTAAATATTTATACTGAAACAAAATTGTTATTCTAAGACAGTTGCAAGCAAATGAATTTCATGGAAGCTTTTTGTAGCAAAATCTTGCGCAAATATTAATTCATTTTAATTTTATGCACTTCTGGCTTCATAGTAAAAATAATATGCAGAAATATTATAGGTCTACAAACCTTATACTACTGATCCAATTTGACTTTGCTTAAAAATACACGATTTTGTTTCAGAATCAGATGAGTAATAAAGTTGTTACCAACTAAAAACGAAATAACTTATGAAAAATAATGATCATGGAATGCTATTCATAATTCAGTTTTAGATATTTTTATTTTTGTATTCCATGGTTATCAGTTCGCAACAGGTAGTCTAATGGTATGTTCTGAGGAAAGTAAGAAAGTAAACATTGGTAACGATATAAGTAGAATAGTTTTTGTTGAATAGTTTGTCTACAGGTAGTCAAAAATATGAAAATGAATCCATGTAAAAAGTAGCTGATGTGTCAATAAAGTGACCAATATAATGGTTTCTTAGATTTATGTGAATGTTATAGTATATTGAAATAAAACTATCTCATATGGAATTTATCACAGATTACCTTCTCGATTTTTTGATTACTTTACAGCTTTTTTTATTGTAAAAGGTATAGTTAATGGTTACCATAAACTTAAATAATATCGAAAGAAAATTTGACAATTTAGAAGCATAGAACTTTAAAAATATCAACTTGTATAGAATATTATGCCACTAGTTTATGAAATCAAATCGTTCTTATGGGTCAGTATTAGCACCCCAAAAATAATTTATCAATTGTTAATGTTTGCGTATTTTATATTATGACAAAAATGTGATTTATAAATGTAATTTATATGTAAGAAAATTTTATTACAATTGTTTTCAATAAAAGACATGAGTTTTATTTGTTTTCTTATTTATTACACATTATCTTAGTTCTTTGGTCACTCGACGAAAGCAGTAAATTATCACAAAAGTCTTACTTCTTCACAATGTTTATTCAATTGTTTATAAACAACTCCCATCCGATCCCCGCCCAGAGATTGATAAATAATATTACAGGGAGTATAACCAATATAAGTAGTAAGTAGTTCACAAATTCATCCATGTTAATAGATGGCACACAATCAAATATTAATTAAACTGTCTGCGGAATTAAATAAATTCACACAAAATGATTCAATGACCTGCGAATCAAAACGTCAACACAAGCATCGAACAACTGTCAATGTCAAGATGACATAAAAACAAATTCTGCAAAAATGCTAAGGCACTCGTATCCATACAGCCAAGATGCCTAAAATAAATAAATAAAATTAATATTTATATTTTATAATAATAGTATCTATTACATATACTTATATATATACATATATTTTCTTTATATATAGATATATGCTATAAGGGATTTAACGAAACATGTCTTGAATAAACTATATTGAAAAGCAAAACAATATCTCAAATATCCAAACTACAATAAGCAGAAGTTTCTTCTTTCCTTGTGCAGTTAGGAAGTATTTAGAAGATACTACGTATCTTATAGTGGGTCTGAAGGTTTTTCGGCACCTACCTGTCCCAGGCGAGTAGATCATAAATGATCACTTTGATCAACACCAAATCAACACCTTTTTTCAAGCAAGTTGTGCTTTTACTCTGCATATTCATAACTGCAAATACACAAGTCCAGTGGTCAGTGGTTTCATTATATCCCAATAAAATTCACATTTCACAATAAATAAATAAATAAATAACACCCAACAGTCACATACATAGTCCTGACCCCACAGTAAGACCATAGATTTAGTATAAAACATAGATCGGCAATGTGAAAGAGATAGAATAATTTAACTCATATGTTAAAGCGAGATGCATGATGCGACCATACGTTTACACAGAAGTAGCCTGCAGTGACCCAGAGTCAAAATATGTCAAAATAAGCGAGCAACAAAATTCGCTTATTTTCATAATTTATTTAATTTTACAGTACTTGGTTATATTTATTAAACGTAGTTTATTATAGTGCATTGTGCAGTGCCAAAGTGTGGTTCATACAGGCGTAAAAATCCGAAATAATTAAAGTTTTCACAGGTACCGGCCACTTTTGTACAATACTTTTTTTCGACAATATTGTAGAATTAAATGGAAATCCGTGTATACATATCGGTAGAAAAGAATATAGTATTTCATTAAATAAATACGCTGAAAGCATCCATTGCGTATAAAAAATTATATCAAATACGTGAATTTACAATAATTTCAACCAAAAGTTGCTAGGGATTGACTGACAGGTTCGATCAATAAAACGTTGTCGATGAAATAGTCGATGACAACACATGTTTCCCTACATTTTTATGGAGCTATAGTATGTTGTGATAGTGTGCATTCTTCTTCTTCTTCTACCTGGCGTTATTCCGGCCATTATTATAGTATTCATTCTGCAATATTACTTATTACTTTACTTTTTCTCATTTTTTCATATTTGTGGAATAATTATTATAACACTTCATGTGTGTGATTTATGAATTAAGAACCTGTTTCAATCGCTGCCAAGAGGCTGTCAATTTATAATAGTAAAACAAGAAATATTAGATATTTTTATAAAATATGCGATACTTCTATGCACGGTATCATCGTCCAAACCTTGAAGCAACATTATTCATTTATCATAACATTAGGTATAGGTTTAAAATTTATAATTCTCATAGGAAAAACATTAATTTAGGTGACGAGATCGAGATCTGTCTCTTTCTTCAGCCACAGGAATGCGACTAATGAACATAGGCCTTCCACAAGAATGTCTACATCAGTTTGTTGTAAGCTGCCTGCATCCAACGACTTCCTACAAGCTCCGGCCGAGCAGGCGTCCAACACTTCCCAATGTGTTACAAGTCAATTAATTGACTTAAATAAGCATATTTTTTTAACTCTGGTATAAATATACTTACGCGAATGTTACTCATTGAAAAAAACTAATAATCATGGATTTTGTTGCAGACTGAGTCCACCCTGTGACTGCGAAAGTTGTAAAGTAATCGAAACTTCGCGACGGGAAATTAAAAATTAAAAAAATAAACCTAAAGCTTTGTAAATTATAGTTTTATTTTATAAGAGTTTTTTGTTCTCAGTTTTATTAGGTGTATGTACTATGTACACATATGTTACATCACAATGAAAAAAATAATTTTGTTCAGGTAAACATAAATACCCATACAAAACATCTCAAACAAAATGTTTTCAAATAATATGACAATTTGTCTTTATTTATTTGTGTGTGTTATCAATCTGTATTGAAATAAACACATCAATAAGTTTCTGTTAATATATAATAAGATGTCGCATATATCCATAACATTTTATTTCACAACTACAGGCCGACAGCTATATCGATATCGATATGATAGTATCGAAAGTGCATGGTACACCACTATATGTCAAGCACACATGTAAACTTCACGCACACAATCGTAAATCAGTTTTGGTCGCGCTCAAAATGACACATTGCCGATCTATGTTTTATACTACATCTATGAGTAAGACCGAGTCTTGTGTCGCGGGTATCAGGAACTACGAGAGACTTTTCGGTCTCACAAACACCCAGACCCGGAAGAAATATTTGTGGGCCGCACAAACATTTCTCTCGGTGCGGGGATCGAACCCGCGGCCTCTCGTTTCACAGGCGGCGTCTAACCAACTGCGCCACGGAGGCTGTCAATGTCGACTGAATCACTAATAATCCATTTATGTCAACGAATTATTCTTTGATTTCGTACCCAATAAATGGCTATTATTTTTTATTGGAAAGGTTAATTGTGATCTGTATATACTCCCATGTCTTCTTCAATATAAACAATCAATTATTTTAAATATTTATTATGTTCAATAAAATACATTATATTCATAATTGTTAACAGCACATGAAGTGTTAATTGGAACTAATTACAATGCATTAATATAAACTCACTCGTAAGCTAAGGGTTATCTGTGCTAAACTATATTTTTCTAACTTCGTTTTATTTTACCTAGTAAAATCCGTCATATCGGACCAGAATGGGAGTAAGTTTTATACATGAATTTCCATTTCGATGTACTTTAAGGTCATAAGACATATCCTTGTCCATTCTCCGTCACTTAACTGGTTAATAGGTAATAGTTATTCAGTTGTGTCTAGTAGAATAATCAATGTTTACTAGTATTTTTTATTTACTTATCTCCCACTTTTCCAATGGTAGTATATATCATTAATTTTACAAAACAGAATGAATAGAAAGTGAGCTTTTAAATTGTCGTAACATTTAAAATACCTGTCACCATAATCAGTCCTTAAAAATCGTTATAATAAATAACAGAACTTAAATACAAAAATTAAATATGCCATAATAATCAGATATATTAAACAAACAAAAATAATCTAACTTATGATTATATTAATATCTTTGTTAGAACTAAAAAAATAAAGCAAGTGAAATATGTTGACACAAGACACGCATCTGAAATATTCGGAACTTCCAGTTACTATTTTTACATAATATCTGTTCCTGAATTTGAATTAGATGAATGGCCAGCGCACACCGGAACGGAATGGCAAGCGATTTTGTTTTTTATAAATATAAATATGATATTAACTAATCTGGTAGAAATACGACATAAATTCCAATGTTTTCAACTGATGCCGTGAAAAAAGGAATTTCTCGATACGGCATCGTTGAGCGCACCAAGGTATCCTTCGGCGGAATTCCGTCTCGGTGTACGTCGGCCTTAAGTTGATGGTCTTCCAAATCCAACAACCACATTATTATTTTTTACATAATTTTATTTTTATATAATATGTCAAACAACAAACAACAGTACACTATGAAACCCCAAAAAGAAATAGTAATCTAAGCGTAACATTATTCCTGAATTATCCCTAGAATAATCACAATGAGTACGTATAGAAGAGGCAGTCGATAGCTTGTTGTGCGTCCACAAAGTATCTTGGTTTGTCTGCTCTAGTGATACCATAGTCTGGCTCTACAGCAGGCAGTACTATGTTACACTTGGAACTGCAAGTACTACTAACGCTCATATTGAACGAGCTGTGAGACAGACTCGCTCTCGTAGGAGTAGCCGTCGGCAGTTTGTTCTTCATCACATTGCAAGCCATTCTCTTCATCCTGTCTATGTTCTTCTTTATTGTAACTAGCATCTTGTGATTTTCGCCTTCGTGAAGGTACTGCTTTAAGTCCTAGTTGGAAAATAAAAATATATTAGTGTATTAAAAATTAAGTTACTGGCGACGACACTGATTTCGATAAAATTCAAGAAAAAGTTTTTTTTTTATAAATGGTAGCAAATTTTATTAAATGTTTAAAATAAGTAGGGATAATGGGCTTATGGTGCATAGAATCGATGGCCGTTGAGACCGGAAGGTTCTAGAGTAGAGCCCACGTACAGGCAAGCGAAATGTCGGACGCCCACCTACAAGGTGGACTGACGACCTGGCTAAAGTTGCAGGAAGTCGTTGGATGCAGGCCGCATCCAACTGGTCGATGTAGAGATCCTTGGGGGAGGCCTATTTTCAGCAGTGGACTTTCTGTGGCTGAGATGATAATGATGAAGAATATGATGATGAAGTAACGATAAAAATTAACAAATCCAAATTGCTTCAAAATTCACATTCAAATAAAGCTTACCTCTCTAACATCGTCATATTTAGCGAAGAGCCACAGGTAAGTAGCCAGTATGCAAAATAATGGTGTTTCGCTATTACTGAAGCGGAACATAAATTTCAATATGGCTGGAATACGGTGGCGCTGAAAACAAAAATGAAAATATGGCATCAAATTTTCAAAAATATATTTATGTAAAGTATACATTGAGCAAGCCTTTCAGATAGGCCACAAAATTAATATAGGACGTGCTTAGAATTAATGCTGTGCAAACAACGCGTAAATATTACCGGAATCAGGCTACGATATCACGGAAGTTGAGTGGATATATATCGGGATCGACCATTATATTGGATATTATAATCTGTAAGTATATATTTACGTCATCATATATGTATTGAATGTATGAAGTAGGGCGATCTCTATACATCTTCTGTCGTTTGCGTTTCATTAAAAACATGCCTGAGCATAAGAAACAGTTGCATGACGTGAGAAGCGATTTTATCCAGCAGCAACAGGAGACTGATGTTCAAAACAAATACAACATAATGCACACTCACTGCATAAATTTTCGGTCCGGTTATTCTGTACCGGGTCAAATTGACCAGGACGGCGGAGGCAGATTTCAACACTTCTATACTGGAAATGGATCTGTTCGTGACCGACATGTACACGTACACGCGACGCACCATCGACGCGGCCACGTCGTTGTACATCATGGGGAACACCTCAGATAACAACTCTGAAACAATATATTATAAAACAGATCCTATCAAAAGAGAAACAATGAGTAGTTTCATACAACAAACAACTTGCGTTATAGCGGTTATGGAGCTCATGAACAAACACTATATTTAAGATGCGTCATTTCTAAAGATTCGTTTTGTTTCTTGCATAAATTAAACTAAAAAAATGCATTCGGGCCAGTAAACAATACAAATATTTTATTATGGATTCAATAACTATTTTCATTTCAATAGAAGTCTGTTGGTTCTTCATGCCAGTCGTTGTGGAAGGCATCGGAGATAGTATATTTTAGTCACCTTTCCTATGTATTATTGGTGATTGAATGAAATAAACGATCGTCACTTGCATAATTATAAGTATATATTATGTATGATTTTTCAATTTATACAGAGTGCATATTGAAGTAAATTAATGACAAAATACAAGTAATGAATTTTACTGGTCTCTCATATGTGAATTTATATCTCTCGCCAAACAATAGTGTATGGCGAGTGTAGGGAAATGCCAAGCATTACTTTGTAACTCAAGGTGTTGTTATGCTACAACTTTGCTAAAAATTAAAAAAAGTGCAACTAACCGAGTGATCGGAACGCCCTGATGACAGTTTCAATGTCGCACATGTTGCGCAGCACGTGCATGACCTCCTCGTTGCGTTCCCGCAGCGTCTCCTGGTCGGAGCGCAGCCCGCCGCGCCGCCAGCGCTGCCGCAGCGCCGCCACGCGCCGGTCGTGCCGCGTGCCAACACGAGCCTTGTGCCCGCGGAATAGAGCCTATAATACAATCAAACACATCACTCATACAATTACCCTCAATCAAGGTCGGATCCAACTTTCAACCCGAGGTGGTCATATTATTTTCTTGTAAAAACACTGGGTACGATTTCAATACTCGAATCCGTAGTAATGATTTTTTAAGTTATTACAGACACCTTTTTACATTATTTATCGACATACATAGAATTAAGTGTACTTATAAATTTTATCAATAAGATAATAAATACATTCTGTCAATCTGGAGGCTGCCCAGCGGAGGGTCATGACCCCCATAACCTCCCCCCAGGAACCGCTGTTGTCCTTAATATCAATTATGTAATAAAAGTCTCGTATATAGTCATGAACTAAAATTAAGATCAATTAGGTCTTGTTTATCAAAAACTACGAGATTTTTTGGTCACACAAACGTCCAGAATCATATGAAGCATAAACATATTTAAAGTGCAAAGATTGAACCCGTGTTTAACCAGCTGCGCCACGAAGAATCCTTATATTAGAAATTATATCGATTTTGTAATATATTATAGCATTCTAGTTGTTTAGTCGCACGGATTGCCCGTAAACCAAATCTTGATGTAATTTCGAAAGCATTATAGGATTACTAGAAGTAATAACCAACTTCAAATACATAAATGTTTGACTAACTCACCTGAATTTTAGAAGCAGCCCAATTACGCCTTTGTTCTTCTCGCATCTTGATCATAGCCTCCCTTTGCAACTTCAATTGTTTCCTCACCAAATACCCCCTGGCTAAAGCTTGGACATTTACCACACCTCGCCGTTTTTGCAAAAACATGCATCGAATCAGTCTAGTATGCAATTTCCCTCTCCAAATGTTCTGTATAAATATGACTTTATTGCGATAGTTTATGTACTTCGATTGTTGCAAGTAACATCTTACATTCTTTTGTATGCAAATCGCCGCCTTATGTTCAAGTTCCTTTCGCTTCAAAAAATACAAGTACAGAGATCTCGTTCGTCTCATCTCGCATAAAGCCCTGTATCGTCTTTGGAAGGTAAGTGTTGCTTCTTTTAATCTTAAATAGCGGTCTCGTTGTTTTTTGCTTTCCACATAGCCCCTATAATGCCTTTGAATCGTAATACATGACTTTACTATCTGTAAATATCGAGTTCTTTCTACCTTTGCCCTGTACAATGCTTGTATCTTCAATGAGGCTGATCGTAGTTCCAAATAGTGACGGCGCACCTTTCTCATTTCCAGAAGAGCTTTGTATCTTCGCTGAATGCATACAGCTGCCGATTTTAAAGTTAAATAGCTCTGTCTTAGTCTACTCGTCTCCACATAACCCCTGTAATATCTTTGAATAGTAACACACGCAGTTTTGACGCGTATATATCTAGTTCTGTCCGCTTGCCTAAGAATCTTAGCTTTGTATAGTGTTTGTATGGTTACACAAGCAGATTTGAGCCGCAAATATTCATGCCGTAATCTCCTCATTTCAAGCAAAGCTTTGTACCTCCTTTTTAAAATGCTAGCGGCCTTTTGTAATGTTAAATAATTTTGTCTTTGCTTTTTGGTCTCTAAATATCCTCTGTAATATTTCTGAATTGTAACACAAGAGTTTAGAATAAGTAAATATCTCGTCCTCTCTATTTTCATAGAAACCTTTGCTCTATATAGTGTTTGTATGATGACGGCAGCTGACCGAAGTCTCAAATACTCTTGTCTTGCCTTCCTCATTGCAAGTAAAGCTCTGTACCTACTCTGCAGAACAACAGTAGATTTTACCAACGACACATAATATTGTCGCTGTATTTTCCTTTGCACGTATGCCCTATAATATCTTTGGATTGAAATGCACGCCTTTTTAATGAGTAAATATTTAGTTCTTTCGGTTTTCATCTGAGTATTTGCTCTGTACGCTATTTGTAAGACTACGGCAGCATTGCGTAGTCGTAAATATTGCATGCGTTCTGTTCTCATTGCCAGTAATGCTCTGTACCTCTGTTGTACTGTAATAGCAGCATGCTTCAAATTTAAGAAAATATTTCTTTGTGTTCTCATTGCTATTAAGCTACGGTATCGTACTTGTAAAATTTTTGCAACTTTCTGAAGCTGTAAATATCTCTGTCTTGTAATTTTGAACACCTTGTACTGTCGGTAATACGTTGTTATTGTCGTCACAGCGGACCTCATTTGTAAATAGATTTTTCTCTGTTTTTTCATTTCCAAATGCGATCTGTAGAATCTCTGAATGGAAATTGTAGCTGTTTTGAGTTGGAGGTATTTTTGTCGCGTGGTTTTCATTTCTATGTAGCACCTATAATATTGTTGAATGCAGATCGTTGCAGTTCTCAGTTTAACGTACTCTGATCGAAGCTTTTTGGTGATAATGTAAGATCTGAAAACTCTTTGGATGGTAACGCAAGCATTCTTCGTCTGCTCGTATTCCTGTCGTACCTGTTTTTTTAACTTAATGCTCCTAAACCACTCTTGTATCTTAACAGCAGCCGTTTTCTTCCTGAGAAATTCACATCTCTGTTTATTTCTTTCAACACATGCTCTGTATAAACGTTGTATAAGTAGGCACGAAACACGTAATTGGAGGTATTTGGATCTCTGCTTCCTCATTTCTACTTCAGCTCTGAATCTTCGTTGAATTACCAAAGTAGCTTTACGTAGCATCTCGTAATTTTCCCTCTGCTTTCTCATGGCCTTTTGTGCCCTATATTGCCTTTGAATAATTGTAGCTGCATTTTTCAGTTTTAGGAAAGAAGATCTTTCTTGTCGTGTCAATACTAAGCTCCTGTATGATCTTTGCAAAGTTATCGTTGCATTTCTCAGCTGGATGTAAGATTGTCTTTGAATTTTGGCAACAATATGCGTTCTGTAATATCTTTGGATTAGAATTGCAGATGTACGTTTCATAACATAATTATTCCTGACCTTCTTCATAATCAAATAAGATTTTACATGTTTTTGAATTATTATTGCCGCTTTTTTCAATCTCAGGAATTCGGCTCTTTGTTTTTTCATAAGTAAGGTAGCTCTAACCCTTCTTTGCAGTTGTAGAATGCTTTCAGTTTGTCTCAAATATTCTTGGCGACATTTTTTTCTTCTATAAAGACTTTGCATGGAAACCACACTCTTCTTTAGTTCTAAATATCTTTTGTTTTCCATTCTCATCTTCAATAAAGCTACATAGCGATCTTCTATCAGACTTACTGCATTTTTCAGTTTCAAGAAATATCTGCGCTGTTTTATCATTCGATAATTACTTTGTATCACAATAGCGCATCTTTTTATTGTGGCTAGTTCTGTCATATTCTTTCTCATGGCGAGTTTGCCTCTGTATTTCTGCTGAATGTATATGGCTGTCTTCCTTAAAAGCAAATACCTTCTTCTGATAATGTATTGGCGTATAACGCTCTGAATTATTATTACTTTCGTCACCGTTGATTTATACTGTCTCATACTCAGCCAGCGCCTAATGTGGCTTTGTATAGTTGTGGCCGACTTCTCTTCAAGTTGTTTTCTTTGTAGTCGTAACTGTTGTAACATTGTTTTTGCTTCCCTGGACATTTTCATGGACCTATACCAATTTTCTATCTTCAAAACGCTACACTTCATTTGTTGGTAATGTGTCCGGCATAGCCACATGCGGCAATATTTTTGAATAATTATGGTGGCGATTGTGATCCGCCGCATTTCCCATTCCACTAATCGATCATACTGAATTTTACGCCACCAACGTTGGATTGCACTTGCCGCCTCGTTTTGTATCTGCAGTATCCTTTCTTCTTCGCGTCTTTTCTCAGCAATAATTGCGTATTTCTTCTTCCACCAAGTTTGGATTACATTCGCCGCTTTCTCAAAGAGTGGGGCACGGAAAACATGAATTATTTGCCATAATAAAGACAATGTTTTCTCCCTGTGACCATCAGCAATGTCAGTAGGAGTTATATCGCCAAAAATAACGAAATTAGACTCTTTCAGTGCATTTAAAGCAACATGAACGTTATGAATTTTCTGCAACCGCGATATGGCCGGAGTCCGCAGCTGGTTCAACAGACCATTTTTCATTAATATGATTTCCATAACCTTAGTTAATCTAACTCCATCTCGTATATCCACAGCTATGTTGTGCACTGCATATTTATATTCGTCTAAATAAGACTGTTTGTGGCTCAATACATATCCAAGTGGTCTTAGATGTTTGGTAATATCACCGATTCCAGCAATTAGTTCTCTCGTGAATTTAAGAACTATTTCTCGGCTTTCCTTACAAATTGCATTCCTGCAGAATAAGCAAGGGTCATGCGGAATAAGCTTCTTCTGTTTCGCTTGATCCAAAAAGAAAACGAGCATGAAAAATTTCTTTAATGTGAATTTCTTTATGGCTTCCATGTAGGCAGGCAGTAGCATATTTGGCGCGGACGATTTGGAATGTTTATTTTTCAGGAATGGGTTTTTGAACATTCTATGAATGATGAATGTTGTCAAACCTTCTATATCACTATTAGATTTTAAGGGTAAAACAGTTCTATATATCGCTTCCAATCCAATACGAAGCCATAACGGGTTATAAGATAACAACAGTTCCATTATAATTTTCTGCAACCCTATATCTAAATGCAAGTTTCTGTCAGGTCGAATGGCAATAAGCTTTTTTTCAATTTGAGCGTTTAACTTCAAGAAAACTTGGGCAATGTCTGTACTGAGTAAGAGGTTTCTTGCCGATCTACGAAGGCCTTCAAGGCGGTGGCTGTTGTTATATACACTTGAAACCTGTTCTTTTGTAGGCGCTGCTGGTATTTCCTTGTTTCTATTTTCAATCCATGCTTTGCCCACATCAATCTTTTGTTCAACATTGCTATCAAGATCAGCGGGGGGCGTCAATATGTAATTAAGCCATCTTTTGAATTCTGTTTCAAATTTTTCAACTGCCGCTTCATCGTAAAAATAGCTCGTAGATAAAAACGGATCTACAGTTGCAGACTGAGAATATACGTTTCCGATTAAGTTCACTGTTAAGTTTTGATTTGCGCTTTTATTATGATCAATAGTAATATTAGGTTTAGATACATTAGATATAGAATCTTTGCTCTTTAAGGAAGCTCTCGATTTCATAGTTTTTTTAGCTAGAGATACTGGTACTTTCCAAAGATCTGGCTCAGCCCTAACTGCTTTCTTAGACCACGATTGCCTGTTGAGAGCTGACAAGGTGGATTTTTCATCATGTTTATCGAAAGTCCGATTAACTGTGAAAGTAGACTGTTTGTCAGTTCTATCCAGAACATAAATATCAGAGATATGTCCGCTTTCTTCAGGGATGGACTGAAGAGGTGGGGTTATAGACCTTGGAGGAGATTTTAAATCCATTCTATGATGGTTTTGCCAAATGTTATTTTCACATTGGTTCAAGTACATCTTATCGTGAATTTCCCTCTGTTGATTATACTCCCTAAACAGCGCTTTACTGCACATTTTGGGCTGTTGGTCCTTCATAAAATAGTGAGGTACTTTCGTGTCAAGTTGAACAAAATTGTTCTCCATTGGGGTGTTTGGAGAATCTTTAGTATAAGTGTCAGAATTCAATTTGACGTCTTGAATTATCTCGTGTGTATCATTGTTAATTTTTGCAAAACACTTTCTTTCTGTAGAAAATCTTTGAGGAAAGAAAGATAAATCACTGATACGAGAGAATTCAGTATTAATAGAGAAGTCAGGGTTATTTAATTCTTTTGGTGATGACGTGTTGGGTTGTTTTTTGTTTTGAACCGTCGGCGTTTCAGTAAACTGAGTTTCATAATGTGCATTAACCGTCAGCCATTTATTTGGGTGCGCTGATGTTATACTAATTATTGAGTGCGTTTCATTCTCTTTGTTAGTATTTAAGTCTAAGCTGTCGTCAAAATCACTTTCTGAGTTAACACTCAAAATAATTTTAGGTCCTTTGTTTAATTTATCTGCTTTTGCAGATGCAGATTTCAAACTTTTCAATGGTGTAAAAACAACATTATCAAATATATCTGTCGCTGAATCATCATATGTCTGCTTATTTAAGGGCTTTAATATATTTTGGGGAACATTTAATCTGTTGGTGACTTTATCATAAGTCTCCTGTAGATTAGGCTTTCTAATATTTGAAAATATTTCAGTGGTATTAAAGTCTAAATCTAAACTATTTGGTGATTCAAAAGGGCATTTTTTACTCTGGACATCAACAGAATAGTCATTAATTGAAACATTTTCCTTATTATATGTTTGTAAAAATTTATGAGGGCTTGTCTTTTTCATTTTCTTCTTGTAAATCTCAACAGGTGACTTTTTAAGCACTTTCTTCTTAATCTTACCTGGTGTTAGCTTTAAACCTTTGGATTGTTTGGTTTTGCCTTTTATATTCTGAAATAAATTATATAAATATTACATAGATGTAAGCTTTTCATGAATTTATCTCATATAGTATAATATTGTTTGAAAAAGTTTTAATTAATTTTTTTATTGAGTAAAGGTATAGGCTAAGATTTTTTACTATGACTCAATAAAGCAGAGGCCCAACTATCATCAAATACAATTTCAAATTAATTCCAATAAATAAAGGAGGATGTTATGGTTGCACCCCTGCCTACCCTTTCTGGGGAAAAGACGTGAGTTTATGTTTGTATGTATGTACTGATATCAATAAAGCCATCTTATTATCAACTTATAAAATGATATGAGGGCAATAAAATTATTTTCAGCCCCACAAAAATGTATGTCAGACAAAGCCCTTCTTCAGAGGAATTCACATTGAATTGGAATATTTTCCACTGGCCATCCTGAGAGCTTATGATTTGCAAGCTATTAGGTAGACATTGAAATATTTTTTTTATACAAAATCTTACCATAACAGACTTCAATACCACAACAACATCATATCTGCCTCTATTGTCATTTGCAAAACGAATTGTGCTCCTGCTAGCCGTTGGCTGCATTGGAGCCCATGTCATTGTCAAACGGTAGATTATGTCCGGTTCCACTTCCAGCCATTCTTCTGGTAAGTGTATCTCTAGTCCAGGTGGAAGAGCTTTCTCCAGAGTTATCTGCAAAATATTCAATTGATCATAAACTTCAGTTCCATTATGTCCAATGTTTAAAATGGGTCTCAAATGGAGAAGTTCCACAAGTTCTGAGGAACTTTTGGAAGTGGTCTGCAAATGTTGAATTCAGGAGATTATCATCTAAATAAATGTAGGTATTAGAAAATGTGATTAAATAGGTGGCATCCATAACTAGTAAATATGTTTCTTGCCAATGAGGTGTTACAACTGGAGCGGGCATCAAAACAAAATAGTTTGGATTGTTCGCAACAGTTCATGTACCACTAGCATGGCAGTCACCCTGACACTTGAGCAAAGACACACTTAAATAAGTTATGTGCAATCATTATAATTGTATTAAAAATGCCATATTCCTAATTCCTAACTAAAGACATACAAAAACTACTTCAGAACAACAAGAAAAAAATAAAAATAAAATGTGTATAACATTTGTCTAAGTGCAGGGATAAAACCTCCAGCCTCTTGTTTCACAGCTGGCTTCTAACCAACTTCACCATAGAGGCTTTATAAACAAAATTTGAATATTATTTTGTTTTCATTTAGTAAATTATTCTGACACAGTAAAGAGAGAATGTGAGAAATATATTATGATATGTTGCATTTATATCAGTGCTGACTCTACTCTGAATCTACATATATGTCTAAATGAGCACCAAAACTGTTAGTTATGTCTGCTCCAGTTGTAATACATCTATGGGTTTTTGCATATTATAGCATCATTTTATAATTCAGTACTTATAATTGTTTAAAATTAGTTAAAAATATAAATGCTAATTATTAGCCTAGTTTTACAGTTGTTAAATAGTTAAGTTTTAAAATTGGAATGTTATAAAGATCTCCAGCATTAATAACAACTAACATCATACTAATTAACTTCAAAATTAACAAACAAACAAACATAAATATATATACAAATATATTTAAAAGATATTATTTTGTTTTTTAAAAAGACTATTTCCTCAAACTGCCCTACATACACAAAAGTTAATACTTTGAACCTAAGAAGCTGAAAGGAATTAAATTTATACAATTCTAAGATGAGGCCTTTAATGACGCAATGAAAAGTTGTACCCGTTGTACGACTTTCGATGGATTCTGCACCTCCAACGTCCTCTCACAAACGCTCCCAATGAGGACATTATCGAATACAACTTGAGGTGGCCTCGAGAAGGGAGCCAACATGAGACACGGACATTCTTCCTTGGGAGATGTTGGCAATGTAGTTACTGGTCGTCGCGCCTTTTTTATATGCTCCGGAGTATTTTCTATCTACAAATAATTTTATCATTAATATTTCACACGTATGTTTCCTGTTTAATTTGTCAGTTAAATTATAAGCTTACCTCAAAATACATGATTACGTGTTAAACAATATATCACACCACTAATTCACATTTCAAACTGCACATTCTCAAATATAAATCACAAGAATTAGCATAAACGGATTTATCAACAAAAGATGGTTCAAATTTTGAAATATTCAAACGGAAACCGTCATTTGTACCTTGACATGTCACAGATAACGCACATGCCACAGACAATGTCATCCACCGCTAAGAATGAATGAACGATGCCTATTATTAGGATTGATACACACGTTCAAGTTACATTGCTTGACTTGACATGCTTTATGCTCTTTTTCCTGAAAGTTTTGCTGTCATTCAGCTTTAAAAAAATGAAACCCAAATTAAGTCGGTATCGTCACACAATTGAAATGAGTTTTATTTATTATTTATATTTAATTGATTGGTTTTTTCACGGATAACTTGGAGTTTTGTTGAGTACTAGAACATAAGTTATTATTATTATTATTGTAGAACATAAGTTCTATGGGACTGAGATTAGAGATTAATTTAATAAAGTTTTTACTGGCAACACCAGTTTGTAAACCAGCTGTCATCTTCGTTGTGCGAAATTTTCGTCCTTCCTTTTCTCTTACGTACGTAGGTGCCGTATTTATTCCCTATATTTATCTCTGTGATCTTTAGGTATTCAAACAGTAGACAAATTGACCGTGTGCTGTTCCAGAACCCTTGACTTACTACATACGTATACAATGGCCGAGACCCAGAGTAACGAAAATGCTTGCGTAGTTTGTTTCAAGAACGTATTATATTATTCGATTGGTGAATGCGACCATCCCGTATGTTTCGAGTGTTCTACTCGGATGAGAGTCCTCTGCTTGCAGAATGAATGCCCTATTTGCCGTCAGGACCTTTCAAGGGTAAGTCACAATAGTAAATCCATGGACTAATCATATATAAAAATACAGTCCGTATAAGCAATTCACAACCTGAATTAATGTTATGAAATATATCAAAGCACGCCGAGATTGACTATAACACCACTGTTATGTAGCATGCTGTAATAATTATTCTCCCATACATTTTTTATGTTATGAATTAGTCTTAATTTTGTTATGGTTAAAATTAAATTGAAATTGAGATATAAATAGGCGTATATTTAAATTAATAAAGATCCGTATTATTTTAACAGTAGTTTTTGATAACTATTATTCGAGGTTCTTTATGAAAATACATTTACAATGCTCAGAGTTAGGCATTCATCAATGCATGCGACTCAAACTCAAGCTTACCAGGTGGTCATTTAATAATAGTTTGTATATCATCACAGCCTACAGTATACAATGTTAGAATCCAACTGGATTACAGTAATTTTACAGGTAAAATAATGTTACCATGCAGTTTTATGTAATGTACTATGCGTTTCAAATAAGAATAGGAACGTCAATGACCTTTAGTTGTCAAATATCACACGAAAAGTATGGTTAGCAACAAAAAAAAATTACGCATCAATTATATTTTTTTTTCACATAGTCAAATTCTTGAACATAAATTAACTAAATAAATTGAAACAATTACAAAATGTTATATGGACACATAAACAAGAATGTTTAGTCATAAATAGCTTAAAAAAGTATATTTTTTTAATTTTTTATTTACTTCATATGCAATTATTCGCCAGAGAGTAACTATAACACGACATTATTCATTCATTAATTTTTTTACGAATTATTAAATATTAAAAATATTATTTTTATTCAACAAAAATATTATTTTAAGAAATCTTGTTTTGCTCACCCTACCTAAATTGTGCGATTTGACAGCTACTACGAACCAATATGGCGCAGGGTCAGTCCTATTCTTAGTTGAACCGCATAGTACCAACATAATATGTTACTCATTATTATATTTTACTGATAGACAATTTGAAGTCTGCACTATAGAGCTCTTTTATAATAGCAAAACATAGAGATTTTAAAATATCTTTTATGCAATTTATATAGGGTGTACTGCTGAAAGATAGAAATGGTTGATCCAGAAACATGAAATTTTTGGCAGAAGATCTTTTTATAAATAATTAAATACATGGCTATTGTACCAATTCTATTTTCACCCTCTAAGATGTTCAGTGGCCAAGTTTCAAGTATACAATTTAAGTTATATTTAGATATCGTCGGTGATATTCTAAAACCGCGGAACTAACAGTGTTTAAAACCGCGTATTTACAAAACTAGCAAAATCCAGATTTCGCGGGCTTAGTCGATTTACTAATTAATTAATACATATTTAACATAACTAATGCCTACAATACCAAGAAGAATATTATAATTTGACAATTTAAAAGTTTAAACAATAGAAAGTCATGTAGTTTAGTAAATATTATGTGTGTTTCCTCGTTCCTGTAAAATTCACTGCACCTACCTTACGCGGTTTTAAACACTGTTAGTTCCGCGGTTTCATAATATCACCGACGATATATTGTGTTATGAACATATATATTTCTAAACAATAATTATCCCATATTTTAAAATCAAATTACTTTTAGGTTTTAACACGTTAAACGCCGAGCAAAACATGGCAGTTAGTCATTTGGGTCACGGGGGTCACCGGTGACATGTTTCCTTAAGAAAATATCACGAAAAATTGCTTTAATCAAATTAAATATGCAAATTTAGTAATTTTTTATTGTTTTGTGTTGATATTAACTTTAGCGAAAAATGATGGAATTGATGATTTCCACTTGGCCCGAACGGGTTTGCTTGAATCGCCCACCGGTGGGCCGCGTGGCGTTCAACGTGTTAAGTTGTATATCACTAATGTTTTAGGAACTTAAATCTCTGTAAAATTTATGAATTATAATATGACTGAATTCATAGCAACAACTAATTTCAAATTGCATTTTTAGGTTGTCTTTACGGATTCCATCCAACCTTACAAGGAGCTTCGTAACCGGTTGTTCACCGATAGACTATTTGAAAGACAATTTAAGATTGGATTTTGTAGTGAAGCTATCAAGAATGCGTATGAACGGTTGTTGGAGAACCGTTGTAAAGTCTGTGATAAATTGCCACCCTTCCGTACATTCACCATGCTCAGCGATCACATGAGGAAAGTTCATGAGAGATATTTTTGTGATTTATGTGTCAAACATTTAAAGGTTTGTATTTATTAATATTACATATGTATTCCTAGTTTATAGTTAGTTTTAGATGCCCACATGAAAATTAGGTGTGTATATGAAGAGGCTTTTACATAGCCATGGGTTGCTATAGACTTTAATTGATGTATAAGTTCTTTACATAAAATTGCTGCTTTTCATAGCTAGTATTTTTAATTCATTTTGTAACCCAAAATGAACACTTAATTAAATTTGTATAAAATAAAAAAAAAACTGGAAAATTAATGGGCATATGATTAGATGGACATTTGTTACAATGCACTATGTAACATGAAGTTATTATTTCATTTCTATTTATAATATTACCATTGATTATGTAACCACATACTCTGCAGTAATAAATAACTATTGTGGTAACAATATATAGCTCTTCCCGAGTTATACTAGGAATATTCATTATGAAATGTTTTTTTTTAATATTTAAAAATGATTTTATTATTATACTTCTTACAACCTTATTTTATAAATCATAATTTAACTTCTATTAATGAATAATCTTAAGGATTGACATTAGGTAGTCTTTTAGATCTCAATATACACAAAAATATACAAAAATCTACAGCTTGTCAATAGACAAACCAATCAATTTTTTTAATCTAACATTCAATGATTTGAATACCTATACTATCTTTTATCCCACTTATAAATATGCCTGAAGACTACTCTGTATAGTCTGTATAAGATTATGGTGTTCTACCTGGCTTTGGACTTTATGGCCGAACCACTTTCAATCATACTCTTGATTGTATAGAAGGCCTGCAGTGGGATGAAAGCATAGATACAGTACCTACATTATTCTAAATCCACATGGTTTTATGGAAATACATTATGACGGAACTACAATCTAGTTGCTAGAAGATAATTATAGTAAGCTACTAAATTTTGCAAAATAAAGATGAATAAAGACTATTTTGACAAATTTAAATTATTTTGTTAGATTTTCACTACCGAGAGGAAGTGCTACACGCGTCAAGAACTGGCCCATCATCGACGGAAAGGCGACTTAGACGACACATCTCACAGGTAATTAACTATATGGATTACCAATTAAAAGAAACATGACACATACAGGCTGATATTGGCTGGCAGTAATAATTGGCATATGGTATTTAATTTAAACCGGTTGTTCCTAACCGATCCAAGTAGATAGTACTAAGTGTGGAGAAAAAAAACTGCTTGTAATTCTGTTAAAAATCGAGATTTTAGTTTTTAGATCAACCTATATAGGTACAAGTCTTTTTCAGCTCAGGTAATTTCCCGAAGGGAACTTAAGTTCAGCTAAGAGGTAAAAATACTTATATCTATATGGGTTTAACATTTTAACATTGTGTAGTAAAAATCTTTTTTAAATAAGTCAGATTCATATTATTGAATTTTTAAGTCCTAAAACCGCTGTTTAGATATATTTTACGCCTACTTGGAGTTTTACTGGTGGTAGGTCTTACATATATAGAGACCTGCGTATGTACCACCGCACTGTCTATTTCTGCTGCCAAACGGCAGTATAAATGGATTGTTGTGTTTCGGTTTTAAGGACATTGTAGCCAGAGTAACTTCTGGACATATTGAGAGTTAACAGCTTATGTCTCAGGGTGACGAGCGCAATAGAATGCCAAGCAATGCTCTGTAATTCAAGGTTTTGTTTTACTACTGTTCATGAGCGGTCATATCGCCCAGACGGCATGCACGAATTGATATCGCGGCATCGAGATATGACTTTCGATGCCACGGCATAATTTAGCACATTGGAATTTATGTCGTATTCCCACAAGATAAGTTTGTATATCCTTTGGTAAAACAATTAAATGTCTTGTCATTCCGACTTCCGTCTCAGTCTGCACTGACTTTTACGATTTAAATATCTATATCCCGATATAACCTGAATTATCTAGATGGTACAATTAAAATCGGTGCTTCGTTCCTCCTTGTTTGGATAAAACAAATTACACGTTTTCGCTTTTATAATAGTTGTATTACGGTTTTTATCATTTACAAACTCATTACAAAAGACAAAGTTATGTACATATTATTTGCATCTTTTATACTTTATGTAAGCGATAAAACTGTTATTCTCGAGTCCGATAATATTGATACTAATTAGCTTTAATTAACTATCGCAACTGTTTTTTTTTTGCAACTTGTAGTCAATCATCTGAAAGTTTATAGGTTTAATTTTCATCACAACTAGGAAGAGGGTTTTTTATTCCAAGTGACAAGTTATTATATCTAAAGTTGTTTTAAAGGTTGTAATATTGTAATCCGCTTTGTGTTTTAAAAAGTTTATTAATATTTTTAAATAAAAATGATTAACCGAATGTCGTCATTATCTACATATATTATTTATTGTTTATGCATATCATATTAGTAGAATTTTATAAACACAAATTTAACAAAGTAATTGTAATTTGTCAATCGTCACAATATTGTAAGACTAGGATTTCCTCTCAGCTGTATATACGATAGTGAGTCGATTTTTGGGATATAAGTTGTGCATTTTGTTGTGGGTAGAATTTCAGTGCCTAGCCGGATGGCACTCGCTGTAAAATGTGGAATGTGGTTCACGAATCAGAATCACTCAGCAACTAGATAGTGACTATCCAATCAAACAGGCATAATTGCATCAAAATAAGACAAATTATAATCTTTGTAATAGCAGCCTTAGGGTTTAGAACATTGGGAAATTTTCCAAGGCGCTTGAAGTGTAGTGTGTATGCGGATGCCTAATATTTTCTATTCGCATTTTATTCCTTTCCACTACTCTCCCAATTTCATGGGCCGGTAATATGTATACGATCCAAGCGCTGTGTATGATCTTTGACAGCAGTGATCACTTACTATAAGGTGACCTGATGGTAAATAAAAAGTAAAATAATGAAACAGGGCACTGCAGGCCTAGTTAGTCTTTGGCACGGGTTTTTGAAGCAGATAGGGGTGCCCTATTAACCTCGCCAAGAAAGTAGTTATCTATCCGAATTACAAAAATCGCAATGCGTATAACCAGCAGCGAAGTCACTTCACCATGCCTAAATAATCAAATATCCGAGATTACTATATTATAATTTGTGGAATTAGTGATATATGTATATGTTTTATTTATGTTACGATGTTTATTTATACATTAATAAGTCGGCGAAGACTTACTACCTAAATCATAGACAATTATAAAAATTAATATAATTTATAATTTAATTATAGAATGTTTTGTCTTCTTCACTCAAACTGAACTCAAAAGTTGTTCGAAAGGGACAAAACATTGGATAACTAAATAGGCTCAAAAACTGTCACTGGCCCTAGAAAACAACAAACAAACCATACATTGCAATTTTATTGGATTAACGTTTATGAATCAACAGATTTACGACTTTTCGCAACCTTAAACCAAATAAAGCTCATTCATTAAGGAAATTAAATAAGCGGCCAGTATTACGCAAATTATGTTACCGGTTATGTACAATTAGTGCCTCAATATGAAATAATATTCTATTAATTATTAATACGGTATGAAGACTTATCGGCATTTTTTTTATTACGAACTTGTTTGAACGAATGTTTTGTCTATGAATTCGAAGTTCGTTCGAAATGGATACATCGATAGCTAGTCTAGGTTTAAGAACTGTCTATGAATTAATGCCTATAGCTACTCCTATTCATAAGGACTTAACGTACTTTTCAAATGCCGTTATTATGCACTGATTCAAAAACGTTATTCATAGACATAAAATCACTAATCAGCTATTCAACAGTTCATTAACTTTAAAATGGCCGAGACCATAAGCAAATTTTAAGCAGAAAAATGGCGGATGTCTATCAGCTGGACGCACTGGATCTTTGATTTTATTGTCTAGTGAATGAAAACACTGTTTTTCGGTGAAGTGGCAATATTAGTTAAAACATATAGAAGAATACCATTATGAATAGCAAAACTTAATGAACGCCTTATATCTTATGAACATGGTTTAACTACATTAAGTTTATATGGTTCATTAGCGGTTTCTTATAAGGGGGACCATCATTAAAGGCACACTGTACACTTGAACAGTTTAAGTAAAAAAAACATAGACATTTGGAACACAATGATTAGTTGATTCAATTGTTTTCCCTATAAATTACCATAGTAATGTGGCATAGTAATTGTTATTATAAAGCCCCATGATAAATATACAGTCATTGTTCCCTTATAGTATTTGAACGAGGAAAATAAACTATATCATGAATTGAAACTGTGAAATGAATGGCGATTATCAATTTATTACTTGCGTAGGGGTAAAACTCAGTTTATAATGCTATTTTTTTTAAAACCTGGTGATATACATTGTTACGAAACAGCTATATGTTATAACTAGCGTTCGGGTCCAGCTTCGGCCGGGTGCAGATAGTTTTGGAGTCAGTATTTCGCGTACTAATTGTTTTTTACTTAAATTCAATGTGACCACCGTCGACTAAATTACTTTTCCCGTTCCGTCCCGTTATATCCTTTTCTCTTCCGTCTCATTCTGACCCTTGACGAAAAGTATGTACCTACTCTTGTCCTTTTCTGTACCGTGCTACCATTGGACTAAACTAATAATATAAAGAGTGGCAAATATGTTTATTTGAATTCCTGACATCCCTCGGGGACACTACATTTTTAAGAGATAAAAATTGGCCCATGTGTTAGTTAATCTAGGGTGTCAGCTATTCCAATACCAACATTTATTCAAATTGATCGAGCCGTTTTTGCGTGAAACCGAAATGAATTCCTGACTGATGAAAATGTAGTGTCTTTCATCAAGCACACCTTTGAAGCTGCAAGCAGAATCTAATAGTTGACCACATACACAGGCTTCTGAATTCCCTAAGTTTAGAAACCCTCGCCAATTGTAGGGTCCTACCTGGCTTGCTACAACATTCGCCGAAGCCGAAGCTATTACCTCGATAAACTAAGTTGAAAATGACTAAAAGTTAATAAAAATGTCATGAATTCCAAAGGATTTAAAAAATGATAATTCTGAATTAAAAAAACTTTCATTTCTAATTTTTGTATTTACTTTTAATTACTTATTTTTTACTATTCACTTCAAGTAAATTAATTTTGTAATTGACATTCATTAGATTCTTAGGACTATTTGGCTGAGAATGCCCGTCGATCAGACACTATCATACAATAAGTTTTTTATTTACCAGAAGCATGATGATTAAACGTATCCAGTATATGTATCCAGGGGGCATCCTCTCTGCGAGTTCTGCGAGGAGCGGTTCATGGACGCGGACGAGTTGTACCGGCACCTGCGCAAGGAGCATTTGTACTGCCACCTGTGTGACGCGGACGGCCGCAACCTGTACTACGCGTCGCACTCTGCGCTCGCGCACCACTTCCGCACCGACCACTACCTGTGTGAAGAGGGAGAGTGCGCCGACCAGCATCTCACCTCTGTCTTCAGGAGCGACATCGATCTTAAAGGTACTGCATAGCTAGTGCTGCAATAAATAGCAATCGAAGTTGAAAATATCAATCCACTATTCTGCTATTTGCGATTGCGAATCACAAAGCCGATCGGTTAATATTTTTTTATTCGATTTCGTGTAATCTATGGAGAGAGTTTTTTACGAATCGATTTAAGTAAGAAACTGAACATTGAATTTTGTGTGTGTAATTTTAGATGTGAAAAATGGTTATAAAATATAGTCAAAATTTATTGTTTTAAAAAATATATGGGGTCAATTAGAAAAATAGAGCATGCCAAGGCTTCAAAAATAATGACAAGCTGGTGATATTAATGTCAAATAGCAATAATTACCATTACTTCTGCATACTGCGTCCGTCTACAATAGCGCACTGCTTAGCACTGGACGCCTAGCAGAGTTGAAGGCAAAGTTGGTGGTAACTGGTGGTAGGTTTCTCATATGAGATTCTGCCTAGGTAGGCACCACCGCATTGTCTATTTCTCCCGCCAAACATCAGTTTAAATGCACTATTGTGTTTCGGATTGAAGGATATTGTAGTCAGAATAAATACTGGACATATGTCTCAATATTGAGACTTAACATCTTAAGTCTCAGACTGGTGAGCGCAGGTTTTGCTACTGTTCATGAACGGTCGTATCGCTTACCATCAGGTGAACGGCATGTTCGTCTAGCCATTAATTTCAAGAAAAAATAAATAAAAATAAATCGATTGTGTGTATATCAGCGCACAAGGCGACGGTGCACGGGCGCGGCATGACTCGCGGCGCGGCGCGGCAGGCGCGCACGCTGGCGCTGCAGTTCAACATCACGCCGCACCCCGGCGTGCAGCGAACCTCACACAGGTAACTAACTACTAACTAGCTCTGCAACTCTTCTAGATACTTGTTTCTTAGATTTACGCCAATTTTACACATTGAAATAAAACTGTTATTTACGGATTTTATTGCGGATTTTGTTTAATTTTTACATTTTTGAATTCCCGATGTTTCGGTTACTTTACAGCTTTTCGTGGTAACGGTTCAGGACTCTGTCAGCCTCGTAAATTATAGTTTTATTTCAATCTTAAAGAAAAGTTAGAAGTTCCCGGCGACCGGTCTTCAATATTCGGTGTTATATTAAGTGCCACTGTTGATCCTGTGACACAGGAGTTACAGTGGTAGGTGCGAGTGCGGGACAGTCTTCTACCGCTTCAACTCTATCCTTCCCTCTTTTATATTTTTAGCAGTAAAAAACCAAGCGTTAGTATAATGTATATCAACTCTTATCATCATCATCATCTCAGTCACAGGAAGTCCACTGCTGAATATAGGCATCCCCCAAGGATCTCCACATCAACCTGTTGGAACCGGCCTGCATCCAGCGACTTCCTGCAACTTTAGCCAGGTCGTCCGTCCACCTTGTAGGAGGGCGGCCCACATTTCGCTTGCCAGTACGTGACCTCCACTTTAGAACCTTTCGGTCCCAACGGACATCGATTTTACGCGCCATGTGCCCGGCCTACTGCCACTTCAACTTGCTAATCTAATCTACTCTTATATAGAGTGATATTGACATAGGGCATTTCATTAAAATCGCAAATGTTCCTAACTACCTCAGGTTATATTGTACCAAGCTTAAAACTTTCTGGTAGATTTGTCAAAAATAGCGATTAATTTTCAAGCCTTTTGATCAACCCTTTTTACCGTCCAGGTAAGTTTCCAAACCGAACCGCAGTTCAGCCAACAGGTAAAAATACTTGTAATTGTAGGGGGTGACGAAAAATTATGAAAACTAAATTATGTCAAAAAATAACATTTAGGATTTTTTTGTACAATGTTACTTGAGGTCACAAGAAACATATATGTGAAACAAAACCATTCATCAATATCAACCCAACCAAACTAACTCCGCTGGCTCAGCAACTCAAATTGGTTCTTGCCTTCGAAGCGAGAGTTGTCCAGCTATCTATACTCCGCGTATGACTAATCGCCTTTCTGTATCTGTATCAGCCCATATTCGTCCCACTGCAGGGCACGGGCCTCCTCTACAATCGACAGTACGATTGAGAGTGGTTAGGCCATATAGTCCACCACGCTGGCCTAGTGCGGGTTGGCGGACTTACATACCATAGAAATTTTTATAAATCGCTATGGTATGCAGGTTTCCTCACGATGTTTTCCTTCACCGTTTTAGTGCGTGGTGATTGACTATCAATACACACATGACTCCGAAAAGTCAGAGGTGTGCCCTGGGATTCGAACCCGCGACCACCGTGAACATGTTGGCAGTCGCGTCTTACAATCGCCTTACAATGTGATAATTGACGAGCAATTTATCGCTTGTCCTGAAACACGTTGTTCATAGTGATGTGTTCCCCCCGTATGACTGAAATGTTTCCCCGTACAATGTGATAATTGACGAGCAATCTATCGCTTGTCCTGTCACACGACGAAGTTCATAGAGGTTTGTGTGTGTTTCAGGGATCGTGCGGAGGCCTCTGTTGCGGGCGGGGGTGGGGGCGGGGGTGAGTCGAGCGCGGAGGTGGAGGCGCCCAGCATCGACACGGGCAGCGACCAGCAATTCCCGCGCCTGTCCGCCGCGCCGCCAGCAGCCAACCTGGTGCTCACGCCAGCCGCCAAGACATACAGAAGTATATACAACACATTGACACTCCCTACGTTAATTATCGAAACTGCTAATTCGCTACTTTATAGCAATAATATTGTATGTAAATTAAATTCCGTCAAATGTAGTGTTGTGTTTCGGATTGAAGGACATAGCCAGAGTACTGGAAATATTGAGACTTAACATCTAATGTCTCAGGTTGGCGCAGTGGAATGCCAAGCATTTCTTTGTAATTCAAGGTGTTGTTTGGTTCTGCTACTGTTTTTGAGCGGTCGTGTCGCTTACCATCAAGCGAACGGTATGCTCGTCTCACCATCATTACAATAAAAAATAATTAAATATTTTATTATCTTCATATCGTGCTCTTTCAAATTTATTCGATTGAAATACAGTTGAAAGTATATTTGTTTATATAGTATTTTATTGTAAAGAATTATTATAATCTTTATATATACTTGCAATTGGTGCAATGAAACAAAAATCTCTTTTCAGTTTCGATAGTTTATGTAGGGAGCGTCGACAAATTATTTTATTACATACATAGCTCCGGCGAACGAGCTAACGGCTCAACTGTAAGAGATCATCGCTTCCCATGTCATCAACGATGCTTGTACCTTAGCCTGTTTTAAATGGGATGGGAAAGGGAAGACAAGAAGCAGGAGCAAAAGGAATATTGGGTGTCAGGAAATGTCACTTGGTGAACCAAATACCACAACAAAGCAACTCATACATGTACTTATTTTGAGGTAGTTTTCTTTGTTAGTTATTAGTATATTAGTGTGTAACAGGTTATATTTTAATAGATGTCAAGAAGAGTCATATTGTTAAAGTTGATTATCGATAAAGTTGAATGTTGAAAACACAAATAAAACAAAATTTTCTTAAAATGAATCATAGCAAGAGCGATTTATCATCCCTGAAAACCTCTGCTATGCTAAATTTCATAAAAATCATTGGAGCTGTTTCCGAGATTCAGATTATATACATACAAGAACTTCTCGTTTAAAGGTATTGTATATACAAGGTATATCAAGACTGCTACCGAAAACGAAGCCCGGTGGTAGTTTTAGTGACTACAAACACATTGCAACAGATAATGTTGCAAAGATGCGACGATTTTTTTTACTTTTTCATATGGTCGTATTTGGGTTGTAAATCTATCAATAATAATGTATATCCTTTTATTTATAAGGACTCTAGGGTATAAAAGAGTTTGAATTATTATTTTAGCAACAGCTATAGAATTATCACCCAAAAATTATGATATGTATTTAAAAAATGATAAAAACAATGTTGCGTTTCTTTGCGAAATTTTTAGTCGGATTGTGTTTGTAGTCATTTTAACTACCACCTGGCTTCGTTTTCGGTAGCAGTCTTGATATACCCGGTATACAAGAATTTCTCGTTTAAAGGTATTAAATAAAGTATTGCGATATGTAAGTGAAGCGTGTGTGGTGTGCAGGGCCGGAGCGGCTGGTGCGCGACGACCGCAACTTCCCCGCGCTGGAGGGCGCCGAGCCGGCCCGCGCGCCGCCGCGTCCGCCGCCCAGCGTCGCCGCCACCATCGTGCGCAACAGTACGTATACACACTGTTCTACATTTGTTACGAGCCAACAAATCGTGTGATGGTCTATGGGAATTATTGCTATGTCAAATTAACATCACTATCTTGCTATTTTTAAGGCCTTAGCATGCTCTATATTTCTGCTGTTGCTAAATGACCCCATATAATTTATTAATTTTTTAAACTTCAACACACAAAATTTACTTATAAATTACACGAGACCGTATAAAATATGAATACGTTATGGTAAGTGATCACTGCCCATATCCACGGATAATCGATATCCTTTTACTCCTACTTAGTTATCCCTGCTGGCGCCAGGGTCCGCCTTTTGGATGAGTTCCCTCCCTGGACAAGCCAGCGCTTTTTGGCGGACCACTTGATCCATTCCACCTATCCACCATTGCTACATTCCTATCCTTTTTTTCCCCCTCATCAGTCCAAGGTCGCCCGTGGAGCGTGGCCTCATAACCAAGAAGGCATACACGAACACGTGCACATTACTTCCCTTCCTAATCTATCCTGGCACCCCAGTTCGTCCCATCTCTTCCTAGGCCTGCTGCGACGTTGTAGAGTTTTGTTCAGTTAGTGTCTGTAGCTCTAATGTCGATGCTGCAGGCAAGCCGAGCGTGTCGATCCAGCTGCACAGCCAGCCTGCCAGCGCCAGCAACTTCCGCCTCACGCACACGGGCGGGGCGCGCATCTCCGTCCCGCCCGCGCACGACGCGCTCAGCGAACACGACTTCCCCAGCCTCGGCGCCGCCACGCGCGACGACCATCCCAGCCTCGGCGCCGCCTCCACGCAGCCGCCCAAGGTACTGCACTCCAACACTATGCTATATGTTAGCATTACTACATTACATTTACTACAAAGACATTTTGTATGGTTTGTAGGTCACCATGATCAACAGTCAAGAGATGCAAGCCATCAAAAACACCCAGACGCAATCTCATCAAAAGAAGCCTCAACTGAACGCCGAGGCTTTTCCCGCGCTGTCGGCCACGTCGGCGCCCTCCGCGCCGCCCAAGTGGATCACCGTGTCCAAGTCCAAGGAGAAACCTAAACCTGCAAAACCGGATCCGCCGCCTCAGCCGCGCCCGCCCTCTTTCAATCCCGTCGCCGATTTCCCCACGCTTCCCGTCAATAACAACAAGTTAAAGATGAAGAAGGTCATCCAGTCCACACCGCAGCCCCCGCCGCAGCCGGCGGCCGCGCAAGCCGAGAACAAATCCAGTAAGAAGGACAAGAAAAAACAAAACAGTAAAAAAGAAAATCTGATGATGATGGATAACATCACGCGAGAGGTTCCGCACGTGAACGGCCTCGACAAGAGGTACGCCCGGGATCCCTCCTTCACGGAAGTGAACATGAACAACAACCAAAGCGTCGAAAGGAACGACAAAAAGATCAAAGCCGTCGCCGTCGACAACTCGTCCACCGCCACCGCCGAGAAGAGCCGGAACGGCGGCAACGGAGACTTCGCGCTCGCCGCCCAGGACTACCCGCCGCTCGGACGCGCCACCGACGCGCCGCCGCCGCCCGCCACGTGGAGCGAGCCCGCGCACGAGCCCGCCGCGCCGCCCGGGTTCAAGCCGCGCGCCGCCTGCGACACCATGACCTTCACCAACTCGGCCGGCCAGACGTTCCCCGCGCCGCCGCACAAGTACATCCCGCCGCCCGACTTCGAGCGGCGCAACCGCGAGCTCGTGAAGCAGTTCTCGGAGGCGCTGGGCGGCGCCGGCGTGCTGGACGAGTTCAAGGTGGCGTCGCGCGCGTTCCGCGAGGGCGCGATCGGCGCGGACGAGTTCGCGGAGCACTGTCGGGCCGCGCTGGGCCCGCGGCTGGCGCGCGTGTTCCCCGAGCTGGTGGCGCTGCTGCCCGACGTGCGCAAGCAGCAGGAGCTGGCGCTGGGCCGCGCGCTGCCGCTGCTGGTGTGCGCCGTGTGCGGGCAGCTGCTGGCGCCGCGGGACCACGCGCACCACCACGCCAAGCACTGGCCGCCGCTCGCCGCGGACCGCTAGCTGCCTACCCGCACCGCCACCGTGTATCCCGACCGTAGACAGATTCGTGTAATAGGTTAAGTTACGGTTTCGCAATTATTAGATAAAAAGTGATTTTGTAAAATATTAATGTTACGCAATATAAAATATATTGTTTCAAAGTTTAAATTTTATCTATTTTTGTATTTTTTTATCTAAATTTAAAATCTTCGATTTCTGTAAAATATTTTTTGTTGAATGTTCGTCAGTCGTTTTATTACACCTGAACCGATTGTCAGCTCGTTTATTCAAATTGGCTTCAAATATTTGTTTGACTATTATTTACCTGATATTTGACGCGCTTTAGAATTAATTAGTTTAATTACCCAAATCAAATTTTTAAAATAAACAGTGTTATTCTTTCGAAATTTCAATCAGCTCATGATATTATTTCGAATGCCCATAATTATATGAGCGCCATCATGGATACAGGCCTTGAGTGTCGCCGCTCGTCGTCAACATTACTATATTCTTTTAGTCCGTCGGGTTATGTCGACAAGCTGTGCAAACATTTCGGCAGACAATTATAATACATGCGGGCGATTATTGCCGGTATGATTATTTTCTTATACGCCGCAGCGCCGGGTTGCATCGGCATGTAGACGTCTAGTGCCATGAAGATTGACGTTATACAGGGTGTACAAGAAAACGGCGCACCTGCCAATATACATTATAGTATATCGTGAAGGCATCTTAATTAAGACGAATTTGCATGGCGCTAGCGAATATTAAGAAATATGCCGAGAAAAAAAAAAAACTAACGTTACATATGCTACCCCTTAACATATTACGCTAAAGTGATTGAACCTTAAAACTGAACGGTAGACACTCAACAATAAATAAGCAGAGCTCATTATTTTCTTATAAGTCGTGCGATTGTTTACATCACGCTCAGGGTACATAAAAAATATATTAAATTAATACTATCAACAGTCACATACACGGGTACTAACCCCACACTAAGACACAAATCTTGTGTCGCGGGTATTAGAAAAATAATTATGGTTCACGGAAATTATTTTTCTCGGGGCAGGAACCGAACCCGCGGTCTCTCATTTCACAGGCGGTTCTTACCAACTGCGCCACGCAGGCCGTCGCGGACTCATATGGGCTAGTTAGTTGTCATTAATGACCACTAAAATAATTAACTGACCTTGTAATGTAAACCGTAATGACCTTGGTAGGCAAGGATGGAAGCGCAGGATCCGTCAAAACCCGCACGAAAACACTGTCACAATTTCGTAGCACAAATCACTTTTTCTTTTACATTTCACATAACACAAGTTACATCATAAGCTATCAAATTGGGTAATGTTCAAAGCATAGTGAAATTAACTCAAAATAACTGAAAACGAATTTACAATAATATGCACACGACTAATACATGCACACGCGATCGCAATCCGAATTCAACTAATAAAAAATAAATTATTATTTTGATTTTTGAAAGATAAAGGCCTGTTCACATTAGATACAAAGCTTTCCTATTTGAGTTCATAATAATTCATTTGAACAATTAGTACTGTATCAGCCCATATACGTGCCACTGCACGGGGCACGGGTCTCCAGTGTAGTAAATTAGTAGTTAGTGTTTATTGATTTTACTGATTTTATCTCACAGAAGTCTCATATGCAAATTCTATGCTATAATGGTAGACGACATTTCTCTAGGTATAAGAATTTAGAAGAACTTTTATCACTTTAAAGTAACATTATTTTCAAAATACATTAAAGTAATGTTAAATACATACAATAATAAGCAAAGTAAATAGGCAATTTGTAACTGACTGGATTGGTTGATGACATATTTAAATAATATTATAAGCTCTTGAGCAAGTAAGGACCATTCTATCAGTCCAATAAGATCTTTTTTGTTTTAACGTAACTTTTATATCGGAGTAATTAATCAAATTAAGTTATATCAAGTGTGTAGTGTGAGCACACCTCAAGATGTCGGGCTTCTTTTGCAATGCTAAAAGTTACCGACAAACAAATTGCCGCCTTTCGGCTCGCACTCACAATCGGCGGCGGCAACCTCAAAGAAAAGATAATCGAGCCGGGTTGGATCCGACGAACTACACTATGACCGGCGGCTTCCTTTGACTAATAGGGCCGAATTGGGCCATCATTTTAAAAATCTTATTTTTTATTAATCAGTGTCATCAGATTATTTTTTCAATGAATATTAATTATTTAGATAATTTAAATGTTATGTAGGTATTACCAAAACTTTTCTAATTATAATTAAATTCGCAATATTACATGATTTAAGCGATGACTAGTGTGATTTCTTGGTATGTTTCAGCTTGAATTTGTGACACTAAGGAAAATAATGACAAACAAAATAGTCAATCCATACACGATGCAACTGCACCTAAAGTTATTATGTTGTTAATTTATTGACGCTTAAATCTAAGTACTTCCCTGTTTAACTGATTGATTTATTTGAAACTAGCTGTGCCCGCGACTTCGTCCGCGTGGAATTTAACAAAAACTTTATTTTTCTAAAATAAAAGAACTTTTCTAAAATAAATGTAGCCTAAGTTACTCCTTATTATATCAGCTACCTGACAATAAAAGTCCCGTCAAAATCGGTCCAGCCGTTTCAGAGATTAGCCGGAAGAAACAGACAGACAGACAAAAAAATTTTAAAGATCGTTTTCGGCACAGGTGTCGTGTATATAACGATATGTAGTAGGATATTTTTTTTATTTTCACTTTTAAAACAGACACTTCAATTTTATTAACCGACTTCAAAAAAAGGAGGAGGTTCTCAATTCGACTGTATGTTGCTTTTTTTTTTTATTTATGTTTGTTACCTCGTTTCTCTGTACTGTGTGAACCGATTTCGACCATTCTTTCTTTAATTGAAAGCTGGTGCTTGTCATTTGGTCCCATAAAAATATGGTGAAGATCTGATGAATATCTTCGGACCTGGAGAGGATAACTCCTTAAAATTAAGTAGGATTCAAGTGGTTCTTTTTGCATTGCGTTCATTATAAAAGTTAAGTTTCAGTGAGAGAGGGTAAAAGGGGTGGGGGTGAGAGAGGGGGGTGATAAAATTAAAATACACGTAAATTCTAATATCTTCGCTTAGCATTTAACCGATTTTCGTGATTTCTTTTTCATTGGGAAGAACGTATTGACAGGTTGATCCCAGGAACACAACATGAAGATCTGATGATCATGTTCGGACCTGGAGTGTAGAACTCTTCAAAATTTAGTAGGATTCCAATGGTTCTTTTTGCATTGGGTTCAGTATAAAAGCTTAGGTACAGTGGTGGAGAGAAAAGGGGGTAGAGGCAAAGGGAGGGGGGGAGAGCCGTCAAGTACCATACATGTAGGACCTATGCCTTATATTAATTTAAATATCTATATGTTTGGTACTGGGCGACCCGCCTTCAATATGTTACGCATATATTTTGATTTGTTGGCTATTCAAGTCATTAAGGCAATCATGAGCGTAGCCAGCCATGGGCTCAGGGTGGGGCAGTCTAAAATGATACGTAATTAGAAAACTGTACGTGTTTTACACAAAAAGGTTACACCCTAAAGCACCCTGTATTTTAATTTATAATGCGATTTATCCTAAACACTTTGTTATTGCTCACCTGTCTAGTACTTTACCTAGATCATTTATTTTTTTAGGTTCCGTTAAGTACCTTATAGGCCAAAGCCAGGGTGGGGCAAGCGCCCCACTCTGCCCCACCGTGGCTACGCCCATGAAGGCAATTAATCAACAAGTACAATGAAATAAATATATTTTTTTTGGTTTGCAGTGGTACTTAGTTTTTTATTATTTTTAGTGGTTTTTTGTTTTGAAGTCGGTTTTATTTTTTTTAATTATTTATATGTATAGATTTTTATTATGCCCTTGTATCCAACTGAGCAAGTGCGCCATTTATTTGCGCTCCCGGTATTTTATCACTAAGTTAGTTTGAGTGTTTTGACTTTAAAACATAATCTTACAAGTTATGGGACGCTTATGAACCCGCGTCAAATAATAATTATATATTATGATACATTGTTAAACTATGAACGCAACGTCATTCGTTATGCTATAATATATCTGATGGCCCTTGAGAAATAATGCACGCGGTGTTTTTATTGCCCGCTTACCATTGTAATACTTTACTTAAATGTAAGTCTAACTATAGAATGGAAGACTCTAGATAGATTACCTTACACCTATTGAACTTTATCATTTATCTACATCAACATAATGCTCGATATCTTGACAAGTGCAAGTGATCAGTGAGCCTCAGTATCCACTATTGGATATATTTAGCAAACACTTGGGTCTAGAGTCTCAGTTGGTGGTAAACGTGTCTGAAACATACAAATATGAAGTTGACTGGCATTCTGTTATGGTACGTATAGTGTAACATTACTAGAGATTAAAAAATAACATACAGTCGAATTGAGAACCTCCTTCTCTTTTTGTACTCTGTTAAAAATTTGAGTACATCCAGGTAGGTTGCAAGAAGAAAAGTTAGGGATGGTATACATAGTTATAGGTACATGTACTTAACTTAGTTTTGTTTAATATGAAATGCATCGTATATGTGCGTAGACAAATTGAACGGTCACCTATTGAAATTTGTTAATTACCTACTAATCAATATAGCAGTCTGACTAGAAAGATCATGTTTTACCTACATTAGATGCAGAGCACTGTTATAAAAAAAAAACGATTTGAATTAAGTTACGCTATTTTTAATTTCAGTTTTATTTTAGTCAATTCCAATGCTGACATCAGGCAAAATAGACAGTTTCCTGAAGATTTTATATTCGGAGTAGCAACAGCTGCATATCAAATTGAAGGTGCATGGGACGAAGATGGTATGATGATGAGTATTATGTAGTAAATAGTTTATATCCAAATAGGTTTTTAAGAATTAACTTTTTTAGGTAAAGGCGAGAACATCTGGGATTACATGACCCATAATCGTCCAAATTCGATTGTGGATTTGACGAATGGTGACATAGCGGCGGATTCCTACCACAATATCGATAGAGACATTGAAATGCTGAGGGAATTAGGCGTCGATGTATACCGTTTCTCATTATCGTGGTCTAGGTTGTTACCTAGCGGGTTTGCAAATAATATTAACGAAGCAGGAATCGCTTACTACAACAATTTAATAAACGAATTATTGAAGTATAATATAATACCCATGGTAACATTATACCATTGGGATTTGCCACAAAAATTGCAAGAGTTAGGAGGTTTTACTAGCCCTTTACTGGCTGACTGGTTTGAAGACTACGCCCGAGTAGCCTATCAGTACTTTGGCGACAGAGTTAAGCATTGGATTACCTTCAACGAGCCGGCGGAAATTTGTTCGGACGGATACGGTTCTGTGTCGAAGGCACCGATGCTGAATGAATCAGGTATTGCGGACTACTTGTGCGCTAAAAACCTTGTGATGGCCCATGCCAGAGCATATAGACTATATGTAAATGAATTTAAATCTACTCAAGGAGGCAAATGTGGTATCACATTCAGTATTGATTCGAACCTACCACTGACTGACTCCGAAGAAGATAAATTAGCAGCCGACATTCTCAATCAGGGTAATGTATGTAAATAAGCATAATTTAAAGTTTTAAACTAAGTTAAAAAAGTATAATTTATTAACCTTACCATTGTTTTTAGTTCGGTATATATGCAGATCCAATTTTCTCTGAAGAAGGCGGTTTGCCGAAGGAATTTTCTGAAAGGGTTGCTCTAAAAAGCTTGGCACAGGGCTATCCACGTTCACGCCTGCCGGAATACAGTGAGGAGGAAATAGAGTACGTTCGTGGGACAAGTGACTTCTTCGGTGTAAACCACTACGGCGGATCTTACATTTCAGCTGGAGAAGAATCTTTTAGCGCCGTACCGTCGTTTGCTAATGACGTACAAGTTGTTTACTATAGACCTGATGATTGGCCGATATCAGCTTCTTCTTGGCTAGCGGTAACGTTTAATAAGTAGTTATTTTAAATTAGGGTAGTAGAGATGAGATCTTAAAGGGGAATTTGTGGTACAAGTTTGTGACGCGGTGCGGTATTGATAGGTGATGAAAACTTGTGGAGTTGAGAGGATGTAGTAAGGAGAATTGACAAAGCATTACCATTATTGGTCTATACATAAAATATAACTTGATTTGTCTATATAATCAAGTAGAGGTTCGCAGTCATCAAACATAATATATGATAAAAAAGATAATATTATTCATGGTTTTTGTTGTCACAAGCCTAATTATTTTACATTTTTTTATTGGTATGAAAGTGTCTAATACACTAATCTAGCGATGGTTGTTCGTCGTTTTTCGATTAGAAATCAAAATACTTGTAACTCTGCGGTATTTTTAAGTCAGATGTAGGTAAGTGTGTCCTTCATTTGTTCACAGCAAATGCCGAACAGCCTATACATAGCTCTCACCCGATTGCAAGAGAGATACAACAATCCAGAAATCTACGTGACAGAAAACGGTTGGTCGACTCGCGGAGGTCTCGATGATGATGACAGGGTTGGATATTTTCGGGCCGCGTGGGAAAGCGCGCTGGACGCTATCGAACACGGAGTTAACCTGAAGGGGTACATGGCATGGAGCCTAATGGACAATTTCGAATGGTCGCAGGGATACAGGTGTCCATTTTTTTAAATTATTTATAGCTGTGATTGCTTTTTTTTTAAATATTGTGTTGATACGATTTTTATTTCAATTAACAGCGAACGCTTTGGGCTATATGAAGTCGACTTTGAAGATCCAGCGCGAACACGCAAACCGAGAAAATCAGCATTTATCTACAAACACCTATTAAAAACAAGATATATTGACCATATGTATGAACCGGATAACTACACCATGTTCATTGACGAAGGCCATTAATAATGATGACTTTACCAATTATATTAGTTCAACCTTCAAAATGCGACTGCTGAATACACTACAGATTACATTGCATGCATAATATTACTTCTGTAAATAGGCGCATCTTGAACATAAGCAACTAAATAGTAATATATTTTTATGTCAAAAATATTTTTTTTGTTCCGCTCTTCTTTTGATTGAGAAATGACTCATCCCAAGATTAATACAATATTTGCCAAGTTAAAATATTAAAAATAATAAGTGCAATGTTTTACTTTATATAAGATTTTGACCCAGGGCCCTTAAAATGTATAAGGAAGCCGATAAAATAAACACATTTTACAAATATCCACATTTTTATTGTTTCTAACAGCATATCTCAACCCATGAACAAAAGGATATAATTTGTCTACTTGTCACTTTTACCCCAGCCAAGGAATCCTTTGACGAGGCCGGTGAGACCCGCCCCTTGCTTCTTGTTGTCGGCCGCGCCCGTCTTGTCGTCGAGGTTCGGAAACTCGACAAAGTTACACGCCAAGTCAAAGAACAGCGGCTTGCAGGGTATAGCCTCCATGGGCGGAGGTATCTTGTATATATTCGGATTTTTCGTTAGCACCTGAGTATCTTCTCTATACTCGTCCAGGCGGTCCACGAGAGGTTTCTTGTCTTTGTACGCTTTGCCAGACGAGTACTTACTTTCTTCGTCATCCTCATCGTCTTCCAAAACGGAGTCGGCGTGGACTTCGAACTTGCAACTCTCTATATCCTGCTTCAAGGTGTTGAGTTTGTCGACGAGGTGTTGGTCGTGCAGGTCGGTGGCGAGCGAGTCTGCGGTGTAGAGGCTGCAGCGCTCCAGCATGGCGAGCGCCTCGCGGAAGCGGCGCAGGCCGGTGAGCACCTGCGCGATGTAGTAGCAGCGGAAGGCCCGGTACGCAGTCATTTGCGTCTCGATCTCCTTCTGATATTGCGCGTCGTTCTCGAAGCCGGGCAGCTGCTGCAGCTCCGTGTAGTTCTGCAGGATGATTTCGTAGAGCCTGGTGAGGTCGTGGGGCCGCACCTTCTTGCCGTCGATGGAGCCGTTGTTGCTGCGCGCCTCCTCGGCCTGCTGCACCAGCAAGTTGTTCCGCTGCACCGTGCGCACCAGGCGCAAGTACATCAGGTACGACACCAAGTAGTTGATGCCGGACAGTTGGCTCTCGGAGGCGGTTTTCAGCTTGGGATCATTTTTGATTTCGTCTTTGACGGCGGATATGGCGTCCTTGCAGTCCATGAGGATGTTCTCGAGGATGTCGATTTTGGCTTGCACGGTTTCGGCGGCGGCGATCGACTTGTCCAGGTCCTGCAGCGCGATGAGGAACAGGCGCACTTTCTCGGGCCTCACGGTGACGCAGCGGCCGCGCCACTCCACCTCGTGCATCACGCCCGAACGCGACTCCCTGTAACATTTCCAAATGTGATGCACTTAAATATAATCGAAAAGAATACGTTACAAAACATCGATTTTATCATTTCGTGCATACTTACATAGGCGACGGCGAATTATCAATACCTCCAACTGTCATTTTCCAACCTATTTATTTTTGGCAATATAGGAGGTATCTATCCTAATACTTACTACACTATGATAAAATACATGAATACAATATAACATGTAAAGCTAACATTATTACTATTCCCATTAATACCTAAATATGTATGTTAACTAATTTTTAACTTAACAAAATATCAGTTAGGTGTTATTGCCACTTCGCCGTCGATATATCATATTTTTAATGTACATGCAAATGTTAATAATACTACGCACCATGCACTTCGCTAATTAAAATTTCATATTTACAATGAGTAAATAAAATGAAGTAAATGTATAATAGGTTAAAACTGATATGTTTCACATGGTTGATGGTGTACATACTTGGCTTGCGCCATGAGCGTGTCGAGGTTGTCGATGAGTCCTTGTCCGCGCATGGCGACCAGGTCCCCTGCCGCCGACTCGTCGCCGATGTTGTACGCGCAGTAACGCAAGCTGGGCTTCAACTCCTCCAGCTATATACATAATAATTTACATTTAAAACATCATCATCATCATCATCAGCCTATTCGTGTCCACTGCTGGACATAGGCCTCTCCTATGGCACGCCACTGTTCTCGATCTTCAGCCCATCGTCTCCAACCCCTACCAGTCATCTTTCGGATATCATCACTCCACCACGTTGGAGGGTGTCCTACACTACGCTTGCCGAGGCGCGGTCTCCACTCGAGAACACGTCTACCCCAACGGTTTTCGGTTCTCCGGCAAATGTGACCAGCCCACTGCCACTTCAACTTGCTGATCCGCTGGGCAATGTCGGTCACCTTGGTTCTCTGTCGGATAACCTCGTTCTTGATACATTTAAATATCGCTCCCTTAGAATTATAGAGACCTAAATTAAAAAAAAAGTTTTTTGGGAAACAATCATTAAACATTTGTAACATAAGAAATTTTGTACTTATGGAAGATACATCTAAACGACTTATTAATACCTTTATATCTTTCATGCGTGAATAGGTCCTCCTTTAATAAAGGGTCGATAGGTCATTTTGAGCCAAAATATGATTATTTTAAAATCTATTTTTGTTTTTGAATAGGTTACTTTAATTCTAAAGGTGCGATATACAAAAATAAATTTTACTAGCTTATGCCCGAGACTTCGTCTGCGTGTATGTAGATATATATGTCGGAAATAGATGGCGCCGCTGTGGCAGATTCAATGGCGAGTGACATCACTTCTTTAAATTTAATTTCAATTATTATTTTCTTTGTAATTGTTTTAAATTTATTTAATTTGTAAAGATTTAATTACTTTGTGTTTCAATGATTGTTTATTTTTACTAAGTAGTATGTACGTAATTTAGATGTTAAAATAGAATTTATTAAAAAGGAGGCGGTAACGCAGGTGACATTGATTGGTTAATTCAATATGAATTAAAAATGAATGGGCCTGGACATAACCTCGATGATCGGGCGTTCTTCGAGTATTTGTCTGTAACCGCATTATTATTGTGAAACTGTGTTTTATTTCCAACCAAATTCTAAAAAAAGGATTAACAATTATGAGCGCCGAAGAAGAAAATCAAGATATGTTGCGTTCGGCTACCTGTGACGCGACATATATTATAATAATACGGACGTAAAAGCAATATATTATATCACTACAACAACATTATACTGTAAATTGTATGAAAGCTTTGTACAAAAATAAATTATGATAACATAAATCAACTTCAATGGTTCTGATTTTCACATAAAATTTCATCCCTTATTTCACCCCCTTAGAGCATAATGGACTGCTGTAATATACCGGGTATATCAAGACTGCTACCGAAAACGAAGCTGGGTGGTAGTTTTAGTGACTTCAGACACAATGCAACTAAATTTTGTGCAAAAATTTGTGACGAATTTATTTGTTATTTTTTTTCTATCGTCGTATTAGGATGGTAAATACATAGTTTTTTTCTTTAATCGTAGTGTACACCTTTTTATTTTTAAAGACGCTATGGTGCGCAAGGCTTTAAATTATTATTTTAGCGAAAACTATGGATTTACCACCCAAACTCGTCGATATTTAAAAAACATTAAAAAAAATTGCCGCATTTCTTTGCGAAATTTTCAGTTGTATTGTGTTTGTAGTCACTAAAACTACCACCCACCTTCGTTTTCGGTAGCAGTCTTGATATACCCGGTATAAGTATGTCTAGATACCGCCGATGTGTAGTGCGGTGAAATAGATATCTACCCATGCGGCCTCTCACATATGAGAGACCTACCACCAGTAGAGTGTAGTGCGGTGGTGTGTGGTGCGTACCTTGTGGTTGTAGAGATGTCGCTCGTCTAGCGGCAGCGCGGCGGCCAGGTTGTGCAGTACGAGGCGCGCGCGCTGCAGGCTGTCGGCGGCGGCGCGCCACTGCTGCAGCTCCAGCAGCAGCACGCCGCCCGCCCACGCCGCGTACGCGCCCGCCTCCAGCCGAGTGCGGGCGTCGCACACGCCGCTCTACACACACACACACATACACATTTTTTGAAGTGAAAACTTCTTTAGCGGCGTTGAACACTTTTCTGTAATGGGTATAAAATCTTAAACTCGCGTCAGGACACGTGACCTGATCGAAAAAGCGTAGGACGGCAATGACGTCATCTTAGTAGGACGGATGGAGAGGAGACAGCTATCCCCTCTACAGCGCGGCGAAAATGTATGCCTGGGCCTACTGTTTCGTTTTTTTTTCAGTTTCACCCACTTTTTCCAAAATTGTCCCATAGCCCCCCCCCCCCCTGCCCCCACCCCGAAAATTTACCTCACCCCCCCCAATCCTATCTCGGCCAACATAGGTCGTAGACCCACCGAGTTTGGTATCCTCGGAACCGTCTTGGTGAGGGCTACAAATTGACCCCGCCAGAAATCCCAAATTACGCAAAAAATTACCCCCCCAAAAAAATATATTTTACCTCCAAAAAATTAATTTGAGTTAGCCTCCCCACGAAACCTTCCTTCCCCCCCCCTCCCTTACCCCCACCCCGAAAATTTACCTCACCCCCCCCAATCCTATCTCGGCCAATATAGATCGTAGACCCACCGAGTTTGGTATCGTTGGAACCGGCTCGGTGAGCTCTACAGATTGGCCCCAACCAAATCCCCAAATTCCTCCCTCTCTCCCCTAAAATATTTGTCCAGGCATAACTCCGTCATTTCTTAAAGTAAACCCCCCGTGTTTGGAGTCAGAGGAATCGTCTTGACGAGCTCGACAATCGAGAGCAGGCAAAATACGATTTTTCTTATTTTTACTATGGGATCAGGCTGGGGCAGCAGTCTAAAATTATATGTAATTTGCAATCTGTACCCACGGTCTTCCCCCGGTATTTTTGAAGTGAAAACTTCTTTAGCGGCGTTGAGCACTTTTTCTGTAATGGGTATAAAATCTTAAACTCGCGTCAGGACACGTGACCTGATCGAAAAAGCGTAAGACGGATGGAGAGTAGACAGCTGTCAGTTAGCTGTCAGTTTATAAAGCTTTGATGAATTGCCAATGATTTTGAGTGGAGATTTCAACATAAACTTCGCAGACGATAAAAATCAACTATTAATTGAATTTTTAAATAATGAATTTGGTTTAACTATGTCGAATGATCGCAATCTTAGCACAACGAAATACAAAACTACTATTGATGCGGTCTTTATTAGACATTTAAATAGGTTCGAATCAAAACTGTTCGTTTCTTACTTCAGCTACCATAAACCTATCGTATCAGTTTTAGAGATTGGCGATGATAGTTCTGGTAATGATGATGGTGAAAAAGTCGTTGAAATTATGGATGAAAGTTGATTTTTCGGAGAGATAAACTTTTTAATGTAAAATAATTGTAATAGTTTTAAAGTGTTAAATTTTTAATGTAATATAAATTGTCATGTTTGTGTACGATAGCGCAATAAATGAATATTGTATTCTACCACATAAATGATAGTACTTTTATACTGATAAAGCAATTGGTGCAAAATTATTCCCTAACCATTCCAAAATATCAAACATGCTCAACGTTAATAATCAAGTTTTCACTTCTGCCGGCACTCCCGGAGTGCAACCCGTCTTTTTTTTATTTATTTTTTTTACTCTGGCCCGGCATAGTGGCCACATTTCACCTGATGGTAAGCGCATTTAAACACTTTGTACACAAACGTGGTACAGGCGAACTTAGTGCCCAAGGGCATTCTCTACCAGCCAACCTTAAGGTAGTGCAGAGAGACGGAAGCAGATGCTTATTAATTAAATAGACAATAAACGAAAAGATAAAATATATAAAATATAAATAATAATATTGAAACGGATATATAAAATTACATACACACACTTCTCTTGCACACTTTATTATTATAAATTATTTATGAACTGCTCTGAATTGCAAATCCTGTATAATCACTGTATTGTAAACTTATTTTGAAAAAACAAAGCTAGAGTTTCTTGACCGTTCTCTGGCGAAAACAGCCTTGTGAACCGGGTGTTAGTTTAGGTGTTAGTTAAAGTGACTGAATCTAAATAATGTATGACATTTTGTGGATTCAATAAATATTTATTTATTATTTATTTATTTAAATCTTTATTGTACACAAACTTAACAACAACATAGCTAAACAGAAAAATATAATATAATAAATATTTTCATTTCATTTCACTACTCATGGGAATTATTACTATTTCAAATTAACATCACTACCTTGTTATTTTTGATTTAATTTTTTTTTTATTCGAGGGCCTCCATCAAAGAATACACGGCATATAATGAAGACAATAGTATAGCATTATTATTTTGAAGTGATCTTCAATTATAGGAGACCACAGCATGCAAATTTAAATAATTATACAGTGTAATAATAACAATATATATATATATATATATATATATACATAAATAAATTAATAATAATTTAGACCGAATTTGAAATTAAGTAATTATTTCCGCCATTAAGTCCGCTAACCCGCACTAAGTCCGCCAACCTGCACTAGGCCAGGGTGGTGGACTATATGGCCTAACCACTCTCAATCGTATTCTCCATTGTAGAGTAGGCCCGTGCCCTGCAGTGGGACGTATATGGGCCTATACAGAATTATTTTAAATTAAGAAAATAGATAATGACGTAATTTTAAAGTAGTCAAATAGAGTAAAACCACTTAAAATTAAATTGCTGGTCAGTGCCTGTCCCCAACCATGGACTCCCTGGGCCCTGATGCCGGAGACGACCGATAATAAAAAGAATTTTAAGACACACCAAAGTTTTACCTCACAAAGTTGCAACAACATTTGGGCATGGGAGTAAGCCTTCTTCAAACGCGAGATGAGATGAAATTTCTTCCTCGGCTCAGTGTTGGCTTCTTGTCGCAGTTGCATGGCGTGCGCCCATGCTCTCTCCGCTTGCAGCAGTGGTATATAAAGCAAGCGATTCTCCGCATTCGCTGCTGTCAGGTGCGTGGTCGTAACGTCGCGGCGACGGTAGTGCCTTCTGTCACCCTGCAAAATAATATAATTAGTTGATGACATTATAGTAATTACTACCAAGGTAATTCAAATAATTTAATATTTCAAAGAATATTTGTGTGCACAAATTCTGTAATTATTTCCAATCACTGTCATCAAAGGAGAATGCCAATTTATAGTATTGGTACGAAATATCATTGATCCCGATACTGCTTATCAAACTAATCATACCTATAAAAAATATAAAACTAATCATGCAATTTTTTATGCTTTGGCCTCAAACATTTTCCTTTTTTATCCCGTGCGACAGATTTGATAAAAAATAATTAATTATCATGTTCACGGTGGTTGCGGGTTCGAATCTCAGGGCACACCTCTGACTTTTCGGAGTCATGTGTGTATTGATAATCAATAACCACGCACTAAAACGGTGAAGGAAAACATCGTGAGGAAACCTGCATATCATAGCGATTCATAAGAATTTCTATGGTATGTAAGTCCGCCAACCCGCACTAGGCCAGCGTGGTGGACTATAAGGCCTAACCACTCTCGATCGTATTTTCGATTGTAGAGTAGGCCCGTGCCCTGCAGTGGGACGTATATGGGCTGATACAGAATCATTAAAGGAAAATGCCCATTGTACTATGAAACTTAGAATTGGTGCGAAGATTGTTGTCCCTTGATGAAACCTACTTTTTTGTGTAGGGAAAAATATATATTTTCAATAAATATAAACATAATTTAGATCCAGGCCCGGAGATCTTGGAGAAATGAACTTGAAGTTTATTTTTTTGTATGGGGCTTTGTGAACAAAATATAAAATTTGTCATTTCTCCAAGAACTCCGGGCCTGGATTTAAATTATGTTTATATTTATTGAGTGAAACAAGTTTCGTGGAACTAAAGCTTGTGCAATCTATTCTCAAATTTTGGTGTAAATTATGTAAAGAGCATAAATATAGATAACAACCTGCGGTATCTTGAGTACTTTGCGCAGCCTCCTCAGCCGGCGGGAGCAGTAGCCGCGGTACCGCTGGAAGTCGGCGTGCCTAAGACCATGCTGTTGCTGGCTATCCTTTATTATGCGGAATACTGAACAACTGGTTAAGGAATCAGTCTACATGTATCAGTTCGAATTTGCATTGGAATTCTATATTAGTTCCATTGAATGTTTTGGGTCACCGTCAACCAATTTGGTCTATTTAAAACTTTATTGTACACCACAAACATAAAAGTCACAGAATTAAATGTTACAAAAAAATGCACAAGTGGCAGTCTTATGGCTTAAAGTAATCTCTGCTAGACAACCATGATGGTCTAATGCCATTTGAAACAGTTTATGTGAGTCAATTTAACAATAATAGCTAATAGCCTATACATCTAGAATTTTTGCATCTTACCAATGGAATTGGTTATATTTTTATAGTATAATTCATAATTTAATGTTATATTTGGCACACCATTCTGAAAAAAAACTATGCAGTGAAATTTTCAGGTAGTTTTTATATAATAAAATACATACAGACAAACATATAAAACTCCTCAATTTAAAATTGTTGAAATACCTATTTTCATCATACGTCTAGCCTAGAAATCTGTTGATTCGGGGCAATTTATTTTACCACTGTTGTCCTACTGTAAATATATTTGTCCACTCTACCAACAGTGACAAAATTGAGATAGCTAAATTGTAGCATTTCTAAGCAATGTTAGAAAAGGAATAAATTAATCCAGAATTAAGAGTGTATATGATCTGTGTATGTATCAATATTTATTGATGTTAAAGTTCTCTGAGTATTTATTCAAGTACATATTTATAACTTTTATATCATATAAGGGGAAAGTTATAAGTAGCAAATCACACCGACCCTAATGAAAGGATGAGGATTGACAAGGAAATATTACCTTAACTTAAGATTATGTCTTATTCGAATACATCTACTCAAATAACCCATTGGAACATATGTTGTGGATTGTTATAATTATAATTAATATGAATGACTAATTATTATATATAAAATAAAAGTTTTGTTATCCCAATAACATTAGTATCGTGTAAGACATATCATCCAGACTTGAGTAAAAAATAATTTATGTAAAGGATACTTTCTAACGTAAGCAGATTTGCAGTCTTAGCTCCATCTTTTTCCGTTTCTTCAACGGGTAAAGATTTCACATCTCCTGCATCACCTTCTAAGACAACCATAATGAGAACTGAAGCACTTATAATTTTATTTAATTGCAATATTTTTTTCACTGAAACTGATATCAGCCCACGACACGAAAACTTTAGTTCGTACAGCGTTCCTGTTCCCAACACTAAATCACTATATTTTTATAAATGGAAAAAAAGAGAAGATAGCCCTAATCATTTTCGCAAAGGGGTGTAAAGGACAGTATTAACATAATGCTAAATATACTAATATTTAAAAAAATGTCTTTGATGTGAAACGTCACCATTTGTACGTCAGTTTTATTTTATTCTTGACATAATTAATCGCAAAGGAGGAAAGGTTTAAACAGCCTTGTAAGTAGAGCGATATGTAACATTATTAAGATTATATTGTATAAATACACCCAACAATTATGTAAGTTATCCTGTCGTCAAACTAAATAAATAATTTCTTGTTTTTTGATTTTTTTACTAATTCAGAACCTGACTTCAGTGTGATACAGAGTTATTCAAAGAATGAGATAGGTATTGATTGATGCTAGGCAACTCAACAGGTAAACTATTTTTTTGACGGCTACAGCGATCTGTCAATCTTATGTCTTTTTCTTTCCCTCTTTGCTCTTTTGAGGTTAGTGTTCGTTAAGTATTTTTTAATTCTCGAAATATTAGAACAATCTTGAGAGAATTGATACGTTTTAACAGTCGTTAACATTAGCACTGAGCTTACAAAAGTAATTTCATAATTATTTTTCTTTACAGGCGTAAAAGTTAAACAAAATGGCAAAGTCAAAGAACCACACAAATCACAACCAAAGTGAGTAAATATTCTATTTCAGTGCAATTCAAAAATATCAACATTTAAAAGGTTTGGTGTTTATGATATAATATAGTGAATTAAACAAAAAATAGTGCGACTCAGTTTGTTTACATTTAATCAATGCGAGTCTGAACATCATTGATGGAACATGTAAACAATGTGAACGTATTCATTTTTCAGACCGCAAGGCGCATAGAAATGGTATTAAAAAGCCTACGAAGGTCAGACACGAGTCTACTCTTGGGGTAAGTGAGGTTTTTTATTAATATAAGTCTACATACGTGGAATTGCAATTCTTAAAGAATTGTTCCTGCATGGTATCTATATTACCTGGAATACAATTGTGTTTAATTTTAATAGTATGGTTGTAGTTAGTAGACTTTAATTAAATGATTTGATTTTATATGGTTTATGATATCGTCATTTCCATAATCTTTTAATACCAGTTGGTTGCAATAAAATTTAGTAACATCTGCTTTTAATATGAGAATTATTCCATAATAGGAAGGTGGTGACATAAAATTAGTTTTATTTTATTAATTTTATCAAAATTTTCATAATACAAATCCATTTTAGTGATATACATATGACCTTTTGGTAAAGTTAATGCAGTGTCATGCAACTCTTATTCTTGTGAAATTAAAACTATCCCAACATTCTTACTGACTTCATAAAACAATTATTTTAAACGTTTTTTTAAATTAGTTTCTGATTTCACAAAATTAGGTGTTGGTTCATAGAAATGTTAAAGAATACTTCTTAGCTATTCATATTATAGATAATTTCATTACCATCAATTTTATATCTATAGAAAACAATGTGTGAAGTGCGTGGTGGCCTGTTGGTAAACGGACTAGACGCGGCTGCCAACATGTTCACGGTGGTCACGGGTTCGAATCCCAGGGCACACTTCTGACTTTTCGGAGTCATGTGTGTATTGATAGTCAACCACCACGCACTAAAACGGTGAAGGAAAACATCGTGAGGAAACCTGCATACCATAGCGATTTATAAGAATTTCTATGGTATGTAAGTCCGCCAACCCGCACTAGGCCAGCATGGTGGACTATATGGCCTAACCACTCTCAATTGTATTCTCGATTGTAGAGTAGGCCCGTGCCCTGCAGTGGGACGTATATGGGCTGATACAGAAACAGAAAACAATGTGAGAAAACCTATAAATCATAGCAATTTTTAAAAAATCTTTGTAATTTATAGTCCTCCAATATGCACTAGGCCAGTGTTGTGACCTACATATGTGACCTATTCCCTGTCAGCTATACTTGTGAACTGTTGTGGAGGTCTGTGTCTTGCAGTGTGATGCATTTGGATTGAAACAGATACTATAACAGATTCCTTTGTGCATATGAAACAATAAATAAATCTTTTCATATTGATTGAATGATTTAAAAAAAAAAAACAAAGTATATAACCAATTATTGTAACAAGTGTATTTAAATTCTATACGGAGTTAACCCAAAGAAGCTTATACAAACACCATAGGCGAGGCCTTTGCGCAGCAGTTGGACACAATGTAGACTACATGAAAAAACACCATCTGTATCAGCCCATATACGTCCCACTGCAGGGCACGGGCCTACTCTACAATCGAGAATACGATTGAGAGTGGTTAGGCCATATAGTCCACCACGCTGGCCTAGTGCGGGTTGGGTGAAAAAACACCATAATAAACATTAATGTAAAGTTTGGATATTGAATAGACATCTCTCTTGTTTTTTCTTGCTTTGTACAACAAAACAGGTACATCTCCCAGAACACGTGTGAAACAATCACACACATGTACACCAGTATATTATTCCTGAGATATCCAGACATGAAAAAATGCTTCTTAAATAGCATCATCTTAATTTAGTTTTTTTTTATTAGACTTAGAAATAATAATTTATGTTCAAATCTTTGGTTTTGTTGCAACAAGTAACTGTGGCTGTAACAATGCCAATGTGCCAGCAAAACAGGTCATACTGTTTGTATAATATTTTCTTAATACAGTATAATCCACCTTATTTCTATTGGCGTGTGGTGAAAGTTGGAACTACGAATAAAGTTATAAAAATACCTATTTAACACATTGCATTGCATGAGATATGTATGTTTTCTAAATATAAACAACAAGCATATACATATACTCATAATCTAATAATATTAACATTTCTATTATAGTGAAATGTGAAGTTAGAAAAACTGTTCCTAATATTTTGATAAGATCAAATTCAGACGCCAAAAGATTGTAGACAACTTATAACTTATGCTCAATATGGGAGTAGGCTCAAATACTGAAATGTTAATAATTCCTTTCAATAATTAATCTTATTGTTTTCCCAGATGGACCCCAAGTTCTTGAGGAATCAGAGGTTCTCCAAAAAAGGTAACCTGAAGCCTGCCAAACAGCTGGCTAGGGCAGCCGAAAGGAAAGCCGTGCGAGAAGCCAAGGCCAAGAAATGAAGACATAGTTTGTAAGAAATAAAAAAGGGAAAATCTATTCGACGTTTTATTTATGACTATTAAATAAGATGAATGCGGCGGCGCACACACATTACTCTAATAAATAGGTAAACATTTAATTACACATAATATTATGTACAAGTTTACAAAATATTGATGGCATAAAATTTAAAAATTCAATCGTCTTCAAAATTGTAATATAAAGAGAGAAATAAAACAAATCAAGCAGTGAGAGCCATAAAAAAAGTGTTTTGGATAATTCGAAGTATAATTATTACAGATACAGGATGCTATAGGTGTAAACTTTTTGTATGAAAATATAACCGGGGTAAGGTACAGTTTCCTAGTTACATATTATTTCAGACTACTGCCCCACTCTTGAGTCCATGGCTGGCAACGCCAATGAAAACATCGTGAGATAACCTGCATACCTTAGCGACTTGGTAAGAATTCTATGATAGGTACCTATGTAAAGTCTGCCAACCCGCAGCCCGCCAGCGTTGTATAAAACCTGAAAATAAGTTATTAAGGCAACTATCAAAAGGTTTTGATAGCTACGTTAAAATAACGAAGTACAAATGGCGGTCATATCACACTAGGGCAATCTTTACCAGATAACCATTATTTACTATATTATTGGTGGTGGTATGTAAAGGTGGATATTTTCCTGAATTTGAATTAAGTGTGAAAAAAGGATAAGATATAAGAAAAAAATATATGTACGTGCACAAATACCTACCAATGTACCTACGAATAAAGGGTTTAGCAGGATACGTATGACGAGTCGGCCCCCAAATGGGAAGCGATATCGAAACTTATGTTTTGATATTGACTTGATGTTCTAACACGATTTATGTACTTTTCGCGACCGAGTTCTGCTTTGACCTTGAGATAGAGAGCAAAATATCTGTATTCTTGACTTTTACTAAATGTGATATATCTCTGAAGCTAATTAAGATAAAGAAATGAAACCAACGCGAGGTATTAGGTTACATTACAGAGTACATCACATATATTTTTTTATAATTTTTAGAATAAAAAATTACATTAAAAAAATAAAAATTAAAAAAATCTTATTTTTTTTTCTGAGTTCTCTGTGACTTACAATCACGAAATTAATATATGTGATGCTCCTTTGTGTGCTCTATTACCCATAAAAATTCCGTGAAAAAAAAGTTGGTGCAACACAACGAAAAAAAATTATTTGTGATTCGCGCCTTGCAGTGTGACTGTATAAACATGACTCTATTTAACACGCGCGGACAAACAAACAAGTTCGAACTTGTTACATATCGCGCTGTTTATTGCATCGTTTGTTTAGCTACAATCGCAGTCATTTGTCTTACACAAGGAGGCAGTTTATAACTTAAATTCTGTCATCGGTATTTTGTATCAGCATTTTGAAATTATTAACTATCGAAGCAAATTATTATTAATTCATAATGTTGAAAAAGTGTAAAAATTGTAACAAGTACCTGTGTAAGATTCCTGGTTATAAAAAAATTATAAAGAATGAAGAAGAAGCTAAAGTGTTTAGTGACTGTTTGAATAAAACCGTAATAGTTAATGATATTTTTTGTAAGAAGTGTCGACTTATCCCATATGTTTACAAAAAAGCTTCTACTTCTAAATGTGCAGCATTTAACGAGGTATCTTTAAGCATAAAAGAATCTGTTGAAGAATTAGCGACTAGAGAAGTGCCGGAAGAAACTTACGTTTACTCTGAAGATTCTGATAACAGTAGTGACAGTGATTTTACATATAAATACCATCTGAGTGATGATTTTATTGAAGTTCCACTTCAACGTGTTGCATCTACTCACAAGTATTGCATTATATGTCAAAAAACAACTGATCTTATGACAATATGTTTGGAGATTTAAAAGTAGTTTGCACATTTAGAAGTAGAAGCTTTTTTGTAAACATATGGGATAAGTCGACACTTCTTACAAAAAATATCATTAACTATTACGGTTTTATTCAAACAGTCACTAAACACTTTAGCTTCTTCTTCATTCTTTATAATTTTTTTATAACCAGGAATCTTACACAGGTACTTGTTACAATTTTTACACTTTTTCGACATTATGACTTAATAATAATTTGCTTCGATAATTAATAATTTCAAAATGCTGATACAAAATACCGATGACAGAATTTAAGTTATAAACTGCCTCCTTGTGTAAGACAAATGACTGCGATTGTAGCTAAACAAACGATGCAATAAACAGCGCGATATGTAACAAGTTCGAACTTGTTTGTTTGTCCGCGCGTGTTAAATAGAGTCATGTTTATACAGTCACACTGCAAGGCGCGAATCACAAATATTTTTTTTTCGTTGTGTTGCACCAACTTTTTTTTCACGCAATTTTTATGGGTAATAGAGCACACAAAGGAGCATCACATATATTAATTTCGTGATTGTAAGTCACAGAGAACTCAGAAAAAAAAATAAGATTTTTTTAATTTTTATTTTTTTAATGTAATTTTTTATTCTAAAAATTATAAAAAAATATATGTGATGTACTCTGTAATGTAACCTAATACCTCGCGTTGGTTTCATTTCTTTATCTTAATTAGCTTCAGAGATATATCACATTTAGTAAAAGTCAAGAATACAGATATTTTGCTCTCTATCTCAAGGTCAAAGCAGAACTCGGTCACGAAAAGTACATAAATCGTGTTAGAACATCAAGTCAATATCAAAACATAAGTTTCGATATCGATTCCCATTTGGGGGCCGACTCGTCATACGTATCCTGCTAAACCCTTTACCTACCCAAAGGAAGGGAAGTCGACTGACTCAGTGGATAATTAAAAAGGCTGAGAAAATGATGATGGCTTGAATGACTAGAATAGCCTGCAGAATTCCCATTTCCCAGGAAATAATTTTCGTGCATTGATAGCATATTCTAGTACATATAGATAGCATCTTGGATATGAAAATTCGAAAGAATAGATAATTAAAAAATATGACCATGCTTTTGTAGTCTTAAATAACACTCAACAGGTGTGATCTTTGTACTTCTTATTAATCTTAATAATATATCCTCCGTGGCGTAGTTTTTGCATTTTTATTTTAATTATCATCTATTTTCAGTTTTCTGTATTAGCTTTATTGAAAAATTTAATTATATACAATATTTTGTAATTGTGATATTGATTCGTTGGTGGGAGGCGCCTGACGTGACGGCCCAGTGGTGGCATGCGCGTGAGCTGCGCGCGAGGCATTGCAACATTACTTTATTTTTCTAAAATAAAAGAATGTTTCTAAAATAAATGTAGCCTATGTTACTCCTTATTATATCAGCTACCTGACAATAAAAGTTCCGTCAAAATCGGTCAAGCCATTTCAGAGATTAGCCGGAACAAACAAACAGACAGACAAAAAAATCTAAGGTCATGTTCGTTATAGGTATCGTGTATATAACGATGTGTAATTGGTATATTTTTTTAATTTTCACTTTACAAACAGACACTTCAATATTATTTATATGTATGTAGATGATAAGGGGGCAGTCGCAGGGTTGTCGTATTCGTAATTGGGGAGGCTAATTTATATACCTAAACAAGTTTAATTTCAGTGGGCCAAATGTTCGTAATTTCTGCTTCTTGCCTGCTCATATTTTCGTACTAATTTTATCACATAAATTAAAATAAAAATTGAAATTGTTTATGTAAATACTATAATTCAAAGAATTTTCATTCGGCTTTGTTTTATAGGTACACAGCAGATGAGAACAATAATTTATAGAATAATTCGAACCTATTATTTTGACGGTTCTCAACAAACTACCATAGCAATTTATTTTATTGTAGTGTAGCCCTTCTATTTACATTTTTGATCTCGGATTCCATTTACGTGGTTATCAACCTTCAGTCTTTACTATCGTAGTGGTCTATTCTTTGTTCTTCACTCACATGAAATTCGCTAGGGACAGACTTTAGGCCTCCTCAACCCAAAGAATTGTTTGTGTCTAAGTAATTGACAGCCTCAGTGGCACAGTCGGTTAGACGCCGCTGTAAAACGCACAGAGTACATTTTATATACTGAAAGTGAAACGAGAAACCGCGGGTTCGATCCCCGCATCGAGAGAAATATTTGTGTGGCCTACAAATATTTCTTTCGGGTCTGGGTGTTGGTGAGACCGAAAAATCTCTCGTAGATCCTAATACCCACGACACAAGATTCGCTCTCAGTGTGGGGTCAGGACTATGTAGGTGACAGTTGGATGTTATTTATTTAATTACTCAGTTAACAAACTTGGTAGACATTAAACATCTGAAAATCTATCATCTGGGGCGCTAGTTTGAAATAAAACAAGTTATAATATTACAAAACATTTTATTTTCAGTTTGTAATCGTGTATTAAAATCAGTGGTGAGATTTTGTCCACCGAAATTTCATGACACAAAGGTACACACTAGTTACGTAGCATGTGAATAGAACTGAACAAGATCCAGTTGTTTTATAAAACGTAATAATTGCATGCTCCATAGGTACATAGTATAATATCAATTCTTAATATACATAGGTATGTAGGTATTGTATTTAATTACAAATAACAGGTCATAAAAGAAAATTGCAATACGGATATTTTATGTCCTCTGTACACGATGGGCCATAATTGTGGACCATTGTGTAGAGGGCACAGTGGCTATTGGATTGAGGTCCGTGCCTTGCAGTGGGACGTATATGGATTAATACACGGCCTTATTTATAAACAGTTTTGAATGTCAATGTTTAAAACGAACTACGACGGTTTTTTGAATTATGTTTGAGCGAGAAGCAAAGCATTCGATAGCTAAAATAGGTTTTCAAATTGTCTATGAATAAGGACTTAATAGTCTATAATATATTTCAGATTGACTGTATTGGTACCAATCATGATTGGTACCCAATAAAATTAGTTTTGGTACAATGAAATCGGCTGTTTATAATAATTATATCATTACGTAACATGTTTCTTTTGTTGCCCTAGATATCTCTGTGGATTTCTATGCTATCAACTCCACAGTTTTCGAATATATAAATGAAACTACTGGATGTCTCAGTTTTCATGATTTACGGCCGAATACTGGAACGAAACTTAAATATAAGTTGCGCTTAACTACGTTAATCTCATTTAAATGTACTGGCTAAGTGGGCCGTGCGCTGTTAAGCGCAACTTATTATTTGAATGGCGTTCCAGTATTCGGGCGTTAAACTGTCTTTTTTTTATTTACACTTCAAGAGGGGTCTTCAGAATACATAACATTTCAGTGTTACTTGTTAGTTATTTTGTTGAAATTCGATCAAGGATAATGACGGACTATTAAGAAGGTTAAAGGTACTACGGAACGGTAATGTGTAACAGTTAAAAGCTGAATTTTTGAGGGCCCTTTAATAGGAGTGACGACTGATTCTAAAAGTAAAGCTTGGAGAAGTTTTATATTTCCGGCATGCGGCACTCCCAGTTTATTTTATCGCGTTGACATAGATTGATTTAGTTACAGCTTATAGGTATTAAAGACCCGAGTATTTGATATGAATTTCAACTTCATGCCTCTACACGTTCACGAGGAAAGGGCTAGTAATTATGAAATTATTAAAAACATTTTTATTATATGATGTATCTAAAAATGTATGCTTTTGAAATTTTTCCTATATCTATACTATAAGACATTCTTCATTCTTCGTATCAAATTTAATGACTCTAAGTTCATGGGAAGTACCCTGTAGGTGTTAATTCCCTTGCGAGTGTCGATAATTTTCGACATAAGCGGCTATCTTTTGATTGCGTTGGCTTAGAAGTTTTATTTTTCACAGCTTCAAGGGACAGTAGACCCAAGTAGTTGATATGAATTTCAGCTTGACACCTTCACGCGTTCCTGAGAAAAGGGGTCTTGATAGACGGACAACAAAGCGTACAGCAAAATGATACTATAAGGGTTCCGTTTTTTCCTTTTGAGGTACAGAACCCTAATAATAGTGATGGTGCGATTTTAACGGCCTTCTAATTAATACTCCCAATGTTCTGAAGGGTTTAGTTTTTAACTCGGTGAGATTGGTGGTAGAGATTTATTCAGATAAGTATAAAGCATCAAATTATGAACAAAAACACGCAGGAGAGGATATTATTTTTCTTGCGAACGTATGAAAACATAATATGAGCAATGACAGCACTTTCACCAGTATTAAAAAGTGATGAAACAAAAGTTCCGGGGTAGATGAGACCATCACATCACACAATGGCTGTTTACTGCTGGTCTTTAAAATAGATCGTTCCCAAAGATAATATATAAAAATCTCAAAAAGCAATATTTACTTTATGATTTTTATTTCTTCCGTTGTTACACTTCTTTAAAAGTACTTTTACTCCAAACTAACATACTAAATACATTATAATATCGGTAATCAAGAATTTAAACATTATTGATTTATCATTTTTATTGAATTTTAAGCATAATATGAAATTGATTAAAAAAAAACTGGAGCCCATCTCCCAAAACTGCCTAGTAAGTTGAATTGGAAATGGGCGGGGCACATAGCGCGGAGAAGTGATGGCCGATGGGGTCAAAAAGTTCTCGAATGGAGGCCACGCGACGTAGCGGAAAGCGCACCGTAGGACGTCCACCCACAACTCATAAGGTGGTCAGACGACCTGGTGTCGGTCGCGGGACGTCGCTGGTGCAGGCTGCCTCCAACAGGTCACTGTGGTAATCCTTGGGGGAGGCCTATGTTCAAAAGTGGCTTCCTTTGGTTGATGGATGGACGGATTGATTTTACGGGCCGTTTTTGAAGTGCTAATCGGACATCTAGTATACATTTAATTTATCGAAGTTGGTAGGCATTGAAGTATTCGAAACCAGTTTTACATCAAGGGCAAAAAAGCAGTGTTGACCAGTGTAATCAATTTTTTTTTCGTGTAGGCAATCGACAGGCCTGAACAGATAATTTGAATTATTTAAACAGTAGTTGTACTTCTTGATCTGTGAGTAGTTGTCATCGAGAAGTTATACAAGTATATAGCATATAAATTACATAAAACATTATTTATAAAGATATCGTTTACAATATAAATTAAATACGTTCTACGACTTTTTTCGTGTGCTTTCCATGCGTAAGAGTTCGCTTTACGGATTTTGCGTTTCGCTTTTTATGCAGTAATTTTAATTATAATGCATTTGTGCGCACTTTCGATTTTTGACATCGCCGTGCAACAAATATACCTGCATCGCGGATGCAAATCTTATAGAAAGCAATATCTGAAGACGTATTTATATATTATTTTTTATTCTAGCATTAATAATAATATGAGTAATTAAACATTTATTATGATAGATTTATATATTTTTTATGACGATTATGAAATAATCTTTGAAAATAATAATTCAACCATCCATTTTAATAGTGGCTTAAGATTATCCACCACTATTAATTGTCCCAATCGATCAATGACATGTAACTTAAATTCTATTAATTATTAGATGTCGAGGGTATTTTATGGATGGAGAATTTAAATGTTATTTTATTGTCTTTTATAAAATGGACCAATACAAAAAATGGGACAACAGCACACTTTGATAGGTTAAAAATTTCATCGGCTTTTATTCCATCATTGAAACAGTGATGTGTGAATGCAATTTTCCTACGCATGTCTATGCGGCTAACGATTTCAATGTCGTAGATATATTGTTTAGCATCAGCTTTCCTGCCGATATGCTGGACAGTCCAAAAGGCCATTCCTTTGAAAGGCCCTTTCGATGGATCTAATTTCACAGAAATCATGTAAAGAAGTTCATTATATTTCACCAAATATAAATACCGTTGTAAGTTTTTGAGGTTTACGTTATCCAGGTGTATTTCGGAGCCGGAGCTGACGTTGCAGTTACTAGCATGGCACTGATTGAAGTGCCCCATAAGGCATCTCAATTTTCCTGCACAAAATATTGCTTTATGATTTTTATTTATATTAAAGATATACTGAGGGATTGTGCTTAGAGGCATTATGTAAGTTTTATTTAAATATAGAACTTAATAGTATAAGGTCAGGGTGGCATATTCCATTTATGGGGCGTAATCGTCTATTTCCAATTAAATCCAATACATTCAAATTACAGCTCTGAGAGTTGGCATGTTAGAACAGCTTCATTTTTTGCTTCAAATTCAATTTAGGGAGTAAATAAATTAAGCTAAAACAGGCTTTGAAAGTTCAGTAGTATAAGTGAAATGCGAGTGACACCCTCCCACGTTTTACCTAAGTGAAAAAATACATAGTCAACAGTTCAATTCTAAGCCTGAAACTAAACTAACTGGTCACTTTTATCTAAATGGCAAAATACTTCAATATCTAGATATTGACAATATGTTATGTTATTATGACTAGTAGAAATAGGTGTAAATCTCTAAATATGTTTACCACCCCTGACTTCACCAATATGATGGAATAGCACCAAAAACAGTTAATTACAAATAAATCGCGAACACGACCAGATATTTAAGATCCCGAAGCAAATAAATGACCCTCTTCCACCAATGAACAATAACATTACGTGTATTCTTAAAACAAATAATAATTTCTATGAAATATTGATAATTGACGGATTTTCCCGATTTTGACGAGAAATTCCTTCGACAAAAACCGTATAGTATCAATTTTCCGCAAAAATATTTTTTATCTTATTCCTTTGGGTACATACTTAAATGACATGTGCTAAATGCATTTAAAAGTTTAATACACTGTTTATCATATATTAAAATAACATTGCCAAAAAAATTATAACTTGATAATTTGTAAGCAAAGAAATGTGAGTTTTTAAGAAACTATGACATAATTTGACACCCTGACCTTATATCAGGCCCGCGCACAGATCACTCCCAATAGATACCTAATGCAAGGCAGCGGTTGTGCGCCACACATTTAAGTTATCAGATATATATAAACCGATGCCAAATATCGCGTCTTCAGCTTGTTTATTAGTCTGTGGTCTTCAGTGTCATCCAAGTAGTGGACCCGCACATATCGTTGAGCGTTGGCGAAAATTAAGTTTTGAGAATATCTTAGTACAGTTAAAAATGACTTGCTCAATAAAATGGTGAGGAAAAAACTCAAAAACTTCAAGTATGCAAAAAAACGGAATAACGTTTCATCGGTAACTAATATTCTTTAAATTAATTTGTTCACAAGCGAGCTCAATTTATACTGGTTGATGTATTGATGTCAAACAGTCGAGTTTGAATCGAAAATCAGCCGTCTCTTTTTCGCATAGCAATAACCATAATAAGCCATCTTTTTCTGTTGAAATCACACGTTCTTCTAGTGCTTGACGCATGTTTATAACATAATTCCAATCAATATCGATATTTTAAAACATTAATGTAAAATAATTTGATTTATATGACAATGTCACGAAATGTTTAATGAAAAATTGCAAATCACCATGAAGACGTCATTTAATGTAATTTGAAAAAGGTCAAGTTTTTAACTAGGTACTTTTTCAATAATTGTACTCTTCCGTTCTTCTCATTTCGTCGAGTAAAAACTGTGGGTTAGTATATGACATAATGTTTGAATAATACCATTTTTATTTTAGATTCCCCACATGGCCCGAAAGGAAAAAAAAATGGGTAGATCGAGGTGACGATTGGTGGCCTACAAAAAATAGCGTAATTTGTTTACGACATTTTACCCAAGAATGTTTTTTCCCAATGAAAAATCGTCGTCGTTTAATGGAATCATGGATACTTCTATCCCGATAGAATATTTACCAATTCTGGTGCATTTTATTTATTACAAAATTTATAATTTCGTAGTTTTGTGTGGGGAGAATAATATGATTTTCAAATAATATAATATTATTATATTGATTTTGTCCAGCAGCCAAGAGTAACATTTATAGCCTTCAGATGAAGCTCGTTTAAGCGTATTCGTCTGATGGTATTTCGGGTCCTATTTCTCGAATTAAGTATCTACTGACTATATCTTTCTGGAAGACTAATTTAGCTTAAGTGTTGTGGTTTATTATTTCGGACTACCACGTTGAGGTCTCAAATTGGAATTACGAGTTGGGTAATTACTTGATGAACTTACTGGCAAAGGCAACTATCGATACGTTTTTTTTATTTATCGACTTATGCCGCATCTCTCGAATGCAGTCCACGTGACCGCGCTGCAACCCGCCCACCCCCCTCGCAGTTCCCTTCGTTGGCGTTTTCGGTTCAAAACAAAACTATCGTAATGCGGTATCTATTAGAAGTGATCTGTGGGCCCGCGTCAGTGCAAAAATGGCATAAACGCGTGACAGTTACAATCGAGAAATTATAGGTGCTACATTTGACATGAAATTAAAATAATTTTCTTGTAATTTCAAACCAAACCAGGAGCTTTAGGGGGATAAAATATAGGGTATTTTAAATCGTGTACCATACTTAGATCCAAATAAGTACATAAAATTGTGGGTTTAGCCACTTTTGCACTGATGGCTTTATATTATTTAAAGTAAAAAAATCGTGAAAATAATAATACCCGGACAAAAATAAATTACTTACCATTCCAACAGCAATTTCCAAAAACAGCGCCATATGGGCATTCCATATCTCTAAATAAGCATTCTTTGAGATGATACTCCAAGCTATAATTGGCTTGGATTTTGTAGGTACAACCAACGGATTTATTAGGACAGGATATCTTGACCTGAAAATAAAACATGCAATTGATGTGTGATAAAATTGTTTGTGAAATGATAAGTATCTATTATTTTCCGTGTATTGAGTGTTGCGACCTAAGCAACTCTCATAGTTTCTCATAATATACACAACACAAAAATATGGAGTATTTATTTATTATTTTGTTACTGATGATGCTGCATGGAATTTACTGAAGTATCATGTCTACGTTTACATAATTACGATGGATTTTTGTAATTAGATATCGTAAGAGAGTTGAATAGAGGGGGACATTGTGACATTTTACAGAACATTCCTAGATCTGAAATTTAAAAAAATTAAATCGTGATAGGTAAATGGGCCGCCTGGGTGGGCGCCACCGCAATGTCTATATCTCCCGCCGAACAGCAGTGTGAATGCACGGTTGTCTTCCAGTTTGTAGCCAGAGCAACTACTGGACATAATTGATACTGTCCATGAGCGGTCTTATCGCTTACCATCACACGTATGGCATGGTCGTCTCGCCATACAGTGCAATAAAAATACCGGGTATATCAAGACTGCTACCAAAAACGAAGCCGGGTGATAGTTTATGCGACTTCAGACACAATGCAACAGAAAATATTGCAAAAAAATCAGCGACAAGTTATTTTTTGCTATTTTTTTCCTATGGTCCTATTTGCGTGGCAAATACAATTTTTATCCTAAAATAATAGGGTATACCATGGGTATACCCTTTTATTAATAAATACTCTAAGGTATTAAAGAGTTTAAAATTATTATTTTAGCAAAAACTATGGATTTACCACCCAAAAATGACGATATTTAAAAAATCATTAATATAATTGTCGCGTTTCTTTACGAAATTTTTAGTTGCAGTATGTTTGTAGTAGTGGTATTTTAGTGAAAACTACCACCAGGCTACGTTTTCGGTAGCAGTCTTGATATACCCAATATAAGTATATGTAGGTATATTGATTTAGGGTTTTTATTAATTGTTTATTATTTGTTACATGTAAATGTCCCATTTTGGTTAAACAAAATTATTATTATTATATTATAAATAAAAAATAGAATAGTAGAGGAGGGACGTATATGGAGATAAGAAGTAGATTATTTAGCAATTAAAATATACTTTGTTTTAAGTTACCTTGTTCTCAGAAATATTGCTGGTACTTCCATTAGGCTTGTTGGGTGTTGCGTTCTCTGTCGGTGCTGCTTTACTAGAACCTGCCTTAATTGCTGCCATTTGCATTGCCTTAAACCATACATGTATATCGATTGTAAATTTAGATAATTATATACCTATGCCGAGATAGAGACGATGACAAACTCGTTGTAGCGTGAAATAGCAAGTTGACAGAAAAATCATTGGGTAGGTATTCTTCACTTTTCAATTCAAACCAGTAATTCCTGAGATTAGAGGTAACAAATAAACAAACGAGCAAACTCTTCAACAGGTATTACTATAGATAAGCACGAAATCTCTCAACTTACCTGATATATGACGGCTTCAAATTGCGGGTTCCTCAGAGACGTCATTGGCTCGCGACATACTGGGCAAGTATCATCGACTACATTGTTGGCACATAGGTGGCAGAGACTGTGGCCGGTGCTACACAGAGATATCGGCGGCGAGATCTCTCCCGAACATGCGGGACACGTCAGTATATCCAAGATGTCAGCCATTCTCCTATAATCATATTTTAAAATACAATGTATTAATATTTACATCAATATTCTTCAGTGAAGTGAGTACAGTGAAACCTAAAAGTATTTTGTAGGGCGTCGTGGGTTAACGAGATATTTTTTTGGGGCCATAAAATAAGGACCGGAATCAAATATTACCTACTGGTTCACACTGTGCGCATAAATTCGTCTTCGCGGGGCGTCTAACCCCTGTTCTCACCTTTCACAGCTCGTTTCTTAACCAACGGAGATGCGCAACCTGAGGCTGCCAATACACATAATATACAAATATTGATCTGGAATAGCATTATATCATTCTAAATAATATAAGTACCTATTACATCAACATCATCATCATATCAGCCATAGGAAGTCCACTGCTGAACATAGGCGTCCCCCAAGGATCTCCACAATGACCTGTTGGAAGCGGCCTGCATCTAGCGACTTCCTGCAACCTTAGCCAGATCGTCCGTCCACCTTGTAGGCGGGCGTCCGACATTTCGCTTGCCTGTACGTGGCCTCCACTCAAGAACCTTTCGGCCCCAACGGCCATCGGTTCTACGAGCTATGTGCCCGGCCCACTGCCACTTCAACTTGTCAATCCTAAGGGCTATGTCGGTAACCTTCGTTCTCCTACGGATCTCCTCATTTCTGATTCGATCTCGTAGGGAAATACCGAGCATAGCCCTCTCCATGGCTAGAGTGACTGAGCGTTTAATGAGGCCCACAGTGAGAGGCCACGTCTAGGTGCCGTTTGTCATCACTGATAACACACAACTTAGTGTGAATAAACAAGTATTATTATTTAAATCTATAAATAATTTACAGTGGTGTTCCTAATCAAAGAATGAATCCTAATATACTAGAGACTGGAATTTACATTGCCCTTTTACTAATGACGTGCACTTGATGAGAATAAAACATGTTATCAGTACGGTGAACTACCATCAATTGTTATTTGTACGCAACATATTATGAAATGCAAGGGTACTTCTACAAAGTGTTAATACCCATAATTAAATACAAAGGCGGATTCAGCTTTAACGCCAGGGGGGGGGGGTCATATTACAGTTCATGTCAGACACACTGGGTCCGATTTCAATACTATGCGATTCAACTAAGAATAGGACTGACCCGGCGCCATATTGGTTCGTAGTAGCTGTCAAATCGCACAATTTATGTAGGGTGAGCAAAACAAGATTTCTTAAAATAATATTTTTGTTGAATAAAAGTAATATTTTTAATATTTAATAATTCGTAAAAATTTTAATGAATGAATAATGTCGTGTTATAGTTACTTTCTGGCGAATGATTGCAAATAACAAATTAAAAAATAATATTTTTTTACGCTATTTATGACTAAACATTCTTGTTTATGTGTCCATATAACATTTTGTAATTGTTTCAATTTATTTAGTTAATATATGTTCAAGAATTTGACTATGTGAAAAAAAATATAATTGATGCGTAAATATTTTTTTGTTGCTAACCATACTTTTCGTGTGATATTTGACAACTAAAGGTCATTGACGTTCCTATTCTTATTTGAAACGCATAGTACTCCAATTCGTAATAATTACTTTTTAAAGTTTGTTATAGCCGTGATTTCCCAACACACACACACTTTTTTACTTTACTTATCGACATACAAAGAATTAATTGTGCTTATAAATTTTATCTACAAGATAATTAATACGTTTTGTCAATCTGGGGCCAGCGCATGGGGGGGTGGGGGGTCATGACCCCCATGACCTCCCCTCTTGATCCGCCCTTAGTTAAATAACAAAGTACTATACCAATTACCAGTCGAAATACTGAATACATACAACATACGTATTTCGGCGAGAGCGGTTGGCCTAGCCTAATACGTGTTATCTTATTATTTTGACGGACTTAATTTTGATTTTGTAGAAAACTCTATGGTATATGGCTATGGCAGACTTCCGCACAATGCTTTTCTTCACTGTTATAGTGTGTGATAATTAACTATCAATACTGAATACACCCATGGTTCTGAAAAATTAGCGATGTGCCCTGGGATTTAAACCTGCCATAATCGTGAACATGTTGGCAGCCGCGTATGAACCGTTTCCCACAGGCGGCAGGCCACTCCGCGCTATATCAAATTATTCTCTGCATATACCTATCAAAAATGCGTAAAGGTGACAACACTATTGTTACAGCAGGCTACTGCCGAGACGGTGGACGTAGGTTCAAATCCAACAAAGGCCAATTTGATTTTTATAATTAAATTGAATTTCACAATGCAATTTATTACTATAAAAAACTTACCTCTATAAAAGTACTAACAGTGTCGTGATGACTAATCACGTTTAGATTTAGTTATTTTAATAAGTATTAAGAACTGTTACACCAAAGAGTAGAATAATACTACAGCACTGCGACTGTGAAGTGTGAACTATCAAGTACCAGCTAGTAATGTTATGATATGACAAACTTTTCTTAGTAGTGTTCATTAGAGTATTAACTAATAAGCACTACTCCCTAATAACTGTTATTTATTATAACAAGGTACCTTTATAACAATGTACACCGTTGTAATGACTAATAACGTCTCAAACTCACAACTACACTTGACCACACTCTCAACGAGTACCACACGAGTACCTTCTTTCACCCACTTTTATTTTAGATGCCACATATTGTGTTGCCAGCTTACTCTCCCTATTCCGCATTGTAACTATTGGATCAATAATAACAAAGTACATAAACAACTTAACATAGTTGATAAATAGATAGATATGTGAAAATTTTAACGCCCAGAGTCACGTCTGTAACAACGCTAGCTTGTAATCGCAACTCAATTCATTTGTAGCACTCCACTCCATGTTACAGAATACTAGCAAGCTATAGATTATCAGCTATCACCAAAATGTATATAAACATGGCAAAAAACATAATCATCATCACTTTAAAGTAACATTTTAATAATAAAAAAGAAGTCCATGATTTTCTCTTGCTCTCACGCTGCTTGGTTCACATTATTCATATTCAATTTAGTGGTTTGTCCGTAAGGCGAAACAAAATAAACAGGCTGCCTTCTCAATTTTTGCTAGGAACAATATGTGTGTAAATGTAATAATAATAATATAAGTACTATGGAAAACTAAATCTAGATGAAGAAGGTATTAGCTTGGTAGTCATGTAGGCGTTACGAACGGCATTACAAAATTAATAAATAAAATAATATTTGTTTAAAAATTATCATCATTCTGTAGATGTTTCCCTTATATTCTATATATTTTTTTCCCTGGTATTAACATTTTTGCACTTAACAACGATCAGAGAAAAGGTTATTCCCCCAGTGATCAGTATTGCAATCATTTATTGTTAGGTGTTGCTATTAAAAAAATATTATTTAATATATTAATATTTACGAAATAGTTTATCATGGGTACTTATTAAATAACACGGTATAATAAGAATAATAATAATAAAGAAACAATAATGTATTATAATATAATTATTTACTTAGTACAAGCGTAAGCAGACAACGCGGTTTAAAGTACATGCTGCGAAAATATTATGCTAGAAGACCATTATTCAATCATTTAATAGAGTGTATTTAAAAATAGAAATGTAATTTAAATGAATATAATATAGATAAAATTGTAACTATAAGCAGTATGGCTTAGTGATATGTCCTTAGCCTTTCCGGAAAGAAGAATTTTAGATCAACAACAAACAAATGTCAGATCTCGTCGCTAAGTGATAAAAACAAACATGTTTTGAAAAGTAAATAAGTCCAAATAATACATACTAAAATGGAAGAAAATAAAAATGCAAATAGTTATATATCCGTAAAAGACGATTCTAAAATTCAAATAAACCTCATTGATAAATATGTTAAAGTAGAGTTGATAAAAAATCGCTCATTTGAAGGAATCCTGAATTGCTATGATCCTGTATCTAATAGGTTAGTATCAGTGCGTTAAAATATAACCATACATAATTGGGTTATTAATCTGACAACAATATGCTATGGAAATCCTTGGAGAAGGCTTACATTCAACAGTAGGCATCCGGTGGCTCAAGTCTCAACTAGTAGTAGTAATAATCCATTGTTTGCTTAGATTCGTGACTATAATTAGTTAAAAGCAATGAGGGTATTCATTCCACAGTCAATTGAAAGAATAGCATTGGTAGTAGTCTGTATCAGCCCATATACGTCCCACTGCAGGGCACGGGCCTCCTCTACAATCGAGAGTCCGATTGAGAGTGGTTAGGCCATATAGTCCACCACGCTGGCCTAGTGCGGGTTGGCGGACTTACATACCATAGAATTTTTTTATAAACTGCTATGGTATGCAGGTTTCCTCACGATGTTTTCCTTCACCGTTTTAGTGCGTGGTGATTGACTATCAATACACACATGACTCCGAAAAGTCAGAGGTGTGCCCTGGGATTCGAACCCGCGACCACCGTGAACATGTTGGCAGTCGCGTCTAGTCCGTTTACCAACAGGCCACCACGCACTTATTTATTGGTAGTAGTAAGGCCAATAAATTATTTTATCAAAGGATTATGAAGTATTCATAGTCAATTTATGCTGCCATAAAAGGAATGAAACATTAATTTAAATACATGCTGGTCAATTTTGTAAATGTCACTTGAATATGTTCTTTAAATAAATTAGCTGCACAATTTAACTGCAGTGCTGAGTGGTGACTACAACTCAGCAAGTAAAAGCTCATAGGCTAGTCTCAACTAAAATCTTTAGTATTTGGCTGACATATGAGAAATTTGAAAGATCTGCATTCAACAGCTATTGTAGCTGATAGAAATAATTTTATCCAGTGTCTTAATATAATATGTATATTATAGTAATGCAAGATAATTTACTTTATGTATGATATTTATATTTATGAGGTACATTATGATTTTACTATTTATTTCAGCATCATTATATCAGTCATTCAAGACGGTGGGTTTAAAACTGCACTATTACCTGGACATGCAATATTAAATATAATTGAGCATACGCCTCCTTTTGATATATTGCCTCCAAAGAGAAAATTAGACACTACTGCACCAGAAGATCCAACAAGAAAGAATAGACTACTAGAATGGCTTAAATGTAATTTGCTACCAGTTACAGAAGTGGATAATAGGATAATTTTTGGAAATGTAAGCATATTACCTCCATACAATGTGTCCAATATTTGTACAGACAGTCCTATTATAGCTATGCAAATCAGAAAACTTATTGAAAATATGCCAGATGATGCTGCAAAGGAGTGAATTTTTAAATGTTTTAAGCATTACATGATGATGATTACCTTGGTCTATGGAATTTTTTAACCAATAAAATATAATAGTGAGTTTTAATATGTCTTTTTTTATTAAACCTATATAATGGATAAGTTTTATGTTGATAGCAAGAACCTTATCATACAACAGGCTATTTGGATAAACTTAATTTCATTTATAGTTGTAGATGAAAGACCAACATGACCATACATTGTGCCATATATTTTTGTAAGACAACTTTTCAACTGTTATCCTTTGAAAAGGACTTTTTTAATTATTTTTGTTTTTATTTTTTTTATTGAACCTTCCCATAATATGAGATCCTAGGTCCCAAAATTTGGTGATTGAGTTGGATAATCTGTGACAGTGTGGTTCAAAGGATAGATGTGGGTTGTTGTATGGTACCCTGTACTGATCCCCCTTTATTTGGACTTACACTGGGCAGTTTTTCTTCTATTTGATTTCGTATAAATCACAGATCCGGCTAAAGATTTATAGTGATACATTATACATATTAGTACCATTGAGCTTGAAATTAAAATCTTTCTATTATATGCTCAAAACCAAAGAAAATATTGAATCCCGTCCATTCTACAATGTGTTTAATTGATTAAATAAGCATTGTTTAAAACTTATTTTAAGATAAACGTTATCGCAACCTAGATACACAGATATCCGTTGAAGTTGCCGTGCTCCGCGAGCTTCGTCTGTTGAGTGTTCAATGTTCATGATTCATTGCTGCGTACACGCGCTGGTACTATTCAGACGTGACATCACACAAGTCAGCGACTCAGCGCCGCGCTGTAGTGAGCATGACATCACGTCATGTTGCGATCAAGACGGGCAGTCACTATTTTTCAGTCAGACAAGTTTCTTGTGTACTCTTTTGAATTTTGATAAGAAGCATTTAGTACTATCGCGGTGTGATAATATGTTATTACTTTATTATTTTTCTGTGTCAATTATTATTCAATTCGTTTATTGAAAATGGTTGAGAAAATAAACAGACGAGTGCAATATCTGGCGGGGGTATGCGGTACGTTCATAACAGCCGTTGTGGCGGCATTTTTAAAAATCTTATCAATGTTATATGACAAACATTTAATTAAATTTTTAGCGTCATTGGCGTTTATATTTACGGGCGCAACTTTAGCCTGGTCCTCGCCAGCGATTCCAAAGTTCAAAAGCGGTGAAGCAAATGTGGAAATAACCGATGTAAGTACATCTATGAAGTTAACGCATTTGAAATAAGCAAACTACCTACGTTGGATACACGTTTGAAAATGTTAGTTACTGACAAAAAATTTCGAATGCAGGATTGGCGTAGTTTGAGAGATCTACTAAATAAACAAACTGCTAATTGTCGTTGAACGTAGTTTAAATAAAATAATGATAATTGTCAATATCTGAGGTTCTGTTTATTAGATGAAAAAAAAAAATATATTATTCAACAATAATATAACAATGGGTAGGCTCAGGAACTAAGTTTATAAATGGTAGTATAGTATGTATTTCTGAACAACAAGTCATTGGCCGTCATCTACATAATTTAATGAGGACGTTTTAGAATAGTCTTAAAAGCGCTGTTATATGTATACCCACTATTGTTTTCAAACAGCGAGTAACGGGCCGATTATACAATCGTGCGCTGCAAAGTATTTGAATGGATTGTCTTGGATTTGGTTCCTGTGTAAACTGCCAATGGCAGGCAGCTAGGGATCTCTCTCAGATTATATTTATTAAAATCTATCATCATATATAATTATTTATATGTATACTAGACAGTTAGACACCCTACCGGTTTCACCCGGGAGCAGTTATTATTTTTATTATCATTCCACTTTAAACAGAAACAGATTATTTGTATTTTGTACTAACTACCAAGGATAGTACACACCTCTTACATTATATACATATACTTAAAAATATTTAAAGTTAACCCCTCATTTTTAATCTCAGCTTCATAATAATCATTTTTTATTTTTTATCCCATAAGGGTAGAGTTAAAATTGTTGATACAATTTAAAATCATCTTATTTAATTTTTATAAGTAGGTACTTTTTAATCGAGATTTAGTGCTTTGAAAAGTTTCCGTGCCTCTCATTTTAGAATTAAGGTCTTCAACATATAAATATAATAATAAATATGATGTTTTTACAAGGCACAATGTTCATGGGTGGTGTCTTTGCATTCGGCCGGGGCCTTGCTTGGCTGTTACTTCGGCCAAGTGCTGAACGAACGCCTGGGAAGACGATGGACGATATTTGGCTCATCTGTACCAGGGCTTTTGGGAGCGGTATGTATAACCAATACTATCCGAATGATCTAAATATTATATACTATGCTTTTATCGTTTCTGAAAGGGTAAATGTCAGGTACGTAAACTGAATCATTCTAGAAAATCACTCAATATGTCTAAGTGGAAAATGAGAACAGCCTCATGACAGAGGTTCGATAATTAGAATTCCCCGCATTTAAAAAGCTTTAATCCGACCTTCGCAGTCGCATGACTCGATGTGGGATTGGTGGGACCGTAGTGGACCTCGAAAGCAGAGAAAGCCGGTGAAACGCGTGGTCTATTACGGACGTCCGAAACGTAACGGGCGCCCATACAAACCTATTGGAGCTCTCCTTCAACCCAAGAGGGCATCTCGTCCAGAAGTAACGCAACAATTTCACATTTCCTGTTGGCAATCATAATTAATAAAATAACAATTAATTATTTCAGTGTCTAGTAATAGTGACGAAAATGCCTGAAGTGATGTACGTTGGACGATTTCTGATGGGAATGGCGACTGGCATTATAGCTGTGGTAAGTAAACAGTAAATTAAGATATTTGTAGGTATGTATCTATTACATATAACTATAGTTTCGCCCCATGGGTATCACAATAAATTTTTTGTCTTGGGTCTTTTTGGTCCCACAATACTAAAATCAGAAACAAATTTTTACCGCTATTGGAAAGTGGAATACAATTTAGAAAAAGTTAGAGTACTCCTGTGAAATGTTGCAATTTGGAGCGCTATATCCAGGAGTGGGCAACAGAGTGGAGTGGTCGCTGATTATGTTGTAATTATTCCAAATTCAAACATTTCTTAAATTAAATCGGTCGTCCAGAAAATAGAAAGTACCCGGATTATTTATATTTATTAAACGAGGTTATAAATCCTAGGTTATAAGTCTAGAAAACTGAAAATCACACTCCGAAAATGTAACTGAAATGTGTCTACAAAATAAACATAACATCAAATGTACAAAAATAATTCTATGAGCCACTGACATGAAAAAAGGCGAAGCATTATTTACACGCGCAGATACATAAACTTACGCCTTTTTCCCAGAAGGGGGAGGCAGAGGTGTTACTAAGAAACCCACGTTTCGGCTTATATGTTGCTCCTAGGTGGTAGGGGATGAGTTTGTACGCCATATCAGACACAAACTTCTGAGTCCAATATCACTTCGACGTCGGATTCGAACCCGAGACTTCCCGAGATTGTAACCGTATTCTAGTACATACAACCGCGCCATTGCATATAGCTCAATAGATATTTTAATTGTAATTCCAGAATTCGCCACAAGCCAATAGAAGATGGTCAAGTGTTTAGATTTTAATCTTTGTATGTATTTTGTACCATGCATTAAAAAGCCACTTGACAGGCGAAAAATATACAACACTGGTGGTAGGGCTCTCTTATGTGAGAGGCCGCCTGGTTAGGTACCACCGCAATGACTATTTCTGCCGTCAAACAACAGTGTAAATGAACTGCTGTGTTTCGATGTGAAGGACATTGTGGCCAGAGTAACTACTGGACATATTGAGACTTAACATCTCATATCTCAAAAATCTCAGAATAGCGAGCGCAGTGTGATGCCAAGCGTTGCTTTGTTATTTAAGGTGTTGTTTGGTTTTGCCACTGGTCACTGGTTGGGTCTTTTATTGAAGCGCGTATTTTTAGATTTTTAGACTATTATTTAATTGTTTTGACTAAAAACGGCTAGCTTATCAAAGGAACATAGCTATGCGTAAATTACACGGGCATATTTTTTCCAAAAAATATTAATTTCTGAAGGGTCTAGATAAGCTGGTATAACACTTTTTCAATTATTATTGTATTGTCATCGGCTCTGGACAAAACTACAAAATTTGAATGAAATCTGACCATTTCAAGTAGGTCAAAATCGCACCCAAAGGAGTCGGTTACAAACTTAAGTGAAGCTAATATACAGCGTGTAAAAAACAAATTAATATATGTAAATATTTTGTATACATTAAGTACTAGTAATTACTAATTCCGTAATTACGGATAATAATAATATAATCAAAATACTTAGCTGGTAGTTAAGGTCTGTTAGCTAATGACTGGTTCGACTGAATAAATAATTATGGTTTTTAAAAGTTTACAAACATGATCACAATTATGAGTACAATCAAACAATTTAAGTGATGGAAATTAAAAAGAAATAAAATTTAAAGGATTAGCTATTTAAAATTAATTTAACGTAGTGTGGAAGAGGGGCTTGGTTTTCCATTGAGTACCTACATCCCGTCTTCGTGAAAGATACCCCTGATCAAAATACTCCTTATATAGCCATCCTTAAATCATTTAAGCGATCACGACATAGGGGAACGAAAATATTTTGAGCAAATATGCACACCATAATTATAAATAAAGTTCGCCAACCCGCATTCGCCATTAAGACATCGTTTTAGACTATCGCCTGAGGTGTCAAAACTCATAATCGGACTCTAGAGCAATTCCGTGTTTTAATAGTGAGAGATTATGAACTGAGAAACTGAGGAAACGACTATAAAGGTCCACGTTTATTCAGCTGAATTAATATTTCGTCCTTAGTATATTATGATTAGAATTTAATATTACTATTGCCTATTTTGACGAGCACCCATACAGCATTTTGTGTGTATTCGACTTTCGCGAGAATCAGGCGTAAAATTGGGCCTATTGTTGTGTTTTTATTAGTTATATTTGCGCATTCTATTATGCACGTATGAATGTTGTAACGGCCATAATCATAAACAGTTCAAAACATTTTGATTATCGAATATTTTGTCTCTTTCGAACGGCTTTTGAATTCAGATTTATAGAAGAAGACAAAAAAGTCTATAATAGATTTAGTAATAAAGCGAAATGAAGATTCTTTATCCTGTCTACCCATATGGGATACAGGTGCAGCTGTCATTACATAAGTAAGAAAACAAATTCCAGATAAGTCTTGGTGATTAGAGGAAGCCTAAAAAATCACATAATCTGCGACCCGAAGTCAACCCTAGTACATAGTGTATATCACTGATCATAACCTTTATACATCGCCAGTAGGTAATAACTACAGCGATTAGCTTAGCAATTATAATTTGCTGATTTACGTATCTAATCATAAGCATAACATTAAAGAAATGATAAATTAATTAGAATGAGTCATGGAGGTTGAAACGCACAATAATTGTAAAAGAATAATTGTATTAACACCTGTATAAACAAATTACGTAGGGACATCGCTTTAATGTTATTTTATAGTGTTTATTCCACAGCCTCCGTTGTTATTGATGGCACCTACAAATACTTGTTTAATGTTTCGGATCTAGATGTTGTGAGACCCAAACCTCCCACAAAATTCCACGTCTTGTATGAGAAATTGTATATTTTTGTTCACATCTATATTAAACTTGGTGTAAAATTACGAGGAGGCACGGCGGAATGGGAGAGAGAGACTAGAGAGTAAAGTATTGTACGAGTATACAAGGAAAAGTATACAAAAAGTGCGGGAAATACGATGTCTCTTGTGATGATGTGATGTGTGAATGAAGTGTAAAAAATACCGCAAACGGGCAAAGTCGGACCGCTTCTTCTAATCAAATATTATTACAAATACTTACTTCCCATTATTATAGACAGCTTGTAGTTAACTATGATTTTGTGCTTGGTCCTCTCTATACAACCTATGGGCTATATGTTGTGACTTGTATGAAATGAAATAATGTTCGTAAAATTGATAAGCTAAATGTTTGTTTATTACGACCATTCTTAAGCCAAAAGTATAATGTTTCTTACAAACCATATCCGCATGTGTAATTTTAATGGAGTTATAGATAACGTTAAATCTTCTTTTAAGTATCATGTTTTTTAGTTTTTCGTAATCTAATATCTGATTTTCGTGTCCAATTTACATAACATCCCTCGAGCCTGAATGCGAAATAAATTATGCATTTTGCAATTTCATATTACAGTCGAATACACAATATTGGTAGGGACTACAAGACGTCATAAATTGCGACGCTTGCGATATTGTCACTTTCTTTCCGTTTTTTACAAGTAAATAATTCTTCATGCATGTGTAATAAAGGGTAGGCACTGACTAGCCCTTCTCTGCTCTATAGAATCCCTCATTTTAGGTATCGTATGGTTTGACTTACCTTCATCGAGGATTCATAAATAGATCCATATACATAATATGTATTTTCGCTTTTCTTCGAATTGATTCGAACCCGCCTTATTTTCACCGCTTTTTGAAGTTATCTACCAGCGGTTAATCATGCAGACACCCACTCCACCTTCGTAATTAAATTTTCATAGTCACACATCACAGTTCACATTATCATTTGACGTCATTCGTCACACGAACAACAAGGGTAAACTCACAGTGCTCCACGCTCAGAACAATACAATTGTTATGAGGCTGCGCGTATATTCCTTAACGGGCGCGTTCTCACTACAGTTATTTCCATCCTAAGATGCGATGACAAGATGCCTGTACTCATGTCTGGTGCAAGTTTCAGTTCTCAGACACATATATAAGACTTTTCAAATCAAAATTAATTGATTTGGAATGAATTTGATTTCCAGCTCATAAGGTCTACCTTAAAGCAGTAAAAGTAAAAAAATAGAGATTTACAAATAATAATACCAAGAAAGGAGGCTATATTCAATAATGAACTTCCTATGGCTGAAGATGATAATTTCCTTTCAGGTAACAATGATATACGTGACCGAAATCGCCGACAAAGAGATAAGAGGAGCTGTTGGCATGACAGTGCAAGTTATGAACAACTTCGGCAGCTTGATAATGTACAGCGTTGGTCCTTTCGTTTCATACACTGCACTCAACTCCATCCTCGTGTCTATACCTATCGTGTATGTCCTCGCTTGTCTATGGATACCTGAGTCACCGTACTACCATTTAAAAGACGGTAGACTAGATGCGGCTAAGAAAGAGTTCATCGCCCTAAATCCTAGTAAAGATGAGAAGGTAAGAATGTTGTAAACTTTTTTATCATGAGAAAATCTCAGAGCCTTTTGGATGGCCGGTCTTATTATAGTATTAAGTGGTTAAACGACGAACGTCGACGAAACCTGGTGGTATGAAACAAAGCTACACAGGCAAGTTTGTCGTGTAGGAGCAAAGCTTTTGTTGCAAATTGAAGGGAACTGAAATAGAAAAAAACGAAGTTCAGGAATGACTAATGGGTTTCAGAAATTACAGCAACTGAAACTCTAATTTTATTGCTTGTAATTTGTGGTTGGTAATATTCAAATAAATAAATAATAATTGACATTGTTTAAAATTATATTTGTGTTATCTATACAAGTATCAAGTGTGTATTGATAGTCAATCACCACGCACTAAAACGGTGAAGGAAAACATCGTGCGGAAACCTGCATACCATAGCGATTCATAAAAATTCTATGGTATGTAAGTCCGCCAACCCGCACTAGGCTAGCGTGGTGGACTATATGGCCTAACCACTCAATCGTACTGTCGATTGTAGAGGAGGTCCGTGCCCTGCAGTGGGACGTACATATATGGGCTGATACCAGTGGCGGTACTTCCATAGAAGCCCAAAAGCCCGGCTTGCCCTACTTAATACGTGAATACTCGATACTAAACACAAACCATTTTATTCCGTACAATACAATCATATTTTATTAGAAAACATTTACAATTTTTGAATTTACCGCGTCCTGTCGAGAGCGACGAAGGTCGTCGTCCTGTCGCGCGCCTAAAATCCAAATTATTATTATTAAAAGCGCCTGCGACGCGACGCGCAACGCGCCGAAGCGCCACGCGAAATTCATTCAAATGTGAGTAATATTAAAATACGAAGTCCGCTGGCTCCACACGCTCCCGTAGTAGCAACATTGCAAAATATATCTATCCTTTTCTCTCTCGTGTGCTTTTACGTGGCTTTTGGCAAACTCGATATTTGTATGGGGATCTCACGAGTGAAATGCACTACAAATGTATAGGTATAGACATTTTGTATAGCAATTTGTGCTACACCAAATGCCCGGCTTTTTAGAATGAACATCGTACGTTTCATGGTCGGCGCGTTGTTATTTGATATTATGATTTATTAAAATTTATTTTTATTTTTATTAATTTGGTTAGTTTTATACTAAATAAGGTTTTCGTATAGGTAGTTTTTAATAAAATATAATTGTATGCCGTAATGTTTATTTTACTTGTAAGGGCAATACTGTACGAATTGCGATTAACTTCATATGTATTTTGACATTCTGCAATTGTTAGTATTTCTCAAAAATAGTTGTTTTTAGTGATAATGTTTATATAGTTTTTGATATTTGGACTGTTTGATACTAAAATGAGTGATATTGTTTTGCTATGATGGTGTGAGTGTGACGGTGAAACTATTCATTGCTGTTAAAAAGGTAAATTTATTCAATTGTATTGTAAATAAACTGGCGCGAAAAATACGCCGGGATTGTGAATTTCTCTAAGTCGTGGTATATCACAAGATACATTTTATCGACTCGCTTTAATATACTATGTGCGTTCTTTAATTTTAACATGCTCTCCTCTTCAAATAGGTTATTAAACAATCGTGTTTCATATAGTTTATCAAACGCCAATATTTGTGTTACATTATGTTTAGTATAATGATTTATATTTAAAATAAATTAGTTCATCCCTTCAATAGAAATTATAACAATTGTATTACAAAAAACAAAACATGAATGTATTAATAATAATTTCTGCCGGCGAAGTTATACACGGCAACGTAGCTGTAGCTATGCTTTTGCTATTAAAATGCAATTTAAAGTTACAGATGCATTTCTAAAAGTAATTTAAATTACATATTTATTTAATTAATTGATTTAAAAACGAATGATAAGTAATGCCTTCAGCATATTAGGAATATTAATTAGATGGCTGTGCAAATCGCGCCATCTATAAAATTTTTACGGAACAACTTATTGTTATAGGTGCTTTCATATCAGTGATAATCAAAGCTGTTATTTTAATGGTTTTATCCTATTCTTATATAGATTGAACGGTAGGATTTTCTCGGTGCCTGAGGTGTCGGATTTGAATCCCGGGTCGTTTTTTTTAAGATTCATTATTATCGCATAGGCCCGCCTTCTATCACATGATGGCACGGAATATGCAAGGCGAAACATGAGTGTCCTGGTAGCACCTCTTCCAACATGTGTATGTATAGATGTTGTGTCTGACGACTTAATACCATTTGCTTCTAAATCAATACATATTAAAATATCTAAAAAAATGTTGGGCTTGCCCTAGTCCAGAACCCTAGGCACGCCACTGGCTGATACAGATACAATTCTCGCGAAGATGTAAAATATTGCCATTTTATTAATTTATTAATCCATGTTTGCGGAACTATTAAACTTCAAAAATTGTGTGATTTTAAATTTCAGACCGTTGACGAGCAGCTTGGCGTCATGCGTGTGCACGTGCAAGAGAGCATGGAAAATAAAACCACGTTTAAAGAACTCATCACCAACATGAAGTATAGGAAAGCTGTGTACATTGTTATAGGTAAAAAGACATACATATATTCCATTATTACTGAGTATACCTAGAACAAACTTTTTTAAACTAAAAGATTTCAGGATCATAAAGCTCAGTTGCATCAAGTAATTTTTACGATAACTGTAACTTTAGGAAGATCATTCCTATAGATTTGAGATGCCAACTGTATGCGAGTCTCATCGTTAATTTAAAACTAAAGTTATCCTAAACTTATAGTATAGCACTATCTCACACTCACACTCAATTATTAAATAAAAAATTTTTTTACTGGTTTCTCAAGACACAGGCAAAGCCTAATCTCAGAACCCCTGAAATATCCTTGTTATGTAAAATGACTATTTATTTATTAAGATTTTTTATTTCTTCATCGTTACATGATGCCTAGGCTCAACCTAAGATATTTCTAAAACTACTTTCAAAGTTGATTCAGTTAACAACTACTGTACCGTATCAGCCCATATACATTCATTTGCAATTCAAGGTGTTTTTTGGTTTTGCTACTGTCTATGAGCGGTCGTATCGCTTACCATCAGGCATGCTTGTCACGCCATTCATACGAATAAATAAAAAAAGTTCCGCTGCAGGGCACGGGCGTTTTCTAAAATTGAGATTACGATAGGCTTAGGCCACATAGTCCGCCACGCTGGCCTAGTGCGTGTTAGAGGACTTTACATACAGGTTTCCTCATGGTGTTTTCCTTTACCGCTATATTGCGTGGTGATTTACTAATAATACATTACTTCGAAAAGTCCGAGGCCCTGGGATTCGAAACCGCGACTATTGTGAACATTTTGGCAGTTGCGTCTGGTCCGTTTACAAAGAGCAAGCCCGTACTATAGTTTGACAAAAACTATTTGTATCGGAATTGAATTTACGAGAATACTTAGTAAAGTAAATGTTCAAATCATGTTACACGGCCAGTTAAATATTTTTTATCATAATTCTTAATTATAAAACTGCTTGTATTTTATTTCCTTGCTTTAGAGTATTTCACAGAACACATGTAGGTATCCGTTGTTATCAGTGAAATTTTATTATATTGGACCTTGCAGCTGTTAACATAATGTTATTTTATCTTTGTTTGTCTCACATTATCGCGATTACATTGCCTTTTGCAAATAGAATGATTCTACGATCAAATAACTTATTGACTGACAGTGTTAATAATTTATGTCGCAATTAGCAATGTAAATAGCAACATAGTTGTTTAGCTAGAAACGCAAACCGCAATTTGCAGGGCTCAGGCATATTTTTCTTATCGATGTCACTATATCAGCCCATATAAGTCCCACTGCAGGGCACGAGCCTCCTCTAAAATCGAGATTACGATCGAGAGTGGTTAGGCCATATAGTCTACCATTCTGACCTAGTGCGGGTTGGCGGACTTAACATACCATAAACATTCTTACAATTCTTACAATGCAGGTTTTTTCACGATATTTTCCTTTACTGTTATAGTGCGTGGAGATTGACTATTAATCAGTCTATGCAAAGGCCTTCTAAACTAACTCTACAATAGTTTTTTTGTGATTTAATCGTTGCTTGGTTGCCGATGTGACCTATTGAAATGGTTCCTCTAGCCGTTATGTAATTATGATTGTTTTGGTTGATTCTGTTCACGAGGGAAACAGATTGCTAGTCTATTATTATTTTATTGCTCTAAAATGCTTTGAAAAATAAGCTGACATTAAAATATCTATTGAGATAGTATACTACAGGGGACACTGCAAACAAAATGTTTGTAGCAAAATGAAAGGTACCGTACCGCTCCTTCTATTTCTGTCTCTGTCACGTCTACGCAGTAACATCATCTTCGCTCTCACTTCACTGTGTACCCGTGACATTTAGTTCCCGATGTCAGCTCTAGTATAATACCTCAATGAAAATATCCTATTATTTTTTCAGGTTTAAAACTGTTGCAGTACATGACGGGTATATTAGTGATCCAGTCGTATGTTGAGGTGATATTTAGACAGAGCAAGTTCGTGTCTGGCCCGACAGCCAGCATTATTTACGGTTTTGTGCAGATATTGGCGGGTAAGCGAATTTCATACATCAATGATAATAAAATAATAAATTAGGACATTTAAATCCGTTTTAAAAGCAACCACCTTACACTAATGTTGGCAAAACAATAAGTGATTAAAGCATAATGTGTCACATTTCTAGTTCAATTGGTATATAGATACAGGATGATAATGATATATGGTATTTAAATTATACCACAGGTTCTTAACCACCCCAGATAACATTGTACAAAGTTAAAAAAATGCCTGCTAGTTATGTCAAGGCTTTTGATCAATCTGCATATGTAGGAGTCTTTGTATGTGTTACGTAAGTTATCGAAACGAATTGAAGTTCAGCTAAACGGTAAACGTACCCGTATCTACAGGGTATATCAAGACTGTTATCGAAAACGAAGCTGGGTGGTAGTTTTAGTGACTTCAGACACCATGCAACTAAATTTTGTGCAAAAATTTGTGCCGAATTTTTTTTGTTATTTTTTTCCTATGGCCATATTTAGGTGGTAAATACAATTTTTTTCCTAAAATAATAGTGTATACCCTTTTATTTATAAATACTCGTAAAGTATAAAAGAGTTTAAATTATTATTTTAGCAAAATTTATTTATGATTATGATTTACCACCCAAAAATAACGATATTTAAAAAATCATAAAAAATAATTGTCGCGTTTCTTAGCGAAATTTTTAGTAGCATTGTGTTTGTAGTCACTAAAACTACCACCCGGCTTCGTTTTCGGTAGCCGTCTTGAGATACCCAGTATAATATTAAAGTCACTAGCAAAAATATTTTTAGGATTCTGTGACCCACTTTTAAAACTACTGATTCTTGTGTCTAGAAATACTTTCTATTTTCATAATAATTGTGATCCCGAAATAGTAATTGGACAGATGTATGTAGTAGTTAGTACAACATCATGGATAGACTGAGTCCGCTTCCTAACTCAAACACATTAATTATTTTATTTAAATGCGTTAGTATTTTTGAATGTGTTGATAATCCACTACTACTTGTTGTAAGCATACCTATAGCGACACCTCAGTTAGTTTTATGCTTAATCCCTATTACCTCGCTTGATCTATGGCTCCTTCAGCTTTTTTTATTTTATTATTATTAGCTTTATAGGGTCAAGTCCGGCTATATTGGTACAGAATACAGATGGTACATACCATTTATGTTTTTATTTTCAGGTATATGCGCAACGTTTTTGACCCGCCGCTTCGGTCGCCGCATACTAATGTTCACATCGTGCCTCGGAGTCTCAATATCTATGACCATAGTGGGATTATATTTTTACTTAGTTGACCAAGTAAAAATACAAGACCCAAATACTTTGTCGTCACTATCATCTTTACCCTTAGTGGGTATAATTAGCTTTAATATTTTATACGCTAACGGCATAGGCAATCTGCCTTATGTGATGCAGGCCGAACTATTTCCAGTAAATGTTAAGGGAGTGGCGTCCAGTACAGCTACGATGTTGGCCTGTATATTAGGTTTTGCAGTCACGCTCTGCTATCAAAGCGTGAAGGATGCATTTGGCCATTTCACAGTATTTTGGACATTTGCATTTATAGGTTACGTTGGTCTTATATTTATATACTTCGTTGTTCCCGAGACTAAGGATAAGACGTTGGAGGAAGTCCAGGATAACATGGTAGAGAGACAGCCTGAAGGCGAGGCGTTACGCACAGAAAAAGGCGAATCGTGAATAAAATAAAGATTGACTTATACTAGCGCCAATCGGAGTCAAGGCATATTAACCCTTATCACCTTAACCTAACGCACATATTGCTATCTAGTTAAAACAAACGACTCACGAACTCACACGCAATCTGCGGTATACGCGCGTCTATGGTGACTATTTTTTAGCGATACAAATATGTGTCATACGCTGTGGAGATAAGGTTGAGATTACTTTTCAACTTTTATGTTCCGAATCTGCGCTAGTATGAGTCGACTGTAAATGTTGGATAAGATAAACTAGAAAATGTGTTCAAATGTATTTTTATATTGAAAAAGTATTCATTATAATATTGTAAATAGTTGCCTGATGGGCATCATAACGTGTGTTGGCTGTGAACGGTTAGGTCATGAATTCGATTATATTCTTAGACTATTAAGTAAAGGCACAAAGTGTATTTTGTTTACAAATATTTCTTTGTATTTGCATAGAAGGGATGTTATGGATCTCTAACGTATGTGATCTGATACAAGCGTTACGAAAATTCACGATGGATACAATCTATGACACATGTGGTATGCCAAATTTATGTACTTCGTGTGTAGAGTATTCTCAGTTTTCTTTTTAATTGTATCTGAAACTACTTATCATTATCAGGGGATCCGAAAAAACAATGCAATGTAACCTAGCATATTTTCATAGTATATCCGTATATAGATCGGATATTTGATATCCATAATATCCCTGATAGTCAGTATTTTAGAAAAAGAATGTAGTAATGTGATAACTCTTGGGACCATATTGTGATTTAGTGTTGCCAAAGTTTTAATTATGAAATGATAAATATTAACTTATTCTGTGACTATAAAAATAAATCTGTTGAATAAAAGTACAAATATTTGACACTGTTAATTATTGCATTTTTATTATAAAGGTGGCTCCTAAACAAATGAAGGACGTTTCGTTAAACCTGTCATCAATATGCGCAATATTTCTCACACTACAAAAAGTACTAGGGCGACAGAGAATAGGAGGAGGTTTCGTTAAACCTATGACACCAATATGCGCAATATTTCTCACATCACAAAAAGTACTAGGGCGACAGAGAATTGAAGGAGGTTTCGTTAAACCTATGTCAACAATATGCGCAATATTTCTCACATCACAAAAAGTACTAGGGCGACAGAGAATTGAAGGAGGTTTCGTTAAACCTATGTCAACAATATGCGCAATATTTCTCACATCACAAAAAGTACTAGGGCGACCGAGAATAGGAGGAGGTTTCGTTAAACCTATGTCACCAATATATCTCAGAGCACAAAAAGTACTAGGGCGACAGAGAATTGAAGGAGGTTTCATTAAACCTATGTCAACAATATGTGCAATATATATCACACCACAAAAACTACTAGGGCGACAGAAAATGTAAGGAGGTTTCGTTAAACCTATGTCACCAATATATCTCAGAGCACAAAAAGTACTAGGGCGACAGAGAATTGAAGGAGGTTTCGTTAAACCTATGTCAACAATATTTCTCACACCACAAAAAGTACTAGGGCGACAGAGAATAGAGGAGGTTACTGCAGTTTGAGAGTTCTACCCACTGTCCAATATCTAGGCGCAATTATCTATTATCTACCCGCCGTTACATACCCTCCACTAAGAATATGATGTCAATTCAGTGAGTTGATAAACTCGATTACCACCAATTTTGTTATAAAATAATTTATGAGTTGTGTAAGAATGTTACAAAAACAATAAACCTTATAGTTATTTAATCATAAATTGAATGTGTTATTTACATGTAAGCATTACGAGAGATTGCAAAAATATAGAAGTGTAGGGTAAATGTGTTTTTACGTCAATTCCTAAAATTGTAATATCGAATTGAAATTATGAGGAAGTAACGGAAGAAGATAATAATTACATACTTTACACGTACGAGGCGATAAATAATAAAAACAATCTGTGACTATAAAATTGTAATCTGTTGAATAAAAGTACAAACATATTTTACACTGTAAACTTATTGCGTTTTATTAGATGGCTCCTTTTCATTTCGGGCCAATATTTTTGCCAATAGTTGGCCAATACATATGGCCATCATGCAAAAGGGAATTGTGGACTTGGTGCCTATTGAAATGTGGTTCCGAACATTGGTGAAAATGTCTCGGAGGTGGTAACGAAAACGAACAGGTGTATATAATGCTTTATTTAAAATGAAGTCTATTTAATTTTCTAAGATTTTTTGTACACACATACATAGAACCTGTATCTATTATGGGTTCAGGACTACATATTTAAATGATAAGGATTAACTCTGCTCTATCGTACATTGATGGCATGTGCCCTGCAGTGGGACGTATGTGGGCTGATACAGGTAATTAATGCGTGTCAATGTCTATAATCTTGTGTAAATGGTATGTATTTTACGTTTCCTTTGCCTCGCAAAAAAAAGGCGGGAAACAGATGCGCGCGCTTTTCACTTTTTCTGAGCTGTCAAGTTAGTAATAAACTAGCATCTATTGGACTGGTAATTTTATTGTGCTTCCACATTTATATCAGTAGTACTATTATCCTGTTTCGTTTCCGCTCCACTCGAGACTACATAATACAGATACAGATATATCTAGATGCGTTTGGCGTTTCCGTAGGAGTACAGCGGCGCGAAGGGCGTGTCGGCGGGCTCGTCGCCACTCTCCTCCGACGCGTCCGACTCAAACGTGTTGTCCGGGATGTCGTACAACCGGATCAGGGGCTTGTTCGGGTCCTTCATTATCAGGTATTTACCTGCGGAAATGAATTATGATCAATAAAAATGTAGTACTTTGATAAGCGATTTAATGAAAAGGCAAAAATAAACATAAAAAAAGGCGACGGAAACATGGCGTTTTTAAACTTTAACAGCATTATTTATAGATAGTTTATTCTATTTTTTCATAGAATATTTTGTGCTTTCGAAAGACTTTTGAATTTACTTAGTCCGAACGAAGGAGACAACATATTTTACTTTCAACTGTTTATGAATAAGGCTGTAAAATGATTATTAAAATTTTAAATATAATTACATGTCACATCGAGTTTCCATAATCGATAGTTTAATTACAACTATATAACCTTTTAACGGATTCTCTGAGGGATGTTTGTCGGCACTTAATCCAAACACCAACATGAGTTTATGTCGTCAATATCGCACGATATACTGGGTATATCAAGACTGCTACCCAAAACGAAGCCAGGTGAGTTTTAGTGACTACAAACACAATGCGACCAAAAATGTCGCATAGAAACGCGTCAATTATTTTAAATGAGTTTTTAAATATCATCATTTTTGGGTGGTTCTATATTTTTGTTAAAATAATAATTTAAATTCTTTTATACCTTAGAATTTTATAAATAAAAGGGTATACATTATTATTTTGGGAAAAAAATGTATTAACCACCCAAATACGACTTAATAGGAAAAAAATAACAAAAACTTTTTTTGCATCATTTTCTGTTGCATTGTGTCTAAAGTCGCTTAAACTACCACCCAGGTTCATTTTCGGTAGCAGTCTTGATATACCCTGAATAATAAAAAAATACAGCAGAGTAATCGTATCGTACCATCCTTCTGCTTCATGCAGATATCGATGATGCACCGCAGTATGCCCCACGCGTTGTCCATGGACAGGTTGATCTGCGCCGCGAACTCGTGCGGCTTGAACTGTTGCGTGCCGAGTATCACGTGGCGCGAGTTGTCGCGCACCTGCGACCGTGACACGTAACCGAACTTGATCTGGTCCGAGCCGGCCAGCAGCGCCTGAATAACAAACATTTAGGTTAAAGTCGAGTTAATAGCACATCACTACATTAAAATATGTCACAGCACTAATCTGTATTCTTTCCTTCCGTTTTAATAATGTAATTTTTCCATCTCTTCCGAGTAAATGTTTGCAGTGTCAACTCGTGTTCTTATTGCTTATCTGATATTCCGTTCTAAAATACATTTCAAAGTAAGAATTTATAATCATCATCATCATATCAGCCACAGGATGTCCACTGCTGAACATAGGCTTCCCCCAAGGATCGCCACAACGAAATGTTGGAAGCGGCCTGCATCCAGCGACTTCCAGTAACAATACAATATATGAACTCTTTATTGTAACCAAAACAAGGAAACATATTAGACGCAAAAATAAAATAAAAAATGACTATAGTTATGGGTGGTCTTATCACTTAAAGTGGTATCCAGTGAACATGTACTCGGCTCAAATTCGGTCACTGTTGGGCACAGACCTATATAGCCACAGTAATCATATAGTATGTGTGTAATGTATTAATAAAATAATAAGTGTATTATACTGTCAATACAATTCATACATGACGCTATTGACCAAGGGACTTCTTATCAACTTCAATCGACCTCCTCAGGTGTACTAAAAAGTACTTTACTATAAAATTAAAAGTGACTGATTTTAAATAATGTATCACACAACATTTCATGTGTTCAATAAATATTTTCATTTTCATTTACATGGGAGTAATTATATGGCTACATACATAGAGTAATTACACGACTCCAGTTGCTTAATATTGTATGATGCATATGTTAGTACCTGCACAGTCCACTTGGCGAGCTTGCACGAGTTGTTCCTGAGCTCGTTGGCGAGCACGGCGCCGCGCTGCGTGTCGAGTTTCTGTCTCCACTCCACGCCGTTGGCCAACTTCGAGTCCCACTCGTTGAGCGCCTTGATGCTCAGGAACTGAGTCTCGTTCTGAGGACCCTGCATCACAGCGTCGTGCTCGCAGCGAGCCACCAACACCTGGAGACATTGGTTGCATCGGATTATAGAAACAAATACACACAAAGGTCACAGAACACCTGGAAACATTGGTTGCATCGGATTATAGAAACAAATACACACAAGTCACAGAGTAATGACTCCACATTAACATAGTCTTGCGCCGTGGGTATCAGAAACTACCGGAGACTGTTGTCTCGATACGGGGACCGAACTTGTCGCCTCTCATTTCAAAGCCGGCGTGTAAGGAATTACGCCACAGTCTACAGAGCATGTTAATCATCACAATATTCTTTTTTGATATCTTTTTTAAGGTAAATGTAGTGCAGTCCAAGTATAATATTGGCAGGCCCGAAACATAATTTCTATGACACCAGCCGAAAGAATTCGAAACCAAATACAGGCAGGTAGAACCCGAAACACACAATAACTATAACAGGCTTAACTGTGTGAGATGTTGTTACCTGGACGGAACCATAAATAGTACTAATCTCACTCATCAAAAATTATAAAAATAATACTCACAACGCCATTGTTAAGGTTCCACTTGCGGTAGCGGTAGCCGACAGAGGCTACTTCACCGTCCTCCTCTTCAGACACGAACGGGTTCGCCTCGGGGAACTTGAACTTGGGTTCAGCCGGGCCGGACTTCAACACCTTGGAGTAAACAATACTTTTAATACATTTATACAAAAAGAACATCGGCCACGTCCATACATTTTGTAACCTGACAAAGAAATATATTGTACACAGCTGGGATATAGTTTATTGTGTTGTATAGTGCATGAGGAGTGATGTCCAGTTACAAAAAGATTTCTGCAAAGCCGGAGATTTTAGAGTATTTCATATATTTGTAACTCTTTAGGTTACGATTAAACTAATAAAAAATAGCACATTATAATGTCATTGTCATTGTCAAATATACCTAATGTAGGGTGGTCTTATGGTTATCAGGTACCTAGGAAGAAAAGTGTACTAAATCATAATGATGGCTTATTAATTACTATGCTCTATAGTTTCCCTTGTCATAAAACTAATTAGCTGTTGAATATGGTGTACACCATACCTGTGTTACCTTAATGTAATGAGAGAAAGTGTAGTATTTTGCTGTCATTATTTCGGCAGAATTTTATCAGAATTTATTAGAGACTGTTTTGAGTATTTTTCGCTATTCTTCATAGTTTCGTATTTGTCCATCCACACACACCTATATGTTAATATAGGAATATAATAAGCAGTGGTCACAAAAATAAAACACAAAATAAAACGAAACACAAAAACATTTTTTAATGTATTATTTCTCATCTTCTCTTATTACAATAGAACCTAAGAATTCTGCAGTGGCAGCAACATCAAAGTCATGACGTGGGCACAGCAACAGTACTGTGCGACGTCCTACTACACAATTACAACAATACTTAGTTATTCCATCTCTGCTTGATTTGGAAGTTTTGCATCATTGTTTTTCATCAAAACATACACACTTCCTGTGGGAACTCCAGGATACTAAACCATATTGACTAAATGGTAAATAGGATGCCTTGTAGATTCATGGCTAAATAAAAACTTCGATTATCGAATCGAATCGAAATGAGTATAATAAGACGAGTATTGCATTGAACGCAATGCAAAAATTGTTGAGGAGCACATTGTTGCTCCGAGTTCATGTTGGAAATATGGTAATACTTCACACTTTAAACCAAATCACAAAGCGTTAGCGTTATACAATGGTTAATCTTACAAAGTGGTCAGAAATACAAGGGTATATCGGAGGCCGTGATTAAAGTCACAAATATAAACAGAGAATTAACAGTAGTCGTAAATCGGAAATCACAAGAAACCAAAATGACAGCGCAAAGAAAAGTCATGTGTCATAGAAAATGCCTACACTTTATTTTTAATTTAGTACTACCTTCAACGTTGTAGTTAAAACCTTATTATAAAAGAAAGTATGACTGATGGAACGCACTCGTATGCGTTCAATATTATTAAGAGCACTTTTAGTTTTTCTTTTTTATCCGGGTTTTTAAAAATAAATTGAAATATGGGTGATTCTACAAAAGTTGGGTAACTTTTGAGGATATTTTGTTTACTATAATAATTAAATCAAATTATAACAAATTCGGGTGCATATGATGACAAATCTAATGATTATATTGTTCCAAATCGGGCCAGTCACTTTTTTAAGTAAATTATGAGATATTTAAAATTTTCTGAATTTGACTGCCAGGGGACTGACGAGGCTAACATAGTACTGATAAAGTACACAATTTTCTAAGAATTATAATGAAATTTAATAAGAATTAGTACAAATCTCTTAGTTTTAATAATGGCACATGTCTTTTAAGTATTCAAATCACTTAGTAACAATTAAAAATAATTATAAAATTAAAATAAACGTAAATACCAATATCTTCGGCAGCTTTAACTGATTTCAGCGATTTCATTGTCATCGGAAAGAAAATATTCCTTGTGGGACCAACTCTTCTTCATTGAAATGCCTATCAACACTAAAAATATACAAATAACTAAAATATTTTATAAAAAAATAAAAACCGACTTCAAAACAAAAACCACAAAAAATATTAAAATAATAAGTACCACTGCACAGCAAAAAATAATATTTATTTCATTGTACTTGTGCATGTTGATTAATTTGCTTAAAGACTTGACTAGCCAACAAATCAAAATATATGCGTAACTTAATATTTTATTATTTTTTGGTTTTTAGTGGTTTTTTTGTTTTGAAGTAGGTTTTTATTAAAAATTTTAGTTATTTCCTTAAGTACTGAAGTTTTTGTTTTTCTTTGTATTCCGCTAATTTAATGGGGCACTTTTAATTCTGGCCAAGCGAGCCTTTTCGGCTTCTCTTTTTCTTCTAATCTTCTTCCCTAGTCAAATTGCTTTTAGTGGGCCGTATGATATTCTAAACTGAAATATAAAATAGAAATGCTTATACACGGTAGCAATTAAGATAAAAGTGCTCTAAAACAACAACAAAAAGCAGTATTATGGAGACAATTCAATCCTCTAGCGCGATACCTGACAAAGGACTGACGCCAGCGGATTGACGAAAAAGACATAATTTGAGGTTATAATCAGAACTAATGTTTTTTTTTGATAATTTCGAATATCAACAAACTACATTTTAACAAATCATAGTTAATTATGTATAAATGATAATAAACCTCAGATTAACAAGAAAATAACGACCCACCACGGGACTGAAATTTTGACTGGCTTTGCATGTGTATAGAAGACAAACACAACCCAAGAACTCGTACAGTTATGGCGGCCGTCAAATTGTGCTGTCCGCAACTAACTTCATTACCAACATTAATACATAAACAGGGATTTGACCTTGACTCGGTGATATATGGCGAGAATTTCAAATTTAAAGAACACACAACGGACTGACGGATGAAAACAAACACAAAGTTTCTTATTTTTTTTTAAATAAATTGGAGAACATTGCATTATGAAAGTTGTAGTATATAATACTATGTTCATCACAGATTGTAGTAAATTAGTAAGTTTTCTTAAATCAATGATAATGTTTAATAGATAGTCACTTGATTGTTGGTTTTCGGGATTGTGACATGCCAAAGGACTGACATTTTAAGTATTAATTTTGTTTTTTTATTAACTTGTATTTAAAATGAATAAGTGAAATTGGGTGACCATATAAAGGACTTTTCATTGTTTTAAAATAAGTTGTTATTTCAATAAAATATACTAAGACTTTGTATATATTGGCTGATGACAGCGAGTTACCCAATTTTTGTATATTCACCCATATGCATTTTGACTCTAATAAATTATAAAATTTTTTGATGTACCATTCATAACTGGTCCCGTTCATGGTCCATTTTCGCCGATGTTCTTTGCGTGAATGTGGTTGACATTACGAATACCACACATGTTATGAACATTATATATTAAATAATATAATATCTGTATCTGTATCAGCCCATATGCGTCCCACTGCAGGGCATGGGCCTCCTCTACAAACGAAAATAGGATTGAGAAAAATTATATAATATATTTAAAAAAAGACTTAACAGATATTTAAGTTAAAAAATCATTGGGATATAGACAAAAAAAGGTGGCCCGGCACCACAATTTTTATATACATTTATGAAGTGCCAGCACTGCCTCTATATTATAAATACTCTAAGGTATTGCAGTACCTGTTGGCTGAAGTTGTGGTTGATGAATGTCGCCTCGAGCGCGAGGTTGCGCGGCGAGTTGATGGAGTTGCCGTCGTCGGCGGGCGGCTCCACCGACGTCTCGTTCACAGTCAACAAGTCGAACTCCGTGTTGTCGCGCTTGTCAAGGAACAACTTGTCGCCTGCGGGAGAATCACATCTAAATCAGTATACATAGATAAACTCACGCCTTTAATTCAGAACGGGGCAGGCAGTTAGGTAGGCAGAGGTGCCAGGACACCCACATTTCGCTTTGTATGTTACGTCACAGGATGTGATAGGTGGCGAGCCTAACGCCACATCGAGCACAAATTTCTGACTCTGGGCTATCTCTCTGATAATAAATAGAAAAATCCAATATCACTTCGCCCAGCCCGGGTTTCGAATCCGAGATCTCAGCTTTGTAACCTTACCCTAGTACAACTATGTCATTTAAGCAGTCTAAATCAGTATACAAACTATGAAATCGTTGAACTTTTCTTTATTGCTCTTAATGGCGAGACGAGCGTACCGTTTGTGTGATGGTAAGCGATACAGCCGCTCATGAACAGTAGCAAAACCAAACAACACAAATCAAAAATCACAAAGCAATGCTTAGCATACCACTGCACTCGCCATCATAGCAAAAAAAAACCTTATTATAGGTTTACATATAGTAATAGTTCTCATTATTCTACCAAATTGCAGTATTACTATGTTAAACTAATAAAAAAAATGGAATTACATGACTAGGTATATAAAATAATTTCCGGTAAATTGGAGTAACAAGATTTCTACACTCCGGCAACTTTAGGCTAGGGGGGTTGAATTGGTCGAATGTCTGGACGTTGTACGTAATCACTGATGTCCCTAGACATCTGCTGCACAAAATGTTGGAATTCTCTACCGTACGTCGTAATCATAGACTAAGATTGGAGAAAATGACAAGTATAATAGAGAATATCGTATCGTTTCATAGAGTAATTGGTAAAAAAAAATCTAATACATACCAATCTTCTCAATGACGATGTCCCAGGAGTAGTTGGAGCGCGTGCAACACATGATGGTCGCCAAGATGGCGTCGGTGGCGTACACCGTGCCGGTCGTCTTGCTGAGACGACGGATCACCGGGTCGTCGGTGGTGGTCACCTGTAACACAAGGCAGTTTAGTACTATCCTTACTTACACCCAGCAGCGGTTGTAGTAATGGGAATAGGGAACATGCACCAGACTTCAAAATAAGTTAAGTTTTTTTAATCTTGATTAATATAGAAATATACCTTAAAGATATTATTTAAATTTATCAACTCTAAATCGGTAAAATAAATACTTAAAAAATGACATTTCAAATTTGCCGCGCATTTTTTCCGAAACGCGATCTATTGCTTGAAAAGGAAAGTGACGACAATGGTCACGTTCTTATGAAGTTTTAGCTTGTTGTTTTACGTTTGTTTATGAGTTATTTTGTGCTTTCTTTATACTATTAAATAAAATGGATTATTTTGTCACGAAATACAGTTCTGTAGTAATTCATGAAAGAAACTTAATCCCAATACTACGTTGTTCATATCGTGACCTCTGACGTCACAGCGAGTTCGCGCCAACATGGCGTTTAAATGCTTCGAAACTGATAGCAGTTTTGACTATTTTTTTGTACTTTTTTTATTGATATTTTCAGACTTATATTTTTTTCCGATAATGTAATAACATACAGAATTGATTAAAAATATAAAAAAAAAACATGCATATTCCCTATTATTGCTATTCACATCACAACCTTGCTATTTTTGAAGGCGTAGCATGCTCTGCTATTGCTATTGCTAATTGCCCACACAAAATTTTGTAAACAAAACTCACAATATAAATATAAACATTTTACATGTTAAAAATTATACACCCAAAATTGACTTTCAAATTCCACCCAGAGTCCTTCGATACAATTATGCCTGTATTTTATGTAATAAATATGGAGATAATGATCATGGAAACGAAACGTTAAAGTGCCCAACCTGCATGGTTAGTGTCTGCTTTTTGGTTCGTTTTTGAAAGAATTGTGGTGTCAATTTCTCGTAGTGAAAAATTCGTAAAAACCTCTCTGGGAATTGTCGTAAGTTTTTGTTCATGGATAATCTAGACAAATCCATTATTTAATTTACGAATGCGAATTACAGAGATGACGGATCAAATGTTGTAACTCCATATAAACTTACCGTATGGAAGATACGGTCGATACGCTGCAATGGCTTCTCGTGTTTGACATTAACACGATCGTAAGCCTTGTCATAGTACTCCAGAGTACCGCAGCATACAATGTCTTCACCTAGAAATGCAGATACAATTTGTGATTTTTACATAGCACGGACGTGTTACGAAAATATTTTCACACGGCGATTGTAAGTCTGTAAAATTTTTGTTTTATTTGGTTAAAAAAAACTGGATAAATTCTTAAAGTAAACTTATAAAATAAAATACTATATCTTACAACATGGTAATAGGACTTTATCATAATTGATGTATGCACACAGCATGTTTCATAGTCACAAAGTTTATTATCATGTGTTACTTAATATAGCTACATCTATATATGCAGTAATTATTGAAAAAACAATACATAAAGAAAGAAAATAAATAATGCAAAAATGTTTACATGATGCATCTTTTTCACATCGTTACGATCAAGCGAGGAAACCCCGTGTACATGGGGTGGAATCAAAAGTTTTTTGTTTCAAAAACACAACAATACTAATCTAGAATGTACCTTCTTTAATTCCTGGCAGGGAGAGTTTAGCAAGACGCGGGAAGTCCATATCCTCGATAGTGACCCACGTGGGCCGTACCGTGACTGAGGCGTCGCGAATCTTCATCGGAGCACCGCGCTGGCCCCATCTCTTGCCCAACTTGCGATCACGTTGCTGCAAATAAAATTTAATTTTTATGCCAGCTCTAGACTTAATTATCTTTGGGAATGGTAAACATTACATGCATTGAAATTCTTGCAAATAACTTTTGGGTCTTCTCAGACTTTTAGTCCGTGAGCCAGCTGCAAATTTGGTTAATTATTTCCTCTCAAGAGATAATTCGTGAGACGCATCAGAGTATAGTATTATGAAGCCTTGTGAACGTCAGCTGGCACTCGGTTGGGGGGATGAGCGGGTGTAGCCTCCCACGCATGAAAAAAAATAAAATACATTCACTGATTTCCTCTCAGCTGAAATTTTGTCAAATTGTAGCTCATCTAATATCTCAACGAAAAAAAATAATCAGCTGGTTACAACGTGGTGTATTGTACGTCAGCTGGTGTCTCGAACATGAAAAAAAAAAAAATATTTTCAGTGATTTCCTCTCAAACAAAAATTTACCTGATGATAGCTTATATGTAACTGTGGATAAATATATAGGTCAGCTGGCTGTATCTTGGTGGAAAAACCGTCAGCTGATACTTTGAAAGTTATTACATAGGAGTTAGGCAGGAGCATCTACTGTCAATTTAAATACATCAGCTGACTAGCTTTTCCTCGACTTATTGCTAGCTGATTTTTTTTATTTATCGCATCAGTATATTAACAATCTTCTCACAAATTTTCATCTGGGAGGAAATGACGTATCTTTAATCCCTGACAAGCACACATCTAAACCGTATACCTCTTTAGGCATTGAGGGTGAAAAGTACCCAACATATTTCATTTTCAAATATCTTGATCCCAAATAAAGTTAGAGAATTTTTTTTTTAAATTAAAGCTCAAAAAATTCTCTACAAAATAGATATAATATTAAATTAATTAGTGCCAATTAAAAGAGATAAAAATACTATCGAAGTTTAAATATACACAAAGAATTCTAACGAAATAAATTTTTTAAATAAAAGATAATATTTTTGAGAAGATAGAAGAGTTTGTTTGCCATATGTATGGATTTAATCGTCTAAAAAAGATCAATGAGGCAAGAGTAGCGTCGTTTGAAAAAACATATAAATTTTTGGATACTGAAACTTTCAAGTTACCAAAAAAGGTATTGATGGCTCTTCTTTACCACCATGCAGATCAGAGCTATATCAGCAATTTTTAAGAGCATGTTACATTGCTCAAATTTGGTCACATGCACACCTGAAGGTTCCAACTTCTCATGATCCTGTAGATTATGGTTGGGCAGAAATCGACAACAAGTATGAATTCACCTGGTTTTCTGGAAGTCAGTTACCATCATCGATTAATGAAATCACTATTCAGCCTGAAAAAGGTAACATTTTTTTATAATTTTGATTATATTATGTTAAAATACGCATCCTAATCTTTTTTAAATTTTTGTACAGACAGCTCTGACAGCGACTCTGACGATGAATCGGAAAGAGAGGAAAGTGACTCAAGCCAGAGCGAAAACGAAAATGAATAAATCACATTGTTATTCTCATTGTCATTTTTCATCACGTTTATATAATAAATATTATTTATCGAGTAACTAGTTAATTTATACTAAGCTAATTGTTTATTTAATTATTTAAATATATCTAATATCATTTGATAATATACTTATTCGTTTCAAAAACATTGATACAGAATATTTATTTCAACTCAACTCTCATATTGAAGCAGCGCTATGTCGAATAATTAAAGATACGTCATTTCCTCCCAGATGAAAATTTGTGAGAAGATTGTTAATATACTGATGCGATAAATAAAAAAAATCAGCTAGCAATAAGTCGAGGAAAAGCTAGTCAGCTGATGTATTTAAATTGACAGTAGATGCTCCTGCCTAACTCCTATGTAATAACTTTCAAAGTATCAGCTGACGGTTTTTCCACCAAGATACAGCCAGCTGACCTATATATTTATCCACAGTTACATATAAGCTATCATCAGGTAAATTTTTGTTTGAGAGGAAATCACTGAAAATAATTTTTTTTTTTCATGTTCGAGACACCAGCTGACGTACAATACACCACGTTGTAACCAGCTGATTATTTTTTTTCGTTGAGATATTAGATGAGCTACAATTTGACAAAATTTCAGCTGAGAGGAAATCAGTGAATGTATTTTATTTTTTTTCATGCGTGGGAGGCTACACCCGCTCATCCCCCCAACCGAGTGCCAGCTGACGTTCACAAGGCTTCATAATACTATACTCTGATGCATTTTACTAATTACCGCTTGAGAGGAAATTGGTCATGAAAATCTGTTGCTGGCTCCCGGACTATTTTCTATTTAAGCATTGTGACTAATAAGTAAAAATATTTATTTGACTTTTATCTTGCATGATGTTTCCTACCTACTCCAAAAAATTATTCTGAGTTTATGTGTTGATAAAGTAATAATTATTAAAATATGTGAATTATATAAACTTCAAGTAAGAAATATTGTCTAATATCCAGCATAATTATCCATCATAACAGGTATGGAGTAAATATTAGTTGATCTATATTTTATTATTAGGGCTCTGCTTGGGTCCAGACACTTTTTGAAACGCCTAAAGTGGCAGAGGTTGCTAAATTCTAATACATAAATACATTTGAATTTCGCACTACGAAATGTAACAAAAAGTCTTAAATTATAATCAACTACAAGTAACAATAAACCTTATTCCTTTAAATTAAGATTTATTATGTTTGACTAAAATAAAATAAGAGCACACACTTATTTCTGCTCTTATTTTTTTTTGCAATTTTTTAGCTGTTACTTATAATCTAGTGTATATTTGATTGGAGGGTTTAGCAGTTGACTTCCTGTGGGAGTGAGAAATAGTGACATACTTTGCTCAACGTAGTCATGCCGCCAGGGGTGCGCGCGCCCCTTGCCCCGCGGCCGCGCTGTCCCCGAGCACGCCCGCGCTGGTACGGCGGCTTCTGCACCCTCGTGGTGTCCACCAGGTGGAATGTGCTCTCATCTTCATCGTGGAAGTACGCGTACGACGAACCAGCGCCGAACTGCGACGCATACTTGTCTGTAAGATTTAATTGAATAAATAAACACAGAAAGTGAAGTCGGGGTAGAGCACAATGGAGAACCATAGAGTCTGCCTACACCTATGGAGTGAAGGTGTGGTGGATATGTATTTATAAAATAAATATATTAGTAAGATAATAAGCATTTATTCAAACTTTTTATACATGTTTTATAAAGGCAGATTTAATGCCTAAGGCTACCCGCCAATCTTTGGGTGATGGTAGATTTTGTAGAAAGTAGGTATTTATTATAATATAACAAATTGCAAGAGAATGAGAAAACATTATAAATAAGTATATATTTAAGTTATATGACATTGGTATAAGAAACTACCATATTTTTCATGCAATACGCAAACCCCTAAGCTTTTTTCACAACATCAACTCAACACATGTATTGTCTTACATTTGTATTGGTGAAGGGAACAAACCCACTGCCCCTGGCTACAATAGTGCATTAAACAGACAGAACTATGGAAGCCGTCCATAGAATTTTAACATAGATATTTTCTTTATTAAAGTATCCAAATAAAATTGAATTAAAGATAAAAAATACATACATTGTGTTTTAGTACAGACCATGTATATGGTATGTAAGTCCACCAACCCGCACTAGGCCAGCGTGGTGGACTATATGGCCTAACCACTCTCAATCGTACTCTCGATTGTAGAGGAGGCCCGTGCCCTGCAGTGGGACGTATATGGGCTGACACAATACAAATTGATTTTTAAGGGGTGGAGTACAATATAGAATTCAAAATATGCAGGAAAATTGCTAATAGTACCAAGTTCATAACATGCAACAAATCCATGTAACAATTATCCTATCCTTACAAATGATTGGATTTTACATGGAACATGTGTTTGGAATATTTATAGTTAAAATGTATCAAAGATTGATATATCAATTTAAGATCTTATGTATACAGTGAAAAAGTTAAGAAATGCAACATTTTATCATGATCACAATAACTCAGTCTGAATGCAATAAAATTATAAAACTTGATTTGATATGTATTCTTTTTATCAAACAACTACTTAAATGAGATACTTAATAAAATTTCAAATCTGTCTACTAACAAAAATCTGTTGAATATAATTTAATGATGTTTGGTTTATTACTGTGTGTAGCTTCCAGTAATAATCAGTCAGAACAATCATCATGTCTCCATGGACTTGCAAACACTGCCTATAAACTAATGAGAAATTAATAACATCCTACTTTATGTATTGTGAATTGTTTAGACTTGTGAATATAGCATAAAAATTGTATTTGTTTTGTTTTTTCTCTATTATGAACCATTGATATCAGAATAACCTACACAACATATTAATGTCTGTACTTCTTCATGTAAATATGTTAGAATTCATCACACACCGAAGTCCAACAAATAAACGTCATCATAACCTCAAATTGTGCATAATTTTATGCGTTTAACGAAAACATAGGCGCCAGGAGGAAATTATATCATACTCACTCTGGTATTTCTTGTCCTGGACCATTGTCCAGTCACTAATCTTGCCCAAGCGGTCGCCTTTGCTGAAAGGCTGATAGGGCATGTCCCGAAACTGTTCCGGCATTTCGCATGGACCCCATCCTGTGGGGTTGTCTTGAATTATTGGTGCTACGAATCTTATCGGCTCTTCGGCCGGTAGAACATGTTCTGACATTGTTGTCTTGTGTCGAATTTGGGTTGTTTCTATAAATTCAACATGTATGCAAGTCCCTGCCACACGACACTTTCCAAAAGAGTTTTTTCAACCACAGACGTAGTTTATAAAAAGGAATCGAGTGAATGAACCACAGAGTGCATATAGAGATGAGCGAATGGATCATAGACAAAACGTGTAAAGGTTGTTAAGGGCGCCCTACACTCACGCGATAATCTCGCGACAATGCGAGTAAAACACGAGAAACGTGAAAGTGGAACCGATTTACATATTCTTCGCAGGTACTCGCCTTGTTCTCCGATTTTTGTCGGTCACGCCTTTTTCCAGAAGATGTAGGCAGAGGTGCCAGGGCACCTACATTTTGTCATGTATGTACCGTTCCACATGATGTGATAGGGGCTTGCCCCCTTTTAAAATTCTTTACGTTTTAAATAAATAGATCGACTTGGCCAGCAGCATTATGTTTAAATTGTATTTTAACATTATTTTTGTTGTAATAAATTGTAAAAATACATTATGTTTTCATGCGATGGCCAAGTCGATCCATTTATTTAAAACGTAAAGAATTTTTAATATTTATATGGTAATAACTAACGTAATAACTTTATATAGAAGGTCCCTTAAGGACTAAATAAATTAATCGACTTGGTATTACATGCATCTCACAACTTTTTGCGGTAGAAAACCTGAGCTGCGAGACTTGGAATTTTTTACAGGATGTTTTTGATGGGTATTGCTTTTTTACACTGTTGTTTGGCGGGAGAAATAGACCTTGAGGTATAGTAACTAACCATGAGAGTCCTACCACGAGTATAGTAACGTTTTTATATGGAGACTGGTTGTGTTCATGCAGCGGCCAATCTATCATGACAAATCTGCTCTTGTTTTACCTATTCTTGACTTATAAGGTCCTTTTTTTAAATCCTACAATACTTTCGATTGCGCGTGGTGAACATGGTAAGTTCAACCATGCAAATTTTTTTCTTAATCAATTTATTATTCTCGTATTATAAGGCATATTTTAGGGCATCGGTCAACTTATCCCGTTTATATTATTTCTATTGGCAACACACATTATAACATATTAATTAAATGTGAACCTTATTTTTAGAGGCATACGGTTTAAAATTATTGACATTATTGGATAGCAGACAAGAATATTAGGCTAGGGACATGATGTAGGCAGGTAATAAATAATAATAATAAATAAATAAATAAGTGAATGAGTATAATCCGTCTAAAGGTTGTTTGCAAAATATAAACATTGCCGCGCCGCCTTTTTATTTTATTTATAGTTCTTAGTTAACATTTTTTTATTTGTGTGTAGATGATGTATAAATAAATAAAATTTTTATTAGGAAAGTTATTGATAATTCTATTCACACAGATTTGCACTTCAACTACTATTTTACTACAATAAAATACCTACAGAAATTAAAAATGTAAGCTTATTTAACAGTTTCAAATCTCAACTTTCAAAGTACATACTTGAAAATCAACATCTTTATATTACTTAAATAAAATAAAAAATTGCAAGAAGATAAATATTAACATAATATATTGCTCGCTGCAACTACAATACTTAATATTTATAAATTTAAATATGTTAAATGAGTGCACGGCGACCACTGTACTATGAATTAAATTTTACTTAAGCTTTCTTTGTCATTCTCATGTAAGTGACTTATTTTGTCTATTTGAGAATAAATTTCTTAAACCATTAAAATGAACACTGATACTAGGAAATAATAACAATATATATATGTTTTAGTATAGTATTAGTAATCAGTAACGTATTGCTAAATAAGTAACCTTATTACATTGACAGCCTCCGTGGCGCAGTTGGTTAGACGCCGGCTATGAAACGAGAAGCCGCGGGTTCGATGCCCGCACCGAAACAAATATTTGTGTGAACCACAGGTATTTCTACATTCAAATAGGTACTAGTTATTGGAAAAAAATACAGAAATATTTCCAGCAATAAAGTACATTACTGGTGGTAGGTCTCTCATATGTGAGAGACCATCTGGGTAGGTACCACCGCAATGTCTATTTCTACCGTGAAACAGTAGTGTAAATGCACTGTTGTGTTTCGGATTGAAGGACATTATAGCCAGAGTAACTCCTGGACATATTGAGACTTAACATATTATGTCGAACATGTGCGCAGTGGAACAGTATGTAAAATTTACTCTGTGAGTGGAACTTTGCTACTGTTTATGAGCGGTTGTATCGCTTACCATCAGGTGAAAGGCTTGCTCGTCTCGCCATTCATTGATAGAAAAAAAAACATTTCTGCTCATTAAAATGCCCATTTTGCTGTCTAGTTAACTAGTTTACAATATCATATCAGAACTATAATTAATCCAGTCGGGTTGAATTTTAATTTAATTGTTAACTTGCAATGTGCCAGCGCGTTAGGCCAAAAAAAAATGCTCTATCAGTTACCACACAGAGCTATTGCTGTTTATGGATTTTACGCTTATTTTCTGGTTTTCCATAATCGCTAAATCAAGATATAAAATACAAATGTACGATAAACGGTAAGTGGTATGTGCTGCGGGTTTGAACCCACGATATACAGTTCGTCAGTCCGCTCTTCCTTTAACTGAAGTACCTATTTTTCGCTACATATTAAAAGAAATCTACTTATCATAAACATTTGAAACTAAAATGTAAGACCTAAGCGGGTTTCTTTGCGCATGTGTACAAGTCTTAGCGCGCAATGAATGAAGTGAACTGCGGTCTGTGAGCTAAGACCTAATGTGCTTATATAAATAAGTTCACAACAGAATGATTTCGATAGTCGCCCGTCGGGCTGTGATGGTGTGGATCCGTGCGTAATGGATTGATAAGCTTCTAGACATCGGCCTTATTTTTATGTTTGTTATCAAAATTAACGAGGGTGTGTTTAACAAATTAAATTGTCTAATCGAAATAGTTTAACATTTAATTAACCAAACTATACAAAAACAAAGGAACAATATTTTTATAAAAGTTGTCATCAGCTATCCAGTGTAACGTAAGTATTACATTTTAAATGACATGGTTTTGTTAATAACATTTTCCAAAACCTGCTATTAAAGATTTCTATGTTTATGACTACGACTTTGTTACTTTGCAGCCTTAAATATTTTTTTATGATAAAATACGAAAACATAACCTAAAAGTTTGTTTACAATGCATTTTGTGCAGACAGATGAAGTACACAGTCACACGTCGGAATAAATATCGACTGAGTTTAGTACTAGCTGAATGTGAATACCCGAGATTTCGGTATTGGATTTTAATTGAGTCGAATTTATAAGGACCGGCTTTATACTTGGAGCGCGCCACTTTTAAACTAGAAACAATAGCCGTGATACCATATACACATAAAGCTACTTGATTTTAGCTCTATTCTTTGGCTATGTGAGATTTTTTTAAAGTACTTGTGTTTCATCCTTAACCACGTAGGTCGTATACATAAAACAGCCAGCAGTCATACCACCGTATGCTCTCTTCCAATATAAATAATGATGATTTATTGGCGAATTGTTTAAGCAATTGGCCATTGATTTGCAAACTGTTGGTGGCGACGCGACGTGTTTATTAAGCCACCATCAAATATTTTATGGAACCGAATTTAACCTCATGTTGCCTTAAGAATACCATTAAGTGAATTTGGAAAAATCCGTTGAATATGCTTGTTATCAGCAAATGAATTAAACTGATAAGCTTAAGCTAGTTTTTTGCCTACATCTAGGACCTAGGTACAAGTAATTAGGATTCAAGATAATTTAAGAATATTTCTTGCTGAATATCGTTCTACTACGACTTGAGTAGGTACGACTAAAGTCATCAACATAAATTCTGTATCAGCCCATATACGTCCCACTGCAGGGCACGGGCCTCCTCTACGATCGAGAGTACGATTGAGAGTGGTTAGGCCATATAGTCCACCACGCTGGCCTAGTGCGGGTTGGCGGACTTACATACCATAGAAATTTTATAAATCGCTATGGTATGCAGGTTTCCTCACGATGTTTTCCTTCACCGTTTTAGTGCGTGGTGATTGACTATCAATACACACATGACTCCGAAAAGTCAGAGGTGTGCCCTGGGATTCGAACCCGCGACCACCGTGAACATGTTGGCAGTCGCGTCTAGTCCGTTTACCAACAGGCCACCACGCACTCAATCAACATAAATAATTAATTTAAAATTAAAATGGTAATTAAGTGAGTGTAATTCCAAATTACGCTTTTGGTTTGCTTAATTTTAGAAAAGTATGAATAGGTACAAAAAATTCACGAACATTATGAGTTAAGAATAAATGTCGTGTGGTCGAGGTGATGTGTGATGAGGTCAGAAAAAGCGACCTGAAATGTTTTTCAGACTCAAAAAAATTCTAATTATAAAACACAAAAAGTAAGTCTCACATGTGAGACTTATCACCACCAGTTGCATATTCCCAACAGCCACATGCATAGTCCTAACCCCACACTAAGATCCAATCTTAAACATTATCTTTAATCACCAAACAGCCGTTCTCTATGACCTATCTATCTTTCACAAGATATTGTATTAGATATTTTCATGCAATTTATATTTCAGTCAACAAATATAGAGAGGTATAGTTATGCTGCATATATTTATAGATAGTTTGATTCGATAAATATATTTTTTATTTTGTTTAAGCAACTGTAGAATTGTACCGACGTAGTCACGGTAGCTATTTAAACGCCTTTTTAAAGATAGATAGGATTTAGAGAACGGCCGTTAATGATTTTACGTATTTAATTTAAGATTTAAATTTTAAATCCATATTTCAATTGTCGCGGTAGTAGCACCCATACAATCTTATTTAAAAGCCGTCTCAAACCCAATTGAACCCCGAAGACTGGCAAATACATATTTTAAAGGCAGTAGTCAGTTCCAATATGTTATGTTAATCGAGACCTTTTGTTTGGCTGTCCGGTACTTTCCCAAATGGGCTATCGCTCTTTATTAAACCGGACCCCGGTTAACTAGCAAGGTAAAGAACCGATGTTTAATTGGTGCATAATAACTCTCTAAGTTATTCCCCGAGAGTTGTTAAGATCCCCGACTCTGCTGCATCATATATGGTATCATGGTCATGGTGGTATCATAATGATAAATTAAACGGATAAAAAGGTTTATGTTACGCGATTTGATTATTATTTCAAGATTGTAATGATAGCCGCGATAGCTCATCATTGCAGTTCGATAATTATATGTACATTACTAGCTGTCGGGCCCGGCTTCGCCCGGGTGCAGATAGTTTTTGAGTCCAATCCACATCAAGAACATATTATTTCGCGTGTCTACTAACTATATTTCCCGCGTGCCGTCGACTATATTTCCCTTCCGTAGGAGAGGACATCCCGTGCCAACAATTTGAATTTGAAAGAGTAGAAAATATGTATATTTGGTTTCCTGACTCATCCCACGGGAACACTACATTTTTCGGGATAAAAAGTAGCCTATGTGTTAATCCAGGGTGTCAGCTATCACTATACCAAATTTCATCAAAATCTGTTGAGCCGTTTTTTCATGAAAGAGTAACAAACATCCATACATACAAACTTTCACCTTTATAATATTAGTAAGGATTAAAAAAAAAGATTTTTTTTAAAAGTTTTATGCACAGATAAAAATAAAAATTATTGGATTGATCAATGGTTACTCAAAATAGCTGCCTTTTAAAAAAATGTACAGCCAATATTTTTCATATTGATATTATAAAAATGAAATTAACTTTACTATTTACGCTTGTTTCCTTATGTTTCATTCCATAAATGTTTATTCGTTTTACATTGATTTATCTCTGGTTATCTTCATCCGCTTGTTATTTACTATATTATGAATTTGTAGCAACATCAATCGCTACTGTAATAATGTCATCATCATTATAATTACAGTATAATTATTCGGCTATTTTTAGTACAAGGAAACTAAATAAAGCGGGTGGTGGCTTGTTGGTAAACGGATCAGACGCGGCTGCCATCAGCCATGTCCTCAGTCACAGAGTACTTTGTCCTCAGTAGTCGCGGGTTCAATTCTCAGAGCACACCTCTGACTTTTCTAAGTCATGTATATGGTGTGTTAGATATCTTGCTGAAATTGCTAGTTATCTAGTATCGGGGACTTCAACTATAGCCAATATGTACAATACGCATTTTTCAGTAACATACGAGTACATAAACAATTACAAACAGATTGTTTTGTATGCAATTAGTCTGATTTATGGGTTTTGTAAATTAGGGTTCCCACGATACAGTTATTTATTTATTGCCAACTTAAGTAAAGTGAAGTACCCTTATCATTTTTTGTTTGATGAAAGTAATGTTTAAGTTCTGAGAACATAATGGGTTCCTTTTTTTCTAATAGTGCGTCACTTGTAAATTCTTGCTTGTATGTAATAACTTATATTTCTTTATGGACTGTAAGGCGACACTGATGTCCTGTTAAAACCGTAGTATAAGAATACTGTATTTTGCGAGGGACGACACATTCGTCCTCAAAGCTTTGAATAGTAAAGTTCTAGTTAGCTATTTTATATTGTATTTTTATAAGCTTTGGTATAGGTATACAAGTTATTTGTATCATTAACATTGTTTGTATAGACGTAGATTAATGTAAGTAAATTGTAATTTTTGCCAACTCGTTTTCTGATTTCTAATAAGTGTGTATTGATAGCATGTCAATGTCTGAAAGTCAAGCACCACGCCACGCTTTATGTAGTTAAGGAAAATATAGTAAAACTTGTATTAATATTTTAGCTATCGAATGTTTTGTCTTCTTCGCACAAACTGATTTCAAAAGGCGTTCGAATGGGACAAGAAATGCGTTAGCGAAAATAGATGAGCCGTTTGCTTGATTGCTAAGCCTATTAATTTATTTGTTCCACAAATATTTAATAAAGACCACACACATCCATAATAATTCAAAAAATATAGTAAAAAAATGTGATGTTGGTGAAGATCGAATTAATTATTTTTGTTCTAATTTATTTAGTAATCATTTGTTAACGTTTGCAGATTATGGAGAAGAGTCGCCAAGTACAATACCTGATCACTCTTTGCGGTGAGTATCTTATTAAATGGTTTTGATTAGTATATCTCTCTTTCTCTCTCTCTCTCTTTCTCTATTTCTATTTAGCCACAGGAAGTCCACTACCGAACATAGGTCTCCCCCATGGATCGTCACACTGACCTGTTGGAATAGGCCTGCGTCTGGACGCAGCCTGCCTTTAAGTCTAACTAACTAGCTAGCCTGCGTCTAAGTCGCTGGCGACTTCCTGCGACGTTAAAACACGTGCTTTTTTGCCTCCTATAAAAAAAAACAAATCGACATTATGCTGTTCTCTGGAGACAAATGTTTCTGTAATCCACAAATACTTATACGGTTCTTGGTATTGTGATACCGAAACTTCCATCAAGATTCTAGAACCCATCATACAAGAGTTAGCCAGGATTATTTGTGCCACTATTGGTGGGTAATTTTTTTTTATTGTTTTTTATTCTAGTGTCTCTGGCGTTTGTCACGTTAGGAGCAATATCAGCATGGCCCAGCATAGCCCTGCCCAAATTCCACGACAATGAGACCAGTGTCCACATATCAAAAGTGAGTATAGTAAAAAGTATAATTTAGGCATAGGTGAAGATATAAAATAGCCAGGTTTCTTTAAGATTGGCCCCAAATAACGCAAGATCGCATTCTTGAAGGAAATGGAAGAGTCAATTGACCAGCAGCCATGGTTGAAAATAAAATAAATGATTATTTAAGTCAGAATTATGTGATGAGCAGGATAGGTTACCAAATAAGTTTACAGACATATTCCGATGGTAAAGGCAATATTTGCCTTGCATCTCTCATCGTGTTGTCATCATATTATATGCTTTGGCCATTGTAGATTGAATTAACTAAATTAAAGCGTTAATCCAAAGTATTACCCAGTTGAAATAACAATGAGCAAAAAATCACACAAGGTTGATACCTCCAATAGGAGCATCAAATCGAAATACATGCACTGTATGATGCATAGTGCTATGTCCAAAAAATTATCTGAACGGAGCAATAGGTTAGCCCCTAACATTGAGGTATTGCACTAGAGCAGACATGTGGAACAAAATCTCTGCGCATTATGCTTGTACAGGATTAGAACAGTGAAGCGAAAGCAGTTAATATGTTACTGCTTAGGCGTGACAGAGATAGAAACAGAAGGAGTGGTACTGTTCATTTGTGTTACAAATATTTTGTTTGCAGTGTCCCCTCGGGTATATTTAAATGGTCCTTAATTATATTTTTAGTTTCGGTATATTTTAAACATTATGCACCTGTCCTATGCTAATAATTTGTCCACATGTAAGGTCCTCACGCTAATCGACGTATATTTGTAATTGGTTTGAGAAGCGTATTTATAGGAATTGATTTTTTTGCTAATTTACTAATATTAACCGCTGCGCCCTCATTTAATGCCCGTTATGCCGGTGTAGCCCTGTAATAAAATTATTAAACGCGTAAATTAAGAGATATTATTTTCGTTTTTTTTCTGGTTTGATAAAGTGACTGCACTTGATAGTATAAAACTGTCGTCCATATTCATTGCTGAACGAAACACATATTTTTATTCACATTGTCTTGTTGGCATGTTAAATACTTTATTGTTAGGCCTTAATTTGTAATTTGTTTTTAAGTTTTAACAAACCCCTTTTGTGGAAACAAAAATGTTTGTAAAGCAGAACGGATATCATTTCGGCGAATTAATCTAGATTATAGTATCGCACCAGTATAATTCTTTGAAATAATTCAGCCGGTGCTCGTGGTATCGGATGTAATGCTTATGCTCTTGAATACTGTTTATATTATGAACAAAGAGCTTAATATTACATTATGACGTCACAACTCACACCATTGAAACTACGGGACGTGAGACGCATGCAGTAAAGGAGTAATAACTATTAACATTATTTACCACGAGTCAAATGGTACTAAAATGCATTAATTAGCAATAGTAATTACAGACCTAGGAAAAGTATATACTAAACATGATTGTAGCCAGCCGTGCGGTCTGGGTGGGGCAGCAGTCTAAAATTATATGTAATTAGTAATCTGTACCCACGGTCTTCCCCCGGTATTTTTTCCTTTAAAAAGGTTACACCCTATAACACCCTGTATCTGTATTTATAATTCGAATTATCCTAAATACTTTCTTCTTGCTCACCTACCTATTACTTTACATAGATAATTTATTTTGTTATAGTTGGTTAGGTACCTTATAGGTCAAAGCCAGGGTGGGGCAAGCGCCCCACTCTGCCCCACCGTGGCTACCCGCTACGCCCATGAGACTAAACTATAATAAAAATAATAGTTGAGACAGTGGCGACAACGGATAATAAATAAATATATCCAAGTAATTTAAACAGGTGTTTAAAATATATGTAGAGAGAGAGAGCACATCATTGTTTACAGATATTCTTGCCCATTTCACACTTCTCATACTTGCACACTTCTCTGGCGAAAAGAGCCTTGTGAACAGTGTGGTAGATGAAAAAAAGTGACTTAATCTAAATAATGGACATTGGACATAAACAATCGACATTTTATGGATTCAATAAATATTTACATTTCATTTGTGTGATGTATGCATGGAGTTTACATTTACTGTATGGCTCGAAGCTTACCTACTTTTTAATTTTTATATGAATTGTTCATTCCTTTTCCTGTTTCCCGCCAATTACAAAGTTATTTATAAGACAGTATTTTATTTATATTAAATTGATAACTAGTAGAACTGATGGCCGTTGGGGCCGAAAGGTTCTTGAGTGACACGTACAGGCAAGTGAAATGTCCGATGCCCGCCTACAAGGTGGACGGACGATCTGGCTAAGGTTGCAGGAAGTCACTGGATGCAGGCCGCTTCAAACAGGTCGTTGTGGAGATCCTTGGGGGAGGCCTATGTTCAGCACTGGACTTCCTGTGGCTGATATGATGATGAAATTGATGAATATGCACGTATACAAAGTATACTTTCATTTTCATTACATGTTATTGATAAAGATTGCATAACTGCGTGCATGTAGGCTTCATCGTATAGGAGCGCGATTAAATTATTTATTTTCATAATGAACTACCTATAAAAAAACTATCTCACTGATTGATTTCATTTTGATGATATGGGAATTCCGCTAACAGGTTAGTAGGACTGCAGCTTGGCGGACTACGGTTTGATTTTGAAAAAAGAACATTTATCTAAATATTTTTCGACGTAGTATATCAGGCTGCCATATTAATATTAAATTCGATCAATGCGCCCTCATTAAAAACCCTCTTTTATTGCCAAGCTATACAAAGCAATGCCAGGCTATGTCTATGTCTTGATACATCGTAAAATTGCAGACTTAAGAATCTTAGTGTAATGGTTTGTTGCAGGAAGAGATATCGTGGATGTTGGGTATGAACCCCATCGGGTTCATTGCTGGTAGTTTCGCGAGCCGCTTTGTCTCCGATAACATGGGGAGGCGATCTACTATACTGGGAAGTGCGTTTCCTATTGCTGTGGGATCGGTAAGCATATTCTATATGTATGGGTTTTTTGACAGCTTCTATATAACACCTTTTTTTATTGGTGAGACGAGCATGCCGTTCGCCTGATGGTAAGCGACACGACCGCTCATGAACAGTGGCAAAACCTAACATTTATATTATTCATATCTACTGCTATTTGCCGGGAGAAATAGATATTGCGGTGGACTTCACCTAAGTTGCAAAATGATTTAAATAAATGCATAACACCCAACATTTGGCTCATAATTTTGCGATCGGCTGCCTCTGAAATCAACTGGTTCGGAAATTCAGTGGTGTGCGCATGTTATAATCCCACGACTACCGATTTGGTTATCTGGTTCTCAACCATTTGAATTCCCTCTCAGTTATATTGTAATGTGTATTAATTTATATAGCACCCTGGCCCCGGTGCGACATTGTCACTTATGCAAAAATGCAACTTTTCAAGAGAAGCATTTGAAACTTTGACATCATATAAAAATATGATATTTCAAGACGTAGACAAGATGAATTGCTTATATTAGAATATCAACTATAGCTTATAGTTACTATTACTATTAAAAAATAATGACCAAATAATATTGTAAAACTTATACTTTTTTTTTTCTTTTTTTTTTCTGGCGGTCTTACGATACTAACGAACTTTTGTGCTTTCGAAGTTTATTAGTGTATTAAAAATAAAACACAGGAGCTTTGTACATTTTTAATGGGAAATCAGGTATTGTTACAATCCACCTACCGAACTGTGCCACTCCAATGTGAAATAACTGGATATCACTCATTATATTTCACTTTACACTTTCACGTCACTGGTTTCGGCTATTGTTATCATGGATGCCGCTGACTTCAAACGTACTCTGGATCAGCTGATGACAAGCTTCTACAAGCGCATGGACAGCTTCGAAGGACAGCTTCAGAAAACTTCTACTACGCCTACGACAGAAGCTCTAGCAACTGAATTTTCCGCTTTCAAGACTTTTGTTGTGACATCTATGAAGGCATTACAGGCGCAAATACAGTGTCTCGCCAAGGAAACAGACCAACTGCAGATGCGTAGTAGACGAAAAATATTGCTTTTTCATGGTCTTCCAGAGGATGCGAAAGAAAATGTTGCTGAGGTCATTTGCAAGACGGTCATTTCAAAGCTGAAGTTTGTGAACTTTGTGACGGATGACATCAGCCGTTGCCACAGGATGGGGCGTTTGGAAGGCTCCAGCAAACCAAGACCAATCCTATGTAAATTTAAGGATGTTGCCGTCCGGGATAAGATCTGGTCCTCCAAAACTTCCCTTAAGGGTTCTGGTTTCACTATCTCGGAATTCCTTACAAAGACTCGTCACAGTGTTTTTATGGCTGCGCGGGAACGATTTGGCATCACGAAATGTTGGACGAGAGAGGGCTTGGTCTTCGTTCTTGATGCAGATGGGATCCGCCATCGACTTAGCTGCCAGGATGATCTTGATGGAATTCCGAATAAGCCAGCGCAGAAGCCTTCCTCGGCTAGTAAGGAGTCCGCGGCACCAACCAGGGCGAAACGAGCAGTTAGAAAGTAACAGTACACGAACTAATTTTGCTTGATAGCTATCAATTACCGACTAGTAACATAATCAAAACAACATCGTGTTCTTTGTTACATATTCTTTGTTACACATCTTCGTTACATATTAATTTTTTTTATATACCTTCATAATTCTTTATATTTTCCACCGTCCCTTTCATTTGATTGTGTACGTTCCTTTTTCACAATAAGATAGCAGATTTTTAGCATAAGTTTCTTTTTAATGCCTTTTTGTGTTTTATTATTGCTGTTTGATTTGATTATTGTCGATAATTTGATTCTGTTTTTTTTTAACTGTTTTTGTTATTTTTTTTTCACATTTTAGTTTGTTTTTAATGTACTGTATGTAACGATTTTATTTAAAATATGTATAAGACACAGGTGGTGGGTGGACAACTATTGGTAGTCTTTCTATATATTTATTTGTATCTAGGTATTAATTATAGAATAGTTATTATTATTTGTGTATAACATTTTATTATATTTATCGACAAATTATGGCGTATGATAGTACCGATGAGTTTGTGTCTATCTGTTCTTCCGACACCAATTCTGATATTTTTTGTAGTTTTCCAAGCTTGGAAAATAATATCAATTCTTTCTTGTTTGACGTGCCTAAAAACTTTAACATCCTCCACATCAATGCCCAAAGCATTCCGGCTCATTATACTGATATGATGGCGTCTTTTGAGCATAGTGACATTCATGCTATACTGGTTTCCGAGTCCTGGCTGAAACCTTGTCTCCCCTCTACCTCTTATTCATTACCTGGTTTTCAGCTCATTCGTAATGACCGCGTTGGTTATGGTGGTGGTGGTGTGGCTATATACCTCCGGTCACATATTCCTTATTCATTGGTGAGTATGTCCACGCAGCCACCTCCTGCTAACGCTGGTGAACATTTATTTATAGAAATAACTTTGTCACATACCAAAATATTACTTGGCGTATACTATTGTCCTTCAATTCATATAAATTTTTTTCCGGCTTTTGATAAACTTTTAGAAGAACTTTCTCCTTTATATAATCACACGATAATAATGGGAGACTTTAACACCTGTTTACTGAAGCAGGATTACCGGTCATCCAGTTTTGAAAATGTGGTTTGCAGTAACAACCTGAATATCCTTCCCTTAAATGCCACTCATCATTTCCCAAATTCCTCAGCATCCCTTCTGGATCTAATAATTGTGTCCTCACTGTCTCATGTTGTTAAACATGGACAGTGTGCAGCGGACGCATTTTCTTATCACGATTTAATATATCTTTCATATAAAATTCGTCCGCCCAAGGCTAAACCTAAAGTTCTTTTGCAGCGCAATTTTGGTGGCATTAACACTGATAATCTGCGTAGCCATGCTCGTGGTCTAGACTGGTCTAGTGTTTACAATGCAACGACGATTGACCAAAAAGTAGAAATTTTTAATTCTACTTTAATTAAATTTTATGATATGCATGCTCCACTACGGTCAGTCAAAATGAAACATTCACCTGCGCCATGGCTTACATCTGAAATCAAAGCTATCATACATAAAAAGGTGTTAGCCAAGGCTCGTTATAAGCGTAAACCAAGTGATCATAACAGATCAACATATATAGAATGTCGAAATTTCTGCAATAAGGTGTGTAGGGATGCACAACGCCGACATATTCATAATTCTTTAGAGAAGGAAGACCCTTCCAAAATTTGGAGGTTTCTAAGGTCACTGGGAGTAGATAAATCTCGTCAAAATGTTACTTCAAAGGATCTTAATATGAATACACTCAATCAACATTTCTCATCTTCCGCCAATTTAGATGGCCCCGCAAAAGCTGCTACTCTACACTCACTTTCATTAGCTCCCGTGACTAACCAAGTTCCATTTTTATTTAAGCAATTTACTGAATGTGATGTTAAGAAGAATGTCGAAGCCATTTCTTCCAACGCAGTCGGCAGTGATGGAATTAGCCGCAGAATGATACTTCCCATATTAAACGAAATCCTACCTATTATCCTACACATCCTTAACTTTTCCGTCACCTGTGGTATGTTTCCTTCCGCATGGAAGGAAGCCCACATTATACCTCTACCTAAGAAAACAAATCCTTCCACCTTCTCCGATTACCGACCTATTTCCATCCTCCCCTTTTTTTCCAAACTTCTTGAACGACTTATCCATCAACAACTTTCCTCTTTCCTCAGTAGCAATAATTTGCTTAATCCTCTTCAATCTGGGTTCCGTCCCGGCCACAGTACCGTATCAGCTCTTGTCAAGATAACTGACGATATCCGTAGTGGCATGGCTGATGGAAAGTTGACAGTTCTGACACTGCTCGACTTTAGTAATGCGTTCAATAACGTAGACTTCGATGTTCTTCTAGAGATTTTGCGCTCTCTTAACATATCTCCTACGGTAATTGCTTGGTTTCGTAGTTACCTGTATGGGCGCCGCCAGCGTGTTCGCATCGATGAGAATTACTCATCTTGGTGTGCCACGACTGCCGGTGTTCCCCAGGGCGGCGTTTTATCTCCTCTTCTTTTTTCAGTTTTTATTAATTCTATTTCCCAACAACTGACTTCTTCCTACCACCTTTACGCAGACGACTTACAAATTTACACCCAGGCTCCTGTAGAACATTTGTCAGCCGCTATATATGTTACCAACAGTGATTTACACAAAATTACTACCTGGAGCAAGTCTTACGGCCTAAGAGTTAACCCGATTAAGACTCAAACAATTATAATCGGTAGCTCAAGAATTATCTCAAAAGTTGACTGGTTTCATCTTCCACAGGTAATGTTTGATGGAACCCGTATTGAGATTAGTAAAACTGTGAAAGATCTTGGGATTGTTCTCGACAGAAACTTGTCATGGGTCCCTCACCTTGCAGAATTGAGCCGCAAACTTTACGCCTCTGCTTCGATTCTCAAAAGGTTGCGTAACTTTTTGCCTACAGCCACTAAAGTCATGCTTGCACAATCCCTTTTACTCCCGATCTTAGATTATGCTGACGCCTCATATCTAGATTTAACTGAAGAACAGCTAAATAGACTCGAAAGGTTACAAAATTATTGTATCAGATTCATATATGGACTACGTAAATTTGATCACATATCCCAATATCGCAGAAAGCTGAAATGGTTACCTATTCGTCTTCGCCGGAATGCTCATATCCTATCACTTTTATATAATATCCTATTTAACCCTGTTGCTCCTCAGTACCTACCTGAAACCGTTTTGAGTTTTTACACCACACCCATTCCCGATCCTTACGTTCCTCCGAAACCCTCCTTCTCAAAACACCCTCCCATTCTTCTTCTTATTATGACAAATCTTTTACCGTTCAAGCAGTCCGGCTTTGGAACGCACTACCATTAGATATAAAACGCTCAAAAACTATACACACATTTAAAAATCAGGTACGAAACCACTATCTGAAAAGTCTATAGTGCCACCTTTCTTGTCGTTATTTATGTATTTTGTTATAATTATTAGTATTATTTTTAAATATGTATTAGTTTATTTGATTTTGGTATTTAAGTATTAGTATGCTATTAGATAGTTTACCTTTTTGTTTTCTTTCTTTATTGTTTACCGCCATCTACAACTATTTCCAATATTCTCCATCCCACGGTTGTCTGGTAGAAATCGCTTTTAGCGATAAGACCGCCCATTGTATTACCAAACATAGTATATTTAAGCTCAATACTGTAATTTGGTGTGCAATAAAGAATTATTGTATTGTATTGTATACTATAAGAAGAGTCGGTAGAGGTCGACCTCACCGAACATACACCATCCAAATCGGTGATACCCTCAACAAGGGTCGGGTCAAAAGTATCCTGAACCGACGAGAATGCATGAGGAAGTTGATGAAAGTGGATAAAGCGAAAGTAATATGTTAGGATCGAGCAAAGTGGCGGTGGTATAGTCTTTGCCTATTTATTTATATATACTCGTACTATAAGATTATTATCAACCTTCCAACCTTTGCAATTTTATAATAATAATAAGCATAAGTGACATTGTTGCACCGGAGGTACATACGATATAAAAAAGCAAAGCTATTATATAAATGCAATTAATAATATTTTTCTTATGTTTCTCACTCCCGTTGTGAAAGGTCGGCATCTACCATATAGATTGAGCATTGGGTATCTATTGTAAAATCAATGAACGATCCTATCCCTATCTAAGGAACGATCCCGAAAGAAACAAAATATGTTAAATATAAGCGTATCGATACGTCTATGATCTGATTGACTTTGCACTTATCATAAATGTTTCCTTACACCATTTTCCTTCACCATTAAAGTGCTTGTTTGTCAGATACACTGGAAAATTTGAGTAAAAAATATTGTTTTTTTTTTTCAGATATCAGTGGCGTTTGCGAAGACAGCGTGGTTGTTGTACATTACGACATTTTTATGGAGTTTTGGAACGGGAATGTTGAGCACTGTAAGTTGGGAATTCTTATTGACAGCATTTGTGCAATAGTTAAAAGTCGGCTGTGAAACCAGGGGGGTTACTCTATGAAACGATAGGAACTTCGAAGGTTCGGACGCCGTACGTAAAACTTTATTAATGTGCCATAGATACTCCACAAAATGTTGGAACTTGGAATCCATACGATGTACGTTAAGATGAAATCACACTATAGGTTTTCGTCTTACGCATAGAGTAAAGAACGGTAAGTACGGGGCCAACTGACCAATCAGGACAATGGAGCATACAAGGTTCTTTCTATGTAGTCTGTGGTCACGTCTTAAGCGTATGACCTATAATGTGCACACAACAAAAGAATCCATTGTTCAGATCGCTCTAAGACGCGTTGCTCTACTATTTATGGCCGCTTCTTTACTCTATGCGTAAGACGAAAACCTATAGTGTGATTTCACCTTTAAAGTCGTAACCATAGACTAAGGTCGGAAAAAATGTTAAGTATAATAGAGAATTGTATTGACTTTTAGAAGTGGAAAATTTACACCTTGCTGCGGGCCTCGAACATCCGAACATTTGAAGTTGGTATCGTTTCATAGAGTAACCGTAATGGAGCACGCGGGTTCGATTACTCATCGAGATAAGTAGTTTCTTGGGTCTTCGTTTCACAGCTGGCAATTGGCATCAAATCAACCAGTTCTTGTTCAATTATAATATATTTATTTAAATTGCTTACATATTTTTGGTTTCTTTTGTTAATGTGCTATTGTTGCATGTCAAGCTCTATTTGTCAATCCCACATTTCCACGTTGCCACGAAGAAACCGCTCTATGCGATACATTGTAGACTATAAATAAAAAATAAATTATTTCCATTATAAACAGGTTATCGGAATGTACCTAGCAGAGGTAGCGGACAAAGATATAAGAGGCACGTTGTCCGTCTGTACAAGGTTCACATTCAACCTGGGCAATTTGCTAGTGATGTCTATCGGCCCCTTCATACCGTACAAGGCCGTGAATTATTCCATACTAGTGCTGCCTTTCTGTTATTTCGCTGCGTGTTGGTGGATACCCGAGTCCCCCTACTACCATTTGAAGGAGGGGAAGGAAAACGCCGCGAGAAGAGATCTGATCAAACTGAAATGCTGTAAGGATGAAAAGGTATTTGATTCATAATAAAATTATTGTACTTGGTGTAAGAGAAACGCTTACAAAAACGAAGACAGAAGATAGTAACGATTATATATGTTCGGGTGATGGGTACGGGTGGTAGGCAGGGCTCGGAACCGGTTTAAAGAGAGCGGTTAATTCTGATAAAATACCGGTAAATTATATCGCTCCTACGTTAACCGGTTAAAATAATGAACGGTTTCAAACTAACCCAAACGATAAAGGTTACCGGTTAATTCCGCATGAACGGTTTAGTATCGGTATTAACCGGTTAATTCCAAAACAAGTAATACGCAACGCACGATGCAAGGTCAAACGTGTGCCGTGTGCGGTTCGGGTAGATTCGTGTTGTGACATGTTTTGTGTTTATGTATCTTGATACCGCGTGCGGGCTCGTTTCTCGTCTATTGTATTCAGTGTTACCAACCCTACTGTTTTAACAGTAGATTTGCTGTTTTTACATTTTAGTCCCTGTTTTCTGTTTTATTCTTTATTTTTAGTGTTTTTCAATTTGCATTTAGGCGGCACCTATCACATTATATAAATTTATTTTCATAACGAAATTATGCAATAAAACGCAATTACACTAGATAGCAAACATTTTCCACATTGTGTGAATTGGTAAAGACACTTTTGTGCCTACCAGCGCCGCCGTGGAAAGATTTTTCTAAGATATTATTTTTATGAAATCCATATTACGGAACAAATTATCGACCACAACTATTAAAGGAATATTACGTAAAAATCTGAAATAACCGATTGCTACTCATTTGAAGCCACATGAAGAAATTTTACAAAAACATGTATGTGTTAAAAAGGGAAGATGAGTCAGAAAATATTGTAGATGAGGCATTTGAGGATGATCAATATTATAATTAATCAATGTATGTGACTTCTCGTGAGTAATAAAAGTAGATGATTGTTTTAATTAAATGAGGAAATAATAAAAACTGCTTATTTTTACTTTACCTACTGTTTTCTCCTGTTTTTTTGTGGATGAACTACCGTTTTTTAGTTTCTTGGGGTTGGCAACACTGATTGTATTAGAAGTATTCAATAGAATTGGACGTGCAAAACGCAACTCCGTTTTGAGTACTAAACAATTTGAATTAAAATTGTTTAATACTTAATTTAAAGTTGTGGAATTCTTCTCTGGGGAAATGCTGCGGATATAAATAGTATTTTTATTTTACAAAAAAGAGCTGTTAGGGCCATTTATCAACTTGGTCCAAGAGTTTCATTGAGAGAAAAGTTTAAAGAAGTAGATATTCTTACTGTTGCATCAATATATTTATGAAAATTTATTATATGTTCGTAAAAATATAACTCAATTTAAGCGTAATTGTGACATACATAGTAAGAACACTAGGAACAAACATAATCTTGTCTCACACATTACTCGTCTCCACAAGATAAATAATTATTTTATGGGTCAAAGTATACACTTCTATAACAAGCTTCCCAACAGTTTAAGAGAACTTCCAATTAATAAGTTTAAAAAAGTGATAAAAGTTAAGCTGTGTAAAAAGGCATATTATAGAATCACAGGTTATGTGGAAGATAAAACTGCTTGGGAATAAATTTATCATGTTTTGCATCAAATTGACATTATTGTAACTTGTGACATGAACCATTGTTATTGTAATTGGCGATATAAAAAAACAAAAGAAAAAGAAAGAAAAAAGAAGACAGTTCGTGTTGCTGAGGGAGTTTCTTGCGCCGCTTCTTCTTCACAGCTACAACACGTTCCGAAGCGGTGGTAGCAGAAAAGGAAGATTCAAAAGATCTTGTGAAAGACTATTTGAATAAAGAATATTTTGATTTGATTTGATTTGAAAACCGGCAGTAATCACCGAATGGTTAGGGGCACACTGAATATCAATGTCCAATCGGAAAGGCATCGCTTGATGAAATCTACGCTCCGACCTACTCGCGCCCATATCCAAAACCCCGAGAGCTTTCAACTCGATCTGACAAATCGTTTTGATTGTCTAGGAAAAACCTTGCAGTGGACGAGCTAAACAGCGGTTTGGTAGAAACTGTCCATACGGTGGGATCTAAGTATTTTAGACCTCACTGTAGAGATAGACCACAAAAACTCTCGATCCACACTCTTGACCTCATGGCCGAACGTCGATCTTTGACGCTGCAGTCTTCCGTTGACGCCGAAGCATATCGGCAGCTCAATAGACGGATCTGGAAGTCCTTGCGACACGATGTCCGTGCTCACAATACTGTGAGCATTAAGGAGACAATTGAGCGGAACGGAGGCTCCAAAGTGTTTGCAAGAGACTTGTCTATTGGGCAAAGCCAGTTGTTTAGGCTGAAAATGGATGATGGCCGCATGGTATCGACTAGGGCAGAGGTATTAAGAGAGATCGAGAGGTTCTACGGACAGCTTTACACCTCGGTTGCCTAACCTACTGTTAGCTCGGCTAAAGACCCGAGAGCCGAGTTAATCAGACACTTTAGCGATGATATCCCGGACATCAGCCTGTTTGAGATTGAGATGGCCCTCAAACAACTTAAAAACAACAAGGCGCCGGGTGAGGACGGAATCACTTCAGAGCTTCTGAAAGCGGGCGGAACACCGATACTGAAAGTCCTTCAGAGGCTCTTCAATTCCGTTCTCCTCGAGGGCTCAACGCCGGAGGCATGGAGTAGGAGCGTGGTGGTCTTGTTCTTCAAAAAAGGTGATAACACTTTGCTGAAGAACTACAGGCCCATCTCGCTCCTGAGCCATGTCTATAAGTTGTTTTCAAGGGTCATCACAAATCGTCTCGAAGGCAGGTTTGATGACTTTCAGCCTCCCGAACAAGCCGGTTTCCGAAAAGGCTTTAGTACCATAGACCATATTCATACACTACGGCAGGTTATACAAAAAACCGAGGAGTATAACTTGCCGCTTTGTTTAGCGTTTGTGGACTATGAGAAAGCCTTTGATTCGATCGAGACCTGGGCTGTGCTACAGTCTCTTCAGCGGTGCCACATAGACTATCGGTACATCGAAGTGTTGAGGTGTATATACAACAACGCCACCATGTCGGTCCCAGTACAGGATCAGAGCACGAAGGCTATTCCACTACAGAGAGGCGTGAGACAGGGAGATGTCATATCTCCGAAATTGTTCACTGCCGCACTGGAAAATGCCTTCAAGCTCTTGCAGTGGAAAGGATTCGGCATCAACATCAACGGCGACTATATTACTCACCTTCAATTTGCCGACGATATTGTAGTCTTGGCAGAATCGCTGGAAGACCTTAGCACTATGCTCGAAGACCTTAATCGAGTTTCCCAACAGGTGGGTCTTAAAATGAACATGGATAAAACGAAGATCATGTCGAATATCCATGTTGTGCCCACCCCCATTGAAGTTGGGGGCTCGACTCTCGAAGTTGTAGACGAATATGTCTATTTAGGACAAGTGGTCCGGTTAGGCAGGTCTAACTTCGAGAGAGAGGTCAATCGGCGAATCCAACTCGGTTGGGCAGCGTTCGGGAAACTTCGCGACGTCTTCTCGTCCAAAATACCTCAGTGCCTAAAATCGAAAGTCTTCGATAGTTGTGTGTTACCAGTGATGACATACGGCACCGAGACGTGGCCTCTCACTGTGGGCCTCATTAAAAGGCTCAAAGTCACTCAACGAGCAATGGAGCGGGCTATGCTCGGTGTTTCCCTACGAGATCGAATCAGAAATGACGAGATCCGTAGGAGAACCAAGGTTACCGACATAGCCCATAGGATTGGCAAGTTGAAGTGGCAGTGGGCCGGGCACATAGCTCGTAGAACTGATGGCCGTTGGGGCCGAAAGGTTCTCGAGTGGAGGCCACGTACAGGCAAGCGAAGTGTCGGACGCCCGCCTACAAGGTGGACGGACGATCTGACTAAGGTCGCAGGAAGTCGCTGGATGCAGGCCGCTTCCAACAGGTCATTGTGGAGATCATTGGGGGAGGCCTATGTTCAGCAGTGGACTTCCTGTGGCTGATATGATGATGATGATGATAAAAAGACAACAAGAACAAGACGTGTGCTCGAAACACGATCTTGCCTACTTTGGAATTCACACATTTTATACATAAGTATTTCTAATATGTGTACACGGCATTGTTGCTTAACATTTTTCCACGGTAAATTTATTCTCAATGTGTAATCTATGTTTGCGTACAGAATTTAATCAATTATAGTATGATATAATTGTTTGATGTGTGATTTAATATTAATTAAATCATTGATTCTGACAATAAAACAGTTGCAAACTCGAATGTTCTAGTACCACAGGTTATCACAGACTTAGGACTGTTTATAATAAGCGCCAACTAGGATTAATTTCATTTTAAAAAATATATTATTTATTTGTTTATATAGAGATGAGATAAAGAGTACATTAAAATCGACTCTTCTATCCCTAAAAGCTTAGTCATTGGCAGACGCGAAAACCGCCCTTTGTCAATGAAATTAAAAGAAATAAAAACGTACGCGGGCCCTCTGACGACCCGTAGGAACCATATCAGTCGCGCTCTTTACCATAGTTTTGTACTCTTTACTCTATGCGTAAGACAAAAACCTACAATGTGTTTTCAGCTTTACTCTATGCGTAAGACAAAAACCTACAATGTGTTTCCAGCTTAAGGAACGACGGAAGGTATTCGGTACTGAGCTTGGTTTTAACCGGTTAATTATCGCTCGATATCGGTTATCGAACCTAAATTCGTGAAAACCGGTTTTCCATGGTAACCGGTATTATGTTAACCTATAACCGAAATTGAGTTTTATTGAGGGTCAATGTCCGAAACCGGTTTGGAAATTTAACCGGTTTCCGAGCCCTGGTGGTAGGTATGACGGGTCCGAAAATATGAAAAAAAAAATGTTTTATTAGCATTATTTTCGTTCATTCATATTTAATTTTGTTTTTCACTGCTAGTTCTTATATTTTAGCAATGTGATATTTTTTGTGATATTCTGAATATAAGCGCGTTTGTGGTAGATCCATAGTTATTGCTAAAATAATAATTTCAATCCTTGCGAAAAAATAATTCTTTACAACTGAAACTCGTTTTCGATCGCAGCCTTCATACATCCTGTTTGCTTTTCAGGAATTAGATGAACTTTTAAACTTGAAGAAGGCAGACGTTTCTAAGGAAATGCAGAAATCCAGTTCCACGAAAGAATTGTTCACTGGCAGCCAATATAGGAGGGCGTTGATAATTTCGGCAGGTACGCAGTCTGTGCATTTTGTTTCAGCCATTCTTATAGTTTGTCCATAAATTAATGAGAGAAGATGCAAAGATGAGCTTAGGATTAAGTGACTCATTCATTGAAATTATTAAAATAAGTCTTGTATGATGAGCATCTAATAGTAGGTACTCATATAATAATATAAATTAATAAATACACCCAAGAGTCACATACATAGTCCTGACACCACACTAAGATCGAGTCTTGTGTCGTGGGTATCAGGAACTATGAGAGACTTTTGGGTCTCACAAACACCCAGACCGGAAAAATCTGTGCATCACACAAATATTTATCTAGAAGCCTGATCATAAGAACTTATATCAAAAGGGACATAACTTTGATATATTATCCCACAAGAAACGTGAAAAAGTGTGCAAACAATAAAAAGGAGCAGTACACGTAACGGTATATCTATCTCTATTACTCTTAGGTAGTCACCTTATCTTTTATCTCGCTTCTTTAGATTTCCCCGTTTCTGTTTGATACAGCGTCATAAGATGTTGATCAAATGACTATTTGAATTAGACCATATGCCATTCTATCTTTTTAACCGACTACAAAAAAAGGTTCTTAATTTACACTGTATTTTAATTCCAGGTTTAAAGGCGACGCAGATATTGACTGGAGGTGCTACTATCAAGCAGTACCTAGGGATTATAATGAGGGATAGTAAAATACCTAAAGAGTACGACGCGACCGTATTTCTTGTCTATGGAGCAGTCACATTTGTCGTGGGTATGTATAACTAAATAATTATAGTACATACAAGGTTCATCAAGACTGTTATAGAAAATGTAGCCGGGTGGTAGTTTTAGAGACTTCAGACAAAATGCAGCAAAACGTAAGGATTTACTTTAGGTGGTAAATCCTACTACTGGAAGGAATCCTACTGCTGGAAGGAAAATAGATTGGAAAAGGAATATTGGCCATCCAGCACAACTATTAAGTTTCAAAAAGATAATCCATATTCTATCAGTTGACACTCGTCTGGCCTATCGTTTAGCATCAGTTACATACTACCATCGTGTCAGCATTAACACCAATATTTGATTTCTAGGCATAATGTCCTCAGTACTAGTGGACAGGGTGGGTCGTCGGCCGCTGCTCATCTACTCCTACTTCGGGACAGGAGCGTCTCTGGCCATAGTAGGCCTCTATTTCTTCCTGCAAGACGTAGTGCACATCAACAAGGACTCAATGGCCTTTTTCATGTTCGTACCGTACGTAGGCATTATCATATCCACTGTAGTATCAACCCTAGGTTTTAACTCCCTAGTATCAGTGATACCAGCCGAAATTTTCCCCTTAAACGTGAAAGCTGTAGCCATGACGTCACTAAACGTTTTTGGCGGCGTGCTAGGCTTCGCGATAGCAAAGGGTTACCAGAATATGAAGGATGTTTTTGGTCTCAGTACTGTGTTTTGGATTTTCGCCGCTATGGGTATCGCTGGGGGAGTATTTACGTGTATCTATGTACCAGAGACGAAGGGAAAGAATTTGAGGGAGATACAGATTCTGTTGCAAGGTGAGGTTGAAGATAGTAAAGAAGATAATGGTAATACTGCCGATGTTCCTTTGGAAGAATTCGCGTTGAAAGAAACCAAAAATGCTTAACCTGTGATGTAGGTTATAATTTTTATTTGTGTTTTATTTGTAATGGTTGATGATATGTTCAAGTTTTAAGGAATTTACGTCTTTTTTCACGTCTTGAGTATTGATGTGTGGATCAGCGCCCCTAGCGATATGCAAGGAAACTATTATTTTGCATAAAGCTTCAATGATTGGAAAGGTAGCTGATAGCTCACACAAAAACTAGTATTTGATATATTAATGTTATATAAAATAATTACTTTTTCTGCACTCGACATGAATCGACAATACTTTACTATAGTGTTGTTTTTTGTATGTTGTATAATTAGGATATGTAATATACATAACTTATAATTTATAAGGATTATTAGAACTGCTTTAAAGCGTAAATCACTAAAGAGAAGCTATTTTTAACCCTTAACTTGGCATCGTACATCACACTGTACATACACTTTACAAAAATGTTTCTCGATAATTATAATAAAATATAAAGTTCCGTTTTTTGAATACATATTGTCAAACGTAGTAGAATTAGTAGAAAAATATTTTGGTCTGGTAACACTACAAAATATTCGTCAAAACCAAAATGGCCGAAAAGCAACAAGCTGCGCGTGCGACTCGCGTAAGTTTTTTTAGATTTATTTCATTTTTTTATTGAAATAGGGCATTGTTTTATGTGGGTTTTGTTTAACAAAGTATGTTTTATAAGATGAATGCATTTCGATGTAGCTAGCATAATACTAACTCCCGCAATTGATTGAAATCAACGAATGTACACTCCGCTGTACGTTGCCAATATCGCAGTAAAGTAGCAATTGTTTACTATGGTAACCACGGTGTACATTGCCAGGTTTACGGTAGATTAGGTTTTGGTTTTTTTTTGCTAATATTTGCTTGTTTTTTCTTATGTTATGGTTTGGTGTTGTGTTTGTTTGAGTTTTTTTTTCTATTTTGCCTGCAGAACTTAAAACTAACACGCGCTGGCAAGATTCTGGCTTTGGTTCCTGTAATAAATGCATGCTCTGAGGATAGCTGTACGTCTGACGACGAAAATAATATTTATATACCGCCTTCATCCGAGTCCTCTGATCCACCTTCACTAGCATCTTCCTTTGAAGCTCTTAATTTATTGGATAGTTCGACAGATTCTAATAAGGAACAGAACAATGTCTCTATCAGCTTACCACTCACGCCAACATTCAATGAAGTTTTTCCATCACCGAACACAAGCAACTATAATCTTATACCCACATTGAACTCTATACAGTCTTTGCCAACTCCAACAGTTGAACAACCGTCTCCTCAGCCCAGTACCTCCAATCAAGAACAGCAGCCACTAACTAGATCTAAGCGTATAAAGAAAACAAAGAATATTGTATCTAAAAAAATTAAGACTAAGAAATTTGTTTTAAATTATCGTTGGTCCAGAGCAGCATTTCGTCATAAAGTTTATGTAGAAGAAAACCTATACGAATTCCATCAAACAAACCTAGAAACAGAACTGGACTATTTCTATTACTTTTTTTCACCTGACATCATCAAAGATATTGTCCATAACACTAACTTATACGCAGTACAAAATCTAGGGCGATCTATACAACTGACAGAAGAAGAATTAAAAAACTTTTTAGCAATTCAAATTATGATGGGCATAGTAAAAATGCCAGCCTATATCGATTATTGGGCAAACAATTCACGTTACCCCCTCATTGCTAACCTTATGCCTCTTAAAAGGTATCAACAAATACGCCGAAACATACATTTTGTAGATAACGCTTTAGAAAACTCAGACTGCTACTTCAAGATTCGTCCCGTAATGGAGAAAATACGTCAGAACTTTTTGAAAGTTGAAGAAGAAGGAAAATACTCAATTGACGAAATGATGATACCCTATAAAGGTCGTAAGGCGGGTAAAAGGAAACAATATATAAAACCTAAACCTAAAAAATGGGGTTTCAAGTATTTTGTTCGTGCCGGAGTATCGGGATATATATATGATTTTCTCCCTTACGGTGGTAGTGATACATTTCGTGGATTGACATTTACAGACAAAGAAACATCAATTGGTTTAGGAGGCATGGTTATGATTGCATTGTGCCGAACTATAATGCAAAAACCAGCGACTGTATATGCCGATAATTTTTTTATGTCCCTAGAACTAACGCACATACTTCGGGAGGATTATGGAATCTTAAGTCTCGGTACTATACGATCTAATCGTCTTAGGGGATGCCAAGAATATTTACCGACAGATCTAGAAATGAGAAAGAAGACACGCGGTTCTAGTGCCCAAGTTGTATGTAATAAAAATAAGTTGGCAGTGGTGAAGTGGTATGACAACAAAGTTGTCACACTTGTAAGTTCTTATATGGATTCACACCCTGTTGTAACTATCAAACGTTATGATAAAGAGGAAAAGAAGAAGATTGGCGTAGAGTGTCCTCAAATTGTCAAACACTATAACAAACATATGGGAGGAGTTGATCTAGCTGACATGTTAATTTCTTTATATAGAACTCCCTTCAAAAGCCATCGCTGGTACTTAGGAATATTTTCTCAACTTATTGACATGTGTATTAATAATGCTTGGATTTTACATAGACGAGATGGAAAACAAATATCGTTGAAAGATTTCCGATATCAAGTGTTTGAAGGACTTTCTAAGAGTAATAAAGTAGTATTTAATTATATAAACATTACAAACGATATAAGTGAGACTGAAAAAATCTATAAACCAGTTTCTGTTCGTCCAACAAAAAGTGTCCGATTTGATAATATAGGGCATTTTCCGGAAATAGGAAATGAAACTATGCGCTGCAAGTACTGTAAGAGTGGCAGGACAACTGTTTTTTGCATAAAATGTAACATACATTTATGTTTTGTTGTAGGAAAACAAAAGCGTAATTGTTTTCGTAATTTTCATTCACAATAAATGAGTAATTTTTTGTATGTCCTACTTTTTCTTCAAATATATTCCTAATAAAAATTATAAATGTGTTTTATTACCAAGCTGGCAATGTACATCACAATGTACAAATAAAACGAAGTGAGTTTCTCCGCGTACTTGGCATTGTACATTGTGGTGTACATAGGTTTTCTCGAAACCTAGGATACCTAGATTTTTTTTTTTATTTTTTTCTTACTCTCTATGCATAAAGGATACCAAATATATCAATTTATTTTATATTTTTTGATTTTTTCCTTCTTGCCAAGTTAAGGGTTAAACCCATTGTATTGTAGCGTAAGACTTTTGTAAAATCGTTTACTTGTCGATAAATGACATAGTTAAAACCACTATGAGCAACATGGAATAAATAACAGCCTAATTGACCGGAATAAAAAATAAGAATATAGTTATTAATATTTTTGAATAGATTTAATATAGTAAATCTGCTACTATTCTCATTAAGACTTATAATTTAAAATTAAACTTATATTTTTAATCGATCTCAAAAAATAACATATTTTTTCTCGATTTGTCTTTTGTTTGCAGTTGGACAAATACAAAAGGTTGTCTCCAATTACTAAATAGGGTGGCTGCGTGTGAATACAAAATTATATTCTAATAATAATGTTGAATCCTCAGTCACTGTTGATTATAATGGTGGTTCCTCAAGTATTATGTGCTCAAAAATTATTATGTCTTTAATTTTATTTCCCTTTTTTAAAGTAGGTTTTATTTCTTGTAATTTCTCTAAATATTTTCTTAAGATCGTGTCATAATCTTACAATGTGTAATGTGTGAAAGTATATTTTTTAAATGCATTAAGTGCGTGAAAGTTAAAGATTAAGGAAAAGAAAGCGCTTTAATAGGTATACGACGTGATAAGGTTGCAAGTCGCTGGATGTAGGTTTCCAACAGTTCGATGTGGAGATCTATGGGGAGGCCTATGTTCAGCAGTGGACTTCCCGTGGCTGAAGAGAGAGGGGAAATACAGTAGTGAGATGTCATAAAGTCTGAATTGATAGAGATTACATAAATTGTAATTTTGTGATAAATTGGTATTAAGGAAAATGCTTAGGGCGATAAGACCGCCAACTCTACTCTTTAATTTTATTTGTGAAATATTGTATGCATTTTGTTATTTTATGTGCAGTAAAGAGTAAATAAATAAATAAAAGGAAAAGTATCGAATGGCATTAGTCGGCAGTCCCATGCCATTCGATACAATTATGCCGGCCTGCTGAGGTGAAAAATATTAAATGTCCTCAACCTGATAGTCAATGTTAACAAAGTTAATTGCATTTATATTGAACAATACAAATTACGGGCTTATTTATATAGGGTATATCAAGACTGCTACCGAAAACGAAGCTGGGTGGTAGTTTTAGTGACTTCAGACACAATGCAACTAAATTTTGTGCAAAAATCGTGACGATTTTTTTTGTTATTTTTTTTCTATGGTCGATTAGGGTGGTACGCAATGCTTTAAATTATTATTTATTAAAAAACTACGGATTTACCACCTACATTCGACGATATTTAAAAAAAAAATAAAAAAAATTGTCGTGTTTCTTTGCGAAATTTTTAGTTACATTCTGTCTGAAGTCACTAAAACTACCACCCAGCTTCATTTTCGGTAGCACTCTTGATATACCCTTAAATACAGTTTTTAAAAGTAATTTTAGTAATAGAATGTTGTGTCTTTTTGAAACTGAATTTAAAAGTAATGACTTTTGAATGGTTCATAAACTATGAATAATGGCGTTAATATTTTTTATTTAGTTTAGCATTACAACACCTTTTGGTAATATCGGTTTAAGCCTAAGCTACGGTTCAAGCGATAAGACCAATTTTACTGTATTTAGATTATTGTAATATATTGTATTCAGAATATGGTTTCTACATATGACGGCAGAGGATTTTTTAAAATTTTATACATTTGTAAGATTGAATACTGAATAAACTAAATCATTTAGCAAAATATGTATTTGTTACCACACCATTTCTTTAATACAATTTTGTATCCATGATATACTTATGCAACCAAATATGTGCTTCAATACACAATGTCAAAAACGAGTCACACAAATCACGCATTTTGGACTCAGCCGGTTTAATCCGGTTTTGATTCTATTTATGATAATACAATATGAAACCGTGCCATTTAATAATTCAATGTTCGTGATGTTCTGTTTTATATAGAAATTGTTAAGAAAATATATTGAAGCACCGATTTTTAAGAGTTCGCTTATATTTTATGTCCATCCTTGGATGTAGGATCGGGTAGGAAGTAGTTATGGGTATTAAAAGGGGTTCAGTAGTAGACTTAATTAAGCCGATGATGTTTATTTAATGTTTGGTCTATTTCGTTGTGGGATAAAGACACTAAAGATTCCTAGACATTTCAGTGCTCGGTGTAAAATTATAAATGTTTGTAACATAAATTTTTGATTGCTTGTAACACGTTGTTTATGATATAACTTAAGACTGTGTTTTAAACTTATATGATCACATGTTTAGCTGTAAGTTAATTTTATATTTTTATAATACAATACAATTCGCTTAATTTATTGTAGTTTTATTTTTCGCTTTTTTAGAAGTGTTTTAATTAAGGTCAAGAAAATTAAAACTTTGTTTTTTAGAACATATCCTAAATGAACTTTGGGGATACTTCACTTGCCTTTTTTTCAGAATCAATGTTTTTGTAAAAAAAAACAAAAACATTGATTCTGAAAAAAATCGTGGCAAAAATTAGTTTTTTTTATGGAATCTCGTAAGCATCTTTGGTGCGTAAAAACTCACATTTTGCTGATTTTTCTAGTACCTACGTATTACCTCTGAAAAATCGTGTTTAACATGAGGTCGCAAGGAATTCGCGGTACCATGCTAATTTTCCATCAAATAAAACATTGGTAGTAGATTTTATCTTGTAACTGTGGTGGACGTTTGTAGTGTATAAAAAATGGACGAAAAAAGTGACAGCAGAAAAGTTCAATACTTAGTTCTAGTGGCAGGTAAAGTTTATTTTAATGAAAAATTCTATGAATTATTTAAAGAATTTATAATTTAAAAAATACAGATACGGTAGCGCAGTTGTGTAGTGCAATTATTACAATGTCCAATGTCTCGGGTTCGAATTCTGGGTCGAGTAACGTGATATTGAATTTTTCTATTCTTTATCAGTTGGAGTCAAGAATTTTGTATTGATATGATGTGTATGGTGCGAGGCTCGCGAAATATGGGTATTCAGGTAGCAACATTGCTTACCCCTCCTGAGAAAGACATGTGATGTGTGGGTGTATAAAAATTGCAGCGATCAATTGATTGTTTTGTGTTAAGGGTAACACATGACTAGTATGACTATATTTTTATTTACTCTACGGTGCACAGTACATAATAACAAAACTGCTTAAATGCAAGCCTGAATAAGAAAAGCTATTATAACGCGCTGCACCATATCCTTGCCGGGGTATTATACCTTATCTAACTATTCTGACAGGGACACAGACATTTCCTTACAACACACAGAAAGAGGCAAAATACAAAGCTATTTTCCATAAAGTACTAAAGTTGGTGCATTGCCTCAGTGGCGTATACTACAGTACGGTTACAAAGCTGAGGTCTCGAGTTCGGATTCCGAGTCGGGCAGTGATACTGGATTTTTCTATTCATTATCAGCCCGGAATCAGGAATTTGTGCCCGATATGCCGATAGCCTCGGCCCCTATCACATCATTGGAAGGGGCATACAAGTACCTTTACCTTAGTACCTTTGCCTACCCCTTTTGGCAAAATGGCGTGAGTTTATGTATGTTATGTATGACAATTTTATCCTGACGCACACATGTGTATGACCTAAGGCTTAGGTCTTAAGTGTTAATCTACTGAAAAAAAGTGCAGCCATTCAAAAAATACCCTGTTTAATATTCTCTCATGCAGCATCGTCCTCAATCTCCATTACTCCCTGGTAGCAAGCACAGACATACATAAATTCAAATGTCGCTTGCTGAATCAGCTGGGCTTTGAAGCCCACACCGAGACAGATATTCGCTAGATCGATGAATATTTAAATGGGGTGTGGTTTAACCGCGAAGTCTCATCGCTTCTGAACATTATCGAGATTTAACCTTCATGTACCGAGAAGACCTCCACGATATCCGACCGCACTGTTCACCATCCCCAATCTTAAGACGAACCTTGGTAAGAATGCTCCTATTGTGCGCATAGCGAAATTATACAATACATATAGTATTAAATTGGTAGACTTGGATTTAATGACAAATAATCCTCGCACATTCTCTAAATATCTGAATAAAATAATTTAATTGTAGTTAAATAAAGTGAGTAATGTCATGTAGTTTTACAATACTATTATAAGTGTTTCTTTTTTTGTTATTGTGTTCTGTTTAAATTTATGATGTTTGAATTTATTTTTATATTATTTAGTTGTGTTTTATGCTTCACTACTCCTGTATAGTACTCATGTTGTGACTGTCTATTATAAGAGATGCAATGAAAATGTACCTATATTAATGTAAATGTATCTGTATCAGCCCATATACGTCCCACTGCAGGGCACGGGCCTACTCTACAATCGACAGTACGATTGAGAGTGGTTAGGCCATATAGTCCACCACGCTGGCCTAGTGCGGGTTAGCTATATTAATGTAAATGTATACCTTGTTATTATTGTATTCTCCGTTTGATGGTCCTAAATAAATAAAATAAAAAAATAAAAATAAAAATAAGACTTTTTTGTTATGTGAGGCTAGGAGTCAGGACTATAAAATATTGCAATAGAAAATAGTAAATAATTCGGTAGGAATCGATTCCGGAGATAGACCGAGTGTCACAAAGATTTATCAGGATTCAGGAGGTCGGACGGGATTGATATTCTAGCTGAGAGTCGTCATAGAATATGACACACATTGGCCGTTGACGAGTTTTTCAGATAGTTGGGGGACATTGTAGCCGGAGTAACTGCTGGACATATTAAGACTTAACATCTTATGTCTCAAGATAATCTCAGTTGTAATTCGGGGTATTTTTTGTCTTAACTATTGTTTATGAGCGTTCGTATCGCTTACCATCCGGCAAACGGCAGTCCCGTCTCGTACATTCATTGCAATGAAAAAAATCAACATTGCTAATTTTGTCAACTTGTTTTCAGTTTCATTGGCTTCGTTGGCGAGTGGTGTCTCAGTGTACTGGAGCACGCCAATAATACCCAAATTCCACGACCATGAAGTGGACTTCGAAGTGACAGAAGTGAGGTGATCGCCCAATCCTAAGGATTGTAGCCAAATTAGAACCTTTCCAAAATATCAACATCATCAGCTGCAAGAAGTCCGCTGGTAACTGGCTTCAAAGATTCCGTTACTGAGCTTTTAGAAAAGACCTGAATCCAGCGACTACCTGCAAGTTTTTTAGGCTATTCGACTACTTTGCAATGAACTTCTAACTTTGCGCTTGTTAGTACATGTCCTTCAATCGAGAGCCTATGTAACCGGCCAGACGCGGCTGCTAACATATTCACGTCGGCTTCGGGTTCAAGTCTCAAGAGCACACGCCTGACTTTTCGAAGTCTTGTGCGTATTGCCAGTCAATCATCACTACACGGTGACGCAAAACATCGTGAGGAATCCTGCATGCCATAGCGATTTGTAAGAATGTCTATGGCATGTAAAATTCCACCAACACGCAGTAGGCCAGCGTGGCGGATTATAGGGCCTAACCTCTCTCAATCGTACTTTCGATTGTAGAGGAGTCTCGTGCCCTGCAGTGGGAAGTATATGGGCTGACACAGATGCGTACCTGAATTATGCAAAAAAAAAAATGATAGGTATGACTTAGCATAAATTGAACCAGGTATTCATATACATAACAATGTTCATAATGTTTTGTGACGTCACTAAAAGGTTCTAAATAGCAAAACGAAGTGACAATCTGCCAGTCACAATTTTATTGTCTTTTCGCAAAACGTATTGTAATCCCAATGAAGGTCGCAGATAGGAAATAGGCTAATATTACGCCATACATAGTATTGTTACGTAAACATACACTATTTGATCTGATTTGCAGTTGTTATTCATATCTATTAGCAGTCACGTTTGTATGATCTTAATAAGTTCGGTACATATCCTGCCTTCGTCGCCTTTCACCTAATTTAGAGCTTATTTGATTTAACTTCTATCATCAATTATACGAGTAAATAATTTCGTTATTATGTTATGTTATTTTAATATTTTTACATTATATAATTATAGCTTAAAATACGTAATGTAGAAATGCATTTAGGAGAATTATTTTAGATTAGTCTTCGCAATAATAAAGACTAAAAACTTGCTAATACAACGTCCCCTGTCATAAAATAAAAAACTAAACTTTTAAAAGATGAAAATTTGTTCGTTTATTTAACTAGACTTCATGTGGCAGCATTATCCCATTTAAACGAAGATGAGACCAAAGCACAGAAGTCAGCCAGCCAATGGACTGACAAATGTGAACATTTTGTGTCAGATAAGAATTATATCGAACTGATAAAACGCAGGAAGTTATTGGATACAGATCGCTTTGATCAATGACTATGGGAATCATTGGAGCAGGTCTCAGTTCAGCAGTAGAATTCATGGCTTCAAATGATGATGTGTGATAATACAGGCTATAGCAAGATTGCGAACGAAAACGAAGCGGGGTGGTAGTTTTAGACTTAGTGACTTCCGACACAATGCAACTAATAATTTTTTCAAAGAAAGCGACGATGTTTGATGATATTTGGGTGGTAAATATATAGTTTTTTCTAAAATGAACAATATGAGTGCTCCCTTTTATTTGAAAGGCGCTATAAAATGCATGATTTTAAATTTTTATTTTAGCAGAACTATGGATTCACTATCCAAACAAGACGTAATTAAAAAATACAAAAAAAGGTTGCGCTTCTTTACGATATGTTTGGCATTGCGTTTGTATTTACTAAAACTACTACCCGACTTCGTTTTCGGTAGGAGTCTTGATACATCCTGTATAATGCCCTTAAAATGTATACAGGAGGAGGTATCATGGATAGCGGCGATGTCCTCGCCAGGGTACATGGCGGGCAGTCTCGTCACCAGCTACATTACAGACAGGTTTGGCAGACGAGCTGCAATCCTGGGCAGCGCAATACCAATGGCTATAGGAACGGTGGGTCTAACAAACACATTAGATAGATAATCTCCTCACCACCTTTGAAGCGAGCCCCAAAGTTTAGTAGTATTTTTAATACCTAATGTTCTATTCAGATTATTGTCGACTGCGCCAATCACGCCTGGTTGCTATATCTCACCAGATTTATATGGGGATGTTCGACGGGAATCTTCGTTACGGTAAGCAATTTAAAATACGTTTTAACTGAGCTTCGGTGGTGTTGTGAAGTAGAGCTTTGAGAGTAATACAAAGTTTAAAGTAATATTCAGTCGTCTTAAGGATATAATGGTAATATAAATCGGGATTTGATTCATATAATTTTGTTTCTGAAAAGCAAATTTATTTAGTGATCATTGAATGAACACGAACAATGAAGAAACTTCAAGTCTTATAATTTTGAATCCTAAAACGATAACAATATTTTGATTCATCCAATGCCAATATTAACTTAAATTCAAAATCCTAAACAGGCATCAGTGATATACTTCGTGGAGATAGCAGACAAAGACATTAGAGGCAAGCTGAACGTGGCGAATAGGTTCATGTTCAACTTCGGCAGCTTCCTCGTGATGTCAGTGGGGCCGTTTGTGGAGTATTCCACATTGAACTACATGTTATTGGCGTTGCCTATCGGGTACTTCGCCGCGTGCTGGTGGATCCCAGAGACGCCCTACTGGTACCTGAGGGAAGGCAAGGTAGACAAGGCGAGGAAGGAGCTGCTGTTGCTACGCGGTTATAAGGATTCCAAGGTAATGTACTAGCTATCATATAATTGTATTTAGAGGTTAAGTGAGATTTTTCGTTAAATTGATTTATTCATGGTGAAAAATTTGGAGTTATGTAGTTTAAAGGGGTTTTGTCATTCACAAAATTTGAGTGAAGATATGTGACAGATATGGACTAGAGACATTTCGAATGCGTCGGTTATTGAATTCGCATGGATCGTTGTGATTGTAATAACACAAATAGGAACAGTTCTTATGATGCATAAGTTAGTTTCAGTGACATGTGGATTGTAAACCCAATAATCTGTTCATCACCATGCTCTACCCATGCCATCGTACATCTCTCTAACTCTCGCGAAAAACGGCAAAGCTCTAATAAGACCTTTTGAATATTACGATTTTGCGTCCTTAACAAACAAAACAGTTATCAAACAAGTCTAGCCCCGATAACATGACACGAGCCCTGTGACAGTGACCGCTATAAAGTCTTCCAAATATTGGGAAGATACATCATGAACGAAAGCCGCTTCAAAAACCTAACCGAAATATAGTTTAATTTTAAAGACCTTGAATCTTGTAAATATAAACTTAAAATAGAATTGACGCCTAGTTTTAATATATACCCCAGCTTCTATAACGTAAGTAACTTTGCTAGTCGTTTTATTGCAGGTGCTTGAGGAACAACTGGCGTTCATGGAATCAAACGTGAAGAAAGAGATGAGAAGGTCGGGCACTACTAAGGAGTTGTTTACTGGCAAACAGTATAGAAGGGCTATCATTGTAGCTGTAGGTTAGTATGTACCGAAAACTTAGTATATTTGGAAAACAATACGAAATCACTTATATGTAAAGGAAAATTAACATTAAATTCACCAACCTCTGCAGTTATACCTTCTGGTTGAAAGTCCTCTGCATAACATAGACACACACAAGGATTCCTAGACTCATATCGCTAACAGAGTTTCTCAATTTGTTGAATTCATTTTACATTCATCATCGTGATCATCATCGTTTGGATACGTCTTCTCGGTCGTTTTTCATATAATTTTACATGCGATCCAGTATTTTGTTTAAAAATGAATGTTGTTCTTTCAGGTTTAAAGTTTACACAGATTATGGCGGGGTCTATTCCGATCCAGCAATACTTGGGCCGTATTATCCAAGAGAGTAATGCAGACATTAAAGTGTCCACCGCGCTTATTTTGTTCGGGGCCGTGAGATTCTGCTTTGGTTAGTATATTCTTTTTTTCATATCATTTAATAAATCATCATTAAATCATTTCTAAGGAAATCTTAACAAATCCATTTTTATGTAAACATATTATCTGGTAAATCTGCATTATAACATTTTTTTATTTTCATAAATGTTATTTAGATCGCTTGTATATAGATCAATAAAATAAACTATTGTGATATACGAGTAAATAACAAAGACCTACTTTGTTTGTTCTCTGACTAATCAGCCATTTATTTAAAAAGAACATTGAATTCCATTTCAGGTATTGTATCATCGTTTCTGGTTGACAAGGTGGGACGTCGTCCATTGCTTATGTGCACCTTCTTTGGTTCGTCTATCTGCCTCACAACAGTCGCAGTGTACTTCTACTTTAGCGAAGTCATCGGCATTGAGAACGAAGCGCACAGTCCTTACCGCTACATCACCTTCGTAGGAATCAACGTCAGCAATATACTGGCAACTCTCGGTTTTGATTCACTTATATTCGTCATCCCTGCTGAAGTATTTCCTATTAACGTCAAGTCTATCGCAATGACTTGCCTCAACATCTTCGGTGGTTGTATGAACTTCCTTGCAGTTAAAGGGTACCAACAGTTGAAGAATGTATCAGGCCTCTACGGAGTCTTTGCTTACTTCGCCGTTGCTGCTGGTCTAGGAGGCATATTCACGATATTCGTGATACCAGAGACTAAAGGCAAAAGCTTAAGGCAAATCCAGATAGAACTGCAAGGCAATATATATGATGATACGGATGAGAGCTTGAATAAGGTTGTGTTAAACAATGTAGAGAGTGAAGACAAACATGAAGTTACTGAAATGACTGATTTAACCAACAAAAACTAATGTTGACATATGTTTTATAGGTTTAAATTTATATACTGTGTTTAAATTGTCGAGTGATAAAGATATTTATCTAATCATTGAGATTGTTGGGGAGTGGGCGGTAGTTTTAAGTTGAACTATTATTGTCTCAAGGTTTAGAAGACGTAGCTGAAATAATTCTGCGACTGTGTTTTGAGGCCTCCTACACGTTACGTTCGATAGATCTTAAATATAATATTGCATCTAGTGAAATTGTATTTTATAATTGTTAATTATATTATTTGCGATGTTATCATTGATAAGTAGCATTCATTTGTGTGCTTGTAACTCATATTATACTTTGGGTTTCCATGTATGTCTAGGTTGTTAGATTATGATCTAAAACCATCCTAATTCCACGTATAGATATCTGGGGACTTACACCCCAGATGTAGATAGATATTGATTATCTTAAAACTGTAATATGGGCCTTCAAACCGCCTTATCTGAAATATCGTTTTATGTTGCATAACTTCTCAATTATCTTCTTCTAATCTATCAAATTATATATTTGTAAATATAAGTATTACATAGATACAGACATATTTCAAATGTCCAATAAATATTATTACACGCCGAATATGAGTGGTATTGTAGTTCAATGTAATAAATAAAAATCTATGAGTATTTATAATAACAAACGGTGAAGGAAAACATCGTGAGGAAACCTGCATATCATAGTGATTCATAAGAATTTCTATGGTATGTAAGTCCGCCAACCCGCACTAGGCCAGCGTGGTGGACTATAAGGCCTAACCACTCTCGATCGTATTCTCGATTGTAGAGTAGGCCCGTGCCCTGCAGTGGGACGTATATGGGCTGATACAGAATACAGAACAGATTTATAATAAGCACTGGTACTTCACAAACGTAAGAAAAAATGGTGGTGCCGAGTCATCATTTTCTGCCCTCCTATTGGCTGTCATTTGACAAATTGTCCAACATGCACGAATTATTCGGAAAATAATAATTAAAAATAATTGTTTACAGCCTAAGTTTACGGCCATTGAATTCCGCTCATACTCGTTTTAGACGGATAGTAATTAAAATTAAATAGGTATACTTTCAGTTACCAACGGAATTTATATAAAGTTGTTAAATAATTATTTTAGTTTTCACTAATACCTATAGCTGTGCTATTAATATAACGAACAAAAAATATCTACGTTTTTGAGGACGTAAATGTAGGACCATAATCCTTCTATATTATAAATACTCTGAAGTTTAATGTATTGTTTTGTATCACCCCATTATAGATCCCACTGCAGGGCACGGGCCTCCTCTACAATCGAAAATGCGATTGAAAGTGATTAGGCCATTTAGCTCACGCTGGCCTAGTGCGGGTTCGCAGGTAAAATTTATTTCTGATTTAGAACCATAGAATATAATATCTAAGAATGACATCTAATTATGCGTTTAGTTAACCCAGATTTCCTGACCTCGGTATGTTACATATTTAAAGTATTCACTATAGTTTGATTATGAAATTAAATTTCTTTACTCCCACCTTAATCAACAAACAAACAAAAATAAAATAATACGAATTAAGAACAATTTAGGTTAGGAGGTGTATAATTTATTAAATATGTATTTACTATACTATTTGAAAGTTCATTTCAGTTGATAAAGTAAAACCTATACCTACTCATCTAAAAATATGTAGATTACGTATTTCATAATTACACACCTGTTTGTCAATTACATAATTGCCAAGTAATTAATACAGTTAGGAGGAATTACATTTTATCTAATCGAAAATGTAAATATTTTAATTGAATACCAACAATTGAATGTGTTTGAAAGTAAAGGAACAAGCTTATTCATTTTGGAAAATATAAAGAAGTTCCCACGATTGAAATTGTTTTATTTATTTTTTCAATATCTCTTTTAAGACAGTTGCATTATGCTATCATCGATCTATCATCTACTCTTATCACATATAAGTGGAATTTACGCCACGAGATTTTTTACGTATGTAGAGGAAAAACATATGGTTTTGAATTAAGTCGGCTTGCTTGATGTCAACAGCTTGGCTACCCTTGAATGTAACTATTTGAATCATCATCATCAGCCCGTTGCAGTCCACTGCTGGACATAGGTCTCTCCCAAAGTACACCACAGAGCCCGGTCTGCTGCTTTATGCATCCAGTCGCTGCCGGTCCTCTGGTGCAAGTCGTCCCGCCATCTAGCCAGAGGGCGTCCCACGCTACGTTTGCCATGAAGCGGTCTCCACTCCAGAACACGCTTACTCCAGCGATTATCCGTTCTGCGACATATGTGGCCAGACCATTGCCACTTCAACCTACTGACTTTTAGAGCTATGTCGGTCACTTTGGTTCTCTGACGGATCACTTCGTTTCGAATTTTGTCCTTCAGAGAGACTCCGAGCATAGCTATTTCCATAGCACGTTGAGTAACTTTTAACTTATGGATTAACTCCACAGTCAGTATCCACGTCTCGGCTCCGTACGTCATTGCAGGGAGGACGCACTGGTTGAACACTTTAGTCTTCAGGCTCTGTGGTATATCCGACGAAAATACATGGCACAACTATTTGAATAACAAAACAATATTCAGAATATGTTAACATTTTTTACACGTATACTTAAAATAGAATATGGGTAAGGTAAATTCAGTATTTAAATAGCTGCGCAAACATTTTACACCTGTAAACCTAAATACTTGAATGGGTAAACAAAAATATAATTACATTATACTCGAGATAATAAAAAGGCTTTATTTGACAATATGACGTGACGTCATAGGATAATAAACACCAAAGCACGAATAAATTATGTCTCTGTATATACATTCGCTACTCGGTTACCGGGTAGAAATGTACAAGTAATGTCAGCGGAGATATTAGACTATGATGGTATGATCTTATCGCAAATATTCAAGTGTAAAGATTATGACTGAGATAGATTTTGCATAAACAAATGATACGTGTACTTATTTTAATATTGGCATTGAAGGCAGTAGAGCGTGATCTTTTGGGGTCATGTATGTATCGGCTCATCATTGGGAGGGGAGCTGGAAGGAAACTATAATGGTAAAAGAAAGGGTTGTTAGGCATCCGGCACAACTATTGTTTTCACAAGATAATCCATATTCTGAAGAATGTGGTGGCCTGTTGGTAAACGGACCAGCCGCGCTGCCTAGTGCCTACATGTTCACAGTGGTCGCGGGGTCAAATCCCAAGGCATACCTCTGACTTTTCGGAATCATGTGTACTGATAATCAATCAACACGCGCTACAACTTGGCTACAACGGTGAAGAAAAAAATCGTGAGGAAATCTGTATTATGCATACCATAGTCATTTGTATTTCTATGGTATGCAATGTCCGACAATCCGCACTAGGCCAGCATGGTGTACTGTATGGGTTATATATGTATTTACAAAGTAATGCCTGGCACCATAGATAATACACTATATATGAAACCTGGCACTACGCTCTCTATCCTGAGTCATAAGGTGTTAAGTCTCAATATGTCCAATAGATATTCTGGTTACAATTTTCTTCGATCCGCAACATAACATTGCATTTCCACTGCTGTTTGGCGGGAGAAATAGACATTGCGGTGGTACCTACCCCGGAGGCCTCTTACATATGAGAGACCTACCAGTAGAATTCCAAATTCAATTCCAAAATGGTTCAATTTGAAAAGTAGCCTCGTGCCTTGTATGTATAATGATAAAATACATGTCCCACGTCAACCGACATTTAACTGTAGCAAATACTTAGATAAAAAGAAAATTAAACAGATAATAAAGGAAATAAATAAATTCATTGCCTATAATTAAACTGCACAGGATGTAGAGCTTCACTATAATTTATTTTGATGATAAGACGTGACTACCGTTAGCTTGTAAAGACTCGAAAAATTGGGGAATAGTGAAGTTTTAAGCGGTGAAAGAATAGGGAGATAGTTGTTTTTTTATTGCATGTGTCTGGCAAACGAGCTAACAGGATACTCGGTAGTTGACGAACACACGACGACGAATGTTTGAACACGTAAAACTGTGCCTAAATACTTTACCAAATGTTCGAATCTTATATCGAACTTCGTAATCTTAGACTAAGTTTAAAGTATAAGATAGGTTTCATAGAGAATAGTATTGATTTTTAGAAGTGAATAACTTTTATCTTATACGTTGACGTTCAACGCTCGAACATTCCAACTCCGTGTCGGAGTATAGAGTAACCCCCGAGGTAGCCTGATGGTAAGTAAGTGATCACTACCGACCAAGAACATACACGTCTTGCATCATAGATGTGTTGTCAGCCCATCGATTTGGGGAGGGCAGCGGAAAGTTTAAAAGATAGAAGGGGTATGGGGTATCCGGCAATCTAACTCACCGAACGAAATGCGACAGTAATACTGTCACTTGAAATCAATCTCCTGTGAGGTAGTGGTTTCCTATATAGTGGTAGTGGTACCGCCCCTGACAAGCCTGCCCATTCATGCTGAGTCATGACTGACAAAAGTGTATATCTCTACTTTTAAATTATGTATTAACAGACATTAATCTAAATATATGCCATAAGTATACGCTTCAGGATTCCAAACGATGCTTAATTTACTTACTTCAAGGATGTTTGATTTAACCGCGCTCAGTCGTTTTTTGTTACTTTTTTGGATTGCTATGGATCAGGTTTTTTAAAACATGGTTCAATTAAGATCGATTTGAAAGAAAGAAAGAAAGAAAGAAAGAAAACAGATTTATTTGTCACCACAATACAACACACACACACTGACACTACATACATTAACACAGAAAAAATGAAAACAATAAGTATATAAGTAACACATAGGTAATGTAAGACTGCGCGTCGCATTGTTGTGACACTTAGGTGACCACTCAGCTTAATGTCGCCCTGCGGCGTGAGCCACAGCGCAACGCTGATTTTCAGTGGTCACCTAGAGTGACATGTGAACGCTGGCCAACATACAATAAATCTTAATAAATATTGAGCTGGAACTTAAATAAATTAAATGTATCTAAAATGAATGTAAAACAATAAAGACTCAGTGCCTTCGTCTCGCTTCCACACGCCATACCGGCCAGTTTGCGCATGCGCATTTTAAAATATTTTTTTGCGAAACGCCCGCGCGTACCCATGCGTTGCACAATCACTGCAGCCTACGATAAATGCGCCATACACTATGCAGTCGTCCGACACCAACGGCGTGAGAGGACGTGTGTCAATTTTGCTGCTTACCCAAGTCTCTAAGCGTGCGGTCAGGGTATATCGCAAACATGTATTGTTGGCACTGGGCATGGCATGTCGTACATGTAAAGCGAATAGCACCACCATACCATAAAAACAATTATCTCGAGTAAGTACAAATTACATATTGCGTAATATAAATTATTCAAATGAAGATAATTAACTCGGTGTTTATCTCCAATATCAACAACAAAACAATCAATACCCACATACATACATTTACAATGTCATTTCTCAATAACTTTAAGGTGAAACCAATGTGAAACCTACAGGCAAGAGGAGCAACTGATATTATCTACCCTAATCACGTGAATTATAAACTATGCGTATTGGATTGAAGTAGTGCAGCCACCCGCCACGAGAAGATAGTTACGCCTTGCCGATGATTCATAAACACTGGGTAAGTATTGTTGAAACTATCCATACACAGGTATAATGTCATCCAAAGCGCCTATCAAAGGTATATGAATATATTCTATTTACTTAAAAAATTTCAAATTTACACACATAAACTCCCACACACATACACATACACACACACGCCCTTATACACATATACGAACATATATTTTAAAACATATTCATATATTTCCAAGCACACACATATATATATATACACAAACACACATACACCCACACACACATACACGCGCACATAAGTTGCGTAAGCGTATGGTATACATTTAAATCTTTTGTTTTTATCTTTTTGAGTAGGTACTTAAAATTGTTTAACATTATTTTGTTCACATAATAAAAGCCTTCTAACATACAATTTAAATGTTTCTTTGGTTTTCAGGAATCTGATCGGCGGCGGAAGATCATTCCAGCAGCGGGTGGCCGCAAACTTGAAACAACCTCGGAAGGCGGTAGTTTTAAAGCAAGGCATCGTGAGCGGGTTCGACGTGGAACGAGTGGAGTAATTGTATCGTTCCTGTCTCCAAGATAGTTTGTTATACAGGTATCTCGGTGTGTGTGATTTTATTAAACCGAACATTAATGTTGCTAAATGCATTTTCCTACGTGCAGCCATCTTCAACACATTATTGCAATTTAAGTATGGTGTCACGTGGTGCCTCCGAGGAATTCCAAAGCAAAACCTCGCACAGGCATTTTGTACACGTTGTATTAAGTGTTCCGTACGAGACAGGAGGCACGGTCCGTAGACAGTATCACAATAATTAAATTTAGATAGAATCAAGGAATCCACTAGTCTCTTCCTCAACGTATCACTAAGATAGTCTCTTACTCTATATAGAATCTTCAGCCTATAAAAACAGTTTTTTACAACACCACTAACGTGATTCTCAAACCGCAGCCCCGGATCAAACACAAGCCCTAAGTTACGCGCAGAATCCACCATCTGTATAGTACGTCCCATTATTTTAACGTCAGGATTTGCCGATTTAATTGCTTGAATTTGATTTTTGGTTCCTAAAACCATGAATTTTGATTTATCCGGGTTGAGCACTAGTGAGTTATTCGCAGACCATGCGGCAACTCTACTGAGTTCCGCATTTAACGTGTCTACTGCGATTGAGGTGTTCTTGGCATTAAAAGATAGATATATCTGGGTGTCGTCTGCATATATGTGATACTTACAGTCCTTAATGTGTGATGGCATATCGGCACTGTATAAAATATAAAGTATCGGCCCCAACAACGATCCCTGAGGGACTCCACGCCCTATGGATCGTGAGGAGGAGCAAAGTACAGAGCCATCTTTCTTTACTATTTCAACTCTCTGAGACCTACCAATGAGATAACTCTCAAACCATTTCACTGTGTTGTTTTCGAAGCCATAATATGACAATTTGGATAATAGCAAGGAAATGTTAATAGAGTCAAAGGCCCGTGAGTAATCAAGTAGTGTCAATATCGTCCCCTCCCCACGATCCCGGGCTTCCAAGATGTTTCCTACGACATCTGCTAATGCTGTCGCTGTCCCACGACCCTTTCTGAATCCCGACTGTAAATCTGGTAATAAATTGTTACTTTCTAGAAAGTCCGTTACCTGCATATAAACTACCCTTTCCAACACCTTGGATAGGCAGGACAGTATGCTAACAGGCCGAAGATCCTTGATATTTTGAGGATTATTGTTTTTTGGAAGTGGACGTACGATTGCTTCCCGCCACAGAGCTGGGAATTTGTTTGACGTAATTGATCTATTTATAATTTCTGTAATAGTCCTTAAAGAGTGAGGCAGGGTGAGGTCCAACATTTCTTTAGAAATACCGTCAGTACCTGTGGCGTTTGTCGAAATATTCCTAATAACTTTTAAAACTGTTTGTGAGTCCGTTGGCTTTAGTGAAAATAAATTTGTACCGTAGCGATTAAATTCAAAAAATGTCAATTGGGACATTGTTACATTAGTATCCCCTGGAACTTGAAGGAACTCTGAATTCACACTATCAGGGTCATTAAATTGTTCTGAAATATCTTTATGATTTACCGGTAGAATATGTTTTTTTAGGTTAGACCAAAGCAATTTTGAGTTGTGGATATTATTGTTTATATATTTATTAAAGAAAGCTTTTTTTTCGTTATATAATCCAGTCGCTGCTAAATGTTTTAAATCTAAATAATACTGTCTGTGGGCTTCCTTTTTAGTTTGACGATAACGATATCTAGCCTGGTTCCTAAGTTTAAACATCAATTTGATGTTTTCTGTTATCCAAGGTGTTGGTTGGGCTTTAAAAATCCTGCTTTTCTTTGGCGCATGGGTATCGAAAAGCTGTATAATGAAGTAGTTGAATAGATTTAACATAACATCTACATCTTCACTTTCACAAATTGAATTCCACGGAATAGCCACTAGGTCTCTTGTGAAGTTGTCTACCGATATATCTTTAAACGGACGGTATGAGACAAGTTTGCGAATCGGCTTCTCCTTTTTAGAGACGACCTCGCATGTAACAAAAGAGTGGTGGCCGAGTTCCGTTATGTGATCCACATGAACTCTCCGGAACTGCGCGTCTGTGCATATCAGGTCAATTAATGTGGCACTGTCCCCAACGAAATGAGTAGCTGTGTTTACGGCTTGAACCATATTGAAATAGTCCAAAAACTCCACTATCCTTTTAGTTTTAGAATTATTATTGTCAAGCATGTTGATGTTAAAGTCCCCCAAGAGAACTATATTGTCGTACGGAGCTAAAGCGCATGCACTGTCTGTAATCGCATCTAAAAAAGTATCTACATTTAGCCAAGGGGGGCGATATGCAGTTCCGAACAACAACTTTTTTGAATTAGATGTTAAACTCATCCATAGTTGCTCCACCTGGGGATGGTAAGGGTGAGGTCTGATACGAGTATTAATTCCTTGCTTGATGTAGAAAGCGACTCCTCCCCCACGTCCTCCACGGATGGTGTCCGGTCGTGGTATATGACGCAATTCGTATCCCGGAACTATAGGCGCCCTGCCCTCCTCTCCCGCACGAAGCCACGTCTCATTAATTGCCATTATATCGACAAAATGGTGGCACATAGCAATAATGAACTCATCGTGATTAGTAGAAAGTGAACCGGAATTCAATAGCCCAAATTTAAAGTGTTGGTTCCGTGGCATTTAAGTAATAAAGAGCACAATATGGATATTGAAGTAAATATTGATTGTATTATTATTAATTTCAAAAAATATATTATTGTTATTACACCGGTTTATAAATAATGTTAAATAATGAAATTTTATAGTTTGGCTGTAAATTAGATCACTCGTAAATATTAAAGACAAATAACTTAAACTATTCCAAATAGGCAAACTAGTAGTACGAAAATTATCAGATGTACAGTAAGAATGCACCTGAAAATGATCTGCTCTATCCATGACAAAGCACCTGTATGCACCACAGCTACGTCTTGCTACATTGTACAATAAATATACCAAACCACTGCAGATTGTGGCATGATGATAATGAAAATAATGATGCGACTTAAATAATACACGACTTATCATACAAAAAACATGTCTACTTGTTAGGTGAGTTTTCTGCTTCCGGCCCAAAAACACGCTGCATATCGGTCTCATTTTTGATAATTACCGCTTTATCATCGGCGTTATGTCGTGCAAGTATACGGCCATTTTTGGTCCATACATATTTCCACCCGGAGCGTTGACCAGCCTCACGTACTCGCCAAAATAAAAGTCTGTTTAGTTTTGTTAGGCGCTCGTTAATATAAAATTTGCGTGGGTTGGAGCCGAGGCCGAGATCGCTGGTATTAACTCCTCGACGCACTCGTGCAGCACGCATCAGCTCGTCGCGTAGATCTCGCCGCGCGAGACGCAGGGCGATGGGCCGTGGTCGGGTCTCCGCTTTGTCCGCGGCACTCGTTGCGTTCACTCGTCCGCCACCGACGCGGTCTACGCTCACTATGTCGCGGTCTTCCAACTTTACGCCTAGTTTTGTTCCAATGAGCTTGACTGTATGGGCCAAATTTTCATTGCTTGACTCCGGTAAATTTGAGATCTCGACATCGTTTAGAAGCAGCATCTGGTCGCGATCATTAAGCTCACGTCTTAATTGAGCGACTGCCTCGTTGACCTCAAATGAACTTTGGAGCCTTTGCTCAAAACGTGCGATATCAGTTTCGAGAGTGTCGCACCGTGAACTTAAGGCATGAATGGATTCCCTGGCTTGGTCTCTATCTGATTGAAGATCAGTGATGTCTTTACGCACCTTCAGGAGTTCGTCTAAAAATTCGTTTTTTACTAGTACGAACTCCTCCTTTAGCATTTGCCGCAGCTCACTCCGCAGCTCTTCTTTGAAGACTTGTAGCGCATTCACCATAATGTCTGATTCAGCTTGGCCTAGGGGCTGCATGTCCTCTTTACTTTTGAGCTCCGCGACAGGTGTTGTGCTACCCGTTACACCTCTTGAACCCTTACGGGTGCAGCCACTACAGGTCCACGATGGAGAGACAGAGCCCGAAGGCGGCAAAGAACAGCAACTCCTATGGAAGAGTTCCTTGCACATACTACAAGTGGCGGCACCTAGCGGTGACAGATATTTAGCGCAACCACCGCACTTGGGAGCTGGCATATCGATCAAGCGTATTTATTGTTTGCAAACAATCTTGTTATTTGTATTGCGGATGTGGCGCTAGATGGCGCTTTAAAATATTTTATGCACGTACTTAATTTAAGGGTTGTTGTTATGGCGTAAAAGTACCATAATAGCCTCACTATTTCCGTATTGAGCACACACACCGATATACACTCAGAGTTTTACGCTCCACTGCACTGATATGAGTAAATGTTTATTAATTATAATTGTACTTATATTTTCAGGTAGTTTTAAGCACTTTTTTGGGTATAGTTTATGAAAGTTTTAGTTTTTTGATTATTGAGCCTTATATGCCACTGATACACTTTCAAACGATAAGTCTCGATTGTTTCACTGATTAGAACACTTTACTGAATAAATATTTACTAACGGAATACTTGTTTTATTTTAAAGATCAATTACATATAGACACTGCTCGCGCTAGCTCAACGTCCGTGACGTCACTCCGTGATTTCACGTTCTACATTAGTAAAACAATGCTATGATGTCACAGTAGATGCTAGATTGCATAAAATTGACGCGCACCGTTTTCCTACATCTGAAAGAAATTGCGTCATCTATTGAGATTCATATCTATGGTTATTTATTGAGTGTTTGCAAAATATCTGAGTCTGATGGGTTATAGGCAGAGTAAAGTCAGGATTGATATAACAGGAAAGGATTTAATATATAAAGAACGCACATACATTGACATCGAAAAGAATACACAAGTGCGGACAGAACAAATAACATTTGAATTAATGGTTTCGTTTATACATAATAGTAACCAGTCCTCACAGAGTCTACTAAAATCTAAAATAATCTTCGAGATAATAAGAGATATTTGAAGATATGTTTCAACAAAAATGAGAGAATCATGGAAAGAAAAACACAGATAAAATTTTTGCATTTATTATTTACTAGCGGTCCGGCCCAGCTTCACCCGGGTGCTTATAGATTTCTCTACAATAATATGCACATATTATACACATAAATCTTCCTCTTGAATCAGTCTATCTAATAAAAAAAACCGCATCAAAATCCGTTGCGTAGTTATAAAGATTTAAGCATACAAACGGACATAGGGTCAGAGAAAGCGACTTTGTTTTATACTATGTAGTGATACCTAGTGTCCAGACTCACTAATCAAATAAAGTTAATTGTTTTGCGATTACAATATTGTTAATTAGATGCAATTATCCTTTGAAAATTCTTACACTAACTCCAGAAGATAATTACGTGGATCCTTAATCTTAATACAATCTTTATCACGCTACTACAATTATTAGAAATAATAAATAAAATATTATTTATTGTTTGTCTGTACGTCATTAATTTAGTATTTTAAGTTGCGGTGTAAGACGGTTGGATGGATTCGAAGCTTTTGTTGGTCTTTCGGTCTGTGGTGATCCTTAAATCCCTTAGACTTTAAACCATCGGCATTGTTTCATTTCTGGCGATTCAGATAGATGACCAACCGAAATCCATATTCATGCATCGTCATCAGATACTAGAATTAGAAGACTGCCAATTATACCTATGTTTATTATGTGCAAAAATAAAATATCTTTTGTGTTTTACGATTTTCTTCGATCATTGTTTTATCGTTTTGAAATTAATGACCCATAAAAATGGTTTATGGGCTTCGATCAACAATTTATGGGAATCGTGTCATCGTAATTAATTAATTAATAAATGACTAGGGGTCCGGCCCGGCATCGCCAGGTTGCAATTACACTTTTCAAAATGGCGGCCTATTTTTTTTTGTTTATTGCAGTGAATGGCGAGACGAGCAAGCTGTTCGCCTGATGGTAAGCGATACGACTGCTCATAAACAGTAGCAACATTCCACTGCGCTCGCCATCCTGAGACATAAGATGTTAAGTCTCAATATGTCCAGTAGTTATCTGGCTACAATGTCCTTCAATCCGAAACACAACAGTGCATTTAAGCAGTGTTGTTTCACGGGAGAAATAGACATTGCGGTGGTACCTACCCAGATGGCCTCTCACATATGAGAGACCTACCACCAGTAAAAATTGTTCAATTCGGAACTTCAATTTTGAATATCGACCAATCGGACCCTTTCCTCATATTAGTTAGATTTTTCACTACTGCTTCCTACCTATAGGGCATAGTGGGATGATATATAGCCTATAGCATTCCTCAAAAAATGACTTATCCAACGCAACAATATTTATTCAATTCCAACCAGTAGTTCCTGAGATTAGAGGTAACAAACAAACAAACAAACTCTTCAGCTTTTTGTATTAGTATATATTTTTATTTCCTAGGCTTAGTTGTGGGGTACATAATGCAGACAATCTTGACTTCAAGTAGTTTCGTGCACATTGTTGCTAAATTAAGACGTTTTGTTCAGGTTTAAAAAACTTGCTTCTGGTTATTGTCAAATAGCGAGTAACATAAAAAAGGGGTAAAACATTAAACAGTGGTTGACGTGATTCGCGTTTCGTTGTTTTTATCCGATTTCGAACCTCTCGCAAGCTCTGTCAGTTGATTGTATCTGTCCTTTTCCTTTTTATTGCAACGAATGGCCAGATGAGCATTACGTTCGCCTGATACGACTGCTTATGAACAGTAGCAAAACCAAACAATACCATGAAATAGAAAGTAATAATTGGTATTCCACTGCGCTCGCTGTCCTGAGACATGGGGCCCTACTATATTCATCGGACGAACGAACGAACGAACGAAGGACCCTACTATATTCAACGAAACGAAGTTCGAAACTTCGGACAAACGAAGTTTTTTATACGATACGAATGTATATATATAACGTACACCGTAACTATAAGTCTATGGTTACGACCATAAATCAATAACGACCATAAGTTTTATGTAGGTACATTCGTATCGTATATAAACTTTGATCATCCGAAGTTTCGAACTTCGTTTCGCTGAATATAGTAGGGTCCTTCGTTCGTTCGTTCGTTCGTTCGATGAATATAGTAGGGCCCATGATACGTTAAGTCTTATTATGTCCAGTAGTTACTCTGGCTACAATGTCCTAAAAACCGGAATAGAACATTGTATGTACTTGCACTGTAGTTTCGCTGGAGAAATAGACATTGCGGTGGTACCTACCCAGGTGGCCTCTCACGCATTGACCTGTATTGCACCATCTGTATTGCTTTAACTTTGGCTAGTAATTAAATAAATATCTAAGATGTTACGAGACAATAAAGGCGCAGTCAAAGTCGCCGACTAAACTTATTTGTCCGTTCCTTACTTGATAAGATAAGTGAGAAATATAACATTTTCTATAAACATGCGTTGCGTGAAGACGTCTGATTGCGTTTGTCAATCTCCAATCAATGTTTAATTAGTTATGATTAAGAATTGTCTGTGAACTGTGTCGAGAATATAGTAAAAATGAGTGACGGAAATCGGAAAGTGCAGTATTTTGTAACTATTTTAGGTGAGTTTAATCTTTAGATAGCCTAAATTCCAAATAGTAGTAATACTGATTTTAAAATAAAATTCTAAAATATATTTTGGATAATGATAATGATGATGATGAATTCATAGTCGTTTTCGGCTTCGGCTACTGTTATATTGGACACAATAATCTTTAAATTGGAAGTTGTTCTTCCGTCCTCTGATGAGCTCTAGTGTGGCTTACGTACCCAAGTTTGTTCGTAATAGTTCGAACGCTTTTTGGACTATAGTAATAGTACCTTCTTAGTATGCTTGTTGTTGAAATAAACATTTATTAATTGTTAGACAATATTTCTGTATCAAAATTAAAATCCTTGAGGAAAGCCTTTTTTCAGCCGTAATTTTTCTGTGATTGAAGATTGTTATTATTTTTGTGATAATTGTAGAGCTGAGCGCTACTTCTACAGATTTTCTTATCAATTTGAACATAAATATTGGTTGTCATAATTCAATGACAAACACGTGCAATAATGGTATGATCTCATTAATCAGTTAGGCATTTCTATACTCTCAATTTACTGATAACGTTTGACGTAGTAATAGAACATTGAAACAAGCTCTCAATTAGATTCTCCATAGCTGTGATTTTATTATAGATATTATTTGAGTAGTTTGTGAATTTATTGCTAATATTTTTATTGTCTTTACAAAGTGACTAGTCAGTTGTTGTGCTAGTATTCAAACTTAGATGATTTTCCCTGTATAGATCATGGCTGTAAAATCTATAAAAATACATCTTGATATAGTAAATCTGTATCTGCAATCAAATAATTATATGGATAAATCGACCTATGGTACAAATGAAAAAAATATAATAACTCATTATGATTCTTACATTTATGGTTTTGAAGTATCCTCATACAATTCAAAACAAGTTTAATAAAATTAAAATGTACATACGATCAATCGTATTCTCGATTGTAGAGTAGGCCCGTGCCCTGCAGTGGGACGTATATGGGCTGATACAGATACAGATACATACGATCGCATTGTTAGAATTCGTGGCTAAACAAAAACAAAATTAAAAAAAAATCCCCTTTAATCTCTGAGTTTATTATACTCTACATACTATTTCAAATAATAAAACGCGTAAGTTTGCGATGTTGGTACCATGTTTGCTAGAAGTCGACGGCCCCAGTAGCACAGTGCGATAGACAGATTTTGTTCCCTACTAAATCTGTCGATCTTGTATTCTATGTATTGTTTTATTTCAGTATCACTAGCGGCAGTGACCACCAGTGTGTCATTTTCGTGGACTACTCCTGTTATCCCCAAGTTTCACAACGGAGAAATCAGTTTCAATGTTACTGATGTAAGTAAACATTTTAATATTTAGACGACAATTTACTACAAACGCCTGACAAGGACTGAGGATCTACCGATGGGAAATGGCTATCTTATGTCGGTACCCATGCATCCTAAGCGAACTTTTATCTCACAATCTAACTAATAAGTTTATAATAGTCTTCGTAGCACAGTTTAGACGCTGGCTGTGAAACAAAAGGCTACGGGTTCGATCCCCGCACCAAGAAAATGTTTTTGCGATCCACTAGCATTTTTTTCGTGTCTGGGTTTTCTGAGAGTAAAAAGTTTCTTATAGGTTCTGAGACCCACGACATAAGACTCGGTTTTAGTGTGAAGTCATGACTTTGTATGTGACTGTTGGATAATTAATTTAATTTATTAATTCAATTTAATACGGCATACCGATTTTATGAAAAAAGATAACATAATGTTTAAATAAATAAAGAAGTTATTGTATTTACGATATTTGGGTGACCTCAGATCATTGGCGTCTTATTAAAAATAAGAAAGTATACACTGACCTAGTCCACCTTCAGTTTTTTTTGGGTTGGTTACTCTCTGTTAGGACATGTTCATTAATTTGAATCGCCCTTCATCAGTTTAGAGAGAGAGAGAGTGAGGACATGATTACTGGACTACAAGGTCAAACCACTAACTGCATTGTAATTTTTTTTAACTTTCTGACGTCTGTATTTAAAAGGGAAATTATAACCTCTGCTTCTTCTCTAGGATTTTATGGCCCTTTCACGATTGTGGGAGTATTCATGCTCTAATCTAACTGGATATCCTCAACTGGGTTGACCTACACTACGTTTACTCCTCTCCAACACTTGTCCACAAAATCTCTTCATATTTAACTGCTTTATAATAAGCAGACCTCCTTTCAAAGCCATATGACATGAAATTACTTTGAACCGGGATTTGTTGAGAAAGAGGATGGAGACCTTTGCCCAGCATTGGGATGGTAAAGGTTGAAAAAAAAAAAAACACTGTCTAAACCACTTAGCGTCTCTAAAAAACTTATCAGGCTTGGGTACCTTTGTGATGTGTTTGCACGGTAATAATTTGGGTTTTAGTGAGCTGCAGTAGTGTGAGATATTATAATCTAAGGCTCATATACTGTTTTTTGTGTTCTAGAGCGAGATATCGTGGATGGTGGCTATGTCGTCTCCCGGCGTGTGCGCGGGAAGTCTCGCCGCGCGCTACGTGTCCGACAGATTTGGCAGGCGCATGACGCTACTCACAAGTGCGTTCCCATTCGTAATAGGAACTGTACGTATAATTTGATTTACAAAACGATCCTCATCTCCCTTCCCTTATAAATTATATGACTTTTCAGTCGTGTTGCAGAATAGCTAGGCTTATAATTTTAAGACCCTTGTACTGCTTAATGGCCTATTTTATAAAATAATATTTACTAGTTAAAGCTCATAAATAATTTCTGAATATAATAAGTGAATCGTACGAATACTCCGACCAGAAAAGTGAGGACGAAAGGTTTAATGACAATTAATGGAGTTAAAGAGATATGTTAGAAACTTTTTACCATTCAGCAACAGGATATAAACTTATGTTTAAGAAACGTACATAATGTAACCAGTATAATACGATAGAGTGATATTGACTTTTCCAGGTTTTTGCAATGACTGCATTTAACGCTTGGATGTTGTACGTGGCTCGGTTTATTTGGGGCTGCGGAGCGGGAATGGTTACAGTAGTAAGTATTATTTCATTATTAATTTCTATAAGAAATAAATTGATTGCCGGGTTCACCCAGATACAGATAGTGTCTATAGTATATTATACCAGATAATCATGTCACCAAGCAACATGTCACCATCTGAGGTAAATCTTTATTTAAACTGCAGTTTACAAATCAAGTGCATAGTAACTTTTTATGAATGTCGAGACGAGCAAGCCCTTCGCCTGATGGTAAGATATACGACCGCTCATGGAAAAAAGCAAAACCAAACAACATGAATTACATTGCAATGCTTGGTATCCCACTGTATTTGCCATCTTAAGACATAAAATGTTAAGTCTGAATATGTACAGTAGTCACTCTGACTGCAATATTCTTCAACCCGTAACACAACAGTGCATTTATACTATACTGCTGCATTGCGTTAATACTCATCCAAATTACGAATTTATTGTGAAATGTCAATAAATTTTCGTCTCCTCTCTATTGAGAATATGAGGAGGAGGAGGGATATTTCCCTGTGGAGCCCTGTAATTTTATTATAATGTTGCTTATGAACTTAGCTGTTATATGAATAGCAAGAATGGTCGATAATATATCATTTAATATGCGGAGTAATAAAAGTGGGCGGTGACATAGAGCCATGTGGAACGCAAACATTTAAACAGTAAAATAAACTATGTAAAATAAACTATGCTAATTGATAGATAGATTTTATGAAACTACTTTTTCGATAAAGTTATTACAAATTAGCAGTTAAGCATCTGCCTGTATTACAGGAATACGCAGAATAAAATGATGGAAGTGTGGCGACCATGGGTTGGTTAGGAATGTTAAAATAATGGTTATTAAACTTATTAATGCATGGGTACCATAGTCTTATCTCTTAAACCGACTACGACAACGCAAAATAATGGATTCTATTTTCGTATTCTTCGTTTACAGATTTCAGCAATGTACTTAGCAGAAATTGCCAGCAAAGATATAAGGGGGAGATTATCCGTCATTAACAGATTCATGTTCAACTTCGGAAGTCTACTAGTACTGGCCATTGGATCCTTCGTAACAATCACCCAGCTAAATTACATGCTGATTGTTCTACCTGTGATGTATTTCTTTGCTTGTTGTTGCATACCTGAAACACCTTACTACCTCCTTAAAGAAGGAAATATTGATCGAGCGAGAAAGGCATTGATGACACTAAATGGATACAAATGTGAAAAGGTAATTAATTATCCTATTTAGTTATTTAAAATTCTATCATCAACTTTAAGGAATGGAAATTCTATGCTCAATATAGGCGTTTTCCAAGGGTTTCTACAGCTACCTGATAAAAGTTACGCTTATCTGGAGACTTCTATAATCTTTAAGACTTTTAACACAGGGGTTACTCGCCTCCACGCTATGGTTATTATAAGGATGTAATAAAGTGAATATTTGTCAGAACGCGATAATCTATGCCGGTTATGTCATGCGATAACGGCATGCGATTCTCGCCGCGAGGAACTCTCACTGTGTAGTTTAGCTATTATGGTGGACATCATGGTAGTCGACTAATGCCTGTCTATAATAATATAAAGCTCATGTTAAATAATATTAAAATGTCGTTTACAGGAGCTTCAAGACAGATTGTCTCTCATGAACTCAGATGTAAAGAAAGAAATGAGTCGGTCTGGCTCACTGAAAGAATTAATAACTGGTAAACAGTATAGAAAAGCCCTTATTGTTGCAGTAGGTAAGAATTTATAATCACTTCTACATTCTGTAGAATGCCATTTCTTCCTATACTTTATTACACGATAGTCTTATCCCTGAGAAATTAAAAAAATGATCTATGAAAAAAATATGCAATAATCCATCAAAGTAATTACTTAATATTGCTCACTCGGATTGGTGTAGAATATGTAATACATTTCTTTTCTGTACATATTTATTTCTTTTAAGCCCCATCATATTATTATTTATTCCTCCTTTTCATTCATTTTCATTTAGAATGTTGATGGTTATATTTAATTAGATGTTATTTTCATACTTTGCACTTGGGCCTTGATTACAGGTTTAAGATTGGTACAAATAATGTCTGGATCGATACCGATCATGCAGTACTTAGGCCGCATAATGCAAGAGAGCAAATCTGGAATGAAGGTGTCGACAGCATTGGTCATATTTGGTGTCGTCAGATTTGTTGTTGGTAAGGATTTCATTCTAACAGTCGTATCCCAGTTTGTTGTAAATTATTGGTTAATATTATCATCAATACCTTCGATTCGAGGAGGGCCATGCCTTGCAGTGGGACGTTTATAGGCTGATATAGATATAATGTTGTATCTAGATTAGCATTAAATTAATAAGAAGTCTTGTTGATTTGTAAAAGTTGAGTTATGTTCTATTCAAACGGTCGCTTAGCTCTTCATTGTATTTTTAAACACATCTACATCTTTTTTGATTGCGTCAAAAGCGATACAGATGCAAAATAATTATTTATTATTGCTTGTTTCAGGTGTGATGTCATCTGTAATTGTCGACAGGGTGGGAAGACGGCCGTTGCTTATGTTTTCATTCTTTGGTGCAGGCGTTGCCTTAGCTGTAGTTGGAGGCTATTTCTTCATACAAGAAGTTATCGGAATAGAAGACGAATCTACAAGTCCATTCCGCCACGTCGCCTTCATCGGAATCGTTGTTTTCAATATCATATCTACCTTAGGTTTCGATACATTAATCTTTGTCGTCCCCGCTGAAATCTTCCCCCTGAATGTCAAGTCGGTTGCAATGACTATATTAAACATTTTTGGATCAATTCTCACATTCATAGGTGTTAAAGGATACCAAATAGTTAAAGATTTCTCCGGTCTATACGGAGTGTTTTGGAGTTTTGGTACAGTAGCTTTTGCAGGAGCTGCTTTCACGTATTTTATAGTACCCGAAACTAAGGGTAAAAGTTTGCGTGAAATTCAAATACAGCTCCAAGGAAATATTTATGATGATGATAACGATAAAATAAATCAAATGTTCAATGGTGTTGAGAAAGGTGAAAATGATATTAAAGTGATAAAAATGGAAGATATGAGCGGACGACATGAAGAAGAACCTTTAAACAGATAGTATTAAGTACTAATCTTAGTAATAATATTGAATAGTATTTCTAGTGTAATGTAAATGCGAATATGAGATAGTCGTGAAAGTGTTATTACCTGATATAACATTAACGGTCTTATTCAAAAAAGATTTATTATCTATTTTAGCTACCGAATATTTAGTCCCTTTTGAACAATTTTTGAATCCAGTTTGAAGGAAGAAGACAAAACATTCGACAGCTAAATAAGTTTTAAAACAGTTTATGACTAAAACCGTTAAGGCCTTATTTTAAATAGGAACATTGAGACATTATACTAGAGCGGACATCGGGAACAAAATCTCTGCGTATTGTGCGTGCACACGGGTACCCAGTGAAGCGAGGTCGAAGATGATATTACAGCGTAGGCATGACAGAGACAGAAATAGAAGGAACGGTACGGTACCGTTAATTTTGTTACAAAAATTTTGTTTGCAGTGCCCCCTCTCGCATAATATCTCAATGAATAGTAACCAAAAGTGTGTGTTATTGGTGAATTTTAAAGTAATATATCGGAACTGGCTCGATATAGAATATGGAATAGAATTATTCATACTCATTTCTATTGTAGGTCGCATTGATAACACTAATTATAATGCAATTCTGTACGTAATTACTATCTGCAGGGAATTCAAAATAATAGCTATCATCATGAGCGTAGTCAGCTATGGGCTCAGGGTGGGGCAGCAGTCTAAAATAATATATAATTAGAAAACTGTGTCCACGTTTTACCCCGGTTATTTTTTTTTATACAAGAAGGTTACACCCTATATCTGTATTTAAACACTTATTGCTCACCTGTCTAGTAGTTTACCTAGATAATTTATTTTTTTAGGTTTAGTTAAGTATCTTACAGATCAAAGCCAGGGTGGGGCAAGTGCCCCACTCTGCCCCACCGTGGCTACGCCCATGGCTATCATTTTGTTGATTGAGCCTATTTTGTAAATATAAAATACTTATTTATAAGTGATGACATTTAATTCACGTAACAAATTGTGATTTAGCGAACTGTAAAACCATCTCTTATGATTTTTTGCGTCGGTTCTCGTAGTGTAACAATGGTGTTGTGATACGATGGTTGTGACTTGTGAACTAGTGGTGTATCGAATGTGTGAATAGAATTTCAATTGTTTATAATCAGTAAATTAGCGCAAAGCGTTTCCGTGTGTGATTGTTTCAATTAAATACATTTTTTTCAAGATCTATTTTATTATCTCCATCCGATTTAGTATAGTAGGTGTGAATGTTCCTTTTCAGGGGATTTTCGTATAGTTTAGAGTAAAAACCCAAGATGACGTCAGTAATATTCAAGTGCGTGTAGTTGTATAACTTGAGTCTGCCAGTTTAATTATTACCTTGGAGATCGCGGTTGTTTCCGGGCCGATTTGAGTCGAGGTAAGAACCAAAACTTAATATATATATATCCAATCATGCCATAAGAAAGAGAAAAAACTAAACTCGTCGGTATTACGTCACGATGTTTAAACGTTGCCCATTGTGACTGAGCAAAAGTAAATTCCTACACATATTTGTTCTGCCGTTCATTCACGTAATAGTCGACATTGTAAATGAATAATCAATTTAAGCAGAATATATTAAAGATGAAGCAGTGAAATTAGTTATTTAAAACACAAACAATAACAAGTAATATTTTAATTGAGGTGTAAATGCACTGTTGTGTTTCGGTTTGAAGGATATTTTAGCCAGAGTAACTACTGGAAATATTGAAACAACATCTTATGAGACATAAGTGGTGAGGGCAGTGGAATGCCAAGGCATTGTGTATTAATTCAAGGTGTTTGGTTTTACTACTGTTCATGAGCTGTAAACGCTTACCATCAGGCGAACGGCATGCTCCTCTCGCCATAAATAGAAATAAAAAAAAATGCTGCCCACAGGCCGCTTTTCCGATAACCTTGGTTTATATTTGTTTCTGATTCTTGTACGGCTCTGCGCAGAAATTTAATTGTCATATTTTGTACACTGCACTATTTAACTACAAATATTTTCTAAACTACACTTATTACTCTAAATACGTGCAGTAATCAATGCGTGTAGTGTGAGAGTCTGGAATCGGACTGAGTAGAATGAACTGTGATTGTCCGATTCGGTCATTGTACGACACTGACCTCTATTAACTATTGCTGGACTGCCAATGGATTGTCGCCATTTTGGCGTGGTTACTAGCATTGAGGTCGGTGAGTGTACGAAAATAATGAGACAGGTTTTAACTACTGTTATTCTATATTTCCAACTCCTCCTATTATTTAACTTTGATTCATTTCGTTGCGAGTTAAAGACAAGTTAGACATTGCCGGAGAGTAGCCGAGTGTCAATGCTCGGTGTCATTAAAATGCTTGCCACTGTTGATCCTGGCTTACAAGAGATGCAGTGGCGGGTGTGAGGGCGGGATAGTCATGGTGAAATTAGAACTACAATAAAATAAAATAAAAAATCATCTGCATAAAGAATTTATTTGGATAATTTTCCTAAATTAAACAACGAGCATATAAATTGGTAAACTAATAGTAAAAAAAAGAATACACCCGACATATCTACATAGTCTTGACCTCACACTAAGATCGAGTTTTGTGTTGTGGGTATTAAGAACTACGAGAGACTTTTCGGTCTTACAAGCACCCAGACCCGAAACGAATGCTTGTGGTTCACACACACATTTTGTCTTGGTGCTGAGATCCAACCCGCAGCCAATCGTTACATAGCCGGCATCAAACCAGCTGCGCCACGGAGGCGGTCTACTATAGTAATAATATGTACAATGAAATAAAAGGTGAAGAAGGAAACAAGGTTATTAACTTGAACCTCAGTGGTTTTGGCAGACGGATTATCGTAGGTGAGCTAAATATCAAAACTCGAAGCAAATGTAAAATTTGTTTAATGAACCGGTCGAGGAGGCGGTTCAAATCGATATAGATAAAAATATCATTGTCATAGCTACACGCTAGCTAGATGTCGCTTCTTGGGATTTATGTAACTCAATTCGATGAACTATATGCAATGGACTTCGCAGAATAGACACTGGACTTCTAGATGCAAGCTTATCCAGTATCCATTTCTTCGGGAAATCTATTAATGAAATAAGAATGGATATTTTTTTTGTTTTCAATATGAAACGTTATTCCTGTACTTAATTTGGCAGCCTTGTTTAACAACTAATTCACGGTCCAAGTTCAGAAAATACACCACATTGTGCAATAATAATTCATAAGACGTAATTTTACTATTTCACGAGTTTCATTGCGGGTTAAAGACAACTTGGGCATTCAGTGTTTCGATGTTCACTTGCTATGTAGATGTGAACAAATATAAACAAACTTAGGTCAAATGGTGAAAAGTACTATAGATGTTCTAAAATCCATGATAACGCATTTCTGGGGTAAAAACGATTATTCAAATGTAAATATAGACTTTCGCAGACGCGCGGCTGATAAGCAGTAATTCTTTATCGTATTTTTTGATGGTAACAAATATCTAAAATATTCTAATGTTATCCGTTTGCGTTACGCGGCACGTGTTGAAATGTGATAAAGCGTGGTGTTTGTATGTTGGACTTAGATTCCGGGATGGAGCAGGGAAGTAGGAGACTGCAGTATATTACGGCATTTTGTGGTAAGTTCCATCATGTATACCTATATTTTCTGAATAAACTTTTTTAGAATTAGATGTACCCATTATAGTCTAATAGCCCCTGCGTCAGACCATTTTATAAAAGTTGAAAGTTTGTCCATGCTTGCCTCTAATATAGACATCACACCTAAGCATCACACGATCATGAACTTTGAAGTTTTCATTGTGGTGTTTAATATAATGACATTTATATCGTAAGACATATTAAATATAAAACATCAGGTTTGAGTAAAATTTTGTTAAAAACCGTATTTGCAACATTGAGTACATTTATTTAACAATTTTAATTCATAGTTTGTTCATATATTCGTTCAAATTGTGAGACGTTTGTTGATACTAATTTTATCATTTGTAAATACAACGAACCAATCAATGTTGTAGGTAATCCAGGCGGATCTTATCATATAATGTAAATATAAAAAACAACTTCTACGCACTAAAAAGAAAATAACGGGAAGCCGAAAGGGCTGAAGTTTGTTGGACTTCACATAACTGAAGTTTTTGTGAGATTTCCCAGGTGTGCATGAGATGCTGATTAATTTTAAGATGTTAACTTTGCATTTGAATTTCGAACCTTTGACAGGTTCGTCTGAGTTGCTACCAACTACACTCTCCACTTCCGTGCAGTTTCTATATCAAAAGACATCCATAGAAGTAGTTGATTATAGTTTTTAGAGTGATTCGATTTATTTCAATACTAACAACATTTTTAATATCATATATTAGGTCTGGTTTTATGAGTTCTATCAACTTATTATTAAAAAAGTGACCTTGTTTAGCAACTCTGTCAATAAGTACCAGCTGTATATTTATGTATCTAATTGTCGAACCTATAACATACGCAAAAATTAAGATTTTGATAGAAAATCAATCATCTAAATAATAGAATAATCGAACTATTCTGATGGTAAGTGATCACTACCCCATGAAAATCTACAATGCTGGGATTTTTGAAGTGTTGTCAGCCCATCAAATCGAGAGGGGAGCGGGAAGGAAATCTATGGGAAGAAAAACAGAGGGTTGGGCATCCAGCAATGTCATTCATCGACTAAACGAGACAGCAAAGCTATCTATCTGTATCAGCCCATATACGTCCCACTGCAGGGCACGGGCCTCCTCTACAACCGACAGTACGATTGAGAGTGGTTAGGCCATATAGTCCACCACGCTGGCCTAGTGCGGGTTGGCGGACTTACATACCATATAAATTTTTATAAACCGCTATGGTATGCAGGTTTCCTCACGATGTTTTCCTTCACCGTTTTAGCGTGTGGTGATTAACTATCAATACACACATGACTCCGGAAAGTCAGAGGTGTGCCCTGGGATTCGAACCCGCGACCACCGTGAATATGTTGGCAGTCGCGTCTAGTCCGTTTACCAAGAGGCCATCACGCACTACAAAGCTATCTATCACTTCCCGGCTATATCCTGTGACAGTGGTACTACCCCGGATGATGCCCATTCATGCTAAGTCCTGATTGACAACAACGTAGATCTAACACAATTCAAGAATAAATAATTTAAGTTAGGTCCCCGTCATCTGGTAAATATGATGTACTAGGCGGTAGGTCCTTCGTATGTACGAATGTATTGGTAGGAACTACTAAACTAGGTACCATCACTTTATTTCTGTTGCAAATCATCATTGAGTATGTATCTGTGTTAGTCCATATTCGCCTCATTGCACGGCATGGGTAGGGCCCATCGATCGAGCATACGATTGGGGGGGTTAAAACAAATAGTCTACCATGTTGCCCTAGTGCGGGTTGGCGGAAGTCTCATGGCAGAGTGTAAGCGTTGTTGTATTAACGTTTGATCTCTTGAAGGGCATTGAAGCTATTGGGGATTGTCCCTAATGTTTCCATGCAACGTGTAGTAATCAGATTTTTTTATTGTACATTCGGAACAACTTATTAATGAACTGCTCTGATTTAAATCCCTTGTAACTTTTGTAAAAATCACCATTGTAAACTGGTTTTGAAAAGCGCAACAGACTAGAGTTTCTAGCCCGTGCTTCTCTAGTGAAAAACGCTTTCTGAAACGGGGGGTAGATAAAAAAATACTAGATCTAAATAACGTTTAACATTATAATGGATTCAATTAATTATTTTCATGTTTATATAAGTTTTAAGTGGTGTTTCCTTTGAGTACTTGCAATAAATATTGTTTTTGAGATGACTCAATAATTTTGTCCATGAAATGCTGAGTCGAAACTATGGTGGCCACGAGTAGATAACTGATAAGATAAATATCTGAGTAGTTCTATAACGAGGCCGTCATTACTAGTAATAATATTACATGTTATTTTATTTATTCAGAAATTCAACAGGATACGTATCAAAGATAAAAATATAATAGCTACTTGCAATGAATTAAAATCGTCATTCACAAAATTGGTAGGTATAAAAACTACTATATTGTACTAGTGTGTTATTTATGTCTAGTACTCGGCGAAGTCACATGGACAGGAAGTATTTGGAGTTGTTCATTAATTGTAATTGCCGTGTTTAAATACAAGTACTTCGTGAAGTAACAAAACAGGCAATTCACATATTTTGACTGAGGTGTGGAGTTTGTCCTTGTCACTAATATGGGCCTTGTAGAGTTAGGGCCTGAAGAGTAAAAATCTTGGCTCGACATGAGATCTGATAACTTATTTAAAGCGCGATTCATATGGTGTGTTGGCAAACTGTACATGAAAATGGTTTTTGGGGAGATCCTTTAATTTTCGCCAGTAGTAAATAATTTACTTAGAACTTAGATTTGTGCACCGTAGTGCCATCTAGCGAGTATTGTACCAAAAAGTACATTCGCATGTATCCAACCTTGATCCAAGCCATTGAATTGACTACGTTCCATTTATGAAGAAATTCTCTGTTTATAGCTGTTTTTTAAAAAGCGAAGCACATTCAATTTCATTTGTTGAAATAAGTAAATAAATAGTAAATGCGTGATGTACAAAGTGAGGTATTAGGAAATGTGTTTTAACTGCTTTCTTCGTTAAGAGATGGCGCCACTTGAAATCTGAATCGCGGTATGGTTTCGTTACATCCGAGAGTATATAAGCCTGCAATGAAGTAAATTCGTTGATGTGATAGGGGGATAGGATTTTTCCCTTCCCGTCCTTTTTATAAGTTTTTGCAAGTCTTCGGCCACCTAGCGGTGGACCGGTGAAGACTTAAAATTGTTACGAAAAGTGTGGTTGTGACGCGGCGGGTGGGGCGATATTTATTAGCATACTTCAATTCTAGACTGAACTTCAGTTGACTTGAAGTCTCGATCCGTGTTTCTTGGTGCCTTCGAGTCTGTAACTGGGGGGGTTCCTCTCTAGTTTACAGTACTAATGGGGTTACTCTGTACTCCGATTTCCGACACGACGCGAAGATTGTAAAGTTTACAAAATGATCGAATCCAGTATCGTATTTCATAATCTTAGACAAAATTCAACTCAGATATGAATATGTTTCATAGAGAATACATACATACATAAACTCACGCCTATATCCCAGAAGGGGTAGGCAGAGGTGCCAGGACACCCACATTTCGCCTTGTATGTTCCGTTCCACAATGTGATAGGTGGCGAGCCTATAGCCATATCGGGCACAAATTCCTGACTCTGGGCTGATAATGAATAGAAAAATCCAATATCACTTTGCCCAACCCGGGATAGAGAATAATATTGATTTTATAAGTGAAACACTTTTATCGTTAATGTATATTAAAAGTCTGAACATTCAGACTTCGTGTCGGAGTATAAAGTAAAGCCCCAGATAATCAGTGTTCTGTCACCTGTATTACCAAAAATGACTAAACCCCTTATTCACAAGAAACTGCTAATCAACCATATAAACGTAAATTAGTTGAATCATCTTAAAAGATGAAATATTTATTAATTTTTCTATATAAGTATTTTACCTAATATTGCCACTTCACAGAAAATAAATGCAATAATTTACTTGACAGTAATATCAGACATCCTCCATGCGTCCGAAAACCACACATGCGCTATTTTTCTGCTTAAAATCTGCTTATACAAGGTTCTCAGCTATTTTAAAGTTAATGAGCTGATTAGTGATTTTTGACCTCTATGAATAACATTTTTGGGTCGGCTCAAATTAGCGGCATTTGAAAACTGCGTTTTGTCCTTATGAATAAGAGGGTCAGACTTTAGTGATTACTGGTTAATTAGTATATGTTAGTGGATTTTTTAGTAGTTTGGGGGAGCTGCCAAAAACAATTAAAAAGATTATCACCGATCCACTTTTTATTCCAATTTCCGGAACATATTTTTTATTTTGAATTAAACAAGTATCTACCTGCCTCACAGGATTTAAGACACAGTTCCTTACGTATTGATTGAATTAATTAACCAACCTGGTATAACATGGATCTCACTGATTTTTATGTTAGAAGAAATGAATTGAGATACTTTTTTTTCCCGCTCTCACATCCGCCACTGCAACTCCTCTTAGTCAGGATCAACAGTGACACACAAAGATTTGACACCGAGCTCCGGAGCTCGGCGAGTCTCTCAGGTCACTAGCTTGTCTTTAACCCGCATCGAAATTAATCAGAAAGAAAAACAAAAGGAGTGGGATATAATTATTAGAAACAAATAGTTGTCCACTTCCCTCCGCAGCAAATAGGCCATAGGGAGACAAACAAATATTGAGTTGAGAGCTATTATTTATCCTCCGACATAAAGATATTATTATTGCGAGACTTGTTTTGTATACGTAATTTGCTATTAATGGAATATAATTACGGGAATTTATTAGAAACAGTATGGCATTAAATTTTTAAGTCTATCTACCGCGTTCATCGGTATAAGACTCACAAAAACTTTTGACTTATAATTTTACGACCACATTGGCCTGCGTTACAACGTGTTCCTGCAGACTTATATATTCTCCGATGTAACGAAACCATACCGCGATCTAGATTTGTAGTGGCGCCACCTTTTAGCATGAAGGGGAACGAACATTGCCTGCTGCGACACCTTAATGCCGAGGTCAAGAATTAAGAAATCTCTCTATCTTTTCAGCCATAGGAACCCCATTGTTGAACAAAGGCCTTCCCTGAGGATCTCCACATCGACTTGTTGGAAACGGCCTGCATCCAGCTACTCCTTGGCTTACACTAAGACTTTGTAATCCGCTTTCCAATAATTCATTGAGTGGTCATCACACAATGCAATTTGGGGCAATTTCTCCCGCTAAGCAGCAGTATAAAAGCACTGTTGTGTTCCGCTTTGAAATAAATTGTAGGCAGCGTAACTGTTAGACATATGATATGGATTAACCACTCACAATCGGCCTTTCGATTGAAGAGGAGGCTCGTGTCCTGCAGTGGGACGTATGAGGGCTGATATAGAACTGAAAGACATGATGAGACTTAGCACCTTATGCCTCAGGATAAAATGTTGCGAACCTGTAATTTGATCCTCTACTCTCATCTCTCTCAATTATCTAAAACCTTAAAACTCCCCTTCTTTCTCTCCTCCCCCCTCCCAATCAGATAGATCATATTAGTATTGCGTTACGCATAAGAAATCACGCAAAAATCAGAGTGCATTCCCTGGGACATTTGGGGCCGCCATGCGCATGACGGTAATTGACTGAATTTAGTCAGTATGCTGGCGTAGTTTACTAAATTCGAGATTTGGTTTAGTAGTTAGCCAGTGGCTAGAAGGGCAATGACATAGGTATACCTTTCGGCCTCCCTAGGAGTATTGGAAGAGGTGTTTAAAAAATCTGTCAAAGACGAGCCTACTTTATAGATACTGTGGATCTAGGCCTTCAACTATTACAAAGTAGGGTTGTGTAAATTTGTGCGACGTATTAGACCACGTGGTTCCATTACATTCTTTCAATTCTTCACGTAACACAAAGCGGGCTTAAACAATAATATTAGTAATTGTCAACGGATTTAGAGCTCTCAGCACATCAGCAAAAATCTGTTCTAGTATTTTCATGTTCCCAAATTATTTAAATGTTATTTCTAAAACGCCTGAATGTAATCGTAGTTAAGAAATTGAGAACAATTATGTAATATGCGTTATGGCGTAAGCGTTTTTAAAACACGACTAAGGACTTTATAATATGCGTTTTAGGAAGTCATTACCAAAAAGAATGACGAAAAACCACATTGATTTCAGTTTAGCGCATTTCTGGCTTCTAAAATGATTAGTAAACTTGTACTATTTTAGAGAACATTACTGCACATTTATCCTTCTTATTTGTGCAAGAGTGCGTGTTTACTGTTAACGAGAATATTTTGTTAATGAGACTGCCTCGGTGGCGTAGTTGTACTAAGGTACGGTTACAAAGCTGAGGTCTCGGGTTCGAATCCCGGGTTGGGCAAAGTGATATTGGATTTTTCTATTCATTATCAGCTCAGAGTCAGGAATTTGTACCCGATATGGCGATAGGCTCGCCACCTATCACATTGTGGGACGGAACATACAAGGCGAAATGTGGGTGTCCTGGCACCTCTGCCTACCCCTTCTGGGAAAAAGGCGTGAGTTTATGTATGTATGTATGAGAATATTTTTTATTTGATCCAAGGTTGCGCTTTTTCTAGTTTAACTTATACCCAAGGTGGTCATTTAAAGACAGATACTAAATATGATGATGTTATCTTGACAGTTGTTAATTTTAAGGATTATTATCATGTTTAGTTTTCTTTATTTTTCTAAAGCGCTTTAAGTAGTAAAGTCCATGAAAAATCTAACCGAAGCAAAAAAAGGTAATTATATGGTTTTTATTAAAGTCTATGAACCACTCGACTAGGCAAACAGTTTCAAAAATTTGTAAATATTTTTTACGATTGTTTTACATAGGAATATAATTTATTATTAGCAGTAACCAGCATGGGCGTAGCCACGGTGGGGCAGAGTGGGGCGCTTGCCCCACCCTGGCTCTGACCTGTCAGGTACCTAATCAACTCTAAAAAAATAAATTATCTAGGTAAAGTACTAGGCAGGTGAGCAATAACAAGGTATTTAGGATAATTCGAATTATAAACACAGATACAGGATGTTGTAGAAGAATACCGTGGGTAGAGTTTGCTAATTACATATGATTTCCTTTACTTCCTTTACTTTACTTCTTTACTTTACTTTTATTTTAGGCTGCTGCCCCACCCTGATCCCACGGCTGGCTACGGTCATGGTAACCAGGGGTATAATATAGCCTTCCATACCGCAAATCTAGATTTGCTTAGACGCCATGTGTAGAGCTTGTGATAAATTTAAAAATAATATGCCCAGAAACTTATCATCTATGATATTAGGACATCATAAATTATATTATAATATTTAGTGAATCTTTAATTTTAGGTGTGTTAGTATAGATAGTCAGTCCCCATGCACTATAACGGTGAAGGAAAATATCGTGAGGAAACCTGCATACCAAAGCGATTTGCAAGCATTTCTATGGTATGTAAATTCCGAAAACCCCCAAACTAGGCCAGCGTGGTGAATTATATGGCCTAACCACTCCTAATCGTACTCTGGATTGTAGAGGAGGCCCGTGTCCTGTAGTGGGACGTATATGGCTTGATACAGTACAGTGTTACTTTAAAGTAAAATAGGATCAAGAGCTCAGTCTAAGTTTCATTTAATGGGGTCACAGAGGTTATCGTAACTGATTCAATAATAAGTTTATTTGAATAATATTTATTTATAAATATTATATTTTCAATAAAATGTCAAATAGCGCAATTTGGAGGCGGCATGTGACCAGCAGTGGACAACTGTAGGTTGATGATGTGATGTGCAATATTATTATTAAAAAGCTATATTTTTATTTGTTTATGTAACGTAACTTATAGAATTCATTTAAATAATAAAAAAAAATGAGAGGTGTCAAGGGTCAGCGAAGTTCCTTTCGATTAGTTAGTGAAGGAATTGTAATAAAATTTTATTTCTTTTCAATTTTCTTTTTAATTATTAACAAATATATTGTAATATAAACTTAATTAGTAGGCTCAATTTTAGTAATAATTGGCGAAGATACATAGTCAAATGAAGGGTTGATGATTGACAGCAGGGTAACGAACTAAAATTACAACAACTACTACTAGTTACAACTATTGGTCTTAATTTTTCCGTCTAGCCCCCTTTCGCAACGCGCAATAAGCAACTTCGTTCCAAAATCTGGTAAATTTTCAGTGTCCATCGCGGCTGTGTCTTCAGGAGTGGCATTAAATTGGAACACACCAGTCATACCCAAGTTACACGACAATGAAACCAGTATCCACATTACTGATGTAAGTTTACTGTTACAAAACCTTAATATAATTAAGCAGTTTATTAAAAAAAATACCTTGGTCTTTAATAGAATTAAATAAATAAATAAATAACACCCAACAGTCACATACATAGTCCTGACCCCACAGTAAGACCGAGTCTTATTTATTTATTTATTTAAAACTTTGTACACGTTAATGGTACAGGCGGACTTAATGCCTAAGGGCATTTTCTACCAGCCAACCTTAAGGTAGTGCAGAGAGACGGAAGCAGGTGCATATTAATTTGTAACGAAATAAATGAGAAGAGAATATATATATATATAAAACATAAATAATAATATTTATACGAATATATATCAATTTAATTATTAATATTTACCAATATTATTATACATATACCTACACATACATACACTAAATACTTTAAAAATATATATATATATATATATACATAAACAACTAAATAAATAAATACCTACATTAGTGGTGAGAATCTGCTACATCGGCGAGGAGTAATTGTCGAACCTTCATCTTGAAAGCCTGCCGTGTTGTGCACGACCTGATTTCGAGTGGGAGTGCATTCCAGAGAAGAATGGATTGGATAGTAAAGGAAGAGTGAAGGAAGTCAGAACTATGAGGAGGACATTTTAGAAGGAGATTGCTAGACGAGCGCAGATTTCTAGAGTGAGTATCACTGAGGTAAATGAATTCGGGAGACAGGTAAGAAGGAGGGGAAGGAGACTTTAGAATAGAAAAAAGGGTAGTGAGGGCACGCAACGAACGGCGCTGGCGGATGGGAAGCCATTTTAACTGCGATCGGTAGGAAGAGATATGGTCAAACTTGCGAAGATTAAAAACAAATCGAATGCAGTTATTTAGAAGACGGTCGAGTTTGTTGAGTAAATCTGCATTCAGATCAAAATAGCACACATCACCATAGTCGATTACCGGAAGGATTAAGGTTTGCACTAGCATAGCCTTGGTTTTAAATGGTAGGAAATTCTTCAGGCGATACAGAGAACGAAGAGTACCGATGACTCTCTGACTGACTGAGTCTTGTGTCGCGGGTATCAGGAACTACGAGAGACTTTTCGGTCTCACAAACACCCAGACCCGGAAGAAATATTTGTGGGCCGCACAAACATTTCTCTCGGTGCGGGGATCGAACCCGCGGCCTCTCGTTTCACAGGCGGCGTCTAACCAACTGCGCCACGGAGGCTGTCAAATTATGTGCGTGGTGGCCTGTTTGTAACTAATAGACTACAATACAAGAACTCTTTATTGTAACCAAAACAAAGAAATGCAATCAATTACATAAATTAAATAAAATGACCATAACAATAGTGTTGCATTGGGTGGTCTTATTGTTTAAAGTGAATCATATAGTTGTAACGATGGCAGGAATATTATTCGAAGATATATTTAACGTAAAAGACATGGACCCAGAAGGAAAAAAGTTTGATCGTAGGGTGATGAGGCAGCAATGGAGCCCGCATCTCGTCTAGCAGCGTATGTGTCTTTTGGTGGATTGTTGATGCGGCTGCAGGGAGATGCAAACAACTTGCACGGTTTTGAAGTTGACCAGCACATGTATCTACTTTTGAAGAAACTTGCGTTTTAATACAAACTGTGCAGTGACATTATGGATCATAGTAAAATGTTAATGCTTTCAACATTTTATATTGTAAAATACGAATAAGTCTACTCAATTTTTTATACAGTTTTGAATGATTAATTGCTGTAATAACATAGAGCATACATTTTTTTTTAACTTATTTGCTTTAATTACAGGGGTGAAGTTTGTTCTTAAATTACCCTATATCAAAATTGAAAGCCTTTTACCTAAGTGAAGCCATAAAAATATATGTAAAACAACTGAGAATTTGATTTACATAGGTATTAAAAAAATGATACAAGTGTTCCAAACGATTTGAAAAATTAGTATATAAGTTATTATAAGAATAAATATGCGGCTGTCTACATCTTCACGGTGGTCGCGGGTTCAAATCCCAGTGCACACTTCTATATGTTCGGTGTCATGTGAGTATTGATAGTCGATCACCACGGATAATTACGGTGAACGAAAACATCGCGAGGAAGCCTGCATACCATAGCGATTTGTAAGAATTTCTATGGTTTAGAACCAGGGTTCAAATCCCAGGTAGAGCAAAGTGGTATTAGATTTTTTTATTCATTATTAGGAATTCGTGGCCGATATGGTGATAGGTTCGCCCCCAATCACATCTGATTCATCTGTAACAAGACGAAATGTGGGTATGATGGCACCTCTGCCTACCCCGTCTGGGAAGGCGTGAGTTTATGTTTGTACATAGTTATCGCATAATTTATTATGGTCATCTTCAGCTACATCAATATTGTTCATAAGGCGGCAACTTACAGCCGCTGCCAATAAACAATCCCAATCCAAAATTTGCCATTTTAGATTGACAGCTCAATCTTTTTTCTGATACTATATTGCCAATAATCAATCTCAGTAGTGAAAAAACTATGGCAATATGACAAGAGACCAATCGAAAAGTAGAAAACAATCCAGATTGACATCAATCTAATTTCTTCGATTGATTATTGGCATCGGCCGTTAGTCTCTCCGTTGTTCTGCGTCCTAATAAGTCAAGTAAGGTTTTAACATTGTTGATATTTTTTTATTCTAGAACCAGATATCTTGGTTGGCATCGATTTCCTCGCCTGGTTTCGTTGCCGGCAGTATCATCACTAGTTTTACTGCGGACAGGTATGGGAGACGAGCAACTCTACTGGGCAGCGCCCTGCCTACTACAATCGGAGCGGTAAAAATAAATTCAAGTACTACTCGTATTTAAATAAAACTATTTTTTACGGATTTTGCCGCGGATTTGGTTTAATTTTTACCTTTTTTTGACTTCCTCACTTTTCATACTTGTGTACCGCCTCGTGACTACAAATCTGTAAAAATAGTTTTATTTCAATGTGTAACATTTACGTAAATCTAAGTAACAATTAATGTTTACGATTAACCTAAAAAACATATGCTGCGGAGGGAAAAGGACTATAAATATAAAGGCTAAAAATATAGGCTGTCCTTCGCCTATACCAGAATCGGCCAGAGCGTCTCGCGTGAGCATCTCACTTAGGAATAACGCAAAAAATGAAATGATTCGGGGTTCGCGCTCACAGTATTTAAAAATTATATAAAGCAGAATAAAATGTCATATAATCGAATTTAGTAAAGGGATATAGGAAATAGGATCTGAATAGAGGCTTCAAAGTTTAAGATAACATTTTCTTACTAAATTCACTCCTTGAAAGGAACGTAGCGAGGTAGTACAAACTACAGAACGTATTGTGTGGTGTTATATAAATCAATGAGTATAAAAGAAAGTCACACAAATGAATTATTTATTATTAATAGTTTACTAAATATGTTATATATACATTTCAGATTTTACTAGCAATAAGTGCAAATGTTTGGATGCTTTATTTTGGAAAATTTCTGTGGGGTGTTGGTTCAGGCGCAATTGGCACTGTGAGTATTATTTCATGTTCATATTAGTATTTATAATACTGATAATATCATACTCATATAAAACTTAGCTAATAAAAGTTTAAATATCGTCATCGTAATCTATCAGATAATGTCTAATGCTGTATATGGTATAGTTAAGTTTTATTATGCCTATTAGTTATATTGGCTGCAATGTCCTTCAAAATATAACACAACAGTGCATTTGCACTATTGTTTGGCGGGAGAAATAGATATAGCGGTGGTACCTACCCAGGCGACTTCTTATATATGAGAGACAACCACCATCACATACATATGTGTATCATCTACTTACATACATATGTACGCTCTGGGATGGACTTTCTTTCAATATTGTTCATAAAGGCTTTCATATTCAATTATTACGAGCCTGTAGCATCACACTGCCGCGCAAAGGCAGGCCTCTCTTTTCGCCTTCCATGCTTACCGGTCACGGGCTTTATATGACCAATTCTTCCAATAGGCATATTCTATGACAGCCTATAATCTCAGATTTGGATTCATCAACATATTCTACAAAAATGCAATGGCAAGTCTGATTATGCTCCTTTTTTATCGTAGTTTTATGTGTGGATTTGCAAATTAGTTATTTTTTCAATTCCAGGTGTCATCGACGTATTTAGCCGAAATCTCCGACAAGGATATAAGAGGCCATCTTACCATGATGTCAAGATATATGTTATATTTAGGTTGCTTTTTGGTATTGGCTATAGGACCTATTGTCTCCTACCGGACTTTGAACTACTTGGTGTTGGTGTTGCCTGTAAGCTACTTCATCGCTTGTTGGACGATCCCGGAAACTCCATATTTTTATCTGAAGGAGGGAAAAGTAGATAAGGCTAGGAAGGTATTGCAGAGGTTGACGAAATGTAAGGATGACGAGGTATGTTGAAACAAATGTTAACTATACATTTTAATAGGTAAAACCATGGGGTAAACCTGCGTGGACTTCAAATAGTCAAAAGTCAATAGGTAAAGTTATTTCAATTTCAAGTTTGAATATTATGGTAGCATCAAATAACTAGAATTAAGATTCACTTAAATAAATATTGTAACTGGTTCCAGGCAAACAAAGGTTTTTTTTAATGATTGGGTAGAAGTAATCCTGAAAATGTAATTTTCGAATTATGGCCAATTGATGTTTGTCCTTCTTATACTTCTTAAAATATTTGTATAACCTTAACTGTTTCAGGTGTTAGAAGAAAGATTGTCACAAATGCGTTCGGATGTCAAGAAGGAAATGAGTCGTTCTGGATCCATTAAGGAGTTGTTTACTGGGAGACAGTACAGGAAGGCAGTAATTATAGTGTTCGGTATGCTATTGTAAATTTATATTGTCACATTATTGGAAATACAATTTTTTTTGCTGTTATTATTAAAGTTAAGGCTTCAGATGATGTAAAAGAGCTACCAAAAATCTATGACAAAGTCTAAAGCTTGATATTTTGATGTGCTGAATCTAAAGACGAGGCTAAGATGTGATTTCATTGGGGGAGGCCTATGTCTAGCAGTGGACTTCCTGTGGCTGATATGATGATGATGATGATATTTATAAAATTAACACCACATGCAGTGCACTTATAATACTAAAATCTGACGTTTGCTAAACCGCGCAAGAGAATAAATATTCTGTTTATGAGAATGGTAGTAAATTGATTGCTCTTTATTCTGTTAGATATCGCTATTTAATTATTTTAATCTCAATTTTAATCTGTATCAGCCCATATACGTCCCACTGCAGGGCGCGGGCCTCCTCTACAATCGACAGTACGATTTAGAGTGGTTAGCCATATAGCCAACTTTAATGTCGACATGTATTTATTGTTTCAATACATTTTTTTGTTGTTGTACTCCCTTCAGATATGAATAAATGATCAAGTTCATTTATATAAATAAGACTATATCAACTATTAAAATTAGTTTTAAGAATCATAATATTTTATTTTTCAAAACCACAAAGTTAGCAGTTTCTAAAACTCATTACAAAAAACGAAACTATCACAGGTCAGGGCACTATTACGAGAAAAGAATTGCTCTATTTAATTCGTTACATTTCCTCCTTACGATTTTTTAAACATAGGGCTTGACAAATGATCAAACAAGTCACCTGATGCGAAGTGATATCTTTTTTTTTTTTTTTTAACTAGAGTAAAGCTCCTTTAGCCTTCCTTCCGATACTTGGGGGTGGACCGGAAGGGGCATGTCGGGGTCTCCGGCCTTCCAGCCTGGGACGCGGGGACAGTAGTCCGCACTGCGCAGATGTTGTATCCAGGCTGGGTCCCTACCGAGATCTAAGAAGATCTTTTGCCGGCATACCGACTAAAACCTCTCGGTGGCTATCACGCGTTTAATGGATGACAGGCGATGTAGACAGGCGAATGGCGCCCATTTAACTTGCCGTGCCACCCGGCGCACTGCCAAATATGGCTCCTCCCAGCTTGGGGGGGCGCAGATGCCCCAACTTTCCCTACTTCGGACGCCCATGGTGAGATGAGCGTCCGCGACAGATACGAGGCCACACGTTCTGCCGCCCATCTCGGAGCCATTCCTGACATGAGCGCACAGCCCCCGCTGTGTGCTTAGCGACCCCGATGACCCCTATTAGTCGCCTCTTACGACAGGCAGGGGATACCGTGGTGGAATTCTGACGCCCCTTGACCACTGGGCGGGATGCGAAGTGATATCTGCCACCCATGACTAAACAAAACGCTTAGATCATAGAATAAAACTCATAATAAAGCCGCAAAAGCATGACCACAAATACAATCGTTAACATTTTCAATTGCAGGTTTAAAATTTACACAAATAATGTCGGGCTCGAATGCCATCGCGCAGTATTTGGGTCGCATCACCCAGGAGAGCAAATCAAGCTTGAGCGTGTCCACCGTGCTAGTCATATTTGGAGCCGTCAGGTTTATACTCGGTAACTGCTTACTTTTCATATTTATTATTGGTTTTTATAAATATGGTACCTACATCTCCACGGTTCCTTAGAATATTGTAAGAAGAAATGGATATAATACTATTGTTAATGTGTTTTTTTTATTGCCGTGAATGGCGAGACTAGCATGCCGTTCGCCTGATGGTAGCGGTACGACCGCTCATGGACTATAACAAAACAAAACAACATCATGAATAAATGCTTTGTAATTATTACAAAGCAACGTTTGGCATTCCACTGCGCTCGCCATCCTGAAACATTATTTTATTAAAGAATTATTTATATTATTTAAACTACTGTTTGGCGTAGTACTTTGACATCTCAATCAAAAGATGAATTTTCTTTACAATATTTGTATTTGGTGTGCAGTACCTAAACTACATGGGATTATATTGCTTTTCCCATATTTTTTTTAAACACACCAACTAAAGCTAATTCAATATGTTATTGGATGATGTTTCTAATTTAGAATATATTTATTTTTCAGCTGTGATCTCATCAATCCTCGTCGACAGGGTTGGACGTCGCCCATTACTTATTTATTCTTACTTGGGATCATGCCTGGCTCTCGCCGCAGTTGGTGCTTACTTCTTTAAAGAAGAAGTTATCGGATGGGATACTAAGCAGCCCGGTCTGTACGGATTTATTCCGTTTATCGGAATCATGATTTACAGTATCATTTCGTGTTTGGGATTCCAGTCACTTGTATACCTGATTCCGGCGGAACTGTTCCCATTAAACGTCAAGTCCTTAGCCATGACCCTGTCAAATATTTTGGGTGGATTTCTGAACTTTGGGACGGTGAAGAGTTATCAGCCATTGAAGGATGCTATGGGGCTATGTGGAGTATTTTGGTTCTACGCAGCCGTATCGATATTCGGTGCTGGGTTTTCGTTCTATTTCATGCCAGAAACTAAAGGGAAGAGTTTGAGGGAAATCCAAGTGGAATTGCAAGGAAATATTTATGACGAGACGGCAGAGAATCTGAAAAAACCCGAAGATAAGGAAATGGTCGAACTTGAAGGAATCCAGACACAACAGAAAAAAGACGGATGATATTTAATTCTGTGTATGAGGAACTTTCTATTGATACTGACATATTTATTTTTGATTATATTAAAACTATTTTATGTAAGCGTTCCTGTAAAAAGTACTTTACGCCTTTCCCACCAATTACTTAGCCTATTATTATATAATTTTATCATCCTGCATCATCCCACTGCATGGCAAAGACCTCCTCCTTGCCTGCACAGTTCGTGCTCCAAAGAATTTTTATAAATTTAAGCTGGAATTATATCTTATGACAAATAAGAGATATTATATTTATATAGGTACTTCTAATTATTTTTTGAATTTCCTTGCTGGTTTCATTTACTATCTCTAAGAGTTGATTCGGTGTTCACAATTGTGTAGACTTAGTCTTTACGCTAGGAAAGTAGATTTAATGACGTTTTTTAACTTATATGCCGCTAGATAATGGTATTGAGGTAAATGAGGATGTACTTAATTATAGCAAGAAAGTGGTGTTAAGGTCTCTCAGAAACCTCATTAGATGTGTCCAAACTAAGCAAAACCAAGACTTAAATAAAATACGAACAGGTATTGGAGGGTGGACAACAAATAAAATAAATAAGTTGTCAGATGTACAGTCAGCGACAAAAGTCGTTGAACACATTCAAAACGCCAAAAGTCTTGCACACATAAAGCAACAGAAGTGGTTGAGCAGGGTCGGCCACAAAAATTCGTGAACACTTTAAGGTTACAAAAGTTTCTAAACAACAAAAGCAACAAAATTCCTGAACACGCAAATTGTACATAAGTCAGTAATTTTTTTGATATCTTTGTACTGCGCACGCCCATCGACTTCGATATGAACCAGTTAGCTGTTAACTATCTGGCGAATTTCTGTGACAACTCATAACAATATTCAATGTAGTTTCTCAAAATATACCTAAAGCCACAACGCGTTTTTTATATCAATGGAGACAATAAAAAAATCATAATCAGAATGGAAAATACTTTTTCAAAAGTTTCTGAGCGACAAAATACCTGAACACACCAATGGTACATAAGTTTTTGAACACCTATAAAGAGCAAAGTTTGCCGCAGATGTGTTCACCTACTTTTGTCGCTTTGTTATGCATTCATTGTAAAATGTTATTTCATAATTTATAATTTTTGCTTTTCTCTGCATTGACTTATTGTTTCCTATTTTTGTGAAATAATATTTATTTATGAGAAGTTTTAAGCGTGTTTTATGTCAGTGGCGTAAATAAATAATAATTATTATTAGATTCAGGAAGAAAATAGTGGCAGCATTTTTGAACTTTTTAGATTCAATTGGGTTCAGAATACATATCTGAGAGACCCTTCGCACCGATATTCTAAATTGATAGTCAAAATAGAATATTTTGGCCGCCATTTTTTACTTTTTATTTATTGGTCCGATTGGTTTCAGAATCAATATCACCTGGGTTCTTTGCTCCGATATTCAAAATTGTAAGATCTATGGAAAACGATACGTACGATTTAAACAATAATAGGTCCACATAAAAACAAGAATATATAAAAACTCAAAAGATTTTATAATTTATCGTATATGTTATGTTAAATATTGATTATTTACATAAATTCAACACTCGCATTTTAATAAGAAAAATAATAGTAAATAAAATTAATTCAAATGTAACCTTTCAAAATAAAAAATAACTCTGACTTAGAGTACTTACAAAATCAAGTTAAATTTAAAAGTATTAGATATGAAGGAGCATAAATGTAAAATGACTTGCCAACAATCATAAAAGAAAAAGATAACTTCCGTATTACCAAGACAAAAATTAAATTATTTAAACATAAATCAAAACTTTGATTGCGGCCCTGGCAGCAAGACTTGGTTTGTGAATTGACATGTGGGTATTTTATTGTTCCAATATTTAAGCACATTGTAACTGTCTTACCCACATCATTAAATTATAGATTAGTACTGTCCGATACTATCATCACCTATATAATTATTATATCCCATGAATTGAAATTTAGAAAAATCTTTTGAGATAAGTGATTTTTTAACCATAACAATGTATTGTTTAATATCTCGTGCCAATAACAGATGAACAAGACATTTAAACTACTCATAAATAAATATTATTTCACAAAAACAGAAAACAATAAGTCAATGCGGAGGAAAGAAAAAAATATAAACCGGGAAATAAAATCTGAGACCAATTGCCCAATATCTAAAAAGTTCAAAATTGCGGCCACTACTTTCATTCTGCCTAATAAAATTATTGTTATTTATTATCTCCATCAATATAATACATGTTAAAAACTTCCATAAATAAATGTTATTTCACAATAACAATGATGGTAGGTCTCTCATATGTGACAGGCCATCTGGGTAGGTACCACCGCAATGTCTTTTTGTCCCGTTAAACAGCAGTGTAAATGCACTGTTATGTTTCGGATTAAATGGTATTGTAACCAGAGTAATTACTGGATATTTTCAGGATGGCGAGAGTAGTGAAATGTCAAGTATTGCTTTGTAATTCAAGGTGTTGTTTGGGTTAGTTTCTGTTTATGAGCGGTCGTATAGCTTACCATCAGGCGAACGGCATGCTCGTCTAGCTACTCATTGCAATAAAAAAAAAGAAGAATACAATAAGTAAATGGAGAGAAAAGCAAAAAATATAAATTATGAAATAACATTTTACAATGAATGTATAACAAAGCGACAAAAGTAGCTGAACACATCTGTGGCAAACTTGCTTTTTATAGGTGTTCAGAAACTTATGTACCATTGGTGTGTTCAGGTATTTTGTCGCTCAGAAACTTTTGAAAAAGTATTTTCCATTTTGACTAATTATTATTATTTTTAATTGTCTCCACTGATATAAAACACGCGTTGTGGCTTCAGGAAATATTTTGAGAAACTAAATTGAATATAGTTATGATTTGTTACGGAAATTCGCCTGTTTAACTATCTGGCGAATTTCCGTAACTTAACAGCTAACTGGTTCATATCGAAGTCGATGGGCGTGCGCAATACAAAGATATCAAAAAAATTACTGACTTATGTACAATTTGCGTGTTCAGGAATTTTGTTGCTTTTGTTGTTCAGAAACTTTTGTAACCTTAAGGTGTTCACGAATTTTTGTGGCCGACCCTGCTCAACCACTTCTATTGCTTCATGTGTAAAAGACTTTTGGCGTTTTGAATGTGTTCAACGACTTTTGTCGTTGACTGTACTTCAAGGAAAATTATTTGTTCAAGATTGTGTCCTTGAATGTAATGTAGTTCATTTATGTCAAAACATTCATTCAAAGATTGTTTGGACCGAATCAGATTTTGTTATTAAGCTGATCTCAATAATAAAAATACTTGACGAAGTAACTTGTGTTTTTTTTTGTCATTTTTTTATATACAGCTGAACAAGTTTTTACAAGACGCTAAAATACACTTGATATTAACTTTAATATAGTCTAGATAGGATTCTATCCACATGCAATAACCATTACTTGCTGCTCACTACAGGATATATCCAGATTGCGGCCGAAAAATGCTGGGTAGTAGTTTTAGTGACTACAGACACAATGCGACTAAAAATTTCGCATGAAACGGGTAATTTTTGGGTGGTATATCCATAAAATAATATTTTAAAACCTTGCAGCCTATAGCGTCTTTGAAAATAAAAGTGTGTATATTATAATTTTAGGAAAACTATGTATTTACAAACAAAATATAACGATAGAAAAAGATACAATAAAAAATCGCTTTCATTGCAGATCGTTTAGTTGCATTATGGTTGAGGTCTCTAAAATTAACCGCCTTAATTTTCAGTGCCAGTCTATTTGAATCAATGTCTATCATATCCAAGGAAGTGAGGCCACTCCTAAAAAAAACATCAGAAAATGCAAATCCCAAACTTCCTGGATTAATTTGGTAGAGCCACGTTGTTGGCATTCATAACTCAGAATGACTGGGCAGGCTCGTCCGGAATGTATCTCGTGTAACAATGTTGTCTAACAGGAGATTGATGTGACGCGACAGCTTTTCTGTCATGTTTCGTTAGATAAGTAAGATTACCGGATGCCTCATACTTCTTTCCTCTTCCTATGCTTTTTCCTTCCCGCTTGCCTTCGGTTTTGATGGCCCGGCGACATATTCATTACCCAAGCTTTATGATGTTCATGGGCGGCACGAGCAGTGATCACTGACCATCAGATTACCTGCTTATTCGTTTGCCGGACCTACGTTTGCAATAAAATATATTTTAATTATCGCAATCACATTTGGTATAAAAAGCAGAAGTGTGATATATTCCTTTACAGCCGCTGCCAATAAACAATCCCAAACCAAAATTTGCCGTTTTAGATTGACAGCTCAATCTTTTTTCTGATACTTTATTGCCAATAATCAATCTCAGTAGTGAAAAAACTATGGCAACATGGCAAGAGACCAAACGAAAAGTAGAAAACAATCCAGATTGACTTCAATCTAATTTTTTCAATTGATTATTGGAATCGACCGTTTGAGGGGATTTTCAAGTCGGAAAGTGTTTAAAAACCCACGATGACATCAGTAATATTCACGCGTGTGTTTGTGAATGACGACTCTAGTTTAAAATTTTAAATAATATATTATAGTCAGCTGATTTGTGTTTCCTGCAGTTGCCGGCATTTGAATCAAGGTAAGATCCAATATTTTGTAAAATGCTATCTAGTCCTGTAACTTATAGAGGAGAAACATCAGCATAAGAATTGTGTTACGAAATTTAAATGTTTTATATTACGATCGAGTAAAAGTGAATTCCTACACATATTTGTTCTGTCGCTTTCACATAACAGTCACCAATGTAATCGATGAGCTAGTTGAAGATCGGATAGATTAAACGCAGATGTAGCCGCTGTAAAATTAAGTCCTAATTACTTGTATCAAATAGAGAAATAAGAGCACTAATGAGCGTGTGCTCTTATTTGATTTTAGTATGATCCAAACCATAATAAATCTTAATTTAAGCGAATAAGGTTTATTGTTACCTGAAGTTGATTAAAATTTAAGACTTTTTGCTACATCTCTTAGTCCGAAATTCAAATATATGCAATAAGTATAACCAACCTCGGCCACTTTTGGCGTGTGATTTTGTTTCGGACCCTCTACCTAGTATACATATTTGATCGAAGCCAAGTTATTAAAAAAACACACACATAAAATAGAGATAAAATACACACAAAGAATCGCAACTGAAAAGTCACTCATGACAGAATTTCGCAACGGTAACCTCTATTCCTCGTTAGAAGAGACCTAAAGTCATTAGGGTGAGCACACTGTATGATGTTCTAGAGACAACTTTGTTCAATATTCGACAGTCCCGTCGCGCAGGCGGTTAGACGCCGCCTGTGAAACGAGAGGCCGCGGGTTCGGTCAGAGAAATATTTGTGCGGTCCACAAATATTTCTTTCGGGTCTGGGTGTTTGTGAGACTGCAACGTCTCTCATAGTTCCTGAATTGAAACTTTTGAAGATCCGATTTGATAAAAAATGGGTGTTTATAATGTTTTACGTACTTCCCAGTTTCTAAAGCCGTATTTAACGTATGATTCACTGTTGTAGGCTGTTACTGATTAAATTTTTCACTCATTGCACTTGATTCCGGGATGAATAGCGCAAACGAAGACACAAATTATGTCAAATTAATAAAAAATACAATAAATATGTCCCAAAATCCAATGATAAAGCATTTCTAGGCCGATCACGATTATTTAAATGTAAATAGACTAGTTTTGTACACGCGCGGCTGATAAGCAAATTCTTTATCACATTTGATGGTAATAATTATCTAAAAATGCTCTGATGTTCAAACGTTTGCATGCGTTGAGATGTGATACAGGTACTTGTGTGTTGAATTAGATTCCGAGATGGAGCAGGGAAGTAGGAGATTGCAGTACCTAACGGCCTTTTGTGGTGAGTGCCATCATATACGGGGTATATTTAAGACTAATAATCATTTCAATTCTCGGTTGTCAATCAGGTTTATCACTAATAACTGTAAATTGTTTTGGTTTCCCGCGATTAAGTTTTGTCTAGTGCAGGGACGGTATTTTTTTTTATTGCAGTGAATGGCGAGGCGAGCATGCCGTTCGCCTGATAGTAAGCGATGCGACCGCTCATGAACAGTAGCAAAACTAAACAACACCTTGAATTACAAAGGAATGCTTGGCATTCCACTGCGCTCGCCATCCTGAGACATAAGATTTTAAGTCTCAATATGTCCGGTAGTTACTCTGGCTACAATGTCCTTTAATCCGAAACACAACAGTGCATTTAAACTGCTGTTTGACGGGAGAAATAGACATTGCGGTGGTACCCACCCAGGCAGCCTCTCACATATGAGAAACCTACCACCAGTTGTACTGTTGCAAATGTTAGTATTTTAACTGATTTTAACCCTGTTTATTAAATAAATGATTTGATTTTCTGGCGAGAATAAAGCCGGGTGATAGTTTTATTGACTTCAGACACAATGCTACTAAACAAAATTACAAAAAAGCGACGCTTTTTTTTACCAAAAACTATTGATTTACCACCTAAACACGACGAAATTTAAAAAAAATCTCAAACAAAAATACTGCGAAATTTTTGGTTGCATTGTGTTGAAATAAGCAAGAAAAATGCGGGAAATATGAATAAATGTTAAGTTTTAGGAAAGTAAAAGAGAAATTAAAGATTGGTAAATATTTTTTCGTTGCTAAATCAGCATAATCAGTGGAATGTGCAACGAAGCAAATTTTATGGAAGTGCGGGACATTTTGGATATGATTATTTATTTCTGAGTACTGGTTAATTACAGTACGTTCTTACTGGTGGCTGGAATAGATCGAGCATTATTATTACTATTAGCTTCACTGTTTTTGGGCACTAAATTCTATTTCTAACAATTTTATGCACAAACTTCACAAATGGCAGATTTCGAACCACTGTATGTACTGTCTATTTTATAATTTTGCAGTATTATATTGGAAATTTTAACTTTTTCCCTTCCATGTCACAATAACTTGAAGTTTAGGGAATAATTTTGGATTCGCTCAACCCGCAGGTGGTGTGTTTTATAGTGGGATGACCGTTCCGTGCTGCAATATTCTACTTTTAGTACACTTCTAGAACACATTATAATCTGTATGTTGGGCTAGTAGTAGTAAGCTTATGATGTATGGAACTGTTTATTGTTAGTTGTTACCAGAGTACCAGAGTGCATGTTGAACATTTCGGCTTTGAAGTTTGAGACAAGTGTATTAAAGTCTTATCTACCACGTCTAAGGATAAAGACTTGCAAAAAGTATTTAGCTTATAATTTTACAACTATCAGCTATTTTCGTATCAGGCTTTTATATTTTCTGATGTAACGAAACCATACCGCGATCCAGATTTCTAGTGGCGCCATCTCTTAATGGAGAACATAGCCATTTTCTAGATACTTCATACTTCACAGTATTCTAACCAAAAAAGACTAACATTAATCTGCTTTTATAAACCTCCTTTTCTCTTCTGTCCTCCTAATTGGAGAAACTATTAATGGTATTGCGGTAGATGGTCAAGCCAAAGAAAATTCGAGCGATTGTCGCTTTGGGATATCCAGTGACGTCCATAATACGCATGACGGTAATTGCGTTGTTTTAGCCAGTATGCTGGGGGGTTACTATACTATAAAAACGATACACAATTCGAATGTTCAGATGCCGTACGTAAAACTTCAATTATGTGCCTAGATCATCCACAAAATGTTGGATTCCTCTATCATACGTCGCAATCATAGACTAAGTTCGGAGTAAATTATAAGTGTAATTATATAGTAACCCTCTAGTTTACGATACTGAGTAAGTTAAGCTTCAGAACTGGCTGTTATTTTACAAGCGTGCCAGGTTTATAATGCAGTGGATTTGTAATAAATTAAAAGGTGTGTTTCAGTGTCCATCGCGGCTGTGGCTTCAGGAGTGTCATTGAATTGGAACACGCCAGTTCTACCCAAGTTTCACGATAATGAAACCAATATCCAAATCACTGATGTAAGTTTATTATGCTCAATTGATTTATTGAACCGCAACATCAGTCTTAGAGACACTAACAGAACGAATGTTTTTTGTTAATTTGTCTTTCATATTTATAATAAGGATATGTATTAAAAATCAATATTTAAGCGTTGATTCATTTTTGATTTCGATTATTGATTCATAATAATCATCAGCCACAGGGAGTGGTCAAAAAAATCTACACCATTTTGTTCTTAAATTGAGAATTGAACCGATCAAGTTTCAAGTGTTGTGCTTGTTGAATAATTAGTGAAGTTTCTAGGAGATTTTCACATAGCCTAATTATAACGCAAGTGCGTGGTGGCCTGTTGGTAAACGGACTAGACGCGACTGCCAACATGTTCACAGTGGTCGCGGGTTCGAATCCCAGGGCACACCTCTGACTTTTCGGAGTCATGTGTGTATTGATAGTCAATCACCACGCACTAAAACAGTGAAGGAAAACATCGTGAGGAAACCTGCATACCATAGCGATTTATAAAATTCTATGGTATGTAAGTCCGCCAACCCGCACTAAGCCAGCGTGGTGGACTATATGGCCTAACCATTCTCAATCGGTAGTCGATTGTAGAGGAGGCCCGTGCCCTGCAGTGGGACGTATATGGGCTGATACAGAATTATAACGCGCATTCACGATGCTGTAGATGACCCAAGGTTTACTATACAAAGAATTCTTTACCGAGTCTGAATTGCATTTTAAGTGCGTTAGTGTCCGAATTCTGAGCGTCCTCTGTGCGCGTTGTGTGCAAGGGCTCTTAAAATGTTAGTTTCTAGAAAAAAAAATTGTTTTAGAGCGAATTATCATGGTTGGCATCGATTTGCGCCCCCGGTTACGTAGCCGGCAGCGTAATCACCCGTTTTACTTCGGACAAGTATGGCCGACGAGCAACTCTATTGGGCAGCGCCTTGCCTATTGCTGTAGGATCGGTAAGACAAAATAAACGCAGTACTTATGGATTTTCAGGACGTATCTAAGAATACTCTTTTTTGTTGCATTAAATGGCGAAACTAACTTGCCGTTCGCCTGATGGTAAGCGATACGACCGCGCATGAACAGTAGTAAAACCAAACAACGCCTTGAATAACAAGGCAATGCTTGGTATTCTACTGCGGTAGCCGTCTAAGACATAAAATGTTAAGTCTCAAGTTAAGTTAGTTACTCTGGCTACAATGACCTTAAATCTCAAACAAAACAGTGCATGAATGTACTACTGTTTGGCACCATACAATACTTGTAGTTGTAATTACCTGCTGCACTTAAGTTCAATGTCGTAACCACGTTCGTAACAGAGTTAGTAAAAATACTATTTTTTCCATAGGCTCGAGCAGCTGATCTAATACCTAACATTCTAGGCATAAGGTCCCACCTACCACTAATAAAAAATGTATTTACGGTTAAACTAATTTGGAAATTTCAGATTTTAATAGCAATGAGTGCAAACATCTGGATGCTGTATGTTGGGAGATTCCTGTGGGGGTGTGGTACTGGCGCAATAGGCACAGTGAGTATGATTATATACGATTATCTATAATATACTAGATAATCTTGGATTTATTAACACAACAGGATACAAAGGAAGGAAGAAGGGCGAATTCATATTCATAGTATCGGTAAAAAATATCGTAGATCCCGATGCCGATATTGCTTGAAATTATAGCATTTTGTGGTTTGTCCTTAAATGTGTTTCTGTTTTATCCCAGGCGATAGATTTTTATAAAATAAAGTAATTATCGTCACATTTTACGTTTTGTTCACAGAAGCAAAACAAGTTTTTTATTGAACTTCAAGTTAATTTCTCCAAGAACTCCGAGTCTGGGTCGCAATTAACAACTTATATTTTTCCCAGACCAAAAATTTCATGTTGGAATAAAAATCTTCAAGCTAATACTAAGTTTCATAGTAAAATTGCCATTCTCCATATATAGAATATTTCTTAGTGGCTGTGAAGCTGGTTATTGATGTTTTATTTCAGGTATCATCAATATATATCGCCGAAATCGCCGACAAAGATATAAGAGGACGACTGACCATGATGTTGCGATACATGTCGAATTTAGGCGGGTTTTTGATAATGGCTATAGGCCCTTCTATCTCCTACAAGACGCTGAACTACTTGGTAATGGTACTGCCTGTGAGCTATTTCATCGCTTGCTGGTCGATTTCAGAGACCCCTTACTTTTATCTGAAGGAAGGAAAGGTAGATAAGGCTAGGAACGCTCTGCAGAGGTTCACGAAATGTAAGGATGAGGAGGTATGATTAAGATTGTAGTATGTAAATTAAAGATTTTCAGTACACATCTTTGTTTCCTAACTTAGTAAACCAATAGTTTTTCTTTCTAATTAAAATATTTTTAAATTATTGCAGGTGTTAGAAGACAGATTGTCACAAATGCGTGCGGATGTGAAAAAGGAAATGAGTCGTTCTGGATCCATTAAGGAGTTGTTTACAGGGAGACGGTACAGGAAAGCAGTGATTATCATTTTAGGTATGAATTTCTGCTTGATACATTTATTTAACCATACCCTTATAATGTCCAGTGCCCACTGGCTATAAAACTTAAAGAAGTGACTTCTGCAAGTCGCTTGCATACACATCCGTAGCAAGTGGATATATGCAAGGTGCATCCTAAAAGTGTGCACAGTTGCAGAATCCAGCTCCTGTCGCTTTAATTGCTAGTATATTAAAGTTAAATATTGTAATGGACCCACCAAAGAAAAAATGTTCAATTTTAGATTAAGATCGATCACTTCTTTAGTATTTGACGTTCTTAATCTTAATTCGGAGCAAAAGAATTCAAATCATCGCTTATTTTCAGGATTCTGTACCACAACTATATTTGTGTTTAACGCCATCTAACGTACAAATCGAATACTAAAATCTAGAACATATTTTGCTCAACCGCGTAAATGTACGGCAGTAAATTGAAGTTTCTTCTATCCTTTAGATGTCGTAGTTTTACTATTTTAATGTGAAGAAACTTCGATCAAATATACACTAGATACACAGTTCCCTGTAAATGTTCTGTTAAAAAGTGGCACCGATGCATTGAAACCAAAAAAGTAAACAAAAAGATCACATATTCCCAATATTTAACACAAATTCCACATTATTCCTGGACCTTAAAGTAGCTTTTCACATAATATTGTTTAAAGTTCTGTGACGTTTTAGAAGCAACGGTCGATGCGTGACTGAAGGCGAAAAAGTGCTTAAAGCACTCTTTTTTGGTGCCATTTTCTAAGCGCTCATGTTGTATCTAGTGTATATTTGATCGAAGTGAAGAAATATTATGATTTATCTGCTTTGAACTTACTCTAATGCAATTTTGGTTGTTATAATTCTCTGATGTAAGGGCAAAAGGTCAAGTGCTATGTTTAAAAAAAAACCGATCATAAGATAATTATCTTTTCTGTAAAATATAGTGAAAACAATTCGCAGCGAGACACACCTTATCTAGTGTCGTGTACAGAGTAAAATTTCATATTATTTGTTTTCGACCTTGGTTATGTATGATCAAAAAAACTTACCTCTTAAATTAGCTTTCAAGGGTCCCATCGATAATAACTATTGGATGTCTCTATCTAATTTCTAATTCATAATTCCCTTAAAACGCAACTAAAACCTACAAACACGAAAGCATTATCACTACGTCCAATCATTCGCATTTCCATTGCAGGTTTAAAATTAGCACAAATGATGTCTGGCGCGAACGCCATCGCGCAGTATTTAGGTCGCATCACCCAGGAAAGCAAATCAAGCTTGAGCGTGTCCACCGTGCTAGTCATATTCGGAGCCGTCAGATTTGCACTTTGTAAGAACTGTTTTTATCTATGTATACATATATTTTGGGTCAAATAAGAATAAGATTGTCGAAGGGATAAAACGTAGGAAGTCATTGGATATAGATCACTTCGATCAATGACTATGGGAATCATTGGAGCAGGTCTCAGTTCAGCAGTAGACTTCATGGCTTAAATTGATGATGTGAGGTCATACAGGGTATACCAAGACTGCTACCGAAAACGAATCCGGGTGGTATTTTCAGTGACTATAAATACAATGCAACTAAAAATTTCGTAATGAAACACACTATATTTTTGTGACTTTTTTATATATAATAAATCCATAGTTTTTGCTTAAAATAATAATTGAAACCCGAGGGTACCATTGAGTCTTTAAAAATAAAAGAGTGTCCACTATGATTTTAGAAAGAACTATGTGTTTACCACCCAAATACGACGATAGGAAAAAATAACAACCAAAAGTAGCTTAATTGCAAAATTCTTAGTAACATTGTGTCTGAAGTCACTAAAACTACCACCCGGCTTTAGTACCCGGTAGTACTACGGTACGGTTACAAAACTGAGGTCTCGGGTTCGAATCCCGAGTCACGCTAAGTGGTATTCGATTTTTTTATTCATCATCATCACTCAAGAGTCAGGAATTTGTGCCCGATATGGCGATAGGCTCGCCACCTATCACATCGTGGTACGGAATATGCAATGAGAAATGTGGGTGTCCTGGCAACTTAGCCTCTGCCACTTAAAAGGAGTTTCTGGGAAAAGGCGTGAGTTTATACACGTATGTCTCCGTCGTGTCGTTTAATAAACACATGTTTCTAAAATCACGTATGCGGACAATGCATAAAGATTTAACTTATAAGACTTACAATCCGTAGCCTATTGGCGACAATGCCTTTTGTGAAGTCGGTCGTGACTCATGTCCTAATATGTATTTTAGAATAAAAATTATATTCCTTTTCAGCTGTGACGTCATCAGTCCTTATAGACAGGATCGGACGTCGTCCACTACTCATTTATTCTTACTTCGGATCAGGCGTAGCTCTCGCCGTGGTCGGAGCTTACTTCTTCAAACAAGAATTTATAGGATTTGACACTAAACAATCCAGCCTGTACGGATTTATTCCGTTCATCGGAATAATAATTTACAGTATCATTTCGTGTTTGGGTTTTCAGTCAGTCGTGTACATGATACCGGCGGAGCTGTTCCCTTTAAACGTAAAGTCTTTGGCAATGACTTTCTCGAATATATTGGGAGGGTTACTGAATTTTGTGACGGTGAAGTGTTTCCAGCCTTTAAAAGACGTTGCCGGGTTATGTGGAGTGTTTTGGTTCTACGCATTTATTTCCCTAATTGGTGCCGTGTTTTCTTTTTACTTTGTGCCAGAAACTAAAGGAAAGAGTTTGAGAGAAATTCAATTTGAGTTGCAAGGAAATGTTTATGACGAGACGGCGGAGAATTTAAAAGTACCCGATGATAAAGAAATTGTGAAACTTGGCGGAATCCAGGTGCAAAATATGAAGGACGGGTGAAGTGTAATTCTGAGGATGAGGAATTTTCTCTGGAAGATGACGCATTTTCATTCATTCTATTCTTTATAAACTTTACTATAATAAGTACTTATAACTTTCCCACCAATAATTTATATTATTTTACAATATTTTATCCTTTACTGCAGGTCAAAGCTTTCCCCCTCTTCTTCTACAATTTGCCTTCTAAAACAATTTCTCGAACTCAACTTGAAATATGAAATATATTATTACTAACATCATATATTTTTTTAATTCCTTCCATTTATTTTCTCTTATTATTTCCTTGCTATTTAAGCACAACCTGGTGTCTCTAAGAGTCGATCTCCGCTCATGAGGAGTGTTGAAAAGATAATTGCTTTTCTATAAAAGTTTAAGTAATATGAAAAGATTTAAAAAATATATACAGACTTTAGTGCGTGGTGGCCTGTTGGTAAACGGACAGACGCGGCTGCCCACATGTTCACGGTGGTCGCGGGTTCGAATCCCAGGGCACACCTCTGACTTTTCGAAGTCATGTGTGTATTGATATTCAATCACTACGCACTAAAACGGTGAAGGAAAACATCGTGAGGAAACCTGCATACCATAGCGATTTATAAGAATTTCTATGGTATGTAAGTCCGCCAACCCGCACTAGGCCAGCGTGGTGGACTATATGGCCTAACCACTCTCAATCGTATTCTCGATTGTAGAGTAGGCCCGTGCCCTGCAGTGGGACGTATATGGGCTGATACGATACGATACAGACTTTAAATGCAGGTCAAATTAACTTAAGCAAGAAATTTGTATTACTGTCGCTGGAAGGATTCACCATAGTAAACATAGACTACACAGAACCCCTATACATTTATTGGAAACACAAATCATAAACAAGAAATAAATTGTCTGATGAGGTCATAATGACGTCAATGAAATTACCTGTTTACGATTACGTACCTAATTATTATAATATTCTCGGCACAATTACAACCATTGAGACTCTTTGTGATGAATAAAATAAGATTGTTGCGGGGTCGATTTCAATAAAAATATTTGAAAAAATTACGTTTATTTTTTTAGACATGTATTATTAAACGCAAGACAAAGATGCTGCAATGGACCAGATGAAAAGTGAAGTTCTACTTAGATGGAGAATCTATGATCATGAAATAATCTACACTCACTGGTTGGCATACAGATCATCTAAAATCTATCCTTCCCGTCCGTTTTATGTATTTTTAATAGTATTTGCCCACCTCGCGGTGGACCGATGATGATTATTAATGATGATAAAGACTTTATTATAGAAAATAATTTGGCGAATGGGGCTGGGCACTTGGACTAAATAAAATAAAAGAACTGATGCTGGTTGTACAGTGAACCTGTTCCTATTTCTTAGTATCAATAGGCGTTGAAATTCCAAAAATCCTTCCTTAGTGTTAGTGCTATCTGACAACATGATGTAAATTAGGAAACCCTTTGAAAAGTGTCAGATTTTTAGTTCCAATAGTTCAGCTGTATGACGTATCACGTCAGTCAGTCAAAAAGCCAAGGACAAGTCCAGGAGTTACTCTGATGAGATATATATAGAAGAGACTCTTGATGATATATATAGGTATTATTAAGGATACCATTTTGCTCCTAAATTATCATGGAATACGGGTTGAATATAGAACTTGGGACGTAAAAGGTATGGGTTGACTCGTACTAACAAAATAGTTTCAAGTTAATAATGGGAATTACTGCTATTTCAAATTAACATCACCACCTTGTTATTTTGAGGCCTTATCATAGTCTATATTTCTGCTATTGCTTATTTCCCCCCACAGAATTTGTGAACAAAAAAACTGACCATATATTTTAACAATTTTTCTTATCTAAAATTACACACACAAAATTGATTGCTCATTTCTTCGTTAAATGGGTTCGTAAAAAACAGTCGCTCCTTCATAGATTACACGAGATGGTATAAATATATTAGCTGATCGGCTTTGTGAATCACAGTCACAAATCACATTTTTTTTTGTATAACTTGTGAAATGTTATTATCGACTTCAATTGCCATTGCTATTTATTCCAACACTATAATCTGTATCAAGTACTTTAAAAACTTGTTTTTAATAAATAAATAACACCCAACAGTCGCATACATAGTCCTGACCCCACAATAAGATCGAGTCTAGTGGTGAGTGAGTGGGTATCAGGAACAACGAGAGACTTTTTGGTCTCACAAACACCCAGACCCGAGAGAAATATTTGTGGGCCACACAAACATTTCTCTCGGTGCGGGGATCGAACTCGCGGCCTCTCGTTTCACAGGCGGCGTCTAACCGCCTGCGCCACGGAGGCTGTTTTTCGTCGTTAGTTCCAATTCTCTAGTTTTTTACATACTTAAAAGCCTAGGTACAGATATATCATATCTCAATCTTTTTGTAATTCCGAGTCCAAAATAATTGAATAGTCGAACACCAGAGTGCTTGCCAGTCGAACACTTCGGCTAAGAAAAGTATAATAAAGCCTTATCTACCACGTCTGTGGATAAAGACTTGCAAAAAGTATTTAGCTTATAATTTTACAACCACCATCTATCTTCGTATCAGGCTTATATATTTTCCGATGTAACGAAACCATACCGCGATCCAGATTTCTAGTGGCGCCACCTCTTAATGGAGAACATAGCCATTTTCTAGGTACTTCATATTTCACAGTATTAACCAAAAAAGACTAACATTAATCTGCTTTTATAAACCTCCTTATCTCTTCTGTCCTCCTAATTGGAGAAACTATTAATGGTATTGCGGCAGATGGCCAAGCCAAAGAAAATCTGAGCGATTGTCGCTTTGGGATATAATATAGTGATATAGTGACGTCCATAATACGCATGACAGTAATCGCGTTGTTTTAGTCAGTATGCTGGGGGGTTACTCTATACTATAAAAACGATACGAACTTCGAATTTTCGGATGCCGTACGTAAAACTTCAATTATGTGAGTAGATAATTCACAAATTGAAAAAACAAATTGTTGGATTCCTCTATCGTACGTCGCAGTACGTAAATAAGTCGTTCGAACTCGAAACCCTTCACACCTGGGAGGGTCACTACTCGGTACTCAGATGGATGCGAAAATCCTATTGCCTATACAAAAAATCCCGGCCAAGTGTGAGTCGGACTCCCGTACGAAGGGTTCCGTACCATCATCTGTGAAAGAAACCCTAAAAATCACGTTTGTTCCTGTTTATTAAGATCGAGTTAAAAATTTCCTAAAAATTACGTTTGTTTTATTTACTACTACTACTACTTTAATATTAACTTTTTTTTTAATAAATTATTTATTTTGAAAGGTAATATGCAACTAAATATTCTGTGTACATTTTAAGCGTCTACTTGTTACCGTTATTAATACTCAGCAAAAAATACGAAATAAATACGTTCATTGTATGAGGACCCCCTTAGTATTTTCATTTTTTTATGTTTAGTAATTGTTGTTATAGCAGCAACGGAGATACATAATTTGTGAAAATTTCAGCTTTCTAGCTATCACGATGTATGAGATACAGCCTGATGACAGACAGACAGACAGACAGACAGACAGGCAGACAGGCAGACAGACAGACAGACAGGCAGACAGACAGACAGACAGCGGAGGCTTAGTAATAGGCTTCCGTCTTTACCTTTTAGGTACTGAACCCTAAAAGGTAGGATATTCATGAGTTTAAAATAAAGGTGCAAAAAACACTGATGTATTCCAATTTCGTTTTACACACCAACCGCGAAGTTTAAGTGTTGAGTTGTAAATTAAATGTAAAGCGCCAAAATTGCGAAGTGCACAGAACAGTTTTAAGAGTAAATAAGCCCCAACAGCTGAAGAGACTTAATGAAGCCCTTGTTTATGCAGCGCTAAGTGGTTCCGCCCACGCGCTGCTTAAATTCAATCCAGTTTCGTTGATTTTTCCCTGGAACGGTTGATATTGAATCGCCATTGGCTGAAGTGTTTTGTAAGTGGGCTGAATTTGATTTTGGATTTTAGTGGCCAGTCTTAAATGGGTCGGTGTGGCCACCGCGCCAAGTGCCAACTGCGTGATGCACAAGAGTGTGTCCGCAGTGTCAATTGCCATGCGCAGTGACGTAAGACTAGTAGGTTTTATAAGGGTAAGTTTTACTTGTGGTAGGTCTCTCATATGTGAGAGGCCGCCTGGGTAGGTTCCACCGCAATGTTTATTTCTCCCGGCAAACAGGAGTGTAAATGCACTGTTGTGTTTCGGTTTGAAGGGCATTGTAGCCAGAGTAACTACTGAACATATTAAGACCTAACATCTTATGTCTCAGGATTGCCATTGCAATGTTACGTGGAATGCTAAGCATTGCTTTGTAATTCAAGGTATTATTTGGTTTTGCTACTGTTTATGAGCGGTCGTATCGCTTACCTCGTATTTATTTTCCACACCACAATTTAATGAAAATAGCACATATTAAAACCAGAAACCACTAAATGTTTAGACGCTTAGACACATATTTGTTTAGCCCCGTGGCTTGTAGATATCTAAGCATTTGTGTCACGTACGAAGCGTTTGGGGAATGCACTATTGCGCTCCTGACAGCCTCGTACTGGGAATATAAACCAATATACCGCATAAATTGTGCTATGTAATAATAAATACACCAACAGTCACATATATAGTCCTGACTCCACGCAGAGATCGAGTCTTATGGTGTAGGTATTAGGAACTACGGGAGACTTGTTGGATCACACAAATATTAGTGTCTGTGCGAGGATCAAACCCGCGGCCACACGTTTTATAGTCGACGTCTAATCAACTGCGCCACGTAGACTTTAGAACTGTATTTTTTTGTATATGTATATGGTGTAGTTGGTTGATAGTTGGTGTTAAATCGCGAGGCTGTAGTTTTGATCCTCGAAACAAATTATTGTGTTGTCTACATGTTTGTTTCAAGCCTAAATATTGTGATACTAAAAGTATGATGTGATTTATGATATCCATGACAAAAAATATTTCTTTACTTAGTACCGTAGCTCAGTACCACGTGTGACCATAGGTTATTTTGTATATATTTTAAAGTAATACATATAATAAGCGTCAAGACAAAAAGTACGCCAGCCATTGAAGTTTATGTGTCAGAACAAAAAAATCTCATAAAGAGATATGAGAATATTCCACGATAAGAGTGTTGGAGATAGCATAGCCCCCGGCGAACTGCCACAAACCGTGTTCAATCACAGCGAATGGTCTTACGTATGCGTGTACTCGATTTTTCATCTATAGTAATGTTGAAATGTACGTTCCTCTTTCACGACTAAACTAATAGACTATTTTATACACCAACATGATTGTGACTTATTATTAAATTTTGTTTTTTAAATAAATATAATTAAAAAAAAAAGTAAGAAATTAATATATTAATACTAATGTAGGTAAGTATAGAAAATATTTTGTAGATAGAGATTAAGTGCTATGTGTATCGAGTTGTCATAAGAGCTCTTTAATTGCCTACATGTCTAATAAATACAGTTCATTATGACATGACCCAATGTAATTTATAACCATTGTAAATATGAAGACAGTTCGCGTTACTGAGGGAGTTGCTTGCATCGTTTCTTCTTCACAGCTACAACACGTTCCGAAGCGGTGGTAGCAGAAATTAATATTTGAATGAAGATTATTTTCATTTTGATTCACCGATTTTAATGTTTGACTAAATGGTAGTATAGGACCTGGGGCCCTACTATATAAATCCGAAATTCGAATATTCGTGACGTTTTTCGTTTCGAAACCTACTCTGTAACACGAAATTCGAATCTTCGGATCGAAGAATGAATGATTCGAATATATCGGCAATCCGAACATTTACAGAGTAGGTACATTCGTATCGTCACAAACTTCGTTCGTCCGAAGTTTCGAACTTCGTTTCGGATGAATATAGTAGGGCCCCTGGAGAAGTATTTATTACAACATTCAAACCACAGTCGGGAGGTAGAATTTGTATGGCAAATATTTTTACTTTGTATAAAGTTTCATAAAAAATTTAAAAAAATATATTATCTGGTGTTTTTATATACAAAATGCGATTTAAATTAGTATGGGATGTATTTAAACTTCGTGTTAATAAGGGTAGAGTGGAAAATTAATTCCCAAGCGACGCCGGGTATCGTCGTTAGTTTATCAGAGGTAACAAATTATACACAATGTTTTCCTAAAATACATGTACTTGAGTGTATAAGGAAGTTTTATGTCATTTACATTTCTCTATGTTATACGAGAAGGAAATTGTTGATATCAATCGTGGTAATGTTATAACAAATTTTATGTGTTACCTTCATTATTATTAAGTGACGTAATAACTCATATGTGAAGCCTCATTGCGTTGGCCATTATTTAAGAACAACGTATTTATAGTTTCATTTTATTATTTCCGAATATAGATCCAGTGATATCAGTAAGTATTATGTTAGAGTGAGTTTTACAAACTAAAACAGAGTAACCTAAATAAAACAGCTTAAAAATGTATTTAGGGTTCAAATGTTGTAGTTCATGGGCTTGTTATGTAGATACTTCACGACTAAGTGATGATTATGGACACATAAGTTCACAATGAAAGCAATTAAAATAATAATACAGCTGAAAGTAAATGTCAAGGCAACTCACCAAGTCTCGATCTTGAAGAGGGAATGGCGCCGACGATAATGCTAGTCTATGGAAACCACATACACAAACACACACACACACACACCACAATGCTGGTGTTCATTGCACCCACTAAACACCATTTTTTGTGCGACAGAGTCCACGATCACATATCCACGAGTAAACGATTGAGCTAACTGAATATCGAGTAAGCCGGAATATACGCTACCCGTTCCGAAGCGCACACGAGACTGACTGATAAACATAAGCGGCAAATGACAAACTACCCTCACCCTAAATAATGAACTGGATAAATTAATCCTTTCTTATTTTCGCCATAAAAAAGGAAATATGCGAGTAGTGTATTGTTAAACTTGCTTTACTAATAAACTAACTCAATTACTAATACCACAGAGTACTTTGTTATACCTATAGGAAACAAATATTTAGCAATTAAGCTCAGCGTCGCCTCTGTTTCAACCTGGGCTTGTGTTATGCTTGTCTAATGTATAGGTTACCACTACTGGCTCTGTCCCTAATATGTTTTTACCTCTGTCAACACTTATTAGATTATAATATATGAAAATAAACTCAATTGGGAATAATCAAAATGATTTAATATAAATATCATAAATACAAAAATGTCTGAAAATCCTTCATATCTGTGTCACATCGAAATGGTGTGATGTTTTTCTAATATATTATCCTTGCTAAATCCAATTATGGTGAGCCGATATATTCACATCCGGGAACAAATACGGCGGCTTTTATGAAGTAACGACATGTGAATCGATGTGAGCCACTGATGACGTAATAATTTCATGCATTAAAGGTTAGATCAAATTGTTGGTATAAGGGTTTTTTGTTCGCTCGATTGTTCAATCGATAAAAGTCATCAATCAAATCGAACACAACTTGACTGAATATAAAAGTAATACTATTGGTATATAAAAGTATAAAAGTAATTTTATAAAGTAATTTTACAAACACAATCTGATTTTGTATTTGGTCATGCTATATTATAATGGTATGTTAAGCTGGACTTGCTGTGCGTCTGATTTTTTTATATTTGCACGTCAATGTGATTATAGTGCACTTTAAGGTCTGCCTTATCAGCGAATCCTATTTAGTAGACACCAAAAACGAATTCACGATTTCCTGATTTCCTAGTCGTTAAAAATATGATAATCAAATCTTAGCTAAGGAGTCAAAAAGCCGAATTCTATAAGTTTAGTTAAAATGAGATCAAATACAATAAACGATGTTGAGACGAAGCTGTAACAATACTTGTCAAAGTTAAAAAGCGCTGATCTTTTCGACCTTCATCTTATAAAACAACTCGGTTTGGTTTTGCGTTAGATTTTATATTTACACCGAGTTGTATCCCGAAGAAAGAAGAAGAAGTTATGTTATTCTATAATGCCTCACTGCGAAGTAAAGAACTGCTCTACAAACAAGAGATCGATTGGGGACCAAGGATTTTACATATTTTACACATAGTAATTACTGAATTTTTTTATGGTATGTAGGGGTCTACTCAATGATCCAAAAGGAAGTTCGAATCTTCGAACTTTCGACGTTTGAAGTAGATAAGTTATAAGTCTTAAATTTCTAACTAATACTATTCTCTATGATACTTATCATTTACTACTAATTTATTCTATGATTACGATGTACGATCGAGGATTCGCACATTCGTATAGTTTTACGTCCGAAAACGTTTCAGGTCACAGAGTAATTCCCCAGGTTTCATCATGATGGTTTTCTTCACCTTCAGTTACCTTAGTCCACTAAACTTACATATTGTCAATTCTGGCGTGCTTCTGTCGATCCTAGCTAATAGTTACAGTGCAAGAAAAATCATGAAATATAGGTGCTTTTGAAAATAAAAACAAAGGCTCCAAATTCACCTAACTGCATTTGACGCGTGCATCGAGCCACGCTACGTCAAAGCGATTTGGAAGTTCACAGTAAAGGCTTTTTACCCTATCTCAGACTTCGGAAACTCCTAGTGCATGTTGCAAATGACAAACTATTGGAGACTAAACTGTTTTTGAATTTTTGCTTGTAGCTCGGGTTCATTAGAATTTTAGTTCGTTTATTTTAGGTTAATCTGCCGTGGATATTTAGTTTAGTAGTGTAATTTGATATAAACACTAGATTTTGATTTTCAATATACAGAGACTACAGTAATTATTTATTATTTAATTTTTTATAGCTATGAATGTCGAGACTAGCATGGCATTCGGCCGATGGTAAGCGATGCAACCAGTCATGGATATTATCAAAACCTAAAGAACATCGTGAATTACAAAGCAATGCTTGGCATTCCACTGTGCTCGCCATCCTGAGACATAAGATGTCGAGTCTCAATATGTCTAGTAGTTATTCTGGCTACAATACATACAACGTTGCATTTACACTGTTGTTTGGCGGGAAAAATAGATGTCATGGTACCTGCTCAGGCTGTGTGGGAGGCCAAACACACGAGAGAATTACCACCAGTAAAATTATAAGGATGATCAGTAGTTAAATGAAAATAAACTACACATTTTTAAGCTGATTATTAAATCTTATTGTAAGTAATGTAACAATGATGATATATGTAGTTAAAGGAATTCAAACATTTTATAACTTCATCTTGGAGGTATTCCACAATAAAATCGAAGTATCAAAACAGTCTTATCTACAAGCGAAGAAAATGCAAATCACTTCGTTAGAACATTTTTTCACAGGAGCGAGTTTCACCGGCGCTCGTGGAGTTACAGTATTTTACGTTCGGAAAATATTTCAATAAAATTTCCAACATTTCTCCCCTGGTACTCAGTTCGAGTTGTAATGATTCTGAGACTTTTTACTACACATTCAACCTCTCGTGTTTATTTGAGGATTATAGGAGTATTCACGATTTTTTTATTTAAGTATTTTGTTTAGGGAAGTTTGTGAGTCCAAAAATTGCAAGACTCATAGTTTCAGAATAACTACGGCATAAGAGTCGTATCTTTGTGACGTGTATTATTAATTACTAGCGGCACGGCCTGGCCCCACCCGGTTGCAGATACACTTTCCAAAATGGCAACTAGAATGTTCAATTACTACTGTCAATTTAGAATATCGACCAATCGGACCACGAAAACCGAATAAAATTTCCTCGTATTTGCTACATATATTTACTACTGCTTTCTTCCAATGGGTCTTAGCGTGATGATATAAAGTCTATAGCATTCCTCGATAAATAACCTATTCAAGACAAAAATATATTTTAATTCAAACCAGTAGTTCCCGAGATTAGAAGTAACAAACAAACGAACTCTTCAACTTTATATATTAGTATAGATATAAATATTATATCGTCGCAACATCAATAAGCCCATTGCAGTCTACTGCTGGACATAGGCCTGTCCCATAGCGTCTATTCTATTTATATTCTCTTGTATATGATCGACGGAATGAAGATAGGGATTGATAGATTTAAGTGTCATATAGTGAATTAAGAAGAAAGAAAGAAAGGGATTTATTGTCACAATAGAGGTGAAACACTAGAAATGTAGGGTATATTAAGACTGCTACCGAAAACGAAGCCGGGTGGTAGTTTAAGCGACTTCAGACACAATGCAACAGAAAAAATTGAAAAAAAAAGCGACAATTTTTTTTTATTGTTATTTTTTCCTATGGCCATGTTTGGGTGGTAAATACATTTTTTCCTAAAATAATAGTGTATACCCTTTTATTTATAAATACTCTAGAAAGAAAGAAAACTCATTTATTAGCCACAAATAAGATGACGCACACACTCGTTTAACATAAATTTATATATATAACTAACAACAAAAAGACAGTAAAAGGGAGTTTGTACGTCGCATAAATGTGACACGTAGGTGACCACTCAGCTTATTGTTGCACTGCGACGCGAGCCACAGCGCAACGCTGGTTTTCAGTGGTCACCTTGAGTGACATGCGAACGCCAGCTTACATACTAACATAAATTAAAACATGTTGTATAATTAATGCTTAGAAAAACAACAATAAAAAAAAACAAGTCATAATAAGGATTAATAACTAAGGAAACAAGTAAAATATAAAAACTAAAAATCTACTACACAAACAGTATAACACATGCAAAGAAAAAGCAAAAAATAATATCTAATCTAGTTTATACAAGTATTGTAATAATTATGAAGTAATGTAATAAGTAAAGTAAGTATTGTAATAGTTCCTTGAGAACTAAAAAACAAGCCTTTGCATAATGCTCTGTCCCGCTTCCGCTCGCATATACTCTAAGGTATAAAAGAGTTTAAATTATAATTTTAGCAAAAACTATGGAGTTACCACCCAAAAATGACGATATTTAAAAAATCATAAAAAATAATTATCGCGTTTTTTTTTCGAAATTTTTAGTTGCATTGTGTTTGTAGCCACTAAAACTACCACCCGGCTTCGTTTTCGGTAGCAGTCTTGAGATACCCAGTATAATAATACTTATATTTTACAAAATGTGATGAGCAACAATAATAAATGTAACAATGCTAACACACAAAAATAAAAAAATATATTCATAGTTACAATTAGTATTGCACCACTTTAAAACGACAACTAGGTTGCCATCTTAGCATAAGGCTGTGAAGTGACCCCAATGAGAAAGCCATGGAACAGCGCTGGTTTTTATAGAAAACCTATTTTGAGCAGTAGTATGTACTCTAAATAATTTGTTTTCGAACCTTTACCACTACAAACTTATATATTATTATATTTATATTCAGTATAAAATCAACATGACAAAGCAAATGAATATAAAATAGAATATCAGTCTAAAGAAACTAAACCGGCCTATTCAGACACAAAAAGTCTGAAGATCTGAATAAAAAGCGTCCGTTTCTAAAGAGCTTGTCCGAAATTCGCCGTCACCTTACGGAATGAATTCAAACGTTCAGTCATTTGAATAATATTTGAGATGATAAATCTGGTAACTTTCAAGTATCAGTCTGTCTGGAGTAAAGCCGGAAATAAATCAAAATCTTTTGTAGAACGATGTTAAAATCCTTATCTCACCTTTGGAAGGCGTAATACGAAACTTCGAGCGATGGTTTGAAGGCGAAATTTATTCACAATGCACACTTCAAATTCCATACTTGCCAAATTTTCTTTTTACTTTTAAAATTATTGTTTTAGTTTTATATTTGTAGGATTGAAGACTTGTTTTGAGTGTTTATCCCATTGTAACGTACTGAGTCTTCTTTAATTTTTTTTTGCAATATAAGGCTATATTTACGAGGTGAACAACCTTTAATAGTCTATGGACTTTGGTTTCATAAATAGGTTGAACGAACAAGCCGCGACTCCTGTATAATTATGTTTTAAACTGTTTTTAAAAGAGCATCGCTAGAGGTTTTTTACCCGTTCTTTTATTGTTCTTTGGCGAATACAGCCCTGAGAACCGTCTAACACATGGTAAGGGCTGCAAATCAAGCGGCAGTGTGTAGGAATGGTCCCGGTAGAAGCTGTGGCGCCCTTGCTTTGGGTTCCCGGGGCCGTTCCAATTGCCCCTAAGTGGGCCATACAGGGTTTTGGTTGGTATGCCGTAGATTGGTGACCCAAATATAATCGCTCCACTTTCCCCTGGGTCATTAGTGGCAACTCGGTTACCCTGCGCCAACAAAAAGAAGCCTTGTGAACTGGGTGGTACATAAAAAGCAACTGAATCTCATTTCAATGAATTTGTACAAAATAAAGAGATTGGGAATAGTTATTTATATTCTACAGATACTAGAATGTATATTAAATAAATTTTGTAAAATCATCTACAATATGAAAATAACGGCCGTGAACCATCGTTGAATCAATTTTGTTCAATTCTGATATTTTTCCTTAGTTGTATACGTTTAAATATGAAAACAATCACTTGAAACCATCATTACAATAATATTGAGATTCAATATGAACACAAAGCATTAAAACCACAAACCCATTCAGCGAACAACTGAATTAATCAATTAGATAAAAGTTGTAAAAGATAAACAAATGGTACGGTTAATGCACTTTTCTTGGAACAAGTGTGGTTCGGTGCTATTTGTTATTGTCTTAATAATGGTTGCCCACCGCGTTGAAATACTGACTTATTTATACACTTCCAGTTAACAGCGGCACTCTGCGCTCTGAACGTGTTTGTTTTAATCTTGTTTTTGCCTTTTGTCATGATGATTCATAGGATTAATATAATTTATAAGAATTATTTGACAGGCAAGACAATAGGTAGGCAATCTTCATTAATTTTACAAAATCAATTTTCTATATCTTCAGTCATATGAAGTCACTTCCGAACATAACCTTCGTCTAAAGAATCCTTTATCGACCTACTACGGGTAGCAGCCTGCATTTAGAGACTACCCACAACCTAGGTAAATAAATAAATACATTCAACAGTCACACACATACTCCTGACTCTACACTCAGATCGTGAGTAACAGAAACAACCAGAGAGTTTTCGGTCTCGCAAACATCCAGGCCCGAAAGGAATGGATCACACAAATATTTGTCTCCGTGCATGGATTGGTATCATGGTCATGGCCAACGTTTCATAGCCGACGTCTAACTAACTACGCTGGGAGGCTGTCAGGTTGTCTGCTAAACAGAATTTCTGTATCAGCCTATCCATGTAAGTCCCACAGCAAGGCACGGGCCTCCTCTACAATGGAGAGTGGTTTGGCCGTATAGTCCACCACCCTGGCTTAGTGCGAGTTGGAGGACTTTACATCCTATATAAATACTTACAAATCGCTATGGTATGCAGGTTTTCTCACGATGTTTTCCATCACCATTAATTTAAAGAGAACAGTCAAACGTCAAACAGAATTTGCCAATAAAATTCCTAGTTAGAACTTTACATAGTACGGTTCAAGTGCTAATTGAACCGACGAGAGTACGAACAAATACCGTGTGTTTGACAGCAAATATGACGCGATAAAACGTTAGCGGATAGACGTCCGATGCAAATTATCTGAAATCGACAATGCTTATCAGATAAATGATTGTATTTTGACTGACGATTCGACCCGGCTTAGTTCAGATGCTTATAATTCCCCCTTCCTCACAGTAATTTAAGCTTCGCTTTAAATTAATCTGAAACATACTTCCCATTATACCTTTTTAAAATTAAATAAATAAAACACAATTTATTGTTTCAATTTAGGTACCAATTTTACTGATGTTTGGTCACTCGTTTGTGAGAGACCGTTTGGGAAGGTACCACTGCAATGTCTTTCTTTAGAAAAACAGTGTAAATGTACTGTTGTGTTCCGGTTACAATTTTCTTCAAATAGAAGTATGAGTCGTATCGTGTATTTATTAAACGTGTTTCTTTTTTCTTTCTTCCCCTCTTTCAGAATTCATAATCCTTTGTAATTGCAGAGGACACTCAGATATTCTCTATGCAATATAATCCTTCAACTATAATTGAGCTGAGTTTAATGTCGAATAAACAGGCAATTCTAAAAGGCAGATGAGTGCGTTGGGCTTAAAATAGCTTATCGGTTTTCCAGTTCTCGATACCAGCGTATATCTCATTTTCTAGTTGAAACGTACTGGATATTGACGGCAACTACTCGCAATGAGGAATAGCCCCGTTCGGTAATATCTAAAATAATTTATGACGTAATGAAACATAAATAACCTTTCCCAGTAATACCCTGTGTAACGTGACGAAGGTTCTTTGGTGTATTGTTCACATAAATGTCATATCTACAGGGTATATCAAGACTGCTACCGAAAACGAAGCTGGGTAGTGGTTTTTTTTCGCATTTCGCAAAGACCCGCGACACGTTTATTTTTGTGAGTTTTTTAAATATCATCGTGTGTGGGTGGTAAATAGCGTACTATAGTGTCTGTCAAAATAAAAGGGCCTACATTGTTATTTTAGAAAAAAATCTGTATTTACCACCCAAATACGACGATAGGAAAAAATAACAAAAAATCGATCCTTCATTTTGGCAAAAATTTTTAGCTGCATTCACTAAAACTACCACCCGGCTTCGTTTTCGGTAGCAGTCTTGATATACCCTATATAGTTATGATATACCTGAACGTAGGTCGAGGAAGCGGTTCATAGAATGGGGAATAATAATATGGATCATGAAACTTTAAAATGAACTGGCGCGTTTGGGCGTAAATAACGAATTATGAAAGATGAGTGGGTCTAAGAAGAGAAAGAGTAAAATTGATACTCATTAGGATATCAGATCCATCTCTCATTCGAAGTAAGGGTTGCTTACGCATTATTGTTTATTGCAGCAAAAAGCTTAATAATACCTCATTAAAAAAAAACCAAAATAATGCATGTTAGTATTATCTTATTAAACCCTGTTATTTTTCCTTCATAGGCAACTAGCGACCGTCCTGGCTCCTTTCGGGTGCGCATACATTTTTTTAAAATTTTCTATCCTCTATGTTCATCTGGGGTAATGTATGTAGATTCAGAGCCTATTCAATGCAAACAAACCATCAAATCTTACCTTTTTACAATATTAGTATAGAAGATTTTCTTTCGTCCACTTGACCAATCTTTGCATTGTAAAAATAACACCCCGATGTTTGTTTTGAAAGAATTGAAGGGATTGGGTGGGATACGTCACCAGGATGCATTCAAAAAGGTGAGCGAAAATTGCCACGTCGTCGACGCCCACGGATAGCAAGAGGCGAAGAGCAGACCTCGGAAGAGATGGCGTGACGACCTTGATCATTTCAATAGCGTATAGGTGGCAATCGTAGAAAATAGAGACAGATGTAAAAAGTTGAGGGAGACCTTTGCCCAGCAGTGGGACAATATAGTCATAAAAAAATCTACATAAGCGCGTTGTCTTCCATGCTTTTGTACAGCGCTTTCAACTCGGCCGCAAATCCGAAACTCATTCCCGCGTAATGGATCGAACGCTTCCGTATGATTACAGCCTCCGTGCGAATTAGAAGCGTAAAGGTAGTGTTCTGCTTTCCAACTGAACTATAATCATTCAAATGAGATGTGCTCGTGCGATCACACTTACGAATATTGCTACTCTTTCATTATGATAACGTTATACGAGTACTTCGTTTTTAATGTTATTTATTTTATTTGACAGCTTCCGTGGCGCTGTCGGTTAGAAACCTGTGAAACGAGAGGCCGTGGATTCAAATGTTTCTTTCAGGTCCGGGTGTTTGTGAGAAAAAGTCTCTTGTAGTTCCTGATACCCATGACACAAGACTCGACCTAAGCGTGGTGTCAGGACTATGTACGTGACTATTGGGTGTTTTTTATTTATCTGAAAGAAGGTGAATATTTTTGCAAGTCTCATAACAAAATATTGTATTAATTACATAATTAAAATGGGTAGATCAATCGATAAATATCAATTCAATCTTTGCGTTGCAATACACAGTAAGAGGCCCAGAGTACATTTGATATACTGAGTGAGAGTGTTTGCAGCACTGATTTATAACACCAATAATTATGGTGTGGACGTTAATTCCGTTGAATAAGATATTAGTGGGACAACAAGTTTGTTAAAATAGTATAGGAATAATACCCTTCATATTGCTGAGGGATTTCTACCACCGTCAATTTTTCAAAGTAGAAATCTACTGTTCAGTATTTATCTATTATTTTTTATTATGTATGTAATGTTTAAAAAAATATGTTTTATTATTATCACAAATTCCAACAAAGTCGATTTGGGTATTGGCAGAAGATCTATTTACCAGTATTCACTCCTAAAGTTTTTATTGCTGGAAAAATAAATATAAGTACAAGAAAATGTTGGTGAATTCCATAAGATCAATAAACATATTGCCGGGAGGGTCGGCGACGGCGCAGCTCTCCGCAAAAACTTGTAAAGTATTCCAGGAAAGACGCTGACAAATTACTTCATGTTTTACAGGCACGATTTATTACCAACCGCGTGTGCGATGTAAATTCACATATCGCAAATACGGAACCATACTCAAAAAATTGTCAAGGAGAAATGACTTCCTGTATTTCTTGATGCTAGCGACTCTAAGATCGACCTCCTTAGAGGCTTGTCAATGTCAATCTAATGACTGCCTTAATGTAATAGAAATAGGGTATATATTTTTAGTTATTATTCTGAGGTATATTTAAAAAATGTTTAAGTTAATAGGAATGATTTGCCAAGAATAATTTAAAGATACGTACTGGGCGGTATTTTGAAGGCGTTAATTATTAATAAAATATACCTGACATTTAATTATGAAATTATCTAATATTTAGATTAGATCAGGATATTGAATTCTGGTACATGAATAAAATATTTGACAAAATATATAGAATCGGTTAAAAAAGCATCATAAAGGTAAATGTAATATATATATATATATATATATATATATATATATATATTACGAAAGATAAACCAAACTGTTACGGTACAACAACAAAAATCTATTTAACATTGCGATCTTCGATCAAATATATACTGGATACAGGGTCCGGAACAAAATCACACGCTAAAAGTGGCCGAGGTTGCTTATTCTTATACATTTGAATTTCGAACTACGAGATGTAGCAAAAACTCTTAAATTATAAACAACTTAAGGTAACAATAAACCTTATTCCTTTAAATTAAGATTTATTATGTTTTTGAACCATACTAAAATCAAATGCCAAGTGCGTGGTCCTGTCTGAAGTCGCTTAAACTACCACCCAGCTTCGTTTTCGGTAGCAGTCTTGATACACCCTGTATACAAATAGTTTAAGAAATCTACGCTAGAAATAACAAAACTGTACGAAGCTGTATGGGTAATTCGCAAAACTTAAGGAAAGTTTATGTCTGCGATGCGAATGATACTCTTTTTTAATGATTATGTTTATGTAATATTTTTATATGATAAGTTAAAGTTTTTTTGTTTTGGTTTTAAGTAACAATCCTTTATACATTTAAATCTTTATCGATAAAAAAATTCTAAACCTCGTAAAACTAATTTCCATGGTATGTCCTTGACCCATCTCTCTTCGCATTTTGCTACATTACTCAACATTTTATTGATTATGCATGTTCAATTAATTATATTTAAGCATAAAATTGATACAGCTATTATAATTTGACACTTATTGGTATACATTTATAACAGATTAAAAATAATTGGATGTTTCTTCAATGTCCCAGCAAAAAACATAATTTCCCTGGGTAGGTATTTCAATCGTTGTAGTAACCAAACGGAAATCTATTGAATCTGTGCGAAGTTTCCGTTCCGCCCGGCCTGTTTGCTGCGAGACACTGGCCGAGCAGGACCTGTGCCGCGTTATTCGTTTTCGCGCCAATCACGTAAGTACGTCTTTCCCTGGGTTTTGGTTTATGAATTTTGCAATTTCCTTGGTCGCGCTTATAATGAAAGAAATTAAGAATGTCAAATAGTTTTATTATTAAACAGTAGATCTTTCAAGGTCAGATTAAGGATTTAAATCGTTAAAACCGAAAGCTAATAATTCTTTGTCTATGGAATATTTTTGGCTTAAATCTAATTTCCATGGTAATAATTTCCATGTTTTCCCTGCCTTGAATTCAACCATGGAAATTATGATATACCAAGGAAATTATGATTTGATAAGTAATATTTTATTAACAATAGTCACGATCTTATTTAACGCTTTTATATTAACAATTGTTTATACATGTATATAATTGTATTTTGTACACATTTAAATCAATTCGTTTGTATAATTTTTCATAATTTCAATCTTATACGTATACTAGCGGCCCGGCCCGGCTTCGCCTGGGTGCAAATACAGATTCCAGTCCATATTTTATTTAAAATCAATATGACAGCCGTTGTCTAAACTGCTTATCCAATTTCAATCCCATCCTGTACCTATTCTTATGTCCCATTTTATCCACCTTATATTCTATTCTATCCCATCTCTCCAGATTCAAATCATTATTTTGCTATGGAAATATTATAACACTGTTACTACTCCGACGACATTCATTGAAATCAATTAAAAGATACCATAGATGACCCGACCACGCTTCGCTATGGCTTAGTTATTATATGATGAATTTTATATTGAATTATTTAGCATAGCAAAAAATCCCGACCCACCTTTGCCTGGATGCAGATATTTTTTTATTTTACTCCACACCAAATACATGTTATTTTTCGTATAAGCTCTTGTATACACACACCTAAACATGAATTAGCTATCCTACTGTCCTGCTCAATTCCGTCCCATCCCGTCTGTTCAGTCACTTCCCGATACGTCCCGTCCTTTCTCTTCATTGACCATCCCGTCTTATACCGTGCATTTACATTTCGTCCTATCAAATGTGTCAGCTATCCCAGTCCTCTCCCCTACCTCCCACTCTATTATTCCCGTTTCTCCATATCCAAATAGTGTGCCTTATAAATTTTTGACATTAAACACTTTTGCGATTTTGATTATCCATGCAATATTCCATCCCTTATTTCACCCCCAGTATGCTGTTTTCTAAAAACATTACACCATTACTTTTTGTTAGTAATAAAGAGATTAAATATAAATTTTCATAGAAATACACTCACACACACAATTAATGTAGTAACGGTAGTAACAATTATATTTAACTGGTTTCTCAAGACACAGACAACGCCTAATTTGAGAATCCCTGCAATATTCTCCATAATTATATAAAATTGTTATTTTATTCAGTTCAGTTCAGTTTTTATTTTTATGTGTTATTTTATGAAAGATTTTTCATTTTCAAGTGACATTCTATCCTCAAAAGAAGTAAAACTTCTTACGTGTGAATATTATTTATTTGATTGTCCTATATTTATTTAGCTTCATAACATACTCTTTAGTTTACACAAATTAAATTTCTGAACGTATGCATAAATATTTGATAACCAATTTAAATGTCAACCACTTTTCATTACTGTCATTATTTTACATCTTTAAAATCTAAAATACGCCATTAATCGAATATTGTGGATATATGTTGTCGATTCGAAACCTTTATTTAAATACGTTATTTAATTTGAGGGAAGAGTTTACCGTATTAACGGTATGAACATTAAATGTTTGACAGTTACAAACCCATGAACATTTTGACTATATTTTATTTTTTTTTCCAAAATAAAATATAGTCTATGTTACTCGTGGATAATGTAGCTTTCGAATGGTGAAATAATTTTTAAAATCGGTTCAGTAGTTTTTGAGCCTATTCATTACAATTAAACAAACAAACAAACAAAGTTTTCCTCTTTATAATATTAGTGTAGATGAAATAGTTGAGAAATAAAATGAAATAGTGTAGATGAACAGTTTTAAGTATATTACTTAAGTAGAAATTTATTTTTAGAAAGAACACAATATGGGCAAAACAAAGAAAAAACAAACAAGAGAAGAAAAATTGGCCAAAAAAAGATTAGCTGAAAAAAAAAGGATGGAGAAAATAAAGAGTGACCCTCAACTATATGAGGAATTTAAAGCCAAGGATAGAGCAAGATATTATAAGAAAAAAATGGTTGCCTGTAAAGTCGGTTTTACGGGCGAAGATTTTACGTGACAACGTCTTTTTCTCGGTAGAATATTTATTGATATGAATATAATTAAATTGCACAATAGGAACAAGGAATTGAATGAAAATAAGAATTGCACAAATTTTAACTATAGAAATATATTTTGTTTACTAAAACATTGTACATGTAATGACGAATCTAAGCACTCCATATTTTCACTACAGACACAGCTGACGATACTTTAACCACACGTGTGAACTTGTATTGTGACGCTTTCTTGTTTTTCCAACGCCAAGAACGTTCGAGAAAGACAAAGACAGAGACACAAGCATGCGCCGATTCAATGCGCCTAATTCTCTAGTGCTGCGCGCGCGGCAGACCGATCATAGTTGAGTGGGAGAGAGACGCAAGGCATTCGGCGGGCCTCTCTCTCGTTCGGTGACTCATCGTAACGTTACCGGGCGTTACACTTTTTCATAAGTGACTCCCAGCCGCAACCTAATTTAAGACGTTGTCACGTCAATAAATTTTTTGGAGGTAAAATATTTTTTTTGGGGGGGTAATTTTTTGCGTAATTTGGGATTTCTGGCGGGGTCAATTTGTAGCCCTTACCAAGACGGTTCCGAGGATACCAAACTCGGTGGGTCTACGATCTATATTGGCCGAGATAGGATTGGGGGGGTGAGGTAAATTTTCGGGGTGGTGGTAAGGGAGGGGGGGGAGGAAGGTTTCGTGGGGAGGCTAACTTAAATTAATTGTTTTGGAGGTAAAATATTTTTTTTTGGGGGGGTAATTTTTTGCGTAATTTGGGATTTCTGGCGGGGTCAATTTGTAGCCCTCACCAAGACGGTTCCGAGGATACCAAACTCGGTGGGTCTACGACCTATGTTGGCCGAGATAGGATTGGGGGGGGTGAGGTAAATTTTCGGGGTGGGGGTAGGGGAGGGGGGGGGGAGGTTTCGTGGGGAGGCTAATAGGCACTATTTCGGAATAAGGGTGGGGGAAGGCAGGGGGGGGGCTATGGGACAATTTTGGAAAAAGTGGGTGAAACTGAAAAAAAATATAATTAAATTGAGTGGGAGAGAGACGCAAGGCATTCGGCGGGCCTCTCTCTCGTTCGGTGACTCATCGTAACGTTACCGGGCGTTACACTTTTTCATAAGTGACTCCCAGCCGCAACCTAATTTAAGACGTTGTCACGTCAAAAGAAGAGAAAAAAGTTTTACCTTTAATAGTATAGGATCCCGCCATACATCGACCTTCACCGAGATGTTTATTTGATGAAACCTATTTTATATGCAATTTAATATGTCAATAAATATATTGTATATGGGTTGCCTTGCAAATTTCAGTCCAGAATACGATTAATTAATTATTAAAAAAAATATATATTTTTTACACATTTCACCTGTTTGATTATTAAACAAATTCTATACCAATCGAAAGTATGAAACCCATAGAATATGTAAACGTTAGGTTGCCTATTTTTTTCCGGTCACAACCCTCAGGTTGCCAGGTAACACAGAACACAGCATATACGAGTCTATCGCTGTCCTTTTCATTCTCAAGAATAAATAGCATGCGCACCCTCTTTCTTTATGAGCGGACTTCGAACAGCTGCTATGCTGTGTCACTCGGAGCAATATTTCACTTTTCTAAATTCGACAACCGCAATTCGGGACTGATTTTTCGCAGGCAACCCTATACCACCGTGTTCATAATAAAATGATCTTTATTTTCATTTAATTTCCATTCAATAATCAGACCGGTGCAAAATGCTAGTAGCGATTTACCTGTTTATACCTGGCAACCTGAGGGTTGTGACCGGAAAAAAATAGGCAACCTAACGTTTACATATTCTATGGGTTTCATACTTTCGATTGGTATAGAATTTGTTTAATAATCAAACAGGTGAAATGTGTAAAAAATTTTTTTTTTATTTTAATAATTAATTAATCGTATTCTGGACTGAAATTTGCAAGGCAACCCATATACAATATATTTATTGACATATTAAATTGCATATAAAATAGGTTTCATCAAATAAACATCTCGGTGAAGGTCGATGTATGGCGGGATCTTAGACTATAAGTGAAATGACCCCCCGACGCCAAAGAATTTAGCGAAAACGTAACCGAGATAATTTCAAAGCATACTACACCAGGCAGAAGATTAAGAAAGGACTTAATAATTTTCTTGATGAAAATAGTCCACCTGAGTCTGACAATGAATTGCCACCACAACCACCACTTCAAAATAGACGTCCTTTGACCAGAAGCGATCCTGTAGCTCCAGCTTCTCCGTGCAGTTCTATTACTCGAACATATCGTCGCCAAAGCAATTCTTCTGTTCCAGCTTCTCCTTGCCAAAGCAATTCTGTTTCTCCAGCATCTAGCCGAAGCCGTTATATTGCTCCAGCTTCCCCATGTTCAAGCAATTCTTCTTTTTCTTCAACAGTGTCCAAATCAACTTTTAGAAAATATCAATATAAGAAAACCAAAATAATAGTTAATTTACAAAAAAGAATTTTAGAATTACAACGTGAAGGAGATGCACTAAAAAAACGGGCAATAAGAATGAAAAGTATTAAAATCAATAGTTCACAAGATCCAACAAAAATTAATGAATACCCGAAGAACAAAAATAAAAAACCCATAAGTCATGCTCAGTTTTTAAAACAGAAAGTTCAAGATTTTTTTTCGGATGATGAAAACAGTAGACTTTGTCCTGGCAAAAAGGATTATGTTTCTAAAAATAAAGTAAAACACCAAAAACGTTATCTGACAGACTCACTCCAAAACCTATTTAAAAAATTTGTTTCTACTCATCCGTGCAGAATTCACTACAGCACGTTCTGTCGATTAAGGCCTTTCTGGATATTGATACCAGACGTCAATATTAGGGATACATGTGTGTGCAAGGTGCATGAGAATATGACACTATTAATACAATCTTTAAAATCGAATAAAATTATATCTGAAAGTAATAGTACTGAACTGTTAGAGAATTTGACATGTGACCGCAACAACATTGATTGTTTATTAAAAAAATGTACCATATGCAATAGCAAAGTAATAAAATATCACGAATTTGATAACAGTACCATAATCTCATACAATTCTTGGGAGAAAAGGAAACAGTCTTATACAAAACGAGGAAAGGAAAAGGAAAGTAATATAATAGAAAAATTAAAAATCAGTGACAGCCCACTTAACGTTATTAAGAAATTAGAAACTAATATAAAACCGTTTATGCATCACTGTGCTAAAATCATTAATCAAAGTCATGCCCTAAAAACAGTAAAAGACTCTTTGAAAGCTGAAGAATGTGTGCTACATATTGACTTTAGCGAAAATTATAATACAAAATTCGGAACAGAAATTCAAGCTATGCATTTTGGAGGCAATAGAAAACAAGTTACTCTTCATACCGCTGTTCTGTATTACTATGATGAAAAAACAAAGATAAAAGTAACAAAATCTATTTGTACCATAAGTAAATGTCTCCGGCATGATGCTCCTGCTGTGTGGGCCCACATTGTACCTATATTAAAGTTTATAGAAGAAAATTGCTCTCAAGTACGCACAATCAATATTTTTTCTGATTCGCCATCTTCTCAGTACCGCAACAAAAAAAAATTCTACATAATGTCGAAGCTATGTTGGCATTTGCCTTTTCTAAAATCTGTTACGTGGAACTACAGTGAGAGTGGACATGGCAAGGGAGCGCCAGACGGTGTTGGTGGCGTTTTATAAAGAACTGCCGACAAGCATGTTGCCTTCGGAAACGACATAAAATATGTCGATTCCCTAGTTACGTTCCTGGTGTGTTTATTAAAGTTGTAGAAGAGTATGATATTTTTGAAAAAGATTTCCTATTTCCACAAGAATTACCAATGTTTTCGGGTACCATGAAAGTACACCAGGCGATCTGGAATGCCGAAAATAAAAATTTCGTTATGTTGCGTACAATGACATGCACACAAGAATGTTTTTCAAAGGCAATTGCGTGCCCTCACGGCAAACATTTGGGCATTTATAATACAGAAATTCTACATGAACCCACGACTCAGAATAATCACAATAAAAGAATAAGAGTATTGTCTGAAATCGTTTTAAATCCTCCTATTACTGCATCTAAAGTAAATAATTCACATGCATTTATAGATGCTAATACTCAAGTTTCAAACCAATCTACTTTTATACATGTAAATGACATTTCCGATAATGTACAAAATACTGTTGTTATACCTGGGTCTTGGGTTCAGGTAAAGCTTAGAGTTAAAGTAGCCCAAAATAGAAACACACCATTTATTGCATCTGTGGTAAACGTAAGATATTCAGACTGTGAAGTCATTTTTCTAGATCATATTGGTGATTTTATGTATAGTTGGCCTGATCACGAAGAAACTGATTATGTGAATACAGAGTCTATTGTAAAGGTTCTAGATGAACCGATCATTGATGATAACGGAATGTTAATTTTTAAATGGTAGTAATTATGCCTATTTCCTTTTTTGTGATAGAATTATGAAGACTGATGATTATTTTGAAGACTGAGATTCTCTTTGATTAAGAATTTTATTTTTGTTTAAGTTGTGTTGATTTTATTCATGTTTAATAAAAGATTTTACGAACATATCCGCAAATTATGTTGTAATAATATTTTCCTAAGACTGTTGCATTTAATTTTGTTAAACTTAATATACCGTATTAATGATTTTTTAATTTATTTTTATTTCATACAGTGAATAGAAGAAGCTCTTTGAAATTGTTCATTTAGTTTTTAATTTTTGATTGATTTGATTTAATCAAGCAAAGGATGACTCTTTGATTTTTTTCCGATTTCGGTAAAGCTAAAAGTAAGGGTAATTAATGATTTTGGCAGTCTACATAGACTTCCAAAATTATTACCCTACATTTTGACCTCATTAAATAACTACATAGTTATGTAAGTATTTAATACATACTTATGTAACTTTTAAAATAAAGATACCGATTGGCATGTTTTTTTATTAATTATTTAAATTAATACTTTAATTGTATACATTTTCCACTATCATTTAATTTTTGTCTGATTAAACTATATATCTACACTCAATAGTATATTGGTGTTTCTATTTTTAATTAATACATGATTATAGCTATTAAATTAAGATTATAATGAAGACAATGTATACTTTTTCTAATTTCCATGATCACTTATAAATTTCCTTGGATTACTTTTATAATTTCTATGGCTTGTCCTAATTTCCATGTCTATCAAAATTTTAATTATCAAATATGTTTTGATTTACATGAGTTTGTGTTACCCCTCTTATACCAATTATCATTATTATTCATTATTTATATGTTTCAATGTGTGTTCTGGTCAAAAAAGGGGAAAAAAATAACCATGGAAATTAGGAAAAGTAGAACTTATAGTAAGAAGTACCCGTATATCATAAACACATACTGTATCCTAATAAAAGCAAGGCACGCGTGAAAACCTCAGTATTATCTCCGCTTTTGTTTTCCTTTTTCACGGTTTTTGCCAAACAAATTATGGCTCGGCGGCGGAATCATTCGTCAAGCCGTACTTAGGCCGGTACTAACCCTTTGCGTGGCTCAATGCCTGGCTGAATAGTTAAAGGTCCCTCTTTATGTTCTAGAGAAAAATAACGTTACATAAAAAAGCCTTTTCGACACCCGGACGCCGTGGAATAATTTATTAAGAAGAACGCGCCGAACAAAAGGGCCCGAGTGTTTTATGACCGTGTTTTGTTTAAGTCTTATCTTTTAAAAAATAATTTAATGATGGAAAATTTAGCTTATTTAATTAGTACTTATTTGTAAAGAATGTTTTGGAAAACAAAATTCTGGTTGGTAAACAAATTTTTTTAATTTTATTTGTGCGACAAAATGATAATTTATTATGAACGTTTGCAATAAAATTGATTTTTAAATAGAGTATCTACAGATGCGAGATGACTGTTTTTTTACTGTTCGACATTAATTTGCCGGCCTGGGTTGGTGGGTTATTCCATGCTTCAACACGACGATCAATTCGAACATCCGACGTCCACGTATAAGTTATAAGTTTTCCACTTTAAAATCAATAAGACTGTATACTATACTTAATGACACTCATCCTTCACTCCAAAATTAGTCTATGGTTACGATGGAAAATCGAGGATTCGAATTTTTTTTACTGATGGTAGGTCTCTAATATGTGAGAGGTCATCTGGGTAGGTACTACCGCAATGTCTATTTCTCCCGTGAAACAGCAGTGTAAATGCACTCTTGTGTTTCGGATTGAAGGACATTATAGCCAGAGTAGGTAACTACTGGACATAGTGAGACTTAACATCTTATGTGTCAGGATCGTGAGCGCAATGGAATTTTGCTACTGTTTATGAGCGTTCATATCGCTTACCATCACGCGAACGGGTTGCTCGTCTCGCCATTCATTGAAATAAAAAAATAAATATTGAGGAGCTAGATTCTTATGGTCATGGACTTCGAAAATTCGAGCATTGGAACGTCGGAATTCGTCGGAACGTAGAGAACCGTACAATCTGTGTATATATCAATACAATTATTGATATATACACAGAATGAATCTAATACAACGACGATGACTTGGGGAGGCCTCTGTTCAGCAGTGAGCTTCAGAGAGATAGAGAGAGAGAGAGAGAGAGAGTCTATCTAAATATCGACACATTTACGTGGGTCTGTATTACGTGTCCTAAACCGCTGTTCGCTGGTCGCTCACTGGCCACGCGAAATAATTAATTGAGCGAATTGAACATGCTGCAAATTGCCGTTTAGATCTAGGCTTTTACAGGGAAATGAAATTGTCAAACACAACATGAGTCAAAAATATAAATTTGCAATTTACCTTTCTTATTGTGACCTACCACATCAAATGGACAGGAAAATGCTGAAATGTCTCAACTTTGTTTCAAAATGTAGACTTTAGACTATAATGAAAGTGTCGATTACATATTTATTAATGCTTTCATGAAATGACGGAGCCAACCTATAATTATTTTACCTTGGATAACGTAGCAATAGGCCCAATTGACCGTGGCGCTTATAAAAATGAAAGTTTTTTAATATTCCGCGGTACTAAATAACTCAAAACATATAAGTATTTTATCTTTAATATTCTTAACAGTAATCCAATCCACAAGATTTTTTTCACAAAATAATGTTAATTTGTAAACTAAAGCGTTGCCACATTATGATTATACCAAAGGAGGCGAGTAATCAGTACTCAATATTACAAAACAAGCGTATTATTTATTTATTTTAATACATTACTAATACCTCAATATAATATTATATTCGTTATCTTAGGTTCAACATTCAGCTCCCAACACGTTCACGGCTGTCGCGGGTTTGAATCCCAGGGCAATTCTCCCACTTTTCGGTGTCATGTGTGTATTGATAGTCAATCACCACATACTAAAACATCGTGACGAAACTTGCATATACTCGTAACAGCGATTACTAAATATTTTCGGCCATATTTCTCGTGATCTCTTATTCATCCTTTGGTTGTCTGGCAGAGATCACCTAGACCGCCACTTGTACTTTATTCTCTTAACTGTTTTCTTTTTTTATTTTTTTCTGGTGTACAATAACGGTTATAAGTAAATACATGAACTGAATAATATATGCACCATTCGTATGTCAATTCATATTAATATTTGAATTGTAACAAAGCTATTATGTACGTTGCAGTTAAACTAAGATATGATATGATCAGACTCAGGTCCATTGGAAAGCGATGCCATATTGTGAATGTCATGGGGCAGACTTCCAAGCAATCCAGCGCGTTGTATATGCATTTGCGTAATTTCTTGTCTGGAAATAAAAGTCTAGTATAAAATACCATAAGATTTAGAGTAAGTAACAATGAGGACTCTTGGTAGAGAGAACGTCTTGTATTTAAAATTGGCAATATTAAAACGAAAAAAAGTCATGAAGACTAAGGAAACTAATATTTAGAAATATTTTTGTATGGATATATTTAAAAATTGTAATTTTTAAAACTTAGGCTATAGTGGGTCGACTATACCGGGTTGGTTTTTATTTAATTAAAATGCACATCAATGAAAGAAACACAGAACAAATACAAAAATATAATTATAATTTACTGGTGAGAGACCTACTCTCATTTGTGAGAGGCCATCTGGGTAGGTGCCACCGCAATGTCTATTTCTCCCGTGAAACAACACTGCGTAAATGCACTGTTGTGTTTCGGATTGAAGGACATTGTAGCCAGAGTAACTACTGGACATATTGAGACTTAACATCTTATGTCTCAGGATGGCGAGCGCAGTGGAATGTTGCTACTGTTTATGAGCGGTCGTATCGCTTACCATCAGGCGAACGGCTTGCTCGTCTCGTCATTCATTGCAATAAAAAAAAATATATATATTTATAACGAGGTAATTACTCTAAGCTTATAACACTAAAGTTTAAAACAGTGTGCACTATCTTTACAGGCGTATACATCATGCAATATGATAATAAATAAGTACACCCAACACCCAACAGTCACATACATAGTCCTGACCCCACACTAAGTTCGAGTCTTGTGTCGTGGGTATCAGGAACTACGAGAGACTTTTCGGTCTCACAAACACATAGACCCGAGACAAATGCCTGTAGGTTATTTATTTATTTTATTTAATTCTTTTTTGCACTGTACAGAAATACTATGTAGATATTATACAATAAGAAAAATAGTACAAGTGGCGGCCTTATCACACTAGGTAATCTCTTACAGGCAACCATGGGATGGATATACTAACAGGAGATAGAAAGGGCAGTCTAAGGCGTAAAAGAAATAATAATACACAAATATTTGTTTACACAAAAATTTGGTTACACAAATATTTGTCTCGGTCTGGGGATCGAACACGCGGTCTCGCGTTTCACAGCCGGAGTCTAGCCAACTGCGCCACGGAAGTACCACCCCCTAGCCCTAGCCACCCCAGGTAACATTGTACCAAGTTTGAACAAAAACTGCTTGATAGTTTTGTAAAAAATCGCGATTTTAGGATTTAAGGCTTTTGATCAGCTCCTATAGATACCGAGTCTTTTTACGCCTCAGGTAATTTCCCAAACCGAACTGAAGTTCAGTTAAGCGGTAAAAATAATCGTATCTATATGGGATGCCCAAAATCGTGAAAACTAAAATCACTATTTTTGACAAAAAAATCTTTATTAAAACTCTGCCAACCTGGAACGATCTATCTTGCTAGGAAAGGTTGAGGGAAGCAGACCACGTAGACGCAGACCAGCTCGTAGGACTGATCAAATAAGCAAGAGGCTAGTGATGAGACATATGTGGGTTAAATTTAGTACTGTGTGTCAATATCACACTGTATACATTCAATATGTATGTATACATCATTCAATGTGATAGTGATATATACTACACGGTACATACATATCACGGTAAACCGTAGTCTTATTTTGTTTGATACGTGGGGTTACAAGATATTCAATATCCCTTCCCTCCTCCCGTCCCTTCTCCATCCACCTTCTATTTTTACAGGTCAACAATATTCATCCGAAACTAATGTTATAAGTGTCCGTTCGCCTGTTTCCAGGATTTATGTAATAAAAAATTACCTTTCCATTCAAGGAGTTGGTTATTCAGCAGTTCTTTGCAATCATTAGCTTTGTTCGCCGACATCTCGACAAAAATAGCTGGGATGAACATAACGAAGGCGTTTACACAGATCATTAATGCCCGCCATGGTAAATAACGTATTATCTAAAACATAAATGGGTTTATGCAGTTGAATTATAATATAGATACAGTATGACAAAAAATGCCTGTCCGATCCAAGACGTGTATTTAGGTGTCAATTGTAATATAAAAAAATTGAAATATACATAATTAAGGATAACATAATTTAATGTAAGTTTAATAATACACGTTTTAGTATCAATATTACTATAAAATCTAGCAGTTTATTTATTTAAAGATATTTGAAATTTTGAAAATCGTACTAGTTTGATCGTCACAAAAATATTTAATTCATCAGCTTTGTCTAGGTATTTCAAAACTTAATTAAAAATATAACAAATTATTTTACTTACATCTTGTTGATTTTCAGTGAAACAAAAATATAGGAGAGAATATAATCTTAGCGAGAAGAACATCATGAAATTCATGAACTGAAAGAAATAGCCAGAATTATTTTAAGAAACTACAGTATCGGTTAATTCATTATTGATTAACGATGCTACGTACTGCTAACACAATATATTTATGAGCCTGTGTTAAAATTGTGAGGAGCGTTATATATTTATTAATAAATGTATCAATGACCTCAATCTTTTCTTCTTCTGTACGTTTGACAGATACATACAGCAAGTTCTTCTGCAATAATCTTATCTCTTTATATAGCAAATTAAACAAAATTATCGTAGGAAAGTAAGACGCTTGGAATATATAAAGAAATAACGCTTGGCGTGCAATAATTTTGAGACTATTAAATTTATTGTTGGTCATAATTGCTATAAGTATTCTGCCCAGTGCATAGATAGATGTTTTAAGTATCAACGTCATGGGAATTTCACTTATTAGTCTGTCGTCTACTACACTTCCATGAACTATTTTAAGAGAGTTGCAGTATTTTAAAAAGTAATTTTCATGTTCCACCAGTGACGTTACCAGGCTGCTTAAAATTTGACAAATTACAAAAATGTTTTGCCAATATACAGATGGTGGAATTTGAGTTTCATTGAATACATTCATCAAAATTATGTTCATAAAACACCAAACAACACTATATATTTTCCCACAAGTCTGTATAAGTTTCGACGGATGAATGTCGTAGTAAAATCCAAAAGAAAATCTATAAGCCATGATGACTTTAACCAAGCACAATGATTTAAACATTTTTTGGAAAATATTCATGTATCTGCGTCGACACTGATGCATTTGAAGCCAGTGTAGTAGGCCACGTTATGTCAATCAATATGTAACGGTAGGTTTTGATCAATTCGGAGTACCGTAGTGCTATAAAATTAAACCGAGGTCATACAAATTAAACTAAAATCGACGGCTAAAATCGGTCATGGACAGTAGCAAAAACAAACAACACCATTAATTACAAAGCATTGGCATTGGAATTCCACTGTCCATTCTTAACATCAGTTAAGAATCTTGTTTTCAAGATTTATACATACGAGTGACCAACAGTATCTAGAAACCGAGTTATGTATATATTTAGACTGACACGGACACCATTTCATCTAACCTCAAAAATAAAACTAGTATCTTGTTTTCTATTCTTATACTGGGTATCTCAAGACTGCTACCGAAAACGAAGCCGGGTGGTAGTTTTAGTGACTACAAACACAATGCAACTAAAAATTTCGCACAGAAACGCGACATTTAATTTTTATGATTTTTTAAATATCGTCATTTTTGGGTGGTAAATCCATAGTTTTTGCTAAAATAATAATTTAAACTCTTTTATACCTTGGATTATTTATAAATAAAAGGGTATACACTATTATTTTAGGAAAAAATGTATTTACCACCCAAATATGGTCATAGGAAAAAAACAACGAAAAAAAAAATTGTCGCTTTTTTTTGCAACTTTTTCTGTTGCATTGTGTCTGAAGTCGCTTAAACTACCACCTGGCTTCGTTTTCGGTAGCAGTCTTGATATACCCTGTATATTTGAATAATTGGATACATAAATGGAATACTAAACAAAGTATCTTTATATTTGTATAACTCTAATCTTGATGAGTTGTCTGTTGTGACTTGATTATTTATATTTATTTATTAAATCCAATTTATGGTCACAGGATTCCATATAGATCTAACAACGATAGATAGAGGCTTAGGCCTACACCAAAATTGCGTTTAACAAACGTTAGAATTTCTCTAACGTCTGCGCTAGTCGACATTGGAGTCGTGGTTGTTTAGCAGCAAGAGTTCAAGCTGCTACTTTGTTTGGGATACCAGATATGTAAATATAAGAATATGTAATATAATATGATGCTTTATTTTTGTTATATGTAATGTTTGTTGAAGGAGCAAAGTCAAGAGTAGTGTTGTGTTTTCCCTTCGGAATTCCCGTAAAAAACAACCACGTTAACTTAAATTTACGCGAATGTCACACATTGAAATAAAACTATTATTTACAGATTTTATCGCGGATTTGGTTTAATTTTTACATTTTTTAACTTCCCGACGCGACGTTTCGATTATTTTACTCCGTCCGCCTCAGTCCGCCCCGTGACCACGAAAGCTGTAAAGTAATCGAAACGTCGGGAAGTTAAAAAATGTAAAAATTAAACCAAATCCGCGATAAAATCCGTAAATAATAGTTTTATTTCAACTAAAGAGCGAGAATAAACTAGAAACGCCATCCATCTCTGTATATAATATTAATCTATGACGCGAAGGCTCATAAAACGCCGGTGTAATGGAGGGGTAAAGTAATGCCATTGTTCATTTAAATATTATAGTAACTGAAACAGTACCTACATTAATAATGTTTTCTTGCTTCCTATTTACGAAATCTCACTTTGCAGTGCGTTCATACAAAAAAACCATGCGTATTTTTGTTATGTGATTAAAATTTAACAAATTATAAAATGTGTTATGTTTGTTCCTCTGTTAACTTAATGCTGTTCTTGGAGACATCGATCATTGTAATTTTATTTATTTTAATAGCCAGCGATTCGAATAAGGCACAGTTGCATAAAAGTGCTTTGACGACAACTAAATAAATGCATACACCCAACAGTCACATAGTCCTGACCTCAAATTACGATCAAATAAGTCTAGTGTCGTAGCTACCAGAAATTGCGATAGACTTTTCGGTCTCACAAATAACCAGACCCGAGACAAATACTTGTGAGTCTCACAAGCATTTGTCTCGGCGCAGGAATCGAACAAGCAGCCTCTCGTTTCACAGTTGACGTCTAACAAAATGCGCAACGGAAGCTCGTTCGCACACAGAGCTACTTAAATATAGCGGCTAATCAGCAATTTCAATTACAAATCAGCTAGAAACTGTACTTCGCAAACGACGCTACTAAAGTTGCAGGGTTTATGTCTCTATTTTTATTTCCGTTTACAAAAGCAGACCGTTAACAAGGCGAAAACATGTCACGTCGATTAAGCAAAGATGAAGACGATATTATATAATACTAATGCTAGGGAGACTGTCCCGTCCCCACACCCACCACTGCAACTCCTGTAAGCCAGGATCAACAGTGGCACGCATTGTAATGACACAGAGCATTGAAGCTCGGCGATTCTCCGGAATGTCAACAAAATAAATCAGAAAGTTAAATTAATAGGGGGAGCTGGAAATAAATTATTGTCAAATTCAAATTCAAAATCAAAATACTTTATTGTGGTACATAGGTGAAAATGGTGTTACATTCAATTGTTTTGTGCAGCTATGACCCGCCAAATTGGCATACAATAATTTAAGATACAAAAAATATGACAATTATAATTTTTTAAACTATTACCAACCATTTTATATTATAAAAACATAACTACAAATCAAAAACAAAACTACAAAAGAAGATACAAAACTAAAATGACAAAAACATAACAAAGCTAACAATTTTTATCATTTAAATAATCATTTAAATTATAGTAACATTTGTCAATTAAAAATCTAAATAAATTGCCCTTATACTTATTAATTTCATTTAGATTTCTTATTGACTTTGGTAATTTATTGTAAATTTGAGGAATTACATGCAATACGCTTTTGTGAAATAAAGCGGTTTTGTGTGGCGCATAAGTCATTTTGTCTCTATGCCTGGCTCGACTGCTATGTTTATGTAGATGAGTGTGTGTTTAAGCAAAAATAGCACACTCATAAATATACATAGAAGGAAGCGGTAAAATGTTTAGTTCCTTAAAGTATGGAATGCAGGAAGTGGTTGCATCAATATTAACCATAGATCTAATACATCTTTTCTGAGCTCTAAGAGCTAGGTCTTTGTCTGTGGAATTCCCCCAAAATATCAAACCATACCTCAAAATAGGGGCTACATGTCCGTGGTAAGCGCAGAGAACTGCAGATTTATCAGATATTTTGCTTAGATTGTAAAGAGCGTATGATTGTTGGTTAAGACGTCTGCAGACATAATCTACATATCTTTTCCAATTTAACTTTTTATCAATATAAAGTCCTAGAAATGTTATTTCATCTATTTCCTGAATAGTAGTATTTTGGAATGCTACATTTAAATTAGTCTCTGTTTTGTCCACTTCCCTCCGTGCAAATAAATTATATAAATTATGTATACTTAATACTAATACTGTATCAATATTCCACGATAACAATGCCATGCATACATTTGATATTTAAAATGTATGGCGGTGACATGATGTCTTATTTTAATATATCGTCAAAATTAATGATTGCATCTAGACTTTAAGAAACAAGTTACAGTACATTTGCAATTCTTTAAACATTAATACTTGAATTGCAACAGTGATATGACGTAAGTTGCAATGAAACCAAAATAGGATATGATCAGACTGAGGTTCATTGGATAGCGATGCCATATTTGGAATGTCATGGGACGGAAATTCAGGTAATCCAGCGCGTTGTACAGACTTGTACGGAATCTGTCGTCTGGAAATAAAACGGTTTTGATTATGTAATGTGCACATAACATCGGCGATCACTATGAATTATAAATATATATGAAGTTGCATCTTGTAAACTTTTGCCCTAACATCAGGTCATATGATTCTCGTCTGAAAACTGGCGAGAAACACCCTCGGTGTAAATGGACTAGAATAAACAGAACATAAATATTACAAGAAATAAATACCTTTGTATCCGAGCAATTCGTTAGTGATAATTATTTTGCTCTTATCGATTTTGTTCGCTGACATTTCAAGTAAAATAGCTGGGACGAACATGACGAAAATATTTAGAGTGGTTAATACAATGTGTGGTTCGATATAGCGGCCGATCTAAAATTATAGTATTTTCATGTAAACGTCATTGAGATATACAATAAACATCCTTTTTTACTGACTTTAATACTCCTTTTCTTTCATTATATGAGTTTTATTTTCTTATGGTTGGTTATGCATTTTTCATCAGATAATTTTTTTTCCTATGTTTGGGAGTTCATTCGCTGTATCAATCGTTCTGTATCAATGATTTTATTAAAAGCGTAATCATATTTTACTTACTATTTCACTATTCGTTTCGGCCAAGCAGAAGTACACGATGCAAAGTAGTCTTTGAGTAAAGAATACCATATTGAATAACATCTGAAAAATTTGAATTACTTTATAAGTTGGCACTTAACTGCCTCGGTAGCGCAGTTGTAGGTACGATTTCAACTCGAAAATCTCCAGTTCCAATCCCGGGTCTTGCAAAGTGTTATTGGATTTTGCGATATATTCATAATCAGTCTTGAGGCAGGAATTTAAGCCATTATACTAGCCCCTATCGCTAAAGACATTTATGCCATTATGGCGATAGTCTCGCTCCTATCACTAAAATAAACTATTCGCTAAAGCTTCGCATTGTACTGTATTCAGACGGCAATATAATATCAAATGGAGCGTCAGAGCATCGCGCACGGCTTGCCGTATTCTGTTGGACAGTCTAGTTTGAAAAGACTACGCATCTTTGTAACGCTCTAACGCGACGCGAGGCGTGATTTGTGTGGCAAAACCTTTAAAGTTTGAACACATGCCTTTTTATATATATATTTTTTATACAATTGAATCGGCAGACGACGGGTTTGATTGCAAGAGACTGTCCTGCCCTCAAACCCGCCACAGCAACTCCTGCAAGCCAGGATCCACAGTGGCACGTACTTTAATGACACCGAGCTTTGAAGTCTCTGGGAATGTCTAACTTGCCTTTTACCCTCAACGAAATTAATCTTCAAGTAAGGCGGAGTTGGTCGCCCATGAACATTCATAATGCTGGGATTGTAGAAATGTAGCCGGCCCATAAAATCCGGTATGGAGAGGACAAGAAAAAGGTGAGAAGTGAAAAGGAATATTATGCTGAGTCATGACTGACAATAGCGTGCCTCTACCACTTTTGTCTATTTACAACTAACAGCAAAAGGAGGTTTTGTCCTTTGGCCGGTAGTTGGACTAATTATGCTGAATATAACTACGTCTTGGAGCCAACAATAAAGATTTTCGGGTGTTCGAAGAAAGGTTCCAATAAAAAAAAAACATTGTCATCTTCTATTACATTTTTAGTATCGAATCCAGCATTCGGCTGCGGAACTTTTCTTCGGTTGACCCCTGCGAAACTTGTAATCGCATCTCAACTATCAGACATATTTATTTTAATAGTACTTACTGAACAAATTACTGATTTCTGAACTGGTTTTAAAATATCAAATAATCTTCTATAATTATTTATAAAATTATCAACAACCTTAATCTTCTCTTCTTCTGTGCGTTTTTCCATCACAGTCATCAAATCCTTCTGTAATAAGCTTATCTCTTTGTACAGCAAATGAATTATTACAATGGTTGGAAAGTAAGAGGCGTGGATAACATTAACAAATATTACTTGATTCACCATAATTGGTATATCTTCTGTCATTTTAAAAACTACTGCCATGGATATCCTTTTTAAATGATAAGCAAATAATATAAGGACTAATGTAACTGGAATGCCGCTTGTCAGTTTTCTATCTACTGTAACTCTATCAATATATTTAAGTGAATCGTAGTACGTAAGAAACGAATCTTGTACTAAAAATGGCACAATTAGACAAATAAATAGCTGCAAAAATAAACCGAGGTTTTGGATATAAGCAGACGCATGACTATTCCATAAGAAATTCAGCGATCGTATTATATAAAAGAAACACCACACGGAACAGTATATTTTGCCAACAGTTTGAATAAGTTTGGAATCACTAATTTCATAGTATAGGCCTATGAAAAATCTATAATTCATGATGAATTTCACGGAACACAATAGCTTTAACATTTTTGAAAACATATTCGGTGTTATTACATTTGCCCTCGTAATGATGCGCTTCATCGTTCGTTTCTACATCCGAGAGTTATACAGTATACAGTTTTACATCAATCGATATTTCACGTTCTATTTCTGTTATCATCATTTGATCAATGTGTAGATATCGAGGTTCCACAGAGTGTTTAAAAGGCGCAGGGTTAGACTACATACGTTGGCAATTAGTAAAAGTACTCTATTTGTATGTCATCGTGAAACTTTAATCACAACATTTTTTTGTTGCAATGAATGGCGAGATGAGCTTGCGTTTCACGTGATGGTAAATGATACGACAGCTCATTGACAGTAGCAAAACCAAACAACATTATTAATTATTATTGTACGCGTCATGTCAATATAAAAACGTAATGAAGAAAATTTTTAATCCTGACCCAAACATTTAAAAAAAACGTCTCCTATATATGAAAATACATTATTTACGAACACAGTTCAAGGCTGCAATGAGATCGCCTCATCTTACCACGTGACTTACAGCTTAAAATAGGTAACTGTTGACGACGAAAGCCCATAACATCACAGGGGCAGTTGAAGGCTTGCGGTCTTTGAAGAAATTTCTGTATACACAATATTTTTTGCATAGTTCCGGCTAAGGATTAAACTACTCACGTGGTAAATGATTGTCACTGTGGTTTCTCAGATTATGCGAATGTTACATATTAAAATAAAACTATTATTTACGGATTTTACCGCGGGTTTGGTTTACTTTTTACATTTTTTAACTTCCCGATGTTTCTATTACTTTACAGCTTTCGTGGTCACAGACTGAGTAGTAGTCTTCTTCTTATTCTTCTTTTCAAATGTAGTTTGACTCCACCGCTTCATCGGTGATTTTGCCAATGTCATGTAGTGTGAGGTATTAGTTATTCGCTCAGTGACTGTTACAATTTAACTACCCTTATTTATTATTAAATTAAAATATTACTTTAAAAATTGTTTATAGCGTTGAAATAAAACTATTGTTTACGGATTTTATCGCGGATTTGGTTTAATTTTTACATTTTTCACTTCCCGACGACGTTTCGATTGCTTTACAGTTTTCGTGGTCACGGTTCGGACTGAGGTATTAGTAATCCCATCAAAAACATCCTGTAAAAAAATTCCAAGTCTCGCAGCTCAGGTTTTCTACCGCAAAAAATTGTGAGATGCATGTAATACCAAGTCGATTAATTTATTTAGTCCTTAAGGGACCTTCTATATAAAGTTATTACGTTAGTTATTACCATATCAATCTTAAAAATTCTTTACGATTTAAATAAATGGATCGACTTGGCCATCGCATGAAAACATAATGTATCGTACAATTTATACATAATGCTGCTGGCCAAGTCGATCTATTTATTTAAATCGTAAAGAATTTTTAAGATTGATATGGTAATAACTAACGTAATAACTTTATATAGAAGGTCCCTTAAGGACTAAATAAATTAATCGACTTGGTATTACATGCATCTCACAATTTTTTGCGGTAGAAAACCTGAGCTGCGAGACTTGGAATTTTTTTACAGGATGTTTTTGATGGGATCTCACGTCTTTTTGTAGAGTCCTACTTTTTTCCTTTTCGGTACTTCTTACTTCTAGAATATCACTAACGATTGTTCTTAAAGCCTCTGTCTTATGGATTTTTCTTATTTTTGTAGGCATCAATTTATCACAAATATAGCGGATTTGATTATTAATGTTCTTGCTTTCATTGTAATTGATATTTTCGAGCTATTTAGTCTATTTATTTGCAAGGGCATGTGACATGCTGAATACACCATTTCCTTCTCTATATCCCCTCCTGTTATGCCTCATATATATATAGATATCTATCTACAACTATTATTCCATTATATACGGGTACAATGATTCATTAACTGCAAATGTAACTTTGTAACATTTATATGGGATTACAAAGTTATCCGCACCGCCGCTCATGCCCGTCAAGGTTAAAATAGTAAGACAAATTGCCCTTAGTGCGACCGAAATGGCCATATTTAACGGATTTCTAATGCATCCAAACGCGCCACGTCATGTCAACTACTAGTTGACAGTTGGTCTATCTAGAAAACTAGACACAAATTATGAAATGTTTGAATTTTCCCTTACTTTAGACACTAAACACTAATTATATTCTAAATTTGAAGGTTCTATGTCCGCTAGAAGTGCCTTAGACTTTTGATGATCGGTCAGTCAGTCAGTGAGTGACAAAATTAAGAAAGTTTGACTAGTTATAATTCTTAAACTACTGGTTCAAATTGAATGAAATTTTAAATATACCGTGTTTACACAATGCCTGCTTAGTAACTGAAAATTCAGGCTTCATGCTTTAGCCACAACGAAGTTATAGGGAGTTGAAAATGGTCTGAATTGCTTCGAGAAAAGAATGTTACGGCCTATAGCTCGACTTGGACGGGGGGCTCGGCCGCGCCCCCAGATCCGCTCTGTGACTGTACAATTCAACTACCCTTATTTTACAATTATTAAATTAAAAAGTTAATTTAAAAAAAATAATATAAAAAAACCAAATTCGCAATAAAATCCGTAAATAATAGTTTTATTTCAATGAGTAACATTCGCGTAAACCTAAGAAATCATTATGGTTATAGCGTTCCGATCTACGCAAAATGAACTCACGGAGTCTTGAAGTCTGGCAGTTAGTCTTTTGGGTTGCTATTTAATTAAATGTAGAATTGGATCGCATGCTTTAAACTACCTTCTCTATTGAAATTTGTATGTTTTTAAATTTCAACAGCTTCGCGAAACATGCCGGGCAAGAAACGGTGGATTGTCACTGCTGATGAACATCTGTAGCATTAGAGACATAGATGCGTTAGAGGTTTTTTAAAATTTGAGGGGAACGGGAAGCAAAGAGGAAGGAAAAGATTTCATTGAGAGATTGGTAACAACCCGATTGAGTCGGGTTATTCATACTGTAGGCTACATCAATTCTGTGTGGCTGTACCACTACATAAGTGATTTCATAGGAGAAGCCCATTAGTCCGATCAAATTAGCCATAAAAATATTGATGCGATCAATGGGGTCTTTTGTCACTTTATTTCTGCTGTTCTACCTAAGGTCTTTACTAAAATTTGGCCGTTAGAATTTTGTTATTTGATATGTGTATTTTGCCTGAAATATACTCGGACGCGGATTTTCTGTAGTTGAAGACGAAGAGGATGGATACTTTAATATCTATGTATTATTGCTGAAACTATAGTCACATAAGATAAAGACGGTCGTCTATAAAATTATATTGGGCAAGATCTTCCTCTCTCTGTTCATTACCAGCCCGAAGTCAGGAGTTTGTGCCTGGTATGGCGATAGGCTCGCCCCCTATCACATCTTGGGACAGAACATACAAGGCGAAATGTAGATTTCCTGACACCTGTCCACCCCTTCTGAAATAAAAGGACGTGAGTGTATGTATGTAAGTATGACCTTTATGTTTTGATAAAATACTTTAAAGTGAAGAATCAGTGTTATTTCGATTTTGTAATTTCCACTAAAACACAATATAGCCTGAGAGTCTTGTTTAGGCATTAACAAGGCATAAAGAGGCGAGAATAATGAGAGAAGAAAATTAATAAATGAATCTCATTTCATCTCAAAAGACCTTATTATGCCCATTTCCCACAGCATCGCATTTTCGGAACAATAATTAGTGGAGGGAAGCGAGCACGCGCCCAGTTAATTTTAATATGATTGTACAAGCTTTGAGTATAGATTTATTAACTTTACCATGTTATGTATTGTGGTTAAATGCTACTGTACTATATCAGTCCATTTACGTCAGACTGCAAGGCACGGGTCTCCTCTACAAAAGAGAGTAGTTAGGCCACACTGGCCTAATGCGGATTGGCCGACTTAACATACCATAAACATTCTTGTAAATTACTATGGTATGCAGGTTTCTTCACGATGTTTTCCTTCGTCGTTTTAGTGTGTGAAAGAAAATGGGCTGATAGTGTAAATGATGGTCGGAAAGAAACATTGATTTAAATAGCTTCTTCTCTTTGTTCTTTTAAATCTATTTGTCATATTTTTTTGTTGCAAAGTATGTTAGGTACAAAATTGCGTATCTCGCAACCTATCGGATCTGGTATTAACGCACACTAAATATAAAAGATCATTGTGCCTACTGCCATCCAGAATGTATTGGTAAGCTATCCTAACGTATAAACTACATTTTTCAAGCTAAAACACACAAAAGGTCAATTCCGTGGTCGAGGGTAAAAACCAAGCCGATACGGTTTACAGTCAATAAAAGATAACTAATAAAATTAAGCTTATTTAATAAAGTTACAACATGCGCCGTCCTTGAGCTAATTAGTTAATAAATAAGTATTCTTACGATCTATTTGTGAAGCTTGTTTATTTAAAGAAATGCTTTTAATAGCCTCGTAATTATTGCTGTAGCCAAAATTAGTTACCAACGGAGGGCAATTCGCCCCCAAAATATTCCATTAAACGAATCCGTAATGAAAAGTTTGCTCTGAAATAATTATAAACATAATTCCTTTTTAAATGAGAGGATGGGATTTGGCGTTAAATTATGTCTCCTTTATTTGAATGTTTCATTTTTTTTCCAAGTTTTAAAGAGTATTGGTCATATTTATATTGCAAGAAGAAAGAAAATAGCAAAGTCAAAACAGAAAATAGTTTTTTTTTGCCTTGCTGCTAAATACAATTTTGATACTAAGAAAAACGAGTTAATGAATGGATGATGTCACTGCGCTCGCCATCCTGAGACACAAGATGTTAAGTTTCGTTATTTCCAGTACTTACTCTGGGTACAAGTCCTTTAAATCGGAATATTACAGTGCATTTACACTACTGTTTGGCAAGGCCTTAGCCGTCACTGCGTTGCGATGGAAAAAAAACTGTAAAATCATAATATCCTAACCAGGGGCCCTACTATATTCAACGAAACGAAGTTCGAAACTTCGGATGATCAAAGTTTATATACGATACGAATGTACCTACATAAAACTTATGGTCGTTATTGATTTATGGTCGTAACCATAGACTTATAGTTACGGTGTACGTTATATATATACATTCGTATCGTATAAAAAACTTCGTTTGTCCGAAGTTTCGAACTTCGTTCGTTCGGATGAATATAGTAGGGCCCCAGATGTTACGCATCAAATTTATAACAGGTTGAAAAAAATACATGAAACGTTTATGAGGTCAATCTTCAATAGCTAATTTGAACGTTCGCTGCTGAGCAGGGGAGCCTATTCTACAAATAATATAAGCGTGTTAAAAAGCTACCACCAGAATTTTACACTAGGCGATAACGTGACGATTACGATTTTTGATCAGACAAAGTTGTCCACTAAAATATAGTGTGTTTTCTTTCCTTTTATTTAAGATACTATGTTTGATGCCCCCGGCATTTCATGTGAAGCGGTCAACAAAAAAGTAAGTTTCTGAAATTCGTTCATATTTGGCATATTTGTACTTTTACAGCCGCTGCCAATAAACAATCCCAATCCAAAATTTGCCGTTTGAGATTGATAGCTCAATCTTTTTTCTGATACTATATTGCCAATTAATCAATCTCAGTAGTGAAAAAACGATGGCAACATGGTAAATGACAAATCGAAAAGTAGAAAACAATCCAGATTGACTTCAATCTAATTTTTTCGATTGATTATTGGCATCAGCCGTTAGATGATAGAAACATGTTCACATAATATTTTTTTTAATTAGTTTAGTTCTTAAGTTATGGGATTCTACTGAAGTCATGTACTCCAAAGATAATTTAAGAAGATAAGTGCTATTTATTATATAATTTACTGGTGGTAGATCTCTCATATGTGAGAGGCTGCCTAGGTGGGTACCACCGCAATTTCTATTTCTCCCGTCAAACAGCAGTTTAAATGCACTGTTGTGTTTCGGATTGAAGGACATTGTAACCAGAGTTACTACTGGACATATTGAGATTTAACATCTTATGTCTCAGGATGGCGAGCGCAGTGGAATGCCAAGCATTGCTTTGTAATTCAAGGTGTTGTTTGGTTTTGCTACTGTTCATGAGCGGTCGCATCGCTTACCATCAGGCGAACGGCATGCTCGTCTCGCCATTCAATGCAATAAAAAAAAATATTAACCAAAAACACTATTTTTTGCATTTCGCCATACATGACAAGATTTTAACAGGGTAATTACATACAATTAAAGTTTTTTTAAACATATTAATCCATTCGTGTAGACCAAAATTGGTTATGTTGGGCCTAAAATCAGGGTTCGCCTTTGAATGCAGTTTAAATTGTTTTCTAAATCAAAGTGATGTATATTTTCAGTAAAATTGACTACCTGCACCAACAAAATTTAAGATACTTCTCCTCCATGTCGCAACGCCGTGGGATAAGCTTACAAGATAAAAAAGGTCGTAACGTGACCTGTAAAGTGTAGTAAAAGCTGGTACTGTTCCAGATATTACGAGTTCATTAAACTCTTATCTCGTTATTATGATTAGCTGTCGCTGATGCCTTATTCCCTTTGAGGCAGCCCCGGGCTAAATTAACGCTTAATTTTTAAAACCTTATTACACTGGTGCTTGTAAATTCATTAACCTTAATGTGATAATTTTTTTTTTCCTTGGTGGCGCAGTTGTTTAGTATGCTTGTTAAACTGATGTCTCGGATTCGAATCCCGGACCGGGTAGTGATATTGAATTTTTTTATTCATCATCAGGCTGGAGTCAGAAGTTTGTGGCCGGTATGACGACGGTTTTGCCCCCTATCTCATCGTGGCAAGGAACACCAAAGGTGAAACGTGAGTGTCCCTGTTGCTACCAGGAGAAACTCTGTTTATCCCTTCTGGGAAAAAGGCGTGAGGTTATGTATGTATGTATTTTTTTATTTTGGCGGCAAACAATATTTCTGATAATTTTATGAAGTGTCGTGTGAGGTGGTTAAATGATATTTCAACCTTAAGGGTAAGAAGTAAATAGTTTTATTTTATTTTTTGCACAAAATATGAAATTCCTTGGGAAGCTTTTGACACTGATGTATTGTTCATCTAATATCTAAATATATTTTTATTTAATATTTGTTATTTAATGTATTTGACTTGTAATATATTAGCCCTTTCAAATCACCTATATTGAAGTACCTATAGAATTCCATTACGAAAAAGCTGACGTGGTTTGAAGGCCTGTAATACGGTATTTGACTCCATTTTTTTATTGTATTTATCAAAACGTATCCTAGCTATGGTCTGACAAACAAAGAAATTTATAAATCCATTCATAATGAAACAAGTTAGTAACGTTTTAAATCTTGTAGTAGGAGTAACAGAAAAGAAATGCAAAACAAAGATAGTGACGTCACTAGGGTGGTTTGCGCGTGTGAAAGAGACATCAAGATGTCCCGACTACACTCCTACGCTTAAATTTTAAATATTAATATTTGTCTTATGTACAACCTATTTTAATACTTTTTTCACAGCAAGGCTTTATTTTTAACGTATTTGTGTTTGTAAGCGAAATAATACCAAAAACCAATAATAGTCAAATACTCTATTATTTTGTCATTTCCTTTTCGTTTTTCTCCACTCATCTTTAAAGCAAGATCACGCGTGATAAATAATTTCATATTACTCACTACATGGAACTATTTATAAAAATAATAAAACATAAATTAGGATCTAATTTTAGTAAAGTCATATACATGATTGAAATTACCGATCGTCATTGCCAATATACATGATGTGTATAATAAATGTTTTAGAGAAAAAAATGGTATTGTAACAATTATGATCCATGCGTTGTGATAATTCATGGGCGACAGTGATCACCCTTCATCAGGTGACCTGCTTGCTCGTGTGCCGGATCTAAGCAATAGAAAAAAACATGATTCCATCTAAGGCATTTGGAACACTCTGTAGAATTTTGTTATCTATGCATTGATCAAAAACAGAGTCGATATTAATAAAAATATTACGTTGAATATCCATGGTACCAGCAGTTCATACTTCTGACGTGTGATTTACCTAAGAAAATATAAGTACATCGAATATTACCATAATGTTAAATCTGTTGTGTTCAGCAAGATTCATTATGAATTATCGATTTTTCTTTGGATTGTATTATAACATTCATCATTCTAAAATAATACAGACTGTTGGCAAAATATATTGTTGTGCTTGTTGTGTTTTTTACATAAAATTGTTGTTGATTTCGCTCAGTAGAAATGTTCTTTACAGTCCAGTGTATTGGCAAAAGTTTAGTTTTTTGTGGCAGATAACTAATACTGTATTAATGTCATTGTTATTATACAACGATTCTTTTATAACCTACAGTACGGCGCTTGAAAACATTGATGGAGGTATAATAAAAAGAAAAATGACGAGTGGTGTTCCTTTCACGTTGATGCTTATAATGATATCCTATCAATTTGGTAGAATAATTGTGGGATTATTTTTTAAAGGCAAAAATATTGTTCCAATTATCATGCAACAATTAATATGTATTAATGTAATCCAGGCGTCTTTCTTTCCAATTGTAATGATATTTCATTCGTTTTACAAAGAGGTAGGCTTATTGCAGAAAGATTTGATGTCTGTAATCCAAAAACGCACGGAAGAAGAGAAGATCAAGGTTATTGACAATTTTATCTATAAATATATAAAACTTTATGGTATATTAAGATCAGTTCGTGGATTTATTAAATTGTCGGTAAGTAGACGACTGAAATAAATTAACACTAACGCCCTTATTCTTATACAGTCTTAAACATATTTAACTAGCGAATGTTTTGTTCCTTTCGGACTAGTTTTGAATTCAGTCTGAGCGACAAAGATAAATCATTTGAGATATAGGTTCTAAAACTGTATTTGAATAATTAATAGTATTTTATTGTATCATCAACTCAGCCACAGGAAGTCCACTGCTGAACATAGGCCTCCCCCAAGGATCTCCACATTGACCTGTTGGAAGCGGCCTGCAACCAGCGACTTCCTGCAACTTTAGCCAGCTCGTCCGTCCACCTTGTAGGCGGGCGTCCGACATTTCGCTTGCCTGTACGTGGCCTCCAGTCTAGAACCTTTCGGCCCCAACAGCTGTCGGTTCTACGTGTCATGTGTCCGGCCCACTGCCACTTCAACTTGCTAATTTTATTTATTGTATCCCGAACTCCAAATTAAGATATGCATCTATACATTTTGAAAATAGATGATTTTAATTAGTAAGTTGTAGTAGCCCTATTTTTATGTTTTTAGGTGTGCAATTTCATTGTATTCTGTACACAAAGATTACTGATTCTCGTTTACTATTGCTTGGTGGAAAATATAAATGACGTGAGTAGTATGATATATATTTTACATTATTTTAAGAAATACATGTTCATTGATAAAAAGTCCCAGATCTCCAGACACACGGAATGAGCGTTTTCTTGTATCTGTTTGGGTATTATTTCAATATTTTTAAAAAAGCATGCATAATTATCAGTAAAGATAAAGAAAAAGTTATTTTAGGAAAATACATCTGAATGCAATTGGGTATCTTTCTTTCATTATTGACTACTAAATAACAAAATTAACATAGAAATGGCTGGCGTCTTTTGTTAGTTTAACAAATTTTGTCTGAAAATTACTATCATAACATACGTAATAATTGCGGTAAGGATTATATCGACAGAAAAGTTTTTGAATAATAATTTCGGTATTATTTGAAAAAAAAAAAAGATCTCTGACTTGCCTGTTATTGGGATAAAATTATCTGCAAAGCTTTATTTTAGTTTTATCTTTACCAATAAGATGGTCACAGCTTAAAATGATATGTAAATACAATTTCAGTTTATTCGGGTTCGAATCCCGGGTTGGGCAAAGTGATATTGGATTTTTCTATTCAGTATCAGCCCATAGTCAGGAATTTGTGCCCGATATGGTGATAGGCTCGCCACTTATCACATTGTGGGATGGAACATACAAGGCGAAATGTGGGTGCCCTGGCACCTCTGCCTACCCCTTCTGGGAACAAGGCGTGAGTTTATGTATGTATGTATTTCAGTTTATCGATATGATGGGACAAGGGATGGTAATAACTTGTTTCAATATTTGTTGTATGTTCATCCCAGCTATTTTTGTCGAGCTGTTAACGAGCAAAATACAACAGTGCAAAATTATTTTAGCCAATGAGTTGGTCGGATACAAAGGTATTTATTGTTTGTTAATATTATTAATTTGAATATATAAATCTGTATCAGCCCATATACGTCCCACTGCAGGGCACGGGCCTCCTCTACAATCGACAGTACGATTGAGAGTGGTTAGGCCATATAGTCCACCACGCTGGCCTAGTGCGGGTTGGCGGACTTACATACCATAGAAATTCTTATAAATCGCTATGGTATGCAGGTTTCCTCACGATGTTTTCCTTCACCGTTTTTTTTAGTGCGTGGTGATTGACTGTCAATACACACATGACTCCGAAAAGTCAGAGGTGTGCCCTGGGATTCGAATCCGCGACCACCGTGAACATATTGGCAGCCGCGTCTAGTCCGTTTACCAACAGGCCACCACGCACTTATAATATAAATAATAGCAAGTATTGGTGATAGTAGTACTTTACTGGTAGTAGGTCTCTCATATGTGGGTGATTACCACTGCAGTGTCTATTTCTCCCGCCATACAATAGTGTAAATGCAAAGTTGTGTTTCGGTTTGAACGACATTGTAGCCAGAGTAACTACTGGACATATTGAGACTTAATATCTTTTGTCTCAGGATGGCGAGCGCAGTGGAATACCAAGCATTGCTTTGTAATTCAAGGTGTTGTTTGGTTTTGCTGCTGTTCATGAGCGTTCGTATCGCTTACTCGCGACCACCGTGAACATGTTTGCAGTCGCATCTAGTCCGTTTACCAACAGGCCACCACGCACTTGTTTTACCAACAGGCCACCCACTTGTCCAATAGATACTATGGCTAGAATGTCCTTCAAACCGGCACACAATAGTGCACAAACACTGTTGTTTGGAGAGAGAAATAGATATAGCGTTGGGATTTACTGCTTACCCAGGCAGCGACTCTTATACGAGAGACCTACCACCAGTATACAGGTTACCACTCATTAGACCCACTTGGCACCGCCTCGTCGCTCACGGCCCACTTGGCCGGTGGAACACGGATGGACCTCGCGTGGTCCACTCGGTGGCAACGCGCGGTTCATTCGGGGCTTGTGAATTGTCAATGCGCAAGAACCCAAGACACGCATGGACGGCGGCGATCTGGTGACGTTACGGAGTTGATGTAGTGAGCGTATGTCTATACATTTTCATATAAAGAATATTAACTGCGCGAGGCGAGGCGGTGCCGGGTGGGTCTAATTAGTGGTTTTCGGTTGTTTGTTTTGCGTGGTCTATGTACTACTACTATAAATGGAGAATATTCTCGATATCTTTTATAATCTTTATTTTCAGATATAAGATTACGCACAAGTGTGTACAACGCCCTGGACTATATGAGAGTGCGACCCCTGACTTTTACATTGTGGCATCACTTTCCGATGAACCTCAGTTTAGTGATATCGTTTTTTGGCTTCATGTCGACTTACCTCATAGCACTGTTACAATTCAAATATTAAGTCTTTATTCATTAATACCTAGTAATTTAATATAATTAAGGGAGTGCAACGAGACAGAACTTTTAACTTTATTTATAGGGTATATCAAGACCGCTACCGAAAACAAAGCCTAAGTGTAACTCACTTAAACTACCACCAGTTCTCTTCAGCAGTCTTGATATACCCTGTATATAATATATTGAATTACAAAAGGAGAATAAAATATAAATAATAATTATAAAAATAATTCAGTAGATATTCATTACAGGTTTTATGTTCGTAGCTTGTTTATTAGGCTTGCTATTGTTAGTTTTTCTTTTTGAGCAATTTCTGATAAACAGATTAATTGTGAAATGTGTGCCTAGATTACAATTACAATAAATCATTATTGTCAATGCACTATGTTCTTTGTGCGCATATATTTGTAATTCCATTAATAAGTAAATATAAGCAAGTAATTAACAAAATCGATGTTTTTTTAATCACTTTATTGGTTAGATGAAAAGTAATATTACTTATTGATAACCAGGGGGTTACTCTATAAGAAAAATACGAACTTCGAATGTTCGGACGCCGTACGCAAAACTTCACTAATGTGCCTAGATACTCCACAAAATGTTGGATTCTCGTCTCCTCTATCGTACGTCGCAACCATAGACTAAGGGCCCTATTCTGTAAATTCGAAACGAAGTTCGAAACTTCGGACGATTGATGTTTATATACGATACGAATGTACCTAAATATACTTTTAGTCGTTATTGACTTATGGGGCCCTACTATATTCATCGAACGAACGAACGAACGAACGAAGGACCCTACTATATTCAACGAAACGAAGTTCGAAACTTCGGATGATCAAAGTTTATATACGATACGAATGTACCTACATAAAACTTATGGTCGTTATTGATTTATGGTCGTAACCATAGACTTATAGTTACGGTGTACGTTATATATATACATTCGTATCGTATAAAAAACTTCGTTTTTCCGAAGTTTCGAACTTCGTTTCGTTGAATATAGTAGGGTCCTTCGTTCGTTCGTTCGTTCGTTCGATGAATATAGTAGGGCCCCTGGTCGTAACCATAGACTTATGGTTACGATGTTCGTTATACAAATTCGAACTTTTACAGAGTAGGTACATTCGTATCTTATACCGGGTATATCAAGAGTGCTACCGAAAATGAAGCCGGGTGGTAGTTTTAGTGACTACAAACACAATTCAACTAAAAATTTAGCTAAGAAACGCGACAATTTTTTTTATGATTTTTTAAATATCGTCGAGTTTGGGTGGTTAATCCATAGTTTTTGCTAAAATAATACTTTAAAGCCTTACATACCATAGTGTATTTAAAAATAAATGGGTGTACACTATTATTTAAGAAAAAACTATGTATTTACCATCCTAATAAGACGATAGAAAGAAAAAAATAAAAAAAAATCGTCACAAATTTTTGCACAAAATTTAGTTGCATCGTGTCTGAAATCACTAAAACTACCACCCGTTCGTTTTCCACTTCGTTTTCAGTAGCAGTCTTGATATACCCTGTATAAACTTCGATCGTCCGAAGTTTCGAACTTCGTTTCGGATTTACAGAGTAGGGCCAAGTTCGGAGAATGATAAATAAAATAATAATTGAGAGCATTGATTTTTAAAGTGGATATCTTATATCTTACTCCGGACGTCGAACATACGCAGATTCGAAGTTCGTATCGTTTTTATATAGTAACCCCCCTGTATGACATAACCATCGAGATGCATTTCTCGATGCAGTGACATCAATCTAAAACAATGGAATTTATGTCATATTCCCACTCACTCAATACTACATACATTAATATAATATGATGGATCTTAGGACGAAGGTAAAGGACAAGATTACTGAGAAGGGTATTATTAAGTGTTAATTATCAATCATGATTGATATTTCACAAAATGTTGAAATCCGCTATCGTACGTCGTTACCATATAAGTTCGGCGAAAATGATAAGTACAACAGAGAACAGTATTGATTTTTAGAAGTCGAAATCTTATATCTCACTCCGAATCTCGAACATCCGAATATTCCAAGTTCTTATCGTTTCATAGAGCAACTCCTCAGGGTCGAGCATGCTGGGATGAAACATGCTCATCGAGCATGTACGTATGTGTGTACCCACCATAAGTCTACCTTTCCATGTAGCTTGAACCGTCAATATTGGAACACCATGTGTAACCTAGACACCTATAAAAAGACCTATGATAGTACTTGATATGTATATGTTATGGGCCAAGTGATTAATGCGGGCAGTAATCATAATGCCCGGGCAGTATGAATATTGCCGAGCCATATCGGGCCAAGTGATTAATTACAATCTAAACTCACCTATTTATCACACAGCCCGGGCATTATGAATATGGCTACATGATGATCGGGCAATGTGATTAATAGGTGATTTTTTACGTGGTGGGCTGCCGCATTGTCGCATCTGCGATAGACCCATAAATAAGACAGGTTGAATTGACCTGCTTATGTTTAGTTGTTTTTTAACGTCCGAAATATTATCTTCAGCAGAAAATTAGTGTACCCACTTTATGGATCAGTTAGGTCGACTGTGCCCAAAAACCGACTCGGGACACCCCGACTTCACGTAGTCTTTTGGTTACCCACCCTAGAGTGTATATAAAAAGCCGGAGACGATGCAGAAGCTAATTTGTATTGAAAACAAGTGGTACCAGGGAGGTGCGACACTCCCCCTCCCCCTCCACTCCTCCCAACCCACCCCCTCGTGCTGCCCTATTCTAAATTCTACCACTACCGCTCATTGTTTTGATTTTGATTCGCTCTACATCACTCTGCCCAATGGGCACTAGGCATTATTCATAATTCCCGGGCAATGTGATAAATTTATTGGTTATAATCACATTGCTCGCTCTTATTGGGCATTATTCATATTGCCCGGGCATTATGAATAATGCCCGATTAATCACTTGGCCCATAACATATATACATAGATTGGCAGTTTTACTACTGACTTCATGAGCATCAGTACAAAAGTAGATACATCTACTCCGAATATGTTACGAAAAACATTTACGTACGCGTGCTTACTGCTTTTCCTGTCCCGTCCTATCCCATCCCGTTATATCCCGCCTGTCCCGTCTCATTCTCACTTAAGACACGCAATCCAGTGCCATACCATCTCTTTGACTATAAAAAAATTAACAAATATATTGGATGTCCTCCCTCATCTCACTACATTTTTCGGGACAAAAAGTATCGTAAGTGTTAATCCGTTGAGCCGTTTCTGAGTTCATCACGTACAATCGTGTACGATTGTACGTGATGAACTCAGAAACGGCTTGTCTGTAGACAAGCATACAAAAATTCTAAAAATCATTGTTACGGCTTCTATTACAGTTGTAATATTGTAATGTTCTATTGTATTATTTTTAATACAGTCCCTCATATCAGTTTTTCTCATTTATCCTCCATGTGCAGGAATCGATTGTTTACAAATATATTACACGTATAGAATAGTATAAATAATTTAAAGGCCCTATTCGTACAGTTTTTTAAACAAACTGGACATCGAATGTTTTGTCTTTATTTCTCAAATTAAATTCATATTTATTCGAAATAGACAAAATAGGTAAGTAATTAAAATAGGCTTAAACTGTCCGTGAAATTAGCCGTACAAGGTAAGAAAATAATGTAATCATAATCATCATCATCTCAGCCACAGGAAGTCTACTGCTGAACATAGGCCTCCCCCAAGGATCTCCACATTGACCTGATGCAAGCTGACTGCACTCAGCGATAAGCGAAATGTCGCCAACAAGATGGACGGAAGACCTGGTTAAATAATGTAATATCGAAAGGTAACACCGTTTTAAAATTTATAAAATACCGGAGCGTGAATTTCTATCCCTATCACTTCACCGTAGCCGGAATATTATTCCTAATGCACTGAAGAGAATAGGATAGTGTCATCAATTTGTATTATTTTTTAAATTGTAAGATTACGTTGGGAATTATCATAATCAGCAAGGTTTTTTTAAAATCCCTATAGCAATAACTAAGTTACAAATATATACATTATAAAACTTGGTGGTAGGAGTAATAGAAAAGGCAACGTACACAATGTGACGAAATTTTCCATACATGCGAGCGAAAGAGTGTCTCCACCCCACTATTAAATAGCTGCTATTTGAAAACAGGATCAAAATTGGTTGTAAAATGATTAGGTACCAATTTTGATGTTTTCAAAATCACATTTTTAGGAAACATAATATATTGCTCAAAATCAAACCTTATAACTAAAAGCATTCAGAAGAACAATTTCACAATTGTTCCACCCACAGAACAGTTGAATATGGTTAGAAAGGCAATAGCTGTCAAATTGTATGAAAACCAGCGTCGTCGTTTTCGAAACACAAAACCTCAACAAATCCAATATAGAAAGCTTGCAATAGTCGATTTAAAGTATCGATAAAATTATGGAAATATGTTTTTGTTATAAGACCGCAATTTATTTTATCGATATGCCTAAGATGAGGTACGGTTACAACTTACAAAGCTGAGGTCTCGGGTTCGAATCCCGGGTTGGGCAAAGTGATATTGGATTTTTCTATTCAGTATCAGCCCAGAGTCAGGAATTTGTGCCCGATATAGCGATAGGCTCGCCACCTATCACATTGTGGGACGGAACATACAAGGCGAAATGTGGGTGCCCTGGCACCTCTGCCTACCCCTTCTGGGAACAAGGCGTGAGTTTATGTATGTATGATATGCCTAATGGTTTTTTCCTGATACAGTTATTTAATTAGTATTATGTTGATAGATGGAAAATAAATGAGACTACAATATCTAATATTGAAAGTTACTTTTAATTTGTATCGTATCATATCGTATCAGCCCATATACGTCCCACTGCAGGGCACGGGCTTACGATAAAAAACGTAAAGAATTTTAAATATTGATATGATAATAACTTACGTAATAACTTTATACAGAAGGTCCCTTAAGCAAGGACTAAATAAATTAATCGACTTGGTATTACATGCATCTCACAACTTTTTGCGGTAGAAAACCTTGTTGATTTTTTTACGTCAATAGGTTCAATGTTTTTGATTTTTCATACAATAATTTATTATTTCACCCCCATGATACAGATTTTCCATAAGCGTTGCCCGTAATTATTTTTGGTTTGTATATTACTTATGATACAGATTTTTTATCGTCTTCTGTTTCACGAAAATGAATACTTTGAACGAATCGTACTGGATTTTATAGAAATCCAGCTGTTTCTACCTGTTGCCTTAATCGACTCACTCTCGAAAACCTACAAACGAATGAATTAATTTTATGAAGTATATTCAGACACAAATATATGTTGATCTTAAGTTGACGGAGTTATGACATTAGAACATAAGGATAGGTCGTCAACGTTATTAAACATTACGAGTAGTATAATTTAAAATTACTACAGGATTTTATTTAACTTTTTTTGTTTATTGCCTATGAAAACTGATTTAAAAGTATAGGAAATATATAACTACATCGATATAGTTATTATGTACATGACTACAACACTGTGTGACATGTGACAAATTTCGAAGTTGACATAATAAAAATGAGTCGTATACATTGCGTAGGAACTTGACATTCGCGTACATTGTATGTACGCGTAATCAGCAATGTATATTTTTGATATGTCGTCTATCATATTATCGAATTCTTCATAATATCTTAATTATAAACCGCAATTGTTGGAAATAAAGGTGAAAATCAATAAAATCGGGTTGAATAGTGGTATAAAATTCTTCCTCTATTGTAATTCGACGCTTTAGTATTGGAACTGCAAGATAAAATAGCACAAATCTGCATTTTTACTCTATTTTGCCGGAGCACCACACTCCAAGGCATTTCGACAGCGACTGATTTGACAAATAATCATCATTGCGACGCGTCAAACACGCTTGTATTTCCCTTCTAACCATATTCATTTGTTCTGTGGTTCCACCATACGTGGTGAACAGGGGCGTGTGAAAGAGATAGCGATATACATAAAAAAGAGAGGTAAGATGCCGACAGTACGTCTATACTGTCTGGTTGTCTAACCATGGGAAAGATTTAAGAAAATGATAAACTGAGGGCAGTCTTAAATGTAAAGGATAGAAGCTAACACGGAAAAATATATCAAAGTAAATAATTTAATACATACAAGTAAAAATAAATATAATATTTATATTTATATCCTATTTCATTATATTAAGCTTCTAATAACGGTCAATCATCAATGGATATAATTTTATCAGTAATTAAACGTATGCATTGTTTAGACTTGAGAGTAACAAAGTAGCATTCAATCTCAATTATGTTAGATACAATTTCCGTAATTAAAAAACATGTTATGTTGATGGTAAAAAACAGTCTACGAATGTATCTCTGACATGAAGTATTTCAAAGCGGTTAGAAATATACCGAATATATTTAATACAAAAATGTTCAAGTTTCTGTGTTCAGTTAAATTCATCATGCGCTATAGGTTTTTCTTTGGGTTGTACTATGAAATTCATCACTCCAAACTTAAACAGGCTGTGGGGAGAATATATTGCATTGTTTGTTGTTGCCTTTATATAAAAGCATTTTTGTTATTAGTACGTAAGAGTCAATTTTTCTCTGGATTTTATTGGCATAACATCGGCTTGTTTAGTCAAATGGCAAGCAACTTAATATGGTCACTTATAGCAGGTGAAAAATATTTTGTTTCTTACTACAAAGCACTTGAAAACATTGATGGAGTTGCAGTAAAACGGGAATTAACGAGTGGTATTCCAATTATATTGATCTTCATAACAATTGGTTATGAAATTAAAAGTAGTTTCTTAGTTATATTTAAAACAACTGAAAGCAATATTTTTCAAGTTTTAAAAAATTCAATATCGGTTAATATAATCCAAGCATCTTACTTTCCAACTATAATAGTATTTCACTTGCTATACAAAGAGATAAGCTTATTGCAGAAAGATTTGATGTCTATTACGGACAAACCCACAGAAGAAGAGAAGATCGAAGTTGTTGATAATTTTGTTAATAAATATAGAAAACTACATGGCATATTCAAACCAGCTAGTAAATATATTAAATTCACAGTAAGTACAATCGAAAGAAATGAATAAAGATATCAAACAGTTAAGTAAGGACTTATTCAAAGATAATTTTGAAACCTATTGAGTTATCAAACCTTTTTTCTTTTTTCAAAGTGAATTCAAAAGTCGTCCGAAACAATAAATAACTTCAATATGTTTTAAAAAAGTTTATGTATGAGGCACACAGTCTACTCTTTGACGTACTTGCCATTAGAAACTACATGAGGCTTTTCAGCCTCAATAGCAAAACTGAAGTAGAATAATTAAAAATATACTTACAAACATCTATCTTTTCTATAATACCATAGGTCATTCGTTTCATAATCGACGGTGGAGGACTGATAGTCTTCCACCGTCATTAATAAATTACATTAATTTATTATTACAAATTAGGGGCTTTGCAATTTTAACTAATATATGTATATTTTATTGAAGAACTAATGGCTATTTTTCAGATGATCAATATATTGATATTCACTACGCAAAGGTTTCTATGCTTTGTGTATTATTGCTTGAGCGACGGGTCAGAAAATGTAAGTAATTAGAAAATAGACATATTATTTCTTACATTAAAAATTGAAATATACTTAAGTCATTAAGCCCAAGGTCTACTGTTAATAGGGTATTTGATTATTATCGATTTTTGATATTATTTCGCTTACAAACACAAATACGTTATGAATAAAGCCTTGCTGTCAAAAAAGTATTAAAGTAGCTTGTAACATAAGGCAAATATTATCATTTAAAATTAAAGAGTATGGGTGTAGTTGGGACATCTTGCTGTCTCTTTCACACGCGCACACTGTAATGTATAATAACCCTAGTGACGTCACTATCTTTGATTTGCATTTCTTTTCTGTTACTCCCACTACTATACTCGAAAATCGAATCCGAGATCAAAAATGTAAACAAACAAATGTCATTGTAAAAGTGACATTTCAGGGTTATGAAACATTTTCTCAAAAACATATTGGGTATAATTTGATTAGTGAATAGATTCAAATGTTGCGAGTACTATGTTTTATTTATTTTTGAATTTTGAACATTTTGAAAGTTTTATTATGCCTATCGACGTGACCCTTGACTTGGGCCCAAAGAAATTCTAGTGGATTGAACTAAAACTATTATTTACGGATTTTATCGCGAATTTAGTTTAATTTTTTACATTTTTGACTTCCTGACGTTTCGATTACTTCACAGCTTTCGTGGTCACGGGGCGGACTCAAAAATGTAAAAAATTAAACTAAATTCGCGATAAAATCCGTAAATAATAGTTTTAGTTCAATGTGTAACATTCGCGTAAATCTAAGAAACCATTATAAATTCTAATGGGTTTAACTCACAGTGATTTTCAAAGACCACAGTGCGTTCAGCTAGGAACACGAGCGCCAGAAAACTTAGGAACAAAATAGAACAAAAACTTAACAGAAAACGTGAAACCAGCATCACGGCGACCCAACTTTATCACATGATGCACATTCATCAAGTTAAGCAACTAAATGAACTAAAGGGAGGTGTCGCGGGCGTCAAAGCGACGTATTTGCAGTTAAGGAGACGAAATTTAAAAAAAGTTTTATTTCAGTGGCCTAAGGTTACGAATTTCTGCGTAGTACCTGTAACATAAAATATTTTCGTACCATTTTTTTCACATACTTCAAAAAGAAGTTGAAATTGTAATTTATGTAAATAATATACCAAATAATTTTTATTTGGCTTTGTTTTATATTTATTGAATGAATGAGAATAATTCCAACCTGTTTTTTAACGGTTGTGAACAAACTACCATGACAAATTATTTTATTGTAGTGGTAACACTTTTGTTTACATTTTTGATCTCGGATTCCATTTCCGAGTATAGATTTTAAACGTTTCTAACTTGTTTCCTTCTGAATGGATTTATAAAATTCTTTGTTTGTTGGACCAAAGCTATGGATAGGTTTTGATAAATACAATAAAAAAAATTGGAGTCAAATACCCTATTCAGCAACACATTTAATTAAAACATTTAAGGCCATAGAAATATTAAAACCTATTTTAGTTATCGAATGCTATGGCTTTTCGAACGACTTTCAATTCAGTTGGAGCGAAGAAAACAATAAATTCGAGATCTTAAACAGGTTTACAAACATATGAATGAAGCCTTTAACACCTAAAATATGACATAGAACTATTGATTTAAAAACTAACACTGAAGGGCCTATCTTCAGTACATTTGGAGTTCCAAAAAAATGACCGTGAATATCGCGCTAAAATAAATATTAATTTATTTAATAGATTTCGTCTAAACGGTGACAAAATATACTATCTTCATCTTTATTAAACCTTCTTACATAATAAAAGCACGCATTTTCAAAATCGTTGCGAACGACGACTAATTTAGGAACGTTCCACTAGAGATGCATTGGAGCGCGCGCACCACTTACGTTGGAACACCTTACACGGTTTCCGCCCTTTTATTATATAAATGATAATATTACATTTTCAGGTGTCATATCATGTGGGACCGCGGCTTGAAGTGAACTGTTTTGATAGTTGTGTTATGTTTATACCGGCTGTGTTAGTCGAGCTGTCGGCGAACAAAATCGACGGGAGCAAAATAATTTTAGCTAACGAATTGCTAGCATATAAAGGTATATATTGCTTATTGATATTATTCATAGTTAAAGTTGTGATAGATGCAGGGGCGGACCGGGACATTGTGGGGTCCTGGGCTAATGACTCAGAGGCCCTAATTATTCAACTCATTACTACTGCGTCACAAAACTGTTTTGCAGAGCGATCTAGGTTTACTGTAAAGAAACAAATAGGATAATAAAACTTGTTATTTATTTTAATAAAATTTACCCATTTATTCCAATACCTCAATGTTTATTCCTAATGATTAAAAAAAGTTAAAATGAACAATTAAAAAGTTAGGTCTGAGACCTTTTGTTCCAAGAAGTCCTAAGTTAAGCAGTAGGCATATAGATGTAATGTTAATGAGATGTGTATGGGCTGATACAGCTACAAGGCATGTGGGGCTAAGCTCAAATAATTTAGACTGTATTATATCCAAATAAAACCTAACCGTCCTAATTAATAATAGAGGGTTTATCAAGACTGATACCGGAAACGAAACCGGCTGATGGTTTTACTGACTACAATCATAATGCAACTAATTTCGCAAGGAAACGCGACAATTATTATTTTTGATTTTTAAATATCATCGTGCTTGGGTGGTAAATCTACAGATTTTGCTAAAATAATTCAAACTACACACAATAGCGTCTTTAAAAATAAAAGAGTGTACACTATATTTTAAGAAAAAACTACGTACCAAAAACGACGATAGGAATAAAATAACAAAAAAACACCTTTTTTGCTAAAAGTCACTGAAACTCCTACCCTACTTCGTTTTCGGGAGTAGTCTTGATAAACCTTGTATGGAATTATGATTAGTGCTAATCCATACTAGGCCTCCGTGGTGGAATGACCCCGCTCAATCGTATATTAAATACATATTTCTTTTTTTCCAGAGGAAAGATTTCGCACTAGTCTGCACAACGCGCTGGATTACCTGAATGTCCGTCCTATGACATTCACAATATGGCATCGCTATCCAATGAACCTGAGTTTAGTTATTTACTATGTTGGCTTCATAGCAACTTATATGATAGCTCTGTTGCAATTTAAATATTAATGATTTTGAGTCTGTTATTGGCTGGATCATGGATTCCTTGTACAGTCTGTGTCTGTCCGGTGGTAACTATAAACCGCTACGCACCGTTGTAATATTTATGGTCCACAAATAATATAATTTAATTTGACTAACGTAAATAATGTATTTCTTTGACAAATAAATTACTATAAAGTAAAAACTAATACTTTAAATAAAATATGAATAAAAACTAAATAAATAAATAAAACTAATTATAAATAAAAATAAAATTAATTTAAAAATAAATAAAATTAATAAATAAATTGATAAAAGCAAGAAATTAAAATAAGTAATAATAAGTATAGGAAATATATTGTAAATAGAGATTAAGTTCTATGTGTATTGACTTGTCATAAGAGCTCCTTAATTGCCTACGTGATCAATAAATACATTTCATTTCATTTCATTTCATTTTGTATGTTGTGACATCAAACTAATCAAATAATTGTCAGTTACATACGCCTAGTTTGGGAACCTCTGGTTCAGCTATAATTTAGGATCACATTATTTTTATTTAATTTTAAGTAGATTTAACTCTCTGTAATTCTATTATTTCAATAAACTTATTATATTATATAATATTATACATAGTCCTCACCCCCAAAATTAGACAGAGCTGGTGTCTCGAATATCAGTAAATGCGAGAGACAATTTGGTCTCACAAACACCCACAACCTTGATGAATACATGTAGGCCAGTCAATAAAGCCTCAAACCCCTAAGTAATTCGTAACTCGTTCAAATTTTGAGGGTTTGTTAAGGAAGGTAAAATAACTTACCGTGTGATTTTGCAGCGTTCTGGGGTGTACGGAAAGGGTTGAAAAGGGGTGAAAAGTGTTTTTTGTTAATAACATTGCCAAAAAAATTACTAACACGCTGCAAATTTGTAAGTATGTTGGTCTTACCATTTTGTAACATGTATTAAATTTGCAGCGTTCTGCAACATACGGAACATTGTTTATTATCAAAAAACAATAAAATTTGTTAATAACATATCCAAAAAAATTACTAACACGCTGCAAATTTGAAACTATGTTGTTCTTACCATTTTGTAACATGTATCAAATTTGCAGCGTTTTGCAACATACGGAACATTGTTTATTATTAAGAAACAATAAAATTTGTTAATAAGAGGGGGTAAAAAAAATTAGTAACTCGTTGTAAATTTGGAACTATGTTGTTCTTACCACTTTGTAACATGTATCAAATTTGCAGCGTTTTGCAACATACGGAACATTGTTTATTATTAAATAACAATAAAAATTGTTAATAAGAGGGGGTAAAAAAAATTAGTAACTCGTTGTAAATCTGTTATTACCTTGTTTACACCTTTTCAAAACATTTTTTAACTTTGCAAAATTACTGTTTTATATTAACAATAGTATCGAACAATAAATAAAATATTTCAATAATACTTTTCTGAAAGAAAATTGATAACGTCAATAGAATGTTATCATTATTATTTTATCAAGGTTTATAATAAGAAATTTTCATTTTTGTTATAGTACATTAATAATTTTTCATAATTTTGAAATAAGAATAATCATTTTAATAAGTAATAAATCTGAAAATAATAGTAATGTAAATATAGCAGTGAAATTATAGTTATACAACAGAACTTATCAAAAATTTTTGGAGATGTTTTATCTTGGGCCGTTTAGTGTACGTCTAATACAAATTCTAGAAAAAAATATGGAATTCAAATAAAATACATTTAGATTTCTTGGACAACAGGGGGCTTTATACAAAAATGTGATTGTTTTAGTACAGAAGCAATATTTTCTTCGATAATCTGTCCTCCATGATGCCTAATTGTCATTTCGTTCAAAAATGCGCGAACACATTATCTTTAACTTGAATATGTCTTATTTTTAAAAATACAAATTATAATTATTGTCTATATTTATTTTTCTATATTCTTCGCTTTTTAAAAGACGATATATGTTGTTAAAGAAGTCACTTTTATTATTTTATTTATATTACATGATTTTAATTTAAGAACGAAAATGTTTAACTTGACAGCAATTGCAAAACTCTGTGTTATCTGTCTACGTCTGTGGCCGTAATTCGTATTATTTTTTATTATACGCATACATTTCGCAAATGTGTATTTGCTTCTGTTGACCTGGCTTTGTTTTATGAATTCTAATTCTCGCAGATGATATATCTTGACGTTTAAACGCAATTACTAGTTCGTATTTTGGTGAGTAAACATGTATATTATTTAGAATGCCACATGTTCATATTTCTCTTCTAACCGACAATTCTGCTTTTCAGCACATCAAAAGTGGCGCTTTGCTTGAATTGCACTTCTGCAATTGTTGTGAAATGGTTGAATTGCACTTCTGCAATCAAAAATTGAAATGGATTCTATCATTCAACAGAATCTTAGTAACTACATGGGATGCCAATTCACTCTCGTGTAGAGTATTTCAAAACGTTTTATTGAAATGGCAGAACAAGAAGTAAGTATTCTATTTTCTTCATTAACTTGGGAAATGTATGTTTTATGCCAATTAATCAAGGTCAATACAAAGTATGGAGTATTACAAAAGTATTCATGTTAGAGCTGAATTGCATTGTGTCCACAGGATACTAGTACATAAATATGATATTTTATATATTGTTGTTTAAATGGTTAAAGTGTATTGATAATCAATCACCACGCACTAAAACGGTGAAGGAAAACATCGTGAGGAAACCTGTATACCATAGCGATTTATAAGAATTTCTATGGTATGTAAGTCCGCCAACCCGCACTAGGCCAGCGTGGTGGACTATATAGCCTAACCACTCTCAATCGTACTGTCGATTGTAGAGGAGGCCCGTGCCCTGCAGTGGGACGTATATGGGCTGATACAGATACAGATACAGAAATGGTTAAATGAATTACATTTTCTTTTATTTCCCTCTGGACACTGAGATGATCTTGTGTTATGTATAATATATTATATTATTATTATTTTCATAATAACAACACTATGTGAGATGGTAAGCACAAATGTCGTCCAGGCGGAATATCTAATGGCATCAGACGACTGTCCCAAGACATTTCATACAATTATCCAGCCGGCCTGCTAAGATGCCTCTTTAAACAATAGCGGGATCATAGGAAGGAGGGAACACATGTGACTGCAAAGAGTTATTTAATATATTAATAATTAACATAATTCTTCGATATCTTCAATATTAAATCGTTTTTATTTTGTTTTAGTTATTAGAACAAGCAATTATCTGTACAAACTGCTGGCTGCAAATAAATCAAGCTGTAGACAATGAGCAAGATTTTATTCACACTCCGCCGTAAGAAGATTGTATCAATCTCGATTCTTTTGGACATGTATAACACCCACAAGTGCTTCATGTTGAAAGAAACATAGCTGGACACTGGACAGTGGGTTGCTGTACTCATACCATGATCATACTGTGGTATTTAGCCTTTAGGTTGAGCTAGGCAATAGTACAATATGGGAGCACCGGCATTGTTCCTAGATGTTTTGACTGGAGATTATTTTTAGGCGAATATAAATAAAAAATATAAAGCAAGATCTGGTTGTACTTTATTGTACTTAAGTTTTGTTTAATTTTAGTTTTCTTTCATCAATTAATCCTACTTTTTCCTCATGTGTGCTCAGAAATAACCAGTTAGAATTAATGTCAAATGCATTATTTGAAAAATAATATTTTAGACCTTAGGATAATATTATTTTTAAGTATGCAGAAGTCTAATATACCAAAGTATACTAGACTTCTAGGGGTAGTCCAAATATAATGTTTAAAATGTTAGCTTGTACAGAAATGATTGCTAGTAAGTTCTTTTACTAGACATTAAGGTATAGAAATAAACATGGCTGCTATCAGATTCGATTCCATTTTTATAGCATATTCATTTGTATGGACTATAATAACTAAGATGCCTAATAATAAAATGATTATTTATTCATATGCACATAGGGCACACTGCTGACTTTTCGGAGTCATGTATGTATTGATAGTCAATCACCATGCACTAAAACGGTGAAGGAAAACATCGTGAGGAAACCTGCATACCATAGCGATTCATAATAATTTCTATGGTATGTAAGTCCGCCAACCCGCACTAGGCCAGCGTGGTGGACTATATGGCCTAATCACTCTCAATCGTATTCTTGATTGTAGAGTAGGCCCGTGCCCTGCAGTGGGACGTATATGGGCTGATACAGATGCTAGCAGTCGCGACAAGTGATCAGTCTGTGCCGTGCTGTATCTCATGCCTAGCAGATTTTTATTGTGGATTATTTAAATAGGTTGTTTAGCAGGTATTATGCACCGCACTTACGGCCAGATATAGGTACACTTTCTTAATATTAAATAACTATAAACATGACGAGATTCTGACAGACTTGTTGCAATTTATTGTATAGACATTATGTTATATTATATTAGATGATCAATAAAGTATGATACTAATTCCGTTGACGTAAACACATTTACGAGTTATATAGAGTACAGTAATTTATAGCACAGACGACTAAAAATAATATTTGATTTATAGGAAAACGAATTACGACTTCATATTTCATAAATGTCAAGTTTTGACATCGGTTGTCAAACATGCCGTATCAGACGCCATATTGTCCCGTTGTAGTGTTGCTGTTCTTGGCTTGGTATTTATTTTTGTATAAAGCTAATATGCAACGTATAGTAGTATTTCATACAGAAATCGAATGCCAATTTCACTAAGTAAATTTGGTGTAATGAACTACAAACGGCCCAAGGTTCATACATTTCTGGCCCATCTCCTTTGGTTGAAATTTAAGAATAACTTATTTGGTTGAAATTTAAGAATAATTTAAGAATAATTTATTCGATACATGTTACAAAATGGTAAGAACAACATAGTTTCAAATTTGCAGCGTGTTAGTATTTTTTTTGGATATGTTATTAACAAATTTTATTGTTTTTTAATAATAAACAATGTTCCGTATGTTGCAAAACGCTGCAAATTTAATACATGTTACAAAATGGTAAGAACAACATAGTTTCAAATTTGCAGCGTGTTAGTAATTTTTTTGGATATGTTATTAACAAATTTTATTGTTTTTTGATAATAAACAATGTTCCGTATGTTGCAAAACGCTGCAAATTTAATACATGTTACAAAATGGTGAGACCAACATAGTTACAAATTTGCAGCGTGTTAGTAATTTTTTTGGCAATGTTATTAACAAAAAACACTTTTCACCCCTTTTCAACCCTTTCCGTACACCCCAGAACGCTGCAAAATCACACGGTAAGTTATTTTACCTTCCATAACAAACCCTCAAAATTTGAACGAGTTACGAATTACTTAGGGGTTTGAGGCTTTATTGACTGGCCTAATGTGGATCACCCAATCATTTTTCTCGGTGCGGAGATCAAACCCACGGTCGTTTCACAGTATCTTATCGATTGCGCCAAGAAAACTGTTAAAGACTTGAGCCCATAAAATAATAAAAATTACCACTTGATACTGTAAACAAAGGTATTTAAATCAACAGCCTCGCATGTTACAAGGTGGACCCTCGCATCAGTTGAGAAAGTGGTATAAAGAAGAAGTAAATTTCATTATTTGTATGTATTTCGAGTCATTTTGACGGTATAACATTGTATTCAAGGTAAATGAAAAATTATATTACCCTTATTAAGCTTTATCTATTGTCCTTGGGTAAAGATCTAAGGATAAAAGATATAGAATATAATTAGCTTAATTAGTATAAGTATTAAACTATCATTTCTTTCAATTGGATTAACTTTCCATAGTTCAATTTATTGGTGGTAGGTCTCTCATAATTATGGGATAGACTACCTGGATAGGTACCATCGCAATGAAATGAAATTAAACAGAAGTGTAAATGCACTGTTGTGTTTGGGTTTGAAGGGCATTGCAGCCAGAATAACTACTGGACATATTGAGACTTAATATCTCATGTCTCAGGATGGCGAGCGCAGTGGAATGCCAAGCATTGCTTTGTAATTCAGGGTGTTGTTTGGTTTTTGCTGCTGTTCATGAGCGGTCGTATCGCTTACCATCAGGCGAACGGTATGCTCGTCTCGCCATACATAGCAATAAAAAAATAATTATGTCATCCGATATTAAGCTTTATCTACTGTCATTTATTTTGATTAAATTATAGAGCCACAAACTTATCTGGCCCGGTGGCCAAAAGTGGAAACAACGACGTCATTTGGAATTGTCAATCCACTTGCCAGGCGCTGACATATCCGCCATTGATTGTTTACTCAATGTATGTATTTATTAATGTAAGTGAAATATGCCGAAAACTTTAAAAAGTAACGTTAGGAATGTTAGACTTCAGTTATTAAATTTTACGATGGAATGGATGGAAAAGCGTCTTCAGACCCCAATAATATCCTTCAAAAAAATTTATCAACACGTAGCTGCCGCCAAAAGTCTGTGTTGTCAGCTTTTCAAAATAAATTCCACGTAAACAGAATTTTGTCCGTACTATTACAATAGATGTAAGTACATAACATAAACTAAAAATTATCGTTACGTGCGTGGTGGCCTGTTGGTGAATGGACTAGACGCGGCTGCTAACATGTTCACGGTGGTCGCGGGTTCGAATCTCAGGGCACACCTCTGACTTTTCGGAGCCATGCGTGTATTGATAGTCAATCACCGCGCACTAAAACGGTGAAGGAAAACATCGTGAGGAAACCTGCATACTTGCTATAAGAAATGGTATGTAAGTCAACCAACCGCATTAGGCCAGCGTATTGGACTATATGGCCTAATCACCCTAAATCGTCTTCTCGATTGTAGAGGGAGGCCCATGCGCTGCAGTGGGACGCATATGGGCTGATACAGATACACTTGTTTAAGGGTTTGGGGAACGATTCGTTAGAAATCTTGTGAAAGAAAAATAACATGCAGATGAAACTGATCCATTCATTTTCCTAACACTATTGATCGGATTGGAAAATCTACATTACCCACTTTATTGCAATATCTATTTTTAATGGCAACACCAAATTCGATAACAGCGACTCTCCCACCGGGTCAGATAAGTTTGTGGGGCTATAACTTTGTTTAATTTATCTATTTTCTATGGCCTGTGGTGAAATATTGAACTAGGAATAACATTTGAAAAATATCTACTGAACACATATAATATATTTATTGGTTTGAGATATGTTTTTTGTAATAAATACAACTTGTTGTTCATTCTATTACATGAAATATAAAAATATAACTATGTTTAATATTATAAAACGTGAAGAGCAAAAAACTTTTCCTAATATTTTGACAACAGCATGACAACAACGCGTTCGCAATCACGTAGACGATATATTTCACTGAAATAAATAATACTATGTTTACACACCTGTTATTTAATTTTGTGTAATAGGGTATTCGACTCCAATTTTTTTACTGTATAATTTATTAAAACGTATCCATAGCTATGTTGTAACAAATAAAGGACCTGGACAGTTTCTGCCTAGTTACTTTTTATCATGTACAAAAACAAGGCAATAATTGAATGAATATAAAAAAATCAACTATTAATTTAAGAATACGTCATATTTCTGTAGAAGTTTAGGGAGTAATATAAAGTTTAATAAGATTTTGCATTGATTGATGACCCATTTCCGCCATTGTTGGCCCCGCATAAACGTTTCGTTCGCAGTAAAGCAAGTGTAGGAAAAAAATAATAACTTAGTCTAAAATATTCCTAAAAATAATCTATAAGTAGGTAATAAGTCATAATAATTAACAATACTAAATATATATAAAGCAATGTTTGTAGTATATACTTACACATATATTCTTCCCATTTTTACACAATTTCATTGTAACAACTAAACGCTGCAGTAAAATACTTGACACTTGACAGTTGCTTGATAAGAACCATGCTTTGTTTATTTGTTTACATTGTGGCACAATTCAAATACGTCTCGGTGTATATTTTGTGTAACTTATAAAATATTAGTTCCTTTAAATTCCAAATTCGACGATAAAGCATTTATGTAAACGTATTTTTATTCGATTCAATAAATTGATAGATAACCTATAAAACCTAACCTCAAAATAAGATATGTTTTTGTAAATATCTAAAAACCCTGAACTTCCTAGGCTTCGTAACTTTGCTGTATTAATCTTGGAACAAACCTTACCCCAACAATGCAAAACTAATTGATGTAGACGAGATTCGAAGTACTAGGCACAGCGCCATACAAAAACTGGCCATGTCCTTTATAATCCATTCAGAATCGAACAAGTTAGAAACGTTTTAAATCTTGTAGTGGGAGTAACAGAAAATAAATGCAAAAGAAAGGTAGTGACGTCACTAGGGTTAATATTCATTACAGTGAGCGCGTGTGAAAGAGACAGCAAGATATCCCCACTACGCTCCTGCTCTTTAATTTAAAATATTAATATTTGGCTTATGTCCTAATAATAGTCAAATCACAGAGTGATGATGGCCAGGTCATACCTTTTGGGTCTCGTTCAGTTTGACCCTGGTTTTAGAGGTAGACAGTGATAATCTGGTCCCGCTCTGCAACCTGGTGGCTTAAAGCAGATATATGACGCCACGGCCTTCCAATGATGCTGAAGAGTAGAGAGCTTAATCCGTCGCTATACTTTGGAAATCATCATCATCTCAGCCAAAGGAAGTCCACTGCTGAACATAGGCCTCCCCTAATTAATCAACAAATCGTCCTGTTGGAAAGGGCCTGCATCCAGCGACTTCCTGCAACTTTAGTCAGGTCGTCTGTCCACTTTGTAGGCGGGCATCCGATATTCCGATTGCCTGTACGTGGCTTCCACTCTAGAACATTTCGGTTCGGTGCCCGGCCCACACTTCAACTAGCACTGGGCATTATACATAATATCAATCAGAATAGTAATTTAAAAATTCTTATTTCTTTGCTAGGCATTAGCCAGGATTAGGAGACCAATTAATTGTTGAATCCAACTCAGCTGAACGGTATTCAGAACACTTTTTCAATTTAATTGTTGATGCCATCTCGTCTGAACAATGATAAAAAGAACGCTTTAAAAATGGATACGTAGATCGTAGTACAAGCTGTCTCCATACACTTAAAAAGGCTAGACTCAAGCCTCCTATGGAACTTCAAGATCATATAATGAGTTAGGGATAGGGCTATGCTGGGTATTTCTCTATGAGAACGAATTGGAAATGCTTTGAACATTTGGATATGTGCTAGTATAATATTGTCATTCAGAAGATATCCTATGCTATGAAGTAGTACACAATACAAGTAATTTGAATAGTGAAGTTGAAGGCCAGCCTCACGACATTTTAGCTTAGATTAGATGATAATTAAAAAGCATAAAACTCATTTACAATAAAACTGACTTGAAAAGAGCCAAATATTGTAGCAACCGAATAATTTTATTTTCGAACATAAGTAAAACTATTATAATAATTTGAGGATGAGGTATATGTATGTAGCAGTGGCCTTCTGTAACTGATTATTATGACGATAAAAATAGTTTCAAGTGTGCTTTTTCATCAAAGTACACGTTATTAGGTTATTGTTGGAACAATTTGTACAGGGTATATACAGCCTTGATGTATATATTTATACACGAAAATATAACATTGGATTATCGATTAATATAATGCAGCCCATGACATTTACGAGTACATCAAGTGTGTCCGTGTAACACTGCATGCCTCTGCGCCAAATATGTTACGAAAATTGTTTAAATCATTGTCCTCGGTTAAATTCATTATGATTTGCAGATTTCTCAGTGGCTTATATTATGATATTCACGATTCCAAAGTTGTACAGGCATTTGGAAAAATATATTGTATTATTTGGTGTTGGTTTTATATCAAAATGTTATTGTTTTCGATAAAAACTATTGAAATAGTGTCGAATAGTGTTTTATGGTATCACGTAGGTGGCATATGCCAGATTACGAGTATCTTCATAATAACACTTGCAGGAATAGACAATTATTTTTTAAAATATTGTGATTCCCTAAGAAACATTGATGGAGGCATAGCAGAAAAGGAAATGACAAGTAGTATTCCTGTAATGTTGGTCTTTGGAACTTTCGCTTATGAATTCGGAAAAATATTACTGGAATTAGCTATATATAAAACAGCATTTATTGAAAAATTTTTGATTGAAACGCTTTGCTTTAACATTATTCAGATGTATTACGTACCCACGATAATGTTGTTTCACCTGCTGTACAAAGAGATAAGCTTATTACACATCGACTTGATGTCAATAATGAACAAACACGCAGAAGACGCCAAGATCGAAGTTATTGACAACTTTATTGGCAAATACAATGCTCTGCACTGTATTTTAAGACCTGCTGGTAAATATGTAAGATTTACAGTAAGTATTCTTTATAATAACTTTCTTAGTTCTTCTGATACTATCCATATAAAGGTTGTCTAGAAGAAATCGCTTTAAGCGAAAAGGCCGCCCATTGTAATACCATATTTATGTTGTATTTAATTTGTGTGATTTTGTATTTGATTTTGTATTTGGTTTACTCTAAAGAGTATTATAACTTTTGTTACAAATGCGAGCCTTTTAATCAACTTTTTAAGCTATTTTCATTTTGCAGGTGATCAATTTTATGATATTCGCGAACAACAGGATATTTTGTCTCGTATACTTTTTATTGGTCGAAAATAAAAATGATGTAAGTAACAGAAACTTCCGCACTTTTTGTACACCAATAAATAATCTTGTCTCTTTGTTTCTTTTGTTGATTGTTTTGTCACCCACTTCATAACGGAGTAAAGAGGACCAAAATATTTTCGATTTCTCCTATTAATTTAACTTTATGATTGATTTCGTTTCGGGTTACATACAAGTTCCCGGAGACTGTTGTTGATACTGTTACGCTGTTCATATTGGCATACAGGAGCTGCAATGTTACATACACTATGGAGTGACAGTCTCCATGTTATTTCTAAAAAAAAAACGACTTCAAAATTGTAATTAAAAGAGAGAAATAAAATTAATCTTTTGATAGATCTAGAATACCTAAATGGGCCAACATTTTTTTAAGGTTGGTGCTAGCTAGACAACTATTAAGCTTTATAACACCACGCTTCAAACTATGCGAGTAAAACTGCGGGGCACAGCTGATCTAAAATAATAATAATCAAAAAAAATTGGCCTATTTAACTATTTTACATCTATCAAAAGATTAATTTTATGTATCTCTTTTTATTCCAATTATGACGTCGGTTTAATTATTTATTTTTTGTTTCTTTTTTAATTTCTGTTGGTATTATTATAACTTATTACCTTCGTGTTCAGACGCCGGTATAGATTAACATATTCCAAACTGTGCAATTCTGACAGAATTACATACAGACACATTGAATACATAATCTTCTTTTTTTGAAGTCGATTCATAATGTTTTCTCTTATCGATTATAGTTCTTTGCACCACGGCTGACTGCGTTTGTTTTTACTTTCTTCATTATGTTCATTCCGGCTGTACTAGTGGAGTTGTCGTCGCACAAATTAGACGACTGCAAAATCATTTTAGCTGACCAGCTGATTGGATACAAAGGTATTGAGGATAAATTAGTGTTGCTCATAGATGCCAGGATCTTATTTCCTTCTGGTATTGAAGATCGAACAGTTTTGATACGTGTTATTTCGCACAGTAGTCCTGTCTTGACTGTTATAAAAGATTTTTTATTGCATAGGTCCGGTATCTGATGGTAAGTGATCACAGTCGCCCGGCACCCATGTCCATAAACATCCACAACGCCTTGACCATGGATGGGTTGTTAGCCAATCAAATCGGGAGGAGAGCGGACAAGAAAAACATCCAGCAATCTCACTCACCGAATGAAACGGGCTAGCTACTCTGTCATTACATATAATGTCTTATAATTACTGGACATATTGAGACTTAACATCTTATGTCTCAGGATGGCGAACGCAGTGGAATGTTGCTACTGTTTATGAGCGGTCGTATCGCTTACCATCAGGCGAACGGCTTGCTTGTCTCGTCATTCATTGCAATAAAAAAAATTAAAAAAATAATTCACGTTGGTTTGCTAGGACACTAAAAAGATTCCGTTCGAATATAACTTTTTCCCTGTTAATTATTATGGTTTCATTTTCAGTTGTGGCTTTTAAGCTCTTAATTTCTTTATAGAAAATTAAGAATTGATAAGAGGAAAATAAATTTGACTTATAATACAATAAAGTTAAAGAACAGAATAATATGCTACATTCAACAAAATTAACGAAAAGAAACAGCTTTCATAACCCTCTTTTCTCTCCCTCTCCTTTGGATTTTCGTACGGAATAGGTCAATGTATATACTTATTATATAATGTAACAAAAATATACCAAGTTTTTATTTTTTATTTCCAGATTATAAATTACGCACGAAAATGTACAACGCCCTGGACTACCTTCAAATCAGCCCTGTGACATTTATTTTATGGCCTAAATATCCCATGGACCTCAGTTTCGTAATTTCCTACATAGGTTTATTAGCAACATATCTTATAGCTCTGTTACAATTCAAATATTAGGGATTTCCAATTGACGGTTTATTTTGAATGTAGTATTTTTTATTTACGTCATCCTTAAATATATTTTTAGATTTGACATGGTTGCATGTATGTATCATAAGATATAAGATATAGTTAGCTATACAGTGCGTGGTGGCCTGTTGGTAAACGGACTAGACGCGGCTACCAACATGTTCACGGTGGTCGCGGGTTCGAATCCCAGGGCACACCTCTGACTTTTCGGAGTCATGTGTGTATTGATAGTCAACCACCACGCACTAAAACGGTGAAGGAAAACATCGTGAGGAAACCTGCATACCATAGCGAATCATAAGAATTTCTATGGTATGGACTATATGGCCTAACCACTCTCAATCGTATTCTCCATTGTAGAGTAGGCCCGTGCCCTGCAGTGGGACGTATATGGGCTGATACAGATAGCTATACAATATGTTTTTTGAGTCATTACAATTATATTATCGTACAATAATTACCTTAAATATAAATATTTGTTGGTAGTTAATAATTCGTAACACGTTGATGTTATTTGTGATCATTTTGTCTTTTCATGTACATCCTTAGTGATATTTAATTTATTTTCTGAATATATTAACACGAATAAGATCTTGGTTTTATTTTAAAGTGTATGTAAATTTTGAAAGTCACCGCTATATGTATACTCGTATATAAAACAAATTTTCGGAAGATATTAACCAAATTTTCACCCGATGTGAAGATGCGACGGCGTTTTTAAGTATTTATTTTTGTGGATGAGATTTCTCGAGGAATAGTACCCATATTTCTCTGGCATCTTTTATCTTTTCGATCGCCTACAATTTTGAGATGCCGACATAACACTTATGATGCAAGTTTTCTAAATGCCCACCAGCAGACTATTTTAGCATTTTTAGTATTCAAATAGCGGCTCAATAGACGGATCTGGAAGTACTTGCGACACGATGTCCGTGCTCACAATACTGTGAGCATTAAGGAGACAATTGAGCGGAACGGAGGCTCCAAAGTGTTTGCAAGAGACTTGTCTATTGGGCAAAGCCAGTTGTCTAGGCTGAAAACGGATTATGGCCGCGTGGTATCGACGAGGGCAAAGGTATTAAGAGAGATCGAGAGGTTCTACGGACAGCTTTACACCTCGGTTGCCGAACCTACTGTTAGCTCGGGCGAAGACCCGAGAGCCGAGTTAATCCGACAGCCTCCGTGGCGCAGTTGGTTAGACGCCGCCTGTGAAACGAGAGGCCGCGGGTTCGATCCCCGCACCGAGAGAAATGTTTGTGCGGCTCACAAATATTTCTTCCGGGTCTGGGTGTTTGTGAGACCGAAAAGTCTCTCGTAGTTCCTGATACCCACGACACAAGACTCGATCTTAGTGTGGGGTCAGGACTATGTATGTGACTGTTGGGTGTTATTTATTTATTTATTTATTTATTCTGAAAGCGGGCGGAACGCCGATACTGAAAGTCCTTCAGAGGCTCTTCAATTCCGTTCTCCTCGAGGGCTCAACGCCGGATGCATGGAGCAGGAGCGTTGTGGTACTGTTCTTCAAAAAAGGTGATAACACTTTGCTGAAGAACTACAGGCCCATCTCGCTCCTGAGTCATGTCTATAAGTTGTTTTCAAGGGTCATCACAAATCGTCTCGAAGGCAGGTTTGATGACTTCCAGCCTCCCGAACAAGCTGGTTTCCGAAAAGGCTTTAGTACCATAGACCATATTCATACGCTACGGCAGGTTATACAAAAAACCGAGGAGTATAACTTGCCGCTTTGTTTAGCGTTTGTGGACTATGAGAAAGCCTTTGATACGATCGAGACCTGGGCTGTGCTACAGTCTCTTCAGCGGTGCCACATAGACTATCGGTATATCGAAGTGTTGAGGTGTATATACAACAACGCCACCATGTCGGTCCGAGTACAGGATCAGAGCACGAAGGCTATTCCACTACAGAGAGGCGTGAGACAGGGAGATGTCATATCTCCGAAACTATTCAGTGCCGCGCTGGAAAATGCCTTCAAGCTCTTGCAGTGGAAAGGATTCGGCATCAACATCAACGGCGAGTATATTACTCACCTTCGATTTGCCGACGATATTGTAGTCTTGGCAGAATCGCTGGAAGACCTTAGCACTATGCTCGAAGACCTTAATCGAGTTTCCCAACAGGTGGGTCGTAAAATGAACATGGATAAAACGAAGATCATGTCGAATATCCATGTTGTGCCCACCCCCACTGGAGTTGGGGGCTCGACTCTCGAAGTTGTAGACGAATATGTCTATTTAGGACAAGTGGTCCGGTTAGGCAGGTCCAACTTCGAGAGAGAGGTCAATCGGCGAATCCAACTTGGTTGGGCAGCGTTCGGGAAACTTCGCGACGTCTTCTCGTCCAAAATACCTCAGTGCCTAAAATCGAAAGTCTTCGATAGTTGTGTGTTACCAGTGATGACATACGGCACCGAGACGTGGCCTCTCACTGTGGGCCTCATTAAAAGGCTCAAAGTCACTCAACGAGCCATGGAGCGGGCTATGCTCGGTGTTTCCCTACGAGATCGAATCAGAAATGAGGAGATTCGTAGGAGAACCAAGGTTACCGACATAGCCCATAGGATTGGCAAGTTGAAGTGGCAGTGGGCCGGGCACATAGCTCGTAGAACCGATGGGCGTTGGGGCCGAAAGGTTCTCGAGTGGAGGCCACGTACAGGCAAGCGAAGTGTCGGACGCCCGCCTACAAGGTGGACGGACGATCTGACTAAGGTCGCAGGAAGTCGCTGGATGCAGGCCGCTTCCAACAGGTCATTGTGGAGATCATTGGGGGAGGTCTATGTTCAGCAGTGGACTTCCTGTGGCTGATATGATGATGATGATGATGAGTATTCAAATGTCGTCGTATTTGACAGAGTCCTATGTTCAGGTGGACTATATGTGACGTAAGAAGTAATCAAAAGGTTAAAGGTTGCCTGGAAGAAATCGCCTAGGGCGATAAGGCCGCCTCTTGTACTTGTATTATTTTGTAATTTTTTTATTTTTTTTATTGCTATGAATGACGAGACGAGCAAGCCGTTCGCCTGATGGTAAGCGATACGACCGCTCATAAACAGTAGCAACATTCCACTGCGCTCGCCATCCTGAGACATAAGATTTTAAGTCTCAATATGTCCAGTAGTTACTCTGGCTACAATGCCCTTCAATCCGAAACACAACAGTGCACTTACGCAGTGTTGTTTCACGGTAGAAATAGACATTGCGGTGGTACCTACCCAGATGGCCTCTCACATATGAGAGACCTACCACCAGTAAAATTTCTCTGCTAAAATTGTTTTTGTAAAGAGCAAAAAAGGATAATATATTAAATGAATAAAAGAATGAGGGTTTCCCTCTTGAATACAAAATATTCCTAAAAAAAAAGGGAAAACGACGTAGGTTAATAATAGATCTAGAAAAGTTTTACCACTTTCGATTTTGAAAGACAAGATCAACAAGGATAAAAGTATAAAATATTGAAAACAATAAGGTTTTCAAATATTGTTTTTACACTTATGAAATTGAAACAACATCAATCGATTAGTATTACTAATGAAAATTATAGCAGGATTATATTTCAGACTACAAAGTCTAAACCATTCGTCACTGAAAGTAATTTTCATAATGTATCTGCGAACATTGTAGTTGAATCTATGTTTAATTACCTCCATATACATGATGCTTATAAAATTTTGGATGTGGTAGAGTCACACTGTTGTCAGCCCTGACTCAGCATGAATACGCTGGCTCATCTGTTCGTGAAGCGACAGTTTTGCTGTCGTGTTTCACTCGGAAAGAAAGAAAGAAATACGATTTATTTGTCACAGTCGCAACATACACAGGAATTGTTAATAAAACACAGAATAAAAAAATACAAAAAAATGACTGGTCGCGGCTGTGACTGGTAGGTGTCCACTCAGCTTATGCTATGATGTGTTGCAAACCACAACATAACGCTGACTCGGGTATGATATTACATGTACTATACCCCTTTTTTCACTCCCTATCCTTTTTCATTCCCGCTCTCTCAGTCTGACAGGCCGGCAACACATACATCGTTCAAATGTTGTGGATTTTGACCATCAGGTGGTTTGCTTGTTTGTAGGACCTATGATATAAAGAAATAACTTTTGAGCGCATTACGCTGGCTAAGTTCAATATTCTACCACACTATCAAATTAGAAAGGAAATGAACCGTTTATGTTGTAAAGTTAACGACATTAGTATTAGAATTGAATGGTTAGTAGGGAATCAATCTATCTGTGAAAACTCTTAAGTAAAGATTGTGGTGGACGTATTCTCTATCGGAGGTCACGACTCTATAGACATAGTGACAAATGTTATTTTCTTTTATTACAAAATAGAAAATAAATGAATTATACAAAATTAATCCAATCGAAAGAAATGACATTTTGGTACTATTATTAAACTAATTATATTCTATATCTATTATCCTTAGATCTATATAAAAGACAATAGATAGAGCTTAATACCGGGTGATTTAGGTATATATTATTTTTATTGCATTGAATGGCGAGATGAACATGCCGTTTGCCTAATAGTAAGCGATACGACCACTCATGAACAGTAACAAAACCAAACAACACCTTGAATTACAAAGCAATGCTTGACATTCCACTGCATCATCCTGGGACATAAGATTTTAAGTCTCAATATGTCCAGTAGTTATTATGGCTACAATGTCCTTAAAATCGAAATATAATAGTGCATTTACTACACTACTTGACGGGAGAAATAGACATTGCGGTGGCTACCTACCAGGCGGCCTCTCACATATGGGAGACCTACCACTAGTATGAGTTAACTAACCTAACATTGTCTTAATGTTGTATGTGCTTAGTTAGTGAATCTTTTAAAATAACAACATAATCCTGAACGAGAGAAAAAACAATTAAATAGTATTACGATAACAAATAACAGAAGTCGAGAAATTCCTCATTTGGAAACCCCTTTTGATCCTTTGTCTGTATTTAACCTTGGATTTTATATTTAGACAAGAGTACTTAATATCGATAGAAAAATAACGCTACATGTCGATTATTATAGAATAGTCGGCATTACTGACATCAATTATTAAGACAACTATCAACACATATTTCCTTGGTATCCAAATACCAATACATAAGTGAGAGTACAAAAGTGTCTGAGACACTTTTGATGGTTCTTTCATCTCGCCTGACACATTGAAGGTGCTAGCTTCCAAAGGAACCACGAACGGAACTTCAGAATAGCTGATTGCGTGATGCCTATATCAGAGGCATGTCCAGACAAACGTTCAGATTTATAAAAATAAGAAATTCTGGCGGATCTTGGTCTGTTAAGTATTCAGTGATGTATTGTTTTAAAGGAATTATGTTTCAATTTCGTACGATTTGAATGATTTATTTGAAAGGTACCCTGTTATTTAGCTGGTTCTGATTTTATTGGAGATAAAATACATTTTAAAAATGTGTTTTGATAGTTTCAGTTGCCAGTAAATTTTTCGATGTCCACTTTATTATGTTACACATTGTGTAATATTTTTACCAAACTGATATCAAAATCATGGATTTAATTTAAACAGTTGATTCTACTTTACAGATGAGAGACTGCGGGCAAGTCTATCCAATGCGTTGGATTATCTAAAAGTACGACCCATGACATTAATAATATGGCCTAACTATCCGATGGATCTGAGTTTCATACTATCCTATATTAGCTTAATTGTAACGTACACCATAGCACTGTTACAATTTAAATATTAAAATCCACCCAACTGTTAAATAGTCCTGACCCCACACTAAGATCGAGACATGTATCGTGGGTATCAGAAACTATAAGAATTTTCGGTATCACAAACACCCATACACTAAACAAATACCTGTGGATCGCAATAAAATTAATATTTGTTGAATTGGTAATGGTGTTAAACGTTTTATTAGATTATTATTGGTGATACTTTGTGCACTATGCATGTTATGAGATTAAATCTCTAAGGCACATGACTTTGACTTTTTTTGGGCGGACTTTAGTTCAGGGTAGCACGATTTGAGGGCTAAAAGTGATCTCAGGTGATAGGGATTGAGTTCCTGATTACAACGTTATCACTCCTATTCAAAGGAAATGCATAGTTTTCGAGAAATTAATATAAATAGTTCCTAACCTCAAATCACATATTGGGTAAAACGGAACGTTTTTATGGGCGATTTACAAACAAATCATCAGTACTAAGTCAAATATGTTGTCTATGGTGTAAAAATCGGTGAAACGGAACGTAAAAAACCATAAAAACTATACGAGTTGATTCAGGTGTCTATGTCAACAAAAAAATTAAGAATGTTTTGTTGATGGTTTTTGGCGGATTTCGTATCTACGTTATACCAATATTGATTTGTTTGTGTTTTGTTGTGTTATAATATGTTTTATAACGCCTTGGAAATTATATTGAGAAGGAAGTTAGTGCACCCACTTTATGAATCGGTTAGGTCGAATGTGCTCCAAAACCGACTCAGAGCACCCCGACTTCACGTAGTCTTTTGGCTACCAACCCTAGAGTGTATATAAAAAGCCGGAGGCGCGGAGGGAGAGCAGCCCCCGCCCGCTGTAACAAAGGATAGGCACCCGTGCGAGCCGAGCGTGGGTGCCTATCCTTTGTTACGCAAGGGCGAAGGGGCTGCACTTCCCGCAGCGCTGGAGACGTTGCAGAAGCAAATTTGTATTGACAACAAGTGGTTTTGTAGGTTAGGTTACTTAAATTGATATATCTCAGGAATGGTGCATTACCTTTTCACGGGAGTGGTACCAGGTGAGATGGGACACTCCCTCTCCCCTCCTCCACACCCCGCACCCCACCAAATCGTGCTACCCTATTCTAAATTTTACCCCTTTTTTTGATTGACTGACTAGACTCAAGACTTGATGTCGTCATTGGTATTAGGGTCATTAGACCCACTCGGCACCCGACCCGTACCGCCTCGTCGCTTGCCGTCCACTCTTTGTCGGCAGGTGTTCCTTGGGTGGACGCCGCATTGTCACTATTTAACAACAAGGTAATGGTAGAGGGGACAAAACGCCACAAAAAATATTTTGGTGCTTGGGGGCCTACATTCAATTGAGGACGGCGATAAGCCGCGTATATAAATCTAAGATATCAAAATTGTAGCGGATAATTCCTAGCTTTTTTATTCCTGTTACTTAGGCCTATTCCTACTGGCATTTTAGGGGCGTTAGCGTTCCCTCCATGTCTGCACAGCGTCGACGCTGCGTTGACGTCACGGTTGTCTAACAGCAATCGTTTATGCTGGGATCTGGTTAAGGGATATGTCAATATAAGAATATGTAAAATATTATGGTTTCTTTTCTTTCACGTAATATTCGTCAAAGAAACAAAGTCACCAATAGTATTACTTATCGGAGTCACCGTAGACATCCGCCACGTCGATGTCGCGTCACCGTAGCGTCATCGTTGCCTAGACGTTGGAAACGCCAACACGCCAGTGTAATAGAGGCCTAATGAATGATTACCATTCGTTTTATGTATGCAACATACAAATGTTTGATTTTCAGTAAATATTGATCAATTTATATTTAAAGTCACTTTATTCATATAACATTAATTAAACATTGTGCTAGCAATTAATGATATGCATTCAGTCAGTTTCACTTACAGATATATATTTTTAGAATGAAAACATGGTGTTCCCACTTTTCTTATCGCATATTAATTATTTTCGTATATAGTTAAGGTATTGTTACAAATAAATATTTGAGTATGTATATATGTTTGAAATGAAGTATTTCTAAGGATTTTTTTTTCTCCTTGCATAATACATTTTGAGAGTAAATAAAGTTTCCACACATGTTGGTTTTTTATCGCTCCTTAAGAAACGTGATTTTAAGGAAAAGTCAGTTTCTGGAATCATTGTCAAGCACAGCATCCCAGATTCGTAGACAATAATATGCACATAAAACTAAAAATACAGTCAAGATTTAAGATACAAAAAGGGCAGAAAAAGTTACATACTAACACACAATTCGGCGAGTCCGTCCTAACATAAAGTCCGTTACGGTTTTGTCAACTTTTGACAAGCAATTAGGGAAGTGTTCTGGACACACTAATTAAGATATATTAATTGTAGGGACCGCAGACGTGGCGGCAAGTGATTTGTCTCCGCAGACGGCTTAATAAGACTCAACTGGGTTAAGCCTGGTGGACTGGAAATATACCTTTGTTTGAGTATTTGTTGAGTCATTTTAGATAGGCAATTGTGATGGTGGATTGCAAAAAAAGCTGGATTACTCGTTGTGGAAAGAAGAATGGTTGCACAGATTTCAATCCTTTAAATTGGTTATGATTAATTCCATCGATAAATGGTTAAAAAATCGCGAAACACGCTTAGGTGGAAATTGAGAAAGACGTATTACACATTTGATCGTTATTGAAAGCGAAATGTCTATTGTAAATAAAGTTTAAAATCATATAAATATACGAAGATATTGTATGACTAATGTTATGTGAGACGCGTATGATCTTAGGCTTAATAATATACGGTCATTATTTCATTATATTGTATATGTATCAGCCCATATACGTTCCATTGCAGGGCATGGGCCTCCTCTACAATCTAGAGTACGATTGAAAGTGGCTAACCATATAGTCCACCACGATGGCCTAGTATAAGTGCGTGGTGGCCTGTTGGTAAACGGACTAGACGCGACTGCCAACATGTTCACGGTGGTCGCGGGTTCGAATCCCAGGGCACACCTCTGACTTTTCGGAGTCATGTGTGTATTGATAGTCAATCACCACGCACTAAAACGGTGAAGGAAAACATCGTGAGGAAACCTGCATACCATAGCGATTTATTAAAAATTCTATGGTATGTAAGTCCGCCAACCCGCACTAGGCCAGCGTGGTGGACTATATGGCCTAACCACTCTCAATCATACTGTCGATTGTAGAGGAGGCCCGTGCCCTGCAGTGGGACGTATATGGGCTGATACAGATGGCCTAGTGCGGGTTTGCGGTCTTTATATCCTCTAGAAATTCATACAAATCACTAAGATATGCAGGTTTGATAATGATGTTTTCCTTCACCCTTTGAGTGAGTGGTGATTTACTATCTATACACACATGACTCCGAAAATTCAGAAGTGTGCCCTGGGATTTGAACCCGCGACCACCGTGAACATGTTGGTAGCCGCGTCTGGTCCATTACCTAAAGGCTACCATGCACTTCAGTAAAATATGTCAATTATTTAATAATATTGTAATTGGAAACAAGTTACATAGCATCTTCACAAAATAACATTTGATTTAAATGAAAATTTAGCCAAGTATTGAACAACAAATTGCCATAAATTCCCTTGATAACCGAGAGTACTATATTTAGTTATTATTCGTCTAAAAGGACTTAGAGCAGAATTAAATAGCCCTAACATATTTATTGGACAATTGGCAATTAATGTCAGCCAAAAGAATGGTAGAAAAAGGTGGCCCACCAGTATTATCTACGTTTTTACAGTACCAGCGTTCATACTATGTATTGTATACTCTGAGGCCTAAATACATAGTTACCCTTATTTCTTGAAAGAATTAATACTAAGCGGACGATCGGATGCGGATTTTGAAAATACGTAGATAAGGATTTTTTTCACACAGAGACAGAGCAAAAGTGTTAAGTTAAGAAAAACATGCTGATTATGATAATAAACGTAATAATAAAACGGCCTCGATCACACTGTGTATCCAACATAACGGTTTCATGGACCAAAACATTTTTATACCATCAATAAAAGTTAAGGGCGCACCTAAGGGCTATTTTACTGGAATACAAATTCCTCTATCTCATTTGAATGGTAAAGAAATAAATGTTACTGTTATCTTTATGTTTAGCTTAGTCTCGACCGCTGCTTCGCCTGTGTAGAATTAAGTTTCTATTGCATAGGTCTGACAATGTGCATGTTCACGGTGTTTGTGGCTTCCAACACCAGAGCACACCGCTGACTTCTCGGAGTTATGTGTGTATTAATATTCAATCATCACGCACTATATCGGTGAAGGAAAAACTTGAGTATAAATCTGCATATCATAGCGATCTGTAAGAATTTCTATGGTATGTAATGTCCGTCAACCCGCACAAAGCCAAAAAAATAAGTGTTTTATTCTACTCTAACTTCTTTTACACGGATAATCTATACTAATATTATAAAGCTGCAGTGTTTGTTTGTTTGTTTGAACGCGCTAATCTCTGGAACTACTGGTCCGATTTGAATGATTCTTTCAGTATTGGGTAGTCCATTTATCGAGGAAGGCTATAGGCTATATATCATCACGCTACGACCTATAGGAGGAAAGCAGTAGTGATATTTCTAGCAAATACGAGGAAATTTTGTTCGTTTTTCGTGGTCCGATTGGTCGATATTCTAAACTGATAGTCAGAATTAAACATTTTGACCGCCATTTTATAACGTGTATGCACCCGGACGGAGCCGGGCCCGACCGCTAGTAACTGTATAAATATACTTTCGGTTATCAAGGCAATTTATTGTTCAATAATTAGCTCGCTTTTTATTTATAGACTGACTTCAAAGGATGAGGCAATCAATTCTACTGTTTTACATAGCAGTGCTACAAACATGATGAACAAAACATATCTACGTTTTTCAAGACCCAAATGCAAAAGAGCGCTGCCCGTAAACAGAGAAACAGTGCTGCCTCTCAATATTAAATACTTTACCCACTAGAATAACTAATTACATTCATTGGAATATAAATACAGTTTACACGAATGCTGAATGTTAAACAAATTCACCGACTGTGCGATGGACCAACATTCAAATATCTTTACCAACGTTCACAGTTACATTATTAAGTATATGATTTTAGATGCATCGGTCTCTTGAGAAGTCGTTGGCAATTTCTTTTTATCCTTCTATCAGGGAAGAATACAATTGTTATTGTCAAGGCTTCGCAGGAAATATTGTTGGAAAATATGCTAATGACGCGAAATGCTGGTAATCGAGTTTGCAATGGTCGCGGAAAATCTTGCAATTTAGATAAAAGGAGACTTTATTTAGTCCGCCGTAGTCTATAGTAAGGTTTTTTATTGCTTACAATGGCAAGACGAGCATATGGTAAGCGATACTACCACTCATGAACAGTTGCAGAACCAAACAACACCTTGAATCACAAAACAATGCTTGGCATTTCACTGCGCTCGCCATCCTCAGACATAGAATGTTAAATCTCAATATGTCCAGTAGTTACTCTGGCTTCAATATCCTTTAAACCGAAACACAAAAGTGCATTTACACTGCTGTTTAGTAAAACACAAGCTCGTCATAATCAGTGTTGAAATAAGTTGTTTAAATAAAGTTTGGACTGCTCTTTCGTCAATCCGCTTAAAATTACCAATGCATTATTATTTATTCATACGAAATTAAATCTACAAGTGTAAATAAATAAAACGAAATCATTTCACGGATGAAATTAAGTTTATTATGGGCAAAATTATGGAAATGTGTGGAGAATTTCCGAATTATGAGATTGTGAATGGATAATGGGGACCGGTTATCCGCGGTCGATCATCAACAACCACACTGCTTAATATTCACTTGTTATCAATTGAAATAAATAAATTTTAGCGCTTTGGTTTACTTTTTAAATCATTTCGTTAACTTAACTTTCGTCGTCACGGAGCGAACAGTCCGTCCGTAAAATCCCTAAAATTAACACGCGCGTGGGTCTAAGAAGCCGCTAATTTGTAATATTGAGTGTGGGTGTTCGTAAGACTGAAAAGTGTCTCGTAGTTCCTGATACCCACGACACAAGACTTGATATTAGTGTGGGTCAGGACTATTATAAATGTGACGGTTGAGTGTATTTATTTATATACATATACGAGTATGTATATATAAATCATCTACGGTTTTTGACTTGCGAATGCATGGTTGTCTAAATATTTGGAACAGTATTTCTCTATTTGACACACTGTTTGAAATATGTTTTTATTATATAAACAGCAAGCATTTATACGCGTAACATCCAATGCAATAAAATGTGAAGACAGAAAACTAGTACTTTGACATCAGCATGACAAGCACACATTCGCACCCTAAAAACCATAGGTGATGGATAAAAATACTTGACATTCAAATCAGTCGTCAGTTCAAGCATCAATCTGTCAAAAATGACATGTACTCAAGTGTTTTCCGTAAATTTCGATCCGGGTAAAATTCACATTGACGTCAAGCGATCGATTACGTCCAAACAAACTGAGGGCACTCTACGCTGGGAGTGAGCCTCTTCAGTTTGATGGGCTGACGGACACCCGCGCCGTCCACTCGCCACGTGCCATGTCTATTTATTAATCATATTTTTTGCCGTATTGACATGAATTTCGCACCTTATTTAATTGATCTGATTGTTAGTGTTGAGAGTGTGTCTGACAATTTTGCTAAACATTTCGCTCATCAAAAATAACAATGATGTAATTACGTTTTATCAGTTTTTCGAAGGTTTTTTTTTAAATTGTGGGATTAAAAATTACTACTAATAAGAATACTTTACTATGAAGAGTAATTAATAAATAATTACGTGTGAAAAACAAAGGAATTTTAAAAAGTTATCAAACAAAACAAACAAACATTTTTGTAATTACGTTGATGTTATATTGGATGTATGATTTGATTAGAAGGACTTTGAGAGCTAATAATACATGCTATATATTATTTGATCGAGAAAGAATAAAACCTAGTTTTGACTTGGTTTAGTTTATTATTAAATTTACAAGCGTTTTCGTTATCTTTCTGCAAAGATCCAATTACTGTATGATGATGATAAGATTCGTTTTATTGCTCTTTTTTAATTAAAATTTTGAGGTCAGTTTCAATTTTTCAATACGGTTCTGCATTTGAAGTTGTTTAAAAATTAGTTTTATTTCTGTGTAAAAATTGCGTAAATTCTCTTTAATTCCCATTTGCTATATGGTTGTCTGGAAGATATCGCTCTGAGCGATACGGCCGCTAGTTGTTCACTATTTGTAAGGTTCTTCTATTATTTTTGTTATTTTGTGTTAGGTAGTGTTCAATAAACTGTTGTGTATCTATATCTGTATTCACGTAAATCTAAGAAGCCATTAAATAACTTGTATTTTGGTGTTGATCGTACACACAGTTCAAAGTACCAAGTACCTACATCAACATCGCTCGTCAGCGTATAGTGAGTCGGACGGATGACGGCAGGAAATTAATTCTGATTCTGCTATTCTCTACGTAGATGTACTGTTAACTGTGAGGTCATATTGCGTGTGACGTCATAGCCATATAGGACAATTTGTAAATTAAGTGTTTATTAAAACTAGTGGTCGCCTAGCGGTCGAAATTCGACCAAATCAAGAAGAGAAAAAGTTTTTACCTGTATGATGATGTTATTCTGATAATTCGTGCACATTTAAATGTACGTATCTCTCAAAATCACTTATTTCCCCTGAAGTATATTCAATTACTAAAATCGTAAACTACAATAATTGCTTTGAACCAGCAATAGTAAATTATATATTTTTTTTGTACCTGAATGTTGTTATTGCAGATTGCTGCTACAAAACTTTCTTTATGCATATAATGATAGTCCGTGTACATTTAAACGTATCTTACTGCTACACAATTTGTATAAACGCTCAGTATTTCACGTAGTATTCATCAAATAAATATTTTCTGTTTGACTTTCAACAAAACCACAATAAACAAATTTTTCTGATTGACATTCAACTATGTGTATAATAAACCAAAGAAACAATTTGACCAAAGAGTATGTATACGTGTACAAATTCTTGTGTATGCGTGTGTCAAATGCATGCTGGTTTATTTATTGATTTAATGTACTTTTTATGCATTATTATTAAAATCTTTTTTTATATATTCAATTTAATATTAGGCCTAATATTAATATTATTGCCTCATTTAAAATTAATATTCTCTTTTAATATTAATATTATTACCTCATTAGGCAAATAAAACCTTTTTTTTTTATATGTCTATGTCAGAAGAACAAAATGAAAAAGAAAAGTAACAATTTGACACCAGAGTATGTATACTTGTATATGGATGTGTGCGTGAAATGCATGGCAGTGTGTGTAATGTTTTATTTTTTGATTTAATGTACTTTATAAGCATTATTATTGAAAAATATTAGCATTCTCCACTTCTCCTACACATAAACTATAAGTGTGCCAAATTTTATGCTCCTGCGTCCGCGCAATTTTCGTAAAAAGGGATCCAAAGTTTTTGCATCACGTATTAATATATAGATATGTTCTATTATACAGGGTATATCAAGACTGCTACCGAAAACGAAGCCGGGTGGTTGTTTAAGCGACTTCAGACACAATGCAATAGAAAATTTTCCAAAAAAATGCCACATTTTTTTTTCCTATTGCCATATTTGGGTGGAAAACACATTTTGTTCCTAAAATAATAGTATATACCCTTTTATTTATAAATGCTCTAAGGTATAAAACAGTTTAAATTATTATTTTAGCAAAAACTATGGATTTCCCACCCAAAAATGACGATATTTAAAAAATCATTAAATATTAATGTCCCGTTTCTTTGCGAAATTCTTAGTTGCATTGTGTTTGTAGTAACGAAAACTACCACCCGGCTTCGTTTTCGGTAGCAGTCTTGATATACCCGGTATGTAGGCGAATTGATGGTAGGTCTCTTATATGTTAAGGCGGCCTAGGTACCACAATGACTATTTTTCTCTGTTACTGTTTGTTTTGTTGTTTGTTTGTTTTGTTTTGTTATTTGTTGTATACTGTTGTTATATTTCGGTTTGCAGGCTATTGTAGCCAGAGTAACTACTGGACATATAGATACTTAACATCTTATGTCTCAAGATAGCGAGTTCAGTGGAGTGTCAAGCATTGATTTATAGATATCATGGTGTTGTTTTGTTTTTATGCTTTATATGAGCGGTTGTGTCGTTTACCATCAGGCAAATGGCATGCTCGTCCCGCCATCAAAAAAAAAAACTTTTACTAAGTGCTAACGAAAAGATAGGTGTAATTTGGACGTGAGTGTTTGTGTGTTTAAAAACATATTTTGATTTAATTTTTTTTGTTTGAAATGAAACTAAATCGAGTTTGTTCTTAAATACGATTTTAAAAACAAATCTGTTCAACCGCCTTATTTAATATTATTGTTATGAACGCCTAATTGTGCTTGTGATGCATGTAGATAATGGTTGAAGTTTATACTGAGAGTTAATAATCTTTTGGGATTTGGTGCGGGAGTCGGCGTCATTACTTCCTTTGTCGAAACGATGCATTATTACAACGCATGAGACGACAACAGTAGATTTTTTACCAGTCACTTGGCAACTTGTTGTCTTTACCTTTACCTGCCTATTGTTCTTTTACAATGAGCATTTAACATGAGCAGCGAATGACTGTTTAATAAAAGCAGTTATTCACCAGTCTACTCAGTACAAACATAATAAATAACAATAATTCACTATTTATACATACTATAAGATATCACTAAACATGCAGTTTCCGCGTCAGAAACCCGAATAATTTGTGGCCATCCGTAATTAATTAACTAAGTAATTTAGTGAGACATACGCCCCTACAATTGTAGTAAGTGCTGTCATTATTGTACAAGACTCTCTCCTGGGGGCTTACTCTATGAATCGATACGAATTTCGAATTTTCGGACGTTGTACGTAAAACTTCACTAATATACCCAGATATTTCATAATTTTTTGGGATTATCAATTGTACGACGTAACCATAGACTAAGTCCGGAGAATATAATAAGTATTATAGAAAATCGAATTGATTTTACAAGTGGAAAACTTATTTCTTACTTTCGTATTTGAATTCCGAACGTTTGAGCTTCGTATCATGTTCGGAACATAGAGTAACCTCCTGAAGCTGAAAAGTAATAATTAGTACTCAAATGATTAGGGATTGCAACAATATCAATGAATACTGCCTAAATTAATACACACTTGGTGTCGCAGTAGCGTTACGGTACGGCTGTCGGCTACAACCCCAAGTCTCGGGTTCGAAGTCAGGATTTAGTGTCCGAAATGGCGATAGGCTCGTCCAAACAAATTACTAAAAAGAAATACCTACATAAATAAATAAATACACACAACAGTCACAAACACTCTCCACACTAAGATCGAGTCTTGTGACGTGACATATCAGGAACTACGAGAGACTTTTCAGAGTCAGAGGTGTGCCCTGGGGTTCGAACACGCGACAATCGTGAACATGGCAGCCGCATCTAGTCCGTTTACCAACAGGCCACCACGCACTCAAACGCATTTCTAAAACCTATTTAGTTTTAATGTGATAATGATTCAATCACTGTCCGTCCCTCTCTCTTGGATGATAAAAATATGATTAAAAAATAAATAATAAATTATGGTATGTTTTAACGTTCAAATGCGTTAATAACACACGAGCAAAACCACTCAGGTTTTTAATGTAACAAATATTAATAATTAATTTGATGATAAGGCCGCCACTTGTACTATTATTTTTATTGTGTAATATCTTTTTAGTATTTCTGTACAGTGCAAAAAAGGATTAAATAAATAAATAAATAATTTCGCAAACGTTTCTGTGTGAACTCAATGGGGGCGTACATAATTTAATTAGATTACAATTCGAAGATCTGGCGAATATTTCGCTTGTCCGCAACAATTTGCGCGTAATTAAATGTTTCTATTTGTGTCTTTTTATCGTTTCAAAGGTTGTATTTCGACCGTATACCGCCAATTCCTTTTACCTATTTGTATTAATTTTCAACGAAATATTGTTTTAAGCTATCTGTTAAATATTGCTAGCTTTGCCTTATGAACTATGTTAAACTAATGAAAAATTAATTAACTTGGATTTTTTTTCATGAATATCATCTGCATTGTTTATTATATTTTGTTTTTATTAATTCGTATAAACCAACCTCAAAACACTTAGGTATTAGCAGCGTACGGTCTATTCATAATTACGAGAAATATCAACGAACATTTTCCTCCCACCTACCTTTATACATTGTTTGCGTGTCATCGATTTTCCTTATGGTTTATGGCAGCAGACTGGGTTCTGTATTGTACCAAGGGAGAGACCTATGTCCAGCAGTGGACGGGCTGATGATGATGACTAATGAAAACGAAAAATTTCAACCATTGTGTGTGTTAGAGGAACCCTCCCAACACTCGCAATGGTTTAAATTTTATGTCACCCGACTTCATTGTGTGCCTGTATGTCTGTCATGTAAAACTAAATTCCACTTCCGAAGGATGAAGAAAAAAAAACTCAAAATATTTTTTGGATCAAAGCAAGGATAAATAATAAAACTACTCTTCTTCTTCTTCTTCTTCAGCCTATATATCCACCCAATGCTGAGTGTAGGCCTCTTGCAATGCACACCAGGATGGTCTGTCTAGGGCAATCCTCATCCAGTTTCTTCCCGCCACGTGAACCAGGTCGTCGGTCCACCTCGTCAAAGGTCTGCCCCTGTTTCTATAACCGGTTCTTGGTCTCCATTCCAGTACTGACTTAGTCCATCTGCCATCATTCCTGCGGCATATGTGGCCCGCCCATTTCCACTTTCGTCGAGCTATAATTAGGCTAATGTCTATGAGTCCGGTTCGTCTCCGTATTTCCGTGTTACGGACTCTGTCTCGGAGACAAACACCTAACATAGCCCGCTCCATGGCTCTTTGAGTTATTTGCAATTTGTGCAACAGTTGTTTTGTGAGCGTCCAGGTCTCGGCCCCATATACCATTACCGGGAGGACACATTGGTTGAATGCTCTTCGTTTTAGGTTCATAGGTATGTTTCCTTCGAAGACGTCAGAAAGCTTGCTGAACGCGCCCCATCCTAACCGAATTCGGCGTTGGATTTCTTTCTCCTGGCCGTTCTTATCTAGACTCACTATTTGCCCCAAGTAGACATATTCCTCTAGTGCTTCTAGGGAGTGACCGTGTACAATAATGTGGTTGGCATCGGTGTTTTTGCACATAATTTTAGTCTTGCTCATGTTCATTTTTAAACCCACCATTACAGACACGTCATAGAGCTCTTCGGTCATAGTTGTTAGGTCCTCCAAGTTTTCAGCAAAGAGTACAATGTCATCCGCGAATCGTAAGTGAGACAGGTATTTCCCATTGATGTTGAGACCTCTATTAGACCAGTCGAGAAGTTTAAATATATCCTCTAAACATGAGGTGAATAGTTTGGGTGAAATTGTGTCTCCTTGTCTCACTCCTCTTTTTACAGGTATCGGATCTGTCAGTTCGTGCAGCTTGATTTGAAGAGTAGCATTGTTATAGATTGCTTTAATAGCCTCGATATATCTAGAATCCACTTGACATCTTTGTAGAGAGTGTACTACAGCCCAATGTTCCACCGAATCAAACGCCTTCTCGTAGTCTATAAAGGCTACTACTAGGGGCTTATTGTATTCAGTACACTTTTCTATCACTTGTCGTACGGTATGTATGTGGTCGATAGTCGAAAAGCCAGATCTAAAGCCTGCCTGTTCTACTGGTTGGGCTGAATTTAATTTGTTAGCTACTCTAAGGGTAATCACCTTGGTGAATAATTTATATATGTGACTGAGTAATGAGATGGGTCTATAATTTGATAGCTCACTGGTATCGCCTTTCTTGTGTAACAGAACGACAATTGCATTCCTCCAGGTGTTTGGCGTAACCCCATCAAACAGTACTTTATTGAATAAAAGCTGCAGTTGCTTCAGCACAGGCCTACCTCCACGCTGCAAACTTTCATTGGTGATACCGTCCTCACCAGGCGATTTTCCAAATTTCATAAGTTTGAGTGCACCCTTGATTTCGTATAAGCTAATCTCTGGCAGATCTTCAGTGAGGTGCTTTGTAAGTGGAGCTCTGCGATCTATGTGCCTTGTATGCTGTTTTTGGGACGTGTACAACTTGGAGTAGAAGCGTTGAACAACTTCCTTTATTTCTACACGGTCTGTTGTTAGAACTCCTTCCTCCGTTTTAAGCCTATGAATCTGCTGAATTCCTCTTTTCAAAGACTTCCTAAATACTTTTGGCCCTTTGTGTTTCTCTATGGTCTCGAGAATGATTTTGTGTCTCCTTTGTCTGAGTAACTTCCGAAGCAGGTGTTTGATCTGGGTGTTTAGTTTATTAATGTTCTTGTTGTCAGGTTCCATCAGAGCTTTTCTGCGTTTTTCCAATAATTGGTTGAGCTCTTGAGATTGCAGGTTGGGGCCAGATTTACCCTTTGGTCTTAGTTCCTTAACAGTTTCGTTAATAGCTTTTACTAATTGGTCATTTATATCTTGTACATCCCAATCCTCGCCCGCTGAAAGCTTCTGAGCTAGAACATTCTGGTATAATTCTTTGTGTAGCATGGTGTGCTTGTTAACGTCAGGTTGTTGCACAGTTTCGACTAATTTCCGTCTTTCGAGTCTAAGGTTGATGGCTAATCTAGCTCGTAGGATTCGGTGGTCACTTCCTGCGCTCACTGCGTTGATGACGTCTACATCTTCAAAGATATACCGTTTTGAACTTAGGATGTAATCTATCTGATTTTTCGTCTTTCCGTCTGGGCTTCTCCATGTCCAAAGCCTCTGTTGTTTCTTGTAGAAATACGTATTCATAGCATATAGGCTGTGTTGTGCTAGGTAATTAGCTAAAGTATCACCTCTTGAATTTCTCTGTCCCAACCCAAACCTGCCCACATAATCCTCATTTTCCCGGTGCCCACCTAGTTTTGCGTTAAAATCTCCGAGCACGACCGTATAGAAACACGGATTTGAAGTTAAAGCGCTGTTGATATCTTCGTAGAATTGAGCTAATTCTTCGTCTGAGTGCGAGGAAGTTGGGGCATACACTTGAATAACTTTAAGGGTGTAGCGTTTATTCAAGTCAAATGTAGCATATATGACCCTAGGTGATACTGCAGAGACATTCCGTAGAATTGTCGTCATTGAGGTGTTTATTAAAAAATCCAACTCCTCCTTGCGATTTATCCTCGTAGCCTTTAAAGTAAAACAGCTGACCAGATGTTAATTTTACTAGGTTTTCGCCTCTTCGCCTTACCTCACTCAAACCAATAATGTCCCATTTGATTTTGTTTAGTACTTCGGATTCCAATTCTTGGTAGCGTTCCTCTGTGAGTAGGGTCCTTACATTATACGTAGCCAAGTAGATGTGATGGCAGCCGTGTCCATTCTCCCAGGGATTCTTCGCACCCTCTGTCCTGTCGGATCCCCGACCGCTGCCGTAGCCGGGCCTAACAGGACCGCTGGGAACTGAGGGCCTTTCTTTATTTTGGTTGTGCATAAAGGTAGTTGGCCTTAAAACGCCACGCTGGCCACTGCGGGTTGGCGAGTCTACTCTTTTTAGAGATTACTTCATTCTCACGGCTTGTAGTAGCCGACCTCGGTGGTGAGCCGAGGGGGTCAGGTTAGTTACCGCCGCCTGATGCTCGGCGTTGTTACTCGTTTAGCACCACCCGGAGGGCACGTGTAGGGTATCGAGGGTAAAACCTACGGACGCGAGTAACTACCACCCTCCATAATAAAACTACAGGATCTCTAAATATCTAAAAATGGAACTAGATATTAACCTTTTAGGATAATGCATTATCAGCTTTCCAAGTCGCTATATATCATTCATACATAATCGTCACGTATGTATGCATCACATAGGGGTACACAGAAATAAAGGACTGCCACCTTGATGTTTATAAATCATGTATCATAGTTTATAATATAAATACAATGCTCCCAATGATATCTAGTGTTATCTAGTCATTTAGTCTGTATTCGTCAGATGTGTTTCCAATGTGACATATTGTAGTACAGAAGGGCTTGATGATAAATTGGAAAACTTAAGAAACCCGATAGTTTCTGAGTTATGGAGAAGACTGTAAACTTCCAAGGTTGCTATATTATCCATATACAAAGTACTATGTGTTTGATATTGTATTTCCATTATTATTTTGAATTTTATCAAAACGCTATTTATAAAGAAACAAGAAAAAACATGGTGGCATAAATGGCTTAAGCAATCTCAATTGTACTCTCGCTTGTAGAGAGGGCCGGTACCCTGGAGTGGGACGTATTTGGGCTAATAGATGATACAGATACAGATACAAGAAAAATATATAAATTTTGTGTCATTGATAGCAGAAGGAACGAAAGCTTTTTCAGTCTTAAGAAGCCAGTTACGTAACAAATTGTGCTTCACACAAATATTTGCTCGTTGCGGGAATCGAACCTCTGGCCCAAGCTCTGGCCTTTCGTTTGACAGTTGTCGAACCAACTGCGTCACGGATATAACGATTCACTTACACAACAAACAGACGTATTTAATTTCAAAGATTTTTCACTCAACAACATGACAAAAGATTCACGCCGCCATTGTTAGACCCCACTGCTGTGTGCCGTCAAAGTTATAGGTATTAGTTTGACATGGGTGCGGACTATATTTTGGCCAAATTATCTTTCAAATGTTTGATGTGCCGTGAAGACGATAAACTTGATATTTATGGACTTGCGATGATAGATTTGAAATGGGTAAACGGTGAATTGCGTCCAATGTTTGTACTAGTTGGATTGTCATGAACTGTCCTTTACAGGTCGTAAACGCTTCCGAAAATGAAAACAGGGTAGTATTAAAGATAACAATCGGCAAGATAAGATCGGTAGAAAAAATTATCCCGTCAAAAAATCTTGTATTATCTTTCACCTTTTATTAGCATTTATCACAGTTCAGTATATATGAAATAAAGTAAAATCATATACACAAATTAATAAGATTTGAGCTAAAGACGCATCGAACACGTCACGGCCATTACATGCTGCACATTGAGACAGGTTCAAAAAGTTAGCTGTGACTAAAAACATATTATACCTATTAACTTCAACCAATTCTTTCACCGTTACCTTTGCCCCAAGGATAATTCAGTAGAGTATAATATTAAAAACTATATTTTATCTATGTATATGTATAAGTGCGTGGTGGCCTGTTGGTAAACGGACTAGACGCGACTGCCAACATGTTCACGGTGGTCGCGGGTTCGAATCCCAGGGCACACCTCTGACTTTTCGGAGTCATGTGTGTATTGATAGTCAATCACCACGCACTAAAACGGTGAAGGAAAACATCGTGAGGGAACCTGCATACCATAGCGATTTATAACAATTTCTATGGTATGTAAGTCCGCAAACCCGCACTAGGCCAGCGTGGTGGACTATATGGCCTAACCACTCTCAATCGTACTCTCGATTGTAAAGGAGGCCCGTGCCCTGCAGTGGGACGTATATGGGCTGATACAGATATGTATAAAATATAGTCACACTTCGTTTCATTGTTGGTCCATTGGTTGTGTCTTGCACCGTTTTTAAGTACAAAGACCCAAAAGCAGTTCTAACTCCAAAACTCCTGTTTCGAGATAGTATTTTGCATAGTTTACTATTCACGCTCAATGTAAGCTAATGGACCGTTGGATTAGTGATCAGTTTATGCGGGCTTAGACTTAGCCGCTCAAGAAGTTTTACCTAGAACTATGGCTTTAACAATATCTTCTTTGTAACCGCAATTCTGTACTTTCGAAAATGAGACTAGAGAAATATATTTCTGTGGAATCATGGACTTCTGTCTAATAAGGATTTGGCAAGTTTTTGTGATTTTGTCTATTGCAAGGCATCTTTTACTTTGACTGCCTTGGTGGCCCAGTCGTGATAAGGTGTGATTATACAGTTAAAAATAAAAAAAGTCCAAAAAAAAAAATTGATTGCGGTCTTATAGCTCTAGGCGATTATCTACAGACAACCTTTTGATGGATACGAGCAATGGAAAAGGAGAAAGGGCATTATACAAAATAAAGAATACAAGCATCAATAAAATAAAAATAGATTGACGAAATATTATTTCTTATTTCTATCTATGTAGATATGTCTATTACTTTGACATCAAAACCTGCCATTTCATACAACATTGATATACATGCAGTGTCAGCCCTCAGTAGTAGAAATGTTAAAATGAAAATTGACAGTGGCATGAGACATAGAACGGACGGTGCGGCGAGAAAGTGCGAGCTGACGGCTAACGAGGACTCATTTCCATATCGAGCGTGCCGGCCCACTAACCGACACACAATTGACGCTATCACTCGCAAAACGAGCTAGATACTAGTGGTTCTCTTATATGTGAGAGGCTGTCTGGGTAGGTATGGACAATGGCTATTTCTCCCGCCAAACAGCAGTGTAAACGCACTGATGTGTCCCAGTTTGAAGTATAATGTAGCCACAATTACTGAACTTAACATCTTATGTCTCAGGATGTCGAGCGCAGTGAAATGCTAGGCATTGCTACTGCCCATCGCTTACCATTAGGCGAATGGCATGCTCGACTCGCCATTTATAGCAATAAAACAATATTTAAGCCTTTCTTTACTCTGTATGGGCTAAAGTCTTGGGCAGTAGTTTTTCTAAATTCTTTTGTTTTTTTTTTATGCTGATCGTGAGTATACCTTACGCTATCTTAGCGTCTGTGTCTTGACACAGACGCTAGCCGATCCACATCAGGCCCATGAAGGGCTCGATAGAATCGACCGTGCAGCTCTTTGCTCTTCCATATGTCCTCGCAATCCTTGGTGCCTACCACTAGAGGTTTCCGCCAGTTCTCAATCGCCAAAGAGAGCGGGGTAAATCCTTTATCTACCATAACTACAACCCCATGCATATCCACGTCACAGAGAGGGGTCTGAGTCTTACAGTCTCTGAGACTTGTATGTCATCAGAGACCGCAACCTCCCCTCGCTTCACATGGATAACCGCACATTTATCTACACCAAACTCCATATTGATTGAATTGCTAAATCTTTCTGTTATTTTTAACAACTCCACCAATTCGGTTTGTTTTGATGCAAATAACTTGAGTTAATCCATGTAGAGCAAGTGAGAAATAGGCTCAGACCCTCTCCGCAGACGGTAGCCTAACCCTGAATCCAACAACAGAGTGCTGAGGGGATTCAGGGCCATGCAAAACCACAGTGAACTCAGACTGTCGCCCTGGAATATACCCCGCTTAATTCTAATCGGCTCATCACAATCAGGAGGAGCCGTACCACCTGGATATCTCAGGACAGTGGTCCACTGCCCCATACAAGACCCAAGGAAGATGCATGAATTTGTATTAATTTTATACAAATTCAACACCCTCATGAGCCATGTATGGGGCACCGAATCATAGGCCTTTTTGTAATCTATCCAGGCAGCCGATAAATTCCTCCGGTTGTGACGAGCCTGTTGGCAAATGGTCATGTTAATGAGAAGGAGTTCCTTAGTACCACGAGACCCATTCATGCAACCTGTTTGGCCGGGAAAAAGAATTTGGTTAGAAGTGATGTGGTCTGTAATTTTGGATCTAATTATGGAGGTCAAAATTTTATAAATAGTTGGAAGGCATGTAATGGGTCTATAATCTTTTGGTTCCGAGGTACAACCGTACTTAAAGAGGAGATGAATGACACCTATTGTCATAAATGCTGGGAGGGATCCTGCCTCAAGCGCATCCTGGAACTGCGCTGCCAATCGAGCATGCGAACTTGGAAACCATTTTAACCAGAAGTTGTGCAGACCATCCGGACCCGGCGACTTGCAGTTTTGGGTCCGTCGAATTGCAGTTTGCACATCTTCCGAACTGATTAAAATGGTCTCCATAGCCGGTATTGACTCGCAAGCTCGATTAACAACAGGAGGAGGAGGCTTCAGTGTGAGAGACAGGTGACGACCAGATATTCGTCCAGTACTCACGCATTTCGTGAGCACCAGGCAGCCGCCCATCCACCACACCCTGAGAAGAATCCTCCCAACATATAAACCCTCTTTTGGTCACTTTGGAACATACGATTTTGTTGGAAACGATCCCATCGCCTCCTGTAGCGACGAATGCGGTTCGCCCACGCATAGACTTTTTGTTTATAGAAGTCTATGCGTTCTGTGACGCAAAGCCTATAATTCTGAGGACTTTATTATTATTTTGATTTATTTGACATGAATTGTCTCTGAGTACGGCGGTAAGAAAACAGTTTGAGCATTAACCGTATTGGAGGGATGAAGGAGTTTGAGATTTGTCACAGCTAAATTTTACGTGGACCCTGGATGTGTAGCGCCAATGTTTCATTGCAATATAATGGGTTAGAATTATATAAATAACAAGAATATTCTTGTCATGTGTATTAGAGGAAAAGCTAACTCAGATAAATCAGTAGCATAAAAACATCAAAAATAGAGGGTGAATACGACGCGGGATTCTTTTGTAGAGCTTTTTACAAAAGGCTTTTATTATGATGGAACATGATCGCTATTCGAGCGGACATGAATTTCTTATCAACAGTTTTTAGGTCTAAAAACTGAATTCGGAAAATTCAATCACCAAAAATAATACAACTGATGAAGGTTCAAGATGCTCCTTCAGGAATGTTTCCTATGAGACAATATACTACCCCCATCGAACCTGCCAATTTGCACTCTAATTTTACACTTAGGGGCCTAACTGTACCTACTGTATCAGCCCATATACATCCTACTGCAGGGCCTTCTGTACAATCGAGAGTACGATTCAGAGTGGTGCGGCCATATTTTCCACTACGACGCGCTGGCCTAGTGTGGGTTGGCGGACTTTTGGACCATAGAAATTCCTACAAATCGCGTACACACTAATTATGGTACCATAATATGTATGTTATTTGCCGCAAATAATTCGTTGTTATTTTAATTCTGAATAAAATTTTATTAATTTATAAACTTTTCTGTACACAAAAATGTATAAAAAACACCTAATAGATAAAATACTTAAAACGTAAGGCTTGGTAACAATTTGCGGCTTTACCAGCGAACTCTCTAGGTAACCTTTAGCATGCAATTTTCATAGAAAAATTCAGGTGTAATTCTCTAGTACCCCTGATAAATTAACTCTTCCTCAGCTCATCTCAGGAGGAGCTGAGGGAGGTCATATGTTATGACCTCCTATATATGTGATATGTTATGTCATGTTAGCAACTAAAGAACCAAAAGTCCGGATTATTTTGTTTTAAAAACTAATAAATACCTGTATTGTTTGCCAACTTCCTGTCGAATAATTTAATAATAAAACGCAATGTTGCAGATAAATTAAAATTCCTTTGCTATACAGTTACAGTTAGTTAGTTAGAGGGGTTGTTAGTGTCGTAACAATCTATTCGTTGTCACTATTGCTCATTCACACACTGCGCAGAAATAACAAGAGGCGCCATGTTTCTTTTGAAATATTTATCAGATTTTTCCGCGCTCGCAAACAATTCTTTGTAACATTCTATTTTTAAATAAACCTTGTTCACTTCGGTGTTAATTTTGTTAGGTATTTTTTTAAGGTTGAACAATCTTAATAAGTAACATGAAACTTTGTGTTGTAGTTTACTTAAGATTTTATGATTGCTATTTCAATAAGTAATTGATTAAATAATAAATAAATATACCCAAAAGTCACATATATAGAGGGTACATTAGAATCTATTAAGTGTTGTATCGTGGGTATTAGGAATGAAAAGAGACTGCAGTCTTACGAACACTCAGAGCCGAGACAAATATTTTGGGCCTCACAAACATTTGTCTCGATTAGAATCGAACCCGCGGCCACTCGTTTCAGGCTGCGTTTCCACTGACGCGGAGCTGGGCGGAGAGGAGCGGAGAAGAGCGGTGAAAAGTGGTCAGTGTTTCCACTGAAGCGGAGCTGGGCGGAGAGGAGCGATGAACAGCGGTGAGTGGTCAGTGAGCGGACCAGAGCGGAGTGGAGCATACTTTTGGAATCGCGCATTTTTGCACTTAGTTACACTAAATCTCTCGGAAAGACCATACATCATGTTGTCGCTTAAAAAGAAAAAAGCAATCATTTTATATCTTTCTCTACTTGAAGACGAAGATAACGAATCAGATGAAGTGACGCGAATCACGCACCGCTCCGTACCGCCCCGCTGTCCTCCGCTCTGTACCCCAATGCTCGCTGACCTCCGCACTGCACCGCCTTGATGTATGAATATCCGCTCAGCTCTGCTCCACCCCGCTCGTACTGTTTCCATTGAAGCGGAGCGGATATTTCAAGCATAGTCATTGGTCAATTTGTGCACCGCTAAGCTCCTCTCCGCCCAGCTCCGCGTCAGTGGAAACGCAGCCTCACAGCCGGCATCAAACCAACTACGCCACGGGTGCTGTCGATTAGTGTAGGATATTTTTAGCTATCTGAATTGATATTGGAAGCTACAGTTTCAAAATTGTTCGAATGTATCACTACTTAGAATAGACTTTCGTGTCATGTAGAGTAATTTTGATGTGACACCAACTTCTTGTTGACTTGTATCAATCGCGTTTTAATTCAAAAATATGTTTCCAGTAACAATAAATTCTCTTTTCAGTATATCATGTTTTTTTTTTTGGCGTATTAAAACGTACAAATGTATTGCAAAACAAAAGTTTGCGACTTACAAAACGTTGTTATCTGGTCGCTCGAGATCGGGTGTGCTCGATGAACTGCAATGAAATATTCATGTACTGAAATATTTTATATTGTATTAAACTTTTCCATAGCGCTTACTTTGTGATGTCATACTTAAATTATGAATAAAGTTTGCTAGCGAGTTGTACTTATTTTGCTAAGCCTCGGGGGGCGATTTGAGAAGTACTTTAGAAGTTTGACTCGAACTATAAAAATACATGCATTTCTTCAGGTGTTAGCACATTAAGAATTTAGAAGGATGCTATTGATAAAATATTCTCTCTAAAATAATAGTTTTCGTGATTCAGTGTCTGAAAAGGATATTATGAAACTACAAGTGGAATTATATCCGCTTTGAAATAAATATTTGTGTAATTGACAGATTGTTAAGACTAATTGAGGTAATAAAGGCATCTTTTAAAATTAGGAATTATCCTCTAGAAATGTAAGAAGTATTTACTCCAAAATAACTTTGGTTATTTACTCCTATACAACGGGATCGCACTTTCACGAGTTGGTCTTGTACATATTGCAAACAAGATTATTATTAATCGTACGTATCTAAAATTATATTTCAACAAAAAAAAAAAAAAATTAATCAAAGGACTGTGCAGTTACAAAGCTTACGCAAAAATACTCCCACCTGCAAACTAATAATTTTGGTATTGAAAAAGAGTAACCGATGAAAGAACTTTTATTCTTCTTCAAAAGATGGAAAGAGAGGCAAAGGACGGTGAATATAATGCCCATTAATAATCCCGTTAAAAACCCTGTCAGGAGCATCTTCATTAATTAACGAAGCGTAGAGAAGCGTAGCCGCAACAATTCACTCAGATAGAAAGCGCTTTGTCTGATCCGCGGGTTTATAGTCGAATACTATCGAGTTTGCTTTGGATTTACTCTGTAAGTAAATTAGGGGAACTAAAGTCCGTAATTACCGACGTTACTCTATTATCTATTGTATATTCGAGGAATAATATACTTAGTAATACAGCACTTAGAGTTGAGATTCCCGTGACGGTGCCTATTGATCGTTTAAATTCTATGTAATTTATTATTAGCACGAAATCCTAATTTATCCAGCATTACTAGATAGATGATACAAGTTTACATAAGTAAGACAAGAAATTGCAACGTGAAATAATTACTTCCATTCTAAACATGATAAGCCAAGATTAGGGACCTGACACTAAACGGTAAAGGATTAACAAGCTTTTCGTGTGTTCCAAATTATTTCAAACAATATTCTGCATATCTTATTGATTTATGATTAATAACTATTAATGATGAAAATGACAGCGTGCGTAGTCTTTGAAAAGTCAAATATTTTTTCATAAAAAATCAAAGCAGATTCATGAAATAAATATTTAAATAAATAAATATACCTTACAGTCACTTACATAGTCCTGACCCTGCACTAGAATGAGTTTTGCGTCGTGGGTATCAAAAATACGAGAGGTTTTTTGGTGCTACAAACACCCAGGCCCGAAACAAATGTCTGCGGATCATATAAACATTTGCCTTGGTTGCACAGGCGGCGTCTAACCAACGGCGCTGTGGAGGCTTTCGACTATTATACATCTCTTATTAATTATAAACTAGTATTAAATAACTTTTACGTGGTACCTGACAGCATCCTTGGGCAGTTATAATATTTTTTTAATAGAAAATCAAACCAGGTTATTCATATTTGTATATTCAGGATAAATATCATTTTATATGTTACATAAAAACATTTATAGCGAAGTTGTTTTTGGTATACATTGATATAGAATATTGCAATCTTATTCTAATTTATAAAACTGAACTGATGCGCGCAGAACTGATGGCCGTTGGGGCCGAAAGGTTCTAGAATGGAGGCCATTTATAGGCAAGTGAAATGTCCGACGCCCACCTACAAGGTGGACGGACGACCTGGCTAACGTTGCAGGAAGTCGCTGGATGCAGGGCGCTTCCAACAGGTCCGTGTGGAGATACTTGGTAGAGGCGTATGTTCAGCGGTGGACTCCCTGTGGCTGAGATGGTGATGACGATACTTATTTATTGTTAGAATCACACTATCAGTTTTAAAATTAACGAACTTATTTATAGATAGTTTATAAACTATAAAGTTTACAAAATAAAGTTATCAGATACTTTGTCTCCTTCCCTCAAACTACATTCAAAAGTCGTTCGAAAGGGACAGAACATTCGATAGCTAAAATCAATTTATAAACTATCTCTGATTAAGGCCGTACGTAATTAGTTACATAGCTTATTAGTAATTACAAATAGCAGAAATAAATAATGCCTTACAATGTCGATTACTTAATATTATAATATAAATCAACCAAAAACTCCAAAATTTATAAGGACTAATAGAAGAACTTTCATCTCACAATCTTTCTACTTAAAGAGAAATAAAAAACAGAATATAATTGCCACAAAAAACATCTTCTGATACACTATCCTGCTCCACATTTGTGATCCCATAATTAATTGTAGTTATTACACTATTATTTTGTACGATATAGTCAATGTTACCTTCTTCTGACACATCATAATTGACAACTAAGAGTATTGGTTTGAAACCATATCCATCATCAGGTTTTCATGTCTTAATTATATCTTTCGCTTTGACATTTCCCATCCAATTTCTCGGCCTCCTCTACGAAATTCCTTGCAACTGCTGTAGCTTTTTGCTTTGTACCTTAATTTGTATTTACCCAGATAAATCTAATAGCATAGCACGGGTCTCCTCTACAATCGACAAGACGATTGGGAGTAGTAAAGGATGTATAGTCCACCACACTGGCTTAATGCGGGTTGGCGAGGTTTACACACCATAAAAAATCTCATAAATTGCTATGTTTATTCAGGTTTCCTCACGATGTTCTCCTTCACTGTTGTAGTGCATGGAGATTGACTATCAATTTGGTTCACTTCAGTTAATGGTATTACCATTTTCTTATCTTATTAATTTTGTTTATTTTCAGCACTAAGTTTTTAACCGCTGATGTTTTAACAATAGAAGTACACAAGGCTTTTAGCCAGTGCACCGGTAATACTCTAATAAAAAGTTGGATTGAAATTACGATTTGTCAAGGACCCATTAATATTTGAATTGCAGCAGTGCTATAACATATGTTGTGATGAAGCCTACATAGGAAATGACTAGACTGAGGTTCATGTGATAGTGCACCCACAGTGTGAATGTCAAAGGATGGGCTGCTAAGAAATCCAGCGCCTGGTACAATCTCGTGCGTAATTTTTTGTCTGGAAATAAAATCAGATTATGCAATACGAAATTTCACCGTGAACATAAAAAAGTTTAATAATTATGAAATCTGCTTGTTTGGTTATTGGTGGATATCTTATCGCCACCACCTGTATAGTGGTGATAATAACAACCAACCTGTATATAATGTGGTATATTCTTAGTACACGTAAAAATTATCACAATGAGGCATCGAAATTAAAAAATAAAGTCTATAACATTTAAGTTATCTTAATTTATAATAATTTAGTTTATAATAAATAAGAGCTGTAGATTTTTAAAGGTTTTACCTAAAATATAACTATAACTAAAAATATACCTAAAGTAAAAGGAGATAATAAATGTATTAACATTTTACCACATACCTTTTACCATATACCCATAATCAAGTTTTTAATATAGAAATAGCAATTACCTTTATATCTAAGTAGCTGGCTGGCTATAATGACTTTGCATTTGTTAGAATACTGTCACAAAATACCGCAACAAATTTATAAATTTTATTAAAACTACCCATCGTATGATTCACAAGTAGTAGGGAATCGGTAATATAAAGCGTTGTCTCACTTGGATCGTTACTTTTCGAGTGACAACGACAGAGGAAGGACCTTATCCTCGCCGGTAGCAACCAGGATGGGCAAGTTAAGTTATTAATATGATGTTTCATTGCTCATTGCTCAGAATATTTAAATATTATTCTCTAACATTGTAATTATCGATTGTCGTTGAATTAAACCATATTATAAATAGAAATATAAATAACATTTAATATAATTGATAATTTTGTAACATTATAATAATTATTAACCATTATGTTAAATGATAAATATTAAAAATTATATGGTTAAAATATAATAATAGATAAATCTATTGAAATATACATGTTTATATTATTTTATATGCCTTTTCCCACAAAAATTCTAACATCAGAAGTGGGATCGTGTCCATTACTTTTTATATACGAATTCAGCGCCGGATCTAGGTTTTTTTCGAGGCGGGGCAAAAACTGAAAAATGCCGCCCCCTCTTGCCTATATTTTTATCTTAATCATCATCATCATTTTTAGCAACCAGACGCCCACTCAACACAGGACATCGGGAAAGAACGTAATAGTTTTTTTTTTTTACCACCATGTTAAGCATTTTTACACGCTTTATATTAGCGTCACTTTTGAGGGTTAACGTCACACACGTCTGTAAGCTTTGACTCTAGTTTTCCTACACGTAACCCCTGGGTAGTGCCAAATGAGTGACACAGTTCTTGGTGGTAGGACTTAAGTGTCCGTCTGGGTAGCGATCACCGTCCACGTAAAGACCGTAATAGTGATCTGATAGTGATTTTGTACGTATTTTTGATCGCTCTCAAAGGGAGGAGTGTTGACCCGCCGGTCAAAGAGACAGTACAGTACAAGAGCCCAATCGTGGCTAACCACCACGAGGGGCTGCCTCACCATGTCGCACATAATCTTGGGCGGGTACGTCGTGCCAGTTGGTGACCGGATGTGGCCGACATTTTGCGACATGCCGACCCTTTCATGCCGGTGCCCATTCGGCCTACTTAATGCCCGGACTTTGGCTTCTCGATGCCTCTTCATCAAACCTATCCTTTCAACTTCATGACAGCGCAATTCAACAAAGCAGGTCTTTCAGCGGTGCATAACCCCACCATCGCGTTCACTATGGAGTTCACCAACATCCGCGAACTCCAAACGACCTTAATGCCGTCCACCACCATTTCGAGATGGCCTAATCTGCTTTGCTCTTCTTGATGGAGACGCGGATTCGTTGTCCGGCCGAATATTCCTACCTGCTGTACCCCGGTTATTCGCTTGAAGAAAGCTTCAAGCCTAAAGTCGGGGTATGCTTGTATGTATATTCGGTTGGACATCTACTGTCACCGTTTAAGCTGCATGGAGGGTCCTTCTCCGCTTTGTGTTTGCACGTGAATCTTGGTTGCCTGAGCCGCATCGACGTGTGCCTTTACAGGTCTCACAACGGGGAAGATGAGACGACGCAGCTGTTTAGGTATCTCAGCCATGTGGCTGATGACGGGCGGACGCAGTTCCCGTCGGCTGAAATGGTCTTGGGGGATTTCAATACACATCACAAACTATCGCTAGGCTCCTCCAAGACTGGTTCAGTTGTACATTTATCCTGGGCTGTTTAAAAATAACAATGGTGGTTGTATCATTGAGATAAAACGATGTATGGCGATGGCTAGAGGGGCAATGGAGAAATTCAGGAAAATATGGAGGAATCGTACTACTACAAAAGCTACTAAAGATCAGGCTTGTCCGAGCACTTTCTCGTATTTCTGTATGCCGCTGAAACATGGACGTTACGGGAGAAGAAAAATGTAGCTTCCCTAGAGATGAGGTGTTGGAATGCTTGGAATATCAGGTTCGAATTCCACCCAAACGTTTCAAGAACTCGGCATCAAGTAGCGTCTTTGCGAGATAGTACGGCCCCATATACTTCGAATATTCGGTAATTTCTCACGACGAATTAACGACTCCATAGAACGTCTTATGGTTAATAGGGCAGAGTAGACTGAAATAGACCTCGTGGTAGGACATCATACACATACATTTATATACATTATACATACGTACAGCGGCACAGAGATTATGACGGATATTATAAGGATAGCCTTGTCAGGCCTCAAAACTTCCAGGTCTGATTGAAACTCAATTTCCTAAAAACGGAGTGAATACAATACCTTTTTTTTAATCGATATCTACGGGGAGATCATAAGGTGCATGTCGAGGTCTCCAGCCTTCCAATCTGACGCACGGGGACAATTATTGTCCGTACCGCATAGATTTTGCAGCCAGGTTGGATGTATTACGGACAATAGGCGATGCGGATGAGCGAGTAACACCTAGTTGACTCGCCGTGCCACCCGACGCACTTCCTAATATGGCTCCTCACAACTTAGGTAGGCGTAGATTTTCTCTGCAACGGACGCCCTAACCGTGGGCGTCCGCTATGAAGCCACGAGTTCTGCCGCACATCTTAGAGTGTGCCAGCGACCCCAATGACCCCTATTAATCGCCTCTTACGCCAGGCAAAGGAAACCGTGAAGGAATTTTGCCACCCCTTGACCACGGGGTGCGTGTAAACAATAAATAACCAATTTGAAAAAAAACTATATTTTTAGCAAGGAAGTCTAAAGACTATAATCAATGTTAATAGCTGTTTTTTCACATTTAAGCAAGATTTTTTTATAAAGTATCACTATTGGAATATTTTATAATATCCCAGTATAGATATTTACTTGGGAGTGTCCTACCCCGAATTGCCCCCGAAACAAGGTCTCGTTGCACCTGTTGCACCTGAAGAAGTTCTCTATAGTCTTCGTCGCATGAAGAACCGGAAAGAGGTAGGGCCTGACTATATTCCGATAGAGGCGTGGAAGTCGTTGGGGCTTCACGGTGTGGAGCTTCTTGCTGCGTTATTTAACAGCATCCTAAATACCAAAAACATGCCTGACTCATGGCGGTTGAGTGTGATAACTCCCGTGTACAAGGGTAAAATCTGTGTTCAGGAATCCGGTAATTATCGTGGCATTAAGGTCATGAGTCATACCATGAAGCTTTTCGAACGCGTCATCGAGTCCAGGCTCCGCCAAAAGTGTACTATCTCTGAGTGTCAATACGGCTTCTGTCCTGGCAGTGGTACTACCGACCCGATATTTGCACTCAGGATGCTTGGCGAGGCATACAGAGCGAAGAAGACGCCACTGCACATGGCTTTCTTGGACCTGCTGAAGGCCTTCAACTGTGTGCCGCGACAGGCAATCTGGTGGGCGATGAGGATGAAAGGGATACCGGAAGCCTATGTGGACATTATCAGACACATGTACCTCCGATCCGAGTCCTTCGTTCGGACCGCCGTTGGCGATACGAATCCTTTCCCGATTGATGTCGGTGTGCACCAAGGCTCGGCGCTGAGTCCATTCCTCTTCAGTGTTGTGCTCGATGCCATTACGTCTCACATCCAGGACCCTGCGCCCTGGTTGTTGGATGTATGCCGATGACATTGCACTGGTGGAGAAGGACCGACGACTTTTGGAGCGCAAGGTCAACCGGTGGAAGGAACGCTTGAGAGCGGTGGTCTGAAGTTAAATGTGGCGAAGACCGAGTACATGGCTTGCGGGAGTACGGACCCCCAAAGCATCGTGATGGGGAACGAACTGGCCGTGAAGACGGACAAGTTCAAGTACCTTGGGTCCGTACTGCATGAGTCCGGTGACATCGCCCTTGACGTCAAAGCCCGTATAAGCGCTGCTTGGGCTAAGTGGAGGGAGATCTCGGGCATACTCTGCGACCGCAGGATGCCGATGAGGCTCAAGGGTCTCACCTATAAAATCATCGTGCGGCCGGTGCTCCTGTATGGGTCTGAGACGTGGCCTGCCCTCAAGCGGCACGTCCAGGAGGTCCACGTCGCGGAGATGAAGATGCTGCGGTGGATGTGCAACGTTACGCGTTTGGACAAAATCCGTAACGAGCACATCCGTGGCAGTCTTGGTGTCCGCGATGTGGCTGATAAACTCCAGGAATCCCGCTTGAGATGGTATGGTCACGTCCTAAGGAAACCGCAGGAGTGCGTCGGTAATGTGTGCCTGAGCCTCAATTCCCGGACCTCAACCGCGGGGTAGACCAAAGAAGCGCTGGCTCGATGTCCTCAAGGAAGATATGAGGGTCAATGGCCTTACTATTGAGGATGCCGAAGATCGGGCGAAATGGAGGAGAATTTGCCGGAAGGCGGACCCTGGCACCGGCCGGGATAACGCCAGGTAAAAGAAGAAGAAGAAGATCCAAGTATAGATATTTAATAAAGTGTTTATTATTAAATTGTCAACGTGGAAAAGTGGGAACATATTACTGAAATATTTTAACTATTCTTAATTTTCAAACCCCATTTTTTCAGTGTGTAAAATATTGCCTTTTATTATTTCAGTAAATCAAAACAAAAAAAATTGGCCCAGATTTGCCGCCCCTTTAAATTTGCCGCCCTAGGCTCCAGCCTACTCAGCTTACTAGTAAATTCGCCACTGCATGTACCACATAAAAGACGTTCGATGGTTAATCAACTAAAACTAACTACTAAACACAAATTGGATATTAGAAACTAAACGTAATTGTTGAGATGGATAAATTATTATACATTCCAAGTATTAAGTTTTCATCTCTTTTTCACGCGCCTCTATCGCATAATCACTAATTCGCGCACGGCGAAAAAAAAAGTGTAAGTGGTTTTACGTTATTGATGAGTTTTGTAGTTGTCTCCGAAGATTCAATATGCCGCCCCCTGATCGTGCCGCCCGGGGCACGCACCCCGACTTGCCCCCCCCTAGATCCGGGCCTGTACAAATTATACTTTTGTTGCAAGGATGGATCACGGCGTTCTGACGGACCTTCACATATAAATTAAAGACGCTGTTACCTCTACGCGGAACGACGATACTGCACTTCCGGCTTTTAATCCAGTCTCAAGTGACCTGTAAAAGACTTCCTTAAAAATGGGTTGGAGAAGTTGACTGTCGCTAAGGCAGGTAAGGCCCGACGGGATTTGTATTAGTCTGGCTCGAGCGTTGTGAACCTGCGACGAGTCTTTAGTAATAACATCTTTGTAGGGTGTTAAAATAATTGAAAAAGAAACTCGCCGAATATTTAAATATTTTCCCGCACTTTGATTGTATAAGTGGGACAGGAGATTGTTTTTGTATTGTGCTATTTCTACAGAAACGAATAAGAAACAAAAGATTGGGTATTCGAGGTATTCTACTTGGCAGTTCTTATGAGATTTATTTAATGTATAGATGGTGTATTAGTAGCACCATTAATAACTATGTGAACAAAGTTTCAAGTTTCTTTACTATTGCATAGTGTCACTACAAGTTTTACAATGAAGTGGTAATTTAAATTGTGACTTTCTCGATTCTGAAACGGTGTAACTATTATTGTCTATATTGCTTCGTACATAGCTGTTGAATATGTGATGTTATAGACAAGATAGTAGAATGAAACCTAAGATATTAGCAGCTTTTAGTTTCGTCTAAAAAGTTGCCCTTTTAAATCATTCCCAAGACGATATTATATACGAAATAAAATTAAAAAAAATAGTTTAATGTGAAACCATTTATTTGAATTTAGAAACATCTCATATATGACAGCCTCCGTGGCGCAGTCGGTTAGACGCCGCCTGTGAAACGAGAGGTCGCGGGTTCGATCCCCGCACCGAGAGAAATATTTGTGCGGCACACAAATATTTCTTCCGGGTCTGGGTGTTTGTGAGACCGGAAAGTCTCTCGTAGTTCCTGATACCCACGACACAAGACTCGATCTTACTGTGGGGTCAGGCCTATGTATGTGACTGTTGGGTGTTATTTATTTATTTATTTATTATATTATCTTATATCAGGACTAGATTAGTGATTTATTTGAAGTGCAGTTGCAAAATACGTATTTTAATTTTGTACTTAAATATCTTTTATATTTTTGAAGTATTACGTATTTTATTTGAACTACTTTTATGATAAATACTTTATATGTGTAAAACATAAAATGCTTTTTGCTACTTAAATAAAATTCTTGGGTTAGGGATTCAGCAAATGGCCACTAGAGGCGCTGCATCATTAAAATCCAATAATAACCAAACACTAGACTAACAAATTTCAATGCATACCCAACAGTAAAAAAAAAAAAGTATTAAAATACAACACCTGTCTCCCTAATTCCGTACCAGTGGAACGATTGTTTTCATATGGTGCTAGGATAATCTGATACTCTTTTTAAAGAACTGGTAATGTTAAAAACTTTGTTATTTTATCTGAAAGTATTTTATTTGATAAGTATTTTGAAAAAGGCTGTTTTGAATTTTATACTTAAATACTAAGAGCAGAAGAACTTTGTTTTTGAAATAGTAAATTGGAGAAGTATTTGTATTCTGTATTTAAATACTTTTGAGAAGTATTTTGTACATCTCTGAAATATCACATTCTGAAGCAATTTGGCTTAACCTTGATTCAGATCTGTCCGTGTAATTCTGAGATCACCTGCAAACATGGAATAATCATAGTTTTTGGAAATGAGTCATTTTATTGATACATAATATATTAAATAATAATCTTAAGTCGAAACTTCGAGGCACCCTAGAGTGTGCTACGAATGGAACACAATGTTGGCCATTGATTGATACACATTCTTAATAAATTAAGTGAAGTAATACTTTGTTGTATTTAAAATTCGAGCCTTGCTTAGTTTATAACTGAAATACAAGTTTTATAAATTAGTATCCTAAACACATTATCAAAAAAAAAATGGTTCAGGGACCAATAATTAAATAATTATATTATGGCAGACGCAAATGCAAATTTGTTTAACAGATTTAACACTCTGGCAACTAACATGAGATTTCCAAAAAAAAAAAAAAACATTTGTGAATTAAGATAGTTATTGGTCTTGTAAAAGGACTTCCTTTTTCAACAATTGATGTTACAAATGTTAGTAAGCAAGTGAAGTAATAATATGTTGGTATTTGACAAGTAGAGGATCCCTCTTTTCAAGAATTTCTTTTCAAGATTTTTAGAATCCCCTCTTTGAGCCACGGCACTTTTCACACAATGTTTTAAATACGTAATTAAATGATGTAGTTAATTGCTATGCACAGATTTCAATTTAAATAGGTGGTATGTTGTCCGACATTTTATGGGGTCAACCTTTTTATAATTTATATTTTATATTGATGTTTTAAATATAGGGACCATGAGATTCTCAATATCAGTTCTCTGGAATTTTCAATAATAGTAGAATTAGTTGAGTTTGTTGATATCCGGACAAACTGAGTATAATTTGGGAATTAAAAGCGAAACGTCAGATTGGCCGAACGATTTATACAAATTAAAATGAATCCATTAGAATGTTTCAACATTTCGATTCACTACCCGGTATTTACCCCATATTTAATATGCAAAGTTACCCATGTATATTTTATTTTGATACAGAAATAGATAGCAAAATACTATGTATACATACATAGTAAAATACGAAATCAATATGATCTTTCGCATTTATTGATTGAAATAGAAGCAGATTGTACCTGTCTTTGTAAAGTAAAATTTACTATGCGGCCAGGTGAATCGATTGAGGAAAATATTTCCGTTGAAAATGCCCTGACATATTATTTAGAAAATACTTTTTGTGAAACATGTTTCTTTGTTTTAGAACCCAATGTGTATAGTAATAAATATTAAGGATTTGTATAATATGATTATGTGATTATGATTATGATGTGATTATAACAAGATTATGACGAGATTATGAGATTATGATTATGATCCCTTGGCTGTTGTCTAACATTCACTGGCTGCGGGTGATTAAGCTTCACTGACTGCGGGTGTTTGATTGTACAAAGCAAGGTGTATCAAAAAGATGTGATGTGATTATATGATTATGATCCCTTGGCTGTTGTCTAACATTCACTGGCTGCGGGTGTTTGGTTGGACAAAGCAAGGAGTATAAAAAAAAAAGAGTGGACAATAATATATATTTTTTTTTCAGATAAAAGATAATGTACTTGAATGGATTGTTCGTTATTTGTAAGAAATAAAATCATATGACGACCGATCGAGAAAACAAATAAAAAATATAATATGGCAAATCTTTGTAAGACAAGTCACAAATATTTATTTTAGTAAATTGACCAAAACCAAGCCCACTGAGTTTGACTCACTGGATCTACTCAGAAATGGGTCGCGCCGCGTAGTATCCAGTGGTAAAGTAAAGCCCGCTGAGTTTGTTCGCCGGGTCTTCTCAGTCAGGGCCGCGTTGGATCCGGCAGTAAGCCTAAACATACGGGACGTTTCGGAAATACTTATGGTCGTTGCCTTTAATTGGACCCAAAACAAGCCCACTGAGTCTTATTCGCTGGATATACTCAGGACTGGGTCGCGTCGCGTAGTTCCAGTGGTAGTGTAAGCCCACTGAGTTTGTTTCGCCGGGTCTTCTCAGGAAGGGCCGCGTTGGATCCGGTGGTAACAATAAACCGCTACGCACCGTTGTAATAATATTAATGGTCCACTAATTAATTTAATTTAATTTAATTTGACTAACGTTCATATTGTATTTCTTTGAAAAATAAATTACCATAAAGTCATAACTAATACTTAAAATAAAATAAGAATAAAAAGTAAACAAATAAATAAAACTAATTTTAAATAAAAATAAAATTAATTTAAAATAAATAAATTACATAAATAAATTAATTAAACCAAGAAATTAAAATAAGTAATACTAAGTATAGGAAATATATTGTATATAGAGATTAAGTTCTATGTGTATTGACTTGTCATAAGAGCTTTTAAATTACCTACGTGACCAATAAATACATTTCATTTCAAGATATTAGGCAGAAAATTAAGTAGAGCAACGAGACTGGACCGTGTTAGAATATTTTATTGTACTTCGAGAACGAAGTACATGTCAGTATGGCCGTGTTAGAATACTGTCACAAAATACCGCAACAAAGGAGATCAGTCGATTTGGTCCAACTACGGACAAGAAATTAAGTATGACTAAAAAATCAGGCGTATTTTTTTAGATTCATTTCTCTATTTATTTTTATCCTACACCGTGGGGATCAGATTTTGTAAAAAAAAGGATATCATAAAATATTCTACCATTTTTTGCATTGTTTGCAATAATATCAGAATTGACACCTGTCAAATTCATTCAGTGTTTGTCAAATTCTATTCTTTGTGCTTGGTCGCGAAAGGAATGTGCTTTTGTGATGTTGGTTATTTTGAGTTTATAATTATTTACAACAGTCAACAACTCTTGGCTACTCTAAAAAAGATTATAATTATTATATTCCCAAAAATAGCAGAGCTTGCTCAGTGCATCTACGCAATACCTCATAGGATTTTATGACGGAAAGGCTCTTTATTATTAATTATATTATTTTAGTTCTTACATGTACAAGACATGTTTACAATTATAAAGAATTCTAACACATCAATCGATTTTAATGAGATAAATAGTATGCCAGACCACTTAGTGCGTTATATTGGTTAGGACAGAACAAAAATATTATGTTTTGTTTATATTCAGATCGACAACTCTCAAAATGGCCACAATGCAATAATACAATATTATTGTAATTGCATTGCAATCAAAAGGACAGTGTGATGCTCTGCACATGTAATGACTATTATGTGGTACCTTGGTTGGGCTAGGTACCAAAATGATATCACACCTATTGCAAAGCACCTCGACAATGTATTGTTACTACCAGGTACATGAGATATTGTTTAGGAACAAGTTCAATAGAACTTTTTATTATAAAAATGTGTTTCTTATTATGAATTTTTACCGTCATCATTCCCTTTTTAGAATGACTTACCTTTATTTGAAACGGATATTTCTACCCCCAGAAATGCTTTCTTTATCAACTTTATATCGAAATGTATTTAACGTGTTTATAATTATGTAATACATTTTACAATATTATAAAACGAAATTATTTACATAGTTACAGAAAATATAAAATATTGTCCAAATAAGATATATGTGAAGATAGTAGAATATGGTAGTTTTTGTAAAACTTTAAGAGGATATATCTTAAATACCCCATATCGTAGCTCAAAAAGACTATATTATATTTAAAGGATATTGAATCTTTATTATTTAATTCTAGGTCTCATTTGTGTCCGTCAAGTTTTCACTACTAGGCCCAATTTCCTTAGGAAATCGACCGATCTCCTTTATAAATTTTATTAAAACTACCCATCGTATGATTCACAAGTAGTAGGGAATCGGTAATATAAAGCGTTGTCTCACTTGGGGCCCTACTATATTCAACGAAACGAAGTTCGAAACTTCGGATGATCGAAGTTCATATACGATACGAATGTACCTACATATACCTATGGTCTTTATTGACTTATAGTCGTAACGATAGACTTAGGCCTCTTGTACACGCACGGTTTTTCGCCGTAAAAATTTACGGTTAATTCGCCGTGTGTAGGCACGGTCGTCAGTGTTGTATGGATTACTATGAAAGCTTGTAGACGCGCACGGTAGCTCCACGGCACGGCGCCGCGGCCGTGTGCGCCGTGACTGCCCCTCGGCGCGCCGCGTCTACGCACGGCGTGATTTTCATCAGTGTTGTATGGCATTCTATGGGAGTGTGTCGACGGCGCCGGACGTACGCACGGTTTCGTGACGGTTTACATACGCTGATTCCCGATTTTGTTATAAAATGAGCATAAATCAAGAATTATTAATTTCATTGATTGCCTCGGTGGCGTAGTTGTACTAAGGTACGGTTATAAAGCTGAGGTCTCGGGTTCGAATCCCGGGCTGGGCAAAGTGATATTGGATTTTTCTATTCATTATCAGCCCAAAGTCAGGAATTTGTGCCCGATATATGGCGATAGGCTTGCCACCTATCACATTGTGGGAAGGAACCTACAAGGCAGCATGTGCGTGTCCTGGCACCTCTGCCTACCCATTCTGGGATATAGGCGTGAGTTTATGTATGTATGTATTAATTTCATTATCATTATTTTTATCATTTTTTCATTATTATTATTAATTTCATTATATAAATCGGATGTATCCAAAACCGTCTTTCCCTTTTTTTTCTATTTTCCGTTTCCTATATATGTAGTAAGCAACGATAATCTTTTTTTTCGTAAGAAAATTCATGACGCAGCACGTCCTACACAGCCCCTGATAAAAACGCTGCTAGCCCGTACCTGGCCAATGTCTCGCCCGGTGATTTTGCCGTGCCATGTACAAGCTCGCACGTTTTTTCAAAGGTACGGCTAACACGCCGTACGGTTGAACAACCGTGACGTGGAAAAGAGGCCTTATAGTTAGGATGTACGTTACACAAATACGAACTTTTACAGAGTAGATAAATTCATATTGTATATAAATTTCGATCGTCCGAAGTTTCGAACTTCGTTTCGGATTTATATAGTAGGGCCCTTGGATCGTTACTTTTCGAGTGACAACGATAGAGGAAGGACCTTATCCTCGCCGGTAGCAACCAGGATGGGCAAGTTAAGTTATTAATATGATGTTTCATTGCTCATTGCTCAGAATATTTAAATATTATTGTCTAACATTGTAATTATCGATTGTCGTTGAATTAAACCATATTATAAATAGAAATATAAATAACATTTAATATAATTGATAATTTTGTAACATTATAATAATTATTAACCATTATGTTAAATGATAAATATTAAAAATTATATGGTTAAAATATAATAATAGATAAATCTATTGAAATATACATGTTTATATTATTTTATATGCCTTTTCCCACAAAAATTCTAACACATTCATTGATTCTGTTCGCCGACAGTTCAAAGAAAAAAGCCGGGATAAACATTACGAACATGTTGAGTGTCACCGCAAGGACGCGATGAACAATCTTATGTGCTATCTAAAATTAAATAACATCTCGATAATGGTGACAGATGGATCACACCAGAATCTATGGTAAAGTCAAGGCTTACGCCCAAATACTGGAACGCAACTTAAATATAAATGGCGTTTAACTACGTTAATCCCGATTAAATGTACTAGCTAAGTGGGCCGTGTGCTGTTAAGAGCAACTTATTATTTGAATGGCGTTCCAGTATTCGGGCGTTAGTCACCTTAGACAACAATGAAAATGAGCTGGCTAGGGAATACTACATCAACCGAAGATTTGGTGTCGTATTTTGTATGGCATTTGAGATTGTTTGAGACCTTATACTTTCTCCTACCAATGTAAGACGGGCGTAACATCTTTACGATTTAAGTGTTCTGGACTTTTATAGGTGGCGATAATCGCATAACTTCAGCCTATAAAAAAACCAACAGGTCTAAGAGAGCAAATCAAAATTTTAACCTAATGGAAAGTATACACCCCCCACTAGGAGTGTGATGGACCAGCCAGTCCTTGTACAAACGTAATGTTTTGTGGACGACAACAAGACTCATCGTCAAACATTGGTACACGAGACATAATATCCTTTGGGTCAAAAATATCATGAAAACGATCAACTGAAAAATTAATTTCATTAGAAACAAACAAAGCACCTAGTTTACCAATAAATGTTTTCTACCTTTAGTACTTACTTCAAATTTGACATATTTACGAGTTGGTTGTAAAACATCATATAAAGTGTTATATTTATTAATAAAATTAGCAAGAACCTCGATCTTTTCTTCATCCGTGTGTTTGTCTATTACTGACATCAAATCCTTCTGCAAAATGCCTATCTCTTTGTAGAGAAAATGAGAAATCATTATGATGGTAAAGTAAGACGCTTGAGGTATATTAATATAAGCATATTGATACACGATATTCAGGACACTTTCTGTAGTGTTTTTTATTATGACCATGGATAGTTTTCCAATTCCATATATGAGTACAACAAGTGTTATTTTACATGGAATATCACTCGTCAATTGTCTTTCCACTATATCTCCACCAATATGTTTTATTGAATTGCAGTATTTGAAAAAATATTTTTCATTTACTGTTACCGATATTATCGTGCAACATGTGATCTGGCAGACTATACTCACGTTATACCAGTAAATGGCAGAAAAGCCACTATGTTCTCTCATGGAATCGATAAACAATTTGATGTTTGTCAAACAAAACGCAGCACAATATATTTTGCCACTAATCTGAATAAGTTTTGACGGATGTACATCGTAGTATAAGCCAAACAAAAACCTGTAATTCATGATGAATTTAACCGAACAGAACGATTTCAGCAATTTACGAAACATATTGGATATACTTGTCTTCAGCACATGTATACGATACCAACGCCACAGAATATATTCAATATTATTATTTCTATTTTTAAATATATATAGACTTAGGTATGAATAAATAACATGATTAATGCGCACGCTGGTGGTTGCTTATTCAAAATAAGCCATTGATCGATTTCATTAGTTTTTACTTTACCAAATTACTCAATGAATCTAAAGCAGTTCTCATTTCATAATCTACCTAAATATGTAAATATGCCAACACCTAATGCACAACCTGGCTATCTCAAGGACTTTTCGACCTCGTAGATCGTGGCAATTACGTGCTTATCTTCTTTGCGAATTTTCCGAACGACTTTAAATAGCTGTCATTTTCTCCGGACGGCTTTGGAGGGAGAAATGTCTCGGCTTAATCCGCAAGTAACGGCAGTTATAAAGGGCATTACGAATATTGATGTTTGGGCTACATCTTGTTGGTGTGACCTCGCCATTAGTAGCAGTCGCCGTCAATACCTGGTACACGGCACATACGACTCACAATATTTCCAACTCATCCTATTATTTACTTCATGATTAATTTCCTTGCGGGTTACAGATAAGTTAAACATTACCGGAGACCCGCCGAGCTTCAATGCTCGGTATCATTAAAATGCCTGCCACTGTTGATCCTGGCTTACAAGAGTTGCATTGGCAGGTGTGAGGGCGGGACAGTCTCCCATATAAGATTTAGATTGATGGGTATGTTGAATTTACAAGATAGGGAATTATATTCAATGAACTTAACTTTTTAGGTATTATGAGGTGTTTTTTTAGGTTTTAAAATATACATTACTACATTTCATATTTAAATTGTCATGATCCTTGACAGTGAACGTGACTGGTGTTATAAAGATATTGCCTTCGGGTATTACACACTCAATCGTACTCTCGATTGTGGAGTAGGCCCGTGCCCTGCAGTGGGACGTATGTATATGGGCTAATACAGACAGACAGACAGATTACACAAACCTCTAACTTGTAGGCTCTATACCATACATTCCAAAAGTATTTTTCATTAAAACGAATGTAGGTACATTTTTAAACAACCTTGCAATATCGATCACTTTTCTAGTCACTTTAACAAACAAAAATAGTTCAATGATGTTCCAAACCTCTCAACAATATTACTAGATAAGTACAGGCATAATATTTTACATTCTCCCAGGCCATTGCCATGTTATTTCCCAACATCGTAACATGTTATACCTACATAGGTTTTTATGTTTTCCGGAAGCTAAGGAGTTACGAACGCTCTCATTTATTGCCCGGTAACGCCCTCTGTATCTCAGATTTCATTCGTACAGGATTCTTTACCTTCATAAAAATGTTGTGGCTGGAATGGATTACAATATTTGTTACTATGAGACTCGCGCTTGACGGGATAGCAGTAAGATTGACTACTGTATTAGCCAATATACGTTTTACTGCAAGGCGCAGGTCTCCTCTATAATCCAAAGTACTGATGAAAATGGTTAGGCCATAATATAGTCTAGCACGCTGGCCGCATGCGGGTGGTGGACTCTAAATACCGTAAAATTCTTACAAATCACTATGGTATGCAGGTCTCCTCATGATGTTTTCCCTTCACCGTTATCCGTCTGTGTCCGTGTTAGTCCGTGGTTATTGGTGTACATGTCATAAATGTCAAAGGTGTGCTATGGGCTTTGAACTCACCACAATTGTGACCACGTTGGCTGCCTGGTACGTTTTACAACAGGCAACCACGTTAGTGACGACGTGTACTAATTTTAGGTTGATTAGGGTTTAGCTGAGCGATGATGATCACACATATGCAGCGCGTAAAGCTATGACAGTGGCCGAAAAGACCTGAAATCTGCTGTTAACATGAAGACTAGCAATGATAAAAACACATTTGCGGTAATTTTATGTTTGTTTTCTGAGAAAGTTGAATAGAAGTGGTAAAAAGACCGGATGCTTAAACGTCTCCGTAAAAAAAAACGTTTTGAAATAAAAGAAAAATAAATTTAGTTAATTTACAATGATTAAAAGGCTTGCTTTTTTGAAGCAGTAAAACGAATTATCCAGAAATATAGTTCAGTAATAAACAACAAAGTGGGTTGGGTACTAAAATATTAATTAAGTTACAGACTTTAAAATTCATATTTAACTAATTGTGAACTAACGATATAAAACTCTAAATTAATGTTACGTGACATGCTTATTTTACTATCCCAGAGGAGTAGTGTTTTTCTAGTGTTTAAATTTTTGCACGCTCTAAAGCCTGGGCAAACACAATCGACGTGTTTCCATGTTCAATTCTCAAATGTATATAATATTTTTTTTAGTGCATTGAGTGGCGAGACGAGTATGCCGTTCGCATGATGGTAAGCGATACGACCGCTCATGAACAGTAGTAAAACCAAACGACGCCTTGAATTACAAAGCAATGCTTGATATTCCACTGCGCTCTCCATCCTGAGATATAAGGTGTTAAGTCTCAATATATCCAGTAGTCACTCTGGCTACAGTCCTTCAAACACAACAGTGCATTCATATTGAACGAAGAAGAAAACTATTCGATTATTTAGATTGGGTTATAAATTGTCTTCTAAATTATAGTTGAGGTTGTGTGTGTAAATGTGTACGACCTTCTAGTACTGCTCTTCGTAGCAATATATTTTTCGCGGCCAAGTTGTTGAAATATTCATGTTCTCATTATAACAACATGGGTAGGATTGTGTTTAATTTTCTCTTTGTTATTCTAATTATATTTTAGTCTCAGATGTCATGTAAGAATCTTATTATTGCATAATTGGGTATGTTAATATTTCTATGCCACCTTTCTGGGAATTACTTGGAGTATATTTATTTGTGCGTATGTGTGTTTTGGAGATTTGACCAACAGATTACAAGTATAAATTATAGAAATTATCGGGAGGTAGGGAAATCATTGGGAGGGCCTATGTTCAGCAGTGGACTTCCTTTGGCTGATGGATGGATGAAGATGTATTTTGTTGGATAATTAGTATTTTTTTTATCCTATATGTTAAATTCTGTTATTTGAGTATTGATTCAACGAATCCATTTTATTTAATGGGGGTATAATTAGGTGTAGTGTAATTCGTTTTATTGTACTATATAAATACACTTTGTGTTTTGTTCCCTAATTAGCATCTTTAAAAAGTATTACCTATAATAATCCTACAATATCCAGAGAATAACCTGCCTTAAGCCTTAGAGGCTATAACAATCGGAATGAAAATTAGCGAAGCTAGCAGAGTGTATTGTACTTCAGGTTACTTTACAAGGTTGGCTTCATCTTCTAGTACCCGAAGGTCGTGAAAAGGTTGGTCCTGATAGCATTCTCTTCAAACTGAAGAAGCAGCAATCGGAAACTGGCTCATGACACTGGCAACGCGCGGATCATAGGGGGGCGACTTCGAACATGAATAATATTGAAAACGATTATTTTGATTCTAGCGCCCCGCTCTGGTGAGAACGAGAATTTATCATGTAAGTAGTTTAAATGGAATTGGTTAATGGCAGTGTGCCACTAAACCAAGAAATTTGTATTGTATGTTGATATTATAAACTTCTGTAAATTTAACCAATGTCTTGATATTGGTTAAAGTTACAGGAGTTTATGAAAGATTTAAATTTTAAATTGTTAACACAATCAATTTGAAATTTATTGTGTGTGATTTTGTCTAGCGCGCTCTTTGATGGCGAAATCACGACGGAAAATAAAAAAAAGGAGAGTTGTCCATCTATTCCTGTATATAATACCAACCTATGGTGCGGAATTCCACTAAAACAAGACAATCTTCTGAATACTGTTCAAACTATGACTTATAATTATGGTTTAATATTTGGAAACGGGAGGCCAGGTCGGAAATAGTTGCAGTCTTAATAAATTAATAAAGTGAACGTGGGAAATACTATAAGGATTTGAAATACGTTTGTTTACAATCGCAGCTCCGAGTCCCTTAATTCCAAATGTAAATACTCACTCGTATACTTGATCTATATATTATTCACCAAATCGGAAGTTTCGCCAATGGAATAGTTAATAGTGAGTCGGGAACTGTTGCGGCGTATTTAACCTCTCTCACATTCACCCAGTTAAGGGTAACCGCTACTTTAACTTGCTCCCTGTCAATATTACACAGTATATCAAGACTGCTACCGAAAAGCCGGGTAGTTTTAGTGACTTCAGATCAAATGCACCTAAAAAATTGCAAAAAAATACGTGGTATATTTTTTTGTGTTGTTTTAAATATAACAATTTAATATAATTTTAACCTTTGTAAACCAATAATGTATACCCTTTTATTTTCATAGAATCTTTGAAAATAAAAGGGTACACATTATGTTTTAAGAAAAACTATGTATTTACATAGTCGTCATAGTATAGGGTCGTTTACGGCTGTGAAACGAGAGGCCGCGTGTACGATCTCCGCACCGAAGCAAATACACGTGTCAGTCGAGACCAAAGAATAGGCCGAGACAGTGGCACACAAAGAATTGACACCTAGCTCCGGAACTCGGCGAGTCTCTCAGGGACACTAGCTTGTCTTAAGATATGGAATAAGTTTACTGGTGGTAGGTCTCTCATAATATGTGGGAGGTGTTTGGGCTTCAATAAAACGTGGACTGTATATTTTTGTGATTTAATTATTATTACGTAATACAATATATTATGTTCAATGTTGTTGCTACGGGCGCTGCGCACGACTGCCGATGGCTTGCTGGAGGCGTATCGAGCGTTGATCGACAGCGCCCCTCGCGCCTACCGCGTCCCCGCTCTTGCCTCCAGCCGCACCATTCCCAAACATCCTCCCCGCGTTTGAAGAATTCAAAGAGGAAGAGGGCATATGTTGTTGAAGCCTCGGACTATGACGCCTTTCTTCGTCTTCAGTTCTGCGACTCGTGACACACCGTCACTCCCCGGAAACACCTTGACGACACGACCCAGTGGCCACACCAATGGCGGTTGACACTTCTCCTTGACGAGGACGAGAGTGCCCACAGCAAGCTGTTGCCCTGTAGAGGTGACCCACTTTGTCTTGTTCTGAAGAAGAGACACATATTCTATTTGAAATCTATTCCAGAAGTGCTGTTTGATATGTTCCACTCGTTGATAACGCTCCAAGCTGCTGAGTTTGGCGTCAAACACCTGAGGATATGGAACAGATATTAGTGAGCGTCCAATGAGGAAATGTGAGGGAGTGAGTGCGGTTAAATCAAGAGGATCACAGGAAAATGGTGTAAGGGGGCGTGAATTTAGAACTGCTTCTATTTGAACCAAACAAGTAGCTAGCTCCTCATATGTGAAATGAGTCAGATTAAGAAGTCTTTTTAAGTGGTGTTTAGTTGAACGAACTGCCGCTTCTGCAATGCCGTTGAAGTGAGGTGAATATGGAGGGCAGAAGGAAAACTCGATACCCTGCTGTGCTACCTGGTCAGAAATATTATGGTCTTGTAAAAACTTTTGTAATTCGTTACATGTGCCAATAAAATTTGTTGCATTGTCGGACATGATACTTCTAGGCTTGCCCCGACGAGAAACAAACCGATTAAGTGCAGCCATGAACGCCTCCTTCGACAGTTCTGTGACGAGCTCAATATGGACGGCCTTAATCGCAAGACAGACAAAGATACATATGTAAGATTTTGTAAGCCTACATCCCCTGCCTTTACGGTCGGCAATGAGTACTGGACCTGCGTAGTCTACACTGCAATTTAAAAAGGGAAATTCTAGATTTGATCTACAAGGAGGCAATTGACCCATGAGAGGTTGAGGACTTTGGATTTTGTACCTGAAACATTTTATGCATTTCCTGACAGTGGCTTTGGAAAGATTTCTTCCACCCAAGGGCCAGTAATTTTGTCTTATACTTGCTAGTAATAGTTGTGGCCCGGAGTGTAACATTTTTATATGTTCTGATTCAAATAACGATCGGGTAAAATGATGTTTACTACAAAGCAAGATCGGGTGTTTAACATTATAGTCATAGGGTGATTTGTCAAGCCTGCCGCCCACGCGAAGGATACCATTGGTATCTAGAAATGGACTTAGCGAAGATAGTCTATTTTTAAGTGGTAACGATTTACCTGAATTAATCAATGAATATTCCGTAAGAAACATTTCTATTTGCGCATTACGAACAATTAAATTCATAGACTTTGTAAGTTCACTAGCTGAAAGAGGACCACATTGTATGTCATTTGACTTAATTCTAGCATTAATATTGTAAATAAATCTTTGTATGTAGCTAATTATTCTTTGTACCTTATACATGTTGGAATATTTATGTATTAATGATGAAATTAATGATTGAGATTGAGTGCACGATTGTTGTGATTGATGAAATGCATTAGATTGGAAAAATATGTCACTTTTACTAGACACTACTTCAGGCACGTCTTGTTTTAAGCTATTGTTAGGCATTGTGGGCCAGTGTATTGGGTCTTTCAACAAAAAAGAGGGGCCTGACCACCACAAAGAAGAGTCGCTGATAAGGTCAGCCTTCAGCCCGCGAGAAATCAGATCTGCCGGGTTAGAACCCGAAGGCACGTAGCTCCACGTGTGACCGGAAGTAAGTTCCTGTATCTCACTTATGCGATGACGAACAAAGGGTTTTAATTGATTTGGTGCCATGCGTAGCCAACACAGCACGATGGTCGAATCACACCAAAATCGACAGCAATTAATTTTTGTAGTGATTGAGCTTAAAACCTTAGTGCACAGTCTTGCGCCTAAGAGAGCTCCACAGAGCTCTAGTCTAGGTATCGTCGTAGGTTTTATAGGAGCCACGCGGCTTTTGGAAACCAACAGTTGAATTTTTACGCAACCCTCAGAATCGATTGATCTAGCGTAAATCGCGGCGCCGTATGCTCTCTGAGAAGAGTCTGTAAATACATGAATTTCCTGTATTGTGCCGTCATTAAAAACCCAGCGAGGTATTTTTAAATTATTTAAACATGGGAGTGTTTTAGCGAATAATAACCATTCTTGACGTAACTCACTTGGCACATCTGAATCCCAGTCAAGTTTGGCGATCCAGAGTTTTTGAATTAGTATTTTTGCTTCTAATATGCATGGCCCTACTAATCCAAGGGGGTCAAAAATTTTACTAATAACTGATAAAATGTGCCTCTTAGTTATTCTTTGAGGTACATCAATGTTAATAGAAAATCCTAATATATCAGTGTTACTTAACCAGCGTAAACCTAAAGTTTTTGAAGACTGGTTATGGTCAACAAAATTAATACTGCCACAGTCGTCTGAGGTTCCCGCAATTTGCTCCAAAATCGAATTGTTATTAGACTTCCACTTGCGTAAATGAAAATTAGCAGATGACAGAATAGAATTAACTTCATTTGCCATGGTGACAACTGTCTCTATTGAAGCTCCACCACTCAGAAAATCATCGACATAAAAGTCGTGTTTAATAGACCTCCTGACGGTATCATTAGTTGAGGAATCTGCAAGGCTTACCAAGCATTTTGTCGCCAAGTACGGACTGCAGGCCTCACCGTAGGTAACAGTGCACAATTTATACACTTTCAGAGGCAACTTAGGGTCATCCCTAAAAATAATTTGTTGCAAGGATTGCTGTGAAGTTGTGATACGAATTGACCTATACATCTTTTCGACATCTGCACAAACTATGTATTTATGCTCTCGAAAGCGAAGCAATATAGACAACAAGTCATCCTGTACAGTGGGACCAACCATCTGTATATCATTCAGAGAAATTTTGTTGCTAGATGGGGCGGAACCATCAAAAACTACTCTAAGTTTTCTAACAGATTTTAATTCAGGTTCACTTTGTGTAAATTCTTTAAAAACACCGTGATGCGGTAAAAAATATTCTACTTCAGAGCTACTATGAGGTTCGTCAGTAGTTGTCGAGACAGTCATATGACCGAGGCGCTCGTATTCGCGCATGAAACTCACATACTGCTCCTTGAAATCGACATCACGTTGAAATCTACGCTCTAAATTTAAAAATCGTAATTTAGCTAAATTGTATGACATTCCTAAAACACTAGGGTCTGATTTGAGTGGCATTGTCACTATAAAGTGACCATTTTCGTCACGAATCGTATTTTTGTAAAAACTATCTTCACAGGCGCGCTCTTCCTGTGACAATATATGATGAGGAGATACACTATCTAGCTCCCAAAATCGGTTTAGATTTTCATTAAATTCACTAGACAAAAGGTTGCAGTTATGTGATTCATTAAGTGAGTGCGAATGTATCGGGCGAGCCACAGGCCCAGAAACAATCCACCCGAATTTAGTGTCAAATAACTTAGGTTTATTTTTACCTAGATTTATAGATGCATTGCCAAGAATATTCCAAAAAATCTCAGCGCCCACTAGAATATCAATGGCCGACGGAACATGAAACGTCGGATCTGCGAGTTGTACACTCGAAGGTATAGAAATACTATTTATATCGACATGAGATGCAGGCAATATTTTTGTAATCTCAGGTAAAATAAAACACTTGACGTGTGCCCTAAAGCTACTGTCATATGATTCAATCGTTAAATCGCAAGACTGTGTACTAAGTGAGGTCTGATTGTTAATACCTGTCACAGTGGAGCCAGCATTCGATCGACACAATCCCAACTGATCACAAAGAGAGTGAGTAATGAAGTTGGCTGTACTACCATTGTCGAGGAGAACTCTCGCGTCGACCTTGGTGCCATTGTCGTTCACTGCTTTTACCAGCGCTGTGGATAGCAAGATAATAGATGACGTAGCTTGTTGCTTTTCTATATTGCTTGATAAAACAACATTTCTCGTCTTACAATGAGACGAAGAAGTACTATCAGCATTTGTAGCAGGAAGTGCTACACTACTGGGCATAGGATCTTGAAATTGATTGGGTTCAGTTTGCTGAATGTGAAGAAGTGTGGAATGTTTAACTTTGCAATATTTACAATGAGTTAAGCGGCATCGCTTCGATGAATGCCCTGGTTTAAGGCAATTGAAGCAAAGCTTTAAAGACTTAACTTTAGCAATGCGTGACTCAACAGGCAAACTACGAAATTGTTCACATGAATACAAAAAATGAGGTTTGGCGCATACTGGACAGTGTAATTTATTTTCAAATAAAGTCTTCGATTCTGACACATTTTTACTCTCATCTTTAGTTACAATGAAACTATGCCTTTTACTATTATTAATCTGTTTTTGTAACTTATCTGACCTTTTGTTGTCGTCGATTGTCTCTAATAAATCGGCCTTATTACTAATGAAATTGCAAAATTGTTTTAATGTCGGTGATTTATCTAAAGAACTACGATACTCCTCCCAGTTTCTCGCTGTAATCGAATCAAGCTTGCCAGACATAATATAAATCATTAATGTGTCCCAACTGTCAGTGGGTTCATTCAAGGATTGTAATGCTCGAATATTTTTATTGATCACGTCAACAAGTCTACGTAAAGACGAGCAACATTCATTCGAAACAACTTCTGCATTAAATAACGCTTGTAAATGGTTATTAACCAAAAGTCTACTGTTGTCAAAACGTTGGCAAAGTAGACTCCATGCAACTTGATAATTGCTCGCTTTGAAATCTATGTTGCTAATAACCTCGAGGGCACTATGTTGTAAAGAGGCACGCAAATAATGAAATTTACTTATGTCGTCAATGTTAGTACTGTTGTGAATGAGGGACAGAAACGTATCTTTATACTCAAGCCAGCACTCATAACCACCATTAAAAAGGGGAAGTGAAATTTTTGGTAGGCGTACAAAATTATGTTGATTTGATCCACCTGATTTGGCTTCCGAGCTCGCAACAGAACCGTCTTCGCCGGCATTGGTAGTGGCGGCGGCTAGCAAGCTACGTGCCAACGCGGCAAGCCCGTAGTACCGTTGTTCAAATGCAGCACGTTCCGTGTAAGCCTCGTCTGGTAAATCACATGTAATTTCAATCTGCGTCTGTAAATCATCGAATTCGTTGTACAATGCATCAAATTTTAACAAACGACCCTTCAGCTCGATACGTTGCAAATCTGAAAGATGTTTGCAGGTTTGAAGCACATTTAAATAGTTGCCAAAAGTCGTAAGTTTAGCTTTCATAGAACTGCGTTTTTTAATATTAGTCTCTAAAGTAGCCATAGCAAAAAACAAAAAAAAAAAAAAACTTTGTTTGAGTTATGAGTATGAATGCAGTAAATAAGGCTGCAAGTTAACAATTAAAATATATAAGCAAGTTATAATTATTAAGTACAAATCACACGAATGTAATAAGACTAGCCGTTTGACCTTGAAGGTGAATGCGGACGAACCAAGCGAGCCGAGCTAGTGCGTGTTACTCGATGCAAATACTTATGCACAACTATGTATGTATGTAGGTATGCGAAGCGCCGCGCCACCGCGCTAGCGCATCTTTTAATATAATGTGTTGTTTGCTAAATAAGCGTAAGCCACATGTAATGATTCAAATAAAAAGGCAGTGAAGAAATTGACTATTAACTACTAGCTACGTATGAAATGAATTTAATGTTTAAGCGCTAATGGAACAATAGGGATTAAAGGAAGTAATATGGAACAAACTCACAAAATAACTGAATCCCTATCGAACAAGCGTTGACATTCATTCGGCAAAAAGGTTGACACGGCGAGATCACAGCTCCTCAGCTCGATAAATCTTGAAACACGTGTCAATGGAAGACCTCCAGAATGTTTAATGTAGTTCTAGTTGTCCAATGATTGTGTAATTTTCTTTCTTCTTGTATGCCTTCTATATTGTTATAATATATTGATTACGTCTATTTGCAATTTCGTCAGAGGTCAGTGAAAGACACGCCGATTTTTGATGACGTATTTCTGGTCCAATGTTGCAATATATCCAATATCCAATCTTGATATGCCTTTCTGGCGGTAGAAGGACCAATGTTTGGGCTTCAATAAAACGTGGACTGTATATTTTTGTGATTTAATTATTATTACGTAATACAATATATTATGTTCAATGTTGTTGCTACGGGCGCTGCGCACGACTGCCGATGGCTTGCTGGAGGCGTATCGAGCGTTGATCGACAGCGCCCCTCGCGCCTACCGCGTCCCCGCTCTTGCCTCCAGCCGCACCATTCCCAAACAGGAGGTACCACCGCAATGTCTATTTCTCCCGCCAAACAGCAGTGTCAATGTATTGTTGTGTTTCGGATTGAAGGACATTGTAGTCAGAGTGACTACTGGACATATTGAGACATAACATCTTATGTCTCAGGATGGCGAGCGCAGTGAAATGCCAAGCATTGCTTTGTAATTCGAGGCGTTGTTTGGTTTTGCTACTGTTCTTGAGCGGTTGTATCGTTTACCATCGGGCGAACGGCATTAATGGAAAAAAAGTGGAAAATTGCATAATTAAAAATTTTGCTACAGGGGACTACAGTATTCGGCAGTTGTATAAGCTGGTAAGTAAATTACATGTATGTAATTAAAGTCAATTAATATTTTAAGACTGTTCCTAGATATGTTAGCATTGGTGATAGCTTTACTTAAGAGCCTCCGGGCGATCTAACTACGCTCAGATTCTTGTTATTTCAACGGGCAAACACTGCCGTACATACACCAATCTTGATTAGATGTATTTACCACTCATTATCTTAGATAATAGATCTTACCTTAGAGAATACGAAAGGGGGAGGAATTGTCTGTAAAACGGAATGGTAAGTTCGATTACTATATTGTGATAGATGTGAATATTGAGTACCGAAATGTTATTGCATTACTTTTATAAGAAATAATACCCATAGTCACCCTGTCATGCTTCCGTCTAATTTGATAAACGAAAAAAAATTTACACGAGAAATGACATACAACAATATTTTTTTTTACTGAATCGGTTTGTGCATGTTGTGTTTATTTTGAAACATTAAATATGTATTTTTTCATTGTATTTTTTAATTACTAGATGTAATCAAATGTGATTTATTGTAGATTAAATAATTATTTTTTTAAATATAATTAATTTAATAATGTCTTAATTTATTCAATCACCACCACATATTGGCTTTTCTTTCGTATCTACCTTTTCGCATACATCATATATCGTCATAATAACACCGAAAAGTAGTATTTTGTAAGACAATTAAATGAAGTAGAAATAAGGCTTTGACGCCAGGGAACTAGTTCAACAGCCTCGTAATAGAACGCGTGGTACACTCAACTGGACACGTTGAAGAATTTTTAATTCCCATAGGATGTCAATTTCCCATCCAGTGTACTTGTATGGCAATTCGAGTATGCACTAAGATTTTAAAAATAGACTATCAAAAGTCTGTAATCTTATATATGTATATATTTATATGTAATAAATTATTTTAATGCCTCGGTGGCGTAGTTGTACTACGGTACGGTTACAAAGCTGAGGTCTCGGGTTCGAATCCCGGGTTGGGCAAAGTGATATTGAATTTTTCTATTCAGTATCAGCCCAGAGTCTGGAATTTGTGCCCGATATGGCGATAGGCTCGCCACCTATCACATTGTGGGACGGAACATACAAGGCGAAATGTGGGTGTCCTGGCACCTCTGCCTACCCCTTCTGGGAACAACTCGTGAGTTTATGTATGTATGTAAATTATTTTAATATTTACTATTTGAATTGTATTTTTATTTAGTGATGCGCCTACTTTGATTTCTCTGCACTACCCAAAGGTTGACTGGGAGAAAACCTCAGGCATTAAGCCCGCCCTTATACGTTCTATAGAAAGCATAAATAAATAAATAAAAGAAGAATTTAAAAGAAAAATAACGCGCAAAATGCATACTTGATATATCACATTCTATACTGGCCCATCATAATAACCACAGATGATGTTACATGGATATAGAGTATTCATGGCGAGAGATAACCGGCCCTTACTAGTTGACACAATTAATCCGGTTTGCTCCAAATCCGATAGCCACAGGTTGGAACTGTTCGAGCCATAATCGTTAGGATTATTTGTTACGTTAGGAAAGTTCGTCAACTGATATTGAATAAATTGGTATAATAATCATTTTTGTAATTAAGATGTATAATTGTACGGATATATTCATACTCATATATTTAACAAATAATATATATAATCTTTCTTTTCGTTATTTCGTATTTATTTATGCGCCTACCTTGATTTCTGTACACCAACATAAGGTTTACTGGGAGAGAATGCCTCAGGCGTTTAATCCGCCTATATGCTTTGTATATAAACCGTTACTAAAATAAATAAATAAGAATATTCTGGTAAGTTTACGTAAGTAGTCGTCATGATTTGAATATTCTACAAGCAGCAATGCTTATCATATTAACATAATCAACTTCAGGTAACAATAAACCTCTAAATTAAATTGAGATTTATGACCTTCGTCTCCTTTAAATTAAATTGAAATTTATTATGTAGTACCTGGATGACCGAGCTTTGCTTGTTTTTTTTTGGACTTAAGAAAATGCACCCTTGAAGGAATTACTCCACTAAAAGTCTTCTTGTACTTTTTACTATTTATAATAATTCCAATACAGTTCAACATGGTCTTATTTTCTTTTACAAATTATTCCTAGTAATGCTCCGCGGAATATACCGTACTTATTGGCTTAGCGTTGCTTAACAACGCCATCTGCTGGAATATCTTTAGTGTTATTGTATGGTTATGCAGTTAGTTGCACACAATAAAACAAATAGTATTATTATTCGCCAATAGATGTCAAGAAGAGTAATATTATCAGTTTATATTTTTATTGTTTATAACATTTTCTAAAAATGAATCCTAGCTAGATCGATTTATCGCCTCCGAAACACCCTGTATACAAAATTTCATGAAAATCGTTGGAGCCGTTTCCGAGATTCAGAGAATATATATATACAAGAATTTCTCGTTTAAAGATATAAGATTTGGACCATACTAAAATCAAATAAGACCACCCGCTCATTTGTCCCGTTTTCTCTTGCAGTTTTTTAGGCCGTTACTTTTAATCTAGTGTATACTTGATCTAAGCAAGTGTATATTTGATAACAGAATAACCATACTACTTTTACGACATTAGCACAAGAAACGTAAAATCATTTTGCTGGTTTATTATTCAAGACTAAATTTTATTTAAAATTTCCTAGAAAGTAGTCCAGTTGCGAATTCAAGGAACAAAATAAAATGCTCGTAAATATTAATATCCCGGTAGAGAAGCGGGAATCGTTGGATGTGTTTGAACAAGTAGTGAATTTCGTGTTACTGTATCTACTGTAGGAATGCAAGAAGTCGGTGTAAGAAAAAATTATAAAGAGAAAAAAATGTTTTGATACGCTGGCATAACTATGTCAAATATGAACTGAGATGATCCTATAGACAGCCACCGTCGCTTAGTTGGTTAGACGCAGGCTGCGATACGAGAAGATTTGTGTGAACCACAGGTATTTGTTTCGGGTCTGGGTGTTTGTGAGACTGAAAAGTCTCTCGTAGCTCCTGATGCCCACCACACAAGTCTCGATCTTAGAGTGGGGTCAACTATGTATGTGACTGGTGGGTGTATTTATTAATTCTATAAAATTATCGAGTGATATTGATCTTTTTTTCTAGTTTTCAGGTTTAAGGTCTACTGCTAAAAAAAGGCCAATTTGTATTTAATACCGCCTATTAAAATTAAGAAAAAAAAACAAAGGTTTCCCTCAAGATTAATATTGCTAAGACTTAAGATTGATTTACTGGTGCTAGGTAGGTACCATCGCAATGTCTATTCCTCTCGCCTAATAGCTATTTTAATGCACTGCTGTGTTCCAGTTGGAAGGACATTATAGCCAAGTCAACTACGGGAAATAATATAGAGACCGAACATCTTATATCTCAGAATGACGAGCGCAGTGTAATGCTAAGCATTGATTTGTCGTTCATGGTGTTGTTTGGTTTTGCTACTGTCCATGAGCGATCGTATTACCATCAGGCAAATGGCCCACGTACTCTGCAATAAAAAAAATGTCTTGCCAATACTTTCACACACGGTTTGACGAGCGTATCACGTGGTTTACTGAGCTGAAAACTGCTCCTTGTTATCAGAATTATTTTGACTACGCCGTCTGTGCTTCAATAGTTCCGCTAATGGGTCTGCTGCCAGAGTTTCGACTGTTGGCTAACAGTAAAGCACAACAAAGTCGCTGATCGATTCCTAACGCCCTACACATTAATATGTATATGCCTTATAAAAAAAACACAATTATTTACCAAAGCCAATATATCAACGGCGCGAAGTTATGATGTTGGTGAAAATATTTACTCGAATAGGTAAATATATAATCAAGATATCAATCAGCGCGCCATGTATAAGGAAAGTCGGGCACCGTCTATATTGAAGCTGCTTGTTTATTTATTCCAAACGAGTGGCCCCGAATATGTCTGTACAAAGTCCTCATTCGCGTCTGACAAAGGTTACGTATTGCAGAATAGACAACTGTATGATAGAATGCGTTGTGTTTTGTTTTCTTTGTTTATTGCAATAGCACGAGACGAGATGAGCATGCCGTTCGTCTGATGGTAAGCGATACGACCGCTCATAACCACTAGCAAAACCAAACAACACTTTAAATTACAAAGCTATGATTGAAATTCCACTGCATTAGCCATCGTGAAACATCGGATGTTTAGCCTTTCAATATGTCCAGTAGTTACTCTGGCTACAATGTCCTTCAATCTGAAAATTAACTGCATGGAGGACCCCTCCTTCTCCACTCTGTGGGTGCACGTGGATCTAGGTTCCCTGAGCCGCATCTACGTGTGCCTTTACAGGTCTCACAACGGGGACGATGAGACGACTCGGCTGTTCAGGTATCTTAGCCAGGCGGCTGATGACGCGCAGGCGCAGTTCCCGTCGGCCGAAATGGTGGTCTTGGGGGATTTCAATGCTCATCACGAACTGTGGCTGGGCTCCTCCAAGACTGATCATGCTGGCAGAGCTGCCCATGCATTCGCTCTGACTCATGACTTGACACAACTGGTGAACCAGCCCACCAGGATCCCGGATGTGGCGAGTCATGCGCCTTCTTTGCTGGACCTTCTGCTGGCGAGTCACCCAGCCGGGTATCATGTGACCGTTAGTGCGCCTCTGGGCACTTCCGATCACTGCCTGGTTGGGTCGTCAGTACCGATCGCATCACCTCCACGTCCCGTGCAGGTTAGGCGAAGGGTCTGGCATTACTCGTCGGCAGATTGGGATGGTATGCGGGAATATTTTGCATCCATCTCTTGGAGGCAGCGCTGCTTTGAGGGTAAAGATCCCTCAGCGAGTGCCAACGCTATTGCTGACGAGATCAGACTTGGAATGGAATATTACATTCCTTCCTCTGAGATCGCCAGTAAGGGCCGTGGACGCTCCTGGTTCAATCGTGCATGCGCCGATGCTGTCGGTGACAAACAGGCGGCGTATCGCGCTTGGATCAGGGGTCGCGCCATGAAGGATCCCAATATCAGTTCCCTCAAAGAAGCCTATAACCGTGCCTCCAAGGCCTGCAAGAAGGCCTACGTTAGGGCGGATGCCCAGCGCGTTAGCAGGATTGGGCGTGCGTTGGCCGATCACCCAACTAGCAGTCGTGCTTATTGGAGGTTGGCCAGGGCCGTCCAATCTAACTTCTGTCGTCCAGCGTTGCCGCCGCTGAGGTACCCAGAAGGGTCGCTGGCCCACAAGCCGCAAGAGAAGGCTGCCTTGCTGGCAAATCTCTTTGCGGCTAATTCCCGCCTCGAAGACCGTGGTTCCCAGTCGCTGCCTACGCTGCCTGATTGCGGTTTCTCAATGGCAGATATTCGCATCAGGCAGTGTGATGTGCGGCGTGAGTTACGGTCTCTCGATGTGCGGAAAGCCAGTGGTCCGGATGGGATACCAGCGGTGGTTTTAAGGGCTTGTGCAGCTGAGTTGTCTCCAGCACTGACTCGCCTCTACCGAGCGTCCTACCGCACAGGTGTTGTGCCGGAATCTTGGAAAGAGGCCAATGTGCAACCAATCCCCAAAAAGGGTGATCGATCGGACCCTACCAATTACCGCCCTATCGCTATCACCTCAGTGATGTGTAAGGTCATGGAGCGGATCATAAACGCTCAATTGGTCCGCTACCTGGAGGATCACTCGTTGATCAGTGACCGACAATACGGATTCCGTCATAATCGATCGACGGGTGATCTTCTAGCGTTTGTCCTGCATCGCTGGGGTGAGGCGATAGACCGGCGTGGCGAGGCTCTTGCTGTGAGCCTCGACATTGCCAAGGCGTTTGATAGGGTCTGGCACCGTGGTCTTCTGTCCAAGCTTCCGGCATACGGTCTACCCGGCAACCTGTGTTCGTGGATTTCCGGCTTTCTGCATGGGCGTAGAATACGTGTAGTCGTAGACGGACACGCTTCGGCGCTCATGTCGGTAAATGCCGGAGTTCCTCAGGGCTCGGTGCTGTCGCCCACCTTGTTTATTCTGCATATCAATGACATGTTGTCGCTTGGCAACATTCATTGCTATGCAGATGACAGCACGGTTCATGGGCGATACCACTGCGGGCCTCCAGGTTGCCGTGTCGAAACTGTGAAGGGACGCGAAGATCTTGTCATTGAGCTCAACCGGACCTTGGATCTCATTTCTACATGGGGTTCCAGGAATATGGTTGAGTTCAATGCCAGGAAAACCCAGGTGTGTGCGTTCACGTGCAAAAAATCCCCGTTCTCTCCCCTCCCCATTCTTCAGGGTACTCCCCTCTCAGTGCGGAATGACCTGTGTATCCTTGGTATGGATATCCGCTGTGATCTCAATCCAAGGAATCACATCGAGGGCGTAATATCTGCCACATCACGCAGGGTTGGAGTCCTGAACAGAGTGCGTCGGTTTTTCACGCCCGGTCAGCTTTGCCGCTTATATAAAGCGCAGGTCCGGCCGGGTATGGAGTATTGCTCGCACCTCTGGGATGGATCCGCCCAGTACCTGCTCGATGCCTTGGATGGATTGCAGCGGCGGGCCATCCGCATTGTGAATGATGCAGACGTTACGAGCAACTTGGAGTCGCTACAACTCCGGAGAGATGTCGCCTCTCTAAGCGTGTTCTACCGCCTGTATCACGGTGAGTGCTCTGAGGAATTGTTCAACTTGCTCCCCTCCTCTCCATTCCTAACCAGAACCACGCGTGCTGGCTTGCGAAGCCATAGCTTGACGGTCCACACCATCCCGGCGCGAACCAAACGGTTCTCAAATTCGTTTCTGTGCCGCACCGTCAGGCTGTGGAATTGTTTGCCGGCGCACGTGTTCCCTCCTTCCTACAATCCCGGGTCCTTCCGCCGTGGTGTGAAGAGGCACCTAAGCAGGCCGGCATAATTGTTTCCATTGGCATGGGACTGCCGTCCGATGCCAATGGATACTCTGCCTGGGCGGCATTGACACTTTCCATCAGGTGCAATGCCGCCACTATGCCAGGCCATTATAAAAAAAAAAAAAAAAAAAAAAAAAAAAAAAAAAAAAAAAAAAAAAATGTTAAAAAGAAATGATCTGATAAATAATAATATAATATGAGATGTAACAGTGTCACAAGTAAGATAGTCCTGTTACTGCTCCTACAAACGCAAATTCCTGCCTCCGGGCAAACCAAATTGAAAATTCCACTATCGCCCTTTCCGACCCGGGATTTGAACCCGGGATTTCAGTGAGGACACCGTGGCAGTATTATTTAAAGTGAAAAATATATGAAATCATCATAAATGTAAATTTTAATAAGATAAAAGCCTTTGTTGTGATAACGCCTGTATATTCTTTGACCGGGAAGCATCAGCGTAGATTAGTGTTTATCGAAACACCCGAAAACCGGGATTAAGAGGACCCTCTCAGTTATACTAACAATGCGAAACCGACTAATTTTCTATGTTGTTAGATTGTATGGAGAAGCTTTTGTCTATAGTAATATTTTTATTATGAAGAGGAAAGATTTGATTGTTTGTTTGCCATTGGCTCTGAAACTACTGGAACGATTTGAAACTTTCTATATTAGACGCAGGTGGCGAGACGAATTAGATGACGTATTAGATTGGTCATATACTAATCTATCTCAATTAATTAGTCTTGTTTAGTGAGTCTCAATAATTACGATAGAATTTTCGTTCTCACAAGCACCCAGACCCGAAAAAAATACCTGTGGGTCTCAAAAATATTTGTGTGTTTATTTTCTGGTGCCGGAATTTAACCCACGGCCTCTCGTTTCACAGTCAGCGTCTTATCTACTACCACACGGAGGCTGTCATATAAGTAGTATATACATGTTTAAGTTCAAGTCTATCCTTGAAAGAAACTGCAAAGGTGGCTCCAAGACTTTTTGGGAGGGAAGGGGTAGTTTTAATCACGCCGGGCTCAAATTTCAGTCCAGAGCACCTCATATGAGTCTTTAATCGTCAAGTATAGGGAGAAAACAGTGTATTGTTCTCGATATAGACCATCAAAGCGATTCAAACAATGAATCGACGTATTCATACAATACATATAAGTAGATCGAAAATTTTCAGCTTGATCGCATGATTCAAGTCTCTTGATCCGACCCATGTCACTTGAGCGTTGATCGTACTCTCCATCAAGAGCTAAATGTCCTTCGAATGCGCCTTTCAATACTACGAAGGTCTGGTTGATAGCTTTTGTATTTAAGAGATTTTATATTTTACGAGTATTGTTGTACGGTTAGGTTTGAAAGGATTACAGAAACGGTCTCGGAAGAAGCTAGGGTAGCCTTGATTCGTGGTCTCGGGTATTTTCCCATTGCGCCGAAGAGAACTACACGGGCTTTTGGTTGGTGTGCCATATATCGGTTAACCCAATATAATCGCTACACTTTACCCCCAGGCAGGCCATTGGCGGTAACAAGGAGTCCCCGAGTCAACAAAGAAAAAAGTTTGAAAGGATTAACATGTTATTCATCATCATCATCATATCAGCCACAGGAAGTCCACTGCTGAACATAGGCCTCCCCCAATGATCTCCACAATGACCTGTTGGAAGCGGCCTGCGACTTCCTGCGACCTTAGTCAGATCGTCCGTCCACCTTGTGGGCGGGCGTCCGACACTTCGCTTGCCTGTACGTGGCCTCCACTCGAGAACCTTTCGGCCCATGTTATTACGTATAAGATAAAAAGTAATATACTTATTTATCATGTTAAGATAATCCCGATATTTATATGATCTGCATGTTGAAGCACCATAAACTTGAAAAACGAAAGTTTAATAGCCGAAAGGGGAGACTGGTTAAATTGCATTAGTTAAAAACTTATTGGGTCACAGATTATGTTTGCTACATGCAAATAAATGGCAAAAACAGCTGATAGTAATGAATGCGGACGGACATGGAGAGAATCCTCTTCAATCATAGACGTTGGATTTCCAAGTCAAAAATGTCATAATGCAACAAGGTTTTTGGGGTTTTAAAATTTCCATAGATGATATACTAATTATAATAAGCATTGGAAACGGCAGAGCTGCGCTGTTGTCTGTTATGTTTCTGCATGAATGGGCAGGATAGTCTGGGACGTTCCGGGTTTCGTTCGGTGAGAGAAATTGCTGGATGCCCAATACCCCTTTTCTCTTCCTTTTTTTCTTCCCGATTCCCTCCCGATTTCATGGACCTTGAACAAATCCATAACCTTGTCGTACATATGTCATTGACATGGGCGGTAGTGATCACTTACTGTCAGGCGACCTGTTTGCTCGTTTGCCAGACCTTTGCATAAAAAAGTGCAAGAAACAATTACAGCTGTTCTTACATACCTATGATCTACTGAATCAAAATTATTATAACATGTTGTGCTCAAAACAGAAGTGACAGTGTTCAGTATAACATGACCGAATACCTTATTTAGCAATTTGGCGCACGATGCGTTTACTTAAGGTATTAATTTTCGAGCCGTAGTAGTCAGTTACCGCGATCGTCGTGTGCAGTTATCACTATCGGAACATTTAACATTAACTTTAAACATTATCATTTTAATATTAAGAACAGTTTGCGAAAGACATTAAATCTCCAACCATTTATCATTTAATATCCATTGTACCCTCACTCTGTACTCCTACATACAGTAACCTATGGAAATCATTACATATAAACTGTGATCCATGCTAAAGCGATATTAATACGTCACAATTCACAGTTAAAGTACCGTGTCGTTTACCGAACCTCTGACAAAATGGGATTTGTTAAGGCAAGTCTTCCTTTTAGGCTTCAAAAACAGCCAAAGCTTATTGACTTTGCTGTATGTTGCAATCGCTTAAATTCTCTTTGAACGGTGCCTCGTATGTCGACGGTGCACTCGACTCAAATTAAAGTGATTTTTTCTAGTGCTGTCTATATGTGAGTTGGTATTGTGTTGCGTTTGAAAGCTGTGTTGAAGGTGGGAAGTGAGAACGCCGTATGACCTAGTGTTAGATATAACTCTGACACAGAATACTAAACTAACAGAAGTCAAGCTTCATACAAAGCGCGCTAAATCAACGCACACATAGACAGCGTTCACCGACACGATATTCGAAACCAGTCGAGACCACTGCGAGCGCGAGTGTCACCCGCTTCGGGCACGCAAATAATGATATTTTTTGTGCAAAGATGGAACAAATGAATAAAAGTTATTACACTTGTATATAAAACACCAGATTATAATTATAGAATGTAAATATCATTAAAAAAATACATATATTATACAAAAACAATAAAAAAAAATTGAAGAATAATGACATACACATTGTCAATGACTTCATAAATACAATTAAAATTTATTTATGTTATTAATGTGTTTTACAGTTTTTATTTAAAAAAATAATCAAACGATACGAGTGCTTTTAACACGATACGTGTTTTCGCATAAGCCAGAGTTAACAACCCTAGCGCGAACGCCGAGCGTAGTGTGAGTGTGGCAATAAAAGTGAAGTACATACACAAGCTTGACTTCTGTTAGTATTCTGTGACTCCGACGTTTATTTTAATTATAGATCGATTTTCTTCATTGAAATATGAATTATCTGTATCAGCCAATATAAGTCCCATTGCAGGGCAAGCGTCTCCTTAACAGTCGAAAGTATGATTGAAAGTGGTTAGGATAGAAGACTAAAATGTCCTTGATGAATATAAGCGATCGAATATTTTCGAAAAAGTGTATCTGTACCCGGGCGGAGCCGCTACTTGCTAATAAAACCTTTATTATTTAATTTATTCAATATGAGGTAATTCATATATATAATTAGCAAGTTGAAGTGGCAGTGGGCCGGACACATGGCGCGTAGAACCGATGGCCGTTGGGGCCGAAAGGTTCTTGAGTGGAGGCTACGTACAGGCAAGCGAAATGTCGGACGCTCGCCAACAAGGTGGACGGACAACCTGGCTAAACATGCAGGAAGTCGCTGGATGCAGGCCGCTTCCAACAGTTCAATGTGGAGATCCTTGGGGGAGGCTGATGTTCAGCAGTGGACTTCCTGTGGCTGAGATGATGATGATGATGATGAATTCATATATAAACACACTTATACAACATGTCTTCCCATCCGGAAAATCGGGTCTGAACATCACCTATAATAAAACAATAAAACACTCAACAAACGAATACGTCAAAACGAAACCCCGCATCAACATCAACGAGAGATTTTTATCGCAGCGTTTAATTAATATCGAATTAATTTAATGCTTCGCTTAATCACTTGTATTAATTGATTACATGGACAATTTGCTGCAGAATAGTATAATTTAATTATAGACCCCGTACATGCGTGATTTAATTCCACATGCCGACGGCTGATTTCGTGTACTCGTATGTAGGTATCTATCAATATTTATGTTGATGTTTATAATATCCTATTATATTATGGAAACAAACAATTAGATTCATTAACGTATAATGTAATCAAAGTATGCAATAATAATAAAAAATATTAAAAAAATAAACTGTCCTCAAAATTGAAATAAAGATAGAAATTGACTAATCTTTTAATAAATATAAAATACCTAAATATACCAACAATTTTTATTTTAATTTTATTTTCCCGGCGTTTCGATTACTTTACTGTTTTCTGCAGCTTTTTCAGCAGTTTGTATACCAACATTTTTTTGTGTTCGGTGCCAGGTTGAAGCTATATAACATCATGCTATGAACTATGCGGGAAAAATCGCGGGGTATAGTTTGTTTTAAACATTAAGGCTGGCTGTGCAATTCTGACAAAATTACATACATACACATCGAATTAATAATCTTCGTTTTTAGGAGTTGATTAATAAAAACCTTTGTCATTAGTCCCATAAGCCTTTGCTGAGAAATCCCTTAAGATCTCCAATAAATCCTGCACGATACTTGGATGACAAGATGGTGTTATAATCTCAATATAGCATACAGGAAATCCTGACAAACGCCTGCTACGTGACAGATATTTATTTATTAACTTACAATTAATCCGAGATATATCTCGATTTATAATCCAAGCTCAAATTACACATACATAGAATACGTAAGTAGTGTTTGCGAACACAATCAGGGGGAGTTTGTAAAGTATTGCGATTTGCATTTCATCAACATAAAACGTTTGAGCGAGATTTTATAATTTATCGAAGGTAGATGATCCTTTTGAAAGCCGTTTGAATAATAAATATGAGGGAAGTACGCCGATATCAATATTTTATGGTTCGTACTACATATTTTGTTTTTTAATTGGTTCATCTGTTGCTGGTTGCGATTTGTCTTCTGTTTTTTTTTCGTGACCGCTTTTCGGGTTAAAAACTATGGGCGACCCTCTTGGGCCATAAAGAGACAAACTCCTAGTACCTAATTTAGAAAACCATGTTTATGATTTTCTTCATTTTGGTACCTATATTTATTATTAATACATAACTATATTTTGTGAGAACGGCGATCCCTTGAGTGAGGCTTTTCAACCCCATAAGGGGTCGCGACCTACAGATTGAAAAACACTGGTTTAGAATACCAATTTTTATTTGTTATCTCTAACATCTAACAGCTGTTTATAACTAATTAATGGCTGTGATGTCTTGGATTCGAATATGCCCACAATAGTACATATTATCGATATAATGAATAGGTTGGGATTGCAATTATTTAATGTTTTCCCAAAAAAAACCTAATGACAAGCGGTTAATACATTTCCAAATATTTTATCATACTTTTATACTTACATATGGCTTCAAAATGAAAAATAACTTATGTAAATATGGGATAAGTGTAGATAAGACAAAAAAACCTTAAAGGCCGCGTTAATAAACTCGGTTGAGCGAAGGATTATTTTTAGGCCTTGGGCTAGAGAATTCAATCTATTATTATGAATAGCTAGAAAGTAATGACTATATTAATAAAAATCTATATTCTTCAGCCTAACATGATAGTCCTGTTATGGCAATCCACTGATGTTAAAAGTAATAAGAACGGTCAAAATAAATTAGTCAATTTTAAAATTTAAGGCAAAAATTTAATCCCTCGCTCATCCGAGTTTATTAATACGGCCCTAATTGTCTTGTAGAGTTACTACAAAGTAAGCACCGACATATTTTAATATCTTGGTGTTTATCCTTCAAATTATCTCTCGATTAGGTTGCAGACAATGCTAGATGATAATCTAGGAGTCTAGACGAAAGTCGAAACGATCCATTAATTCTAATTATCCCATACGTCTTGTAAAATTATATTTACCGTAAACAAAAGTCATTACATAATATTTTATTCTGAGCTTTCATGTCAAGTTAATCTTTATACATAAATATGTTATAGGATTTGAATGTTATGAAGAAAGACGAATAGAATAAAACATAAGACGAATGACTGATATGGAACGTGTCGTGTGAAAGAAATGGGAAATGGAAATATTAAAGAAAAAGAAATTATGAAGAATTATGGAAAGAGTTAGAGGATGAATTATTAAGATGTTGAAGTACGAAAGGATGGAATAGGAGACATTGGTTTAAATGACGATGGATGACGTTGAGGACGGAAGATGAAGAAGTAATTAAAGATGAATTCAAAAGAGAATATTTAATAAAATATTATCCAAACCGCTGTATGAGACATTTACTTATAGTTACTAAAATATTTTTCTCGGTGCGATTGAACCCGCGGCCTACCGTTTCACAGTCGCCGTGTAACCAACTAAGCCATGATGGCTGCCACCTCCGCTCTCATGTGCACTCTATTTGAATTACAATGGTAAGTGAATTGCCAGATGCATTGTTACTTTCGGGAGCTTATACATCAAGTGTGGTAATCGCATAAAATAAAAATAATTAAATGAATACCTTTTGTACTGCTGCATAATATACTGTTTCACAACCTTATTCATTAACAGTTTTTAAACCTATTTTAATTATCGAGTGTTTTGTCTTCTTCGCTCAAATTGAATTCAAAATCCGTAACGGACAAAACATTTAATAATTGAAATTTGTTTTAAAACTAGCGTAAAATTAAGACAAAAACATTTATTGAACGCGCACATAAGAAGAAAACAACTCAAAATTAACCACGATAAAGTAAAACGATATATTGTAACTTAAACTAAACAATTGTTGCGCTTAAAATGGGCTTACTAAGGAAATTAATTATAAATGAAATGTTTCGTTATATTAAACTATTATTAAGTCATAATTTGAAAGTAATAGTTAACGCCTGGGATCACTGTAAGCTGACTATATTCGTATGATATAATATGTAAATAAAAAATAAATTATCGTCTTATCGACCATGTCCATAAATGTCCCTCAAGCAGGTGGTTTCCCCACGACTCCTAACTGCGGTATTCCCACACCACGCAAGATTCTTGCGGCGACCTATTCTGATAGTTGAACGGCTTAGTTTTGGATGTTTAATTAAACTGGGCGACCGAGCCGTGACCGCGGACCCGATACAGCAGACGAAGGGATCCAAAGATAAATTACAATGAATACAAGGCCCTTTATTTTTGTTGATAGCGGCAATTAAAATTATTTAATTAAAATTGTTAGGGTTTTACTGCGGTGTCACTTTGTTTTTGATGATGAATTTCGTTTAATTACGTAAGGGTGAAATTTGGGATAATTGTGTAGATATGTAAGTGTAAAAAACTCATGCACTAAAATATAATTTAGAGTTAAATTAAAAAAGTGAATTATTGTGCTAAATTTAATCAACAGTACTCTATTGACATAAAAGCAATCAGGTTTGTGGCCCAATGCGTTTGTTTACCAGCTAGGTACTCTTTATATACGTAAAATCAGCTTAATTAAGCTGTCACATGTACCGAAAATTTAATTTCCGTTATGTTAACACCGGGTATGTTTTACGTCTGCGGTTACGCGTGGCTCTGTCACCGTTGTCAGGGGAATGTACAATTAATTTGTCTAATGATGGACTTGCAAATGTTATGATGGAATATGAAAACTGTTAATTATCATTTAAGATGTAAGGATGTATTCTGCATTTTTTAACCATTTTAATAACTTATACGGATAGTTTTTTAAGCGTTGGAACGACTAAACTGCTGTCAAATGTAAACTGCAGGAATTTGAAATAAAGATCTTACTATGTTTTGTTTATATTCGAAATATAGCAATTATAATATATGCTATTTCGACAGTAAAGATTGTCTTCGATCTTTTGGTTGTCAAAGTATTAGGTACAGTTTTCTTTCTTCACATTGTATTATTTAAGGTACTTCAAAACTGCGATCGAAAACGACGCCGAGTGGTAGTTTTAGTGACTTCAGACATAATGGAACTAACATTTATGCAAAGACTTGAATTTTTAACACCCGGATTCCTTTTCGTTCGCAGTTTTGATATACCCTGTATAAGACATACATATTAATACTAATAAATTATATTGTTAGGAGACGGAAGATGAATACCTTCCAAATACTATAAAAGGACCGCGCACACCGTTCTTAGTTCATTTTGTCGGCTGTCGTTTGAGGAGGCAACATCGCCCAAGTACCATAGATTCGTATTCGATTTGTGAGTTGAATTTCAATTAGTGTTAAAATTGCGTTATAATTATTGGTGAGTCATAAATGATCTATTAACATTAGTTTTGTTCCTTGTTTTTACTGATTATTGTTAAATTTTAAGGTATTACGTTGTAAGTGATTTGACTGTGCAAATAAATAAGTTTGTGAGTCACCTCGCGTGACGGGAGTTATATTTTTTTATTAATCTCCACTTCTGATTCCTAATATCAGAAGTGGGATAAAGGACTACAAAGCCCACTAAAAGCATTGATACAAGGAACAAAACTAAAATATTTTTCTACCCTCATTTTTGCATTGTGCTATTTTTTAAATGTTTTAAGTGTTCTTGTGTATTGCGGTTTGAATCATTGATATTACACGTGTACCATAAGAAACCTGCGCTTAATATGCCCCGAAGGCACAGCCGCCGTCGTTCCCGAGACCGTTCGGGAAGTAGATCAACTAGTAGTGATTCCGTGTATAGTCCGCGTCATAAATCGCCGCGTAAGCGCCGTCGCGACCGTAGTGCTTCAAAGGATAGCTCCTATTATCGCCGGCACAATGATCGCGAGCGATGCCGTTCTAGGTCTAGATCGAAAGTCACGCGTCAACGCTCTAGGCAGCGATCTGTCTCACCTAACGTTAACGCCTCTTTACAAAACACTTTAAGTAGCATCATGACGCGACTTACTGCAATCGAGAGTAACGTCGTAAATACAACATGCACGTCAAAAGTTTTAGTAACCTCGCAAGCCAATGATCATAGTGTAGTGAATAGTAGTAGGCCGATCCGTGAAGTTGCGTCGCACTCTCGTAGCTCCGTGGGCTTGGGCGATGTTCCTAGTAGGGATCGCGTGAACAACTCCGAGGGTTTTTCTATCACCGCTTGCACCGATGATCCAACTGTTCGCGGGTCCGATACCCCGTCAACCACGACCCTTCTCGTAGAGGCTATTAAATCACTGCAACCTATGAGATCGCATAATTATTACGTTTCTAGTTTTGATCCAAACGTACACGATATTGATGCCTGGTGTGAGGAGGTGGATCGCGCGTTAACTGCGAACGGTTGGAGCGATCACGAGTGCCTTTCGCGAGTAGCCTCCTGCCTCAAAGGGGATGCTAAAGTCTGGCTAAACGAGTGGGTCACCAATGACCGTACTTGGTCCAACTTTAAACTCGAATTCAAGCCCCTTTGCCCTCGGAAGTTGGATTACGCTAATATTTTGTTTGAAACTATGAATACGACATCTGACAAATTCGCGACTTACGCTGAGTACGCCCGACGTACCCTCTTACGATTACGTATTGTTAAGGGCCTCAGCGATGAACTGCGGACTCTTATAGTAATACGCGGTATCGATAGCCCACAAATTAGAGCGGCCGCGGCGAACGCAAACTTGGCAACCGAAGACATAGTCTCATTTCTATCCATTTATACGAAACCAAGTCGCAATAAGCCTGAGTCGCGAGGTAACGTTATTGGAAAGCAACGCCCTATTAGTTCGCCTTACGATCGCGGACTCAAGTGCTACAACTGCAACCAGCGTGGGCACATGAGCCGTAGCTGCAATAAGAAACATCGCGTAGAATCAACCGGTTCTCCGATTGCCAAGTCCGTTACACAAAGTTCGTCTGCCGCAGCTACCGTTAGTCCCAAACCCGCGTTGCAATGTTCTTTTTGTAAGAAAATAGGACATACTGAGGAAAGATGCTTTGCGAAGGATAGGTCCAAGCCTAGAAATCAGCGCGACGTTAATTTATGCACAACTCGTGCTGCCAGTGAAAACGATGTTGTTACCGCCGTAGTTCAAGGTATACCTATGGATGCACTTATCGATAGTGGAGCTCAAAACGTTTCGCTGATTTCATCCGATGCCGTAAAGCACCTGTCCTGCCAAATAAAACCAACGCACTACGTGCTTAAGGGTATAAGCGAACATGAAATTATAGCTTCGTCCTTCGTGACAGTTACCATTGAACTAAGCGATATATCCATAGAAGCTGACCTGATAGTAGTGCCAAAGTCCTGTATGAATACTTCAATCATAATTGGAACCGATATTCTTAACCGCGATGGGGTTATGTATGTGCGTACGAAGCACAAGCAATACATCACTCGATCTATCGATGCCCAAATCCCTATCAATGGAGTCCAATGTTTAGATAATACGCTAGTCAACACCCCCTTACAAGGTTCTATGCGTGATTCTTTGATGTCCGTCATAAAGAACTTCTCTAACTTCTTCATCTCCGGCACTGCAACCACTACGGTTACAACCGGAGAGATGGAAATCAAGTTGACCAGCACCTCACCTATCGTTTATCGACCGTACAAACTCTCTTACGCCGAAAAACTTAAAGTACGCGAGATAATTAAAGACTTGCTCGATAAGGGCATCATCCGAGAATCACGGTCGGAATATGCCAGCCCCATAATTCTTGTGAAGAAGAAAGACGGCACCGACCGTATGTGCGTCGACTACAGGGCATTAAATCGTATCACTGAAAAGGAGAGATATCCTCTGCCTCTTATTGACGACCACGTAGACAGGCTAGGACGGTATACCTTCTTCACGAGCCTCGATATGGCTACCGGTTTCCACCAGATCCGGATCAAAGATAGCTCTGTACACGTCACGGGATTTGTCACGCCAGAAGGACATTTTGAATACCTAAAGATGCCTTATGGCTTGACAAATTCACCGATCGTCTACCAACGCATCATTAATCAAACCCTTCGCGAGTACATAGAAGCAGGGAATGTCTTAGTGTATATCGATGACGTCCTTCTCATGAGCAGCAGCATAGAAGACGGCATCGCATTACTTGATAAGGTCCTAAATACACTCACTAAGGCAGGCTTCTCAATAAACCTCAAAAAGTGCTCTTTCTTAACGACCGAAATTGAATATTTAGGGAGAGTGATAAGTTTTGGTCAGGTGCGGCCGAGCTCGCGCAAAGTAGCAGCCTTAAAGAACTCCCCACCCCCCGAGAACGTTAGGCAGGTTCGACAGTTACTAGGACTCGCAGGATACTTCCGCAAATACATTAAGGGATACGCGACAAAGACCGCATGTATTGCACATCTCACCCGGAAAGGCGTTGAATTTCGATGGGGTCAGGAACAAGAAAGGGTTCGCCAAGAATTAATTGACTGCTTAACCGGCGAACCCGTTCTCACCATATTTGACCCTGAACTTCCTACCGAGGTTCACACTGACGCGAGTTCCACTGGCTATGGAGCGGTACTTTTACAGACTCATGCTGATGGTGGAAAACGTGTGGTGGCGTACTTTAGTAAGTCCACACAGGGGGCAGAGAGCAAATACCATAGTTATGAACTGGAGACGTTAGCGGTCGTGAAAGCCTTACAGCATTTCCGACACTATTTAGTGGGTCTACAGTTTAAGGTTGTGACGGACTGTAACGCCCTTAAATCCACCGAGCGCAAGAAGGACCTATTGCCTCGCGTCGCTCGTTGGTGGATTTATCTGCAGGATTACCACTTTTCTATCGAATATAGAAAAGGAGTTCTGCTGCCACACGCAGACTACCTGAGTCGAAACCCGGTCACTTCGGTCAATCAAATATCGCGACCTCGTAATTGGGCACAAATAGCTCAATCCGCGGACCAAGAAACAAATGACCTCATACAAAAACTCTCGGAAGGACAGTTAGACTCTAATCGCTATGTCCTTAAAAAGGATCTGTTGTGCTATAAGTACACTCCTGTAGGCGAAGAACCACGTATCCTGTGCTTCATACCCAAGGGCCATCGGCTCAGCTTATTGCGCATCTTTCATGATGAGCATGAACACATAGGTCCCGATAAAACTCTGCACCTTATCTTACAACACTTTTGGTTTCCTGGACTACGCCAGTTCGTCTCCAAATACATACAGCATTGCTTAGTTTGTATTTCCAAAAAGCGAGTGCCCCGAGCCCCGCTACAAAATATTTCGTCTTGGCCAAAACCCGATACTCCGTTCGATACCATACACGTTGATGCTCTGGGTCCACTACCCGAATCGGAGGGGTACAAATTCGTCCTAATACTAGTCGACGCATTTACAAAATTTTGCCTCCTTTATCCGATTTATCGCCAAGATACCGGCGAGTTAAAACGGGTTATCTCTCAAGCAGTATCCCTATTCGGCGTTCCTAAACTGCTGGTAACGGACAGGGGTAGGATGTTCGAGTCCGCTGGCTTCGTACAATGGATAACCGAACTGGGTTCGGACTTACATTATATAACACCCGAGATGCACAGTTCCAACGGCCAGGTAGAGCGTTACATACGAACCGTGCTAAACATGCTTCGTATCGAGGTCGGACACAAGAACGCCTCCTGGTCGACTACCCTATGGAAACTGCAGCTGACATTGAATATCAGTAAACAGAAGACGACTCAAACCTCACCGATCAATCTCATGATCGGCACTGATGCCTCCACCCCAGCTATACGCTCCTTGGTACGAGACTTAGCTCTAAACAGCCCCAAGAACAATAGAGAAGCATTGCGAGAAGTGCATAGACATCGTGCTAGCGAGCTTCTGAAGAAAAATCAAGATCAGCAAGATGCCTCAGTTAACCGGTCCAGACATCCACCGCGTGGCTACGGGGTGAATGACCTTGTGTTCGTAATTAAGTACTCGCAATCAACTGGGAAATTAGATCCAGGGATGCGAGGGCCATACAAGGTTATAAAAGTGCTACCTAATGGCCGGTACGAACTAAGACTCCTCAGTGGCGGATATGGAAAAACGACCCAGGCAGCTTCTCAGTATATGATACCATGGAAAGGAGAATGGTGTCCTGAGACGTGCGCTGCGTTTTTCGATAGTGAGTACATTTATCACTGTTACTAACATGTGTGATTTCAGGCGCAGACTGACGAGTGGGTGCAGGTGTTGCCTGTGTCCGCGCAAACCCAAGAGCGGAGGTGTTGTTTGTGTCTGCGCGTATCCGATGGCGTTTGTCGCCCAACGTGTGGGTTCGTCCCAATGGCATTTGTTGCCCAACGTGTGGGTTCGTCCCAATGGCGTTTGTCGCCCAACGTGTGGGTTCGTCCCAATGGCGTTTGTCGCCCAACGTGTGGGTTCGTCCCAACGGCGTTTGTCGCCCAACATGTGGGTTCGTCCCAATGGCGTTTGTCGCCCAACGTGTGGGTTCGTCCCAATGGCGTTTGTCGCCCAACATGTGGGTTCGTCCCAATGGCGTCTGTCGCCAACCGTATGGGTTTGTCCCAGTGGCATGTGTCACCCGACGCAGGTGTCCAACGCCTAAACAGTATTAGTCGCTATGGTAAAGTATGTGCAACGATATAGGACGGCTGGGACGCCTGCCGTCCTGCATCCTTGCCATTTGACACTATCATTGCAAATTACTTAAGACCAATGAAACCATATGCCTCGTCTTACATTACTTTACGTTTCAGACGACGAAGCTGACGATACCGATGATAGCTCCAACCAAGCTCCAGATAACGAGCCTGTAGCAGCTGGACCATCTATGCCTGATCTCGACGCCGTCATAGGAGCTGTAACCCAGTCCAGTCAAGACGGGGACGCCTTGCGGTCAGGAGAGGCCGTGTTAGGAGACGGAAGATGAATACCTTCCAAATACTATAAAAGGACCGCGCACACCGTTCTTAGTTCATTTTGTCGGCTGTCGTTTGAGGAGGCAACATCGCCCAAGTACCATAGATTCGTATTCGATTTGTGAGTTGAATTTCAATTAGTGTTAAAATTGCGTTATAATTATTGGTGAGTCATAAATGATCTATTAACATTAGTTTTGTTCCTTGTTTTTACTGATTATTGTTAAATTTTAAGGTATTACGTTGTAAGTGATTTGACTGTGCAAATAAATAAGTTTGTGAGTCACCTCGCGTGACGGGAGTTATATTTTTTTATTAATCTCCACTTCTGATTCCTAATAATATTATAAATACTTATTGTGTAACATTATAAAAATATATCTCAAACAGTTCGTTAAGGTTTTATTTTTTAAATTTTATTTTAGTTCCAAATCTCGCCACGCGCAAATAGAATTTAGACAAACTTTAGGTAATAACTCCACGACGCGACGTTTTGTGTCAATTGTCGGTTTGGCTATATATCCAAAAGAAACAAGAAGCTTATTTTTTGAAATGAAGTGTCCCAATTAACTGACTGCAGATGAATTGGTTTGTGCGTAAATAACACGTCGTGATTGGTTGCATTATATTCCGATTATTATCTAAACTCATTATCTACGCAGTACAACGTTGTGACTTGGTTAAACGGTAAGAAATTCATCATATCAGTGTCCTAAATTTATAGTTTGTGTTTTTTTTATTTGGAGTTCTAATAAACTACGAATTGCATTATAAATTAATTAGAAACGTATAAAATTGATATACAAAATTAAAAGCTGAAGAGGACCATGTGAAATTGGCATGTTCATACTTTAATAAATGTCGTACAAATAAAGGGGAAAAAAAGAAGTGCAGCTATGTAACGGATTAAACAAGCTCTAAAATTGGACCTATTTGAAAAATGCTTTCACTATTAAAATCCTACATTATCCCCGATGAATAAGGCTATAGAATATTCGACAGCATCCGTGGCGCAGGCGGTTAGACGCCGCCTGTGAAACGAGAGCCTGCGGGTTCGATCCCCGCACCAAGACGAATGTTTGTATGGCCCACAAATATTTCTTTCGGGCCGGGGGTTTGTGAGACCGAAACGTCTCTCGTAGTTTCTGATACCCACGACACAAGACTCGATTTTAATGTGGGGTTAGGACTGTCTTATTGGGCGTTAATTATTATTTATCTTCAAAAAAGTGTATATATATACACCCGAGCGGACTCGGGCTGAGCCGCTAGTTGTAAATTTAATTGATAATTTTACAGCACGCAATATTATTATAAAATCAGTAAATTCACGAGACCTGTAACATCAAAGCTCTTTTTTAATAATCGAAATAGCACCCAGCGTCTATGTATAAAAAAAAATATAATTACGAATACTTTGATGCGTTGTTAAGAATAATTTACTTTGTAATAAAATACCTAAGTTACATTATATCTAGTCCCTGCTGATTTATAATGTAGAATATAAAAATATTATGAATAAGTACTTCAAACGACGTCGGTTATTGTTGAAAAAAAATACGAAATTGGTGCCGCTATTACTAATATTTCTTAGCCGAAATTTGTATTAGAGGATTCATTTTAATGACAACATACCGTAGCTGACGAAATTTCGATCTAGATATAGAGCAATAGTTTATAATAATAATACGCTTTATTACGTCAATATTTTACTGACTTTTATCACAGTGTTACTCATTTCTAATGGTAAGTATGAAGATTGTTGATGTCACTCGTTTAAAGGGTTTATAGCAGAGAGTACAGTACACAGTTGTCAGTCCCCAGTAACCTATCATACATATTAAGAAATTGCATAAGTTCTGTATCCATGAGATTTGTTATATAAACATAAAACTTGATTAATTTTATCCCCACTTGTAGATTAATTTATATCTATTATTTATTCATAATATAGTTTTTCACAAGATCGTTTAAATCGTTAATTTCTTCTACCATTGTTTCGGGACGTGTTGTAGCAGTGGAGAAGAAACGGCGCAGGAAAGTCTCTCAGCAACACGAATTGTTTTTTTTAAGACCATAAAAATGAACTCGTCAACTTTTAGTCTCATTGTGCACTGTAATTACACAAATAAACAAAAAAATCCCGTTAATTTGCAGCAGAAAAACCCGAACCAATTATAAAGAATGTCTGTATATGCAATCAACTAACAATAAAGGCGATAATAAAAATAAAACCGAGGCACAATTGAGCCAATATTTCATTCGCGCCAGTCGAGGCTCAAAATGTGTTAAATTGAGCCTCCAGTATAAAGAGGCCATTGCCGGATAATTAAACCGTCAAACTCCAGATGCCGTCTTCGGTTTATCAAGCTTTTCATCACATTGGAAAAATATCGCCATTTAAACGTTTCCAATGCATTTTGTTCATTCAGTTTTCAGTTCGTTAACTGCTTTTTGAGTCGGGCTTAATTACAGTCGGTAATCGTAAGATAATTAAGATGATAGTTTAGTTTGTTGGTACCAATACATATTCGTTTAGATAGCATCCATTTACAGCGGTTATATATTGAATTATTGAACCAATACAGGGACACACGTAGGTGTATCGTATTTAATGTACGTCTTTATACATTTGAATAATATGTTTTGAATGATATGGTTTTTTATTGCAATAAATGGTAAACGAGCATGGCGTTCGCCTGATGGCAAGCGATACTACAGCTCATAGATAGTAGCAAAACCAAATAACACCTTGAATTACAAAGTGATGCTTAGTATTCCACTCGCTCGCCATCCTGAGACATAACATGTGTCAATATGACCAGTAGTTACTCTGGCTACAACGTCCTTCAAACCGAAATAGGATATGCTTTTACGCTGCTGTTTTGCGGGGAAATAGACATTGCGGTGGTACCTTCCCAGAAGGCATCTGACATATGATAGACCTACCACCAGTAATTTAATTATGTGACCATTGATTTGATCCAACTCAAATGTTAAGGGAACATGGGAAGGTTTAATTAATAAGATAATTACAGCCAGTAATTATTGTAATATTTTATGTTTTATGATTTATGTATTAGCCCATATACGCCTTACTGCAGGGTACGATGGAGAGTGATAAGGCCATATAGTCCACAACGCTGGCCTAGTGCAGGTGGGCGGATTTCACATACAATATCAAATTTCTTAAAAATTCTAGCGAATTTGCTACTATAGCTAGTTTGCAAGGTTTCCGCACTATGTTTTCCTCCACCTTCATAGTGAGTTTAGATTCACTATCAATACACACGTGACTCCGTAATTTATATATTTATTATTTAATCGTGATCTACTACTCTCAGGGTTGAATTTGTGAGGCAGTGAGCATAATAAAATCACAATTATTTAAAAATCGAACTAAAACCTGCTAAAATATCCCACGATCCGAAGAAATATTGGCTCTATTATTCCAGTATGGAAATGACGGTATTAAAATACACTAGCACATTTTTTACTGAGAATAAAGATTCAATAAGTAGGTGATATATTACCCAGAGTCAGTGATCGACCTACTTCGTGAACTTTAACAATAAAACTGAACTTGATAGTTTGCGTTGCTGACATGGAATATGTTTGATAAAAGTGTATCAGCATGTTTGTTGTAAAATATGCGTGAAAGTGACCGATAGCCTAGTTTGGGGGAGTATGAATTTCGTAGGGTTGATCAGAAGGACACATCGCTGACTTTTTAGCTGTGCTCATATTTATTGTAGCTGTTTACTATTATTTGCAAACGAAGAAGTAAAAAATAAAACAAAAAAACATAATTACAGAATCTTACAATTGAAATGAACAAATAAATAAATAATAAACAAGATTTTGAATGAAATGAAAGTGTAATAAAACAATATCAGTATTAATAAAACCATCTTCATTCCACTATTCATCACGTACGCTAGTTCCTTCATCACTTATCAAGCGGAAGTGGGATCCAAGTAGCAGAGATTAAGTAAGTACATAATTCTTGGCGGTAGCCTCCCAAGCCCAATATTTACTGCCATCCCGGATAGAATCTCAAGCTTCGCCTGAACTCAACTTAAAGACTTCTTAGACTATCCGAATTTATTATTGTGGTTTATATGGGTTAATTAAATTGTATGTAAAATTGAGAATTTATTTTGAGATTGAATTTATTTTGTATGAAAATCTCAAGTGATTCATTTTATATTTTATCGTTTGCATCTTTATGTTAATTTTGGTGCTTCATCAGGAAACAATTCCAATGAAAATGTATTAACATTATCTTTAGACCCTTAAATTTTTGTTTACGTATAGTATCACGCTGAGTGGATTTACAAAAGTGTCATTGTTTATAATTTGTTATATTAAAAAATACATTTTAAGCTAAGAACGGGGTCAGCTGATTTATGTCCTACAGCAGAGCATGGGACTCCACTACAATTGAGAGTACTTATGCCATATAGTTCACTACGCTGGCCTAATGCGGGTTAGCGGTCTTAACATACCATAGAAATTCAACTAAGAATATATGAGAATATTGTAGGATAGTCAACACTACTGTACATACCAATACTGTGAAAGTAGTTATTAACCCAGATAACCCTACTGTCCTATATTATATAGAACAGTCAAAATAAAAAAATATATTGAACTAACCATTTAAATGGTTGATTTTATTTGTTATTTGTAAGGAGACTATTTTTTTATTATAAAAAAAAAGAATATCGATGATATAACTACATTTCATAGAAATATTTCACTTCAAAGTACGCAATAAAAGTGAGCCCCAGACAAGGTGCACGAAAGGTAGGTATAAATAAATAATAGTTAAAAAAAAACTAAAATACACGCTTTAATAAGATATACAACTAAAAAAGTAAAAATAATTGATACTGAATTTAAGATAAGAAAATGGAGTAAAATACATATATTTTATTGTTACAAAGCGTGGGGTGCAGGAGGATAAGTAATTGTTGTAAACACCCCACGCTTTGTAACAATAAAATATATGTATTTTACTCCATTTTCTTATCTTAAATTCAGTATCAATTATTTTTACTTTTTTAGTTGTATATCTTATTAAAGCGTGTATTTTAGTTTTTTTTAACTATTATTTAATTGTTTTGACTAAAAACATCCGTCTACGGCTGTATTTCCAATCAATAACGCCATCTGTTGGTCAGTAGTTAGACGGCTGTATTTCCAATCAATAACGCCATCTGTTGGTCAGTAGTAACATTTGACACTTGAAGAATACAATGTTAACGCCATCTAGCGAGGAATAGTGCAAAAGAATATCATGAAAATTATATAAATTAACAAAAATCATATTTTGCAAATTGAAAAATGGAATAATTTTATCAAATTAGTGTATTGTCATCGGTCCTCAATAAATCTACAAAGTTTGAACGAAATCTGGCCGTTTAAAGTGGGTCAAAATCGCGCCCAAAGAAGTCGGTTACAAACAAACATACAAACATACAAACATACAAACATACTAACAAACATACAAACATACAGGTGAAGCTAATAAAAAGCGTGTAAAAACTGTAGATTACAGTAAAGTTTTATATTTCACATTTTTCTTACTCTAGATAGCCTGTTCTTTATTTTTTAAAACTCGTTCCTCAATTTAATAGTTCGGAAAGTGGAAATAATTAGGGATAAAAAGTAGTGTCCTATATATAGGTCGGTAGGATAATACGGGGTAACTTTATGTGCACGCTATTACAGGCGCATGTCATAATTATCGCGTGAATTATGATGTTGAAATCTTTTCTGATGATGGAAAAAATACTGAGAGGTAACTCAATATATATGATCACTTTTGACTAACATTTATTGACACACTAATGTAGATTTTTGTATAAGGACTTTTGTAAGTGGTAGAGTTTTGCTGTAAGTTGTTAAAGCTACGAAACAAATGTCTCCTCAGCCAAGGAGGCTCTACTAACTCACAGATGAACTGTATAACAACATCTTCGCTGTTGCGTTTCATTCGTCGAGTGAGATTGTCCAAGAACCAACATCTGGCATTGTGCTTGATTACCATATTGCCGGGTGATGGTTATGGTTATCGAACCGTGTAGGGCTGTTGTAATAGTCACTATTTACGGTTAATATGTGTAACATTGTAGTAGTATACAATTATTAATATTTATCGGCTCGTTTGCTATACACCACGTCTTCATCCCGTTCCGTCCTCCCCGTCTATGATCTATATCTATCTCACTCACCCTTGGTTCGCGTAGTGTATAGTTCGAGACGACAGATGCTAAGGGTATGAATTTATCAATACACTACAGCTGTCATACACTGGTCGAAAACTCGTCGATGACCCATGCAAGTGTATCGCATTCAGGGATCAGCTTGTGTATATCCATTAGATACCCTGTTTGGATCGCACTAAACTTACATGAAGTGCACTGGAACAGTTTTATAGGCCAGAGTAAAAAACGACTCAGTGGTTGAGAATGTGACGTTGAATAATTAGTCATCAAACACAATAATTCAAATATCAGTTGTCTTTTTTCAAAGATAACACGGTAGAGATCACATTAGTAATCGCAATAACAAACCTACAAGTCAGGCAGCTTCGTGCGAGAAATAATATGGTCAGAAATAATAGGTTCTGAAGTCATTTTCAGTAGATTTGGCTTGAAATTTAAAAATATTATGTAGGTAGATTTGACTTTTTCTTTCACGACATTCATGTCCATGACTCATGTAGATATTTAGGACACTTTTAATCAGTAAACATACTTTTTATATTCAATTTGGTTAATATCAATACGAAACTATACTTGCTACCTATTATCGTACTATCCTGTATATAGGACGGTCATTTCCCGGAAAGCCTTATGGTAGATAATTTTTTCAACATTTTTTTTATTCATCTTGAGGGTAATGAAATTAAAGAAAATCATTAATTCTGATGATTTAGAAAAAGAAATTGGTTCAGGCTTATCTGGGTTAAGTGAATAAATAAATAATTCAACAAGAATTTTGTGAAATTCAGTCATAAGTTATTAATATTGTTCATCCCTACCTCCGTTCACTGTTAGTAGACAGTACTACTGCACCCATTTCAATCTGCAAGCCTTCACGTAAAATTCTCTCGAGTACATATTTAAAACGTGACTTAATGTTTTATTGCATTAAAGTATTTCTCCTTCTTGGAGTCCATCCAATATAATCCAGCGGCAATCTGCCTGTGTCTCCAACGGTGTATTACTTATACAAAGTTTTCTCCGTATACTGGACGGTACCGTTGACCTACTAAATCTTGCTATCTAACTTAGCCGATTGCCTCCCAGTGATATTAATTTAGCTGCCAATCGGTGGATGTCTAAAAGGATTAGGATTTCTCCGGATATTGCGTTGTCACCTTGAATAATATTGCTTATAGTAGTGGCTGTTATATGAGATGTATTTATTTAGATGTAGTTATTACTAGCCCGCAAGCGTGAAATTCGACATCATCGTGCTACTATCCTTGCTTCACAATCACGTATAGGCACAGGGTTTAACTGTCCAAAATTTGGTCGTATTTACCGCGCACGAATCGGTGTAATTAGTAACCAGCGTAGGGGTACTTTTCAATCATAACATATCCATTAGTGATTAGGCGCTATTTAATCATCTCACGTAGATGTTAATTGCCGATGATTATTATGATGATGATTTTTCTAGATCTTTTAAAAGTAGACGATATAGCTAGTATAGTATTCAACCATACCCTTAAATAAGATAACAAGTTTTTGAATTCAAATCACAGCTTGATCTCATCCAGGCACGAAATGGATTAAAGAGGTCACCATTGACTTTTTCTCCCATTTCAATGAACGTAAAATAGCAAAGTTAGTTATCAAATACATTATAGACTAGACGTATAGACTTAATGCAATGAGATTACGATGAGTCTCAACCGACGAAATTGAATGCTGAGGTCGATTTGAAACTGGAGCTGATTTATTGGTAAAGCAAAAACAGGGTAAAACCTCAACTGGAGAGACGAGTGAGCAAAAGCGAACGTAAACGAAAAATACTCGGAGCTTTAGTAATTAATGTTTACTTAAACACTTGACTAGGGAATGTGGTTCTCGGAACCGAGGTTAGCTGCTCAAAAGTTTTAGCAACAGAAAGAATCAAGTTGCTGATGTTTTAGAATTGGCTATGGACAATAAAAACCTTAATCGATATTTACTTATAAACAGACAAAAACAGTATTTTTTATCAGTATTTAAGAACGAATTGTTAATTTCATTTGTAGAAGTCCTTTGTCCCTATTAGAATAGTTTTAAAATTATGGTAATAGACTGTAAACTAATAAAAATAAATGTTAAAGTCCATTTAGCTTAATTGAAATGTTACACCGAAATTAAAGCCCTAACATAATGAATTAACAAAATTGCGCAAGGCTGCGAAAAAAATATTTCAAAATGAATATAGCTATATAAATACACATATATTTTTCTAAATACCCCAGTCCACACTGTAAATCCCGAATCGCGTAGTCTTCGAATTTAATAAAATCGACACAAACCTCCTTTAATACGACGAAAGTCACCCAACACAGGAGTTTTAGAACAGCGTGACAAATAGACAACAAAATCGACGAGGAACTCCAATTTTGTATCTATCCGAGTGAATTGAAAGGGAAAATCTTATAACACAATAAGGAAAGAAAACAGTATTCGGCACGACGCGCTCGCGATTGGCGAATCTTTCTGAGACTTCGGCGACGGGTGTCTTTACCCTATGCTCGTGGATGGAAGGAAATTTGGACGGTTTTATACAATAGTTTATTTTATTTATTTAATACTAGTGGTCCGGCCTGGGTGCAGATACACTTTCTTGAGCATATTCTATCGCCTTTGTTGATCAGGGATTATGTAGAATTCTAATGGTTAAATTATTTTTCAAATCGGTTCAGTAGTTTCAAACCATATTCAATGCGAACAATCAAATCTTTCCTCTTTATAATGTTAGTATGGCTTTAAATATAATATAAAATAGTTTTATATTATGTTCAGTTAGGAAATGGATAATCTTATTAGAACCTACGTTATCCATGACTAGAAGCTGGTAAACGCTTGGAATAAAATGCATGTTCGTGGCAAAAAGTAGACACTTGTGAGAAACCTACTAAATTAAGAATTTTGTCTTTTTTTGTGTTTGTCTTGCTTTTCCCGTTGTTATTAGCTGTTATTGAAATTACCTGCAAAAAACAAAAAAAAAACAATCAGCCAACTGCATGGCACGAGGTTTCCCTACAATCGAGAGTACGACTAATTATAAATGTAACTACGTTAAGAAGTGCGTCCCTTGTTCTACGATCAAATTCGCTCGAAATTATTAATCGTCCATTAAATAAATAAAAGTGACCTATCCTGTATTTAACTAGTCTGAGCTAACCTGTATAGAAAAGCGAGGTATAGGCGGCCCCACCGACTGCGAATATGGAAAGCGATTTGTCTACGTCGGGTCCCAACTTTTTGTAGCGACGTTTTGCCGAACGGAGTGTTAACAGCGGCTTATAAGTGCGTAAATAAACTAAAAAGTTTCATTGGGGAATGGATTTATAATGTATATTTTATGTTTTCGCATCGGAGTGATAGCGTTCGCAATTCCCTAGGTAATTGAGCTATTAGCTTTTAGAAGTACTTTGAAAAACGAACATTCTGAATTTAAAATTTGATAATAATTTTCCAGATTTTCAATTTTCGATGTTTTAGTAATTATTTTTAGTTAGAATGTGTAGGCGGTTTGGTGAAAAGTCTGCTCCCTATTAGATAGTTTGAAATAATTTTATTTCCATAAGTCATAGAGTTCGCTAATTATAATTATTAGATATATAAAATAATAATTATGTTTACCGTTAAAAGAGTATGATGCGGTAATTATGGACATTATAGAAAAACACTATTAAAAATGTCAATGTTTTAGTTGAATAATTTTATGTCTAGGAATTTATATACATTTTCGTGCAGTTTTTGTTTGTTTTGTGAATTAAAATAAACAAAGAGACTATTATTAACAATGAATAAAAATTATAAGTATCTAAACATTTTCCGTCGTAGTATATAGGTATAAGGTTGCTATATTAATATTAAATTCGATCTTAGCGCCCTCATTAAAACAGACTCTTTTTTGCGAAGCTATAAGTACTTACACTATTTCTAGTATTTCTCCCGCCCGACAGCAGTGTAAATGCACTGTTGTCTTTCAGATTGAAGAACATTGTAGCCAGAGTAACTTCTGGACATATTGAGACTTGACATCTTATGTCTCAGGATGGCGAGCGCAATGGAATACCAAGCATTGCTTTGTTATTCAAGGTATTGTTTGATTTTCCTACTGTCCATGGGCGGTCGTATCGCTTACCATCAATATAACGGCAAGCCAGTTTCGCCTTCATTGCAATAAAAAAGGCGCACCTCAACATATTCTTTCGGAAATGCAGATGTGAGCATGTTTATATGTATGTAAAAATGTGTAACCCATACCAAATCTATAAGTTGGATCGTCTGAGGCATTTTCCACAGAATATTTAAAAACATAATTGTAATTTAGGTGCTATGCAGACGATAGTTACAACCTATATTTTTCCATTATTTATATATTTAAATTTTTAATATACAAAAACTTAAACTAAACCACTGTATAGAAACAAACTACACAGAACAAGTCTTATCGCTCTATAGCAATGTCTTATATACAAACCTGGGATGGATTTAAAAGAAGGAGATGGGGATGTGTAAAATGTAAAGAACTAAAGCTAAATTGTACTAATTAAACATAAACATACTATACATACATAACAAATAAACATACATTGTATCAGCCAACCCGCACTAGGCCAGCGTGGTGGACTATATGGCCTAACCACTCTCAATCGTTATCTCGATTGTAGAGTAGGCCCGTGCCCTGCAGTGGGACGTATATGGGCTGATACAGATATACGTCCCAATGCAGGGCACGGCCCTACTTTACAATCGAAAATACGATTGAGAGTGAAACATAAATACAATTACATAATAATAATTTAGTTTCTATCTTTCCACTTGCCAAACAAATCCCAACGACAAAGACGCTTCCTTATGTTGGTTTTCCTTAAGTCAAGGATATCACCACGATTAAGCCCAACAATTCATATTGTAATCCAATTGGCTACAATGAAATTCTACCATTTATAACTTGCACGTAAGCGCATTGGTGAAGTGTGCCGTACTAATGGAAGTTTTAAAAATCCCTTTGAAGATTTAGGCATACATGTGTATGGAAATAAATTAAATATTGAAATAACTAGTTTGCCGAATTTTATCGTGAATAGGGGACAGTTCGCCCCTTCACCACGATCGCGTTAAATCTAGAATACGCAACTGAATCAATCCAATACTTTTTTCATAGGTTATTTGATTACCCAATAAAGAGGACCTACTGAATTACAGACACAATTCAAATGAATCATTTGAAATGCGCGAAATATTACATAAGTAAAGCCATGACCATAATGGCTTTAGGTAATTGCAATAATAAATTATGACTTAACTAGCGGTCCGGCCCAGCTTCGCCCGGGTACAAATACATTTCTTAACTATAGCGGCCCGGCCCGGCTTCGCCTGGGTGCAAATACAGATTCCAGTCCATATTTTATTTAAAATCAATATGACAGCCGTTGTCTAAACTGCTTATCCAATTTCAATCCCATCCTGTACCTATTCTTATGTCCCATTTTATCCACCTTATATTCTATTTTATCCCATCTCTCCAGATTCAAATCATTATTTTGCTATGGAAATATTATAACACTGTTACTACTCCGACGACATTCATTGAAATCAATTAAAAGATACCATAGATGACCCGACCACGCTTCGCTATGGCTTAGTTATTATATGATGAATTTTATATTGAATTATTTAGCATAGCAAAAAAGCCCGAGCCACCTTTGCCTGGATGCAGATATTTTTTTATTTTACTCCACACCAAATACATGTTATTTTTCGTATAAGCTCTTGTATACCTAAACATGAATTAGCTATCCTACTGTCCTGCTCAATTCCGTCCCATCCCGTCTGTTCAGTCACTTCCCGATACGTCCCGTCCTTTCTCTTCATTGACCATCCCGTCTTATACCGTGCATTTACATTTCGTCCTATAAAATGTGTCAGCTATCCCAGTCCTCTCCCCTACCTCCCACTCTATTATATCCCGTTTCTCCATATCCAAATAGTGTGCCTTATAAATTTTTGACATTAAACACTTTAGCGATTTTGATTATCCATGCAATATTCCATCCCTTATTTCACCCCCAGTATGCTGTTTTCCAAAAACATTACGCCATTGCTTTTTGTTAGTAATAAAGAGATTAAATATAAATTTTCATAGAAATACACTCACACACACAATTAATGTAGTAACGGTCATTGAGTAACGGTAGTAACAATTATATTTAACTGGTTTCTCAAGACACAGACAACGCCTAATTTGAGAATCCCTGCAATATTCTCCATAATTATATAAAATTGTTATTTTATTCAGTTCAGTTCAGTTTTTGTTTTTATGTGTTATTTTATGAAAGATTTTTCATTTTCAAGTGACATTCTATCTTGAAAAGAAGTAAAACTTCTTACGTGTGAATATTATTTATTTGATTGTCCTATATTTATTTAGCTTCATAATATACTCTTTAGTTTACACAAATCAAATTTCTGAACGTATGCATAAATATTTGACAACCAATTTAAATGTCAACCACTTTTCATTACTGTCATTATTTTACATCTTTAAAATCTAAAATACGCCATTAATCAAATATTGTGGATATATGTTGTCGATTCGAAACCTTTATTTAAATACGTTATTTAATTTGAGGGAAGAGTTTACCGTATTGACGGTATGAACATTAAATGTTTGACAGTTACAAACCCATGAACATTTTGTATGGTAACATGTAAAAATCCAAATATCTTACGGAACCCTATTTTTTTCCAATATAAAATATAGTCTATGTTACTCGTGGATAATGTAGCTTTCGAATGGTGAAAGAATTTTTCAAATCGGTCCAGTAGTTTTTGAGCCTATTCATTACAATTAAACAAAAAAACAAACAAAGTTTTCCTCTTTATAATATTAGTGTAGATAACTTGTATGTATCATAAACATAATGGAGGAACAAACACACGGAAACCGATTTTGCTTTATTCTATGTAGACATTAAGTATATTATTATCAAACTGCTTTACAAATCCTAAATAGTTTTGAATTGAAAATACTGTTGAGGTTGATTCAGACGGTTACTTTTTACAGTCAGTAACATAAGTCCCTACACATTTACAAGATTTCGAATGGTCTTATCATCCAAAATAATAATGATTTCCAATATGTTATAGCACTTCTCGACAAATATGATTTTACTTAATTATATTTTACAACTATAGAGTACTCATTAGTAATTTTAATTCATAAAAGGCTTATCCAAAAATGTGAAGTGTGTAGCAACTTATGTTGCGTATAAGTTTATCATGTTCTATATGCGAGTAACAAATGATATTGGCACTGATTCTGTACCGGCTGTTATCGTCAATCGCTCTGTCACTGAAGTGTTGTCTATGATGTATACCACAAAACAGTGCAATTCGATTGAAGCGTCATATGGCACCCGTGGGGTATGACGTATGTCCCGATGTTAATGGAGAGGCCATCCATCAATGTTTGCTGTAGTTTGCTTGTATTTGGCTCTTGCATTTTTTTATTGAAGTGGTTATTGGTAGTATGGATTTCAACTCTTGTTAGCTCTAGTATAAACCTCTGTGGTTTGTTAGCAGCTATTTTGTAAATTATGTATTTCTGTTTAAAATTATAAATTAAAAAAAAAAAAGTACGTGGTGGCCTGTTGGTAATGGACCAAACGCGACTGTCAACATGTTTCGGTAGTTGCGGGTTCAAATCCCAGGGCACACCTCTGACTTTTCGGAGTCATGTGCGTTTTGATAGTCAATCACCACGCACGATAACAGTGAATAAAAACATAATGAGGAAACCGGCATAGCATAGCGATTTGATGAAATTTATATGGTATGTAAAAGTCTGCCAATCGTTCCGAAAAAAGGCGTGAGTTTGTTAATGTATTATATGTATGTATGAAATCATGAATGTTTTATAAATTTAATTACCTTATGAAATATTCCTTATAATTAGTGAAATTCTCTCATCAATGACCAGTGTTGAAGTGCTGCTCGGGCAGTGCTGCATATTTAATTTAATTTATTTATTGGTCTCCAACTAAGACTACACATAACATACATTCAGTAAATTACATAATTTAAAAAACTGATCTCTGTGCGTCTTAAATTACAGGATGACACAGCTTGCTCAAATTGTGGGATGAGTTACCTTTGTTGGCCCAATATTTATCTCGTGTTCATTTTCATATGCATATTTTATGTTTCTTTTTATTCATACTATTACTTTAAGTGTAGTCTGTAATGTATTGTGCCAGTAATAAGTTCGTAATAAGTTTAAGTTCTTTCTTTCTTTTCAGACAATACTCCAGAGACAGCATGATTTTCTTAGACTTCGTATATTAATATAGCACAACGAAATACAAACGACTGCCTCGGTGGCGTAGTTGTACTACGGTACGATTACAAAGCTGAGGTCTCGGGTTCGAATCCCGGGTTGGGCAAAGTGATATTGGATTTTTCTATTCATTATCAGCCCAGAGTCAGGAATTTGTGCCCGATATGGCGATAGGCTCGCCACCTATCACATTGTGGGACGGAACATACAAGGCGAAATGTGGGTGTCCTGGCACCTCTGCCTACCCCTTCTGGGAAAAAGGCGTGAGTTTATGTATGTATGTATGAAATACTAATAAACGGATATATCAATACTAGACGGTATTTTCTGCTTTTCATCTAATATTATATAACACATGATTATTTGTTAAATGAACTGCTCTAAATTTAACTAAGCTACGACCCATTTATAGTCACACACAAAATTGTTTAGAAAAGAGCAACATTAGGGTTTCTTGTCCGTTGTTCTGTAGTGAAAACAGCTTTGTGAACCGGGTGATAGTAAGAAAGTCACTGAATCAAAATAATGTATGACATTTTATGGGTTCAATAAATAAACATTTTCAATTTTTTTTATATAGATAAACATAAAACCCGTATTAGCCAAACAATTCGTATTCCTACACACCGCTTTTGCTCCAAATAGCAATTCTAGCAAATATCACATTTGCTAAAGTTCTAGCAAACTTTTCAAAGGGTTACAGTGTCGAGTCTAGACACGAGTTGTCACTTGTGATTTATGAAAGACTAACTTGCTTTACACAAGTTTGTGAATGTGAAAATATTTGCTCCCTGAATTTAATATTCATGGAGTTTCAATAGTAAGAATGAGTACGAATTTAGGTTTAATCAAATTGTTATCTTTAACGTTACTCTTGAAGTTGTTGACGAATATGTCTATTTAGGACAAGTGGTCCGGTTAGGCAGGTCCAACTTCGAGAGAGAGGTCAATCGTCGAATCCAACTCGGTTGGGCAGCGTTCGGGAAACTACGCGACGTCTTCTCGTCCAAAATACCTCAGTGTCTTAAATCGAAAGTCTTCGATAGTTGTGTGTTGCCAGTGATGACTTACGGCACCGAGACGTGGCCTCTCACTATGGGCCTTATTAGGAAGCTCAAAGTCACTCAACGAGCTATGGAGAGGGCTATGCTCGGGGTTTCCCTACGAGATCGAGTCAGAAATGAGGAGATCCGTAGGAAAACTAAAATAACCGACATAGCCCACCGGATTAGCAAGTTGAAGTGGCAATGGGCAGGGCACATAGCGCGGAGATCTGATGACCGATGGGGTCGGAAAGTGCTCGAATGGAGGCCGCGTATCGGAAAGCGCAGCGTAGGACGTCCACCCACAAGATGGTCCGACGACCTGGTAAAGGTCGCGGGACGTCGCTGGATGCAGGCTGCCTCCAACAGGTCTCTGTGGAAATCATTGGGGGAGGCCTATGTTCAGCAGTGGACTTCCTTTGGCTGATGGATGGATGGATGGAAATTGTTATATGCTGACAGAGCTGTTTAAGCAATAGTGTATTATGATAAGTGGTGGTTAGGCCATATAATCCACCACACTGCCCTAGTACTTGTTGATCTTTACACACCATACTTTTACAAATCGTTATGGTGGACAGCTTCACGATGTTTTCCTTCACTGTTATATTGCGTGGTGATTGACTATCAATACACATATGACTCTGAAAAGTCAAAGGCATGCCCAGTGATTTGAACCCGTGACCACCGGGAACATGTTGGCGGCCGCATCTGGCCCATTGCCAACAGACCAACAGAACATTCGATTATAAAGCAGCCCCGTCATCCCAATATTCGAAGTTCGTATCGTTTTTATAGAGTAAACCCCAGCAAGCTAAGCGAGCTAAACTTGAGTCATTAGTTATTACTTAGTCAAATGAAAGGTCTAATTTCTAATAATATAAAATTATCTGTATCTGTATCAGCCCATATACGTCCCACTGCAGGGCACGGGCCTCCTCTACAATCCACAGCACGATTGAGAGTGGTTAGGCCATATAGTCCACCACGCTGGCCTAGTGCGGGTTGGCGGACTTACATACCATATAAATTTTTATAAATCCCTATGGTATGCAGGTTTCCTCACGATGTTTTCCTTCGCCGTTTTAGTGCGTGGTGATTGACTATCAATACACACATGACACCGAAAAGTCAGAGGTGTGCCTTGGGATTCGAACCCGCGACCACCGTGAACATGTTGGCAGTAGCGTCGAGTCCGTTTACCAACAGGCCACCACGCACTTAACAATACACAATAATATAAAACTATACAGTTTTAAACCTGTAGTAATAATTATTGTTAAGAAAGTTAGAGGAAAAATAACTTTTTCTCAACCGCAATGTTTACTTCTAATGACGTTGGCTGTGTCAGGGGAAATAATGCTGTTGGCAAATAGAGAGAGCATAAGGAACTGTCAGCATAGTTTTTTTTTATTGCTATTCTGAAGAAAAAAATAGACTTTCGACATAAAAATTGACAAAAATTGAGGATGCATCCCTATTGTAAAGACGGGCTAAAGATCATCTGACGCCGATGATATGATGATCTAATGATTGCTGGTATAAAAAAACTACCAGTCGCATACATAGTCCTGACCCAATATTAGAATATTAGAATCAATACATTGTTGTGTCGTGGGTATCAGGAACTACGAGAGATTTTTCGTTCTCAAAAACACCCAAACCCGAGAAAAATACTGGTGGGCCTTACAAACATCTTTCTCGGTGCAGGGATCGAACCCGCGTATTCTTGTTTTACAGCCGGCGTATAACTATACTGTATTCTGTATCAGCCCATATTCGTCCCACTGCAGGGCACGGGCCTCCTCTACAATCGAGAGTACGATTGAGAGTGGTTAGGCCATATAGTCCACCACGCTGGCCTAGTGCGGGTTGGCGGCCTTACGTACCATAGAAATTTTTGTAAATCGCTATGGTATGCAGGTTTGCTCACGATGTGTTCCTTCACCGTTTTAGTGCGTGGTGATTGACTATCAATACACACATAACTCCGAAAAGTCAGAGGTGTGCCCTGGGATTCGAACCCGCGACCACAGTGAACATGTGGGCAGCTGCGTCTAGTCCGTTTACCGATAGGCCACCACGCACGTATAACTATACTAACGCTATCAAAATATGAAAATGTTTTAGTTTATCGCTGCGTTTCGTAATCAAAATCATATAGGCAGCTAATGTAAACCTATCAAACCGTAAACTCAAACAAAGTTGTTAGTTCGACCTAAGATAGAATTCCAGGACTTAATTCACTATTATATTTATAGCAATAAAAAAAATTAAGGGTGACACAACAATAATACAGCAACAAGACACGTGCCTAATAATATTAAAATAAAATAAGACAAAAAATATTCTGTATACTAGAAAAAGCAGTCTATAATTAGTTCCAAGTCTTTTTATCTCACTGCAAGTCTATTGTAAAATATTACAACAAGGGTTTTATTCCTTAACATTTTGTAGGTAATTTGAACAAGAAACGTGTTCCTTTGTGATGTTTTCTTGGAAAATAACATTTCCTCGTCTTAAGATATTTATTATCAGCATTTTAACATCCTTATACTCTTCTATTCAATGATAATTATATTTTCTAAGAACTTCTATATATATCTGCTTAGCTGGGTATGTGAATTTACAAGACCCACGGTCTATTTCTATGTAGCGAAATCCGTATAGCGCGTATTTAACAATTCCAAAAATCTTAATACGCAGCGACGTATGACCTATTTACAAAAGTACAAGAAACATTTCCAAGGTTCATAACATTTAACTCAAGCCGCCCTATCCTATTCACCAAATCAAGGCTTAATAAGCCCAATTCAAAGCCTCTGCCGAAATTATGTCTCATTCAGAAAAAAATACACCCTTTTCAACACGACAAGGCATCTGAATAATTTGTTGTGACAAATCATGGGGCCATTGAAAACAAGCGGCCGTCACACCAAGATTTACGCCGCTTGTGAAACATGGCCCGAGTCGCGTTCGAGAAATTTCCAAATCCTTTGGCTTTGGCTCAGAAACGTGTTGGTTATTTATTTGTGGGTGACTGGGCTGGAAATTGAAGGGTCTATAATGGGTGATTAATAGGATACATTGTGATTAGTATTATTGTAAAATAACGTCGTCGCAGTGATAGCTTCTTAACACCCGCCGCACATGCTCACACTCGCATTGGCCGTCACGAGCCGTGTGCGAGTGGCAGTATTTAAAACCTATGACGCAGTACCAAACTCCGCATTTGCTCTCACGTCCTGCGTCCTGCGTCGACACGAGCATGTAAGGCGGGGTTTAGTGCTGATGGTTTTTGTTTTATTGCAATGAATGGCGAGACGAGCATGCCGTTCGCCTGATGGTAAGCGATACGATCGCTCATGAACAGTAGTAAAACCAAACAACACCTCGAATTACAAAGGAATGCTTGGCATTCCACTGCGTTCGCCATCGTGAGACATAAGATGTTAAGTCTCAATATGTCCAGTAGTTACTCTGGGTAAAATGTGCTTCAAACCGAAACACAACAGTGCATTTATACTGCTGTTTCGCGGGAGAAATAGACATAGCGGTGGTACCTACCCAGGCGGCTCTCTCTATCTCACATATGAGAATCGTACCACTAGGTTTTCAGATGGGCTGTGAAACGGTTCCGTAGATTTCATCCCTGTTCTAAGAAAAATATTCATACCATTCCATACATTTGTTTCGGACTTTTTGTAAGACCAAAAAGTCTCTTGTAGTTTTTGATACCCATGGACTACTCGTATGTATGTGACTGTTGAATGTATTTGTTTTTTATCGTTTAAATTAATTGGTAACATATCAGCTTCGGAAACACAATTAACTATACAAAATATTTTAATAAATTGCTATTAGAGCATATGTTTAAAATGCATTAATTACCCGGTCCATTTTTTACAATTAATATAATAAAGGCGGTGCAACGGCGTCTCCCGTCGGGACAGCAGTTTGATTAATTAACCCGTTCCCAAAGTGTTAAAAGATTAAAATTTTTACACTGGGTTTAGCCTCATCGGGAAATTAGAGTGTTTTATACATCATTCGTTTATTTTATTTGTACTGGCCTATCTGGAAGGTACTTAACTACCTTCGCACAGGTGTTGGTCATGACAAATCTAGTAAGGTGGAGTTATCACTTAAAGTCCGACTGTGAATCATTTAAGCGGCCCAGAACATTTTTTTTATTGCTATGAATTGTGAGACGATTATGCCATTCGCCTTATGATAAGCGATACAGCCGCTCATGGATAGTAGGAAAACCAAACAACACCATTAATTATAAAGCAATGCTTGGCACTTCACTGCGCTTGCCATCTTGAGACATACATAAGATGTTAAGTCTTAATATATCCTGTAGTTATTCTAGCTACAATGTACTTTAAATCGAAACTCAACAGTAAATATTTCACAATTACTGATGTGCCCTATCATCTGCAGAAGAAGAGACATCATCGAAGCTACAGACGCTGCCATTAATGTAGAACTCACTGGGTCTGGATATTAATAACGGTGTATCTTTATAATTGGAGCTATTGACACGAACGAGGAAGATTTTATTTGTTAGAGTTCTGTATCTGCCGTCTACTTGATCAATTGTGGGCCAATAATACTACACACGGAAAGTAGCGGAAAGCGCAGCGTAGGACGTCCACCCACAAGATGGTCCGACGACCTGGTAAAGGTCGCGGGACGTCGCTGGATGCAGGCTGCCTCCAACAGGTCTCTGTGGAAATCATTGGGGGAGGCCTATATTCAGCAGTGGACTTCCTTTGGCTGATGGATGGATGGGATGGATGGACTACTACACAATCAGGACCAAAAACGACTTATTTTTATTTATTGACTTATTTTTTGTTTTCTATTTATAGATTCATACATAAACTCATGCCTTTTTCTCAAGAAGGGGTAGGCAGAGGTGCCAGGACACCCACATTTCGCCTGGTATGTTCCGTCCTACAATGTGATAGAGGGCGAGCCTGTCGCAATATTGGTAAAAAATTCCCGATTCCGGGCTGAAGAGAAAAATGCAATATCACTTTGCCCGACCTGGGATTCGAACTCGGGACCTCAGCTTTGTAACCGTACCTTAATACAACTACGCCACCGAGGCAGTCCACATACCACTATAGTACTCGTATAAATTATGAAATGCTAGAGGTGCCATTAGTGTTTCCACAATTATTCTCAATCTTATCCCCGTCCGCTTATTTGTGCCCTACGGGAATTCGAACCCATATTCACGGTTCACAGTCTAGGAAATAAGACGATTAATTTACAAAGCAAGGGTTAAATATAATTTAATTTTAGTATGAATATTTAATTGAGTATAATATAAAGTGTCGGCGGTAAAAAGCCATTCGTGTTGGCATGGAGGCAGCCCGTTCAATTACCTAATGGTTCTGTGAAACACCTCCGCGCGACTACATCGTTAACTTTGGCATACATACGCCCACATTGTTTAGGAACCTGTCTCCTAGACTAGCTTTGGGATACCAAAAAAAGCTTTATTACAGTTCTTTCGTCTAAAAAATATATAGGGCATCATAAAAGCTGCACGAATTCGGTGGACTCACGCCAAATCCGACACATTGCTATGGAACCTCTTGCATAGGTCAATGTTTAGCAAAATTCGTATACGAAGGAGTATGTATTTCTGCATAACCCTTTATTGAACACTACAAACCTTACAAATAAGTGAACCATTGGCGGTATTATCGCTATGAGCGATGTCTTTCAGACGACCACAGTTATATATTAGCAATACCGAATATTAACATAATACCCCGGTACTAATATTTTACATAAAATAGACGTTCAGCGAGGGTATCACCGTCGTGTTTCGTTCTCATTCATTCGAACATTGACAGTTTTTTTTTTCTTTCCCTTTTGTATTTGAGACTCCACCAACGCACTAAAGAGCCAATGACCGTGATGATGTTGACATGTTCAGAGAAGATGACAACTACTTTTCATTATGTGAATAAAATAGAGATACTGTTTGGAGTGTATTAACCGCTCCGAGTCTACAATCCAGGCGCGCTTTTGTCGCCGTGCTCACGACTACAATGTTTATGTTGGCTGAGCAAAGTCTGCATTTACTATGCACTAAACTTGCACTTTAATTATATTTTAACTTGAAATTACAACGATAATAGACGCTTTGACAAATTGCAAATGTTAAGTGATTTTATACAAAACTCCCTATCTCTGATTTCACATTAAAATTGCAAGGAATCATGGCAATCGTGGCATGGCGTATTTGCGATTTTCGAAATATAATATTTTTGATTGAAATGAAGACCGTCACCTAACTTTAATCAAAATGTCAAGCTACCTAGTGTGTCTCGTGAATGCATGACGAAGTGGCTTGACGTGGAAGATGATGTCAGGATCTATCAGCTCAGCATGCCATTTTTTAATTAAGAAGGCGTGATGGTCTGACATATTGGCCGAGAAACGGTTAAATATTATAAAAATGAAATTACAACATTTTTTAGATTAAAACCGAATAAGTCTCAGACTAAATTGACACATTCAAATCAACAATAAACCTGTAAATTGCCCTTTAAAGTTGTCAAAAGGCAAACACAAGATCACAAGTAAATTGCAAATATGATTGCGTTGCTTGGCGAGAGGCAAATATCTTGAGGTTGTGTACATATTGTTTGGCCGCCGTGTTTGTCAAGCCAATTGACTTAGCTGAAGTGTCACGTGCCAGGGCGGCTAATATTAGAGTATTGGATGCTAGGAGCTGTTTCTCTAATATCGGACTTCGGACTAAAAATATAGAGCAATGTGATAGTCTTGGTTTCATACGATGCGGTAAAAGTTTCAAAGTACTGTTTTAGGTAATATAGTAAAAAACAAACAAGACTGTCTCGGTGGCGTAGTTGTACTAAAGTACGGTTGTAAAGATACGGTCTCGAATTCGAATGTCGCGTCAAGAATAGTGTCATTTTTTTTTCTGTCCATTGTCATCTCGGAGTCAGAATTTTTTGCCTGATGGTGCTATCACTATCAGACAATAAATTAGGGCGACCCTATGCTCGCCCTAATAAAATAACACATAAGGCGAAACGTGGAAGTCCTCGTAACATCTCTGCCAACCCCTTCTGGGAAGGAGCCTTAAGTTTATCAGGCATCAGCCCATATAGGTCCCACAACGGCCTTCGGGCCAAGGGCCTCCTCTATAATCGAAAGTGCGATTGAGAGTGGTTAGGCTATATAGTCGACGCTGGCTTAGTGTGTGTTGTTATACTTTCCAAAGTATAGAAATTCTTGCAAATCGCTATAAATGCCCATGCTAGAGAAAAATGACTGACCCGGCACATGACGCCACCGCAAGCACAGCAGGTATGCACGTTTCCTTACGATTTTTTCCTTCACCATTATAGTGCGTGGTGGTTTGGAGTGGCATTATAGTGGTCTCTGGGATTTGAACCCAAGACCACCGTGAGTAGGTAAGCAGCCGCATCTGGTCTGTTTACTAACAGGCCACCACCCACTTATAAGTACAACGCTATTATTTTAAGTTAACATATTTGAAACTAGACAAAATTTGCTTGATAGATTTCATGTTATATAAATTTTCGAAACGTTAGAACATTTGCCATAAAAAGTTTTATGGAAAAAAAAATGTACTGCCGGTAACATGTAGGCAAAATACGTTTTCCTGATAAATACATTTGATTGGGGGAGATTTTATCAAGTTACAAGAACCCGAAACATTGTTACCGTAACGAAGTACACCGAGTTGTTTGGACCAATTTTCAATAGGTTTTGCGATTTTTTGTTATAATGGCAAGGTTTGATCGTGCTATCCTGTTTGTAAGCATATTAATGGCGAAGAATGAGACAAAGAAAGAGATAAAGATATTTATCATAAAATACAAAAGCTAGACCTACTACAGAATCATAAACAAAATATACAAATCTCTAGATAAATGAAAAAACCACGTTTAATATATGACTAGATAATGTTTACGCGTTCAGTATAAAGGGTCCATATTCATAATATATGACGTGTGTATCACAAAAACGCGTCAAGTGGGATTACTCAAAATAATGGACCTTTTAGTAATATGTTTAAATAAAGTTGAGTGGAATGTCTGGAACAAAGGGTAAAAATATGAGTAACAAAATTATAGTTTGGATTTACGAATGGCGGTATTTATTTATAAAACCTGGATTTGAAACATTTTTGTAATGATTGTAAATAGTTTTTATAGATCAACGATCTTTTGGCTTGCGAAAGCGTTTTTGCGAGAACAGGTTTTCTATTTCCGCATTTTATTATAATGGACATGTAAATACTATTAATTATGAGTATAAAATATTATGTTATTAAGAATACATAGCTCAAAAAATGCGTTAAACAATTGACAACCACGCATTTGCACGCCAAAAGAATGTAGACGTCATGTACGGAAGGCGTGTTTATGTATAGGTTCGAGAGTAAATGATACAACAAGTGATGATTGAATACTGCCGTTTATTAAATGATTACATGTTTTTATATACTCTCCCTCACATCTCCCCCATATTACAAAAATAAAATAAAACTAATATTTTATTTTATTACTAAATACATAACAATGATACATTGAGTACAAAGATTATAATAAAATTATGTGTACATCAGTACATAAATACAAGATTATTATTGGACATACAATTTGGTAACAATACACAATACAATTCAAACTCGAACCTACAGTCTCCCGACTGCGGTTCGTCTCCGCTTACCACTGAGTCTAGTGACCTATGTAATTTAATGCTGTATGCGTCACATCACATTCATCAATACGAGCTAAATATAGATATGTACTAATTATGTAGTCCTAAACATAATACAATTTGGTTCTGTTTTTGTGTACAATATTTGTTTTACCTTTTATTTCAATTTCTACATTGGGTGATAAATCTCTAATTACCGTATATGGTCCAGAGTACAGTTGTTTAAGTTTATTGCCAGTTTCATTTTTAATTAAGATTTTGTCATTGGGTTTATAACGTATTGGGTTAACATACCTGTCATATCTACTTTTTCTTTCTATTTTACTAGCAAGTAAATTTTTTCGTGCTTCGATTTGGGAAACCTGAAGCCGGTATTTAAGTTCAAGCGGATAGCTATCGTAATTGTAAAGAGGTTCTACGCGTTTTAACAAATTATTAGGCAAATTACACTTTTTACCATAAACAAGTTCAAAGGGTGTAAATTTTGTTGAAGTGTGTACTGTCGTATTATAAGCAAAGCACCAGAACGGTAACCAAGTACTCCACAATTCAGGTTTTTCTTCGGTTTGGATTCGCAAAAAGGCACCGAGGCTTTTGTGAGTGTTTTCTAGTGCTCCGATGCTTTGGTGATGATACGCAGTTGAATTTAATTTTTTAATATGAAGTAAATTACAAACCTGTTCGATGGTTTCAGACATAAACTCTGCACCTCTGTCGGTAGCTATCTCCCTTGGTACGCCATGCTGAAGTATAAAATTATTCACAAAGGTACGAGCTACTTCAGTCGATGTTTTAGTGACTAGGGGATAGGCACATACATACTTTGATAACTCACACTGTAATGTAAGGATATAAGTATAACCATAACTATCCTTATCTAGGGGTCCTACTAAGTCTAAAAAGATTTTGTCAAAGGCTGAATGAGCTGTCGACGTAATTGTCATAGGCTCTTTCACTTGAACCGTATATTTATGTTTTTGACAATGGGGACATTTTTTAACAAAATTTTGGACATCGGCTTCTAAACCAGGCCAAAAATAATATTTTTTAATATTAGTCAACATTCTTCTCATGCCCGCGTAGCCACTCGTGGGCAAAAGATGAAAGTCATTTAGTATCACTTTCCTATCGTCTTTGCTTTCTATTCTTTCGACATCTTTTAATATACATAATCTGGGCCCCTTCCAGTTACTATGCTTTTTTATTTTGCTTATTAGTTTTTCTACAAATACATAGTTACTTTGATTTTTAATGAAGTATACTTCTACAATATTATTTTTTTCACACAAATCGCTCAGGTCTCTCGCAAATTCGGCTCGCGTAATTTGTGATTGAGACGCTGGCTTTATAAATATTGTCTTCTGTTGCGCAACATAAAATAATAAATTACTTGTATATGTTATTAAATTATCACTTCGAAATTTATTTAAACTACTGCTGTCAGCAAATCTTAACTCTACTGCGTCATTCGGCTCAATATGGGTTTCCACAACTCTTGGTTGATCAGGCCAATCGTTGGTGGGCAACATATAATCCGAAGGAGCGGCATCTAATTGTTTCTTCTGAGCGCGCGTCATAACATGCAAGCATTCATTCATCTCTTTCAGTTCGTTTGAAGTAACTTTTATTCTGGACAATGCGTCTGCAGCCGCATTCTCCTTTCCTTTCACATACTCGATCACGTAATCATATTCTTCCAAAATAAGTCTAAATTTAAACAGTCTGCTAGAGGGATCTTTTAAGTTAAATAAATACACTAGGGGTTTGTGATCAGTACGAATTTTAAATGTACGACCGTATAAGTAAGGTCTAAAGTATTTTACGGCCCATACCACAGCTAGGAGCTCTTTTTCTATAGTAGGATAGTTCATTTCCGCTTTATTGAGGCTCCTACTAGCATATGCTACAGGCCGGCCATCTGAATTGCATAAAACAGCACCGATTGCATACCCAGATGCATCAGTTTGTACAATAAATTGATTCTGTTCCGAAAAATCTGGGTATTGTAAAATTGGTGGTGACATAATAGTTTGTTTAATACTCTCAAATGATTTTTGGCAATTTTTATCCCAAACAAATTTTGAATTTTTTTTACATAAACAATTTAAATAGTATGCTTTTTTCGCAAAGTCTGCTATGAACTTCCTGTAGTAGTTCGCGAAAGCAATGAAACGTTTAACTTCATCTGTACTTTTAGGAACTGGGTAATTTTCTATTACTTTAATTTTGTCTGGATCGGGCAATATACCGTTACCTGACACCACATGACCCAAATATAGAAGTTCTTTTTTAAGGAAATCGCATTTAGAAGGGTTTAACTTAAGATTCGCTCTACGTAATTTTTCAAAAATATGTATTAAATTTTTATTATGATCTGAAAGGCTGCGTCCCATACAGATTAAGTCGTCGAGATATACTAGACATTTGTCATATGATAACCCGGCCATTGCTATGGTCATCATACGCGAAAATGAACTCGGGCTGGTCTTGAGACCCATAGGCATCCTAGTCATTTGGTATTGACCGTCTGCACAAAAAGATGTAAATTTTCTACAGTTTTTCTCAAGTCCTACATTAAAAAAACCTTGATTTAAATCTAAATGCGTGTAGTAAATACAACCACACAGCGAATCTAATATGTCAGAAATGTTGGGCAGAGGGAATTTATCGTCCTGTATGCAATTGTTAAGTTTACGGTAATCTATGACCAATCGCCATTTCTTTTCCCCGTTTGAATCAGATTTTTTCGGTACGAGGAGAACTGGGCTAGACCATTCGCTGGAACAAGGCTCAATAATTCCTTGTTCCAATAAGTTATCCACCTGTTTTTTTAATTCAGCTTTCTGAGAATGTGGCAATCTATAGGGCTTAATATATACCGGGGCTACATTCGGTTTCAAAGTAATGGTATGTTCATATAAATTTGTAGTACCTAACTTATCGCCGGGAAGAAAAAATATATCCGAATATTTCGCGCAAATGGATTCGATTGATAATTGTTCTTCCTTATTTAAATGTTTTAGCGATAACATAGAAAATACTTTCTTAACACGATCAGCGTTATTAGTGGTTTCATGAAATGAACATATCGTCGGTGATATTATGAAACCGCGGAACTAACAGTGTTTAAAACCGCGTAAGGTAGGTGCAGTGAATTTTACAGGAACGAGGAAACACACATAATATTTACTAAACTACATGACTTTCTATTGTTTAAACTTTTAAATTGTCAAATTATAATATTCTTCTTGGTATTGTAGGCATTAGTTATGTTAAATATGTATTGATTAATTAGTAAATCGACTAAGCCCGCGAAATCTCGATTTTGCTAGTTTTGTAAATACGCGGTTTTAAACACTGTTAGTTCCGCGGTTTTAGAATATCACCGACGATATGTCATATTCACTCGCTTTATAAAGAGTAGGCTGTATAGAATTTAAAACTAAGTCAGACTCAGTCGTATTTAAAACTCGAATAGGTATTATGCCATTTGTTGGCTTAACTAAACTACTCGCAATAAAGATCCCTTCTTGCAGTTCTGTTGCATTAACTAAACATTCATCAGTCTCAGATACCGGAATAAAGTGAATCGACTCTGATCTCGCCGGTATATTTATGTTATTATACGTCATAATTAAAGGTAAAGATATCTTTAAATTGTTATTCCATAGTAACAAAGTCCGATTACCGAAATTCAACACCGATTTGTACTTACTTAAAAAGTCTTGCCCTAGAATACCATTGCCTTTACAGGGCAATGATTTAAAAACAAAGAATTTATGGTTGAGAGTATGATTTCCAATAACAAAGTTAAGATAAACGTATCCTATTGCCTGGACTTTGCCTCCGATTCCATTTACAAAACTTTTCTCGATATGGATTGGAATATTTTGTTCTAGAACATGTTTATGTTTAACGACCGAAATGGATGCACCGGTGTCAACTAACAAGTTGTATGAATAATGATCACGAGATTTAAAATTTACGTAGCCTACACTATTATTACATGATAAAATAACTTGTTCAGTCCCGAAAAAACTGGTTTTCGTCTTCCTGATTCTGCGTGGTATTTGAACTTTGCTGCAAGTCTGAGTTATTCAAAGTATGTACTTGTGCATAATGCGAGCGTTGGTACCTTGGTGAATAAAAATTGGACCTACCTCTGTTTCCGCGGTATGTGCCAGTAGCCTTGCGCCCGTGTGCCTGCTGTCCTCTCCATACCTGAGCGTGATGGCCGTTCTAGGGGGCCGGTTGATAGCCAATTCGCCCACGGCCTCTACCCGCAAACGAGGGGCGGCCTCCACGTTGTTGCTGCCTATTATGGAACGATCTGCCTCTGTAATTTAGGGTTAAAATTTCATTGGATGCCGATGGAGTTGTAACGTCTTGGTCTATAGCCGACTGTATGGCATCCTTTAATACCGTAAATTTTTGGGCGGATATTATCGTACTTAGACGACGATTTCTCAACCCGTCTGAAAAATATTTAATGGCCTGCTTTTCATTTAATGGCTTTAATACCTTAAAACTGTCATCGTTACCATTTGATTGCGTAATTGTTAACTCGACAAACATTTCCGTTATCTGTTTACCAAATTCGTCAATTGATAAATTATTTTGTCTAAAAGAACATCGGCGAAAATGGACCATGAAAGGGACCAGTTATGAATGGTACATCAAAAATTTTCATAATTTATTAGAGTCAAAATGCATATTTCAATTTATTTTAAAAAACCCGGATAAAAAAGAAAAACTTAAAGTGTTTTTAATTCTATTGAACGCATATGAGTGCGTTCCATCAGTCATACTTTGTTTTAAAATAAGGTTTTAACTACAACGTTGAAGGTAGTACTAAATTAAAAAAAAGTGTAGGTATTTTCTATGACACATGACTTTTCTTGGCGCTGTCATTTTGCTTTCTTTTGATTTCCGATTTACGACTACTGTTAATTCTCTGTTTATATTTGTGACTTGGCTTTAATCACGGACTCCGATATACCCTTGTATTTCTGACCACTTTGTAAGATTGACCATTGTATAACGATAACGCTTTGTGATTTCGTTTAAAGTGTGAAGTATTACCATATTTCCAACATGAACTCGGAACAACAGTGCGCTCCTCAACAATTTGTGCATTGTGTTCAATGCAATACCCGTCTTTATTATACTCATTTCTGTAATCAGTGAGTGGGTCTATCAACTAATCGAAGTTTTTTTAGCCATGAATCTACAAGGTATCCTGGAGTTCCCACAGGAAAACTGTGTGTGTTTTGATGAAAAACAATGATGCCAAACTTCCAAATCAAGGAGAGACGGAATAACTAAGTATTGTTGTAATTGTGTAGTAGGACGTCGCACAGTACTGTTGCTGTGCCCACGTCATGACTTTGATGTTGCTGCCTCTGCAGAGTTCTTAGATTCTATTGTAAAAAGAGAAGATGAGAAATAATACATTTAAAAAATATTTTCTGTGTTTTATTTTTGTGACCAATGCTTATTATATTCCTATACATACATATAGGGGGATTTTTCAAGTGTGTGTGGATGGCCAAATACGAAACTATGAAGAATAGCGAAAAATACTCAAAACAGTCTAATAAATTCTGATAAAATTCTGCGAAATAAGGACAGCAAAATACTACATTTTCTCTCACTACCTTAAGGTAACACAGGTATGGTGTACACCATATTCAACGGCTAATTAGTTTTATGACAAGGGAAATTATAGAGCATAGTAATTACTATGCCATCATTATGATTTAGTACACTTTTCTTCCTAGGTACCTGATAACCATAAGACCACCCTACATTAGGTATATTTGACAATGACAATGACATTATAATGTGCTATTTTTTATGAATAATTCTAAAATCTCCGGCTTTGCAGCAATCTTTTTGTAACTGGACATCACTCCTCATGCACTATAAAACACAATAAACTATATCCCAGCTGTGTACAATATATTTCTTTGTCAGGTCGCAATATGTATGGACGTGACCGATGTTCTTTTGAAGCTTGCGTTGAATTGCGGTAGCACACTTTTTGGGCAATAATTGTGTTTTCATGTCTGCTATAAATTCATCAATATTAGGGTAGGATGAAGATAACTTCAATTTCGCGGCTTGGGAAAGTCTACTTTTCAATACAAAATTTAATAACTTTTCCTGCGAACTTTCTTCTAACTCGGATTTGTAGTACTCTACGCATTCAATAAACTGTCTTACACTAGCCTCGTCATCTTTACAAACTGGCAATAAATTTAAAGCAACTTTCAGATCAAATTTGGTAGTCTGAGCCATATTTACTGACTCACAGGATGTCTTTGAGCATAAATCAAAAACTTGTTTATATAATTTATCAAAATTAGCACATTGATCTTTAATAACTAAACATTCAGTTTTACTTAAAGATTTTTTGGCTGCAGTAAAATACTCTAAAAATAGATTATATTCACTTAATAATTTGTTGGCTTCACTTAATTTTACTACAACAATATTACCTTTTCGCCTATCCGGACCAATTTTAATTAGGTATTTCCTTATTTCAAATAGACTGTCATATAAGCCCTTTAATTTATCTTCCATTGATACACTATTTATAACATGATTACAAAATGTATGTACCTACTACATATTATTTGCATACATTTTACATTTACATACCTATATTATTTGCATACATTTTAGTGATTATTATATCTATGATTATATATCTTACCCTCTACTATGTCCTTTAAAATAACGTACATAGGATACATATTATTACCGTGCACAAGTACGCAACACACGATATTTCCGCGCACTACAACGCATCACAAAATTTCCGCACACTGATATGTACACTGCACTGAAATTTTCACCGTCTCAACTCAAATATCCTCAGGGTCTTTCCTGCAGCTCCTCGCCTCCGGCTGGTCTCTCAAATCCCTTTCTCTATCTACTCTTCTTCTCCATAAAGAAAATCGCAACCTGTCTCGCCTTATCTCGTTGGCCATCCACTGTCGATGACATCCTCTGTATAGGGTGAAGATACCATACAAAAATGCCAATGATATTATCAGCAATAACACCAACAGGATGATGTTAGTGGAACTGGCGTGAACAGCCAGCTGACGAATGTCCGCACTGTTGCTACCCCCTGCTGCGTTCTGGGGTACTATTACCTCCTCCTTGGTGTTAGTGGTGCCCATTTTTCAGAAAAAAAGTAAAAACGTAGTGATCGTTACGAGTCCCGAACAAAGATTGTATTTTATGCACTGCATTGTGACGCCTGATTTGGTCAAAGATATGTAAACAACGCGATTCGCGGCTAATAATTACTGCGCTGGCAGGGTCGCCATGTACGGAAGGCGTGTTTATGTATAGGTTCGAGAGTAAATGATACAACAAGTGATGATTGAATACTGCCGTTTATTAAATGATTACATGTTTTTATATACTCTCCCTCACAGTCAGACAATCTATACTGAAAATTGTTTGTGACAGCAAATCTAGTTTATTTCCAAGAACATATTGCGTTCATATCTTTTATTCTAAAGATAATGCCTCTATACTAAATATTTTGTTTCTTACACTGTATTGACTGAGAGAGATATTTGAGCTAAGTGGACAATTCTGTCCTTCCAATTTCTATTTGCTTTCTTTCTGAATTTTCTAGATGTTAATGACAAGCTATAAACCAAAAGTTCAGTGTTCATTACTATTTTCGTAAATTAATTGTGTACTGATTATCCTGGCTAACAAAAGTAGCAATGAGGAGTGTGCGGATCTCTCTCAGAATCTCTCTCAGAACCAGTGTTATTGTATTTCTTATTTTTCTATACTTAAGACAGCCTCCATGGCGCAGTCGGTTACGCGCCGTCTGTGAAACGAGAGGCCGCGGGTACAATCCTCGCACCGTGAGAAATGTTTGTGTGGCCCACTAATATTTCTAGTTCGTTTACCCACTTCTCGTAGTTCCTGTAGTCACGACAAAATACTTGAATCTTAATGTGGGGTCAGGACTTACTATGTGCGTTACTGTTGGGTGTTATTTATTTATTTACTCGTAAATAGTTTTTTTGTTACTTTAGTTTTCATGTTATGGATAGTCATAGGCGTCAAAATTATTTTGTTTAAAGCATATGCTGAAAAAAAATAGCCTAAAAGATTCACCAAGAAAGCAAGCCTCGAAATAAATTTCAGCAATCTTCTACAAGATGCAATCAAAGTTACCGAAGACCGTCATTTGTCTCCCAAAGTACTTAAGAAATTATGTTGGCATTACAACTTTCCATTGTTACAAAAGGTCCAATTGCACTCAAAGAAATAAAAGGGCAGCGCTCATACTTTTTATTTTCACTTGACGTAAATCACGGCTTTATTAAAATCTAAAAAGTTTTAAACGCATAGTTAAGCGGCTTTAAGCGCAGTTAAAACTTGCTTAATGTTTGCAAAGTGGGTGATTCAGTGCAGTGTTAGTGACAGGACGGGAGATTTGGCCTATCCGCTTGAGATAGGAAATGTCCAGTTTATTTGTCATTGTAACTTGATTGCGCTGAAAATGCGCCAAGTTTAGCTGGTATGTTGTTGATATAAAGAGCAGATATTTTTTTGACATTTTACGACCTGTCCTGGTCTAGAATGTCTTTAATAAAATACCACCAATGGAATACTATTTGAATAGAGTATTTATGTGTGTAACGTGTGTATTAATAGTCAAACATCACACACTAACGGTGAAGGAAACATCACGATGAAACCGACATACCATAGCAATTTGTAAGAATTTCTTTAGTATGTAAAGTCCGCCAACCCGCACTATGATCCGTATGACGCGGACTACGCGTGGACCATATGGTCTAACCACTCCCAATCGTACTCTCTATTGTAGAAGAGCCTCGCAGTGGGACGTACATGACCTGATACAGATTTATGTATCAGGGTTGTGACTGTAGATGAATTTGTTTGGGTATTGCCCGGATAGCGACTACTGTAAACAAGGCCATGAAATCGATCATAGTATCCCACGAAAGTTTACGGCTTTGTACGTTGAGTCTATGTAGATATACCCCGAACGGGTAAACCAGTCATCAGAGGAGTTAATCTATACTCCGACACTACATTCTAATGTTCTAATGTTCAGCGTCCACATATTAGTTATAAGTTTTCCAATTCTGAAAATCAATGCAATTGGCGATGTCAATTATCATTCGATAGAGGGTTTGAATTATGAAGAGTAGGTAGATTCGAATCGTCGTGAACAAAACACAACACAAAGGTATTTTTAGAAAAATCAAGTTGGATTTAATCGATACAATTGTTATTTACCTCCTACGGTGTTCAGGTAAAAGGAATCAATTTCGAACACTTGACAAATAACATTTAAACAAAAGGTTACGCTTTCATTTTCAGCTCACAGACTTCAGTTAAATTGAAACCTATTTTTGGTAATGCTAAAGTCAAGCTTGATTTAAATTCTTAGGTATTCGTCGGAATCTTGAGAGAATGTCGTGGTGGATTGAAGTTATTTAAGAAACCTCAGGACGGAAGTTGGAGAACAGTGCACATTGCGTGGCAATTTCTTGGAGATTAAGTAATGCTCCAATTCGATTAAACTTGAATGGATTTTGTCTAACATAATTTTGTCCTGAAAGAAACGCAAATTATTTTGATACAAAAAAAAAAAAACTATAAGGAAGAATTTTTTCTGCTAGAAACTAACTGAAAATACGGTTTGCTAACCAACAAAACTAGTTATGTCAGATTTAATATGAACTTGATATTCGAATACTCCGGCTGAACCAGAAACATAACACATTTACATGGATTTATGAAAAAGAAAAATGAAAATAAATTACTAAACCTATTGAAATTTTTAAACATCATTAAGATTCAGAATTTTTTATGACCACCGCCTGGGTCCAAAAGCGGTTTTCTCTAAAGAAGAACTTGCCAGAAACTATAAATAGAAACCACATAAAAAAATTAATAACGATTAATAGAAATTTAACATAGAACTTCGTAGAAGTAAAAATTAATTCCTAAAGAAATAACAGTTCAATTCTGTTACCATTAGCCTCACAATTGTATACGATAGCCGCAATCTATTTAGGCAGAAGTTCTCTTTCATTTTAATATTTTCAATTTCATATATAGCTTTGATATCTACATCCAGACAATATTAAAACGTCTCACATAATTATTGAACGACCTTTTGGAACCGTTGGCTTGTTTAGTAATATTGTTTTTCAATTTATAACTTTAGGTCACCTAGTAATATTTTTAATATAAACCAATTTTTGTTTTGTCTATCTGTGAGTTAATTCGATATTGAGTTTCGAGAAATTAGTTTAGGAAGGGGTTGATCTACTATATCTATTTAATGGAATTGCTTGTTCTATTATCCATGGTTAACCTTCATGATTAACCATGGATAACAGCCTCATGATTGGCAATCAATGTTTTTTATTTTACTTATTAATTATATTTTGTCCAGGTTGCCATTGCTACTCATGTCAGCCATGATCAAAATGTGTCTATTTCTCTTGCCAAACAACTGTGTAAGTGTACTCTCGTATTCCAGTTTCAAGATAATTGTAGCCAGAGTAACTACTGGCAATATTGAGCTTAACATTGCATGTTTACATCATAATCGTATCGCTTACCATCAGGCAAACGGATAGCACGCCTCGCCGTTAATTACAAAAAAAATAAAAAAATAAATAAATAACACCCAACAGTCACATACATAGTCCTGACCCCACATTAAGATCAATTAAGTCTTGTGTCGTGGGTATCAGGAGTTATGAGAGACACACAAGAAAAATACACAAGCAAACATGTCACAGGTCACCTGATGGTAGAGGAAACCTGCGTACTATAGCGGTTTGTAAGAATGTCTATGGTATGTAAAATCCGCCAACCCGCATTAGGCCAGGGTGGTGCACTATGTGGCCTAATTCATTAATTCACTCTCAGTCATACTCTGGATTGCGGAGATAGGCGCAAGTCCTACAGTGGAACGTATATGGGCCGATATAAATAGACATAGTGAACACAAAACATTTATGATGGTACCTACATAGCAGACAAGTAAGACATAATTTTATCAATCTGCTTATATCCGGATATCCACATGATGAACCAGAATTACAAACGATAAAAATTCCCAATAGCTCGTTTTTTGTAACACGTATTCATTGGAATCAGGGTAATCCATTGAATAAGTTTCGCCAAAGGCCGTATATTTATCACGTTAGCTCTGTACTCATTTATCAGCAGTTAATCGGGACTTATTTATTCTTTACACGATTTGGAGAGGCAAGATTGGACGTGGCTCATAAAGGATCAAGTAATTTCGTCCGAGGATTAATCCGGATTAGGTAAGGGATACAATATTTTTTGTGGGACATTAGGTTTTTAAAAATTATCTTGAACTAGGACTGCTCTTGTGAATGTTTTTAAACAGCATTGGATAAATGTAATAAAAAATGATTTCACTAAACACTAATAACATTCCAGGGAAACCTGCATAAATAGTAATGCCTAAAAAAACTCAAGGGTTTGACTTTTTTTTCTATTTTCGTATTTGGGTTGTAAAGACTCAGTTTTTCCTAAAATAATTATATTGTATATCCTTTTATCTTGAACGACTCTATGGTGTGCAAGTTTTCAAATACACATTGTAGCAAATCTATGGATTTACCACCTAAATACGATGATATTTAAAATATGTTTGTAGTCACTAAGACTACCACCCGATTTGGTTTTCGGCTGCGATCTTGACTGTATTTTCTGTTACTTTTTAGACAGATAAGACTATAATTGAAAATTAAAAAAAAAAATAACATTTTTACGAACCACACACTCAAGAGGTGTGTGCACAACTTAGAGCTTTATAAACCAAAACTTATAACCGCAGTCCCAAGAGACCTTAAATTCACGACACCCGGCATTACAGCTGTAAAGATAATACCCGGACTAACTTTCTGAATGGCTCACGAAATGGGCTGTGTCAGGAACTACTCGTCCTAAGCAAACGTGGACTGTGGAGCAAATATTTTAACAATATAGTGAATTCTGCTGAACGGCCAGACCGCGACAAACAGTTTGACAAACGCTTTAGGGTGTTTGTACACAAAAGTAGAATACTATGTTTGTGCTATGAAATTAAATAAGTTTTTATTGTTTATGGTTTGGTTAGACGAGCATGTCGTTCGCCTTATAGTATGCGATACGACCGCTCATGAACAACAGCAAAATCAAACAGCGCCTTGAATTACAAAGCAATGCTTGTAATTCAGGCATTCCATTGCGCTCGCCATCCTGAGACATAATATGTGTATGTTAAGTCTTTTCCAGTAGTTATTCTGGCTAAAAAGTCCTTCAAACCGAAACACAACAGTGCATTTAAACTGCTGTTTAGCGGGAGAAATAGAAATTGCGGTTGCACCTACACAGGTAGCCTCTCAATTATGAAAGACCAGTATTTATTCTTCACATTGGAAATTATGGGACATTTAGTGCACGGTAGCCTGTTGCTAAACGGGTCAAGGTGGTTGCGCATTCGAATTCCAAGGCACACCTTTGAATTTTAAGAGTCTTGTTTGTGTTGATAGTCGATCACCACGCACTACAATGGTGAAGGAAAATATCGTGAGGAGACGTGCATACCATAGCGATTTGGAAGAATTTATATGGTTTGTAAAGTCCGCAAACCCGCATTTGGCCAGCATAGAATATACCTGTGGCCTAACTGCTCTCAATCGTACTCTCAATTGTAGATGAGTTTCATGTCCTGCTGTAGGCCGTATAAGGGTAGATACAATTGTGATACTTGTGTGGTTGCTTAGTGTTAAAAGAATAATGATTTTTCATGTGTGTATTTTCATCCAAACATCACCCACATTAAGGGTGAAGGAATAGATCGTTAGGATACTTGCATGTTATGAAGCTCTTAACAAGAATTTCAATGATATTTGAAGTTCGCAACTAGATCAGCGCGATGAACTACGGCATAAGCCGTTACAATCGAACTTTTGGTTGTAGGGTTCTATGCTGTACATACATATAGCAGGTGATTATGGACTGTTATAAAATATAATACATACATACATACATAAACTCACGCCTTTATCCCAAAAGGGGTAGGCAGAGGTGCAATGGCACCTACATTTCACCTTTTATGTTCCGTTCCCCGATGTGATAGGTGGCGAGCCACAAATTACGGACACAAATTCCTGACTCTGGGCTGATAATGTATGTATGTATAACAGAATATAATAGGAGTAGTTAAAGAAAAGAAACGGCTCTGGAACGGATTGTAATCGCTTAATGGTTACTACTGGGATCTACGGATACTTGAAATTTAGGTGCGTTGACAGTCCGAAAAGAAAGAACAGGAAAGAAAAAAGGAATAAAGGAGGTACTGGGTCCTCAGTTTGAGATTTCCTTGTATAAATTATTATCAAACGTCACTAGATAGACACGGCACATTCTAATGTGATGTGTTTTTTTTTCGCTTGATACGTTCATAGAGTAGTTATAGTATACTTAGAGCTGTGGGTGGAGACCTTAATATTTGGAGCAAAGGTTTGTTATTTGAAATTATAAGGTGAGTGTTTTATCGCAATGTCAATAAATAATTAATAAACAGTGATATTATAGTCCTGACCCTTAGTGAGATAAGTATTTTGTGTCAGAAATGTCCAATAGCCTTTCTCACAAATATTTGTGGATCAGAAACTCATTTAGGGCGAACATCGAATCTGCCGTGTCCCCTTGCTATTTCACCGTTCTCTAATGCAATCGCTATAGATAACTATTATCTATAGCTATGTATACGTGATTTCAAATCGAATTAAGCCAGCCGACCTAGCATGATGTTCATCCGAACAGGTGAGGTCGACCAAGTAAAAGGTTTCATTACGTTTTTGTTGTGATGTTTATGTATATGTGATAGTTTTACTATTATCAAAACGTGCTGCAAACGACAAAAATATTTAACAAAGAATTATAGAAAACATATGACTGCCTCAGTGGCGTAGTTGTACTACGGTATCCTTCTGACGTTTTGAGTTCATATCCCAGGTCGAATAATGCGATATTGTATTTTTCTATTTATTATCAGCCCGGAGTCAGGTGTTGGTGCCTGAAATGGCGATAAGCCTCGCCCCTATCACATGGTGGAACGGAACACAAAAGGTGAGACGTGGGTGTCCAGATAGTACCTCTGCTTACCTCTTCTGGGTAAAAGGCGTGAGTTTATGGATGTTTGTGTGGAAAACATGAACCGACAAGATTTGTCGACGACAAAGCTATTCCATTTTGACCTTTCGATGAGCGCGTGTTACGGTTGGAACTGTGATTTCACACTCTCTAGGGAATAGGTTGCGATCGAGTTCTTGTTTTAATTTACTCGAGTAGGGGAGAAGTATCGTAACGGCATATATGTATACACTGGACCTAGATATTATGATAAATACTTGGATAGCATCCGTGGTGTAGTTGGCTAGACATCAGCTATGATCGAGTCGCCGTGGGTTCGGTCCCCGCATCGAAATAAATATTAAATTGTTTGAACCACAAGTATCAATTTCGTAGTTATCTCTCCGTCTTTCATAGTTCCTGATACCCACGACAGAAAATTCGATATGAGTGTGGGTTCAAGACTATGTATTTCAGTGTCCGGTGTATTTACTTATTATTTAATATATTATAGACAGTCACATTGTTAATCTCTTCTAAATAATTTGTACGAAATATTGTATTTATTATACTCGGCTGAAGTCAGACGTGAAAGCTAGTGGAAAATATGTGACAGATTCCCATGCAATATGGAGTAACTGGATGTATTCAGTTAAATCACGTAATATCCGGATAAATCTATCCCGGAACGTGACTTGGTGAAATGAGGCACTATGATAGATTTCCGTTGTATAACAGTTTATGGCTTTTTAAGCAATGAAATAAATCTTGTTGATATGTTCCTTATTTCCTATTTACTAAAAGTATAAATCAATATAAGTATCAGAACATATTATTGTACGTCCCAGTGCAGGGCAAGAGCCTCCTCTACAATCGAGAGTGTGATTGAGAGGTATTTTAATATGTAGTAGATTGTAGTAGATTTTTGAAACACTATATATTTACACCGGCTCGGTTTAATGACTACACTGCTTCTGATGGTAAGCGCAAATGCCGCCCAGGCGGAGTATCAAATGGCATCAGACGACAGTCTCATGCCATTCGATACAATTATGTCGGCCTGCTAAGATGCCTCTTCACACTACGGCGGAAGGACCCAGGATTATAGGAAGGAGGGAATACGCGTGACGGCACACAATTCCCCAGCTTGACGATGCGGTAAAAAAAAGAATTTGTGAACCTTTTGGTTCATGCCGAGATGTTTTGGACCATCGACCTATAGCTTCGCAAGCTAGCGTACGTGTTTAGGAATGGAGAGGAGGAGATCAAATTCAACAATTCTTTAGAGCATGTCATGCTTGGAAAAATTGTTATGTTTATGATCGTGTTATGATTATAATGTGAATGAATAATTTATTGTAAGCCTTTTATTTTGCCTTTTCGGAATAACTATTCTATAATATTTTGGCAGATTCTTTTGCTGACATTAATATATCAAGTAATGGCCAAGTTCAGAATAAGTCACGTTTCCCTTAAATTAAATTCACATAAATACCCGTCCAGGAAATCAAATTCCGAACCTCATGATTGATAGCCCGTCTCTTTGTGACGAAGCATCAGGTATCTGTAACACACATACGCAGAGGTGCTACCAAGACACCCACATTTCGCTTTGTATGTTCCTACCCACGATGTGATAGTGAGCGAGCCTATCGCCATTTAGGGTACAAATTCCTAACTCGGGGCTGATAATGAATCATCATCTTCATCATCAGTCTATTCGCGTCCACTGCTGGACATAGGACTCTCCTATGGCACGCCACTGGGCTCGATCTTCAGCCCAACTTCTCCAACCGCTACCAGCCATCTTTCAGATATCATCACTCCACCTTATTGGAGGGCGTTCTCCACTACGCTTGCCGAGGCGCGGTCTCCACTCGAGAACACTTTTACCTCAACGGTTGTCGGTTCTCTGACAAATGTAACCAGCCCACTGCCACTTCAACTTGCTGATCCGCTGGGCTATGTCGGTCACCTTGATTCACTGTCGGATAACCTCATTTCTGATTCTATCCTTCAGGGAAACACCGAGCATAGTCCGCTCCATTGCTCGATGAGCGACTTTTAATTGGTGAACCAGTCTCACCGTCAGTGTCGACGTCTAGGCACCGTTTGTCATTACTTGTTTCGTCTTCAGGCTTTGCGGTATTGGCGACGAGAAGACCCGACGAAGTTTCCCAAATGCTGCCCAGCCCAGCTGGATTCTTCTTCGAGCTTCCCTCTCAAAGTTGTTTCTACCTAATTGCAGTTTCTGCCCGAGGTACATATATTCTGAAACAACTTAACGAGAAACTCCGTGCACAATGATCGGTTCCGGATCAATATATATATTAAACATTATTTTGGTTTTATCTTAGCTGAAGAATCTGCTAAGCTGGTCAACATATGGTGCAAATCCTGCACGGATTCAGCCATTATGACGATAATGAATAGAATAATCCAAAGTTACTTTGCCGGGACTCGGGGTTCGAACTCGAGACCTCAGCTTTGTGACCTTATCGTAGTACAACTGCGCCACTGAGGCTGCACAGAGGTACTTGCAACATAATGGGCTTAATGTATTAAAACCGCTATTTACGTTAAGGAGTGTTTAGTGGAAACATAAAGTTTCTTTAACAGCTTCCTCCATTATTAAGATGCTTGAGAAAAGCTTATTACTACCTACTTTGCTGCTTCCAGGTGATGATGATGCATGAAATTAAGTTTTTAACCAAATTATTTAGACATTTCTTATTAGAAAAATCGAAACACCTTGAAAGCTTATCTTTTCAGAAGTGTATATTTCAGAAAAAAATGTTTTTTTTTTGTATTCAGACGAGCTAGCGGCCCGCCTGATGTTAAGCGGCTACCGCTGTTCATGGACCTCTACAGTGCCAGGGAGCCAGCACAACAAAGTCGCTGCCTACCTTATGGAAAGTACTCTCTTTAAGCCAATATTTCGGTATATAATATGTCAAATGTCGTTTAATACATCAGTATTAATCAATCATAATATGAGGTTTACAAAGCCTAATGTTGGTTTTCCAAATTCAAATTAAATTTATACACATATTTCAGATAATCCGTACCACAGAACAGATGAATATGGTTAGAAGGGAAATACAAGTATTTGACGCGTCGCAAGGTGGTGCATAAAAAGTATCATTGCCGCGGAACGGATGATCTGTCAAATCAGTCGTTGTCGAAATGCCGTGGACGGTGGAGCATAGTGCTCCCGCGAAATAGAGTAAAAATGGAGATTTATGCTATTTTATCTTGTAGTTCCAATACTAAACCGTCGATTATATTAGCAATAGAGGAAGAATTGTATACCACTATTAAACCCGATTTTATTGGTTTTCACCTTTATTTCCAAAAATTGCGGTTTATAATTACAAAAATATACATTGCTGATTACGCGTACATACAATGCACGCAAATGCCAAGTTCCTACGCAATGCATACGACTCATTTGTTATGTCAACTTCGAAATGTGTCACATGTCACACAGCGTTGTAGTCATGGACATAGTAACGATGTAGCTATAGATTTCGTACACTCTGAAATCAGTTTTCATATGCATGAAATAAAGAAATTAAATCAAATCCTTTAGTAATTTTAAATTGTAGTACTCGTAAAGTTTCGTAACGTTGACGATCTTTCCTTATGTTCTAAAGTCATAACTCCGCCAACTTGAGAATAACATTATGACTTGAACGTCCACCTATCAACGGCCAAATGTCAATTTATAAAATATACCATATTTCTATTTACATTAGGTTGTGGCATTGACATTGACAAGCCTCTAAATGGCAAAATTGAGGGTCGGGACGTGCAAGTACATATATTTGTGTCTGAATATACCTCTTAATATTAATTCATTCGTTTGTAGGTTTCCGAGAGTAAGTCGATAAAGGCAACAGGTAGAGACAACTAGATTCCTACAAAATCCAGTACGATTTGTTCTAAGAATTCATTTTCGTGAAACGGAAAACGATAAAAAAATCTGTAATTATTTTTTATGATTTTTTAAATATCGTAATTTTTGGGTGGTAAATCCATAGTTTTTGCTAAAATAATAATATAAACTCTTTTATACCTTAGATTATTTATAAATAAAAGGGTATACACTATTATTTTAGGAAAAAAATGTATTTACCACCCAAATATGGTCATAGGAAAAAAAATAACAAAAAAATTGACGCTTTTTTATGCAGCTTTTTCTGTTGCATTGTATCTGAAGTCTCCTTAACTACCACCCGGCTTCATTTTCGGCAGCAGTCTTGATATACCCTGTATATATGAGAGACTCGGTGACACAATTGTACTACGGTGAGATTATAATGGTGATGTCTCGGGTTCGAATTCCGGTTCAGGTAAAGTAATATTGGATTTTTCTGTTCGTTTATTTTTTGCCTGATAAGGCGATAGGCTCATCCCCTATCACGCGTCGTAGGATGGAACACGCTAGGCGAAATCTGGTTATACTGGCACCACGGCTGCCTATCCCTTGTGGGGAATATGGCGCGAGTTTATATATTTACGATTTATCATATATTAAAATACTACTTTATTCTACATATGCGTTAGTTGCAGCAATAATTGGAAAGAAACAGTTTTTAAAAATAACGGTTAAAGTTTCCATTCTAGACACATCAGTGACTTTTCTCTTAAATTAATGTAGGTGTTATTAATACATTCACATATTGCTGATAGTATCTACAACAATGAATGAATAATTTGGTTATTAACTCTCACATTGTGAATTCATAGCGTGTGCTAAAAAAACGACCTTAAATATCTGGCATTTGACAAAATTGATGAATGCCCGTAATAATCAAGCGAAGTATAACATTTTCAGTTGACCTGACCGGCGGGAATTCCACCAAATTACCTGACGACATGGCAAAAAATTCCTTCCATGTTTTTTCTGCAACATCGATCATGGCCCGGCATACAAGACAAATGGTCTGTGAATTTTTCAACTTCTCCGTTGGTTATTTGGTACTCTTGGACATTATAAAAACTTTGTGCGTGTAGAAATGTTGTATGAAGATTTGTGTCTGAATATTAGGTTAGGTTCCATCTATTCATTCATCGTCGAATCGAATTTCACGCTATTTTTACGCGTTTTTTATATCATTCCACAATCTCGGGATTATACCGGGTACCTGCGATTGCTTTTCGTCAATCTCGAAACACCAGGATTTAAAAACTATCCCGTGATCGAAATACCTAGGTCTGAGGTACCATGAACGGAAAGAAGTGAATATGAATGTCGGTAAAACTATGTGTAGCAAAATTGATATATGAACAAAATCAGGCTCTGAAGAAGTGGGACGCATATAAAAAATCTAAACGCCATTCTCGTCATATTTACGTGGTCGCTATGGCGAGGTTTTGACTATATTAATGGTTGTCGCTGTCTAAGCCCATATATTATTTCATTTTCTTGGCATGTCTGATGTCTGACTGGTTAGACGCCGGCAGTGAAAGGAGAGGCCGCAGGTTCGATCCCCGCACCGAAACAAATATTTGTGAGAACCCCAGATATTTGTCTCGGGCTTCCTGATATCCACAACACAAGAGTCGATCTTAGTGTGGAGTCTGGACTATGTATGTGACTGTTGGGTGTATTCATTAATTTTGTTGATTCCGCTTAAATCGAAATCAAATTATCCGTTAATATGTATAGGTCACTACCATCAGCAAATATTTACTCAGCCAACGAAAGCAGTATAGCGATCATGACCTGCTAAATAAATAATAAAAAAATAATATTGCAAAACTTAATTAACACGAAACCACTCCAGTGATATCAATCGGGACGCGTCCGGAACATATCTGCGGAATATGGAACGCGACATCAAATCTATAGGTCAAATCAATGATATTTATGAAGGGAACTTTTTAAATATTAATAGATGACCCGGTTTTGTTTTATTTTTCCATGCATACGTTTTTACAGAGTTTCTACATACCTTAGCGTAAAGGAAATTTAACTTTCACTTGTTCTCGATAACATAATTAAGATAAGGTGATGCGTACCCAGGCGGCCATGTCGTATATGAGAGACCTACCACCAAGATTAGATACGAAAAAGATTATGCAAATGTGTCATTATTGTATCACCATGTATGAGAAGGTATATTAGTTAATGTCTGTTAGATAGTGGATACTCCATTCTACAAGGTACCTACATTTCATTAATGTACTGCGAATTGTGATGTTCCGGTGCTTAGATTGGTAGTTTAAATAAAACACAGTGATCGATTTCCAGTGTCTGAGGCCCGTCCACTCGGTCTGACTTCTGTCAGTGCAATGCCGGTGACGGGCGCTTGCTCACTTCTATATATTTCTCATACTTTACATCTACCTACAACTTTATTTAGTCAGTACCACACATGTACAAAAAGTTCAGAACAATAATTGGTCCAATCGTAGTTTTTGTATGGCAAGTTTGAATGAAAGAATTACATCCAAAACACCAAACCAAAATAGCAATGTGCTGTTGTCCTAGTATTGACAAACGTATTGTCAGTTAATCAATAGAGTACAGTTTATTGGCGACGAAATTTGTTTGTTTAGGTTCGGCGTGGCGCGTCGAGTGAGCCCTTATTGTGCTCTCACAATACGTGTACAGAACGTCACAACTATGAAATGTTATTAAAAAGCTGTCAAAACAATAAGTTGCTGAGTTTCGTAAATTTGTTTTTTGTATTTACGTATATTTATAGCTATGAACGGCGAGACTAGTCATTCACCTGATGGTTAGCGATACGACCGCTCATGACAGTAGCAAAACCAAACAAACACAACAATACCTTCACCGCGCTAAGACATGAGATGTTAAGTCTCAATATGTCCAGTAGTCATGCTGGCTATAAGGTACAAACCGGAACACAACAGTGCATTTAAACGTCTGTTTGACGGGAGAAATACACATGACGGTGATGCCCAGGCAGCCTCTCACATGATAAGGGACCTGGCATAAGTAAAATTATTCTATTATTTCAGTTTTATTTCAGTGTTCTTCTATTAACTAGGTTTCCTATAATTTATATCTTATTTTATAGAAACTATCTGAGTTCTCGGTAGAAATTCGTGAAGAAGGCATAGGTATGTACATAAAACAGTGAAATTCTATGACTGAAGCTGATGACATTTTATAACCCATCGTTTTTGATTTTACAAAATCCTAATGATGTTGACAGTAGATAAAATCTATTGATACCAAGCATTAGGTGTAACATATTATAGTACACAAAAAATATGTTCTAGTCAACTATTGAATGTCTGAATAAAGTAAAGTTAGCGAACAAATCAATAAGTTGCGTCGACCGGGAAACATTGTATCAGCAATAAGATAATACGCGTATATCGTGTACATGATATGAAATGTCAGAACATTGGATTCCTACAATGTTTCCTATGAAGCGTTTCACGAGCCAGATAGCTGAGTACATGTCTATTATACTGTAAGAATTTATAGTATACAATTACAACATCGTTAATCTTTGTAAGTAGCTATCATTAATGGCTGTAAACTCGTAGACATAGTAATATGCCTCTTATAATTGTCTGACATCAAGCATGTAACTTGGCTTCTCTTATACATCACCAGATAGTTGCAAATATAGTACCATGACCAACAGTGTCTCTAATATCGCCACAAATAGAGTATCATCATCTGCCGTCCTAAGAAAATAGATCATTGGCATCTCGGAATTGAATCGTAAGCGGTAGAACCTAAATACGTAGGTCTTTAAAACCACGCACTGTGGGAAGACATCCTGTTGCGTTGATTTAAGTAAATGTAGCATTACAACAGATATAATAAAAGCAAAGCTGTAAACTATTTTGCCAAAACTACCCACTACAAAACTACATACAATGGACTTTTATTAATGTTATAAGTTGGTAACTATTGAGTGGTGTTGTAAGCAACAGCTTAGCATTCACAAGCTTTGTTACATTTTGTGCTGGTATTGCTATTGTTACTCTAACTTTTGTTGAAATTGAACAACTTTGGATTCAATATACAGTTACAAATTTTATCATGCTTTTTGTGTCATCCGATAAGCTAGACTGGCGCTCTTTTCTTTATTTTTATTGCAGTGAATAGTGAGAGGATTATGCCGTGATCGTGATTATGCATCATCATTGATTGTAAGCGACACGACCGCTCTTAAACAGTAGCAAAACCAAAAACACCACGAATTACAAAACAATGCTTGGCATTCCACTGCGCTTGCCATCCTGAGACATAAGATGTTAAGTCCCAATATGTCTCGTAGCTACTTTGGCTACAATGTCCTGCGATCCTAAACACAACATTGCATTTAAATTGCTATTGGGTGGGAGAAAAAGACATTGCGGTTGTACCTTTCCTGGAAGCCTCTCACATATGAGGGATCTACCACCAGTGAAGTCCTAAGAGAGATTGAGTGCAATCACAGAATGAAAGCAGTTTCCAACAGGTTAATGTGGTGATTCTTGAATGTGACGATGAAGATGTCTCTGACGTTTATAATAATGATGGTCAAGGTTATACCTGTTTTTAAATTTCCGCCCAAAAGGAGGACGAAGGACCTGGGTAAGGTTGTAGGAAGTCGCTAGATGCAGGCCGCTTCCAACAGGTCTATGTTCAAGCTATGGAGAAAGCCTATGTACAGCAGTAGACGTTTTGTGGCTGAAGTGAGAGAGAAAGATAGAGGCGATACTTGGCAATGTGAGAATAAAATAAGTGTATTCTATTTTAATTGATATTCATGAAAAGTAACAAAATAAACCGTTCATGAATAAAGTCTCTAACAAGTCAGCGAAAAAATAATTGGGATCTTTTCTTTATAACATTATTTTGTTAAATTAAGTACGCGGTCAAGTATTGAGCAAAGAGGGTCTTAATAAAAGCCGCTTTTATACTGAGTTACTAACCAACGTCACGGAGGCCATTATCTGAAACTTTTCATTTTCAAACCGATCTACAGTATGCTTGTGATGAAATAATTAAGGAAAAGTGTGTTGGCCCAAACTGTCTAGCAACCTTGGAGTCCAATTGATGTGGTGACTAAAGTTCAACGCTAGAGGTTACAGTTTCCCGCAAGGATAAATATAATAATGACGTATGGAGCGATATTATTGTCTGTTGCCGGTGGATTCTTATTTGGACGTCATTGGTTATCGTTTAAGTCATTTTTTGAGGCTAGAACATAAGGCAATTCGTAAAGAATAAAAAAGGTATTCGTATAGGTCTGTGTATTTTTACGCGTGGAATTTGCGTTTGTAAGTTAGTGGTATTTACGACACTGGAAATGTACTATTGTGGGAGCAATGTGGATAACTGGAGACTTTCTCGCCTACCCACTCCGCAACTTGGCGAGTTCCTGAGTGATATTAGCCAGTCTTTATCCCGCATCGTAATTAATCCGAAGGAAAAAACAAACAGGAGTTGGAAACAAATAATTGTTCGTTTCCCTCCACAGCAAATGTTTACATAAATCTAATCTTCATTCTGCATTATAATAACATTCCCTATCTTTATAAATTTTATTCCTCTTGTCATTTACTTCATCCATCCACAGTCATTAAATGTTCTTTGACTGCTTGATAACGTATATCTTGGAACCAAAATCATCTATTAAATGACTACAAGGACGAAGGCTAACTAAGATAAAACTAAAACCAGTAAAAATTTCACGATTACTATTATGTGAGAAATTCAAATGTGCAGAAACCTGGTCCCTGACATGATTGACGCCGTGATAGGATATCAGCTGTCAGCTACACAGCACGATGCGCGTGCAATTTCCCGCGGTGACGACAACTGGAAATGCACAAGATTGGTGCACCGAGCACAAAGAAATTGAATGTTAAAAGTCGCTGAGAACTGAATTCCCGAAATGGAATTTGGATTTTGTAAGCTCGGTGAGATGAATGGAACTGCATTCAAATTTTATGTATCGTTGAAAACGTGGTGATTTCTTCATATGCATATTTGACATGTCACAAATGTGTACGGCTCCGGATGGTTTTAAGTCTATACAGTACAGATACACTTTTCAAAATGGCGGCCAAAATGTTCTGTGTGTCAAAATGTTGTTCAAAATATTTGCTAGATTCCTCACTACTACTTTCTATTTAATTTAGCGTGATGATTACTATAGCCTGTACAATTTCTCTATAAATGACCTATCAAACTCAAAATTATTTTTTTCTATTCGAAACAGTAGTTTCTGCGACTAGAAGTATCAAACAAATAAGCAAACAAACTTGTCAGGTTTATATATCATTATACAGATTTAAATTTTGAAAGTGGTAGAGTCCTGATATATTTGTTTGCCTGATATATTTGGTCTCGTTTTCCCAGGCGGGTAACGCATGTACAATCCATGTATTTAAGATGTTTACTGGCGGAGGTACTATATAATATTTTAAATATTTATATATATTATTTTCTTAGGAATTATCTTTTACCATCAGGTGTGCCACTTAATACTGTCTTTCTCTCTTCAGCCACAGGAATTACTACCTACTGCCATGGGCGTAGCCACGGTGGGGCAGAGTGGGGCACTTGCCCCACCCTGGCTTTGACCTGTAAGGTACCTAACCAACACTAAAAAAATAAATTATCTAGGTAAACTACTAGGCAGGTGAGCTATAAATGTTTAAATACAGATACAGGGTGCTATAGGGTGTAACCTTCTTGTATAAAAAAAATAACCGGGTTAAGACGTGGATAGAGTTTGTTAATTATATATTATTTTAGACTGCTGCCCCACCCTGAGCCCATGGCTGGCTACGCTCATGCCTACTGCTATCAGGACACTCACTTTTCACCTTGTGTGTTCCTTCCCATAACTTGACAGGGGGTGAGCCTATTACCATATCGGGCACAAATTACTCCGAACACTCCGAATTGATGACATAATTCAAAATAACATTGCCCGACCCGGCAATCGAATCCGAGACAGCCTCGTAATCGTATCGCAGTACAACAGCGCCATCGAGACATTCAATTAACAATTGATAAATAATTAATGTTCTATTAGCTTCTGTGCCTCGTTTGCAACATAAATTTAAAATGTTTTAGTACGTTTCATAGCCTCGTTTTCATTCTCAATTAAAAATTGACATGTTCCAAAAAACCGTTACTTGTTCTGCATGGTAAGTGAGGGCACGGAGTAGCCTGGAGGTTATTTTTTATTCTATTTACTTGCACACATCCAGGTGAACAGGATTTTCACACGTTCGAGGTGCCAGACAAAAGCCAGTACTTTATAAAAGGAAGTGAATTGTATTTCCAGAAACTAACACCTATTCGTCTAAAATTTTACAATGATTTGGACTAAAATGCCTTGTTAAGGTATCTGAGTTAAAATATTTTAAAGTTGGGAATTTTGTTTGGACACGCTAATATCTGGATCCACAAGCTGAATTAGAGAATTTATCTCCTTACTCGATTGCGCAATTCTTGACCAAGGCTAGTTGGTATTTAGCTTCAAGCTCCGATTCATAGGAGATGAGTAAAAAAATAAAACAACTGCTTCCGCTATTCTCACGGCCCGTGTTTACTGAAGGCTAGTGATCCCTACAGGAATTGATGAAATATATGGGAGAGTGGGATTCCTATCTATTTCATCATTCCTTTATCGATCTTGGAATGGACATGAGATAAGAAAAAAAAAGGTTATGAGTTTACAATTCAAGAATATGCCCCATGTCAATACTTAATTAAATAGCTATCCCCACGTTTATAATATACGTTAGCCAGTTATAAAATCAATATCAATAAAAAAGGTAAACATACACCTAACCAGTTTCTATAGCGTTAACAATTCTGTATTTGTCAATTATATTATATTACGTATAACCATACCCCATTGCATGTCATACGGAGTAAGTAACATCGCTTTGCGGTACCGGGGAACCCCTAATGTCATGTTAAATTATATTAAATAATGGAATTTGTTCTACGAGGCGTACCCTCGCGTGTCGCTTTTATGATAGTTAAAAATTATGAAACATTTTTCCGTGCTAACGTTACTAATACTTATTTCTCTTCCTGGTTGCACCCTAATCCATAAAAACTGATTTTGTTAGGGAGAGGGCAGGATTTAACTTCTTGTTTTATTGCTTGCTATATGAAATGCGGATTCCATCAGAGTATGACTTTAGTATCAAACTTTTGTTTAATATGTGCTCATTTTCATCATCTTTAGTCACATGAACCCCACAGCTGAAAACAGGTCCAGGAGGATCCCCAGGATTTTAACAACGACCTGTATAACCCGGTTTGAATTAAGCGACTTTCCCCAGTCTTGTTTAGGTCGTCTATCCACATTGTCAACTAATTTCACTGTGAAAGGCAATTTTGCTTTATCCGTCTCAAGTAACTACAAATTATATGCTCCTTGAAATTCCTAAGATCTGTCTTTTATCTAGGACTTCAGTCTTTGCATGGCTTTCAAGCAGTGTCTCCCAACGACATCCCTTTATCGATTGAGTTGCTCGTGCATATGCTTTTATTGTCTCAATTCACGCGAACAACATTCTCAGACAGCTGGCGGTTCAGACAAGATCCTCGTTTGTAGAAAGAGTCAAAGGTACGGACAAATATTTTAACGGGTCTGAAGATGACAAAGTTCCCCGAGGTGTGAAAGGCCACTTTTGTATCGAAATATTTCTGTGATTGCGGCCTTTGTGACTCACATATGAATTTGATATGTAGAAGCCCGCAAGGTTGACCTTTTATCAAATAGTTGGAGACGAGAATACGAGAAAATTCTAAGTTGTGATGTAGTTGTGGTGCATAGTAACACTTTTTGAAAAAAATATGCTATCTATATGGCAAGTACAGTTCCTTCCAAATAAATAATTATTTCAGTTTGTGTGTACTTATCCAGTTTTTCCAAGCGGGAAATATATATGTATACTATAATCCTATTCTGCTACCATAATAATATTATACTTTAGCTACATTTGATAAAGAAAAATTGTTAAATGTACAGCTGTTCCTACCCAATAAAATTTGCAAGTTGCAACATTTGTAAGTCGAGGCGGTAATCGCAAACGAGCGATTTGTGCAAATTGTTAAACATTATCATTACGTTTGCTAATTTAATACCGACCATTACGGCGTGAACGTTTTCCCTCAACATTTGTGAAAAAATCATTTCAAAAATCTACTTCTTTTTTGAAACGCAGAGGACTTTAATCGTATTACACACTTGATCAGAATACGCTCGTTCAAAAACGCGTACACAATTTTTTGGCCAATATTTATGCGATTATGGCGCATTTAAATTTTTTTTTTTTCATAAACTCACGCTTTTCTCCTAGAAGGGATGGACAGATTTGCTACCATAACACCTCCATTTCGGCTTGTTTCTTTTACATTTATTATGGACATATGAAAAAAATACTTGTTATTTAGTTTACCTGCAACCAATAAGCAATTTCAGGGAATATGATAAGTATTTTGATAAATAAGAAAACTTACAATATATTCAATATTATGAAGTCGACATTTCGTGGAAGTGAAGAAATATTTATAAGTGTTGGGTAATAGGAAAATGTGGCGTCGTATTTACTGAACTGAAATGCGAGTTCTGCCTTATTGTATGGTGCATTTTTAATACCTATTGGTGAGAACTACCCGTGCCAATAAAGTACCCATCGGTTTAAGGTGGTTATATCTCATTAAAGTAAAATAAGTACGGTTAGGTAAATTTTATTTTTTTAATTTACCGAAGCTTCGATTATTTAAAGCTTCTGTAGTCACAAGCGCTCTTAGTTTAATTTTATTTCAATGTGTAGCTTCCGCGTATATCTAAGGAACTATTATAGTTATATCCCATTTGTTAACATAATTATGGTTGGTTACAGTCTGTGAAACGTGAGGCCGCCACAGATTTTGTTTTGGTTTCAGGTCTGGGTGTTTGTGAGACCGAAAAGTATCTCGTAGTTCCTGATACCTACGACACAAGACTCGGTCTTAGTGTGGGGTCAGGACTCTGTATGTGACTGTTTTTTATTTATTTTATGTATCGAAATAAAATATACACTGACTGATTCCGAAAGGAGACACAGTTACATATTTTACTATGATGAATTTTCCCCCATTGTATACGGTCGCTATAGGTGAATACGATAATCCTATCAGCAAAATACTACTTCATATTGAAAGGGGGAATTCAGTACGTTTTCAATTTTTGTTTACCGTATTGAAATTTTGTGTGCACATCACCGTACCACAGAGGCTATTCTACGAAAAACTATAAAATAAATGCAAATCCGTGAAAAATACCCAACCCGGTGTTATAGTAAAAATGGTTTTTCGTTTAATATACTCTGTTTGCAAAAACTCTACACTTTATGAAGCATCGTTTTAATAAAATGAATCATGTGTTTCTTTATCCTTTTTGAGTGGCTGTATTATTATTTTTACGTAAACGTGCATAAGCTCTGGCAATTTTACTGCCAGTCAGTTTTGGCGTTATTGCCAGTCATAGTATGACAAGCTCAATATCTCAATTGTATCATCATCATCATCAGCCTTTTGCTGTCCACTGCTGATCATAGGCCTCCTCCAAATGCCGCCATTTCACCCTGTCTTCGGCTTGTCGCGTCCAGAAAGAATTTTCACAACGCGGTTTGCAACCGCCGCCCCGGTGGCTACGATTGCGGGCCCGCACATTCTGTAGAATGCAGATATATGAAAAAGCACGAGCATCTATACGACCGGAATCGATAGCAAAAGGTATAAAGGATAAAAAATATTATTTGTAACAGACGGTGGGGTCTGAATACCAATGTTGTACAGCTCTTCAATCCAGGAGGAGATAAATAGGGTGTTTAGCGTTACCCTCTGTAGAGATAAATTTGAAAATGTGTGTTTTCAAGTACGTGAGAGGCCGCCTGGGTAGGTACCACCGCAATGACTATTTCTCCCGTGAAACAGCAGTATTGGAGAGGATTCTCATGATGGGATTTAGACCCGCGGCCGTCGCGGTTGCGGGCTCGCAGGATGCAGATATAATATATTATAACAACACGGTGCGGGCAGAAATCACTCCGTACTTGAAAACACACATTTACAAATTTATCTCTACAGAGGGTAACGCTAAACACCCTATTTATCACTCCTGGATTGAAGAGCTGTACAACATTGGTATTCAGACCCCACCGTCTGTTACAAATAATATTTTTTATCCTTTATACCTTTTGCTATCGATTCCGGTCGTATAGATGATAAATCGTCCTGCAGGTACCCAACCGTTATGTTGGATGGAAATATGTTTTATCATACTTAATATGCGTTTACTTTGATTTTTTGTTCGATAAAGGTAGTAAATATACCGGCGATTATTTTTGAGGAATTTTGATCGAGGAATGAATTAAAAAGTAGTTGTAATATTAGTATGAAATATTTTTAATTGAGGAACAGATTCAAATTTATTGGTTGATATGAAATACATATTTATTGAGGGAGTCCTATCAGCCCCGTAGTGGACCTTCGACGATTGTTGATGATGATGATAAACATCTTGAAGCTTGAAGATTAGCGTTTTTTACACTAAAATTTATGTGATGATATTTTAATAATTAACTTGTACTGCACTACAGGCCGCTTCCAACATGTCGATGTGGAGATCCTTTGGTGAGGCCTATGTTCAGTGGACTTCCTGTGACGAAAGAGAGAGAGAGAGTACTATATTTTATGCTGATAAAACGATAATATAACTAATATAATTTCTAATATGGTATTAGTAATTATAATATTATAACTAACTATTGAGTATGGGACTTATCTCCGATTGAAGGTTCAATTGAAAGGGATTAAGTCATAGTCAATTACGCTGGCATATTGTGGGTTGGCGAGGTTCACACCTTAAAACATTTTGAAGGAGTCTTTGACTAAGCAGAATATTTCGTAATGTTTTCCTTTATCTTTCTGGGTCATGGTAATTGACGATCATAGTTACATGAATCCGAAAATTGAAACGTTGGATCCGGGATTTGAGCCCATAACCGTCGTCTTGGCAGTTCTCATCCGATTTGTGTACGAGCTAGTACGCGATTTAGACGTACATAGTCATATACTTGGAAGGAATTAATGTGACAAACCGAAAGATTACATTTTTATATGCGGTACTAATAAGAATTTTGTACACATTTTTTACTTATTTAGAGGTCAAAGAGATGCTTAGATTTCCCTACAAAAATGGATCGTCATTGTACAAGGTTTATTTGTATGAAAATCATGATTCAAATTCTTAGATGATATTCACAGAAAAAGTCATGGTATAAATTATTGTATTTACAAATAAAAATTAATTTGAAATTTACTTATGTATTTGAATATTGGAAGTGTTTAGCTTCTCAGTTGAAATTAAAATATCCTAAAACTCCACCCAAACTAAAGCCAGCGTTAATCGATACCGTTTTTTAATTATAACCAGCGTACCACCCTAATTTCTCTCTAGGGAAAATAAGGAAGGGTTCTCATTGAAACGTCAAGCTAAATTGATGGGCCGGCCGTGAGCGTGTCCAATAGTCGCAGGGCGTTTGTATCGCAGCGTCAGTCAGTCGGACGTCCGTAGTCAGGGTGGCCACACGCTCGTACAAACCGGACACGTGTTATCACGAGGTGACCACGTGGTGTGACGTCACACGCTCACTAACTTTTTAAAGTGAACAATGTATAGTGTGTTTGTGATCGCTCTGCTGTTATGCCTGGGCCCTTCCTGTACTAGCTCAGATAATTTAGGTGTGTGAGTTATTCTGTTGTTACCGGTGATTTATTGCAGTGTCTGAATGTTTGTGCTTGGGTATCTTGCGCGATTTGGTTTTCCTTTGTTTGTAAACATTGCGTAATTTTTTAATGTTTTGTGTGTTTATTATTTGAAGCATTGTATGTCTTGTTATAGTAAGTAGAATAAAATAAAGTGTAAAAGTATTTAGAAATGATTTTGTTATTTGTTTATGCATGAGACTTAATCTGTACATACATTATTAATTATGCCTTTTTATCTTAAAATAGTGCTTTAATATGGCTGTTTTTTTATGTATGCAAGTTTGATATTTTAGAACTGCGCTTGCCACTCGTGTAATAAATCCACGTTGCACCTAGCACTTGACAGCTTTATAAAATTGGACCTATAGCTGTTCACTGATTGATGCGGACCTATGTTTTTAATGTTTTGTGTGTTTATTATTTGAAGCATTGTATGTCTTGTTATAGTAAGTAGAATAAAATAAAGTGTAAAAGTATTTAGAAATGATTTTGTTATTTGTTTATGCATGAGACTTAATCTGTACATACATTATTAATTATACCTTTTTATCTTAAAATAGTGCTTTAATATGGCTGTTTTTTTATGTATGCAAGTTTGATATTTTAGAACTGCGCTTGCCACTCGTGTAATAAATCCACGTTGCACCTAGCACTTGACAGCTTTATAAAATTGGACCTATAGCTGTTCACTGATTGATGCGGACCTATGTCCAGTAGTGGGAAACATATATGTATGTTTATATAAATGTTATGATATAATATAATTGAGATGCGCATGGCATGTTTGTTTTTTATTTGGCGCTATTGAATTTATTTCTTCCCACATAAAGTATGAATTCTATGGTATGTAAGTCCGCCAACCCGCACCAGGTCGATGGACTATATGGCCTAACCACTCTCAATCGTACTCTCGATTGTAGAGGAGGCCCGTGCCCTGCAGTGGGACGTATATGGGCTGATACAGATACAGATACACATAAAGTGTGATGTATGTTGTTTGTGTCAGACACTACGATGAACTTCTGACCTCCTCAATACCTAGACCTTATAAAAAAGTTAATGACGTAAATCTTTGTGTCGGTTTCGGTATCGGAAATCGCAGCCTTTTATTTGATAGTTGGCCTTTAACTTACTATTTCGTTTAGGTTGTCAATTTGAAGTGGAATGGTTTTGCAGCTGTATATATTTATTAACATACAAAAATACATATCTATATATTACATGTCATCTTGTACCTTATTAGGTACGATAAGACTATGGATCTTCACTTTTCTCAGTCTTGATATGCTTTCGCCTCATTTATTCTCTTCGTTCATTATCATCTATCTTCTGATATGTAATAGTCGGTTCAAGGTACTTTTGGTCTGACCTTTGATAAGGTTGAATACCTTAATATATAACAATATTATTTTAATAAGCCTGGACAATTTTAGTATTGATATGAACTTCGACACTTCTGTTTTTATTTATATTTTTATCCAACATGGCGATAAGTTCGTCCCTTATCATATCGTGAGACGGAACATGCAAGGCGAAATGTGGGTGTCCTGGTACATCTGCCTAACCCTTCTGAGAGCTTAACCCTTCTGAGATAAAAGCGTGACTTTATGTATAGATGTTTTATTATTTTTTTGTGAGTACAGGGACATGAAAAAAATATGGAGAATACCTGGCATTGAATCTGAATCTAAATCGAATTTAAATTAATATTTAATTTTGAAATGGAACGATGTTGTTACAATACCGCTGACTTCAATCCTTATCAAAAACATTACTTCAATTAAAAACCTCGCAAAGTATTTACTGTTCCGGGATTTGAACAGTGCCCATCAGTACAATAATGTAAACAAACAAAACAAGCCGACCGCTCCATCTCAATTCCCGCCAAACTTCTTTCCAGTTCGAGCGTGGGTGAGAAAACTTTGTTCATACAGCCTATGTTTTTGGACGAAAATACTTACTGCTTTATTGGACTATGGACAAATAGCTGTTAGTCGTTGGGGGTACTATGTCAGATAATTCAAGACTGCTTTTTTTAATTATTATTTTTTTGGTAACGAATAGCGAGACGAGTTTTTGACGAGAATTTGCCTAATAGTAAGCGAAATGACCGATCATGGACAGTAGCAAAATCAAGCAACATCATGAATTATAAAGCAATGCTTGGCAATTAACAAAGAATCGATAATATCAGAATATCCCGTGTTGGAATTCTATCATTTCCTGTAGGCCGGCATAATTATGTCGATCAAAGTAGCGTAGAGATAGTTCCAACTGCACTGCACTTATTATCAAATGCATTATAGTCACTTAATATAGTTTTTTTATTTGAAAATTTGACTGTCTCGGTGGCGCAATTGTTTAACGGTACCTATGATTATAAAGATTAGGTCTCGGGTTTGAATTTTCCTACTTCGGGCAGTCATATATGACTTTTCTATTAACATCAGCTTGGAGATAGGAATTGTGCTCGAATTGGCGATAAGCTTGCCTCCTTTCATATCGTCAGACGGAATTTACAAGACGAAAAATGGTTGTCCACGTAGCACCACAGTATACCCTTCTGTAGGAAAGGCGTGAGTTTATGTACATATGTATTTATATGGCAGAGTTATAAAGTCACAGGTCAACTCTAAGCTTCTAACCCCACATAATCGAGGGGTTAAAGAACAATACAACAGAACAAAAGCTTTGTAAATAATGATAAGAATAAAGTAAGCCTTTTGTAAACATGTTAATAAAGGCTTACAAGCTTCAATACTATTTGAAAATACGGGCGATGTAAGCCGCAACACGTGTGATTACGTTTATCTGCGGTAAACTTTTATTTTTACCAATCAATGCATTGTTAGTGGCTTAAACGATGGTAGAGAATATAGTTTACTAGTATATTGAGTTCTAAATTAACATAAATAAATAATAATGGTATTAGATACGTACATATATAAGTGGATGCTTTTTTCCCAGAAGGACTTGGCAGAAATTATCCTGATACCATGACACACACGTTTTGCCCCACGATGTGATAGGGGGCGAGCCTATCTCCATATCGGGCACAAATTTCTGACTCCGACTGAGAATGAATAGAAAAATTCAATATCACTTTGGTCGACCCGGAATTCAATCCTGAGACAATGAGACTAGACATGAAGGCAGCTGAGGTAATACCACACTTACAAATATAGATACAAATGATATTAACAAATAAATAAATAAACTTGTGGTAAATAATCGTACAAATGTACAAACAAACTTTTCTTAGAAAGATATAATGTACGTATGTAATGAGTATGTAAAGGAACAATATTTGGAAATTAAAAAATATATGTCGAGACAGATGTAATGTAGATACCTAATAATAACAATATGTTAACTATTATGAGGTTAACACTTAACTTATAAACTCTTTTCATCACACATAAAGCAAAAAACGTTTTGCCAAAATCCTTAAGTTCAGTTGCCAAAGCTGACGAAATGAAAACGATCACCAGAAATAATCCTTTAACGACAATATCTACAATACTGAATTCACAAACAGATGCAACGCAATCTCTAGTCTAAAAATAGCTCCTACCAAACAGATCTATTGACGCGAAACAAATAAAGTGGGGCGTGGAAGTGTGTATCGAGCACATTTACGGATAAAGGACATGTTACATTTATATTGCATTAAACTACGACGGCTGCGTTGAAGCGCAACGTCTGTTAAATCTTTAATCTCCGTCGCACTGAACAATTGAGACGGTCTTGTACGGTTCTTTGTTGCTAACTTCATTCACATTCCGTTGAGCTCAAACAATAGTCTTTCAATAGTAAGGAATATTTTATTGAAATCTCGGGATGTAAATACAAAAATTGATGTATTGGAGATGCTGTAGGGCAGAGCTAAGATCATAGGAACGTAGTAATTTATGCAGAGCAAGAAAAAAGGGGAGGATTTAAAGAGAGCTGATGTAGAAATTGGATCCAACAATAACAGAAAATAGATTGTGGAAGCAAAATATATTTTATAGGCCTATCTGGGTGTAATAGCGTATTTGACTATTATCGATTTTTGGGATTATTTCGGTTATAAACACAAATATGTTAAAAATAAAGCCTTGCTATCAAAAAAGTATTAAAGTACACAGTAGTAAACAGTGGCACGCAAAGAATGAACACCGAGCTCCGAAAATCTGCTAGTCTTGTAAGAACACTAAGCTGTGTTTGCTCACATCAAAGTTTATCAAAAAGAAAATAACAAATAAGAGTAGTCAAGAATAAGCAATTTAACATTTAGGGTGAAATTGAGATGATAGAGCATCTAAAAGATGTTGATGTTGACATTAGACCATATTACACTACAAAAATTGATTATTGTTGCTAAAACGCGGGAGATAGTCTTCTGCATATGAGATATCACAATGGGTGAATGAAAAAGAACAAAAAATATCGACACATGACAGCAGAAGATATGACTGACAGATAAATAAATGAATATGACGCAAAAATGATAGACATAGAAACCAAATAAAAATAATGACCACAATTTAAAAAATAAAACTATGCACGTTCTATTAAGATCGATGTTACCAGATAAATATCAAGATTCATCCTACAAGCATTACGAGTGCAATTCGTGACAAAAGTTTTTACAAAGAAAGAAGATGGCATCAGACAAATGGCTTCTTTCTTCATTGGATATACTTCGATGAAAAATGGTACTATGGTGAACCCGTCCAGACATCAGCATATACCATTAACCTTATATTAGATTGGAATACGCAATGCAGTTAACACCAAGATTTATGTATCAGATCAAAGCTATATCACCAATGTGTTTAACTAAGCGTAACGCACTTTGTATTAGTTGTTTGATCATTTTGGTCTTTCTTATTGTCTATTTGTCCTAACGATTTATATTATGTAATCGTGGAACTAATTTATATATGTATATGAGAGAGATATATACATATTTATATTTAAAAAATGGCATAATATGTGAGAGGCCTATACCCAGCAGTGGGTTCCCATCCTTCCCCTACAGACCCCTACATGCTTTGGTGGATGATGGATGGATGATGAATTTATATATATATAATAATAATATTATTTATAATTGGATTTAAAATTTGCATGCCTCTTATCAAAACACTCATAATTATGCATTTGCTTTTGCCATGCTCGGGAAATATTAGAACGAATTGTTTTATAAAAAACATATTTCAAGTTGATGCTAGGTCGTTAACCCCCCAAAGCAATAGAGAGGACGAAATACCCAGTTTGAACGCTAAATTGGTGCAGAGCGTTCATTGCTGAAACTGGTCCGAAGCAACAAGTACATGTAGAACAACTAAGTTTAGAGTTTATGGCCAATTCCGAGTGAAGTGTGTCCCCAACGTCAGCCCGTACTTTTAGAAAAGCACCGATAATTTATTCGTATAAATATACTCTCTTACTGGTGGTAGGTCTCTCATATGTGAGAGCCCGCATCAGTAGGTACCACCGAAATGTCTGTTTCTCCCACCAAACAGCAGTGTAAATGTACTGTTGTGTTTCGGATTAAAGGTCAATGTAGCCGGAGTAGGAGCTTAAAATTTTATGTCTCAGGATGGCGAAGGCAGTGAAATGCCAAGCATTTCTTTGTGATTCATTGTTTTTTTTGGTTCGCTACTGTTCATGAGTATATCTTCAACCACAGGCGAATGCTCGTCTCGCCATTAAACCCAATTAAAAAATATATGGTGGATCTCGACACATCAACAAAAAATAACTGCAGTAAAATTAAGGATGGCATGTTCATGCACTATTGTAAAAAACATCAGCACACCTTCGCCTTTCATATTCATTGAAACTGACGCGCAAATAAATGGCCACAATCACGCGATAGCAAAAACGCGAGCCGCAACCCACTTACACGTAATGCTTCTGTTTTGTTCCTTTATAAAACGGTTATTTACGCCCATTGTGATCTTAATTAGAGAGCAACCCTTGTAACTGTAGCGAGCCAGCTAGCCACCGAGCCGTGTTCATCATTAAGATTTAAATCCGCCCAAATTCATACTGTACTTATGACAGTAGCTTCGAAGTCACTGTGAATAGCTGCCATATATATAAAAGCTATTATGTAATTGGTCAGTTGGATGAGAGTTGGAGTTCCAGATTTTTCAAAGTCGCATACAAAATCAGGGGACCTTAAATTAAAAAAAAAAACAATATAAATAAATTCTAGCAACCGCATGAGGTGTGTGTGGTGGACCAAAATCCAGGACCTCAGGTAAAAAAAAAGAAGAAGGGACGGGTTCCTGAAATAATATTCAGTAAGCTGTTGTCGCATTGCAAAACAGTAATAATGCCTTCAGTTTTATTTTTGATTAACGACCTTATCATTCAAATTATGTTTAATAATAATAATTTAGAAACTATACTAAAACAACAAGTATACACAAAGAACGATATTAACTTACAGTTTTATTATTTGTTTGCTCAGAACAGTTTGTATGCAGTCTTGAAGAAGTCGGTAATCGATTTTAATAACATTTTTCTTGAATATGGCTATTGAGTCTGCTGTAGCTTCAACATTATGGGGTATTGTTATTTCCTTGCTTAATGTGTAATGTTTGGTCTTCTGCATATAACTTGACACTTTGTTAAAATATAACTTTAGCTAATTTAACGAAATAGTAAAAATAAAATTTAAAATAAATAATGCTAGGAAATGAGAGTTCCATTTGAGAATAATATTTTGCTAAAAGATTAAAAAAACATTTTCTCAAGGTAACCAACTGAAGCAACAGATAAATGAGCTTAAAACATTTGCTCGCCTCACAAACTCACTCACATTTACTCAGTCACGAAAAAGGCTAAATTCGCAGTTGTCACGGTTTAATTAATATACGAAAAGGTGTGGCGTCACGCACGCTCTTTGTACTTCATGTGAAATACATCAATTAGCCTTTTCGCCTTTATTTGCTCCACATCATACGTAGGTGTATTTCGTATACCCGTAGGTCAACATAGTGTAACTATAAGTGTACATAGTTTTACTTCACGTAGCATGTGTGCTACATTGACCAATCAGAACCATTCTCTATAATCTATCTATCTTTAATAAGAGATTTCATTAGATATTTCAATGTATTTTATGCTTCGGTTAACAAACATGGAGTGATATGCCGATATGGTGCATATTTTTAGACAGCTGGGCAAGATAAATGTATATATCAATCTTTGTTTATTGGAGCATAGAATTGTATCGAACTAGTAATGGAAGCCACGCTAACCTCTGGTTAAAGATAGATAAGATACCGCGACCCGCCGTAAGTCAATATCGTCTAACCACAAGTCAACTGGGCTACATCGTTTAGCCAAAGGTGTACGTTACGTAGCAGATAAACCCACATCAGCTATTAGCCAAACGGCTACATCGTATGGTGCGGCTACGTCTTGTAGCGGAAAAGTTTACATTTTTATACAAAAGTATAAATCGATTAGCAATACGTCTACGTTGCGTAGCAAATAGTTCTACATCGTTTAGCATAGCATCTGAAGGTTAAATTAGAAAAAGGTGATGACGTAAGTTTCTTTCCACGTTTGATTTTATGATCATTTGATTTCCTAGATGAAAATGTCTATTGCTTTATATATTCTTCTTTGTATTTTATCATGCCTCATGTTCTATATAGTACCTGTGCTCTTTTCAATACTTCCATCGTCATTAGCATTCAGCCCTGTGTTCAGTACACTAAATTTCGTTTACGGAATCATGTTTATAAATGTCGTACGATTCATTAATTTTTCATCGCGAGCATTAAATCGTGATGAAAAGGCAACATAATAATTTATGTATATTTACATAATATTATTTATTAAAATTCGAACTTAAGTTGAAAGGAAGATGTTTACATTGCAAATTAGTTGCTTCGAAATTTCATAGCTGCACCACTCCTGTATAGAAATAATTAATTCAGAGATTTTTTACAACATCCTCCAATATTAACAAGGTTTATCGTTAATAAAACCTAAGTTATATTTTACCTCCTTGAGGGAAATAATTCATAGGTCAAATTTATGAGTTCACCCCTTTTCGATCGAATCTTGGGTTCCGGCAGGAAAGTCTATTTTTACGATGATAGATTTATCAGGCACAGGTGTTCCATACAAATATTATTCGAGTTTGATTGAAGCTTTGTCACAAAAATATATTTTGCCGGCAAGTTTCACCATAAAATCGCATTATTGTTACAATAAAATCCTAATTTTCAGTCTCAACATTTTATTTGTCCCATAAAAGTTTAATGAATTAAATAAAACAAAACAAAACGCATTACGATTAATTAAAAGAGCAAATACAGGCCGAAAATACCGTTCTATTTTTGAATTGACATTGATTAAAACATAATTCATTTCTCATTAAGTAAAAAGGTTGTATGCCATTGATTATAGTACAACCTATTCGATTGTAACGTTCATTAAAGAGGTTACATGTCAATGTTTGGCGGCAAATGTACGTACACGTCGTGCAGGTGAGACTTATTAAGGTGACCCAGTTATTACGCACGCTCCATTACCTTGCTGTGGGGTGCTATAAATGTGTTAATTGCGGCCTTTCCACGCATCACCAGTAAATATTACTTCAGAGCAAAGATTTCGGTTCGGGTTTTGTCTTATTAAGGTTTTAGTGTTTATGATAAGGTATACGGTATGTATAAATATTTTTATTAGAGATGTCGTTTTTGTAATTTTGGTAATTGATAATGAAAGTGTATTAAGGGATGTGTTAATGGAAAAGACTTAAGTTTATGCAATTATAAGAATTTACTGGTGGTAGGTCTCTCATATGTGAGAGGCCATCTGGGTAGGTACCACCGCAATGTCTATTTCTCCCGTGAAACAACAATACGTAAATGCACTGTTGTGTTTAGGATTGAAGGACATTGTAGCCAGAGTAACTACTGGACATATTGAGACTTAACATCTTATGTCGTAGGATGGCGAGCGCAGTGGAATGTTGCTACTGTTTATGAGCGGTCGTATCAATCGTCATTGCAAATATATATATATATATATATATATATATATATATATATATATATATATATATATATATATATATATATATTGCGAAAAACCTCCAAGAAAATACAAGGTACACATTTTACAATTATTTAAGTATCCAAAATGTGGGTCCCAACGTAGGCAAGCCCGTATCTTGGGTATCCTATTATCACTATCACTACATAGTATAAAACAAAGTCGCTTTCTCTGTCCCTATGTCCCTTTGTATGCTTAAATCTTTAAAACTACGCAACTGATTTTGATGCGTTTTTTTAATAGATAGAGTAATTCAAGAGGAAGGTTTATATATATAATACGTATATATTATTGAACAGAAATCTATTTGTACCCGAGCGAAGCTGAGCCGGGCCGCTAGTGTTATGATATAATGAAAAATTGTTACATGCTTTTGAATTACTTTCTACTATATAATACACATTTATTACTGGCATATTAAGTGAACGACCTGGGGTGTTCCATTAATTTTATAATCTTTTAAAATTAATTCTGCGTATAGTGTGAATACTTTTTAAATATTTCAAGCTCTTTCTCGACTGCAACTGCAATTATTTTACGTGCTTTATTTAAACGCAAATTCATTTCGGCCAGTAATAAAAATACATTCAGTTTTCGCCCATCAATCGGCAATTGAATCGGAATTCCCGTGACGTGGCGAAAGCATTAACAAATGAAGGCAGAGGAATTGCAATGCCGGGAATGTATGCTTGCGGTATGATTGCATACAGAATGAGCGAATCTCCGGCAATCTTGTTATACGTGACGTAGCAGCTAAGTAGCGGGTGCCGGAGAATCTTCGTGTCATACGTAAATCCATTCAGCCATTCAATTTGCTTTGAATGGTATTTTCGGGGATTTTGCAAATTAGCACTGTGGTAGCAGATTGTGGGAGGTATATTTGTGTATTAGTTTATTTTGGCTTAGTAGTTTAATTTAATAGGCTTAGTAGTTTTTATGTGTTAATCTAGGGTGTCGACTACCACCATACCGAATTTCGTCAATATTGGTTCATAGTTTGAACGTGAAGAGGCAACAAACAAACAAACAAAAACAATAATTGTGAAAATCTATTTTATCATTAATTATACCGGCTGTATACAAGGTTGGCTTTCGTGCTCAACTATCGCCATATTCACGACTCAAACACTTATAAAAAATGCAATATTTGCTTGCTATAATTATCATATTTTATATATATTAATTCTAATCTTGTCGATTGCCTTATTACATATTTAGATAACTTCCATTAGTTCTAGTTTTCCACTTAATTAAACTTGTGTTGATAATTAGGTTTATAGTTAATCGCTAGCCGTACGTATACTATCTATCAACAATAATGTCTTTTATATACTTATTATAATGTACCCGTATTATTTAGTTCAATGGTTCTTAACTGGTGGCCCACGGACCACTTGTGGTGTCTGGAAGTATTCCCAGTGCTCCGCGGAGCAATATCAAGATCATCCTTAAACTAAGTGTTATTTATATATAGATAGAAAGACTCTTTATTTATATACATTACGTTAGTGTATTAAAAAACAAGTCAAGGAAGTGGGTGGTCATTAAATAAATAAAATATAATATACAAGTGGTCCGGCCCGGCTTCGCTCAGATGCAGATACATTTTCAGGCCACTTTAAAAAATAGGAACTATTTCGCGTGATAAATAAATAACTTATTTAAACTCAACGTCAATACCGCACTTAATAACCCCCATCGCATTCCTTTGAGTTTGAAAAAGTATTCACTATATTTGGATTCCTTGAAAATCTTACGGGAACATTACATATTGTCGGGATAAAAGGTAACCAACTAGTCAGCTAGCTCCATGCCAAATTTCATCAAAATTGGTCGAGCAGTTTGAGCGTGAAGTGGTAACAAACATACAAACTTTCGCATTTATAATATTAGTAGAATAAAGACATCATTATTTATATCTTGTCATGGACAAGTGGACAGGATACTCCAATCTCTTCGCATAAAGTATAAAGACTTCCCAACCTCAAAATAAAGTGGAAAATCATATACAGTAATATGGTTTTAATCTTTTGTTTCTGACGTTATGTTATTATATTAAAATATGATTTTTTATCAGTAACTTACAGTCGGTCATATAACTCATGTTTAGGAATAGATAATCGCGCAAAAAATTTGTTATCATGCAGGTCACGCTAGTTAAACTAACGGATTTTTATAATGTTATCATTTTGCGTCAGCTTCAGGGTATCTGCTGGTAATAATATTAATATAATATTTTTGTGCCATCTTTTTGCTTTTTAATTTATTAGCCTTGGTTTGCAGCCGATTTTAAAAGCGAATTTAAATTATTTTGTAATATATTTTGTCTGTTTGGTCTAGTGATAAAGGGCAGCGTGATAACCTAGGTTCGAGGTATCCAGGTTACTCAATCGCAAAATCTTTAATGAGTTGCTCGAGGCTTTAACTTGAGTTCCCTTTACATTTTTTTTTATTTCAGTGAATGATAAGACGAGTATGATATTCGCCTGATGGTAAACGATAAAACCGCTCATGGACAATAGCAAAACTAAACAACACCATTAATAACAAAGCAATGCTTGGCATTCCTCTGCGCTCGTCATCCTGAGACTTATGATGTTAAGTCTCGATATGTCGAGTAATTACTCTAGCTACAAAGTCCTTCGAACCGGAACTCAACACCGCAGTTACTTTTGGCGGGAGAAATAGACATTGCGGTGGTACCTACCCAGACAGCCTCTCACATATAAGGGATCTAGCACAAGTAAAATCATTACAATCTTATGATGAAATTATGTAAGTTAAAAAAAAAGTGGCTTATTGCTATCAATAAGCTAAATTATCCGTCTGTTTACACGATTAGGGAAAGAAAATAAGCTAATATCTATTTGGAAATCTCAGGAAAAAAGTAAACATTATTAAGCGATGATCGCATAAAGTCTACAATACAAGCACCTCGAAGAAATATTCATAAATAAAAATAACAGGCGAAATGAATTTTGTCGAATTATAAATTACTATAAGGTTGTTGGTCCATTTATCAAGTAAATGGGCCCGTCGGCAATTCACGAATAATGTGATTCTAGCTGGATCATATTTTGATGTAGCAGGAAAAGGGATCTTCCGCTGTTTCTTGGCCAATCGCAATCTGGAAGATAATGGTTGGAATAATGGATCCTTCGGTGGGTTTCACGGTATCTGCATCTCTGCTCTCTTGTACCATGATATTTATATTTATTTAATAGGGAAAATGCCGTCCTGATTGGTCATTCTAAGAAAGATACATTTTTCATTGTTATTTATTTATTAACTTTCGCCGGTAAATCCGAACGCTTGGAATTGTGAAGTAGGTGGCGGAATAATGAACTCCTCAGTGGTTGGCTTATTTATTTTATTATTCAATGCTTAGATGTAGTATTAAAATAGTTCAGTATATTTAATAGGGGAAATGTCTCCGTAATTGGTAATTCTAAGAAACATATTCTTTCCGTATCGTTCGTTTTTTTATGCTTTTGGCCGCAATTCAGTTCTCATGGTAGTATGAAGTATTCAATTTTTTACATGTTGGAAGAAACTGATCGTCCTGTATTAGATATAATGTATTTCTATGTACTGTTCATTCCACTACATCGAAAGGATTTTTTTGAAGAGATCCCGCCGTTAGCGATAAGACCGCCACTTGTACAATCAATCATTTATATTTAAGATTTTCAATTAAGTTGTAATTCATGATATACTATAAAGTCATAATAAAAAATAACATGCTGTTTCCAGATTAAGGAAATATCGTTTATGTAAACATCGAATAGTTATAAATAAATTCTATTATAATGTATAAAAGGTAAGAGATTAAGAAATAATACAGTTTTCCACAAAACTGCATACAGTTTGACTGCGGTATTAATTTGTGGTTTTATGATAGTTGTTTATCCTATTATTGAATGTATCAATTAAGGCTTAATTTATTTGCTCAAATTTATGTTTTGAATAGTGTTTTAATTTTATTTATTGAAATGAATGGCGAAACAAGTTTGCCATTTGCCTAATGGTAAGCGATACGATAGCTCATGGACAATACCAAAATCACACAACGCCTTGAATTATAAAGCAATGTTTTGGCATTAGACTACTTAGCCATCCTGAGCCATAGTATGTTAAGTCTCAATAAGTCCAGCAGTTACTCTAGCTATAATGTTCATTAATCCGGAATACAACAATGCATAAATACTGCTGTTTGGTAAGGGAAATAGACATTGCTTTATGCTATATAATTATAATTATATTCTTATTTCAATTATATTTTGGATAGTTTAGGTTTTTTTCATATTTCATATTTTCGTTTTCAAATAGCTTGGCGATCAAATAATTAAAATTCTCTGACTGATCAGATTAAACTTAAAACAAAAGTACTTAAAAGCAGACGTTGTACGAATAAAATTGTACTGTAGTTAGCTAACAGCTTAGGATGTTGGTAATTAGATTTAAAGTTATGAGACTGAAATGTACCTCTGGTAGGGATGCTGTTGCAACCTAAGGGATATTACGTGAAATGGCATGGGATTTTTTTATAACAGTACCAGAACGCGTAAACTTTATGGGGCCTAACATTCACACAAACTAACTGCACAAAATTTTCGAATCTTCTATCATACGTCGTAACCATAGAATAAGTTCGGAGAAAATGATAACCATAATACAGGATAGTATTGATTTTTAGAAGTTGAAATCTTATATCTTACTCCGGAAGTTGAACATGCGAACATTCGAAGTTCGTATCGTTTCATACAGTAACCCACTGGATTTGGTAACAGCAAATGAAACATTCGAGTCTAGGTGTTGAAGAGCCAACAAGTCTCGCGTAGTTTCAGATACATGCGATTCTAGAGCTGCATGATCTTAATTTGGTTTAAGACTTAAGTAGCTCAAATGTGACTTAAAAATGCTGTAAAAGTTTTTATTTGTGTTTATGCTATATTACAACAGACAATTAGACGAGAACCATTATTTAATGGTTCTCGTCTAATTGTCTTTGTCTCTTTGCCGAGATTTATTATTTTTATTTTTGTTGCTAAAGTAAACCTATCTTAGAATACGATAGGTTTGTCCGGTAAACACAAATCTAATTTATTTATTTATTCATTCAACACACACAGTCATTGAAGGTTTATATCGAATTCGAACTGGCGGGATTTTACAAAAATCTTGAAGAAAATATCCTAAACAAAAAATCAACAATACGATAGCTGGTTTCGATCTAAATTAAAACCAAAGCGGTTGTTGTATCGTCTGTAACTAAACTTTCAAGGCTGGGAAACCATACCGCTCTGAAATGGTAAACACTCCGCTTGTCTCATACATTAATAATGTCAAAATATCACCCAGCCTTGTATCTCGAATGGAATTGAATTTTAAAGCTTCCATTCAAATGAAAATACTCTTCATATTTCCACCTATTATTGCTTGACAAAGAGATTATTAAACGTCAAACGGATGAAAGGTGTATTCATTCTTATAATTCAAAGAGGATCGCTTTGTTTTTATTTGCCTGTTTTGGTACCCACCAATTTAACTTATTTCTTAGGCAATTTATGAAGATTTTGCCTCAGTATAATCGGGACTGGTGGGTGGGTAGTTTTTTTTAAATTAGTAGCATAATTTTTAAGATAATCGTAAGGTTTGTGATGGGACTTGGCAGCTTTTGCCGCTATCGCCGCACGGCTTAAAGTTTTTTATATGGTCAAATAATCATACAAATTAATGAGAGTGTTATTGATAGCCTATGTTCCGCGGCCAAACAGCTAGGAAGAATTCGTTCAAGTTTGCCCCTTGTCTCTCGCGATACGACTGATTAACATTATTTCGCAACATATTGATATTGTCATTTCCGAAATTTACAGAGATAGCACAAAGGTGCATTGAAGGAAGGATTATAAAATGTTTAATCTCTGTTGTAATATTCTTGGTTGTAAGGTATACATGTTCTGTTGTATTTTATTGTATATTCCATGTGTAGCAAGTAATGCTGCATTATTTTTGAAAGCTGTTTAAGGTATTTTATTAAAGGTTATATACATATAAATAAAAGAAATCATTGACTATGAACACAGACGAGTTAGCAGACCATCGAATAGTAAGTAGCAAGTGCTTTTTATGACCTTTAGTAATGCACGTAACTCAGTAGGCCTTCTACCTATTGTGTAGGAAGTACTAAAATAATAATTACAGCAGATTTTTTGAAACATAAACTTCAATACTGACAGCCTACGTGGCGCAGTTGGTTAGACGCCGACTGTAAAACGAGAGGCCGTGGGTTCGATTCCCGCACCGAAACAAATATTTGTGTGACACGTAGTTATAGTTCCTGATACCCAGGACACAAGGCTCGATCTTAGTGTGGGGTTAGGACTATGTATGTAACTGTTGGGTGTATTTACTTATTACTATGTACTCATGTAGCGCAAAATACAAAATTTGAACCTTTCACAGTGTTACACAGCATTGCCATAGTAGTTGATTCACTTAAAGATAGTTATTTTTGGAGCAAATTATCGTTAATTACTCGTTGGTCTAAACATCTAGTCTAGGCAATTGCTGTTAAACTTCAGCGACGCACATTAATCTTCATTACTACATAGCGTATAACAAAGTCGCTTCCCGCTGTCTGTCTGTCTCTATGTATGCTTAGATATTTAAAACCACGCAACCAATTTGATGCGTTTTTTTAATAGACTGATTCTTAAATTAATAACCAAATTTAATAATAATAATGACTGCCACGGCGACGTAGTTGTACTACATTACAGTTCCGAAACTGAGGTCTCGGGTTCGAATCCCGGATCGGGCATCCAGTGATATTGGATTTTTCTATTCATTGTCAGCTCGGAGCCAGGAGTTTGTGGCCGATAGGTCGATAGGCTCGCCCCTGTCACAACATAGGATGGAAAATAGGCGCAATGTAGGTGTCCTCTGCCTACCCCTTCTAGGAAAAAAACATGAGTTTATGTATGTATGTATGTTTATAATTAAAAAATACATAAACAAAACGCTATTAGTAATGAGACACCAATCATATATATAAGGCACAATAGATCATGGGCCTCTCCATGGTTACCTAAAACACCTTTTGCATTGTGCGGGCGAGTATTGTTTTAGCAGATTTCCCTTATGGGGATATATTCAATACTAAGTCAGGGTCCTTTGTTATATCCCATTCTCGGAGCACGCTTTGTTTCACAAAAAATGGATCGGATTTGTCGACAAAGCGTTGTCTTTTGTCAGAATATAAGATCAGATAATATGTAATGATTGATAAATATCTAAATTTGGTGTTTTATATCAACACATTTGAACTTGATGTTAGTAGTCCAAAAAGATTAAAACGCATGAATCTTCCACAGTAGCGGTAGGCAGAGGTGCCAGGACACCTACATTTTGTTGTATATTCCTTGTATATTCCATCCCACTATGGGACAGAGGGCGAGCCTATTCTCATTCTCGGGCTGATAATGAATAGAAAAATCCAATATCACTTTAACCGACCCGGTATTCAACCCCAAGGCCTTAGTATGGTAATCCTACTGTAGTCTCCATTCCTAACCAGAACCACGCGTGCTGGCTTGCGAAGCCATAGCTTGACGGTCCACACCATCCCGGCGCGAACCAAACGGTTCTTAAATTATTTTTTGTGCCGTCAGTCTGTGGAATTGTTTGCCGTCTCACGCGACCCCTCCTTCCTATAATCTTGGGTTCTTCCTCCATAGTGTGAAGAGGCATAATTTGTCTATTGCCATGAGATTGCCGTCCTATGCCAGTGGACACTTTGCCATGGCGGCATTTGCGCTCACCAACAGGCGCAATGCGGTCACTATATAAAAAAAAGTATGTCTACGCCACTGCAACTCCTGTAAGCTAAGATCAACAGTGGCACTCATTTTAATGACACCGAGCATTAAAGCTCGGCGAGTCTCCGGGAATGTCTAACTTGTCTTTAACTCGCAACGAAATTAATAATGAAGTAAATAATAGGTGGAGTTGGAAATATTATAAATATTAGCGGTGAAAAATAATCAATAATCAATTCGGTGGTGGTCCTATAATGCCGACTCGCTAGCTCGGAAATACACACCATAATAATATGTACACTGACGGGAATCGCGACGCACTTGAATGTCTCACAATAAAGGGTTTCTTTTCAATTATAATGTGCGTATTTTATTTACCTGCCTTCACCCTTCACTTATCGGGCCCGCGCAGCTTTTTATACTGTGTCCCTATATTGAACATACGTAGTTCTGTCATCTGTCGTCTATATCACGTAATTACGTTCTTTTTTTTTAAAGTTTAACTAGTATAAAGAATAATGGAAACATGACTATCCTATTTACATCACTTGCTATTTACATAAATGATTGATCATAATAAAATGTCTTGTATTTTTCGATTTAATAAAACTTATGGGGCCTTATTAATACACTCGGACGAGCGAGGGATTAAACATTAGCCCAATGCTTTAAAATTGACTAATTTATTTTGGACATTCTTTTTACTTTTAAAATCAGTGCCTTAACAGGATTATCATGTTAGACTGCAGAACATAGTTTTTTATTAATATAGTCATTACTATCTAGCTATTAATAATAGTAGAGCGAATTTTCTAGCCCAAGGCCTAAAGTTAATCCTTCACTCATCCGAGTTTATTAATAAGGCCCCGTAGAGTCCATATTATAACAAATATTTTAGAAATATAATTCATATTAAATAAATCTAAGTCATTTTGCATGACGTTAATCCTGTTATTGATAGGCTTAAACATTTAGCATGAGGCGAACGACCTACTATGAATTAAAAAAAAAAGAACTAAACCGAATACACGCTTAAAATTCAAATATTTTACGTACAATACTCTAACTCTTCTTTGAAAAATGAAACGAAATTCGCTGAATATCCGGCCAAAAATTCCAGCAAAGTAATCCGACAGTGCCTTCTAATGCGTACTACTGCCTCCGTAAATCCATCTTCCGTCGGCCAGATTACGAGTGTTTAATGCTGAAAGTTCCTGTGACGCTCAAAAACGAATCTAATGCATCGCACACGTAATGCTGAAACCTGTACTTGGCAGTTTGATTTCGCTTTTAGCAACTCTTATTTGCTTATGGACGGTTTTTGCTTGCAGTAGATCAACTTTCAATTTAAGTGAAGTCGGTAATATGAGCATTATGGATGTTGTAACTGAATTTGGTTTATGGTTTAACGTGTTTCTGAAAGTCATTCAAAACAATTATGGCGGTTCATTTGATTTTTTCTTCACGATATGACGATACTGTTCTCCTTATTTCTTTACGCATACCGGCTTGCGAAGCCATAGCTTGATAGTTAAAACAATCTTAGTGCGAACCATTAGGGTCGCAATTTTTGTGTTCACGTGTTCTTCTTTCTATAGTAACCTCGGCCTTTCCGTCGTAGCGTGAAGAAGCAATCCAGACTGACTTTGCAGTGCGAGATAAAAAATAAACAAAAAACATTAATTTTGTCCACATAATATAGCCTAATATATATTTTTTGTTCACAGCCCTTCTTCTTGAAACATTGAAGACAGTACAACGAGCAATATGTGACGAAGAAATGGTAGAAATACAGTGTCCCAACAAGACTGCTATAAGCATACTCGTCGCTCAGTATGGGAAGGCGGTTCCAGAGAATTCGCCGTGTGCTGCAACAGCTATAGATAATGAACCGGATCAGAATTGCAAACTATCTAATCCGATGCAGGTAAGAAGTTTTTTATATAGTTTAATAAATGGAATGATGAGAGAAACTGATATTTATCTGATTGTGTCACGTCTGCCCATGAACAAATGCGCTCAATTTGGATCTGTTGTTATCAAGCATTTCATGGTCCTGTAATGCGCATATCTTGTAAACAAAATCAATAGACCTTTGTTTGGCCGCAGTCATTGCAAAAACCCTAGTACTTATTGAGACGACCTCTTGCGCCCAAAGGGTCTCTTAACTACTTACGAAATAGTGTTTTGATACTGCTTAATCATTTTAACCCATCTTTGATCTCCATAGCCTTTTGAATGCACAATGGCGTAATAATCTTAGATGTATTGATGATGTGCAGGTTTTTGATCGTTCATTTTTGTTTTAGTATTCCCTACTGCAGACCGTGGTGGAGGCATGTCAAAAGAAGCCGCAATGCAGATTTAGCACCAAACCAAAACCTGACATTGCGAACCGCTGCCCCTTCCCCAGGATGTACGTCGAGGTGTCATACAAATGTCGACCTCGTAAGTATTGGAATAAAGATATAATATTGGAGAAACCTATAATATTAAAAGGGAGCAAATCTTAACATAATAAAACGCAAAAGCTGCTGTAATTACCAAATTAGAGACCCATGCAGGTGTATTCCATACTTGAAAGAGGAATGGCCATTCTTCGTCAGGATATGCTTTGTTTGAATGCCTATATGCTATGCCTAGTAATAATAATAACGAAACACACCCAACAATCACATACATAGATCTGACCCCACACCTATCAGGAACTACGAGACACTTTTCGGTCTCACTACCCGAAACAAATGCCTGTGGTTCACACAAATATTTGTTTCGATACGTGATCGAACCCGCGGCCTATCGTTTACCGTATGGTTAGCCGGCGTCTAACCAACTGCGTCATGGAGGCTGTCACAAAAATACATACATACATAAACTCACGCCTATATCCCACAAGGGGTAGGCAGAAGTGCCAGGACACCCACATTTCGCCTTGTATGTTCCGTCACACAATGTGATAGGTGGCGAGCCTATCGCCATATCGGGCACAAATTCTTGACTCTGGGCTGATAATGAATAGAAAAAAATCATGTAATTAAAATCAAAACATAATAGTGATACTCGTACTAGGCAATTTTTGTCTCGTACACATGTAGAATATATTAAAGGGGAAATTCCAAAGAAAGAATATAAAGAAGCGAAAACATTTCTATAAAAGTAAAGTGCGAACTCATAAAAACGATATGCTAAACTTTCGTTTAGGAGTATAATAATCGATTTCAATTGTCGATGGCGCGGTAACAGCAAAGAAAAACATTACATTGAATAAGTGCGATAATATTTTTCCTTTATGCTTGGAGCTTTAGCCGCCGCGGCCATTAGGGGCAAATTATTGGTTTCCCTTGTTTTACTTATCAGACGGTTTTTCTCTTCCGCGCCTTAAGAGACTTATATATTTATTTATTTTTGTTACATTTCTGTTTTCACATTATCTTTACACATTTGATTAATCTTGACTTTACATTGAAGTTTCCGGTGAAGCGACGTTGCGGTATGCAGTGGTTATTATTGTCATTCTGGGGGATTACTTTATAAAAACGATACGAACTTGGAATATTCGGATATTCGACGTCCGGAGTAAGATATAAGATTTCCACTTCAAAAAAGCAATACTGTTATCAATTATACTTATAATTTTCTCCAAAGTTAGTCTATGGTTGCGACGTATGATAGAGAAATGCAACATTTTGTGGAGTAGATACTGCCTAGATAGGCACATTAGTGAAGTTTATGGACAACGTCTGAATATTCGAAGTTTGTATTGTTTTTATAGAGTAACCTCCCTGGATAGTTTTGTTTATTCTGTATCTATATCACTCCACATACATATGTACATATATACATCACACTGCTTGGCACGGGCCTCCTCTACAATCAAGCGCACGATTGAGAAAGGTTATATATATATATATATATCCACCACGCTCGCCTAGTGCGGGTGGGCGAACTTTTACATACCATAGAAACTTTTCCGAATCGCTATGGTGTGCAGGTTTCCTCACAATGGTTTTCTGCATCATTATATTGCGTGGGGATTGACTATTAATACATACATGGCTCCGAAAAGTCAGAGGGGTGTCAAGTCAAGCGTCAGTCAGAGAGACAAGCACTTGTTCATCCACAGATATATTATAAAAAGAATAATCACTGTGACCGTTCAAGTTACATAGATACCCAATGGAACTAAACAAGTTCACACAACATTTCACCAATTATAGGAGTGTTGCTGTCGTTGAAGATGGGAGGATAAAAGTGGAATGTTTCCAGCTGAATCCCATCCTTTCCTCTTTCTCAAGTCTCAGATCCATGTTTACCCTCCTTCCTATAATCCTGTCTCTTTCTGCTATAGCGTGATGAAGCAATTACGAAGGCTGGCATTATTGAATAGTGTAAGATCATTTTTTGTGGTCAGTATTCTTTCTCTCTCTCTCCTTTCTCTTATCCTAAGGTTGCTTTGAAAAAAATGTCTTATGAAATAAGGTCGCCGATTGTACTTATATTTATTTTTGTATTTTACCTGGTGTACAATAATAAATAGATATAATTTAATGAAGAAATTGCAATTAATATCAGAATATTATTAAAAAAAAAACAATGAAAGGATCAGGGACAGCGCATTCACAATTATGATTTAAGATGTGTACCTGATCGAATTAAACGCAAATACTATTCATGTTGCAAGCAAAAAAATTACGGCACTATCAAATTCGACCATAGGAAATCCGTTAGTAAACATAGGGCTGTCTCGAGGATTTCCGTAATGACCTGTTTGAAGAGGCCTGTCTCTAGTGACTTCCTAAAACCTTGAAGTGAAAATTGCATTTCCTATTTATTTTTTCTTTTACTTTGAATGGCGATACGAACGTGCCATTCAATTGATGGTATGCGATACGACCGCTCATAAATAGTAGCAAAACCAAACAATACCTTGGATTACAAAGAAGTGCTTGGCATTCCACTGCGATCGCCATCCTGAGACATAAGATGTTAAGTCTCAATATGTCCAGTAGTTACTCAGGCTACATTTTCCTTCACACCGAAACACAATAGTGCATTTACACTGCTAGTTGCCGGGAGAAATAGACATTGCGGTAGTACCTACCCAGGCAGCCTCTCACATATGAGAGCCACCACCAGTGAACCGTAGCCACGACTCAAGAACATGTTGATTCTATCAGCCATCATTTTCCGTTCTATATGCCCATTTATGAAAAACATAATATACTGCGATATTAATAACTGCTACATCCAATATAATAAATTCTAGTCGATGTAGCGTTTATTCTAATAATATTCAAAATTACCTTTCTATGTCAGCCGTTTATTAGTTT